>JAZGTN010000002.1:2400000-4800000 GCA_037783415.1 Leptasterias polaris
ATGAATTGACTCAAATTATTTTCAGTATAAGCGTGCAATCCGTGCATGTCCATTCACATGTTGAAACAGTTTTTGGTGGTTTCGGGTACTTACAAAACAATTACAACCATTGGAACGCGACAGATTCAAAGTGGTTCCCTTTATTGTGTTTCCTGTCAGAGGAGGTGTTGACCAATCTTTCAAAATGTGTGTTTGGAGAAACATTGCTATAATGTCAGGCTAGTTCAGGTTCTATGAAATTGGCCCAATGTGATAATTACTGGACTTTGGCCGGTCATCCAAGGGGGGATGTCCAGCCCTGGGAAACAGTGGAAATTGTTTTTTTTAATATTGTGGAAGTGTGGCGGCTAATTGCCCGTATCAGTGCCTAATTTTAATTGTGCTTCAAAACCTGCTCTATGCATACATGTTGTCTACAGTTCGTTTATTGTTGTGTTTTTATTTATGCCTGCCTTTTTTTTGCCTACTAACAATCTGCCAGTAACGCACATTGTCTTATGTTATTTCTGCCTCCCCCACCCCCTCAAAAAAGAAGAAATTAACCCAAAGCATTAATGGTGTTTAATATTTCTTATTATTTATTCTCATGGAAATTATACCTGCTTGAGCATTAATATATTGAGGTGAGTTTATTGCATAGAATTTGTTTCTTGTCATTAAACATCAGGTCATTTGTCTTTTTAATCTGTAAAACTGTCTCTTAACATTCATAAAAAGTACATGGTGTTTAAAAAAAAAAAATGAATTGACACGGTCTGCCATTTTGTAGAACAACATTTTTGACTCCACAAAATGGCAAACCGTTCACAAAGTGAAAGGAAAACCACACAATTTCGAGGAATATTTGTGTGAATCATTAAATTCTACTTTTGAAACATCTTTCCAACCGTACTCATTTCATAACAAATGTTTTTATAGCCCAAAGCGCCCAATCCAAGGCTAAGTGTCCCTTTAACCTTACAGAGACTCATACTATACTTTTTGGGAGAATACGTTTTCTTTACCTCACAGACAAATTATTTCACAGACAACTTCTTTCTCTTATGACACATTTTAGTAATAGTAATAATAATAAAGTAGTTTTGGGGTTGCGGTAACACCATGTGTTTGATCTACTTTCATTGAGTAGAGTTTAGATCTGAGAGGAACCAGTGGTACTTCTTTCCTAACGAACTTAGGAAATATGCTTGTTATATTCTGCCACAGTAGAGTAAATTAGTGGATCAGAATGGGGGAGGGGGGACTTCCTGTAATTATCTTCCCCATAACTCAATGAGATAATGAAAATGATAAAACAACAGGACAAGTTCTTAAAGAAATAACTTGTCTCACTCAGGGACGGTGATGCTAATTACAAGAAGTCCCCTACGATCCACCAACGTACTCTGCAGCTGTAAACAAACTCACCAGGACAATTTCTTAGCAGCACTAAACTGTACTCAGCGAAAGTTGATAAAAAAACTTGGTAATACTGCAAACCAAAAAAACAATAAAAACAAAAAAAATTGCAATGGTAATAACACAAAGGTACTTATAGCGTGCAATAGTTGCCAAAAATTGGCTTCATAGAACTTTGTACATCTTAAACACACAAAATACTTAAGATCACAAAATAACTTTAAAACGTAAAACCAATTTAAAAAATGCCTTCAGGTCAGGGCTTACCAATCTAAAAAAGTAAAAATATATTCATACAAAATAAGAAAATAATAGATAAATAAATAAATAAGTAAATACAAAAAATAACAGGAAAGTAGCTAACTTACAATACCTTTCTTGCCATATAATAGTAGATTTGGAATGGGATGTGGGTACCCAACACCTTATTGTCTACAGCCATGTGCACTTCACTCATGTACATATCCTGTTGAGGCAGAGCATGATTTCAGTTCATTCCTGCAACAAAACTTTTCAGCCACACATTAAATCATTACCTACTTCCCATCATCGTACATTTGTATCTGCTGAAGTCACTTTTGTGTGTGTGTGTGTGTGTGTGTGTGTGTGTGTAGCAGTTATCGCGTAGCTGACATTGTCAGTTCCGCTTCTGCCGTTTCGACTATTTTTTCTGTCAGCTCCGTCCATTCCTCCTTGGACAGAAGTCTTAGGTAGTCCAACCCAGCTGTCTTGTGAAGACGCTTGCCTACTGTCTTAAGATCTCGGTCGAGTCACTTTTGCTCCTCATCAAACCACATACACCAAAAACTATCAGGGCTTCAACTTGTTCTTTTTCCTCTCCTCAAGTTTATCCTTTTCCATTTGTGATCCTTCCCATATTATGTGGTGGTAGATGTATCTTCTTAATTTTCTTCTCACCTCATGAAAGAAATTATTCACTGTATGGTTTTAGTATTGACGTCATCATCACAAAAATCTTGGTTTTGCCATTTTGGGTGTCAATGTCTCCGTGTGTTATAACAGTGTAGCGTGCATTATTTTAGATGGCGCAGCAATTACATGCTTATCAGATCATTTGTGCGTGAGATTTGACTCCCAAAATGGAGGGCGTGGCAGACAGTAGTCACGTGCGACGTTCATAATACGGTAAACTCACACAGAACTTTTAGCCTTTTGGGGGGAATCTGCTCAGGTTACTACATTTTTCAAGTAGTATAGACCCCTTGCAACAAGCTCAAACAGCGCCCTCACTGAGGTCAATGTGAAGACCGTTCATTGGTCGAGATTTGTGCGTGACCTGTAGACGCATGCACACTTTCATTGTTTGACCTCAGTAATGGCGGCCAATGCAAGGGTCTATAGACGGAAAGTGGGGGAAGTCTTGCCACATAGTATTTTCTGTAACACTTGATCATAAGTTGGGTTTGTCAGTTAACCAGACATAGGCTGGAAGGGGACTGGTGGACCTTTTGTTGTAATGAGATTCTGTATTCACCAGTGCATATGCACATAGGGAACAATACAAAGATGGTGGCAGTATGGTGAAGGTCCTTATCAGTCCCTCAGCATGTCATATGTTTTCTCATCATCTAAAGTTCACTTTTCCTTATTCATGTTTTTTGTTTTTCAGGTTATGAGGGGTCACGGTCCCTGAAAGAACTGCCGATCCAACCGTCCATTTCTGGAGTAAAGAACATTTTCCACGATCCTCCAAGCCCTGACGTCCAGCCAGTGTCTAAAAAATGTCACGTTGGAAACTCCTCCGGGTGTGGTGACGACAAAAGATGAACATGTAGATGTTTCCTTTTTACGGAACTAGGGCGGGGTTCGATATCACAAAGTTCAAGATTCATCTTGAGATGAGTTTTCATTGTCACCCTTTAATATTTGAAGTCATATTTGGTAATTAAGGCTGCTGGGCACAATTCAAGCGACTTCTGGCTATTGCTATGGACCATTGACTTTGAAGGAAACCATTGAAGGAAAGGACTTTTTGGCGTTTTTTGCTGTAGCAACTGCTGAAGCCATAAAGGATATGGCTAACAAATGAGATATATTAAGCATAAATCTGCTTAAGCACAAAAAGTAGCTAAGCACAACAAATTAATGCTTACCAGAGTAAGGTTGCCAACCAAAACACCATTTCACATGTCCATCTTTGACAGGTATCCTGCTCAAATTTGCTTAGCAGAAAATTGTTAAGCACTCATTTCCAGATGGATTTTACCATTTTGTGACACCAGCCCTAGGTGTCTGAAATCACTACCAAAGTATGTAATTACTGACTTGTTTTTTGCAGCTGTTTATAAATAAGATTTTCAATTAAACCTAGTAATATGTAGATGCATTTATATGATAACATTTTACAAAGCTGTTAAAGACTTGAAATTGCGTGATGGAAAAGTTTTTGTCATGTCACAAAGGGAGAGTTGTGTGACATGAGCTTAGCGATTCCTCTTGTCACTTGCTGCATCTTTGTGGAAGTTTCTTCCTTCTTCTTCTTCTTTTCGTTTCACTGAAGCGTGATGGTTATATGGCAGTTTTCCATTTTTTACACAGTCCTTTGCGTTTTTATTGAACACTGCAAGGTCTTTTGAGTTGCAAGGGTTGGGTAGTAGAGGGCAGACAAGGCAGTGCTCCATAGTATGGTCTGCTTCTCCACACAGGTGGCTGGGCCAGTCTTGTAGCCCCATCTGACCAGAGCGTCTTTGGATCGCCATTTCTTGTTCTGAGGCGGTTGAGTGTTTTCCAATGAGCCCATGGTGCTTCTGGGCCAGGGGGTATGTTTTCAGTAGGGGGTATGTTTTCAGTAGGGGGTATTCCCATGACAGTTGGAGGAGGGTCATTCTCAAGCTTTTTCATCCAGAGTCTCTTCCTGATTCATTAGTTCCATCCCATTGTTTGACACACTCTGAGACGTCTTTGAGTTCAATTTGTTTCATTTTAAATTTAAATTTTGGGTTGAACAAAGAAAAATTGACTAGAGCGGGACTTACCTGTGTCCTCCTGATTACCGTGCCAGCGCTCTACCAACTGGGCTATCTAGCCCTAATGTTGGCGGTCTCCCTAATTTGTCAATATCATTCTTTGGGGGTGCCAGTCAGAAGCCATTGTAATTTTGTCTGTCTTATTAGCCCCCAGTCAAGCGCCAATTACAAACATTAACAAAGCACACCACAATTTGCTTTTGCTATAGAAAAAAGTTACCAGCCAGTTATCTGTGACTGGTTTCCTGCTCGTATTTGCTTTGAAGAAAATTGTTAAGCACTATTTGCTGCTTAAAAGCAGCTTAATGAAATTGAGCTCTGGTGTTTAACCCTGTTTGTGCCAAAGTGAGTTTAAAAACAATTGACTCAGAAAGGAATTTGGAAAAGAGTACTGCTTTTGTCAGTCAACATCAAGATTATTTGAAGTGATAAAAAAGCCAATAGAACCAGTATTATATATACGAAAAAAATACCTCAATTGTTAAAGGCCCTGTACACTATTGGTAAGATCGAAAAACACAAATGTTCACAGATTCACACATAACTTACATGATTTAAAGTAAGTAATGGTAGAAAGGGTTCCTTAAAATATTTCTGCCTAAAATGCTATCGTTTTCGAGAAATGAGTAAAACAATAGTTTTTATCGCGCGCGATAATAAACTCGATGTTTGAAAAACAGAAAACACATAAGGTTTCTTTTCACTATTTTCTCGTGACCTCGATGACCAATTGAGCTCAAATTTTCACAGGTTTGTTATTTCATGTATGTGGTTGATTACACAAAACATGAAAACTGTCTGTGATTATTTTGTCAGCTCTGCCAATCCTGTATAATACCTTTAAATAACTAAGCTAATTCAAATACTACAAAAAACAAAACATTACTTCTTTGTTGAGAGGTTCAATTGTACGTTCAAGGAGTATATGTAAGAACAAATGGAAAAAAATGGCAGCTGAGAAATTAGTTACATATGAACTACCTATTTAGAAACTGAACTTTCCAGAAGTGTTCTTGTTATTATGATTGTGAAAAAGTTGGGGTCAGATTTGTTAAGTTTTATTGCCATTATTTTGTAGAATGAAGGAGTAATATCATGTTTCTATAAACTGGTTCTCCACTATATTTTTGCTCGGGAAATTAAGTTGGTTGTAGGCCTATTCCTTGTAGTTGTAAAGGTAAAAGATTAATTTGTATTTGCATATGCGCGGCTGATGAGCAAAGAAAAGTTGGCTGATGCCAGACTCAAACCTGCCACCCGTCGAATAAGGTACGAGTGCTCTATCAACAGAGCTATAACTACAATATTCGTACTTCTCCATCACTTGAGACATTCAAAAACAGGTTAAAAACACATCTCATGCAAAGCACTTATGGTCGGGATCATGTGTAAATGCTTATTTCAGTTTTTCCATTTGTAAATCATGATTGCATCCTGTTTACTATTATGTACTTGTGTACGTTGCTTTTGTTTTTATGACCATGTTGCTCTGTTTGCGCCATGAGCGTTTTTTGCGGATTTGTGCGCGTTATAAATGTTCTATATTATTATTATTATTATTATTAACTAACCAGTCCTTATGTTGGTAGATGGTTCACTTTTTATCTATTACTCTGTAAGGCCAGGAGCTAATTTTATAGCACTGCTTTAACAGTAAGCCCATTTTTGTGATCACTATAGCAGAAAAATCTGCTTAAGGGTAAGCGTATTGTTCACAGATTGGCAACAAAAATTGGCAGCAAGCTTTCGTGTTTGCCTTGGATTTGCATTGTTACAACATTCATTTGCTTACAGTAAGCGCTGGAGGAAAAGATGCTTTTACCTGTGCTTACGGTTAGTCTTGGTAAAGACGCCCTTACATTGTTTTTAGTAAAATTGTGCACACTCAACATACATGTTGCGACTGTTCCACTGATAGAGGGCGTTTCCTATCAGCACCCACTATCATTCGATGGTGCGTGTATTCGATGCACGGCGTGGATAGCGGGGAATCGCTATAGTTGAGTGATAAGGAATAACAACGTCTTGAACCAAGACTAAGCAGCACTATGAAATGCAAGTCTCACAGTAAGCTCAAAATCAGCCGCTAATAAGTAGCTCCTGATGAAATTTGACTTGGTCAGAAGCATATGAAACCTGAACTGCCGATAGCCAGGGTTCAGCCCCGATATGATCAATACTGGATAACAACACTAGCAGGGATCGCAATGGAATACTAGGCTTTTTATTTTATTGGTAATACACGGAATAAATATATTGGGGAAGAAATGACCTGAAACATGGGTACAAGCAAAGACAAAGTGTCTGATGCTGGACTCGAACCAGCGACCTCTGGAATACTCTACTATATGCACATCAAGTAAAAACATGAGTGTCATCAAATTGTCTAGGTTTAGAGAGTTTGAATGATTCCTGGCACCAATAATTGGGTCATACATGATTTTGAATATTTGTCAAATGAAATACACTTGTGTGAAGTGATTAATTCAGTTTACAAATGCTTTGTTTTCTTCTCATTGTTATTTGCATGTTACTCCAAGTAGTACATGTATGTCTGTAGTGCAATATTAATTAGTGTTCAGAGTATAAATTGGGTGAAAATCCACCTCTAAATGGATTTTGCAAATTTATGTTTCATGGAAGCTTGTGGTCATGATGTTTTCATTCCAAAAGTAAGAAAGCTATTATATTAAAGTTTCAGTACAAGAATAAGTGACATTAGGGGGTTCAACCCTCTCCCCAACAAGGTGTTGGATAATTATAGATAATGTATGTATTAACTATTATTAAATATATATGACATTTGAGTCTGGCTTTGGAAAGATAAAATGAAAATAAAACATTGAAATATTTTGAAGTCATCAGATGGGTTCTTTATGTGTACTTTTTGTCCATATCATTGAGATGTTTTGTTGTTTTCAAACCTTTAATTCCGTATCAATCATTCTTTATGAACCTTCTCTACACACAGCTCAGCAAAAATTCCGACATTCTGAGCATTTGGAAAATATTAAACTTACTTGTGCCGTAGAGGGCAGTATTGCCCCCGAGTGTGACCAAAACCAACCGGGACAGCTATTCCTCCCAAACTTGTTATCTAGAACAATCTGAGAACAATGCTCTTATTTTCTTACGGTGAGCTTTTATAGGCCTATATTATTTCTAACAAATAAATTAATTAATAAGTAATGAAGCAAGGAATGAGTATTAATATACTAAATAAATAAATAAATAAACAACTAAATAAATACATAAACAATTAAACAAACATTTACATTGTTTATCTATATTTACTGATTAATTGATTGATTGATTAAGTGACTGATTAATTGGTTGATTGATCGACTATTATAATTTACATTTTTTTCGTTTATAATTTTGTTTACTTGTTAATTTCATCAAAATTGAGGAATACAATTTTAAAACATCTTTTAATTAAAGATAGCCTACTGAACTTTGTGCGTGACATCAGAACATTTTCTGTTAGTGTTAACCTTTCGTCTTGCGTTTAATTAATAGTTGTGCAAAGAGAAAACGGCAGTGTTCTGGATGGGGTGAGTCCTAGTGCAAAGAACTATGAAACGGCACCGCATTTTTGTTGATAAAACGTTCGCTGCTGGAACTAATTCCGGATAACGGATGGACGGTAGGCTGACGACTCGAGTAGTCTGACACAGACGCCCGAAGGACTATGTTGTATGCTGCTGTGGGTAAAAATACCCAACAATATTTCATAAACTTCAACGGTAAAAAGGAAAGGAAAAAAACAACCTAATAAAAAAAGCTGTTAACTGAAAACTCAAATTTCTCCTTAGAGTGTCCCATTCATCAGATTAAAAGGGTTTATTTGTATCGCGTTAAAAACATGACTATAAGGTTAAAGGCAATATAAGTGATTAACTAAATAACTTTCGGCTTGAATGCCAAAACTGAAGCTTTTCTTGTGACTGAATTATTTTTGATTGTTAACTGTTCCCGCTTTTCAACACAGCGTGCCGTCTCCTCAGTAGCCGCGGAGGCACGCACCTCCAACCCAAAGGGAACCCCTGGAGACTCTTCTTGGACCAATCAATATTTTTTTCAATCATACCCCTCTTTTTGTGCCAAGTACATGACCCGGCAAGAAGTGGGGAAGTATCACTATAAATGGTTTGTGGTGTTTTTTTGTCGGCTTTTCGGCGTGAAAACCGTCACAAAGCGATCGGATTACAGCGGTGGAAGTTGAATGGACCATCTCGCTAGCCAATTACGTTGACTGAATGGCTTAGAATGCCGCACTGGGGCCCTGCCGATGCGGCCCTTGAAAAAATAATACTTGTTGGCTGTACTACTTTTACGTCTAAGTTTTATCATTGATTTTATAATGTCAAACGTCAACTGAAAGCTTTAAAAAAAAAAAAAAAAAAAAAATCTGCCATGTCATACATAGCACTTACTTCGATGCTCATATTGTGTGAAAACGGATACACTGAAAGAACCTACACCCAAACAGCAACAACAAAACAAACAAAAACCCAAATAAAACAATCAAACAAACAAACAAACAAACAAACACACAAAAACCAAACCCCCTAAAACATGACATTGCATCTTTTATCCCATTTGCCACTAAATTTCTCAAATTTATTATTTTAGTATTTGTCCCAAATTTACACAAAGAGAACCCATGTGATTAATTGGAAATTTGTGCAATTTTTGGTTTCAACTTTTTTCAATAGAAAATATGCTTTTAAGGAGGTACAGATGCTATTTTCTTCGGTTGATTGAATAAACCTGTTTCCATGAATGAAAACCCGGGGGGAAAATGGTTAATTTTAATGGTCCTCTGACAAAACCCCCCAAAATGCAATCAATTTCCAACTAATGATACACACGATTTTCAATAATTCGGTGTGTGATCTCATAGTAATGATTAATTACTCTCCTTCGAGATAGAGGCGGCTCGGTCCTTTTGATCACCAAGGCAGAACCACTAGTAATAGAATTCCCGGCCTCAATCATCAAAATGTGACTACTTATTAACGACATCGTATAAATAAACTACGCCGTCTTGTGAAAGATCTGATGCCGACAGTTAACTATTGCTTTTTCGTCATCTTCTTTGGAGCTACTCTACACAAAAGAAATAATATGAATGTCTTTTAAGAAATAGTAACTGTAATTTGAGGGAGATAGCGCAAGTAGATAATCAGGTTGTTCCATGACAAGGAAGGTAAAACAAGATTTGGTGTTGATTGCAAACTTATGACGGGTTATGATTGTGCAAACAGTTTTTTTTCCTTTGCTTGCCGCACGGCCTCGCGCATGCACAATCGGCACTTTGAGCGATCATGAAAAACCTGAGTGCACTGTGTATGCGCATGCGGCATTTGCATTTACTTTACGTGAATATATCGTAAACACACACGGGTCTGACTGAATGTTGTGGAACCCACTTCGAAGACCAAATGTTTCGGAAGAAATCACTCATGATCTAGAACTCGCTGAGGTTTTTCTTGGACAGGGAAAAGAAGGAGATATCATTGAGGAACTATTCATAGGGCTTCGTAGTCTTTCCGACAGTGATTTTCGCCAGATTGGCCGTCAGAATGGAAGGGATGGCGAGTTGGTGGTGTTTTATTGGAATACTGTTTTCTGCCGTGCCGAGTGGTAAGTAGTTTACCGTGCATTTCGTTTAGTGATCGGTGAGGCCACCCGTGTGTAGATACGGTAACGTGTGCGTGTAATGTGTGTGGTATTTGGGCACCATGAAGGTTGGAAATTGGTTTTCGAGATCGTGAGGCAGCATAAAGGTGATGTTTTGATCGGTTGTATTTTAGGGTTTTAAGAGGAAGAATTGTTGTTATTATTATTATTATTATTATAAAATCGTAGTTGAATATGAAACGATGGTGTGAATGCAGTAAAGAACTCGGGGCGGATTCCTCGGGACACACAGACGGTGTTGGCTCTGCTGCAGCTGCAGTTATCAAATTAAACGACCGTTCTCCATGATTTGTATTGTAACATGTTCATATTGGTGTAACCCGATGGTGTAATTACAAATGTTATTTTGTACGAATTTATTTGTACATGTTTTATTGCAAAATACAGGTTAGTTATCATTAATTGGGGAGGGGTTAGGCAGAAAAGAAAAATAATAATATTGCAACAGAGCTTTAAAGGCTGCCTGATGTCGAAATGTGTTATCTTGTTTTGTTGTTCTGTCATCAGCAGGAACGATACTGACTCTGCTGACTGAGTACTGAGTGCCACTTTTTCACTCACTAAGACCCCAAAATAGTATTTTATTCTGCATGATGTGAATGTGATTCATATATTATTATCAGCTGTTCTAGCAAAAGAAAAAACTTGGCATCCATGGGGCATTGGTGTACATGGATGAGTAGATGAACCGTATACTGCGGTCCGAGTGTTGCTTGTTCAAGTTGTTGTAGACAAATTCAGAAGCTGCCATCTTAAACCGGTTCAGCAGAAGGGAGACTAACAATTCAAGAGGGCCGGCTGTTCCAATGAATTTTTTTTTGAGGAAAAAAATTGTAATAACTTTCCGCCTGCATTTGGTGGTATACAGCGAATTGGTGAGATCTGCATTGTGTCCAGCTGGGTTGGATTTCACAAAATAGAGCTATTGGGATTGATCTTAAGTAGGAATCCATCTTAACTGCTAAGCAAAGTGTGATGTCATAATGGTAATATTATACAACTCATCTTAAAAGATGAATCTCAGTGCTTTGTAAAATCTAGGCTCTGGCCTTTTAAATTTCGCAATGCACTAGTATTAAGATTCATCTTAAGATGAGTTGTACAACTACCACAGTGATTTGTATCGTGACATCACACTTTACTGAGCAGTTAAGATTGGTACCACATCCTGAGAGCAATCTCAGCTCTTTGTGAAATCGAGCCCCCCTGATATCGGGGATGATAAATGGAGGTGGTGATAATGTCAACCAACCTGGTGGAGATTATTATTGACCATGGACACATAGCTGTATTTAATACACAGATAAGATTAGTTTTGTTTTAATAGTAGTAAGGAATTCAAAAAGTTGCCATCAGTCAGATTCAGAATCTTTCCCGTTCTACCTTGTAGGCCTTTTGTATTGCACACCATCGCTTTCATATATCCATTGGGCAGTGTCAGGCTGTACCTTGAAATTGTCAAGTAGATATTTACCTCACTGTCATGCATTGAGTGCTCTTGACTTTACTCAAAGAAAAACCAAGGTTAGGCATCTCCTGCGTTTCTAACCATTCACAGAACTCAGTCAGCGCCATTCCCCCTGGCAGGCAATTGTTATTTGTATTACCTTACAATTTGAGATTTAAAATCAATCCTGGCAATTTTTTTCAGTCAGTGCATCCTTCTTTTTTTGGCTTGAATACAAACTTACTAAAAAGTAGAAAACAATGACAAATGCAATTCCTGTGTTAGCCAAATGTGTTGGTTGTGTAAATTGCGTACGTATGTATTTTGGTTCACAATACTTTGAAACTTTCAAGATATAAATGAAACTGATTAGTTTTTTGAGGAAAACAAATCAACAATAAAGTTTAAAATAAAGTTTTGGACCCTGGACACCTGCAACAGCTGTGTTAACTTAGTGTTGTGATCGGATGAATGATGCTTCAGGCCTTCATTTTAATAAATCCGAGGAGAGCTGTAAATTGCTCTCCTTAAATCAAGAAAGTGAATTAAGGAGAGCGATTTAAAATTACTGCGCATGTGCATGAGAATAGGCGATCACAAAAAATCCGGAAAAATCTAACGCTAAAAATTTTGTCCGGATTTTGGGCAAGGCCCGAATTTGTGGTGTCCGGAATTTGGGCAAGTTGACTCGTGCGTCAGCGCCGCACTCTGTGAACCCCTCGGGCGTTATTGGGACCATAGATGGGACCGGGGACGAGTAAATAGGAGGAAAATACTTTTACAAAAGATGAAATCAGACGTATAGTGTCTAAAAAAACAAAAAAATACAATCATAATGATCTTCCGAAATAATCCACGAAAATATGAACGGAGCAGTCATGACGTTTTCAATGGTTTTTGTTAAAAGAAATTTTGATGTTTGGGGTCTTTACCTGTGTTAGTGAATCATTGGGTTAAGTGTTGCCTTTTGGACATTGAAAATTGTTCTTGAAACACATCCTCGAAGATCGCAAACCAAATCATTTTGGAAAAATAATGTAAGACGTCAACTCAAATGTCGTCGACGATCCCCTCACACGTGTGTGACGCACACTCATTGCATGAATTATCTCGAAGTTTCTTCCAGGTCATAGTTCAATGCGTAAAAATATCTCCAGCCGTAAAACACATTAAACGAATCGAAGAACTGGCGCTTTTGCCTATGAACGCGGGTAGTGACGACTGCGGTGAAAAAGGTCTAACGTTTCGCGGGTATCCACACAACACACCGTGCGTTGTTGTCAGTAGACTTTTCAATGTCTCCACACATGTTCCTTTGCTGCAGCAGTAAACATACATGTGTACATGTACTACGGTCAAACTGTACCGCGAATGAAGTGGGAATGAGAGAAGTCTACACATATCAATAGATCTAGCTGCATACAATACACGACGCACATGGAAGAAATAAATCACCGCATGGTGGTGCGGCCGCCGCCGGGCCGCAATTTATTTACGAACGGTGAAATAAAGGTAAAATTAACGGGGGGAAAAGAAAAAGCGTGCACTCTTTAGATGTTGCCACTGCCAACTCCGAGATTCAAGCGGCTTATTTTAATCAACAACTAGGGTTTTGAAAAAACATACTCTTGTTAAATTTGTAAGGAGCGCTTTTTTTTGCTCTCCTTGGAAAACATTAAGGAGCGCGGAGGAGCGCGAGCGCGATCGCGCTCCTTTAAAATGATGGTCTGATGCTTGTAAATAATCTACTGATGAACACATTAATCACAAAATACATGTCAATTTATTGTAACGTTGACCATGCCTGAGTTTCATACCTAGCATCTTGGCTGAAAGCAGAAAAGTTTCCAACCCAGGCCTAGAATAACATGGAGGCCAAGTCATCTGTTGCCCTGGTATTGGCTTTGGTGCCACTTCTATAAAGTTTCCCATAAACTTTAAAGATCTTCTAATGAAAGTGCCCTTTGCAAAATGACATTGGCCTTGCCCTCTCAAAGGTAAAATTTACGATCATCCATTTACATTTGCACATGTAACTTGATACTTTCCTGTCAATCTGGGTGGTAGACCTTATTTGATTAATATGATTTCAAGAACATTTGAAAGAGAAAACTTTTGAGCAAATCACAGTAAGTTAGATTTATCGAAGATGTATGTCGAAGATATATTTTATGTATTTTGCTGAAAAGTTGACAAAACTGTATGTTCTTAAATTAGCATAGCATCTGTGCAATGCAAAAATAAAGTGCAGACCAAGCGAGATGAGCACCAGGCAAAATGAGCAGTGGTGAACATCTGTGTCTTTACAGAAAGAGGAGGCGCGTGAGACAGTTGGACACATTCAAGCTTCCATTTCCCCATTTTATAAAAAAGGAAATGGTTGATACGTGAGGTTTAACAGTTTGCATGGTGTGGATCCTAAGACAAACTGTGCAGGTACAAACTGCATATACAACTCTTTTGGGAGAAGTGTTGGTTCTGAGAATGAAGATGATTGTTGATTTTGAGATCTCCTGAAGACAGGCATTGAAATGGATGATGTTTGACAGGCTTTGATTATTTTTCATCCCTTGATTTAGCGGAAACCTCAGGTGTTTTGCCAGGTTTTTTCTGAGATATAAAAAAATCCCTTATTGGTGAGTAACATTTAAGAATGGTGGGAGAAGTATGTACCCAATTAAATTATGTTTCCAAGAGGATTAGTTTCAGGCATGGAAGTACAGAGAGGCTATAGAAGCCATGGTCTCTGTTGCCCTTGTCTTTGAGCCTTGGCGCCCCTTCAAAAGTTTCCCATTTGTGCTTTTTAGTGTTAGTTTCCAACGGAAATACCATTTTTCAAAGATTTGTCTTGTCCACTCAAATGTGAAATTCAAGGCCTGCTGTTTGTGTATGTTTAATGAAATGGAAATGATCCATGCCATCGCCATCCAGTGGTAGGCACCAGGGCTGAATTTAAAACAAGAAAACGGGGAGCAGTAAGTTGTAGAGTTAGCAGAAACGGTAGAAATTTGTCATGGTGTGGGATGCACATTTTTTGAGAAGTGGGGGAAAACTGCTCTCAAGACCCAGGATTTAACCTTTCCCCCAGGATTTAACCTTGCCCCCAGGGATTGGAGGTGGCATGTATCCACACTGGTTATATTATTTCAGGTTTGTTTGTAGACCAGTGGTGGCTTTAAAGGGTATGTGTGTTCAATATTTTTCGACGGGACGATCAACACAGACTTTCTTTGGGGAATCAGCATCAGCAGAAAATCTTGTCCTCATCTGTACAAATAGTCTACGCTGAAAGTTAATCCAGGAGTGTAGTGGTGGTGTTGAAATTCGCAGCCCTGTGCTGAGCCAAGGTGAATTTTATAAGTGGCCCAGAGATTTGGGGGTGATTAAGGACACATGTATTGGAATGTAAAATGTGGTCTGTGTTCCCACTGAGAATGTTGCACACACTGGGTTAATTGATTTTCAATCAGACGGATTTGGTGATTTCTTTTTTTAAATATTTCAAGGGATAATATTCTCAAAGAGAAATTTATTACAGAATAATGTAGGGGAAGGGTTTTTAGTAACTTAGTCATTTTTCACCCATCAAAAAACTTGAATTCAATTCGATATATATCAATGAACGAATAAAAAACCCAGCGAGTTATTGAATTTCAATCACTGAATAAATCGTTGTTGACTGGTTTGAATACATGTCTGCAACTGTCCAGTGTCCTGGTCGTTCTTGTATGCATATAAGAAGAAGAATTCTCACCACCTCTTTGTAGACAAAAAGGATTTAAAAAAAACAGAACAGTGCATGAATTGAGCGTAGTCCATTGAAATCACCCCCTGTGCCACCAGCACTATGATTAGATCATCTCTCCCAAAAGCACTTACATGTACATATTCATTGGAAGATAGTAGGAATAATCTGGGGAATCAATAGGCAATGTCAGAACATCTGAAGTACATGTACTATGGGTTTCACAGTGTAGTACCCACTTCTGGACCCTCAAAGTACAGACCCTCTCGCTCCTTGCCCACAGCTAGCACAGCACCCAGGCCACCTCCACTGCTCAGGGGCTAGGCCAGTTCTGTCTACTACTACTGCTACTGCCACTGCCAGACTGCTTTAACAACAATCTCATCACAGGCCACACATCATATCTGTCTGTCTGTGGGTCCAGCCAGCCAGGACTGTGGCCTATCTGTCATTTCAGAATGAAAAATTAACTCCTCTGGGCCTGATAGGAGGAAGGTTAGGAAGTAAGGGAGAGATGGGTCTCCGAGGAGCAACACCTCTTGAGTTGCAAGGATTTTTGTTTGGAGGGAGTCCCGCAGGGGACCAGGCACACTGTGGGTTATTGTGTATGGATACAGTATACCCTTTCTTTACCTGTGCGAGTTTGTCCTCTTCCCTTGCTGTTTCTTTCAGTAATTCGATTGGCTGACGCCAGTTTTACCCTGATTCGAAGAAATACAGAGCCACTCGAGAATGCGACGAGAGAGAAAAAATGGTCTTACAAAACAAAAGCTGAAAACCTTTATTGAGAGGAAAGTAATAATTCAGTCATTTTTAATTTGATTTCCCCTCTTTTGGGGGGGGGGGGTTTTATGGTCTCTAGAACAGATCCCCTGCAGGGAGGGCCATGAGGTGGAGATAGGATTTCACTGTAGCTGTCAATGCTTGATTGTTTCCAGACTCCAGAAAATGTGGTGCGTGTTCATTTACATAATGCCCGCAGAACTACTATGTTTTTTCGTCTTCTCTGTACTGTAGAACAATCTACATTGTGAAAAATTCTTTGAGTTCTGTCTTGTTACTCCACCCTTGCAACAGTGACATCAGTTAACTGTACAATAAGACTCAAATAAGACGTTGTAGAAGTACTTTTTAAGGGTGCTAAACTATTTTGACCACTTAAAAAAACAAATCTACTCTTTTCTGAAGGTTGCTCAACTTTTGGATCGAGTTTCTTTGACTGAGGAGTTTCTAAAGATTTTGTTTTAATGCACTTGAGTTGCCATTGTATAACTTGATCATGGTGCAGCCTTGTTAATCTTTCTCATAAAACCAATGTCACCAAACCGAGGCTGGCCACAAAAATAGTCAGGTCCCTTTTAGGTATTATGAAAATTGGCAGTCATGATTAATAGTATGGTAGACAGGGGACAAGACAAAGATGATGGCAAATGTATTCACTGCTTTGAATTGGTAATTTTTCTTCCAGCCAGTTTGCATTTTTCTTCTGACTCACGTAGCTTTGTACACTTCATATACGGAAGTTTTTCCTGTTTTAAAATAAATAAAGCACACAATCTCCATGTCTAGTTGTACACTTTGGAGTGATACTTTTCATAAATTTCTACATTTCAATTTTTAAAGGCTTTTGGAAGTTTTTAAAGGAAGCCTTATCCAAGATGATTGTATGCTTTTGTACCCAACTGTGAAGTAAAATAATAATTATTTCTTGACCTTGCCTTTTCAAAAATGCTTTTCTTTTATTCCACTTGTATTTGATTTAATTGTGTTATTTTCAGGGGGGGGGAAAACCTTTTTTGTTGTGTCATGTGAACGGAATTCTGGTTTAACACGGCATACTGTGAAAGTAGCGCTTAAACAGTGACCCGAATTGTCGATATGAGGGGAAAAACATGCAGTACTTGGGGTTACAGTGTAACTTACATCACACGGTCTACACTTGCGGTGTGTTGGTGGTGTGCATGGAATCATTCACGTTGAATAGACACACCGCAGTGTTTTCTCCGCTGGTCAAATATCAGCGGGGGATAGGTGCCAAAGTTGACACGGTCACCAGCTGAGAGGCTGGTACTCTGACACCTTTCCAGACACACACACTTCACAGTCCTTTCCCTTTTTGTCAGGAGTACTTTTTAGTAGAACTACATGCAGGTTCTTGTGTGGTACATGTTCACCACACTACCAGGGTCTTGTGAATTTACCGATGGGAGGTGGTCTTGTGAATTTACCGATGGGAGGTGGAATTCACAAGGTTTGTAGACTTGAGCAAAACATTTGTATTGAAATCTTCTCTTCCTTTTGGAGGTTGTTAGGTTGCCTTTTTTGAACACCTCATCATGTACTCATGTAATGCATTCCGATATGGCTGTGGTACTCAAAAACCCAAACATCGCTTTCTTTTCAGCTTCTATTGTGAACTTGGCTAACTTTTCCAGCCTAGTGACCGACGGCAAGCTTTCCTTAAATCATTCAAACTAGAGAACCCCTCTTTCCTCCATACCAGGGCGGGCACTAATAATATTAATGTCAATGCATTCTTCTTTCATGAGGTGGCCAGAGTTAATTCATTATAGGATTGAATGAGCTGCCTGCTGGATCTATAATTCTCCACAAAGGTAACCATCAGGACTCATTACACACAGTGGCTTCACAGGGTACCCACTATGCCCCGGCCCTCCTGGCTCCTATTGTGAATGTCTCAGACCCCACTTTGCTTCCTGCAAATGCTTTAGTATCCCCCTGATAAACACTCAGAGGGTTTTTCTTTTTTGGAAAAGGAGGGGGGGGGGGGGAAATTGCCTCCCAGTTGCAATCTTGGCGCATACAATGGTCCCTTCTACTCAAGCTTGAGCTATGAAAAGACAGCCGCCGGCCCCTTGGGTGTTAGAAAAGCTGGTGTACGGAGGAAAGCCGTCATCCCCTTCCAGTAACACAGTTATTATTTGGTGGAGTAGCGAGGACTTATGGGTGAGAAGAGGGTGGAAGAGTCTTGCACCACTCCAAAACAACTCGGGAATGATTGATGACCTGGCTAAAAAACAGCGCTCTGGAGTAAATTGAATAAAAGGGTTTCTAGAGGAAAAAAAACGTTCTTATTAGTCCGATTGTTCTCAGGGAGTGAAACTTTTTACCCCTGTTGGAGGCTCCTCTCTTTTGTGTGTTGTTGGAATATGAATCTCAGTTAACAATGCCAACCGATTTATCGGGTACAAAACAGAATTTCTATAATGTGTTTGTTGCTGGAGCGAGACTTGCCTTGTTTCAGGGGCACCTATGGGAAATGAAGGTAAAAGGAGCAGTTTGCAATAATTGGAAACTTAAAAAAAAAAGTCATTTAGTTGGGGCTGAATGGGAGGGCTTACTGCACTGCCCCTATTCATTGCTAGGGATTGCCTGGGTCTCTCCTAAAGCACAGCCTTTGTCAGTCACCGAGTGTGATTAGTCATGGGTTGAATGGGGGGCTAGTGTGCTGGCAACAAAGCCAGGAAATTGGCTCGCTTGAGAGTGAAAAAGCTTTGGCGACTTGACTAAAATTGGGAAAATTCCAGACTCTGTTGCGTATCAATGGTCGGCGTTCTAGTTCAGCTCTTCCAAATTGACTCGTAGCCGGTTTGAAAAATGAGGATAGGTAATTTTGCTGCGAAACCACCAGGCGTGACGGATTGAATAGATTGTGTGATGTTTCCGTTGAAGAGTATAATTTTGGTGTTTAATTTTGGTGTTTGGCCTTGATTTGTTTGTGGTACAGGCATTAGAGCACCGAGCTTGAGTTCTATTCTAAACTACTTACATGCGTAATCGGCAGAGCAAAACTGATACTGTAGTTTACATGTAGCCACTCGGCCATTCAGAAATACACCTGCTGTTAAATTTCTCTCCGCCAACAAGGGAAAAACCGACTGATGGATCTTACAAAACTAAAAGCAACTTCTTAACACAGTGTTCTCCCTGAACAGTGGTCCGCTGGCAATCAAAGTGCCAGTTTAAACAGCGTAGTGATCCAGCTGGCTAGTTCAGTGTTGAAAAGCTTCCCTGTATCATTCAAATTGAAGAAGTAAGGACTAGTGAAAAAGCTGATTGCCTAGTGAAATGATAAGCTGCTGGCTAGTGACTAAAAGGGGTTAAGGGCAAACCCTGTAAAAGTTTTAATGAAGTTTTGCAAAATTATGCAGCAGACATAGACCATGCTGTGTATCTGTCTTGTAAAATACAAATTGCATGATTGTTTGATGATGAGGAAATCTTCTGTGGTACAAAATGTGAGAAATGTTGAGCATTATTTGATGCCAAAAGCGTTTGACATCTAAACTGTTGGATGCAATAAATGTTCTTTCATCTAAAGCCCTTTTCACACGAGAATCGGAAACTTACGTCCATCGTTTTGGGCGCCAGTTGTCTGTCCCAAAGGTTGCGTGCGATATCATGACAAACATTCACACGATAACACTTCGTGTTCCCAACGTCCCTCGTTTTCGTGAGATCGCTACGTATTGGGTCAAAGGTCATCATTGGTTATTTATTAGTTCGCTGGTTCTCTGTCGGTTTCCCGTTTAATGTTATGTAAATGCGTTTAGGGTACCATCGATCGTTTTCTCGGCGCGACATTTCTGCCTTTTCGTGCGAATTCTCAGTTTCCTGACGAACTCCGATAATGAATGTAGTGGAAAGTGTTTTGTCAGAGATGGCAAGTGGAAATACCAATCCAAAAACAAAGGTAACTTAACATAATTTGCAACACGAACATTTCTTCCACCGACGCCATTTTAACAGAGGAAGGAATACTCGAACCAACAAACGACATTTCTCCCGCTGCGCATGCGTGATCGTTGTGTGATCGCATGGGACCTTGGTATCATAACGTGCGGCGTTTCACACGACCGATCTTGGCGATTCTAAACAGGGATGCGATTTTTGGAGGAGGTCTTGATCCCGGTTGTTTATAACGCGGGTCCCAGGTAATTTCATCACACGGATTCATTTCACACGACGCAAATTTGCGATTTCATGACACCGATGCGATTTCGTTCCCAACGACCATGGTTTAGAAAGCTCGTGTGAAACGGGCTTTACAAGCTGGTTAAATAATGAACTAACCTGTTCACATTAAGCTGTCTAACTGAATTAACCTGTTCAAGGTTACATGTAGCTGTCTATAACTCAACTAACCTGTTCAAGTTAAGCTGTCTAACTGAACTAGCCTGTTCAAATATAGCTCTCAAACTAAACTAACAGTCTAATTGAACTAACCTGTTCAAGTTTACCTGTCTGATTGTAAATATACGTATCTTCCCGCATAAACAAAAAGTAGCAAGTTTTGCATGAGCCTAGCCTAGCAATGCAAAACGATGTCAAATGCAAAGTTTGTAAATCATCTCTTTCTGATATTAGTGAGCAAACATGGTAGGAACATTCTCATAGGATCAGTTATGAATTCCAGTGGGTGTACATGGAACGGTCCTTTGGATCGCCGGAACATTCCATGATAACATTCAAAAAGCTAATGCGCAAATTGGTAGTGTAGAGTTGTTCCCGTAGTTCAGCTCAATGTTGTGGTCCAATAAAAAAGTGAAGTCACAAGAAAATAGTGATAGAAAAACAACCCATGTTTTTACTGTTTTCAAGTAAAGGGATTTTAAGCAACACTGTTTGAAGGGAAGGTTTCCACCGTGACCATCTTTGTACAATTTAAGTTACAGGTATGTGCAGATCTGTGAACATTTATGTTTTCAATTACAATGTCGTGCTGGCTTTCATGGTGTGCCAAGCAGGCTGCTGTAAATGTTAAACCTGCTTGGTGATTACACCATGATCCTAGGATTTGCCCCAAAGTCTGGCCCTGGACACCAGGACCTGATTTCATAGGTTTTTATTGGATTAACTTATATGTACTTAAAACATTTATTTGCTAAGTAAACACCCAGCAGGACACCAGTGACACTAGACTGCATGGTTTTTTCATGGAGGTAGAAAGTTGGCTGGGAACCTCTTTCTCTAGCAGTTGCTCCCAAGCAAAGGTTTTTCTGTGCTTATCAATGTTTTTATAATTTCAAACTTAAATCTGTCAAGGTCAACTTTTAAATACTTCAACAATAATCTTGAGCTGAATTAAGTACATACCCTGAAGTCTCTAAGAAAGTAGATGCAACCCCCCCCCCCCCCCTCCCCCCAATCTCAAACTCACCACCATCACTAAAAAAATAGTCTACTTGAGTTTCCAGTGCCCTTTGATATATTTGAATAACCTTGCTATTTGAACACCCAGGAAGTCCCAATTGTAAATTGTGATCTTGGGTAGTGAACTGGGGTGAAACATTAGACGGTGGGTGATTATTGGGGGAATGGGTATTGCAGCTCAGTTGGCCACCCATTTGTTGGGGTAGTGAAAGAGGCACTGACTTTCAAGGTTGACTCAGATTAGCAATAACTACTGTTGCAGTTTTATGTTGCTTTGTAAATAAATGTAAAAAAAATGGTTGGTAGCCAGGGGGATGAGTCTCACCCACAAGAATTTCAAGTCTTGTTCACCATTATTCCCCTACTCGGACTTTACGTTCATCCCAACAGTCATTGCTTACCACAACTACAAGAGCTTCTTCCATTTTTTATGGTCAAAGATCATTTTCTTACGCTGCTCCATTTCTTTGGAATAGACTTCCTGTGCATATTCGCCAGGCTAGTTCTTTACATTGTTTTAAGTCTCTGTTAAAAGCTCATTTGTTTGAAGTTGCTTATTTGTAATCTGCTTACTTGTAATATATCTTTCACTCTTTGTATATTTTATTGTTCTCTGTATGCGCTTAGAGGCTTTTGCATTAGGCGCTTTACAAATGTCTTTATTATTATTATAAGTTTGGGCTTTGGTTAGTAATTAGGCTTCGAATTAACTTCAGTTTGACATCTGCATGGTTAAACAAAGAAAGGTGGTTACATACAGTATGTTCCCTGTCACATTCTTTTCACACACACAAACAAAAAGTGTGTTTTGAATTCCTTTGGTCTAGACTATCAGTTATCAAGCTGGAGCTCAGATTGACCCACTATCAGTTTGAAAGTATAGACCTCTTGCGTATGACGTCACAAGACCCAAACAGCGCCCTCACTGAGGTAAATGAAGACATATCAGAGTTGTGCACAATGCATACATATGTGCATATTTCCATTGTTTGACCAAAGCAATGGCGGCCAATGAAAGGGGTCTATTGAACAAAGCGTTCCTTTTCATCTGCAAACTGTTGTTATGGTGTTCTCACTCCTAATTTAGAAATTTCTTTTTAAAAACATACTTGCCCCCCCCCCTCCCCGAGGGATTCCATATCAATCCACCATCAATTTTACATGACATCAGTTATCAGCTATAGACTATTGAACAAATTGTTCCTTCTCATATTATGTCATAATAATTTGTCATCATTAGTTTTTAATTTTTAATTTTTTTTAAAGTTTTATTTTTTAAATCTATGTAATTCTCAATTTTTAACTGCAATTCAGCCTTTGGCTGCGATGGTCTTTGTTTTCTTCAATAAACCATTTCAAGTCAAATCCAATAATCACATGGTACTAACATTTGTCATATCATTTTGTGTTTCTTTTTGGGGTGCTTGTTCAGAAGTTTATGAAGCAGCTTGCTTTGATCAAAAGAACCAACCCAACTTTCATCTGGTAGGTGTCAAGAGTTGATCCTAAATCAAATCCCCCATTTCAGGATTGGGGTCTAGAGCTGGACTTTTTAATGGCCTAAACCATTTCTCCCAATTTTATGTAAACCTCTTTTTCATACCCCTAAAGCTAGCCCCCCCTCCCCCCCCTAGTAATTACAACCTTGTCCAGCAATAAATGTCCTTAGAGAGAATTGGTGTACTAATAAAATTTATTGCTGGCTAGCTCTTCTCTCCTCACTGTGAATTTTACCACTTTGTTTGTGCAATTTCTTTTGTAATCATCATTTTGTGGCATGATTCAGGGATATTCCATTTTTTAACCTGTGGTCTGGGTAATCTGTTTGAAATAAATGTATCCATGTTCAAGGTTGAGTTAATTAATTTTGACTGTATACACGAGAAGATGACTAGAGCAAGCTAGTCGAAACTTGAAACCTATTAAGAACTCACTCCGAGGTAATTATTAACGAGAAGTCCCCCCCCCCCCATCCACAAAGGGAAAGTAGTAGTCCCGCCCGATTTCCTACCTCCCGCCCAGGTAGTAGTTTTAAAGCAGGATGGACAGTTCTTTCCAGAACTGAGAAGTCTCCCGAATTCCCGAATATTCTACTCCGCGGCAGTAGAATAAAAAGCAAGACAAGTTCTCAAAGAACAAAATCTACCAAGCAAGTAGATATAAACATGGTGTTACCGCAAACCCAATATTATATTGATACCTCACCATGCAATGCCTCAAATCCCATATACATTGTATTGTTGATGATTTTCAATTCTCTGTTTTTATTTTTTAAAGGTCGGTAAGGTTGAAAATATGAATGTTCATAAATGTGCATATTCATGATATAACTTAAAAAGTAGGTCATGGTAGAAAACTTCACTTGAAATATTTGTGCTTGAAATGATATAGTTTCTGTGGAAATTAATACAACAATTAGTTTTGCTCTTGTTGAGTTCAAAACCTGATGTTTGAAAACAGTGAAAAATATGTAAGGGGATTTTTCACTACTTTCTCATGACTCTCATGAGCTTAAACTTTCACAGGTTTGTTATTTCATGTATTTATGTTGGGACACACAAATACTGGTCTTCGACAACAACCAATGTTGTCCATGTGCCATGAAAACTAAAGATAACGTTGACTAAATGTTTTTTATTATATTCCATGAGTCATGACCCAGTTTGTGTATGAAAAATGTCATGGTGGCACCGAAGTTGAGATGTTTATTTTGCACTCTATTTTTCTGATTTCTCAAGGTATTCAAATTGATGGCTGTACTTACCGTGACTGCTATAAGTTAATAAATGGACATTGCAAGTTACAATGCTGCAGTAAAGAGGACGAGAAAAATCATATTTATAAAACAAGTAAATTATCAGAAACTGTGACACATTTCCGAAGCACTTGACACATTTAATAAGTTAATAGTTCCAGCAAAGTTTTTTGTGATGTTTTTTGAGAAATCAAACCCCAAGGTGTTTTTGTACTCCCTCCCAAGAAAATCCAAAGTCCACGGCTTAATCTGCACTTCCCTCGCTGCCGTTCGCGACAAAGCACGATGACGCAACCCTCTCGGAATTTATGTTCAGATGGCCCGGGCAATTACACTTAAACATCCGTCTGAAAAAAATAATAAAAAAGTACATGAAACCTCAACAAAAAAGTAATAATAACAATAAAACTAGATGTGGGAAGACGATGGACAAAAATAATAATCTAACAACTTTAGCATCTCCAAATTCGACCTTTGATCATATTAGGGTTGACTGGTTTGCTTACCTACTGGGGGAGTTTTGCAGCGTGGGTGATAAAGACTGCCGTAAACTACAAAGGGCTTTTAGTTGGGTACCGCTACCTCTCTTGTAGACTTCAAGTGCATGGACAGTCATTTATTTTCCCATTTTGAAAGATTCATGGCTGTAATAACTTTTTATCTTTTGCATATTTTTTTCACTGGATGGAATGGTAACTTATTAATTGTGATTTTCCTTTTTTATTTGTGCGTGCAATTTACTAAATTTGTGGGGAAAAGAATGAATCATGTTTGGTTTTGGGTTCTGTATATTTTTCATGGCTGTAAAAAACACAAGGAAGCTTGAAATTTGTATTACAGTTGCTGTGTTATTGTTTTCGAACTAGTTAGTTATTTTATTGCAGAGATAATTTTTTTCTAAAGGTAGGCCTTTGCATACAAGTATCATATTTTTTCCCCCTCAAAATAGTTGTTATGTCATGAGAGAGAAATAACACGAATCGCCGTTGACAGTGAATGCTAATGTATTTCTGAATCATGTACATGTGAAATGCACACAGAAAATATGGATAGGGCCTATGTGCATTTTTCTTATGAACAATTATGAAAATATTTATTACGAATGTGCTTCTCAATCTTTCTTGTGGGGGGGGGGGGGATGCCACTGTGCAAGAAACAAGAAAACCTTTCATAAAAATTGTGTTGCCTGAAAAGTTGCCAGGATATTTTTCCCTTTTCCATCAAAACTGCTGTACTGTTGTTTCTTTTACAAACGATACGCAACCATGCGCTTTTATCTACCATGCACTGTCTACATGTAACTCTGATGCTAGACAGAACAATCAAATAATGGAGAAAATTAGCTGGGAGCATGTCTGGTAAACAAACAACTAAATCAAGTTCCATCCATCTTGGAAAATCATTTCTAAATATCCCGCATTCTTGGGCTGCAGCTGCAACTCATCTCGCAGACGATAAATTTGGTGTCACCATGGCAACGGCACAATCACATTATCCTCAGCGGAGATGGGTGGAAGGAAGGATGCCTCTGAGCAAACATGAGCAAGTACAAACAAAATGTGTCCCCCCCCCTCCTCTTTCTCTCTGTCTCTTTTGCTCAGAAACTATAAAGGAACTGACAGTAGTCATCAAATTCTTTTGTTCTTATGGTTCATCGATTAAGCATAAATTCATTTCACCGTTCATTGGCAATTCCAGGTTGTCCTGTGCAGCGATACGGAACATGTGCATCGTTAAGAGCCACCAATCATGGTCTCTAGCCATTTCAACTAGCGATGGGCCAGCAAACCACCTTTCAGGGAGAAATACATTCAAGAGTCGATGAATGTGTGCTCACACCTATTTTTCAAAAACAATTTTATGGCGGTATTGCTGGGGCTGTAAATATTAATGAAGCATCGCCAATGATTATTACGACCAAGGATAATGGAACGAGCCAATTGATGAATTTAACAGGATCCAATGACATTCGCAAGAACACAGTGTGTCAGGCTGGGAAATTGGGTTGCTCACTCAGTCAAGATTACTTATAGAGGGTCACTGGCTAAGAAAAAGTACAGCAATGTGTGGAGAGCGGTTGTGGGATGGTCATTAATTATTAAAAATACAGTGGGATACTGGTGTATGGTAAATTAAATTTTCACTCTTCACCAACGATGTGTACAGTGTAGGTGAGGATACACTGTCGCCTAGGATGGGGGTTTGATCCAAGCATGATCCAACAGACCATCTGCATTCTGGAGCAGAATAAAAGATGGGGATCATTTTGGGTGTTTGTGGTGATGGTCTAGTTGTGATGGTCATCACTTACATTAGCGAAATATATGTTGTTGTTTTTACTGTGGTATAGCATGAGGCAAACTTCTGTCTAAAAATGCTTTATGTCACTGTCAAATCTGATCCTGCAATTTATTGCCTGGCAATTTATCAGCAAAATAATTGGTGCGTTTTGAAACATGGCAGTCAATAACTAAGCTTTTGTACTCCCCGAGGTTGTTCGGATTGTTAACCAGTTTGCAATCAGCTGAAGGTAGAGTACATGTAGTTGATGTTGGTGTAACATCAATCAGTGCTGAAATGCATGTGTCAAAGCATAGAGAAAAGACCACGGATCATCATTTGATGCCTCTCTCAGAAATGTGAAAGTCATTCAGTTTGAAAATCACGTGACAAAACGAAGAAAAAGGCGGGAAATTGGGCGTAGATTCTAGACTTCCATGCTGCTATTAATTGCTTAGCACAGAAAAGAATTTGTTAAATAAACAGGTTACCAGCCATAGTACCATAACAATGTTTATTGTTCGAGATTGGTTCCATGCTAATTTTTGCTTAGCAGGTATTGCTGAACAGCTTCATTGATTTGGGCCCAGCATGCCAAGAGTCAAACCCCTCCACCCAAGGCTGTAACAATGTTGACTAGGAATTTTGTAACAACGGAATCCAATCGCGATGTAATTGAGGGAGAATTTCCAATAAGTCTCGTTGATCCTTTCTGAATCCTTTTCATCAGGAAAGGGTGGAAAAAGAGGAGGCCTTGGTATTTCATCACGTTGCCAACTTTAGTGAAGTCATAAAAATAACAAATTATTTTGTTCCTGTTTGAATCTTGTCAAATTCTTGTCCAGAGTACAGCCTTGTCATATCCAATTGATCAATTGTAGTTGAGGATTGTCAGGATAGCTTTCCATTTACAGGCAGTCTACCCCCCCGCCCCCCCCCCCCCCCCCCCCGGCAAATAGGCAAATCCATTATATGGAACTCATTTTATGAGTTTCAACATTTGATAGCTTTAATCAACTCTTTCAGTGCCCGCTTTTTTATTGCATTTTGAAAATGCCCAGCTTTTTGAGGTTTTTTTGAAATTCAACCAAAATGTTGTGAAATACATGTAGTCTAAAAAAGCCCTTATGTTGGTCAGCCCTTTTACTTTTCCAAGGGCCAAATATTATTAAGTCAAGCTTTAGAGTGAAAAACCATTAGGCTATTTTTCCAATAACCAAACAACTCGGAATAAAATGCATTGCTGTAAAGAAGAAAAGAAGAGTTGTTACCGCTGCAAAATTCATCAAGAAGATACAATCTTTGAAACTCAACATGGATGGCATTTATCTGCTTGTGGTAACCTTGTGTACCCTACACCAAGGCTGACTAATAGTGGCATGTTCAACTCCACTGATCGTAAATTTATTACCATTCTTACTAATACTTTAGTAGTGTACATGTTCAATACGATGGGGCTTATGTACAAATGGAAAGTACAGATGGAGTTGGAACTCAGAAGGTCAGACTTGGCTCTTCGTGGTAGACTCAATATTGTTTGATTCGGAAGTCATGTTTGAATGCTGAGCCGGATTGATCGAATGTTTGTTAGACATGTGTAAACTTATGTATCGAGAACAGTAGCACTTTCTAGGACATCTGCAAAATAGTTGCGGTTTAACGCGCCTTAAAAGATCTGTGATGAATTAAAATGAAAGAAACGGGCAAACATGGCTGACCTTCCTGGTAGAGTAGTCATCTGACAAATTGATAACTCTAGATTGTCTGTGGCTATGCTTCCTAATGAAAATTGATTCTCCTGGTTTTTCTTTCTTTAAAATCTTAGTTTAAACAATTCTTGTGAACCCGGCTTTGCAGTTTCAAGAAAAAATACAAATTATAAGGGAATTTTAGGCCTTTGAGACACTCCCCCTGAAAATAAACCAAAATTGTTAAACCTCCTTAAAACTTATCTGTATCAAATGTAGTATGTTGTAGTATAGTTCCATTGGTTTGCTCACTTTATAGCACTTTGATCTTGTCGAAAAAACGCTTTATAAATGCTCTGTTGTATGTATGTACATACATGTATATAGAGCAAAAATCAGTTTTGACCAGTGTTCTATTGTGCCCAAAAAGCTGGTTTTCCGCTAAAATAGACTGTTCAAATCTTGCGCGTATTTAAACATTGGGACCGGTTAACCCTAACCCTCCCATACCCTACAAATTCAAACAGGGCAAAGTGTTTAATTTTGTTAGGTTAAGTACAGTGAAGTTAGGATTGGGTGTTTGATTCTGTGGGATTGTGTATCCTTGCTGACAAGTAATGGTGTTGGAATTTGATTGAGTGGGTATGGTGGATGTGTGAAATGTACATGTCTGGCATTGCTCTTTCCTCCATGGTCTAATGAGATAGTTGTTGGATTATGTTATGTTGGGTACTGTGTGATTTCACTGATCAAATTTTTGCACATGCCAAGTGTACACACTCCAACAAAATCAAACAAAAAAAGCCTGTTGGAGTTTGTTAGGTTGTGTATCGTCCACCTAAGATTGGGCACAGTTCCCATCTCATGGTAGTATAAGCTGTTGGAATGTGTTGGGTTAGGGGTGGATTCTAGTAAAAACGCTTTGGGAGTTAGGGTTAAAGTGTGCGAGTTTGTTTCCCCCTACCATGTTTACGCGTTAAAGCAATGTACGTTGGACCAAAGTTGTACCCAAAATGTTCAATTACGTGCACAATCTATTCACTTTGAGTTGATCAGCAAGCAGTGCTCAGCATATCTGTTGTTGTAAACACATTGCAGCAATCCAACACAAACGGTGTTGTTTATAGTTGTGTTCGCTCCCAACAAACAGTTTCTAGCGTTTGTTGCACACGTACACATGGAGGTTGGCCAAAGTTCCTTTATCGCCAACTTGCAAACGGCACCCATAAACCAGATAAACTCATGTTGTACAAGCTGTTCTCAATGAACACCCAAAGAGTGCATATCAAAGGTTAGATGACTGTGGCTGATAAGTATTATTACAGAGGGAGTGCAGGGCCTGCCGTTGTTTGTCAGGGACAACAACGGAGAGAAAAGTCCCAGTGATTATTCCTGTTATCTCCATTCCAAAGGTTGTTTGTTTTTTTGTTTTTTTCTCTCACATATATTTTTTATCCAGCAGGGCCACATCCTAGAGCTGCAAAACACTCCCCAAATGAGGCTTATCCTAAAAAAGTTGCTGTCATACCCCTTGAAATGTTGCAGTACAAATTAAAATGTCCCTCGTTGAGTAAAGAGGTGCCCTTTATCAATGGGAAAACCGCTTTGTCCATTTACAAGAATGAAGTATTAAGCCGGTATTAATATGTTTACATTCGGTCCCGGACCACACAAAAGGGGGAACAGCCCAAACTCAGCAACTGCTCCATACTGTTTTTCACATTTTGCTCAGTGATAACATGCTCAGTTCAGTGATAAAACACACAACGACGTCTTGGACCAAGACTAGTGGTATGCTAGTCTTGGTGCAGTTGTTAGCAGATCCTTGTTACACGATCACCATGCTAGTATTAATACTAGTCACTGCTACATGTAGCGGCTGCCATATTTTCATGAATGCTTGGGAGGGGCTAAGTTAAGTTCCTGGAGCATACATGAATGGCGCCTGCTACTGGTGAGTTGAATACCAGATTGTCATGTACGTGTAAGGTACAGTAACTTAACAAGTGATGTCTTAATGTCTTGAATCAAGACTTATCATATGCCTGCAACTTCAAGTTGCAGTGAAACCTCCTGTATACTTTAAAGGTATTAATACAGGATTGGCAGAGCTGACAAAATAATCACAGACAGTGTTCATGTTTTGTGTAATCAACCACATACATGAAATAACAAACCTGTGAAAATCGAAATCACGAGAAAATAGTGAAAAAAGACCTTATGTGTTTTCTGTTTTTCAAACATGGAGTTTATTATCGCGCGTGATAAAAACTATTGTTTTACTCATTTCTCAGAAACGATAGCATTTCAGGCAGAAATATTTTAAGGAACCCTTTCTACCATTACTTACTTTAAATCATGTAAGTTATGTGTGAATCTGTGAACATTTGTGTTTTTCGATCTTACCAATAGTGTACAGGGCCTTTAAAGTGAGGTCATGAAGGGCCTTAAATGTCAACAGAAGAATTTATCTTTTGTAGACATGTGCAGTGTTAAGTCCCCTAGGGATATATGTTTAATCCCCATATTTTGGGATACATGTAGATCCTTTACTTAACATGTACTTCTTCCCTGTTTGAGGCAATTATTTTTTAAGTTTAATAAAGCAATCCATCTTGCCAGCAAATGATAGGCCCTACATGTTCTGTTGTGAACACTGTATTGCAGCATTGTAGCGAACCGCTTTTCCACAAATCCACTGCCAGTATTAAGCTACATGTAGTCAATAAAGCTTCCTCCATGACTACAGCAAAATCCTACATAATGCTGCATCCTTGTAGACTTGTGTGCAGTTAACATGACATTTAAGTACTCTGTATGTTCAGTGCATCTTAAACAAAATAGTTTATTCTATTTTCAAAGTGCGTGTATTATTTCAGTGTATGTTATTATTTAAAATTTTGCAAACTGAAGCATCTAAGAACGAAGTTTTGGGGTGTTGATTTAAGAAGAAAAATGTTGGGGAGGATAGATTTGGAAAATGTACAGAATGATTTACATTCTGCTTTGAACTCCTGTTTACGCACATTTTTGTCTAATGAAGCATAGTCATAAACGTGGCCGAATTCATTTTACGATATCAGTGGCATCCATTCCAATTCAGTGCACCCTCCCCAAGGTATTAGCCCAAATATTCCAACTCCAGCACTTTCCTTGATCTTGACACTGCCCCCTAAAAAGAAAATAATAATGTGAAGAAAAGAAATCAAAATTTACGATGGCATCTTTAGCTCTCAGGTCGGTGCAATCAATCTTGTCAGAGACTGGCCATGTGGTTGATATCAGAACTCCTCTAATTGGCCGAGCCCCTCTCAAGATCTGAACCCCCCCCCCCCCCCTCCCTTAAAGTTTACCAGCCTGGGCAGGCACATGGGTAATAAATTTGCTTTCCTGCCTTGCTGATGTGGTGAGCCAGGACATGTCATGTTTAGTTACAAAGTACCTTGCTCAATGAGGTTGTGGATAAAGAAACATAAATTGAGATCTTTGTGAATGAAGAACCAGGAGGGAGTTTTTTTGTACACATGTACTTTTTTCATTGTTGAAAAAGTGCAGTCAACTCTGACTTTTCTTTTTTCTTTTTCGGGGGTTCAATTAGGGAACTGGGTTTATCCTTTTCTTCCTAATTAAAACAATTGTACAAATGGCTGACTCAGATAGTACTAGCTTTTTAATTCACCATCATTTTGTGACCACGAATGTGAGAGTTTTCAATGAGAGTATTTGAGTGTAGAGATATAAAAGCTGTTAAAAAACCAAAAAAAACCAACCGTAAATTATTTTTCTTTTGTTCCCTTTCCCCCATTTTGATTAGTAACTTCCCTTGAAAAAAAAGACTAAGTAAGAAATTCCAGAACAACAATTGTTGTGCATATTGGTGTGCTTAAAGGGGAGAAAAGAGAGTGAATTTTAGTCTGCAAAAAGACTGAATTTTAGGTCTAGATGCCAATGTTCAAGTGACTGACTGAGGCCCAAGAGAATTAAAACACTAACAGAGGGAGGAGAGTTGTAACACCCCAACACCCGCTGCCTTTCCTACCCTTGCTGGCTTTGATGTGCAGTAATTACTGCTCTTGGTCTAAACTCCAGTGCATTCAGAAGAAATACACTTGACCTCGACCTCCAAACACATCACCCAGGGGCACTGACCTGCTGTACAGGTTGACAGAATAAGGAATGCGGCCGAATAGAATCCACCTAATGAATTGAAAGACCATTTTGTGAAAGTTAGAGAATTTTAATTGGGGGCTTGGGTAATTACATACCTTAGCTACATTCGACATAAATTTATGAGCACGTGTACACAAATAACAATTGTCATAAACTTTTACATGCAGGTAATTGGAGATTTAAATTGATTTAAAAACACAAACATGTTTCGTAGAGGGATTTTGTTGTTTCACTGCGGTGCACTCGCGCAGGAAAATCTTTCACCACTGTGTAAACATTTCAGATTTATTATGGAGGGTATTAATGAGATGCAAGCTTTAATTGGTTTTGTGAATTTGTTCAATCAGGTCAGCGTACGAAAAAACCTGTTGTTGAAAAAGGTTTTTAGAAAAATATAGTATGGAGATTTTGTTGTAAGATAAGAAATCTACATTGTAACAGGCACGTAGCAACACTACTCTTATATTCATAGTCTTTCAAAAAAATGAAGTCAGACATCAACAATGTATGAATTTGTTCCTCCATCGAAGGTTGGCTCGGCGACGCGGTCATCAGTATTTGGTTGATGTACTATGGTGTCGTTTACCCCAGTTGTAAACAAAACAAAATTTATTGAAAAGTGAAAATCGGGAGAGAATCCTCGATATATGTGGGTCAACAACAATAAAACAATAACGTGGACCCGGGGTGTGTTTACTGTAAATATCTGTTTATACTGTGACAGGTGACCTGGTTTTGATTTAGCGGGAATTTGTTTTCTCCTTTTTTTCCTATGATTTTTTAAACCTCCTGATAACAACATACATGTTATGTGATATATGGGTACTAGTATAAACATGATGTTACTGTGTTATACACAAAATGAGTGTGAGAGATATGTCACAGATTTTGTGGGTACTTGTACAGTACAAGTACATTGGTACACTGACATTGTAGGCCAACATGGGTGTATATTTTTGGAAGAACTTGTCTTTGAAACTTGTACGTGGTGCGAGACAAATTTCAAATTTGAAAATCTTCCTGATTACCACCTACAGTTTTACAGTCTAGGATGATTGTCCATGTCATTGTTTTTTATTTATATTATTTGAAAATGAAAGTAATTATCTAATAATTTGAGGGGAACAAATTCCAATGCTTTGGTATAAAAACCACGTATCACTTGTCCATAATGCAGTTTTAGCTCAACATCTGAATATGCCATCCACCAGTGTAATGTGTATTTGAATACAGTAAATGACTGCAAGCACAAATTACAAACCAGTGCAGAAATGTAGGGAATAATAAATACACAATCTGCATTCAACTGACAGTCCCATAGCCCACTCATCCTGTCCATCCTTAGGAAATATGGCCACCCCAGGTCAAAGGTCATAAGTTAAAGAGTTCAACAGACAGGCAGGGGAGCCCACAACTCATTGTGCCCTAGCCCCACTGGGGTTTCTGGCACGATAAACTGGCGCTACGTTGAACTCGGGCCAAGCTTCTTGCAAATTACAATCAGGATGATCTATTGCTGTTTAGAGACCCAGGTTAGATGGAGTTCCTTGGGTCGCAAAAGACGTTTATTGTGAACAAAGGCTGAAAAGAAAATTGGAACGGAATGCAATCTGTTTTTTTATTTTTATTTTTTTTGGGGGGGAGGGGGGTTCTTTTAAGTTTTATTTGTGTTGGGGATCAATGGGATGGGAGTAGCATTGTATGAAATGTGTTGGCTGAAATAAACAAGTGGACAGATTGTTGGAAAACAAAGTCTTAAATGGTTGTGAAAAGATATGAGATGCAGTTTTAGCGAGAGGAAAGCAGTGTGTATTATGTAGGCCTACATGTACTTGTTTGGTTACACAAACTTAGTTTGTAATGTGTGTGCATGAGAAGCTGTTTGCTGTCAATAATTTTCAATATTTTCAATGTATTTTACAGTCAGTGGGGGTAGGGGGTGTCAGTTGAAGAATTTGTATTTATTTGACGGTGTTGAATTTGTAGACTAGAAAGGTTTGGATTGTCTTTGGGGTGGGAAGGCAATGTGGTTAATATATTATGGCATTCAACAAGAAACTAGTTTGTTTGTAAACTACTTAGATTTGTAATGGATGAGCAGGCCATTTACTCTGTTCTTGTTAGGGCAAGGTGGATTTTTTTAGTATACTCTTGGGCACCTCCTTGAGGGAAATTTAAATTTCTACCGGAACATTTCAAAGGGCACAAAGGCAGCAACCAAGGGGCATGAAGCGATTGCCTTTGTTGCCTCAGTGAAGTATCAGACCTGGATGAGTGTGTCGTGTGTTAGAATAGTTGTGTATGTAAAATGTAAATGTGCTTGTAATACTCAAAACGTGGGTAAATGGTCCTGCAGGTAATTTTGCTCTTTCTATGGTTTGGAAATGATAGTTTTCCTGTGGAGTCAAAGTTCTTTATTCAGTCTATTATCAATCAACCAACTAATCAATCAATCAATCAATCGTTAAACTCATAAGGGCCAATCCGATAGCCATTGGGAAGGATTTAACAGTTTTGAACATTGGTATTGAAGGAGACTGATGTTGGATGATTCTTCCACATCCAAGGTGTAGTGATGAGGGAAAAGCATAAAACCCCCAAAAGTTTTTGCTTCTTGGAATGAAAAAAGACCAAACAATTATCTCTCAAAACCTGGCCATAATTCCTGAGAATCATTGTTGTGGATTACAATATCCACAGAACAAACTTGAAGTCGATCTAAATATTGTACTTTTCTCTTTATCTTCACAGGTATGGTTGAAGCAAAATTCCGACGCAGCGATATCGAGAGTGAATCCTGGTCAGAGTTCCCTGTCCACTTCACACCCTTAAAGGTTCAGTCCGTCCTCCTCTCCAGACTGTCCTGGAATTCCAGCAGTGTGTTCCCATACAGGGCGAAGCTTGGCCAGGGTGGACTCTACGCCGACCAGATGGTGGGCATCCTGGGCTCACATTCCGGGGCGGTTAGGGCAACGTACGGCCCATTCACCGTGGAAGGCAGCTTGGAGAAGGAGAGAAACGATTCCAGCATGTTGGACTTTGACGTCAAGGCCGAAGTTGCGACTCGTTTTGTCTCACCGCACAACTCACGGATTCAAATCCTATTTTTGCTCAGAGCAAAACATTCGGGTATCAAAACTATGCCCTGTCTAAGAGCAAGAGCCCACTTCAATGGAGCTGAGGTGGTCGCAGCTTGTACCCCATCAGCGACATCTTCATCTTGTCTGACCCAGATAATGATTCCACCCGATTGGTGGCAGGCGAGGGAATCAACGAGCATCCAAACGCTTCAGGTATCTTACTCGGTGCGTACGCCCCCGAACAGTAACTGCCTGGCGGGAACCAGTGACTTGCTGGTCCCCGAGCGTAGTTTAGGTGATGTCCAGTTCCAGCAAAGACAAGAAGCTCTGAAGACCATCAAGGAAAATGAATACATCTGGCTTCACATCCCGAAGATGGACGTCGCTGTTAAAGAACGCTTTCAGATTGCTGTATCGATTCATCAAAACTTCACCGCTCCCAACTGCCTAATAAGGTGAGGATGATCGTTTTTTTTTTTTTTTTTTTTTTTTTTACACAGGTGAAGGGTTTTTAATTTATTTGTGATATTTAGATGTACTGTACATTGCTAGGTCTAGACCTGATACTTTGTTCTTGTATAAGGGCAAGGTAGTTTTTCACTGAGAAAGGGCACCTCTGTGAGGACAATTTTAACTTGTATTGGACCATTTCAAGGGGCACCAAGGTAATGAATTGGGGCATGAAGGCAATTGCCCCTGTGAAGTATGCATGCCCAAGTATGTATTAAAGTGGACTCTACATTGTAAATGGTCCAGTTCAGTTTACCTTGTCATAAAGACCTGGATTGCCAATTTTACCCCAACCCTAACAAAGGGAACTTTTGTTAGTAAAATAAAAATTACAACTTTTCAAAACAAACATTTAATGCCAAAATGTAAACCTCATCATCACCAAAAAATCGGCAACTGGCCCTGACTAAAAACACTCTGTTTACAGATGTCAGTGGTATGGCAGAAATCTACACAAGCAGAATAGGAATTATTGAGTTGTGAAAATGAAAACAGCCCCCCCCAACCTGAAACAGTAAAATCATTGTCCCTGCAAAAGTTCATGCTAGTTGTTGTAAGCAGCATGGAGCTAGCTAGGTTTATTTTGTATCAACCTTGTAGACCTTCCATTGCCGGCAGTGTTTATTTGCCTCTGATCTACCTACTCATGGAGTCTCTGTTTTGTTTGGGACATGTAAATTAACTTGATCCGTTTTCTGCCAGTGCCCATTACGCTTTCTTAGATCACCTTACATTTACCTGATGTAGAAACTGGCGGGGAGCCAGCCAGGTACTTTACTGGTGGACAAATAAACAGGCGGAATAGTTTCTGTAAATTAAGGTCTGTATGTTAGTGTAGCTGCCCTTCATGACGTAAGCATGGACATGATGGAGGAAGTGACACATGTGTGTGGGTACTTACAGTATGTATTAATGTAAAATGTCAATGTACAATGTCGCTGGGCAGTTACTACCACCAGCCCCTATTTCATATAGCTACTTAGCAGAAGACATTGCTTAAAAATATTCTGCTAAGCAAAACTATGCAGGATACCAGTCACAGATTGTGCATGGGTCTTGACATTTTGGCTAGTAAAATTATTCCTGTAAGCTTAATTTGTTTGGCCTCAAGACAGAGCAGTCTGAATTTGTGGCTTTGGCGTTGGCTATGTTTGGCTTCATACATAGCTGGGGCTATGGTTGGCTTCATGACTGTGGCTTAGGCTATGGTTGGCCTTTTGTATGCAGCAATGCCATTCTATCCAAACTTCTGTTCTGAAACAACTAAGGGTGGACGATATGACGATATTATCGTCGCTATACGATATTGAAACAATATCGACAATGTCGATGATGGTTTTTAAAAATATTGAAATATCACGATATTCGCGATATTATATAAAATAGACGATATGGTTTTAAAGAAAGCTTTATCACGCTTTTTCCGTTCAAAGGGTTCCAATTTATGTAGGCCATTCAATAATTTGGACGGCGACCAGGCCTCAATATTTGTAAACGCTAGTTTTTTTTTTATGTAACTGCCGCAAAATCAGACTCAGTTGAATGAATTGGGACTTTAGAATTGTATATCAAAGGAAACCGGTCCCATTGTGTACGTCTTCCCTTCTAGCCATGGTTGTTTTTCTTCGAGGTACAATGTATCGCCGAACGTGATGCACAGGCTGATTGGCTGATTTCTGACTGGCCGCTTTCCGATTGGCCGAAATTCACTAGATTGGCGTGAATAATTATGATGTCATGCTTCTCACAGCGCTGCCATTCAATAGTATTTATCACTTCGATCCCGCGGATGTTCTTGCTCCTAACTTAGTAAACTTTATAGTAAGGGGGTGAAGGAAGGGCGTGTAGCCGTGGGAGCGAAAAGGCGAGGGAAATTCACTTGAGGAGAAATCACTGCGTGGTCGGGAAAATGTTTCTACATAACACGCACATGTACGGTATCGGAATAAACATCGGAATAAACGTCGAGGCACCAGCTTTTAGAGAGCGCAAGTTCAATCGTTGAGGTAAAACCATGAATTAATTGTGTCGGAGCCAGTTATAAAAATCACATAAAAATGTAAGACGTTTTGTTTTCATGGAATATGGATATTAAATTCAGTGATTTTTTCTCAGCGGTTTATCCATACAGTCATGTCTTGTTTGTTATTCTATTGCTCATGTCCTCCCTGCGGTAAAACCGTTTTTCCGTGTTAGAAAATTGTTCACGATATATCGACATATCAGCGATATTAACCCAACGGTATATCGCCAGTCAAAATTTACGATATCGTCCAGGGTTAGAAACAACTTTGGCCACGTGTCAGAATTCAGCAACTTTGGCCTATGGCTATGGCTTCATGTATGTCAGCATGTATGTCAGCAGCGATAGCATTGAAGTAGCTGCCCTTTCAGTCTAAGTCACTTCTGAATTTGTCAATTTGGACATGCCCTTACCCATTGTAGATTAAGGTTTGTTGCCCCACTAAGGCCACCAACCAGGGCTCGAATTTGGGGAGAAAATCCACAAGACTACAGGGCTTGTAGCTCAAAATCTTTACTGGACCAGCCATTTTTTTACAAGACCAGATTTAAAATGTGAAAAAGAAGAAAAAAATTGCTGCCACAGTTTAACATGCATTTGACTGCTTTTATATGAACCAGAACTGAGACAAGTAAGAGAAGAGTATACTTGATTACTCATACAATTGAAAGATAATTTATTAGACCCAAAGTCAACATTTGAACATAATTTGTTTATGTTATTCAATTGAAAAACACAAGACCATCGGACTTGTTAGGTCATAAGTTTACTGGCCCAACACTAAAATTACTGGCCTCGGGCCTGTGGTCCAGTGTAAAATTCGAGCCCTGCCAACCCAAACTGGCTTTGTGGCCTAAATAATATGTGTAATTCTAAACCTCCGTATGTACGGTACAACCACTTTAGGTATTGCGTTAACCTGCCCCATTTTTATGAAAAACAAACATACGCGTAAAATATTATAAATGTATGAATGTGCACTCTGCTGTGTAGCAAATATTGTATATCCAAAAAGCATTCATACTGCAGCGAGAGGCTTGCACACGCAAACTTTCATCCAATTCACTCAAATGTCGCTCTGAATTTAGCCACGCCGATGCTTGATGGTTGAGACACACTGTGCTGGCCCGGTGAAGGTGGCGGTACCCACTGATATGGGACCTTGCGTCCTCCACCATGCCAAACAGAAACAAGCCGCCCCGAAGCTGCCTGCACAGACCACTCACAGTCCTACCTGGGTCGAGACCCGATTTCCAGGGGCCGTCTTTGTGTGTGGCGCGGTGGCGAATGTCAAGACGCACTGTGTTTGGCTTACAGTGAAGTTTGCACGCTCCCCGCTGGTTCGAACGCTGCGTTGCGGAATGTTGTTATTCCAGGGAGGGGAGGAGTAACAAAACAAAAAATTGTTATTAAATGAGTAACTTTTCAAGGAAAATACAGTGAAAGTGTGTGTGCAAGAACCTTGGAATATGTTTGTCTTACCTTGTCTAAACAGCACTGTAATTTGTTTTATCTGTTCATTTTGCTCATTTTTAAAATTTGTTTAATCTATTTATTTTGAATGTAGATTTTGAAAAAATTTAATTTCTCGAAAATATTTTAAGGATAAAGACTTTTTAAAGTGATGTAATAGTTCAGTGTACATGTGAAATTATTTGTTGAGAGCCTGTTTACTTGTCTTGTGTATATTTTCTTCTCAACCCCCTTACCAAGAGTGGCTTTTAGCCTTGTTTGGGGCAAACTTGCTAAATGCAACAATATGCACCAAATGGTAATAGTTGTTGTAATCTGTTGCATTTGGCAGTCAACTGAGATGTCATTCTTTGACTGAATTTGTTGCATTTAGCAGTCAAGTGACTTCATATTGGTGTTGCATTTTGTTGTATTTGGCAGTCAACTCGAATTCATACCTTGATGGAATTTGTTGCATTTAGCAGCCAAGTGATTTTACTTGTTATGTAAGCTCTAAATCATGCCTCATTATGCAATTGTGTGTAAACTTAGAGCTTGGGTGCTTCCATTGTTTCTGAACAAAGCAGCCACACACCACAGGAAGAATGACTTGGATATTGTTGCATTTGGCAGAGTTCATGGTCCCACATTAGCCAAGTCACCACTACACTTATGTGCATACTGTTGCATTTAGCAGGGCAAACACCCTGGCTCAATCCTAACACAAACAACATGCCTGCACAATGCAACAAAATCCCTTGTTGCATTTTGTTGCATATGGCATGGTTCTCATTTCAACTGTGTTGCATTCTGTTGTATTTGGCAGGGTATGTAGAGGGACCCTAATGGGGGTTAGGGTTAATTAAAGGGTCTGTATACGTTTGATAAAGACTTTGAAAATTAGTGACAATAAAAACTTACGGGTAAAAAGTACAGCAGCTTTTGTTACCATAAAGCATTTTGAGAAACATTTCACTTCAAAGTAATGTGGTTTATGGAAAAAGGTATCAGGTTTTATGACCCAAATTTGAATCTGAGAAACGTCTCTGAGACGTTTCTCAGATTGTGCATTCCTATAGGAAATATTCTACCTGTGTGGACATATTTGTCTGTTTTTTCGGCGATCTAAAAAACACTACCACCTTTTGAAGTGAACTTTTTTCACAGGTTAGTTTTATTGTATAGTATGTCTACATTTATATAGGGTTAAAACAATCGAACGGTTCCAAAAACCAAAGGTCTACTTTGCCTTTAAAATATACATTTTAAATGCATTTATTATAGATGTATAAACTTACAATGATTATCATGTGTGCAAAGAGCACCGCTGTACAATAGGAGATAAGGGGCCATTAATTTTCCCCATTTTAACATAATAATGAGATGACCATCAATCCATATTGTTTGAAAGGTCTCCAGTTGATAACGACAAAATAGCAAACTTTACTTTTTATCAAGGAATAATTGTTTGGCACAAACGAGGACAAATTTATTTCAGTCATTATTTATGAGGCTGCAAGGATGTGCCTTGTTACATGTGTATTAGACTCTTCATGTCAAGGCCATCAGTTTTATATGAAGAAAAGCAGACCATTTTTATTATTTTTATTAGAGACGTTTTACTCCTTAGTTTAAAGGGAATGTGAACATTTGGTTTGTGGAACCGTTCGATTTTTTGAATCCTATATAAATGTAGATATATAGGGAGCCTACAATTAAGGGTGGATGATATGACGATATTATCGTCACTATTCGATATTGAAACAATATCGACAATGTCGATGATGGTTTTAAAAAATATCCAAATATCGCGATATTATATAAAATAGACGATATGGTTTTAAAGAAAACTTAATCACGCTTTTTCCGTTCAAAGGGTTCCAATTTTTGTAGTCCATTCAAATATTTGTAAACGCCAGGTTTTTTTAATGTAAATGCCGCAAAATCAGACTCAGTTGAATGAATTGGGGCTTTGAAATATATATCGAAGGAAACCGGTCCCATTGTGTACGTCTTCCCATCTAGCCATGGTTGGTTTTTTTTTATTCGTGGTATCGCCGAACGTGATGCACAGGCTGATTGGCCGATTTCTGACGGCCGCTTTCCGATTGACCAAAATTCACTAGATTGGCGTGAATAATTATGACGTCATGCTTCTCACAGCGCTGCCATTTAATAGTATTTATCACCTCGATCCCGCAGATATGCTTGCTCCTAACTTAGTAAACTTTATAGTAAGGGGGTGAAGGAAGGGCGTGTAGCCGTGGGAGCGAAATAGCGAGGGAAATTCCCTTGATGAGAAATCGCTGCGTGGTCGGGAAACGTCGGGAGAACGTTGAGGTAAAACCATGAATTAATTGTGTCGGAGCCAGTTATAAAAATCACATAAAAATGTAAGACGTTTTGTTTTCATGGAATATGGATATTAAATTCAGTGATTTTTTCTCAGCGGTTTATCCATACAGTCATGTCTTGTTTGTTATTCTATTGCTCATTCGTCCCTGCGCGCGGTAAAACCGTTTTTCCGTGTTCGAAATTTTGTTCACGATATATCGACATTTCGGCGATATTAACCCAACGATATATCGCCAGTCAAAATTTACGATATCGTCCAGGGCTACCTACTCAAGTAACCCGTGAAAATTTCAAAGGTGGTAGCGTTTTTGAGAAGAATAATCCGTAATTGGAATACACATCCTGAGAATTGTATCTGACAGTAATGTTTCTTAGATTACAATTTGGGGCATAAAAACTGATACCTTTTTCCATAACCACATTACTTCAAAGCGAAATGAATCACAAAATGCTTTATACTATCGAAAGCAAGCCGCTGTACTTCAAACCAAGTAAGTTTTTATTGCCATTAATTTTAAGAGTGATTGCCAAACGCATACCTTCCCTTTAAACCCGCTGATAAATTTGTTCACCATGTGGCAATGAGACAAGGCATGTGATATCACACCCCACCAGTCCACTGTTACATGTATCCTCATTTTTTATCTTCCATTCCTCGATGTCGCCCACAGTCCAACAGGAAAAAACCCAGCGTGGTGTATTTTAAGTGAATAAGTGCCATTTTGTGGCACTGGCTATGTGTCCTCTCGGTAAACTGACAACATCTTTTGTTCTTTCATTCCTTCTCCCAATTAGTTGTCCTAATCAGCCTGTCAACTGGAATTTAAACATATATCCCTCACAATGAAACTCTCTTTATAACAACCCTAAAGGCTATTAGATTTTTTATTGCGAATTTGATTGATTCCAGGGCCAGGGTATACTTTTTTTTTCTTCTTCCCCTTTTCTGGAGGAATGCTTGTTCCGTTGTTTGGTCGGGGATGTATGCTTTTTCACGTCATGTCCAACTCACTCAGGCCATTAATTCCTCATGATTCCAAACCCTGTTATCCTTAATAAGTGAACAACCATTTCAATCAATCCTCACTTTGTACACAACAAAATAATCCAATTTCGCTGTTCCTCGGTGCACCTCGGTCCTCCTGTGCTTCCCTCGATCAAATCAAAAACTCCAAACTAGGCATTCTGTTTTTCCGCCCTTTCTGTCTTCCCTTGGTCTCTGCTACCTTTCACAGAGCACACACACTGTTATTTCCCAATTACCCTCGCCCGATTGTGCCAAATTGATACACTACTAGCCATGGGACATTTGGGAGCAGAAACAAAATCTGGGACACTACAATATCTTGAAGGGCCCTCCCACGATTGGTCGGAGTTGGTGGGCGGTCGGCTCGGACGGTCTCGGATAATTACCTGGTGCGAAGACATTGGCAGGTGCGCAGTCGAAGCACAGGGAGGGGGGACCGGTGTCCTGCCGTCACCAGCGGTGTGTCCCCTCACCTGACCAGCAAGGGGCAAATCTCATCCAATCAACACGTAATTTGCCACAGTTTCTGTAATGTTATTTTCCCTCTTAGAAACTGTTACATTATCTTAGTCATCGATACACTGCTGCTCAAAGAATGTCAGTTCACTTTGCAAATATTTGTTATTGGCCCTCTCCGTTGATATAATCTTGTGTGCATTTGCTTATTAAATTTGGGGATTTTGTAACAATGTTAGCAGACGCTTGTGTGGCACTATTGTTTAACTGTGGACTCAAACAAAGTTTGAAAGACCTTACTTGATGTGTCATGCTGAATGGTATGAATACCTACCTTCTTTACTTGTCCTCTATAACAACCCTTAATCTTTCTGTAGAGCAAGGACCTACTCTTTCCCATATCACATTTGGCTGGTCTTAGTGCGTGTCTGTTTTGGCAGGATTTTGTTGTGCTACTCGTTCCCTTTTCTTCACACTGTTTTTCTAACAGTTGGAAGTGTGTAATTCTGTAGCCTGAGGAGAAATGTGTACTCAAAACAGTCTTTTGAAAAACAAATTGTGGTCAAAAAGTTTTTTTTTTTCCAGTACACAAGGAAGGCACACAAGTGACATCCGATACCATATTTGGCCAACAGAAGTTGAGTGTGGAAAACTTGAGAATGAGACCTACTTTGTTTATAAAACCTCTAGTTTTTATGATATGGGACTGCAAATCCTCAGAATTGTAGCACCCTGGAGATTCATGGCACTTCATTCTCCTTTGGAGCAGAGATGAAAACCAGACCTGACTGGCATCTTGTCCAGAACTTTTCTTATTTTTTGGTATCACCCCCTTGATAATTTAATACTGCATTTTCTTTGTGTTACACTTCCACCTTGAAAATAAGGAGGTTTTAGGTACTTCTGGGTTTTCCTTTTTTAAAATCTTTCACGGTCCTCATCACAGGTGAAATCATCCTCAACTCGTTCGCTGTTGGTTTGTTTTTTCAAATAAATAAATATAGTATTTTCAAGAGCTTATTTGCCTGTATTCAAGAATGTCCATTGCCCATTTTCACATCTGTGCTTGAATTTGGCGAGAATAAAAATAACGACTGAAGCTTAAAGTCACCTGGAAATAGATTTTTTTTTTTTTTTAATATAAGGGTTAACAATAAAACAATTTTTTGAGTAATTGTTTGTCAGTATTTATATGTTAAAAAAATAGATAAAGTTGTTTGGGGGCGACTCCGCCCATCCCTTTTTGTGACGTCAATCGAGGAAGACTGCGCCTCGATTGAACATCGACCCCACTCGAACTTGCCTGCATTTACGTTGTATATACACGTGCAAGTAGTGAGATTGTACGTTTCGTTTGGTTATCCAAAAGGGTTTTTTCTTGCATTTTTCCAGCGAAAATTGCTGCTGGATGCAGCAAAACGACTAAAGATGGGGTCAGCCAGCATTTTCTTCCTGCAGATCCCAAATATAGGCAGTTACGGGCATCGAAAGTTAGGCTAACGAGGGCAAAGTGGTCCGGTCCGACGTCGTTTTCAGCGCTATGCAGCGAACACGGATAGCCCGGGGATTTTTTCGTTAGTAATAGTGTGCAAGGGAAGTTGCAGTGAAGCTTAGGTTACCAGTGAAATGTTTCTGGTGGAAAAACAATACCTCGTATTATCCGTGTTCTCGTTATGACCATGCTCGTATCTTCCGTTTTTAAGACATAGAAACGCGCATGGGACAGTTCGGGACCGGTGAAAAACCTCTGGCGTCTCGTATTAGTCGACTGTACACTGTCCTAGGATTGTATTGGGTGGTGACGTCCGAATACGAAAACGCATCATACTGATCAGGTACCCAGACGTAATGTACGGGGCCAGACTACACATTTTCTCCTGCCTCGATTGACGTCACGAACAGCGCCATGTAAAGGGGGCCTATTTTTTAATTTGTAATTAAAAGAAAAATACAATTTTTTAACCTTAGTAAATTGTTTATTCACATTCCACTCATAAAAATGTATATATAATGACAAAAGCTTTATTTTGAAAAAATACCACTGCCAGGTGCCTTTAATTAACTGGAAAAGTTTGTGGAATGTTAGGAAGCTTCCCTTTATCTCTGGACAAGTGTGTCATATAGAAAAGACCCTTTCATGTTTGTGTTGGCGCTCACAAATTATTCCAATTGAAGAAGAAGTGGGCAAGCTCACTGCAAATTGAGTGGGGGGTTTTCTTAGCAAGGCTTAAGGCCAAACAAAAAAAAGGTTCTGTTTCAGGTTTCCCGACTGACCCTAACTTTATGCCGCGACCCTAAACTTTTTATTCGGCTTGAAAAAAAAATATAAAAAAAATTGGAAAAAGAAAAAAATGAAAAAATTTATGTACCATGAACCAAATGTCAGACTTTGACCAAACTACCGTATTTTCTTGCGGACAAGACGCGTCTTATCTGACTTTTTAGACCCCAAAAATATCGGTGCGTCTTATCTTTCGATGCGCCTTGTCTGCTGACGATTGATTTTTTTTTGATGATCACTGCGTAAAATAATACCTTTATTTTGTCCAGTTCAAATCAACGGTCTTTGTGTGAAGAATCCTTACTCAATAATGCCGTCAAACAAGGCTCAACTATCCAGACACTGAGACCGTATTTTCGTTTCAACAATCATGCCGCAATCCCCCAGACTGTCCTTTCATTCCAACAATGCCGCAACTTGTTCATCCCCCATGACCGTGCTTTCATTCCAACAATGCCGCAATGTGTTGGTACTTTCGGTCCAACAGACGTCGGCGTCGTACAAACGTTTTTCTGTGTGGCCGCGTATTCGTTCCGAAAATGCTGCAATCAGATTTACTGTCAATGCTGTTGTACAAACGGCATTCACCCAACCTCTATTGTGTGGTGAACTTTGAGGGTTTTTATTGTACAGAATATCTCCGAAGTGTGCTTGACGTACTATTATGGCTTGACGTACCATTTAAGGATGGGATAATTAAGTACCAATGTTTGTTGGCCAACCTATACGAATTGCACTTTCGTTTGTTTCATTAAACGTTCAAATATTCATTTTTTAATTGCCTCTTTTTAGTCAAATAAAAAAAATTATCCTTGAAAACAAGGTAATGACCCTTGACAACAAAACTAACATTATTTAAGAAGAGGATAGATGTTTTAAACAAATATCTTATGAACGAGATTATAAGTTTGAAATAAATAAAAAGAACTTTAAAACAAAATCTTATGAACGAGATTAACAAATTAAAGGTTTGAAATAATGGAAAAGAATTTTATATACAAAAAGAAACACATTACAAAAACTTAAACAAATATATATAATGAAACATTTTGTTACGTCTTCCCGGGTGTGGGGATTATTTGCGTAAGGTATATATAAAGGCGACGCTAGTTTTGGTATTAGTCACCGGTAGAGGGCGCAACATCTACTGGCTCGGAGGGACTTAGACTGGTAACCTGTCTTTATCAGCAAGGATCCTCATTGTGGGACGTCGGATGTTCATGCTAGGAGGGCCTGGGTTCGTGTTGCAATATCTTCAGACAGTGCGTGGACCATTGTTTCTGGCCGCTGATTGGGCCGGACTTCATATTATTAACAATGCACAGCGTTGGCTGAATGGATGGACGAAGGTCGGTATCAATTTACGTTGGTCTTTTCTGCATGGCTCTACACGCCCATGTGGTTACGGTTTCATTCATGCTTCGAATAGTGTGAACGCTCCAAAAGGCAACAAAATGACGTCTTTGTGTCAATGTACCGACACCGGGTGGCGCCTGGTGTTCTTCTGTGTGCTGTTAAACATGCGTCTTGTGCGGCGGTGCGCCTTTTCTGCTGACGTTTGAAATTTTTTGGGGTCATTTTAGGGTCCTGCGTCTTGTCCGCCGAGCGCCTTATCCGCAAGAAAATACGGTAATATGTTTTTAACAAAATTGAACTAAAAACCAGTGTTAGTGTTAGTTTTGAATCGGGCAAGTAGGGTATTTACACACTCGCCAAACCTATTAGAATTTAAAAAAAGGCAAAAAAAAAAACGTTCCGACCTACCGACCCTATTTTAAAATGGCATGTAATCGGAAACAGAACTTTTGTTTTGTTTGGCCTAACTTAACTACTCTGGCTAATTAATCCAATCAGGCAAGCCCATAGAGCCAGGGACAGTGGCTGTTTTTGTTGGTCAGGAGGATGGTTTTTCTAAAGCAGCCCAACACTTGGACAAAGTGGACAGCCCAGATAAAGGGACACAATGTAGTTGACTCTCTTTTCTTTTGAGAGGAGTCAGAGAGGCAATTTCCTTTCAGGAAGTCAAGTTTTCATTCAAGAGTATGGATTTGTGGTGTACATTATGGCTGTAGTGGGAAATGAGAATGACTGATCAAAGAGTGTTCCACTCTTGTGTGGTAAGCATTTGCATTTGTAAAGGCAGAGGGATTTCAGCATAATTGTCCATGATGTAGGGAGGGCTGAGATGACATGGAGCCCATGGCTTCTGTCGCCAATGTCCTACCGTCCATGTCCTACCGTCCATGTCCTACCGTCCATGTCCTACCGTCCATGTCCTACCGTCCATGTCCTACCGTCCATGTCCTACCGTCCATGTCCTACCGTCCATGTCCTACCGTCCATGTCCTACCGTCCATGTCCGATCGTCCATGTCCGATCGTCCATGTATCTTTTTAAACATTACTTTGCAGGTGACAGTCATGGGAGAAGGTCGGGGGAGGAAGGGGGAAAGCAGATACATGTAGGTCCCCTCCAGTCCACCATTTTGAAAGGGTGAAACAATGGGACTGATGTTATGACTGAATACCATCCTGTTCTTGCTGTTTTTTATCCAAATTCAAATTTAAATTCATATCATAGCCTTAGTATGAGTGTCTTTAAACAGGAATGAGACCTTCGTCGGAATTCACTCAGTCATTTTATGTTTGCCTGGTGAAGAAAATACTGTAATTTTCTCAAGATAAAAATACATCCTGCTCATTGATCTGATTATTCTACAGCGCTGAGGATACTGATTCAAAATGCTCCTTGCACTCCTTTATCAAACGGAGGAAATGCCATCATTTCAACATTCTTGCTAAGATCTGGATTCAAAGTTCAGAAATTTTTCGTCAGCATTGACTCACAACCCCTAAATTAAATAATGATGAAGCTGCTATACTTGGGGTTCAGTACAGGCTGTGTTTTTGTTTCGTTTTTTTACATGCAATTTTTGAGACAATTTTGATTGATTTTGTTTTTAGGATGCAAATTTCAAGACTGTTTTGATTCTTGCAGTTTGTGTTGGCTTCTCATATCTCTTCTTTGCACTTTGGTTGGTGTGGAATTTTATTTGGAGTTTTATTTCGGTTGTTTTTTTATCAATTTGCAAACTAACTTGATTAAATACAAGTAGATTCCTAATCATACCCAAAGTACATACAGCTGTGTTTCTGATACTACATGCAGGATTAGAATGCATCATCAATTGCACATCATGTTCAACCCATGCTCCACTTGATGTGGTCACAGCAAGTCTTTGAAGTGGTCATCCCCATTGTCCAACCAAGAACCACTAATAATACAGTCCACCAGCCCATCTTGACTGGTCATCAAAGGTGACCCTCTCTCTTAGAAGACCCTACTTAAGAACCCACCCTTGTTTGTTCCCTGGAGAGCCACAGACATGGTTTATTGTTGACTCATCCTGGTGGATTATCTGATTAGCTTGTGTTATTATTGCTTTTGTGGCCAAAAAGTATCAACCAGCAAAAGACAATGTGTGTGTCAGGCCAGTGAGAATTTCTTTTTTGGGGGGTGGAAGTTTTAAGCAGATGGTATAGATGACATCATGGGTTTAAGGTAGAGTACATTTATTTTGATTCTCTGGTTGAACCAGAGATGAAGGAAATAGACTTCTATGGTTGAACACACTATCTGACGTCCTCTGAATATTTCATTGAACTAGGCCAAGTTAAAAAGTACACCAGTTATTCGTCCAGTTTTTTTAAAGTTTTTTTTTAATAGGAGGGCCTTTTTTATATATAATTATTTCTTACTGTTTCTTTTAAGGAGGAAAGAACCAGACTAAATGTTTTTTGCCTTTGTAGAACTTAAAAGTCTAAAATGTGGGTAAATTAAATCAATCGTCAAAAGAATGGTGCCAAGATGAAGTGAAAACACATAAACAATGTAGTCTTTGGGGGATAAAAATTAAAATACTTGTACAAAATTTAAATACTTTTTGTAAAAAAGTTTGCGGCTTCAAAAAAGGATGAGGGCTGGACAATCATCTTTTTAAAAAAAATATCTTTAATTGCTTTACATGGATATGTAGGTGGGCTTGTATAAGTGTAACATTGGAAAACTTCTTTGGGTTTGTCAGAATTTTTTGTGCACGTTTATATCACTATCTGGCTTATGTTTGTATTTCTGTTTTGGCAACGGTGAAATCTGGGGTAATTAATTGCTGTTTTCTTGACTTGTTTCAGACGGAAATTATTTCTGTTGAGGATTGATTTGTATTAGTAAAAGCTGTTTACAGGCCTATACTAAAATCAGTGAACTTTCAATGTTGAGACTTATCAGTTTTATTTTCTCTTGATTGTTACTTCGGTTCTGGACAAAAGTTTTTGTTCTTTAATTGAGGTCAAAGGTCTCCTGGGTTACTAACCACTCTATTTTGTTAATAAGAGAAAGTTTGAGTGATTGCCTGACATCATTTGTTTCATCAAACTTAGTATAATTTAATTGTCAAATTGTAGTGAAAGGACAGAAGCAACATGGTAATGGCTTTTTGGTTTTGACTCTAGCAGAGACTTTCTCAAAGGCTAAAACAAATATAGAAAAAAGAAACTCACTGATGAAGATTTTGCCTGCTAACGTTTATCTTACACAAGAAGTGCCAGAGGACAATCAATATTTTACACACCGTAAATTAACCTACTGGCAAAAGAAAAGCCAGTTAATATTCCTCACGGCATAATAATATGCAGATGAAAATATCCCACTGGTAAGAGAAAAAGCCAATTGAGGGTCTTTTAACGTGATTTTCTGAAGGGACACATAACCCACTGGTAAGAGAAAAGCCAGTGAGGTTCTCATATTAACCATGATTTCCTACAAGTACATGGAACCCACTGGTAAGAGAACAGCCAGTGAGGCTCACCTCATAATGTGGTTTCCTGAAGGTTCATTTAATTGTTATGGATGAATGTACAACAAACAGGATCTCCATTGATGTGTGTTTCCGTGGTTCAAAACTCAAAAGTCGAAATTGCTCATAAACTATTTTCTGAATGTTTCGCTTTTTGTGTTGTAAAAATTCTTGCAAAGATGAGTCACAAAGGCCTGGGTGTTTATGTGGTATTTATAAGCATACCTTTTTATCTGGATTGCGCTCACCATATCCATACTGTGGACGCATTCAGACCACTTTACACTTTCAGGGAAAAGATGAATGTGGTCAAGGCAATTACACTGCCCTGGCCTACTGTAGTCATGGAGTACGATGTAGTAAATGCTAACCATGCCTGTGACATCACTTGTTAAAAACAGAGCCTGGTCTTTCTGCAGGCACAGTTTGTTCACATCTCTTAGTCTTTTTAGTCTTACATAATCTTGGAAATTATGGAAATTGTAGTGTCTAAATTGTAAACGTAAAAATTGTTGAGCTGTTATTGTTTTATAATTCTTGTGTTTGTGTTGTAAACACAAAGTAAACATTCATTGTATGACCATATATTGCCTACCAGAAACTATAAGGCTCCCCCGTCATGCCCTTGAGCCTTAGTTTCTAGAAGTAAGGCCTACCTACCAGGAAATACCCTGGAATATACAAACTCTTTTTGTAAATAAACTGAAAGTGGCCCAATTTCGTAGAGCTGCTTGATAACGGCAAGCAATACTTTAATAGCAATAAATAAGAAATTGTTTAAGCACAAGCTTATATCACATGTTAGCAAGAAAAGTAAGGGACCAGCTTTTGCGCTTACCATGGGATTTGCATTGTTATGCCAGTCACTTGCTAACAGTTAGCATTGGAAGTTAGCAAGCCTTTTCCTATGCTTACACTTAGCAGCACTATGAAATGGAAATCGCAGTTAGCACAAAATTGGCGATTTTACACAATTGGGCCCTGGTCATTGCAGATCTTGTACGTAGTTTCACAAACTGACAGACAAAGTACCAGTAGGATTGGTTATTTTGTCTGTAAACAAAATTTGTTTAGCTTCAATTTGAATTATTTCTGATTATTAACTCCACCAATTCCTCCAGAGAAATGCTTCTGTCTGAAATACCTGTCAAAGTCAAGAGAAATTGCATTTGAGGAACCCCCCCCCCCCCTCCCCAAATTCACCATAGTTTATTTCAATTGCCACAACTTTTATAATTAAAGTTATTATTTTGAATTAAATTTTTTCTACGGTCAGCAGTTATTTTTTTCTGTACATATGAATACTTGAACACTAAAAAATATTTGTATCTGCTCAAGTTACAAAGGTTTTTATGTTTTGGGGGGTTTCTTTTGGGGGGGAGTATTTAGAAGATCTATGCATGTTGGCCGTTTGACATTTTATCATTTTAATGTGAATAATTTTGCTGTTCAGCTGGTCAGAGATACTATTTCATTCACCACCAGTAATACTTAATAAAAAAATCATATTAATATTATAATCAGTGTACTCAACCTTCCCTTCAGTTATTGACCACTAATCAATATTTTGTTTATTTTTAATTTTTTTTTATTATTCAGGGCTAAGGCAAGGCGTGGACTCCGTGTAGTTGACGTCCACGCAGCCAATCAAAACGTTTGGAATGTCGTGTCAAAGGTGAAACAAGGCGGTGCGTCTGCCATGGTGACTATAGAGCGGAGTGCGACCACAGCGACCCCAACAACGAAACACGGGTAAATTTGAATAATTCATTTTGACATGAAAGAATTTGAGGGGTTAAATGGTGTGATTGTGCATTGTGAATAGTGCATGTTAAAAGTCAATCACATTTAGTTCCCTACAGAAGTGTGCAGCACAGAATGCAAAATGAAAAACCATCAAACAGACAAACAATAGATCGATCCATTAAGCCCCGCCTCCTTACGAGTTGACCAATCACAGCCGCGAAACCCGATCACCATTAGTGCAAAGATCACCAAACGGCTCAAATGGTGATCAGATTTCGCGGTTGTGATTGGTCAATGAGAAATGGGCGTGGCTTAATGGATCGGTGTATTGAGTGGAGGTACAGTGCTAATAAGTCCTTTTAAGGCTGTTAGCGGAGTGCCCTTAAAAGTCAAGGCCGAGTGGTTTAGATCATCGGATTCAAGTTCTGGTGGTTATGTCATCGGGGTGTGGGTTCGAGTCCCGGTCATGACGCTTGTGTCCTTGAGCAAGACACTTTGCTATAATTGCTTCTCTTCACCCAGGGGTATAAATGGGTACCTGCGAGGGTAGAGGTTGATATTGTGTTTGAAAAAGCCTTCTGAGCGCCACGGCAGCTCGGGCTGTTTACTCCCCAGGGAGCTGAGAAAGATTAATAATATTAAGGAGTGTTTTGGCCCAATGACCAGGGCACTAATGTAAAGCGCATTGAGACGTTATTGTAAAATGCGCTATATAAGAACTAGTTATTATTATTATTATTATTATTATTATTATTATTAAAGTGAAGAAAAGCATCACAAAACATACTCAGATAACTTACATGTATATTAGAATTAAACAGACAGACATAAAAACAGACAAACAAACATTTCAAAGAGAGAAGATGTCCACATGGTCAAGAAATGTTTTGAAAATACATACTGCGTTTAATAAATTATTCCCATTGTCAACATAACATTTTACGAAAGCCCATTAGCGCCACGAAAAAATAAAAATCAAATCCGTTATTACGGATTCGAATCCGTTATTACGGGTTCGCAATCCGTTATAACGGATTCTCAATCCGTTATTACGGATTCGCAATCCGTTATTACGGATTAGCAATCCGTTATTACGGATTAGCAATCCGTTATTACGGATTCGCAATCCGTTATTACGGATTAGCAATCCGTTATTACGGATTCACTCGAGGATCCCTTGATGGCGCTATTTGCGTTGGACAGTAATGGTTTATCCTGCCTAACTTTTATTAGGCCCAAAGGACGTACGTGATTTCAATAATCATGTTTTATTATTAATTTTTTTTAAAGTAACTGCAAATCACCGCAACCATTGTACACTTAATAATGAACCACTACAGCAAGATATTGAACTAAGTTGAAGTGCATGTTTACAAATACACAGTCCTAACCTTTGAAATTTTAATAACTTTGTGTTTTTACGGAAAAAAACACGTGGTTTAAGAAAGGCCGGACCTATCCCACTATCCTATCAAAAGCGTTTGTTATGAATTGAATTGAAATGAATATGGCTGGAAAGATGTTATAAAAGTAGAATATAATGATCCACACAAATAATTGTGTGGTTTTTCTTATATTTCGTGAACTAACACGGTCCGCCATTTTGTGGAGTCAAATTTTTGACTCAAAATGGCGGACGGTGTTAGTTCACAAGGTAAATGAAAAACCACACAATTTCGAGGCATTTTTGTGTGGATTATTATATTCTACTTTTTAAACATCTTTCGACCATATTCATTTCAATTAATTTCATAACAAACGCTTTTGATAGAATAGTGGGATAGGTCCGGCCTTTCTTGAACCACGTGGTTTTTCCGTAAAGACACAAAGTTATTAAAACTTTTTCAACGGTTTGGACTGTGTATTTGTAAATTTGCACTTTAACTAATTAGTTCAATATTTTGCTGTAGTGGTTCAATAACTCGATTTGCAGTTACTGTAAAACAAATAATAGATTGATTATTGAAATCACGTACGTCCTTTAATTGGGCCTAATAAAAGTTAGGCAGTAAAAACCATTACTGTCCAACGCAAATAGCGCCATCGAGGGATCCTCGAGTGAATCCGTAATAACGGATTGCGAATCCGTTATAACGGATTCGAATCTGTAATAACGGATTTGATTTTGATTTTTTCGTGGCGCTAATGGGCTTTCGTAACATTTGCCCTTTGAATTTGTTTATTTCATTTTTTAACTGTAGTGTAATTCAGGAACTCTTAAACTACATGTAGGTGCTTTGGGGTGAGGGAACGGGGACAAGGTTGCAGGAACCTACATGTACCTGAGGTTGACATAAGAATCCACTACGTCTATTTTAAACACCTTAACAAAAGTCTTTGCTTATATAATTATTTTTTTAAAGCCAGCTCGGTTCAATCTTGATTCACTTTCAACTGATGTTATGTATTTGAAAGGTACTTTTGCATGTATAATCAAACGAAAGTGCCATTTTGTCTTTCAACAACAACAATGACTTGACTTGACTTATTGAGTCCAATCATCTAAACTTCAGTAAAATGTCTAAATATATCCGTGTGTAAATTTATTTCTAATCCCCCCCTGTCTGTCGCTACACGAGCTCAGGCGAGACTGAACCATCTTGATATTTTACAAATGTTAAGAGTCATGGGAGAAGGAGCAGCGACCCCCTCTTTGTGAGATTCAGCTGAAATGCTGACTTGTCAATCGACATAATTGATTCATTTATTCCCACCCATCAATTTCTTTTTTCGTTTTTCCACCCCCCCCCCTCTTCTTAAAAAAAACTCTGATTGACTCACACTGTACTTACACACAGTACCTGTAGAGAGCACGAGACCTTTCCAGTGTAAAAAAAAAATGGTGAGTAATGGATGTGACTGACTAACCGAATCGACTTGAAAATGCATCAAATTGTTAAACTTGTCATGGATGGTTTTACACATAATCTGGAGCCCCACCAAAAGTTGCGATTGGCGAGGCGAGTAAGGCTTTTGATCGGCTTATTTTCTCACCCTGTGTGCACTATCAGGGAAGGCTTTGGTGAGGTTGGCCTCTCACTTCTCAATCTGGTTTACATTTGTCTTTATTTTAGCATCGCAGGAGCACGTGTGTTTCGGAAAAATAAGAGATAGTAATAAGGTGATTGAAGAGGGAGTTTTGGTGTTTGGATATGTGGAAAAGGTGGTGGAATGAAGGGGCATCCTGATCCTAATCATGGTATAAATGCAGCCCCATGCGATAATTGGTACTCTTCATCAGCTCTAAAGTTTTTCGCAGCGTCTGCAGTCAATGTTTGCAGCATTAGGCCTCGACTTGTAGAGTTGGGTTAGTCCTGGGGCTCCGCAGAACCGTTTTTGGACTTTGATTCTTGATGTCGACACTGATGAAAGTGGGAACCCGGTTCCGCAGAAGAGCGGACCCGCAGATCCGGTTTTCAATTTGGAACCGGGAGAACCAGGACACCGAAGAAACCGCCCAATTGCGTCAGTTCAAATTCCGTTAAGAAATACAAACAAGAGAAAATGATTCAGCACCAAGCGTAAACAAATTTAAATAATAATTGATAAAAGTGGGGAATTTAATCAGGGATTGAGTGTTACAGACTAGACTGTGATAACAAGCAAAGAATATGGTAACATTTATTAATAGACTTATGTGGAACAAGGTAACTGTTATCCAAGGGGAGACATGCCCTGAGGAAGTGGGTGACTTTCCGAGTTGGCTCGAGAATTCATCAAACTATTAAAAACCTGCAAGCCTGCCCCAAAGGAGGGAGAAAAAGAAGAAAAAAAATGAGAAAAAAACCCCCAGACCAACACTATGTCTTTCTGTCTTGGAGCGAGGGAGTCTTAATCAACCATCCAAATCAGGGACAGCTTGCATGAAATTGAGTTCAAGTGAACTTTTCATCTCTTGATGATATACGGTCTTCATTTCCCAGACTGCATGGCTCTAACGACAGCTGACTGAAAGTGAGAGGGACTGATGCTAGACCACAACACCAGGCTAAGTTCATGGGGGAAGGGGCGCAAATATCATTCGGACAGATTTATGTTCTATTATTTAACTTCAAGTGTAATCCCCCCCCCCTCTTTTCTGTTTATCCCTAAAAGTTTATTTTATTCAAACTATTTGGAAATATATTTGACACCTGCCAAGACTGGGTATTTTTTCCTGGAAATTTGGCGACATGCAATCCGAAGGATTAATAAATGTGTATGAAATATTGCATGAGACATGCCTTAAAATCAGGTTTTGACACCGGCAGTGACATAAGTATCAGCATTAAATCATTGCAGCAGGTGCTTCGTAAATCTTTAAATTGAGTCCACACATAAAATAAACAAATATTAAAATATAAGAAGACTGAAGAAAGAACAAAAAATGCATTGATTTGAAAGTTTCACCATTTTCAAAAAGTGAGCACAACAAAATTTAGTCGACAGAAAAATTCAAGTGAAAATTCTCAACACAATCATCAAGGTTTCATTGCCACAGTGCTACTTGAAAAGCCTAAGCCTTCAAAAAAAAAAAACACATATTAAGCAAAACTAGGATGGGAGGAAAAAAACTACACCAGGTCTTCCCCTCACAATATCCTGAAATGAAAAATTCAAAGTAATTTCTCAGCTGTCATTGCACTGATTTGGACCACCAACCCACCGCACGCCCGTTAAAATAAAAAACCAAATCTCGGGTCCTCAATATTGTAAGGACGGATGAATTGCAAACCAATCTGTCCAATTTGAACTCTCTGCACCCAATACTTTCTGTCTTTGATCTAGAGGCTATAAGCTTTCATCCTGGCTAGCTCAATTTACCCTCACCCGATCTCCTGCTCCAGTTTCCCCCACGGAAACACAGAGCGATTTCTGGTCCACTCCAATCAATTGGAGGGGAGTTTTTTTCTTTCTTGTTTTCCTTCTTTAATACAGTTTAAGATTAGTAAGCCACACTGGGGCTAATGGAGAAACATTATGTGCGTGTCGTGCCGGCATTGCGCTTGAAGTTGTTTTCGTTTCCCTCAGTCTGTTTATTATTGTCCCACTGAAGAAATCCACTGTTCTGGTTTTTTGTTTCCCCTTTCGATATTTAGAGTCGGAAGAAAGCTTGATGTATTAAGAGGGACAATGAAGTTTGGTCCTACATGTATGAAATGAAGCAATTTGTCTTTTTAAAAACCTCTTCTACGTGTAACACTTTGAGTCAGATGCTTCGCTACTTTGTGTAAACAGTCACATGAAACTGCCTCTTTCCAAAACACATCCAATTTAATGGCCTTCTTTTTTTAAAAAAATTATTAGGTTTTACCATGAACGAAAAAAAAACTTTGACAAATAACCTCAAAATTCTCCAAAACCATTTAACTGGAAAAACAAAAATGTGTACTCTAACAGTCAGTAGAACCTTTTAGAAGTAAAAGGAGGTGAAAAAGAAAGAGAGAGCGAGACTGTGAACAGGGGAGAGAAAACAGAAAGAATAAAAACACTCTGTGGAGGTCAGTCAGGGTCAAGTGCGCTCATGGCAGTTAATTTGGCGTGGTGAAAGAAACCCTTGCTCCGCCTTGGAGGCAGATTTCCCAAAATGCAAGAATGCTCCCCCCTCTGTTGGGTTTTGTTCGGTGATAGATGACTCTGAACTGACAGTGGAAAGAGAAGTCATTTCTATTCCATTTTCATACTTTAATGGAAGGATTTCTTTAAACTCGGGAGTGTGCCAGACGGCAAAAGCCCTGATGGGATGTCGAGATAGGATTGCTGTCTGGAACACACCTGCAGTGGTTGATGTTATCACAGTTTTTTCATTTACTCGGGGAGGAAGGAGCCTATTTATGCTATTGTCCCCTTTGTACTTTGCCATATCAGAGACATTTTGGTGTGCAGTTGCCCAGCCTTTTTCAATTCTTGTTACGGGAAGAAGGCTCTTTTATTCGGTGGGAATTTTCTCAAAGAGGTCTAACATGTTTTACCCACATTATGTCTGTTTAAACGTTTTCTATAAGTTTGACAACAAAGAAAGTGAATGATTGTTGTAACTGTTACCCCTCTAAAACTGGGTTAGAGAACACCTCCTGGGCGCAGTTTCATAGAGCTGCTTTAGCAGAAAATATTGCTTTAAAAAATTCTGCTCAGCAAAAATGAACAGGATACCAGTCACAGAATGATGGTGCATGAGAAATGGTATTTTTGCTGGTAACCTTATTCTGGTATTAAGCATAATTGTGTAAATTTTTAATTTTTTTTTTTTTTAACCCTCAGTCTTGGAAAGCTATGAGTAAAATCATGAGTCCATGCTCTCTTTGTGTTGGCCCAAACCAAAATAAAGTGTTTCATATTATCCCTGACAACATCTAAACCTCGTTTTTGTTTTCTGACAAATTTTTCTTTCCTTACTTCTCCCCCTGCAGGTTGTCCGTGGACATGACAGCATTCACCGTAGAGTTTGAAGTGGAGAATGTAACCTCCAGTACTCGTCTGGTCAACTGGCGCATTGATTCCACCACTGTAGTGACGACCATACCGGTTGCCTCTCAGTCCAGCCAGGCTCTCATTCCCATTACCTGGGTAATAATAATAATATTGAATGATTTGGGGTTGAAAAAAAAAAAAATTAACTAGATCGGGATTTGAACCAACGACCTCTGGTTTTATCTTAATAACAATATAATAATAATAATACGCAGTTCTTATATAGCGCTTTATACTCCCGATGGGTGTCTCAAAGCGCTCAGTATTTTTCCTACAAGGTACATGTACAGTATGTGGAGTTACGTGTTGAAGTATGAGACCTATTCCTTTGCATAGCACCATGTAATGGTTTACAAGGTGCTGTGGCGCAATATGCAGCCAATCAAACCAGGAACACCGGGGCGAACCCCTTCTCTTTACGATAAGTGCACTGGGTTCTTTTACGTGCATTACACAACACATAATATTAATATTAGTTATCAACACTATCACTCAAGTGCGAGTGAAATACGAAAACATTACTTCTGCATCCCATATTCAATAAGGCCAAGGGCGTGCTATATTTTTCTATATTCAATGAGCATGAGTGTGCTGATGATTTGATCTTCAAGCACACTTGCTGCACCGCTTAATATAGCACGCTACGATGAGTTAGAACAGTAGGCTGTGATATGGACCGTGAAATATGGTCTATTATAACACTCTTGTTTCCATTGAGGGTAATAATCAGTTGTTATATAGCGCTTTATCTACGGGCGTTTAAAAGCACTCAATATGTTTAAGACAGATTTGCACTTTGCCTACAGGTGTCTCAAAGCACTCCCAAGGTCTTAGAAAGATTACCAAGTTTTTGAGTTATGAGGCCCATAATCACATTGTTAACCCTTCGAAGGTACTATATAATTATGGGTCTCATAATTCAAAAACTTGGTAATCTTTCTAAGACCTTGGGAGTGCTTTGAGACACCCGTAGGCAAAGTGCAAATCTGTCTTAAACATATTGAGTGCTTTTAAACGCCCGTAGATAAAGCGCTATATAACAACTGATTATTACCCTCAATGGAAACAAGAGTGTTATAATAGACCATATTTCACGGTCCATATCACAGCCTACTGTTCTAACTCATCGTAGCGTGCTATGCGGCAAGTGTGCTTGAAGATCAAATCATCAGCACACTCATGCTCATTGAATATATTATCTTCAAGCAAACTTAAATCCTGGATTCTAAGGGTTTAGCTACTTTTTGTACTTAAGCAGCTCTATGAAATTGTGCTCCTGGATTTGAATGACTGAGACAGACTACATGTATAAAGTGTCCCCAGCTTGAAGTGTTTTTTTAAATCATTGGTTATCACAAGCACTCGACGTTATTCAACATTTAGATCTCTGATTAATGATTCAGTACAAATTCGTACGAACTAAACACCAACCAAACCTTTTTATGTAATAACCCAATTATTTCAAAAACAGGTTGTTGATTAACGTCATAATATATCTCCCTGGGTACTTTTTCAAAATGTCATACCAAGGGACCGACAGCCAGAGGAAGTTAATTACAGCGGACAATTTTACTTCAATCAAGACACATGTTGTACTCGCTCAGGTTTCTTTACCTTAAACCGCCGGTGTCCCCTCCTGTTCAGGAGAGCTGGCGTCGGTGGTGATTTAGTCATCAAGGTCAGGGATGCGCCGAGCGGGACAAGATAGAGGATCCACGCGGCCATAATGCTTCATCATGGTGTGGCGGCCATCTTGTTTGCGCATTTGTATCGTCATTGTTTTCCTTGAATGCTTGATGAATCACATTGTTAAAAAAGATCAACAATGACGTCAAGAAAATTAAAATAAGTTTGTTTTCTTCCCTCTCATTCGGAGTGGTTTTTTTAAAAGGATGTGCACATGCATGAGCTCATAGTCATACAACTTGAGTAAAGGTTTTGGAAAGTGCATTATGTCCTGAAACAGAAGCCACATGTACATGTACATGTAGGCATGATAAATCAAGGGGGAAATAGAGGCAGGCAACGCCTCCATGCCCCTTGGTCATTGCCTTGGCGCCCTTTGAAATGTTCTAAGCCTGATCAATACTTCATGGAGGCAACAGAAGAAATTGTGCCCTCATGCCCCCGTTCATTTCCTTGGTGCTCCTTGAAATGTGTCCGCAGAAGTTTCACACATAGAGTTGCCCTTTACTAAGGAACACTGCATAGCCGTTACAAAAAGGAAATATCAGGCCTGCCTGTATATTGAACATGGGCCTAAATTCATAAAGCTTTTACCTAATAGAAAAAAAAGCCTCTTTAACCCTCTTGCTGTCTGACCATTCAATACCATTCACTGTGGTTTTGAATGATAGATAAGCTATGCCAGCCTTGCAATATGATACCATGAGGGAATGCACATGTACACAGTACACAGTTAGTTCTGTGCACAGTTGTGCCACCATACACAACTTTAGCAGTTGATTGAAAATGTTGTGGAACAGTAGGAGGGTTAATTCATTAACTGCTCTGCAGCCCACATCAAAATGTATAAACTGGAAGTATTTCAATGACTACCAAGGTTTAGTCCAGAGCAGTGGAGCTGGTATTAAGCCCTTGTTGTAGTCAAGGAGTGTCTTGCACCAATGACAAAAGTGGATACTTTCTGCCATGCTCACCCCTGTGGGAGTCAACTCGTAAGTGGCCGAGTGGTTAAGAGCACCGAACTCAAGCTCTGGTGTTTCTGATCAGCAGAGTGTGGGTTCGAATCCCAGTCGTGACATTTGTGTCCTTAAGCAAGACACTTAACCACATGCTTCGTCCTTCGGATGGGACGTAAAGCCGTTGGTCCCGTGCGTTGTGAATGCACGTAAAAGAACCCAGTGCACTTATCGAAAAGAGAAGGGGTTCGCCCCGGTGTTCCTGGTTGTGGCTGCTTAATGCGCCGTAGCACCTTGTAAACCCTTATAAGGTGCTAAATAATTGGGTCTCAGATTTTCATCACTGCAATAACCTATCTTTCTGAAAGTATGTATATACTCAGCGCCTTGAGTACCTTGTTTGGTAGATACGTGCGCTATATAAGACTTCGATATTATTATTATTATAAACTCCAGGTCACCTAAAATGCCCACCACACTGTATAACACACGGGCATATTGACTCCCAAAATGGCGCAACCAAGATTATTGTGATGATGACGTCATGTGTATTGGGTCAATACAGGCCTGCTTATCATAATCAGTTCTGTGTACAAAAAACTACTACCCAAATTGTCCTCATGTGTCAAAATGCATTCCCCAAATTGCCTTTTAAGTATCAAAATTGCAGATATGAAAAACACACACACGTGTGTAAATACCAGCAATCGTGGACCCTCCTTTGTTCAACTCTTTGTGATAGCAACCGTGGACCACAATGCTTTCCTCCGTGGACCTATTGTCCCTTTTGTTATAGGTCCCCGGTTTGAATATGGATACCTACCCACACACACCCACACATGTATACGCCTGCAATCAAGGACCTCCTATTGTCCCTCTTTTGTTTATACTAACTTTTTTGCAACAGCTCCCATTGGTTTTGTACACGTTTTCCAACCGTGGACCTTTCCCGAACCGTGGACCTATTGTCCTCTTTTGTTATAGGTCCCCGGTTGTTATAGGTCCCCGGTTTGAATGTGTCTACCTACCCACACACACACACAGAAAGAAGAAAAATTATCTTCCAGTAACCAATAATGAAAACCCATCGCAGCACCGCTCGGCACTTTTGCAAAGGTCCTGTCATAACACTTTACTAGCACTTGATGGGAAAGAAACAAGAAGCTTGAATAATAAGTTGCAACCAGTAACCTTGATAGTACCTGCTAAGTCACTCCTCATTTTTGTACCCCCCCCCCCCTCCCCCTGCCAAACTTGAGGCCCATCACCTTACTTGTATCCTTTCTTCAGCACCTTGACATTAAAAAAAACCCTAGTTATCTAGGGGCTCAGGCCCCCCTTAGTAATCCAACCAGGAGCCAGATAAAGTCAACACCTGTCCTCAGGTGTTGTCATAGTAATTAGTAAGATGAGTTTACCTTTGGGCGGATCCCGCAAATGGAGACGGAGTGTCTGGAACTTTGAGTCAACCTGTTTTGAACACCTCTGCTTTTAAAGTGATGATGTTTAAAAGAGTTGCACCCGTTGAAACCAAGAGAGGGGAAAAAAGGTGCTTACAAGTAACCTGTGAAAAATATCTTGAAACAGGTGGGCATGATTTTGTGAAATGTTTTGATTGGTTTGTGTGTGTGAACCGTTACTTGACAATTAACAAGATGTGTTCACGGGTGTGTCAGTGAAGTTGGGGTTAGGATATGTCTTGTTTTGTTTTTTTCCTTACCTGGGTTCGAATCCTGTACCGGGCTGGAGCCTTGCATGTGGATTGGGTTTTTGGTCCCTTCCTGATTCCATGGGTTCCCTCATAGGGGTTTTCCTCCCACATCTCAATCTGAGATTTCGTCATCATCTTCTCTTCACGGGTATTTTCAGGCCTACGGGTCACAGTGCTAGTCACTTTTGAGGGTTTCTTATTAGTTTCATTACCAGAGAGATATATTACAGGGATGAGATTCTTCCGCCTTTTGGCGGAATTCCGGCTTTCAGACTTCAAAAAACCATCTTTTTATTTTCAGTTCCGACAATTAAAAATCTCCGACTTTGGCAAATTGACTTTTGAAACTTTCACTTTCCAACATTTTAATATGAAGTTTTGAAGATTTTGAAATGAAATAAACGGTTTTTGATTATGATTACCGTTGCTTTGTGGACGTATTTCTCAAATGTTCTATAATAATGCCTTGCGTAGGTCATGTACGTGCACGCTGTCTCTCTCTCTGCACGCTGCACGGCCGGCCGTCGGTAGCTTGGCTAGACTCCAACTCAATACACGTTCACGAGCCAAGTAAAACATAGCTGCACTGTTTCGCGCAGGCCTATGGATTCTGGACTTTACACAGCCTTGGATTAAGGCTATTTAAAACAACTTTTGCCGATGGAGGCCCATAACCTTGAGTGTGATCGATGCGGGGCAAAGTTTATTGGGTTTTCTCAATGTGCGTCATCGAGCACCTATCGTTGAATCATGAAAATGTCAGTGAAAAAGAAGCTATACAGAACCAATCCTCAAATCACGAATCTATAGACATTTGTGTCGAAGAAATTACCAATATTTAGGCAGAAATTAGGCATTAAGATTTCAAAACATGCAATTTTCGCGATTTTCTTTTTTTGTTTTCTTGTTTTTTTCTCGATGTTTCGACAATTGTGTGCATGCGTATGTGCGGGCTAGTGCAAAAAAAATTAAGGTCGGCGAGTGATGTTCAATTTTCCGACTTTTTAATTTTTTCATAATCTCATCCCAGATATAATAATACTATTTATGTAAGCAATGTTACCTGACAAAGACCTTGGCAGCCTAATAACGCTCATCCCCTTTAAGTAGTTCCCCTTTTAACTAATGGAAGCATCAGGCAAAGATCATAACACCTGTAAATGCTTCTGTTCCATGGATCACGCAGCAGGCGCCACTTTCTTCTCTGCAGAAGCGTGTGACATCACGTCACTCGCATTTACCGCTTAACTGTTTGAAGACTCACTCATCACCTTTGTCATCACATTTGACGGACTTTAGTTGGCTGTCTACTTTTTTGTTTCCCTTTTGGAAACTTTCCCTGCAAAAACCACAATCAACGGCCTGGCAAGACAGGAACTGTGAAGATTATAGCGTATGTCCACTGTCTGTCGAGATGATTGGAGGCGTACTTCAGTTGCAATGGAACTTGCTGAGTTGAACTGAATCACCTGGATCCCAGGCCCTTTTTTTTAAAAACATTACCGGGTCCAATTTCATGAGGTTGCTTTGCACAAGAAAATAGATCAGCGCAACACAATTATGCTAATTGAATAAGGATCTTACGAAGGTATCAATCTTAATTGTTAGGCAATGTGTGATGTCACAGTGCAAAACGCTATGGCAATATTGACGACTCATCTTAAGAAGAGTCTTAGGCCGTGTCCAAATTGGCGGCTACAGCTACGGCTATGGGTACGGCTAGATTTCCGCGTCGTCATGCATTGAAGTATAGCACGTCTTAGCAACAGTTGTAGCCTTAGTGCTTTGTGAAATAGAGCCTAGGTCCAATGAAAGTTTTGAGCTACAAGACCTGTGGATTTTCTTGGGTTTTGAACCTTGGCCTTTTTTTCTTCACTCCGATTGCAAACCAGAGTGGAAAAGTCTTGGGTAGACACATTACGTTTCTAGCAGTTCCTTTTTTGGGGAAGCATTCTTAAAGATTTCTTCATACAGCTTTTGTTTCATTCCAATTGATGTGCCCAAATTCATAATATCCTCTCCATCAATCATCACGGCACATGTTCTAGTGCGTAAGATAATTTGTAAGACGACCCCCAAGAGTTAACTACTCACTTCCTTTCTTTCTTTAACTCAGGCGGATGATATTGTCAACACGGCCGTGCTGAACGGACAGAGGGTCTCAGTACCCATGAGCATCGTCACGGTTACAAGGTCGGGCCAGGTGCACAACATAACGGCGTCGGCGCAGTGTACCAGTTTGGATCCTGAGATACTCAAGGTATTGGGATAGGGTGGAAAAACGGAGCACTGAAGAGTCAGACATTTAATCTTTGTATGACAGCATGGCCTCAGCTTGTACATCAACAATTTTGCTCATGCGTGCAACTTTTCAGCTGATAAGCGGATTGCCTTGTATCTGGGGTTCTCAGATGTGCCATTTCAAGCTGAAAACACATTGAAAAGTCTTCTTATGCCTGGTAGTAGTGGCACTTTCCTCTTTTTATGACAAACTGCAGTTGCTTACCTGTTTTGTTGACAAGCGGCCAATCCCTGTTAACCGACCTTAGTTTTTAGTGAGGAATTAAAAAATCTGCTCTTAACATTGAAGTGTACTTCACAGGTTAGCAAGGGTCACGCAGGCTGTCTGAATCGAGAGACTTTGTCAACACTTAAAACAATAGTATAGACCTTCCTTTTGTTGACAAACAAATTGTGCTGGTTGGCAAAACATTCAATGTGTTAACAGATGTTGTGACCAAATACAACATTTCTGCAAACTTCCAATACAAAAAATAACAATAAAAATACATCCCATGATTGGTTGCTTTGTTGCCAACAAGCTCAACCTTATTTTTTTTAAATATTAAAGCATTGTTACTAACTGTGGCTATCTGTTTTTTCGTTGCATTTATGGCTTCCCACTGTTTTCCAACCTTGGTTGACAACAATTTGGGCTGTGGCTCTGTAAATGCAATGTACAATTTTACATGGATGCTTATATACTGCCCTCTTTAGGCAAGATTTAGTAAGTTTGTTTGTGTTCTTTCTTGAATCTTTGCACACAAGAACTATAGAGCCGGGTCTACCGTCAAGTAAACATAAATAATATTTTTTGTTTCTGTTCTTTTGTTGGGCAATTTATGTCACACTATTAATAATGAAAGTTAAACAAAACATTTATTGGCTTTTCCAATATTTCGTCATCCAGGTAAAACAAGACTGTAGCGCCGTCTACGTCGATGGGAGTGAAACGAGCGGCGCCCTAGGCAAGAAAATCCTGGTGTCATTTGCTGGGAGAGAAGTGTACAGAGAGTTCAATGTCTGGTACCCTGAGCTACCCTTAGAGGTTGTACTGTCTGACCCCAAGCTGAGCCAGATCAGAGGATGGAAGATCCCAGTGCCGAAGGAGAGGTAAGGTTGGGGATTTTAGTTTCAATTTTTAGAAAAGCTGGAGAACTGCTTTTTATTTTATCTGCCTGCTCTCCGGAAAAGTATATTCAAAATGACATATTAGCACTGTTTTGGTACCAGTCGTTATTCAAATCGAATTCACAAATGGCTTATATACCGTTCTACTGTTGATAAATAAACCGCCCTGGTTGGCATGGACTGTCAAATTTCAGCAAAACATTGAATTGCGTTAACATATAATATGACCCAATTCAACATTTTCTGCGAATTTTCTTTGAAAACTTTCATTGAAAAGAAATACATCTCATGATTGGTTGCTTTGTTGTCAACAAATTCTAGACTATTTTAAATATTTTTGTTGTATTGTTACAAACTGTGGCTATCAGTTTTTGCTTTGCATTTATGGCTTCCAATATTTTTCCAACTTTGGTTGGCAAAAACCCGGGCTGTGACGTTGCAACAGAAAGGTCTGTTGAATCACTTACAAAAAGGAATCCATCAATTAAAAATAAAGACCTTTGAAACTGAAGCGCCATCACTGACTAACTAAAAGCTATCTAGAGAGGGCAGTGTTACTACACTGTAACAGCATCAGCAATGCAGCTTCATACCATTTACTTGCACTTTTAGAAAACCAAAAGTAAAATGTGGAATGGAAATCTGTTTAATTGATTTTTTTGTATTCATGTGTGCAAACATTTGCATCTAATAATGGCAACAAGAGTTAGGAAAATGTACTTTTTTCTGAGCTCAGCTCTGAATAGTGAAATAAAGTAGTTGTTATTTTCTTCAGGTATGCAGAAATCCTGCTCTTTGATCTACATCTCTAGTGCTGAGGATACTGTTCCCAAACGCTCCTTGAAATATGTATCTCTAGAAATTATCAAAAGATGGAAATGCCACCATTTCAACGTGCCTCCTAAAATGTGGATCCTGGTTTCAGACCCTTTTTGTCAGCAGTGACTCTCGCCTTTGGAATAATTTACTTATGTACCAATTTGAATGTTTATTTACTGAGTCTTCATGTTGTATGATTTCAGGTCAAGGCGTGACTCCCAGCAAGCTCTTAGTTTGGGGGCGGAGACTCTGGGCCTACTTGGGAGGGGTGATCTAGAGATTGACAACGGGAGGGATCACATGACCAAGGGCAAATGCCAGCTGAGACATCAACAGTCTAAAGTGGATATCTATACCAGGTTCTACGCTCCGCAGGCAAACACAGGTAAAGACAGGGAAAAATGTGTCCGTTAAAAATAAAATTGTGTAGCGCAAACTGCACATGCATAAATGGGATGGTGGTCTTCGTTATCTCACAACTTAGCATGCGACAATATGGCAGAGAACCATTGAATGGTGAAACCTAATAGTGCATTGTGCGATAAACATAAGAACATGCTGGTAAACAACTTGATAACTTTGTATCTGCACATGCTCAGTAAAAAATGTTCCCCAAATTCTAAGCAATGTTGTTGTTGGTACACGTACTAAAACCCTTGTGGGGTCTTCGTTACTTTGTGGGGTCTTCGTTACTTTGTGGGGTCTTCGTTACTTTGTGGGGTCTTCGTTACTTTGTGGGGTCTTCGTTACTTTGTGGGGTCTTCGTTACTTTGTGGGGTCTTCGTTACTTTGTGGGGTCTTCGTTACTTTGTGGGGTCTTCGTTACTTTGCGCAAGAAAGCCTTGGACAGCATGGTTAGTGGCGTATGGTTCTTCGGAAACTTACGCTTGTTTACTAAAAACTACACACTGTAGGATACCCAGGATGCACAAAAGCATTATTTTACAGTATAAATGTAAGATTTGTTTCTTTCTTGGTCCATTGTTTGTTTTTGTTGTTTTTGTTTTTAATTTCTTTGGAGGGTGATTTTCATCGCACATGTTTGTTTATGTCTGTTTCTATTCTGTTTGAATGGCATGCTGTTAATTTTTAGTACATCTATCAAGAGTTTCAGTGTTGCGGAGCTCCACTACCATTATTCTTACTTGTTGTGTATTTTTTTTGCTAAAGATTTTTTTTTTCACTCATTAGGCCTGATTAAAAAACTGTTTTCTATTGATCCACAGTGCCCCGTGTGACTGGCCGCAGACAGTATCTGTATGGAGAAGATATACGCCATCATGTCACCCATCACACCAGAAACCAACTCCGAGCCCTTGACCCCTCTGTTGTCCTCGTGGAGGGGACAAGGGTCACTGGTCTTGTCACTGGTGATACACTTATCCAGGTTCGACTTTGAAACTTTATTCATTAAACATTTTTTCAGAAACAATTTTGTGTTAAGACCTCCTGGCATTTTTTGTGAACACTAACAATACTGTGTTAGCTTGGTTCAAAGAGAGTTTGTAGTGAAAGCAGTTTTGTCATCATTAACAATGTTTTACGTTATCTTGATTCCAAGGAGTGCATCATGTAAGCATGTTGGATGTGTTTTGTTATAAAGATTAACAAAGCTGTACTTTATCATGATTCAAAAAGAGTATATGGTGTCGGCAACTAGCAGCAGTTTTCATTGCAGATGATCAACCTTGTCTTGATTGGAAGAGAATCACAAGTCAAAAGCTGAAGTGCTGTCCAAATTACCCACACCATACCTTATCTTTAATCCTGAAATTTCTATTCTCCTCAGGTTGTCAGCCCAGATGGCCAAAAGATTCTTGGAGAATCTAACATCACTGTGTCGGCCAACAAGGCCGAGGTGATCGAGCTCCATGTTAGTCTGGTATCCGGGCTGACCTTGGAGGCAGTCGCACTTGGTCGAGAGGATGGTGGGAGAGACAGGAGCTTGACCAGGGTCACATCTCGCAGGGTGCTGTTTGCACAGTTCCAGGTGAGTGATTACTTGTTTGGTTTTACTGTTTGACTGTTGCCACATTTAACCTGTCAAGTACTGTAGTCTGATTGATTGTCATCCGCTGTTGAATTTGTCCCCGCAAAGTACGTTCTGAACAAATTGCCACGTCAATTGCTCTACACATGCACGTACTACAAATGCGTGTTTAGTAGGGACTCAATCAAGTATCCTGGGAATTTTTCTTTCAGCGTGAAGTGGTGACTACCAATATCCCCATTTTTCCATTTTATTTACGTTTTTTTTGTCTTTCCATGTGCAGGAAGCCATCATGGATGCAAGGCTGGAATTTGATGATGGCACGGAAGTCGCCCTTCAGGACATCAACCCAAAGGACTTTGAGGCGGTCATTACCACCCTCAATCCAGAGATTGTCGCTGAGAGCCCAGGGTCTACCCCTCACCACCCTGCTGTAATCGCCGTCAAAGAGGGCTCCACAACTCTCATGCTGGAGGTGGCGCTCCCTCTGGAGTGTCAACGCCGTAAACGCAACAGCGCCATCTCATTTGATGTTATCCCAGTCAACGTGTCCTTCTCGGAGAAACCGGAACCATGGTGGCCGAACGGCATGGACGAAGATGTTCAAGTGGGGATGGATGACAGAAGGGATGGTGTCATCGGGAGGATTGGTTTGACCCCCGAAGCGGGCGTGGTGGACTACGGGGTGGTGCGTGGCGATTATGACCCTGATAAGAAGAAACCACATCACCGTGGCGGCAACAACAAACCTGTGGGTGGTATCATCTCCATTCCCATCGATATTCCCATCGGTGACATGTTCCCGAAGAACCCCGCCATTGACTATGACACCTACGGTGAAGACTTTGACCAAGACAGCAGCAAGCAGTTGACGTACTCGGAGGAATCTCTAAGTCCTCTGGAGATTGGCATGTACGTCGTCTTGGGGATCTTCTGCATTGCCATCTTAGCTTTCATGGTCAACTGTGTCCTCTTCATGGCTCGATACCGTAACTCCAAGAAGGTGCCCGCTCCCATGGGTAATACCTACCCCCAGAATTGGGTCCTCTTCGGGACGGAGTTTGACGGGCGGACCTTGCCGCATCCTCACCTCACTGAGGAGAGAATCCCCATGAGGGACTTCCGAGACGAGAGCAATCACGACGACTGCTGTAGCCGTGGGGAGCACACATGCACTGAAAGCGAAGTCAGCATTGAAAGACACAGCATCGAAGACGAGCAAGACGGAGGTTGTCAAGAGGATAGGGTGAGGAGTGCTGCCATGGTGAGAGGTGACAACAACGAGGAGGGGTCCCATTGTCATCACACTTGTGCCGAGTCAGATGAATCGGTGTCATGTGTCATTGCAGAGGGTCATGAGACCACTGAGTTTCTTCCGTGCCAATGTGAGTGTCATTTTGATGAAAACAACCAGAACAACAGCTCTTCAGAAATTGATATTGAATTGGTGGAGGAACCGGAGTGCACAGAAAGGACACCGTTGAACCACCAAGCCAACCAATCAGAGCCAAGCAATATCCCCACCGCAGGGGCATGCTGTGACATTACCAGTGACACTCAAAGTGACGCACACCCCGACACACCTAGTGAAACACACTCGGACTCTGAATTGAGAGTGACAATTACTACTGGCGGGTTGGAATCGACGAACTGTAGTACAAAATCCCAAGAGGATGTGGATTTGGAGCAGGTTTTAGATCAAGCAGATGAAGAGCAGAGTTCGTGTTGATGTACAGAATCATCATAAAATTATACAACTTTCATTTTTTAATAAAGTGCACCAGAAGAATATTTTCCAGCACAAATATTTTCAAAAGTTAAAAAATTTTAACTGAAACTTTTTGGGGGTAAACTATCGGGTCCAACTATTGAAATTCAAATGTTCACCCAAAATAATTTCAGAAATATTTTCAATTATTTAAAAACAGTTGCTTTTAAATTTACAAGGGAAGTGTTCTTGAAGTATTTTTAATCGCAGGCTAACAATTTTACTTTCCAATACCACCTATTTTGTCTAAAGAAGAAGGGGGATCCACCCCCCCACTTTAAAAGTCTGTCCAGGATAAATTATTCCCCCCCAAAATAATGCAAGTTTTAAACACAATTTTCAGTAAAAGAAAATATATATTTCAAGCACTGTGTGGAAGCAGTATTAAAAAGAATCTGTATTTATTGTACAAAGGTAAACAAACGAAAACAAAACGATGTAAAAAGTGTAATATATTATACAAAGAAACCATATATTATGAGAATTTAACCAATTTAATCAAGGATGGAAGAACCATTTGAATATTTTTAAGCGTCATAATATCTTGTAAATTGTAATTAATAAGTGGAAAGATGTAGGGATGTATTCTTCTGCCAGAGTAGAGATTTGTCTTTACTTTTAATTTTTTTATTGTTTAAACGGTGCTACAAAAGAGTGTTTCCAAAAGTAATGTATTAGTTCAAATAAGAGAAATTATTTCCGATGTTCAAATCTTCATTCAGCAGATTGGAGGAATGAATGAACTCAGTATGGTTCAAAGGTCATATATTTTATACTGGGGTGGTATGTAGTTTGCTCTGTCCAACAAGGTCTGATCTCACTCTGTTGTATAAAATGCACTTACAGATTTTAAATCCATATCTACCTGATTGGACACAGGCCATGTTCAGACAGTGTACTAAAGTTAGACCCGAACCGGTTTAACTTAACGAGGTAAGCGGTCATCGCTGTTGTGAGTTAAACCGGATGTGGTCATTTTTATTCTGTCCAAACACAGTGTTAAAAGATAAAACCGAAGCGGTCTAAAGATAAACCCTCCAGCTCGACAGTCTAACTTTTGGGGGTTCAACCCGATTCCGTCTAACTTTAGAACCGTTCAGACACACCGAGTTGATTCGATCGGGTTGAACCACGAATTAAACCGACTTGAGTACTGTGTCTGAACGACCTCATAGTATAACACTGTTCCTGCCTGAGCCCATGTAGAGCTCAGTGCTGCATTGCAATAACCATTCATTATTTTCTGCTTAGCATAGACATTATAAGTTATCACACAAGCGCGAGTGGTATACGGAAAAATATAGTGCTTCTGCGTCCCATATCCAACGAGGCCGAAGGCCGAGTTGGATATGTGACGCAGACGCGCTATATTTTTCCGTATTCCACGAGCGCGCATGTGATAACGTATTTATCTTCAAGCAATCTAGCTTTTAAAAGCGCACTACGTGCGCAGAGTTAGAACACACAATACGCAGGGTGTGATATGGGCCGTGCGATATAAGTTTATATCACACTCCCTGTTGACCAATCAGAATCGAGTATTCAGGCCTGCTTGAAGATAAATCCCAAGAAGCTAATACTGTTGGAAAGAGCACATAGTTGCCTTTAATATGATATATATATAGCGATGTTGCCCATCTCATATCACTAGTATTGAGAGTACAAAGAAAGACACAATTTCTTTGTTCATCTACAGGTATTCCCGTAGTTAGGCACTAACAGCATTTGTGTGTTCTACGGGAAATTCCAAAGTTAGGCAGATATGTGTTAGCAAAGATATGACCTTAAACATACAGGACAAACACTGAATGCACTAAAAACCCCAAAACTGTTAACAGACCTCGATGCACAGACAGGACAGTTTTCAAAATTAACTGTGAGGCTCTATGCCAAAACCAGACACTTCCTTCCCCAACTCAAAACTGGGTTTATTTGTTCATTATATAGGTTAGAATGACAGCTTCCAAACAACACAAACATTTGGCAAGTATTTCTCAGACTGGGTTAGATCATCACATCACATTGATGTTATGGAGCAAGGTTTGGGCGTTAACCTTTAGTCAATTTGCCCTTCAAAATCACACATGCGTGGTCTGTGTTTCACTCAAACACGTTTAGTCGATTGATTCGGCAAATATGGCGACCAACATGGCAACAACGTATCGAAGAGAGAAAACAATTTTCGTTCCAAAACGCCATCTTGTTAGTTGACTAAAGATACAGTGCTCCGGAGCAAGGTTGATCCAGTTAGACTTGCTGCTCCAACCATGCATCGTTCGTGTGACATCTAGATCGACTATGCTTAAGTCTAGTCGACTCTGGTCAGCAAACCGAACTTGCTTATTGCTGCTGTTCTCAGTTGTCTTTGTGGTTTCCTTGATCATTCTGTGGCATCAAACAACCACTTTTGATTTGGCCCAAGAATGGCATAATCAATTAACTCAGAAACCAATCATGTGTGCTGATATCACAAGAGGCACTTGCCTGCCCAGACCAGCCATAGCTCACATCACTTGACCAACAAGCAAAATCAAGGGTATTAACATTTTGTTCTTCAAAATGTTCTGTGAATGTGTTGGGTTAATGTTTGATCATTGAAACTTGATTTTTAAAACTAACTTCATGTAGAATTGCTATAAGTCCATGTTATCTATGACTGCATCTGACATGGGAGCCTCTGAATTTTTAAGTGATAGGTATTGTAGACAATATGCATTGTTTCATTTCTGAGAAAACAAAGTGCTCCATTTCAGAAACGAAGCTGTACCATCCATGCTACTACATGCTATTATTGTTTTATTCTTTTACATCTTCCTCGATTACAGTCACTTCTTAACCTTCATAACACCACCCTAAGAACCGATTGTGATTGCATTTTACTGTCAATTTATGCATGCAAGATTCCTACCATTTGTATAAATAGATTTGTGATATTTTCTTCTCAGCAAATGTTTCCCAGTTACTTATTTTTCAATTCTTTTTTGATGGTAATTCCACCAAAAGTTTCAGTAAATATGAGACTTTGGTGGCAGCAGACTCGCCCAATAAATCCAACGTTCTTGTAAATGTGCGCATGCTCAGAACTACGCAAACAATGGGAAATTTACCTGGTAAGCTTGCCGCCTGTAGAGTTCACGTCTCCCATTGAGATATTCCACTTGTTGTTTAAAGGTATTATACAGGATTAGTAGAGCTGACAAAATAGTCACAGACAGTGTTCATGTCTTTTGTGATCAATCATGCAATAACAATAACAAACCTGTGAAAATGTTGGCTTAATTCGTTGTTAGTCCGGGGAAAATAGTGGAAAACCACACACAATTTTCAGCATGTCAACATTGTCCTCAATTTTGGTTGTTGCAACCGAAATCAGCTGTTGATTTAGTTCCAGAGTGAAATATCTCACAGAAAAATAGTTCTAGTATGAATTTCATAATTAGTGAGCTTTCAGACTAAAAATATTTTTTTTTTTAAATCCTTACCAATCCTGTATTCTACCAATAATTGCAAACCAAACAGGACCAACATTTCATATAGCTGTTAAGCACGAACAGTTATTTAGCACAAACAAAAAAACTTGCTTAGGAAAAACGGATTACAAGCCAGAATACAATGCGATGTATATTTCACTTTGACTGGTTCCTCGCTAATGGATGCTGAGCAAATAAGTTATTAAGCAATATTTTGTGGTTAACGGTTTTGTGGAATTGTACCCTGAAGTAGAAATTTAGTTTAGCTTCTGGGTTAGCCCATGTCTTATTTTGTCAACACTACATCCTAAAATGGCTGAATTTTTAATCAATTGTGTAGATAAATAGCTGTTGATTTACAACAGTACCTAAATCATCCACTTAAAAAAGAAGAATTTGTTTTTCTTGCCACCTAAATTTTGGGCCAAATATCTATAATGTATTAATTAAAACTTCACATTATTTTATTGAGCATATACCGTCGTGTCTATTGTTGTACAATATCTATTGTGTAGTTTTATATTATCTGCACTGCTGTTCTTGTACATGTTTTGTGGAATGTGTCATCAATAAATAACAGAAACTAGTACGAAGGTTACAAAACAAAAGGATGTATTCGTGTTCGTGTTTTTGTTTTGTTTTGTTTTTTCATTCTTTTTGTTCTTTGTTAATTAAATATTGCAACTGAGCCTGTACTAGGACTGGTTTTGACTGCCTAGGAATTCATGTATTTGAATGCAGAAATCATTCTGCATGCGTTAAAACGGGCATGATATCTGGTCCTTGGGGAAAAAAAGTAGGAACATTTTATTTAGTACAAGGGCTGACCTACATGTGGTGAAGGCTTAAATATACTTTTTAGGTTATTTAAGCATAATTTGTCTGATTTTTCTGAGGGCAAAACATTCGGAATCAGACTTTAGTAGGAAGAATATTCCTGAAGGTCAATGTATATTATATCATCTAGCTGTTCTTAGAAAGAAAAGTGCAAACAGGTCTAGAAAAATGATACTTTCCGTTTGAAGATTATAGGAACTGATGATGTCTGGAATTGAAATAAAGGAAATGGGTCTTTTTGTTATCAGATGTGACCTGGTCACTATAAAAATTGTGAACTTTTCAGAGTTCAATGAATTATGCCAACTCACTTGATGATCTTACCAGACGACTCGTGACAAATTGTTTGCAGTTATGTTTTGCTTTATTATATAGCCTTTTTGAGATACGATGGACACCGTAGAAGTGCGCTGTATGGTTGGGGTGTACATTGTATATTAATTATACAGACAAATTTACCTAAACCTAGTTGGGCGATGGTTCTGTTGACCATACATTAAAATGGCTTATTATCATGCTCCACAGAATTATGGTTATGGGTAGGGTTGCGATAGGATTAGGGTAAAAATGAGGATCGGGTTAGGGTTGGGGTTCTGGTTAGGGAATGGAGGAAGGTTTTGTTAAGGTTTTTGTTAAGGTTGGTGTTAGGGTTAAGAATGAAATGGCTAGGGTTACGGTAATAATGTTTGGGGTTTAGGTTAGAGTTGGGGTTGATGTTTGGGTTCCTGTCAAGGGATATAGCACCTTTTGACATTTTTATCCATATACTTATACATTTTTGACAGGTCTTTTTGCACGTTCTCCTTCGCCGTTCTCCTTCGTTATGGTTAGGGTTTGGGTCAATGTATTATTTCAATGTATTAGGTAATTGAAATGTTGATTACAAAATAAGGACAAGAGGTAAGCTTTTGATCTTTGGAAACATTTCATCCCCGAAAATAATGTTTTCAATAATACAATAGTAGCAGGTTGAAGCGTGATTAAGGGAACTTTGTAACTAGCCTTGTTCGTGATGGAGTCATATCCTTCACGTACGACCGGTTTAGTAATCAAAATACTATGACAAAATTCAATCCACTGTTCGGTTGCGATCAGGAAACTGCAAATTAAAGCTAGCTGGAAGAAGTCGACCTACTAGTCACATGGTTAGTAACAAAGGGCTTATAGTAATAAGGACCTTGGCAGATACAACCACTGAGATATAATGGGAAACTGTGAATGATGATCATCATCTTTGTGTGTGATGGAAGATTATTTTGGAAACATCTGGGCCCAGCTGGACTTCTACCGGAAGTTGCTTTGAATTTCTTCGTTTTTATTTGCGGTTGATTAAGCCTAAGTCTGATGATGTCATCACGTGATCGTGGGTCCAACCTTATCATCATCGGTTTGCTTAAAAAGACATCCTCGTCGTCATGAATATCAACAAATTTTCTTTGGAAGCCCTTACCAAATGATTCCCAATTCAATTTTACAATTGGAACTAATTGGCATTTTGTTGTGTTTTGGCACAAAACCAATTGGACCCAATAGGAACCAGTTTGACACAATTAGACTCAGTTGGATTCACCCTTACCAAAATTTCCAATTCATTCCAATTGGATATCCAGTTAGAAAGAATTGGATTGAGATGGGTAATATTAGAATACTGAATTTCCAATAGGAATACAATTTTAGACCAACTCATGCTCAGTCCAGTTGGAAATCCAAGTGGAACCAATTGGCTTGATTTGATTGAATTGGAATAAGTTGGAATTTGTTTCCACCAATTCGAAATTTACCTCCTAATGATATATTTCCAATTGGAATTTTTATTTCCCAACATTGGATGACTACATGATTGTAGGCATTAATTTACAACACATGTTCTGAGACAACTGAGCTTTCGTCCACCCAGCTGTACTCAGGAAGTTCCTTTAACCAGTCACAACATGTACTGCATCTCAAGACAGGTAAAATGCATACGCATATATTATATAATGAATTAAGGAAGACAAATATTATCATCAATGTTGCTCCTTTTTTTTTGCTGCACTAAAAGAAAAAATAATATATTACTTTAGACTTTATGTAAATCTATGAAATGCATATCTAAAGTCTTTTGGAAAACTAAAAACAACAGTATTTATCAGCTGAGATCTTTTTTAAACAAGTACATACATCGCATAATTTATACATTGAGTGAAAAATGCATTGTTTGAATTGGTGGCTTTGAGCTCTTCTTACTGACCGTAAATAATGCAATACGTCGATGAATGAATTCGGAGCCATTTTTGAATCTGCAGAAACAAATAATATGACACTGCACCTTTAACGGCGAAAGCGCTGTTCTATTTATAGCCATCCACGCGAGAGCGACCGATCTGCGCAGCCTTTGTTCACGCGCCTTGTGAGTTTACAAAAAAAAATCATTGTGTACATTATCGTCTGCAGCTACAGAACATAAACACACGCACGTGCCGCTCTGTCGTCTTTTGTACTACTGGTACTTCAATGTGCAAAACAAGAACAAGTTTCCAGACAATTGGCAGATAAAATACCAATTGGTCATCAGAAATTGCACTCTGCTGAAACAACATTGTTCTTGTGAGTATTTTGGCCCAGGTTTTCGTTGGTTCCAAGATATTAAGAGTTGGTGGCCACTGTTTTGGTGTTGAAAATATCGTCTGCTACGAGGTTGTATGCACTATACGTACACTGGCGCCATTTTAATGTCGCATCTGGTGAAGTACGCTGTAAATACGACGATTTAGTTTTTATCGAGTATTTGCTGAAGAATTATTTACAAGGCTCCCGGCAAAGCAACCGGCCAGTGGTGGACTCTATTTCAGTGTGAATTTGCTCCAACTATTGTAGGAATTCTAAGGACTTTCTACCGTAAGTTCATCTTGCTCCACTTGCATTTAGTTCAAAATGGTGGTCATTCCTCTTCAACGGTCCATTCTGAAAATTAGGGAGGTAAGTAAATAAATTCTTTTAATTTATCGGCTTGTTAATGTTTCTTAGATTGTTATGAAATGTAAATCTTGGACATGTGATGGGACCTGTAAAGGTTCTAATAATGAGCTGATAAAGATAAGAAAATTAATATTAAAGCAATTATTTCAAGATGTGGCTACATGGAGCTGTGTTTCGTGTAGGGACTGAAAACTCTCGCTCGATCGGTGGGCTACTGGGATTGGGGTTAAACCCAAAATCGTACATGTACGTAACTTCAAAGATACCACTTATAAGGTCCATGATGGTAGACCAATATGTTTTAGTTGGGATGGGAGGGTAACACCGCAAAAACTCTTAAAGTCTTTAGTGTCAAAGGCACAGTCATCTCGGTTTGATATTAAAATAATTCAATTTGAGTCAAAGTTTTGATAGTAATTAACACCGAATCAGTGTTATTACTTATAAACACCGAAAGAATCTATTAAATACCACCACAGCTTTTGCAGTTACCGCGAATACTGTACATTGGATATACAAAGTAGGCCTATACTAGAACTATCACGTGGAAATGATACATATTATTTTCATAGACTACGATATGTTGGTCTGTCCATTGTTCACTGTTCTGTCTGTAAAAGAACTCAAATGCACTGAGCTTCCTTCTCTCTCTACACGCCGACAAGATGTGCATTAAGATTACAACTTGATGTACTAACGTGCGGTGTCTGCATGTGTTATTATATTTATGTAAAGTTATACACGTATCTCGTGTATAATGTTCTGTTATAATGAACTAAATACTGTTATCATCTATATTATCTTCCCTATGTGAAATTGTAATCACGAATACCTATTTGCATGATGAAGGGGTCTCTATTACCCTTCAAGCCTCGCTTTGGTTACAGTGGTTTGACTCGAAGAAAAGCAAGATGGCCACACCAACTTGATAAAGGTTAAGTGGTGGACACTTCCTCAAACATACTTCATTGCAGTTGCACTCTGATCATAGGCAAATTTATGCACGCGGATTATCGTAGCAAGTTTCATTATCGAGAGCAAGAGTTTTAAAATAGGAGAAAGATAGTGTGGTTTTTCTATCCTGTATCCTGATTGTGCTCAACTTCCGTGTCATTATGCTTAATAGCATGAGTAGAGCAGGTGTAAAACTGAAACAAGATTAAAAACAAACTTTCCCAAAAATTGAAACAATAGAAACAATAGTGGCAGACGACATTTAATCCGAATATAAAAAAATATAAAAAGTGTAGGCCTACTGAATCCGACACGGCAGAATATCTGATTTTCAAACGAGGGCAAACGATTTTCGATAATCGATTGAGATTGATTTTGCTATACGAAGTACGCGTGTTTGACCGTATCAGCTGTTAACAGTGAAAGTATTTCCAGTAGTGTTGGTGTTGGCCGTGACCTTTCGGTTACTGGCCTATCGTTTTATAGCAGTCAATTTGTTTCTTACCATAAGTTCATTATTAAACCGATGCTAGTATAGGATAAAATGATCTGGTGCCATTTTGCCACGAAAATGTGTTGTATTGGTTATTGCTTTTGCACAATGTGGAACGAGGCAGAGAATGTGTGAGAGGAGTGGTCTGGTGCGAACGGGGTAAACTTGTGAAATTGTCAACACTGTCACTAATTTATAAATTATAGTGATAACTGCATAACATGTAGGGGCCTATAAGTGCAAGACGGGGAACAGCCTCATGGTTTGAGTGTTGCAAAGCCCCAAAAACATAAGTGCAGTACAAGTGTACTTAAAAATGCTATGACCATAACGGGAAATACAAGAGACGCACAACAAAATGACGTACCCTTTCTTGCTCTGAAATTAAATATAAACAACGAAGTTTATTAATAAAAGAGAAACATTATAAGTAGTAAAAATGAAAATGAGATACTAGTTAAAGCAGTTTCGCTTGCTGTCTACTTCAGCTGTCTACGACGTACCCCAAGATGGTTATTAAAATTGTCCAAACGAAAACTGTCTCTCGAAAAATCCAAATCTACTTGTTAATAACAGCTAAGACTGACAGCTGCTATTTAACACTTCTCTCAATGTTGGAAACAAACATAACAGGGCAAACATTTCCCAGGTCATCCTGGAACAGAAAGTTTACAGATTCTTTAACTCTACAATATCCGAATGCTTTGTCAGTCATGTTTATCAATTTTGCCAATTGATGTTAAAAAACAAACAAGAAACAAACACCCTAATGCAACAACAACAAACAAACAAACAATCAAACAAACAAACAAATCGAAATTGAAATATTAATGCTTAATATTATCCCCCAAAATTATAGACCCATGCACCAGGAGCAAGTTGGCAACACACCATTTTGCCGGCACTCACATGCTGTAACTAAATAACACAAAAATACAAAATTAACATGTTGACCGTGCTAGTAAAAAATAACTGAACGTAGTTTTCCCCACAAGTATAGTTATCTGTGCGGAGAAAGTTTACAGGTAAACAAAGTGCCCTTTTTAGCCCTCTCATGCTACCTCGCTCAACCACATTAACAGCCCCACAATAAGTTCCCCCGTTACGGATCAGATCCGTACAGGAATGAACAAGCCATTTAGAAAGGGTAGCCAAAGTGCATGACCTCACGGTGGGAGCCTCCGTGGTGATCCGGAGCACTTATTATTGCGGGGAAAACTAGAGCGGGTTGACCATATACGGGCAAGTTTAGGAATTAGAGGCCTTTGCATCTGTGAGATAGATGAGCCTTTGGGATGGGACAAAGGGATTTTTTACGGGTAGCATGCGGGTATGGGGACCGTACACGAGGACCTTCGTGTGAGATGTCCAGAATCTGTCTGCCTGTGGCACTCCGGCTCAGTGGATAAGCAACCCTTTTAGTTTTTAAAAGATACAGCATTGGTGAAATTTGTTTCCATACAAAGTGAAGATTACTATTTATAGCACTGTGCAAGTAGACAACTAAATAGGCCATACAATACAGGTTACTCATTAGAGAGGGGGAAATTAGTATCGAGGCATCTTCTTGAAGCCGTAGTGGATGTACCAAGCACAGACCTTTAATACCTTGGAAGATTTTTTAACACGTTGTTGCCTAACGCAGTATAAAGTGTGAATAACAGCTAGATACTGTCCGAAACGTTGAGCCCTCCAGTTCTTCTCAGAACCACCATCACTCAAAAGAGATCCATCTATACATGGTGTCACCGCAAATTTTCTCATGTTTATTATCCTTCCACTATGCAAACCTTCAAGTCTTATTTAGATAGATGACACAAAACTGTTGCATCATGGTCAAGGTCTTCCTATAAACAACCACCACAAGCACCATTTTTCTTTTGATCGAGTCATTTCCCCCTAAAAAGATAAACAACTGTTATGCTTTCTGGAAATATTCCAACCACGGCCCTGGAGTATTCGTGATTGGGCAAGTGCAAATTAGGAAGTGCGCAATTCTTAGCATGGCCGAATACGGCATGGGGGCCTCGGTATATAACAGATTACACGCTTGGGCCAAATCAGATGTGTCCAAACTTCCGAACTTGGAATGCTCTCAAGAAGTTGTTGAGATTGTGGACACTTTTGGAGCGTGGTGGCGGCACAGCAACGGTTATTTTTGTTGATATCCGGGGTTCGGTGCTTGGTTCACGGTCATAGCATTTTCTGTCCACTCATAATGACTCAAAATATATTGTGTATTGTCACCACCAGCACATTCACACGATAAAGTTTCGAATTTTTGGGGGGACAAATATATCAAACCTGCATGAGAAAACAAATTAACATGCTGCATGCACGAGGAGCTGGCAAAAATACCTAACAAAAATACACTCAGGCCTATACAGTGTGAACACTAATTAAAATTCACTCTGGGTTGTTTTCGATGGGCCACACGTCGTGTCCCAAGAAACTTTTTTAAGTCGAATATAACTAAATTTGCCAACGAGATTAGGTCTTGTCACTTGAGTTTTTAGCTAAGCTAATTCGCATTGTTTGTCGAGATCAAGCTTGACTTTTGGATCAACGTAATGTCATTAAAGGGACACGTTGCCTTCGGATTGGGCGCTTTGGGCTATAACAAGCGTTTGATGTGAAATGAACACGGTCGGAAAGATGTTTTAAAAGTAGAATATAATGATCCACACAAACATTCATCAAAACGGTGTGGTTTTCCTTTTATTCGTGAACTAACACGGTCCGCCATTTATGGGAGTCAAGATTTTGACTCTCATAAATGGCCGACGTGTTCCTACTAGTCTTATTTCCAGTCGTGAAACGATGATCGAAGTGCTGCTGTGATGTGCCGTGTCTAAGTCCTCATCCCTCCTGTCCACAATAAACATTTGGTATAAACAACACCGGTTGTTTCTCTCGGTTAGTCCCATGAGAGTTTTCTTACCCTGATTGACGAGGTTTCTTCTTTTTGGACACGTCTTAAATATTTTTTTTTTTGGTGGCGATCCATTTTTAACCCACACTTGTGACGTCATGCTATTGTTCCAGCGCTCCATTATTTCGCACGAATGGCGCGATGGGTACATTTCACCCATTGTGCAAACGGGTCGAAATGTCCTCAACGCGCCAGTCGTGCAAAATAATGGAAAGAAGGAATAAAGTGCATGACATCATAGAACAATTTTTTTTATCGTTTTCGACAACGGTTAGAGCTACGCATCTTTTACAAAATGGTCGTAAGTCTCTAAATAATATAGAGACTTTCCACATTTGAACAACAGCCACATTATTAAATTTATATTTAGTTGAGACATGTTCAAAAATACATTCCTTATGTGGGCCATAAAGTCAGGTTTTGTTTTGTTTTAACAAATAATTTTTAAGATGCAAAATGCTCAATTGATCAAACACAAAATGATACGTGATTATTTAATTATTTAAGAATTATGTTTGCAAAGAGAATACTTTCATATCAATATAAATTAACAGGAATATAACTGAAATTTATCATAAAGTTAACTAATTTATTCATCAAAGTTATATCGAAAGCGTTCAATCACGTAACACAGGAGTGAACATGGTTACGTAATACATAAAAAACACTTTACTTATAATAAACAATATCGCGCCATTCGTGCAAAATAATGGATCGCTGGAACAATAGCATGACGTCACAGGTGTGGGTTAAGTCGCATAATGCCCTCGGTGTACGCGCGCCATTCGTGGGTACGAATGGCCCTCGGGCTTCACCCTCGGGCCATTCCTATACCCACGAATGACGCGCACCTCGGGTATTATCCTTTACTGACATATGAACGGTGTATGTGTTTACATGGCCAAGTTCGCGCAAGGACTATCGTTGACCATAGTTCGACTAAGCTAGCCCGAACTCTGTCTAGTCGACGATAGTTGGACTACGCTAGTCGACTATTTGGAACCAGCCTGCGGGGCATGGTCGCATCGCTGGTAATCAATAGCCGTATATAGCACAGTGCAGAGTGGACCAGTTATAAGTCGCCGGTCGCGTTGACATGACATGACTATTGACTTCTGTCGTTCGCACTACAACTCCTATGCGCATGCACTACGTACGTCACTAAACAACCACTAGTTAACCATTGGTTCTTGCGCGAACTTGGCCATGCATGTATACACGTTCATATTCGCGGAATAACCAGCCACATATTCCGAAAATAGAATACATGCAACACAGGGAGGTGAACAGATCAGTGGGCCCAATTTCATGGCTCTGCTTACCGCCGAATTCTGCGCTTGCGGTCACCATTCTCCGCTTACCGAGCAAGCGCCGAATTTCTGCGCTAGCTGTGTAAGCGTAGAATGCCTAGTAACGTGGACTACGCACGCGCAGAAGCAAAAATTCCCTGCTAACCCGTGAAATACGCTTGACGTAAGCGCAGAATTCCCTGCTTCCGTAAGCGCCGATTCTTTGCTTACGGTAAGCAGAGCCATGAAATTGGGCCCTGCCATATTATACTCGCCTTCCTGTACTGCATGTATTCTATTTTTCAGAATATGCGGCTGGTTATTCCGCGAATACGCGGCTGGCAATTTCGGGCCCAATACTGTGCTAGCTTCAGAGGTATATAGAGAATGGTATGTTACCCTGTGTTCATCTGATAGGTTTACCAGGCCACTGGCTACGGCAACAGCCTAACTACTGTTCATCGCGCATGATTTTGCCATTACATGGACGATGGTATTTACGGCTGGAAATATATATACGTTTCGCGGGAAAGATGTCGAGGGGTCAGAGGCCAATGTTTTTTTTTTAAATCACCATTCACTAATTATTACACATTAAAGGTGTTTTATTGCAAGAACAACTCTTAATAAGGATAAGGAACACCTCCAAACAGTATAATTTCACGAGATTTCAAGGCAACGTGTCCCTTTAAATAAGAATTACGGAATTCCGGACGACCCGAAAATCTACACATACAACAATATTGACGTTGACGTCATACTTTGACTCGTCATATTTTGACTCGGGTACTCGAATGTGCACCAAGGTGTTTGGTACATTCATTCCCATACTACATGTACATGCACGCACAACCTGTTGTTTGTTTGAATTAGGGGGGATGTCTTAATAACTTGAGGAGGATTTGAAACAGCTTGGTGGAGATAAATAAACTTAAAGGTATGCGGCAACACTTTGTACATAAACAAGTTATGTTGTGGTAATTCTGAAAAGTATTGGTGGTCGGAACAAAAATACGGCATACATTTAAACCATTGTCAGTGATTCGGTTCGATTTAAAATCGAAATACAGTAACTAGATAACCCCCCCCCCCCTCTCGGTTTTGTAGTTTACGCTTAGATTATCATCATATTAGAGTCAAAGAAGTAAGAAGACACAACAGCCTTTTAGTGGAAAGGCTTTGGATTTTGGAACGATGAATCCCGAGCTCAAATCTGTGGAGTTCTTATTGAAATTCAATTAAATAAATTTATTCATTCTGAGTTTAAACTAATTCTACACAAACGCAGGTTTAGTAATGATTCACGTGGACATAACTGATGAAGTTGTTGAGGGAAAAAATTCACACTCATGACTCAAAAGGCAACTCATTTTCCCCCCAAATATGTGATGTTTTATGACGAAAACAACCTGGACTGAAAATTACAGCAGGCACAAGAATAGGATTGCAATGGTGCTAGGGTATAAATGACAGCCGTTTACTTTCAAGTGCCATTGTTTACGTGTATTAAATGCCACAAAATAGTGTTTTATGACCATTTTAGTTTTTACACGGGATCCACGGCTTATCGTATGCTACTTTGAACTTACAAAAAACTATTAAGCTTACCTCTAAAAGATATATAGATGCATACAATCATATCAAATACATATACATCAGAATAGTCCAGCATGACTGGATGCCAATGTGAATACCGTGCCACGGCATCAAACACATTGAGTACCCCGGACTCCTAATAATCTCTGGGGTGAGCGATAATTAACTTGGTACCATTATTTTTTGGCTGGTTCCAACCGCTTACTGTCCAATACCACAGGGGTACGCAACTGGCTCTCGCAGAAGATCTTGTGGTAATGAACTGGAATGCTGATAATAAAATAATAGTCGTGGTTATATAATAGATACAATAACATATGTAACGCAATGGTGAAACTTAGTAAGGTCATACCCCATTGGTTTTTAGGTTGTTTGCCTGTTCCGTTGTTCAATTGATTATTTCTATGCATACTAAAAATTATGTCAAAGTAGGAAAACATATTCTAACTTTAAAAATCTCGATACTCTACACCCCTACTCCGAAAAAGTTCAGTCAGAGGCAGATTTTGCTTTCTCGTTTAGATGAGGGGAGAAAATGGAGAGATTATTCACCACCTCCTTTTTCTTCCCGTGTTTCAAATTCCTTGGTAAACGGTAAAGTGTTTTTAGATCGTAGACTGCTTTCTGGTGCAATCTAGGACATTTCTGAAGCGTTTTACACATTAATTTTAGTAATTTTTATAAACGAATTTGCTTCATTTGCATTTTCAAGTAATTTTGTTTTTCAGTCATGCAGCGAGAATAAGCGGGGTTGGGCACCCGCTGCGCCTACCCCTGACTTGCCTGGGGTAATATTGGCTAATAATAATTCTATGATTGAAACCCATATCTTTACCTTGCCTGTATACGTTATGTTATTGGCTTGTATACATATTAAATTGCATTTAACTTAGAAATTATGATTGTATTAAGCTTGTACACTATGTTAATAATGCTTAATTAAACAGACAGTGCAAATATTGTATACAGTGACCCTTTGTCCCGTGTTTTGTTTCAACAATTTTGTTTCATTTTTCGCTCTCAGTGTTTGTGTATGACAAAGTCATAAAGAAAACACATTTCTGGCCCACATGAGGAACTCCGTATTTACTAAACATCTATGAACATTTTCCTGGTGGGAAACGACATCGCGATTAACTTTCGAAACAGTCACTGGATTCTGAAAATGTAGGACTCAGTACTTCCTCAGTGAAATCCGGTTGCTGTGGCCTGACGGTCAGTTTCGTTTTGCTTGGAGGAAACATATTGTTTTGTTGTTGTTCGCAGAATTTTTAAATGACAATAAATTAAAATTAAAAGTGAGTACGAGTCAATCCTGACTAGGGAGTTTTTAGAGAGTTCATTTTAAAAACCCACAAAAAATACGACGACGATGACGATACGACGATGACGAAACTACGATGACGACACGAAGATGAAGACGATGTCACAACAACACTGATGTCGAAGTCAGAATATAAAGTCAAAGCCAGAAATCAGATCTGAACTACTGCATCACGAACAAAGAAAACATAATACAGTAAATATTTTGACAGAAAATTACACAATGAACGTGTCTTTTATGTCAGTTATTTCACTGGGATTTATATATGATGTACCGGTACGAAACAGATACTATATACATGTATATACTTAAGGATACCCTTAATAAATAATCTAAAGGGCGAAACGTGGACGGAATTCATCCATCCATCTTGACGTGATGTTTTGTGTGTGTGATTAAGTTCCGAGCTCCCTTTATCTGTGGTTAATATCACATGGTGTCACTGAGTTGTAACGAGTTGAACAAACATGAACACCAACAATGATACCTGCCCGACATTATTATGTTTTCTAAGCAAATAAAGTCACAAATCAAACATTTATTGTCAAAGGCAAAGCTGTAAAATGATAATAGTGGATGCAAACTCTTTGGGTAAAATTGTTTGAGTATGTATACATAGGCCTATATGCATGCAAGCTCATTCATTCATGCGAAGAATCCAGATGTGTGAAATCACAAAAGAAAGAAATCCCCTCTGCAATTTCAAGGATGAAATGTCTTCTCCTTCTGTTCTGTTCAAGAAAAATAATTTTTATAGAATGTCTATTGTTCAAATTTTAATCCAGAGTTGAATTAAATAACTCACGAATCTTGAATGGTGCCTACTTTTACTACTTTTAAATTTTGTGGCATTTCAGTAGCTCTGTGCCATGAGTACTTCACGAACTCAAAAACTCAAAACCTTCTGGGTCAGAATTGATTCTTTTCCCGGTCCGTGTCTTGACCCATTTCTGCGCTATGAACCCGGAATCTGTGTCAAAATGACACAGAAAAGAGTCGAAATTACGCAGAACCAGGGTTATGACCAGTATAATTTTTTGGTGCACTTATTTTTCCACTATAGTCCTCAAGTGAGCGGAAAAATAAGTCTATTTTAACCTAACGTTAAAATGGTGTAAATTGCCACAGTATTTGATACCCTTCTATTAAGTTCTAGTGCAAAAGGGTATTGAATACAATGGCAAATTACACCATTTTAAAGTGAGGTTAGATTTTTGTAAATTTTTCCCCACTCACGCGAGGACTCTATCTATTGGAAAATGAGTGCATCAAAAAAATTGAAAACTGTTGGTGCTATCCCATCCAGTGACGCTGTATCTGTCGACTCTTCGTTAAAATGAAAGCTGTATTTGTGACCATACAGATTCAAGTGTGGTAACTGTGCTGGACTATTTCCACGGTCCTTTTCCTTCCTCTTTAACCACTATCCGGTCAGCCTGACCAGGAAATGGGTCAGGCCCCCTGACCCGGAATACGGGTTAATTCTGACCCGGGAAATTTAGATTGTAGCCGGTGGACAGACAAAGGGGCTGTTCAGATCTTTGTGTGTATCCATTGAGAAAGTGTACTTATTGCACGGTAAACTGTCGGTTAGGAACAAGACTAACAAACATGTTCTCTTCATCTTTTTGTTTCTCCTTCCTTAACCAAATAAATATGATAAGCAATGTTTTTTTCACCGTGCATCTTATTAAAATGTTGTGAGCAAATAAATTGAGGCAAGGTATTGCACAAATCAAAATATATTTCAGGGTGACATCAACGCCATCATGCGGGTAGATCTTTCAGGCGGGAACACGTGATCGTCTACTGGTCAGTTTTATCACCGTGGTTTTTGAGTGGGCGGCTTTTTTGAGCGTTGTTTATCTTAAAAATTATTAGCAATTAAGTAATAAAACAGCGTGTTCGTGTCACAGATGATGTGGTGGCTGTATATTAAACGCACTTGGCAGTAACCAGTGACATGTGTCTGCACTTATTGTGTGTATACCTTTTATTAAATATAGCTTTTTTTGATATTTCACTAGGGACATTGGACAGTCCAAATATTGCTGTCCTTTCATACAAAGTGCAATTTGTAAAATTTTACAACCATGCTAAAATAAAGCAAGGGACCCCTGCTAAGTTGCTCTCGTATGAAAAGGGGCCATTTTAAGGTGGTAAATCAACAGCTACAGTTGATGTGGTACTCGGGTCGCTGGTCTCTTTACGATAGGATTTCGGTTGTGTACACCGTGTTTCTGCTTCTATATATTGTTTGTTGAATCTATTAATGACTACCTTCATCTTGGTGCAGTCATCCTGTTTTTTCGATTAATTGACGTTACCAAACTGAGGCTGGAAGGGGAAATGGTCAGACCCCCCCCCCCCCCCCAATGAGATTCAGTATATTCACGATTGCAAAGAGGACAAGACGGTTGTTACGAGGGCAGCAACGTAATAAGTGCCAATGGCGGGAGGGGGAGGCAGGAGGGGTTTCTCAAATATTTCGTTGTTCATCTCATTATCGTAAGGAACGCGAACCTTCAACCCTGCCCTCTTGACTGTGTTCCATAGTTATTAGCAACAAGTCATTTTTCATATGGTCCATTCACAAGTCAAGTCACAAGTAATTTGTGCAAGTCCAAGTCAATTGACAAGTCCAAATCACAAGCCACAAGTCATTGCTGAAAGTTACAAGTCAAGCCACAAGTCTACAAAATAGTGACTCGAGTCCAAGTCGCATGACTCGAGTCAACAACCCTGCTGTTTACTGTGGATGATGTGCATAGATTTGTAATCTGTCTAATACAAGATAAAAAAGAGATGAGGGTAGGTTATTACGTCCGTCCACTGAGTTAATAATTTACATCATAATATCAAATTATATAGCAGGGTGTTTACTATTGCTTGTCTAGAGTAGATGGACAGTGCGACTTGCCATAAGCCGGGTCTACATCCTCCATGCATAACAACGCTCCCTCCTATTCAAACCACCTCCACGTTTAACAAGGACTCCTCCGTCGTACACGACACGTGGGTTTTCCCGTACATACATGTACATACATGTACAATCTCCATTATGCATCATTGACCACTGGCATCAACGCTACACACAACACACTGAGGATGAGAACAGGCGGTATCTATTATTGCCTACACCCAAGGACGCTTCCATGAGTCCATACTACACTCTTCCTTTCTCTTCGGTCTGAATCAACCCCTAGATTATCGTCGGGGAGGAAGCTTGGCTCATTTCTTAATTAAGGGATCAGTTGATACAAAGGTGAAGATGACCTTACTTAAACCACAACGAGCTTTCTTCGTTATTCGAACAGTAAGTGCATTTTGGTTATTACACTACTAAACGTATGGCAGTGTCCCCTGTTGACGAAGGACAACCGATTCAAATTGCTGTTATTATTTACATGGAATTCCGTCGACTGTTCTTTGTTCGGTTCATTGATTGCTTTCTAAAATCTCAAAGATTGTATTGATTGATTTATGAATAAAAAAAGGCAGGCTGCCGTGCGAGATTCCATATACTGCACAATTTAGCTGAGATGCATTTTGTCACTTTAACTATAAGCACAATTTTTTTTTACCAGTACAGCAACAAAACAACTCTATTGTTTATTCTTTTTATGAGCAGAAGAAAGCACCAACAATTTATATATTTTTTAAATTGATATACATTGACACAAATTGTAAATTTTCATATTTATTTGTTATTTATTTCATTATAATTTTTTGTTGTGGGTGTGTGGTTAATAGCTTACATTCTGTTCATTGTACTGTTTGTTTCAGATAATATAGTTTAATTCATTATACGTGGGCTAGTGTCATTTATTCAGCCGATGAGTTGCTTGTAAAACGTACGGGAATGTGTTTTGAACATTCACCGAACTAGCTTGTTAAATAATTAATATTAAGCCTAAATCGGTTATTTAACAAACATATTCTGCGTCGCATTTTTGTTCATAATTGACAAATATATTCATGAGTAGATTATTACCGTAATATTTATTAATAAATGCGTATTAATAAATTGTGTAGCTAACATTGCCAACAAGAAGTTAGAATTTCTGCTTTAAAAAATGATAATTTCTGACCGATAACCATGGTAATGTTTCTGCTGTACTCCATACAAATGTTAATAATGTGGTGTGTGTGTGTGTGTGTGTCTGACAACAGACACTATTCGGGTTAGACTAGCTAAACTAGTCAAGCGCGACAGTCAACCTGTCCAGGAATCGGAACATTGTACAGTGTTGTGCGCTTGCTTGTTCTGCTCTGTTATTGTTGTGTTCGGATGACTGATGCCAGTTATTGCCTTCACTGTAGTACTGTAGATTCAGTGTACCGTGTACAGTTAATTTTTCTGACGGCTGTTGAACAATTTAGAAAAATGTAAACATTTTACAAAAATAAAATTATACCTGGTTTGCATTTGTTGTTCTAAAACATTGATGCTTCTATACAGGGGACGTGACTGGTTTGTGATTTTCCACCCGCTTGTTTTAGAACCGTAAATAACCCATGACAATGCAAGCGAAACTAATAATGACAATCTACAACGATAAGGTGTACACGGGTTGTTATGTTTTGAGAACTAGTGTGTCATTATTGATACGCTTATCAAAAATCAAGGGCATTTTTTTTTACCGCAGTCATATCACGTGAGGGCGCTGTCATTTGAGTCCGTCCGGGAGGCTTGCGCGTGTATCAACTTCACATCAAGTGAGATCTCGAATAGCCTGTTCGATAAATTGAGCATTTTTGGTTGGTTGTCACTTAAGGCTCTTCCGTCTCTTTAATCGACCTATGATGTTTATGCACCAACCCACATAATTGTCTTTATAGGTAGGATACCTCGCTGTGGATTTTGTTTTTAATTTGACGTACAACAGTCATTCTTCTCCTTTCGTATTTTCCAAACGCCAAATACAACCAAATGGCTTGGAAATCTCGTCACATTTAAATGGTTGCGGTTTTTGAGAAAACATCGAATGCGCTCGGTTAACAGGTTATCAGGGACTTTGTTCACGTAAATTATAAATGCCATATTGAATTTGACAAATGGAAATAAGAACTGACTATATCGAGGAACAACTTGATCCGACAAGGTTTTATTTCAGATGAAATATTTCTCTGGATATAGAAAGTGAGTGTGTGAATAAATAATAACCTTTCGTGCCTGAAAATGATTAATCATTCATCATACCTTTAAATATTTGAAGCTTGAATTAAACCGGAAATAATCAGACGGGCTTGTCAAAAAGATGACCGTAAAAATTATATCATAATAGAGACACGGCAACGACCTTGGTGTACAGCTGATGCAGGATATGAACAAGCCATGAACGAGAGATCGTGACAGTAAGATGTTGAGAGAGGGCGCCAGACATGTCTTGCACAGGGGTAAGATGAGTTGGGTAAAAATTGCTGTTCGTTTGACACAAAAATGTAGAAAGCGCCCTCTTTTGTTTAAAGAAGGTCATTTCAGAACTAGAGGACGGACAATACAAAACCATGTAACATGGCCCTACAATTTTGTTTTTGTGGTGTTAACAATAACACAGGTCACGCACCAGTTCACACACCCAACTTTTTTGTAAGTGGACATCTGCATGTAATGGTGTGCCCATGGTGGGACAGCGCGATTATATGTGCGTAATAACCAGTACTCCACATTCTATGAAATAACTGTTGAGGTGTTTCAGTCCAATAATTATTATTTTGTATAAAACGGGTCGGTGTCATTTATACAAAACATGGAGGAGTAAAAATAAATTGCACTTGACCAAAGAAAAAATTTGTCAAAATTGTGGCACATTCTTAGTCTCAGGTTAGACTTTAGGCCTATTTAGAAGGGAACTAGAACAACAAATAATAGGCCCTATGGATGAAAATGTGAAATAGCCTTCGACATTGATCATATTGTGACTGGTGTTGTAGTCAAGACCAGCTTGTCCATGACCAGCATGAGTCTAGGGTGGACATCCAGCCACAATAATAGGTCTCAAAATGGTCTTGAGACAGAGACTATAGGCCTCTAGAGCTAAAACACTCGCTGCAACTGTCGGCGTTTTATTTCTAAATTTGGAACTGAGAATAAACATCCATACATACACGTCACGTCTGACAGTGGTGATTGGCATTCGAGATTAACATGTTGATATGAAAAGGATACTATTTCACCGATATCAGTAAAACAAAAATGTTATAGTTCTCTTAAAAAGCAAAAAAGAAGAGTGTGAGAGAGAGAAAACCCATGCATTACTGGCATTCTTCAGAGACGTATTGCTCACCCCTCCCTTCCAACCCGACGTTCAAGTCGGTCTCACGGTCGGACTCCTTCCTCCACCAGTCACTTGGAGGAGAGGGGCGGTGTAAAGCCGCTGATAATGTAAACCAACTTGGCCTCGTAGGGTCATGTTTGGTACCCACTGGCATCTGTAACTCCCAATCGGAACATGGTAACTTTAAACAATTGCTTAAAGGGGTAGTCCACATTGTTATTTTGTGTTAAACAAATCCGTGGAATTGTGAGTATAACACCTAGCCTAAACATGGTCAGCAATTTAAGGAGTAAAATCAACACTTTTAATGAACGTGTGTACTGACGTGTGTACATTGTACATAGAACAGGTTCACATTTAACTATACACTTTTTCACATTTCACATTTTTTTTAAAATACATGGCATTTGTTCTTAAAGTTGTCTCTAAAATGTTAAAATCATGCTATTTTTCTTCATAAAATATTGCTGGAGGCACAAAGTTAGAACCTGGTGCACTTAAAAAAAAATTATCAACATGTTTTTGATTTATTCATTTTTGTTTATCAACATGTTTTTGATTTATTCATTTTTGTTAGCAAATAAATTTGCCAAATTGCGTACTCATATACTTATTGCTGCATCATACCATATAAAAAAAAATACGCACACCTCAGTTATGTACTTCACTATTGGGAAAGCTGACAAAAATAAAAGTTTAATTGTGGTTCGAATTGATATAATTTAGGTCAAGGGATAGAATTTTCTATCCCTTGTTCCTCAAACCCAGCCAAAAAGATGAGGGGATAGAATTTTCTATCCCTTGTTCCTCAGATCCAGCAGAAAAGAGGAGGGGATAGAATTTTCTATCCCCTGTTCCTGAAACTTAGCCGAAAAGTGGCAGGGATAGATTTGTTTATCCTTTGCTGCTCAAACCAAGCAAAAAAAGGGAGGGATAGATTTTTTTTATCCCTTGGACTACAAACATGACAAAAATAATGTGCGTTATATTGCTAACAAATAACTGGAATTTATTAACTTTTTAATTGTTAGCTTTACAAAACTAGATTGATTTCTAAAATCTGGAGCATGTTTTTCACAATTTAGAGGAAAAAATGGTAAAAGACAAATGTGTTGCTTTAAAATCCTGTTTTGATTGAAATTTTCGGACTTTAATGACAATTTGAAGCAGTGAATTTGAATGTGAAAAAATGCAGTTAAATGTGAACCTGTTATAGACACATCCCCGGATAATCATGCTATAGGCCTATGAGGGGCTTATCTGAACTTGTGTCAGACCATAGAGCAAGGACATCCTTGCTCTATGGTCAGACGCATTCTTTCAACTGCCTTTGAAAAGAACTGTGACAAAATAAACGTATGTTTGTTTGTGTCCCCGTATTCGGAAAAGACAATCTTTTATCACCCACAGCACCACCCATGTGACAGATCTCTGTTAGACGCTCATTTTAGAAGAGTCTGGAAAACATCAACATGTGTTGAGGAAAACAACTTCCCATGATGATGATGTGCTGCTGCTGGCGGCCCATCTATCCATCATTCGGTAGTAGAAGTGCTTTCGGGTGACCGTTTCCCTGGGATTGTTTTGAGGGGTGATTACCAAGTGCTCCACCGTGTCTTTAAGGGTCATATCGCTGCTTGATCAACCCCCGGGGGAGCGCAGGCTTTCGATATAAAGTGGGTGACGCTTCTGGCTGTGTACGTACAGTACAAGAAAGTGAGTTACTGCTGCCCAAACTCGTTTGACCGGATCCGCTCAATTTTACATCATTTGGCAACAACTAGACCGACGACCGGGTTGGTTATTACAAACACAGCGCTGCAGCAGACGGTTTGATTACGCGTGCCTGTTTTCCCTGCAGACAATTAAGTTTCCCGCTGGATTAGCATTTTCCGAATTGTCTCATTGTCTTAAGCTGCCTGGATCTTGAGTCATTTTCGTTTGAAGGAAGCGGGTAGTACGATGGATCTACTGCGTAAAAGGGTATGTAAGACAGAAAGCTAAGTTCCACATAATTATTTGTTGCTCGTTTGTTTCTCAAAATTTCAGTTTGACGTGTACGGCTGATGGCGGTGCCGGGACTCTTTTTGAATGCTGTTTTAATCCGATTAGTCAAAGCTGCAGTTTAGAGCGAGTTTCTTTGCTCTATTTATTATACAATGTAGATAATGTTTTCACGTTTTATTACATGGGTTTCACATTATTCGACTCCGCGTTCGATGGATGTATCTCTGAAACTATACTGGTTGCATTTTCTCTTTCGGTGACTTTGAAGAGTGCGTTTTATCCAGTTTTACCATTATAGCGCTTGCATTTCACGATGTACCTATTGTCTGTACGTTACGCCTCTCGCCACATCAGAAATCTGAACAAATTAAAGTCACATCCCAATCAGCTACGGATGACTTAAAGGGAATGTATACGTTAATTGGTAATCGCTCTTAAAATTAATGGCAATACTTACTTGGTTACAAGTACAGCAGCTTTCGATTGTATAAAGCACTTTGAGGATCATTTTCACTTCGAAGTAATTGGTTAAGGAAAAAGATATCAGGTTTTATGCCCCCAAATTTGAATTTGTGAAGCGTTTCTGTCATATTCGCTCAGGGTTTTCGGCGATATCTAAAAAACGCGGCCACCTTTTGGAGTTAAATTTTCACAAGTTAGGGCCTAGTAATAATTTTATTGTATGCCTATCTACATTTATAAAGGATTAAAACAATGAAACGGTTCAAAAAACCAAAGGTATTCTTTGCCTTTAAAACACAATGTATGTTAAGAAACTATTTTTTAGGTTGGTTTGTATCTGGCACATGTCAACAATATCATCCTATTTTTTACACCCCTGTGGAGACATCTTTTGTTATTTCCTTTCCCCCTCTACTTACAACCTCACATATTCTCTGTACACACAATTCCTCATGGAGCACCACAGTCTTTAGAGTTCCCCTAATTAATAGGAGACAGTTTTTGTTTTGACCTCGGTCTCCAGAGCTCCAAAAGGTAGCGAAAAGTAAAACATACGTTTTCGAGGATTGCTGTTTACTCCTAGCTGCATGCCGCATGACATTCCGTAGAATTTAAAAGCTCTTCGAGTGGGTATTTAAAAAAAGTTTGATCAGTTTAGAATGTTATGTGCCCATATTGTCGAAGTATGAATAGAACCTTGCTATGCTTGTACAGTGTAAGACTGGATGTTTTCCAATAACACATTCATCTGAAAGTGCTTTCGATTGAGTCGTAATACCATTGAAAAGGAGCACAGTTGATCAGCTTGAGGGAAGGGGTGTGGCTTAGTTATCGTTATGGTTGTATTTGTGAATAACATCTGAGAACATATAATAACTTTGCCTATAAGTGAACGGTGATTGAAACTAATCAAATAATTAAGTTATCCCTTATAAGGTGCTGCTTAAATTGGTCTCGTAATTCAACAAATCAAAAACCTGTCTTGAGATGTTTCCGTCTGTTCAAGCGCCTTGAATGCCTTATTGGTGGATACAAGCGCCTTGAGTGCCTTATTGGTGGATACAAGCGCCTTGAATGCCTTATTGGTGGATACGTCGCGCGCTAGATATAAGACTATTACTTTTACTCGAAATTACATGCAACAACCCTTGTGTTATTCTGACTGCTGTAAAACAGCACACAATTTTGCCTCCCCCGCACCTTTCGATTCTCTTCAACACAAAAGCTGAGAAAACGTCCACATTGATTCTTGAACCCAATTTAAAATGAGTCCTTTATTATGATACACTGGATAAGGTTTCGTTTGTGACGTCATGCAATTACTTGGAGGGCGCTAAATACGGCAACGGCCTTTTGGTTTCGAAACCCACAATGAAATCTGGACCTTCACGCCCCAAGTATTGAGAGGGTTTTTGGAACGTGAAACTTAATATTCCAAGGGCACGCCACTATTCTGTTATGAAGTCATGGCATGTTTTTACTGGCACCCTGCTGTCAAGTCCTGGGCTCATGGTCTCTCGGTGTGACGTCATCCACTCAGGGTCTGGTATCAAAATGGCAAAGCATTATGGAAAGCAGTGTTATTGGTTGCCGTGGTGATCGTCTCCCCGGCAAAGCCACCTGTGAAATATTAAACTGGCTCGGCAAGGCATAATCTCAGGCAAGAGTAATTGATATAACCACCCAAAGCTAGAATCGTTCACCAAAGTAATGCAAAATGATAAATTACTCACATTTTTTCAGATCATCTATTTTATCATTAATGTGCACATACTGCGCATTGCGAGGCCCTTTTCAGTGTATCGTACTTCTGGCCCGTGTCAAACAGTTTATGCAGTGTGAAAAAAAATTAATTAAAATTTACAACTTACAATAATAATTGCCAATGAACAATGAGTATTTAATTTGTAATTAAAAACAATGAAACCGACCCAATGTTGAAGTTGAACTAATAGTAATACACGTAGCTAATGTCAGAATACTTTTTAAACACTCAGCTGCAAGGCACATTGTAAAGATTGTCTTTAAATAGCTACTTTTTAAAAGCTTGTGATTGGAACCATTCTCATCAGTTCCGACATAAATGGGGTAATCTTTCTGTTTGTGACTATTTTGTTATCATCAAGGGAAGCTCAATTCGTGTGCAACTGGCCCGCGTCACTCTTCGCGTTAATAAGTCATGCCCCATTACTCTCTCTGGACGCCCGTATTCCTACGTCACTCCACACCTGTTGAGTTTTTAAAAGTTTTTTTTTAGCTCAGTTTTTTTCCCCCCGCGTTTTTATCCCCTGCGGTGAAATGCTAACCCCTGACCCGTTCTCGCTGCCGGGGAGAACTCAATTCTATGTGAAATTTCTGACACATGTAAATATTTATTCTTTATCCATTTCTAAACACAGGTCGACATGAGAATGTTTCTGTGTGGAATTCTAAGGGTTTTTAGTCAGAAACGTTTACCCACTGGATCCAAACCCCAAACAAACATCGTGAATACAAAGAACTGATAAATAACTGTTGGTATTAATATAATTGTGATGCGTAATTTTTGTTAAATACAATGTATTATATGAGTACAATATAACAATATCAGCTATATGGTATTGCCTATAGTGGCATTTATTATCACAGCAAATGAAGAGAAAACTTGGGAAAGTTTTCAACCGTTCGAATACAACATCATGGCGCAAAACCAGGGCTGAATTTCACAAAGAGCTAACGTTGATGTAAGCTGAAAATCACTTTTAGTTGCTTAGAAAAGTGTGATGTCACAATTACAAAGCGCTATGGTATATACCGACAACTCTGATCTTAAGATGAATCTTGATGTTTTGTGATACTGGTCCCAGGGTCAAAGTCATGTTGGTCTTATTAATGTGTTTACGACGGACTTGGAGCGTGAGCAGCGTATGCTTCGGGTGGACGCGCAGTAGCTCTCTGGGTCATTGGATTAATGTCATTATAATGATAAAGTGGACTGTAACTGAACATTGTTGCTAATCGAGCGATTGTAGCCGCTCAGCAAGTATTTAAAAAGCCTGTCCAGCTTGTTCTGTGATCACCAAGTATTTTACCTGGTGCCTTATTACGTTAAACGGAGGAATGTAATAAAGAAAAAAATGTCAGACCTTGTAATCGATTAACGCAGCTTGAATAATTATAATAACAGTTACATTAACAGTCACAGTACTAGAGTATTGTGCACGATACCGGCCATCATCCATGACGGTGCCACGAAGTACTATTTATCGATTTCATTCACACGGTTCCCCTTCACAATCTCCCGCCTTTTGTGACGAAAGGGCATGTCAACAAGCCGACGAGATGTTCCTATTGTGCCGGCTCTGTGTCACACACCAGGAAGCTATAAAGCCTACCGGAGAACCGCTAGGCTATTAATTTTATAAGGCAGCCCTTCCTAAGTGCCACTTGACGATCCGTGCAGTGGTGTTAAACTGTTGACTGTTTTCATAGACGATTTTGTAGCTTTGCACAATTGTGTGATTAAAACACTGTTGGCATACATCTTTATGAAGAGAAATGGACATTGTTCATAAGCGTGCTAAGGTAGGCCGTTAATTCCAGTTAGATTATAATGGATTGGGCGTGTGTTGATGTTAGCTTCAAGTGGTGTTTTTTGTTTCACTTTCAACAGTAATTTGTTATAGTTGACAACTTGACATATCGATTGAAGACAGGGAATGTTACTGAAACAGAACACGCTTTTATTAATGTAGTCCGCCATAACGTAATTACTGCACTAAAACAACCCCGGGTCAGAATTGACCTGGATTCCGAGTCTGCTGACCCGGAAATGGGTCAGGCTGACCCGGAAATGGGTCAGGCTGACCCGGAAATGGGTCAGGCTGACCCGGAAGTGGTTTTAAATTGAATTTTAACTCGAATTTTGCGTTAGTTTGACCCAAATTATGGGTCATTTTGACACAGATTCCGGGTCACACTGATCCAGATATTGGTAGACCTTACGGGGCCGGGTCCTGTGTTTTCGAGGGGGCAGCCCAAAATCTTTCCCAGCTTATTAAAAACATCTCTCGAGTGCCAGACGCCCACGGAGACCACCGCATCTATCTTGGCCCACAAACCGCCCACTCGCTCCCTGAAATAAATACTCCAAAATGAATTCCAAAACATTGGGCAAACAGTGCTCGCCCAGCATGAACCTTAAACAAGAAATATGGTAGTTCTTTACATTAACATTATTTCTTTTTTACTTTTCAAATAATTATGTTTCGACATTATAAAAACAGAGTTCGCCATTGGCTGTCACAGGAAAACATAAACATGAAAGCTCTCGTTGATGGCTATCAGTTTCAACACAGAAACATTTTGACCGCCACCACAAAGTCAGTTCGTTCTCTTGATGATTGAATGACTTGTTCAACAGTTTACATGTTTCTGTCTATATAAGGCAGTCTCGGTATTATTATTAGTTGTATCTCATGAATATCTGAATATTGTATGCAAAACATAATGTATTGTGCCATAGCCCTTTGGTGCACATTGGGTTGATGAACTTGATGGATCAGACAACCGTGAAGTCGTACGTGGTGTTTACTGATTGCAAAAACCAACAATCATTTTAAAGTGGGTGTTAAAATTGACACCATGGGTGTTAAAATAGCACTAATTTCTAGCCAAACTATTACATTTGTGTTATTTTTAACACCCTGTGATGTTTGATTCTCTCTTCGGTATCTACATATGACAACAAGGGCGTCGATCGCTACTGAAAAGTAGGGGGGACGGGCGAGCAAGTCTTGAAAAAATACATCTTACATTATTTGCACCCCACACCATTACTTTTACATTTAATTTCTGTGTTATTTAATTTCTGTGTTACACTTGTTCCCTATTTTTTGTTTGACCAGGAGGCGAGTTACAGGGGGTGATATTTAACAATAACATCATCCGAAATGGGGTTTGGGCCTGGGTTTCCCTTATGTAAAACCGAGATTCTACCAAATACAAGCATTATTCACAATCCTTTTAATTGTAACCAAATTGCGACAATTTCTTCAGTAAAATTGAGAGAGTTTTTGATGTTTTTGTTTCTTCTTTCTTTTTTCTTTTATTTTAATTTATATTTTGTTTTTAGAATAAAAAATAATTATAACACTGAACTTACCTTAATTTTTTATTTGAACTAATGAAATATTAAATCAAGAAAATGGTGTATATTTTTATATGTTGTTGCATATTTCTAATGAACAGTCAATCAACAAGTGGGGGGGGGCATCTGATATGCTGTCCCCCCCAGTCTAAAAAGTGGGGGGGGGGGGGGTCATGTCCCCCCCGTCCCCCACCCATCGACGCCCTTGTATGACAACATCCATAGTGACAATTTTAACACCCCAGTTTCTGCAGTGTGGTCGACAAAAAACACCCCTTCATCACCACAGCATTTCTTTTATAGTTCCTACACAACTGCCTTCCGAAGCAGATGGAGGTGGAAGAGAGCAAGCATCATTGATGTCGGCCAGTGATTTGGGTATTGTTATTTGGACACATACATTTTTCTTCAGAACCTAATCAATGATTTTGTTTTATGTCATCAGGAGGTAACAGAGAGGGACATTGACCCTGCGGACATTCCTTTTGGGACCCACAGTCAGCTCTACCACCACCAGCATCATCGCCCCGGTAAACACCTCAGCAATGGCGGTAGTCTCTCCGGCTCATCCTACTCGTCGTCCAGTCACTCCAACAAGGCGGACTCGGACTCTGAGTCGGACTCCTGCTTCTCCGAGGAGGAGGACGGGGATGATGACGAGGGGCTGCACGGCGAGGAGTACCCGGTCCACTACCGGCACTACTCGGAGAGCGTTACCCTGACGGAGAGGCCCTCGTACCAGAGACGCCACTACGGCATGGAGTGGGTCATACAGGACCGACGCCGTTTCCGTGAGGAGGTTCGAATCCAACTCGGTGCCAAGCCGACCACCATGTACAGCACCACCACACAGTGTTTCATCAACAGTAAGTTCCGCTGGTACCGGGACGCCGTGTACATCATGCCCGGGGCGGCCTCGGCGGCATCCCCGAAGAGGTTCACCACAACGGTGTTCATCTTTCCTAAGTTCCCGCGGCAGAATGTCGTGAGCAGCCTGGAGCACCACACGGCCAAGACGATCAAGTGGTACAAAGTATCCATGGAGCTTGAAGCTCGAGATTTTGTATCCATCAAATTGGTACACCTGTCTTGATTGATGAAGTAATGAAATGAAACTGAGAAAACAATTCTTACTCGCAGAGAGAGAGAGAGAGAGAGGCATCATGACAATTTTGAACAAGTCGTGAGATTTAAACATACCGCCCACTAATGGATGAACCCCTACGTCCGAGATCAGCCTCGTCCCCGTGGGTGTACAAACTCGCAATTAGCCGAAATGGCCCGGACAACGGCACACTGCCCATAGGGACGGGGTCGGTCGGTGCGAGCTGTGTATGATGTGTGAACTCCTCACGTACGAGGAGCTGGTTGTGAACTACTATACCTCACAGCAAGCGTTCAAGTTCTTACTTTTAAACGTCTTCCGTATAAACTTAAGTTTTTTTGACGGCATGCGGCGGATAAAAACCACCTTTTTCAGCATTGTGAGCTGTGCTTGAATTTGTCAAGTACGCATTATTTATCACGCATTATTTATCTAGTGTTATAATGTGATTTTTTTTTGGCCGTAAAATTTTTCTATTATTCATTGCTTGCTCATTCTGTCGATTTCTCGTTCGTGGGATTCTGTGTACCCTAACTCGCTTTACGGGGCAAGATTTCTGAACTTTAGCCAAATATTTGCAGTGACGTATGCGTGTGGATTATGCCATTCCAGTGGGGATCTTTTCGTGTTTTTTGTACGCCCTCTTGATTTCTATAATATTAGCATAATGAGGTGGGCGAATTCCAGGCAACAAAACTGCTGCTTTGTTATATGAAGGGCGTGTTTGGCAGAGTATTATTTTTATTGCGAGAAAGTTTGCAATTTTTTGCAGCCATAACCGAAAGCTGTTTTGGTTGGTGACATCACATGTTTTTTTTATACAAAGGAGCCTCGAAACACGGACTTTGGGCATAGATTAAGTGTACACGGCTCATGAATAAAAGATGGTATTAAATTATAACATGTAGATTTTCTTTTACATTTTTTATATGAAGCCGTCAGAAAATTTTATTGTGCGGTAAATTTGTGGGACAGTATTTTGGTGTTAGGTGGAATTGTCCCAAAATAAAAACAATATCATGCCTACCATCAGGAAATACTTTTTAAAATAATTTTTTTCTTTTCTTGGGGTGAAAACAGTGAAATGTTCTTGACAATACTGACCGTAAACCGCGTCCTAAAACTTTAAAAATAAATACAACAGTCGTCGAAATGCATCGCCCCGATGTTTCCACTATTCCGAGTTCAGACCGATTTAACCCAACACATTACTCAATACGAGAAGCACTTTTGGATTTCCAGAAAGGCAGGATACCAATTGTCAAAATTACATTATCCCAACATCCGGCTGATTGTTTGCAAAACTTCAAAAGATGAAGTTTGTTTTCGTTGCTTTATGATAACATTTCTTTAATACAGTCGACTCCCCGTTATAGCAAGATCACTGGGACTGGCCAAATTACCTCTTTATATAACCGGAACGTTAGAGGACAGCAAAACAAGGAAACACCAAAGCCGAAGATGAGATTTGGGACTTCAGAATTTTGCCCATAATATTAAGCAACAACTCTTTTTAAAGGCACTGAACACGTTTGGTAATTGTCAAAGACCAGTATTGTCACTTGGTGTATCCCAACATATGCATAAAATAACAAACCTGTGCAAATTTGGGCTGAATTGGTCATCGAAGTTGCAAGAAAATAATGAAAGAAAATACACCCGTGTTGCACAATTTGTGTGCTTTGAAGATGCCAATAAAAGACTTCATGCATGAAGTCTTTTATTATTTTAGTGAGAAATTACCTCTTTCTCAAAAACTACGTTACTTCAGAGGGAGTGGTTTCTCACAATGTTTTATACTATCAACAGCTCTCCGTTGCTCGTTACCAAGTAAGTGTTTATGCTAATATATATTTTGGGTAATTACCAAACGTGTTCAGTGCCTTTAATAGTGCTCTTTAAAACGAGGTTGACATTAAAAATGTGTTAATGCAAGTGGAGTACTTCACATATTAGTTTTGGTAATACTTCCTTTTCTCAATGTTTGCTATTACAAAACAAGAAATAATTTATCACAAAATAAAACACAGTTTTGCCTGCCTTACAGAACGGATGAATGCCCCTTCACAATGGTTTACCACAGGGGAATTCCCTTCTTGCTCCAGTGAATTACTTCTGAACAAATTTTGTATGGGTAAACAAATTATGACAATTTGGGGGCAATTTCGGGAAACACATTATTTTCCGTTCTGGAGGGAAAACCACAATGCAGTGATGAAGTGTTGTAAACAGTGATGTATGCTGGATACCCTAAACTTGTCCAGTCGCTTGCATAATGTCGTTATGACGGTAAACCAGAAGAAATAAAAAAATTGTCGAATGGGGAAAGTTTAACTATCATCCTGTTTTGGGATCTTTGTTCTTGAACGCTCATGGTTAAAAATATGTTTCGCATTACCATTTACGAGGAACAGCCCCATCTAAAGATTTGTGAGGACAAAACCCCCACAATTTTGGGGTAATATATCGCCAACCGGCCAGGGGTCGCTGCAAAGCACATAGGCCCTTTTCGAAATCACAGTTTGGGCAAGGGCTCCGGCTTGGCTCCGCCAGTTATTTTTGGAAAACGTGTGCTTTCGGAACGCGGCTTTAAACAGGCAGACAGAGTCACCTCGAAAGCCCCAAGCCGAGGCCGGCATTTCGAAAAGGGCCATACTATACTGAGCACAAATGGTTGCTAAAAAAACAGAAGGAGGTTACCAGCCAAAAGTCATTCAATGCATAACTGTTATTACTGATTGGTTCCCTGCTCTTGGGACTTGGGAAGGTTTAAATCATAAAACACTGTTTAAAATATTAAACGTAGACGGCAGGCTAGAAACCTTATTGATTGTACATCACGGACAACCAAAGACAATAATTGGGTTTTCCCCCAATTATATTTTACATACGATTTTAGTTAGAGCAAGACGGGTGTACCTGTGAGCTGTGCACTTTGCAATGTTCCTAAATATTCTACGGTCAAACACACATTCCACGATATAATTCCATTTCCATTTAATGTGTACATTTTGAAGAGAAGAAAAAGGAAAACAATTGACGGTAAAAAAAAAATAATAAAAAAGTTTCGCCTGGCAATTTTCTGCAAGGCGTGTTTTTTTCTCTAACCCGACAAAATGTAATTAAGTTTAGCCAGCTCTAAAATTTTGTAAATATATTTATTTATTTAGAAAAGCATTTTGAAAATATTACATACATAAATTGCATTTTTAAGGTATTAAAGGGACACGTTGCCTTGGATTGGGCGATTTGGGTATGAAAAGCGGTTGTTATGAAACGAATTGAAATGAATATGGTTGGAAAGATGTTTTAAAAGTAGAATATAATGATCCACACAAATATCCTTCGAAATATTGCGTGGTTTTCCTGTTATTTTTTGAACTATCACGGTCCGCTATTTTGTGGAGTCAACTTTTTGACTCCACAAAATGGCAGGCAATGTTAGTTCACGAAGTTTGAGAAAAACCACATAATTGTATGGCAAATTTGTGTGGATCATTATATTCTACTTTTAAACCATCTTTCCGACCGTCTTCATTTCATAACAAACGCTTTTCTTAGCCCAAATCGCCCAATCCAAGGCAACGTGTCACTTCAAAGCAAGGTTGAAACAATGCAGTTTATTGTGACAACATTCTACACAAAACCACGGGCGGTCTTTATGCAGGTCTTCTTGTGACGTCATATTGATTGACAGCGCCCTCTGGCGACAACTTTATAATCATTATCCTTTTCAAACTGAAAATGTATTCAACCGAAAGTAACCCAAATAAACATGTAGTGTATAATATTTCACATCTGACGAAGCAATAAAAGTATGGCGGAAGGCACGTAATCATTTTGTATTTAGGCCTAGCTTACGGTAAAGTAAACTTTCCAAGCCAAACACCAGAAAAGGGACCCGATGTTCGACCCTGAGAAGTCCCAGTTTTTTCGGTTTGAATGAATCAAAGAATACTTTGCTAGTTATCTATTTTTGTGTCCGTCAAATTAACCACTTATTGTTGACATAATTATAATAGCCAGAAATTGCGCCCTCTTGCGGTCTTAAACCGAGAGGATCGGAGCAAAATGACTGAAAATCTTCTCACGTGACTCTACCGGACCAAATTCCAAAGACACTGACGAAGATGTTGCAAATGTGCATTGTCATGAATCAGAAGATAGATAACTGGTTATCTTGGCCAAAGTGCTGCTTGTTGTTATATTTAAAGTGTATTTAAAAAAATCAAGATAAAGTAGTACAGTAGGAGCTTTTTACCTAAAAATGAGGGTGGGGGATTATGGTTTGTCAATGTTTTTTCAATGTGTACTTTTTAAAATGCATGCATTATTATGTAAATGCAAAAGGCTTGAGCAACTAAGTCACTTTACTGACTGTATAATTTTGTACTTGTGTTTTTATTGTGTTAAATGAACAATAAACAAATAATAAGTTATCAAGGAAAGCATATCTAGTAAAACTCTTGTTTTATTAATGATTTCAGTTCAAAAGAACAAATCACATTTTGTGTAAGCTTTAACTTTCACAAACAAGTTTCATTACACATCTGGAAATAAACAAACAAAACCAGAAATAAGTAAAAACACAATTCATAAACTTCCACTTTTTAAAAGTGGCTTTTAACTTTGAAAAGAAATCTTCTGGAAAATGTACATCTTCAGTGAAAAATATGTGGCAGTTTAGAGACCTTACACCAAGTCTAACTTCAATAAATAAAAGGACAACAAGCTATTTTGAGATATAGTTAACACGTTACTATAGGACACTATTTGGTTTGGGTAAATTTGTCTGTATACACACAAATCAAATAGTGCACTCCAATAGTGTCCGTCATACCTCAAAAGGCTAATGGTGTCCCCCCAGAGAATGATTGATGCTCCATATTAACTTAAATATGAGGTAAGGGTATAAATGATTGAATAAATGTTCCTTCATTGCATATTTACACTCTTTGAGTCAGTATATTGCGGGAATGCGCAGTGATGGTAATGTTAGCATACTACCGATTTTGTATGCTGACTCTCTGTGAGTCAAAATAAGTACTGCATCAGAAACAGTTGCATGTAAAAACCATACATAACATGCCATGATGCCAACCTTACTCTCTTTGAGTCAAGCTAATGTACAACATTGGAAATGGATTTAAGTGACCGTACTGGACAAGCTTACTCTCTTTGAGTCAATATAAGATACATCAGAAACGGTTTCAGGTGACTGTAACTTGGCAACCTGAGCTAAGCTTAGGTAAAATGTTGAAAACAGTTTCAAGTGACCATACTTGGCAATCTTACTCTGTTTGAGTTAAGATAAGGTACAGCATTGTAAATGGCTCTATGTGACCACACGTGGCAATGTTGCTCACTATGAATCAAGATACGGTACAACGTTACCAATGGTTGCATTTAGAAACAGCAATTAGAACAGTTGGTATCCTTTCTCCCTTTCAGTCAAGCAACTCACATGCATCACCAAACATGATGGACAAGTTTTTAAAGTGTTCTTTTGTTCCTTAAAAAAAGTTCTGATAATGCATTTTGATTTCTTTTCAGTCCAATTGACAGTGTTGGGAAGAGCATCCTTTAGAAACTTGAAATAAACTTTTACTTGTTTCTATAACAACCAGAAGAACTGACAGACAGAAATTGTCATAGCATGCTTGAAAACAAGCATTTGCATATGCTTAACTTATGCAAAACCATTGTTACATATAATTCTAGTAATGAAACCAAGGATGCCTCATAAGTGAACTTAAAATCACTGTAGCTCGCAGGCCTGAGGAAACCTGTAAACAAGGGTGCTTGCCACATGTATGTGAACCAGAAATACTGGGGGTGAACCCCTACTCTTCCATGATAAGTGTTCTGGGTTCTTTCACATGCACTACCCATCCTCATACAGGGGACCCATGGCTTAATGTCCCATCTGAAGGACAAAACAATTAATGGTAAAATATCTTGCTCAAGGACACAAGTGCCATGACCGGGACTCGAACCCACACTCTGCTGATCAGAAACACAGAGCTTGAGACAAGTGCTGTTATAACCACTTGGCCACAACCATGACAACAAGCCACATTAAGCCAAATACTAAAAACTCCGTCAGTAATTTCGAAAGTGTACACTTTCAGTACCAAACTTTGAACATGCGGACGGTGCCTGAGCTTGACCCAAGTCCAATTCATGGTTTCGATTAGGGCCGATGCATCGTCAGTTTTTACTGAACGCTCTCTTTGGGATATAACACTGAGATGATTATTGTTAAATGCATGTACAGGTACATGTACCTTTATGCTCAGATTTGCATACAAAATTGTTATTTTTCTGCTTGCAAAGTAAGAAATGTTGCAAAAAGTCTTTTATAAACGGTTGACAAGCCTGACAAATCTCTTTCGGCGCTCAAAACACAACAAAACCATGGATAAAACTACCTACAACCGCCCGCCCAGATGTCAAACTGTTTACACCATATCCACAATTTGTCATTCAGTTTCAAACACAACTCATCTCCTCTGTAAATATTTTGAGATTATAAAGTAGGATCTTAGAAGTGATCTATGATCTTAAGACAAGCAGTGTATGGAGCTACCGTAGGAAATCGTGGATTTTAAATTTCTTGGATTTTAAGTCTGAGTAGGGCTTTATGCTGCTTGGTTTACAGCAGAAATAGCAAGAATCTAACGTGTGAAATTATTCATTGAATTTAAAATAAAAGGTTGGAGGAAAAAAAAGGAGCCAGTTAGGCCTACACTGCACATTATATCCGACTGGTAAAACATCAGCCACAAACATGTTTTGTGACATTTTGACCCAACTCACTTAAAAACACATCTCTTCCAGTCTCTCTTATCTGCCCGAATCAGATAATGTAAACCTGGGCCCTAAACAAGGTCAAGAATTGCAATCCATGGAATAAATCAGTGACATTCTTGACAGTGGGCGCTCCCCGTTTTCACCGGATGATTTATAACCTTAATAAATAAAAAAATAAAAAAAATGATTACAAATGTACAAGGCTTCAATATCATGGCGCTACTAAAAACCGCAGAATTCTGCACTCACTGCGACCTGTAAAGCGTGTAACTCTATGGGCAGTAAATGCAGAATTTCATGTTGAATACTGCTTTGTACATAGTCAAAATAATGAGTAATTAGTATTCATAAATTTAGCATTCAGTCACCTTGTTTGCAAAGTGGACTTGAACATTTCAAGAGCCTGGCAGGCAAGACAGGATGTTGTTCAAAATAGAATGATGCACGCCCCTCTCTAGGGAAAAAAACCCCAAACACATTTTGACTGCATGTCATTGTAAGATGCTGCTGGCCTGACGACCCTTATTGATCCCGGACCTGCCAGTCTAGATGATCTATGGTGACCACACGAGCAATCGAACAACTGTAGGGCTGAACACTTGATTACATTTGACGGCAACAGAGAGGGCAGCCTCACCCTTCCAGTGTTGCAGTACTGAAGTCCCAGACTGCTCTCAAATCTGTTTTTTCGGTGGTCTTAAATTTGGACTCAGAACAGACCTGGGATTACACATAGGCAACTGAGGCCATGACCTCTGTTGCCCTGGTCTTGGTCTTGGTGCCAAAGTTTGAAACAGACTTTTAGATTTTTTAATGGAAGTACCCTTTGCAAAAAGAAAATGGCCTTGCCCACTCAAAGATGAAATTACAGGCCTGCCAGACTGTATTGACTAAGTTGACTTGGGTGTTGAATATCTGGACTTGGACTAGGACTTGTTCTTGGATTTAAACTTGTTCTTGAACTTGTTCTTGGACTTGTTCTTGGACTTGTTCTTGGACTTGTTCTTGGACTTGTTCTTGGACTTGTTCTTGGACTTGTTCTTGGACTTGTTCTTGGACTTGTTCTTGGACTTGTTCTTGAACTTGTTCTTGAACTTGTTCTTGGACTTGTTCTTGGACTTGTTCTTGGACTTGTTCTTGGACTTGTTCTTGGACTTGTTCTTGGACTTGTTCTTGGACTTGTTCTTGGACTTGTTCTTGGACTTGTTCTTGGACTTGTTCTTGTTCTTGGACTTGTTCTTGGACTTGTTCTTGGACTTGTTCTTGGACTTGTTCTTGGACTTGTTCTTGGACTTGTTCTTGGACTTGTTCTTGGACTTGTTCTTGGACTTGTTCTTGGACTTGTTCTTGGACTTGTTCTTGGACTTGTTCTTGGACTTGTTCTTGGACTTGTTCTTGGACTTGTTCTTGGACTTGCTCTTGGACTTGCTCTTGGACTTGCTCTTGGACTTGCTCTTGGACTTGCTCTTGGACTTGTTCTTGGACTTGTTCTTGGACTTGTTCTTGGACTTGTTCTTGGACTTGTTCTTGTTCCTGGACTTGAACTTGATATGTCTGGACTTAGCCTCAGACTGTCTGGACTTGGACTAGGAAATGGACTGTCTGGACCCAGACTCAGACTTTGAATTTGGGCTGTGTGGACTCCGCTTAGATGGACTCAACTTCAACACTGAACTCATTTGGTTGATCCATGGCAGAGTGGACTGAGTCCGTTACTTTATCTTTTGTAACAAGCCGTGATATATCCCTCATGAAGACCAACACTCATGTAGCAACAGATTCATGGTAATCAATTGTAATCCAACAGATTATCGCATGAAGTTCAACTGTCAAAAGAGTATAGTGTATCCCGCCTCAGCCATCATCACACGCAGCGATTTCCTTCGCAAAACTCAACACGCTCTCCTTATCCTGGCGTTGCCTTAGCGACTCGGCCAGGTATCGCTTCCTCCTGTTGATCTTATAGATCCTGATTCTCTCTGCCTCTTGGATGGGGTCCGAACAGACATTGTCCCATCTTAGACTCTCATTTATCTTCTCCGCAACCTCGCTGGCGTCAGACTCGAACGAGGACTGCGAGGCCTTGTTTTTGATGGACTCAGAGCTTGATTTTTGCTGGTTGTCAGTGTTACTAGTTCTCCCACGAAGGCCTACCATAGGTGCTGAGGTTAAGCCGTTGGAAGTGACATTTGTTTGGCTGATTTTGGCACTTGATTTCACAGTTCTTTGTTCTGTAGCGAGGTTGGAATGCTTCTTGGCTTGGCGTTTAGCTGTATTAGAAAACAGAGGGGTGGAATAGGATTAGTATTCAAAGCAAACATAAAAACTTTGCCCAGTCCTACATAAAAGTTCTGCGTTCTTGTAGCACTTTATCTACTGGTGTCTCAAAACGCTTGTAAGGTATGCCAAGTTTTTAAATTATGAGCCCCATTTACAATGTTTAGCACCATGTAAGGGTTGACAAACTGAGAGCACATTCTGCTGCCCCCAAAAATGGGTTCTTTTACATGCATTCACAGCACATGGGACCTACTGCTTTACGTCTCATTCCAAGGTTGAATCACAATTATGTTCAAGGGTCTTGCTCAAGGGTCTTGCTCAAGGACACAAGTGTCAAGACCGGCAGCCGATTTCACGAAACTTTACGCAACTGCGAAATTCCACATACGCAAGATTTCTTGTATTAGTGGTGCACAACTTACGCAATAAATGTTGCGCAAATGGACTTACGCAGTTGCGTAAAGTTTTGTGAAATCGGCTGCAGTACCCAAACCCATACTCTTAGTCTTAGGGATCTGGGCCACAATTTCACAGCACTGGTTAGTCACAAGTCGTAGCTAAGCACAACAAAATTACATTAACCATTACAAGGTTACCAGCCAAACTACTATCACACACAGTCCGTGACTGGTATCGTGCTAGTATTTGTATTTCAGCAATATTTTCTGCTTAAGGAGCTCTATGAAATTTGCCCCAGATCATATTAGTAAGGATCTGAGAGAATTATAAGAGTTGAGCGGTACAATATGACACATGCCTTGAAGTTCACTCTATAGACCATGTTACCTTTGTTTAAAAAAAGAGTGACCTTAATACATTTTAATGCATTTCCTGACAGACAAAATACACTGGTCATATGGGAAAATTTACATTTTGTGTCATAATTTTCACATAAAATCAAGAGTTACAAAAAGAAAAAGCCGTACAGCTTTTGAGATGTCCCCCCCCCCCTTTTTTATGTAAAGAGTTGAGAAAAATCAGACAGTGCAATCTTCATAAAACATTTATTGATTTCTTCCATTGAGCTATAGTGCCTGCAGGAAGTCCAGGCTCTGTGGCTCTTTTGTAATCATAGTCACATAGTCACATAGTCTATAGACCTAGAAGTTTGGCAGCACTTTTGTTGTGGTGCAAAAGTACTTCAAAAAAGTGAACATTTCCCGGAACTTCACATTACACTGAGCATCAAGGCACAGCATTAGGGTACCCATAGCAATTGGTAGATGATGTTTTTTTAAATCAAATTGTAGAGCTCTAAATGATGTTTTTGTCATTCAGTGTATTGTGGATGTACTTTCTCAATTGTTTTCAAAACAGCACTTTTTCGTGGGTTGTTCTAAAACCCCCTCGACCCCCTCGACCCCCGACCCCCGACCCCTCGACGTCCGCCCCGTTATCGAAACGTGTCCCAATTCCAATTCATAACACATCGCTTTACGGCCGAGTAAGAATTAAGTTCCCGATTTAGAATTCACAGCGTGTGATCCAAAGAGCTAGCTGGTCTGGCGACGCGACTTCCTTCCGGCGACCTGCTGATGACCAACAGACCATACGTCCAGAGTCAGTGGTGTTGCACCGACCGAGTGAGAGTCACGACACAAGAAGAGAGGTAAGCATGTCAAATAATTTCGTGTTGTTGTCAACAATTGTTTGCCAGTCTGTGTGCACGTTACGTGCACACCGATCATGATCTCGTTTCATATGGTCGGGGGCCCGGGTGTGGGAGACTGACAACCCCAAAACACGTGTGGGCCATGGTCGGTCGGGTCTACAACCTCGAGCTCCGCATAGAGCAAGTAGTAATTGTTGACACAGGACGGGAGCGATCAGCCGGAAATGAGTCTGCCTGATCATCACGTAATGAGTTGGCCTAAATCGTACTCGGGCGGTAAACGCAGGATCCCAGTTGGGATATACTCCTATTCAGGCTCGGGTCGGCCAAGAGATACGCTTGGAAATGCCGCGATTTTTTTTCTGTACACCAAAATTGCCACAGTACCCGATCTCAGCCAATCACGCGCAGTTTGCTTCGTGCGTGATTGGCTGAGATCGTGTCATGTGGCAATTTTGGTGTACATAAAAAAAAATCGAGCATAAGTCGAGGGGTCGAGGGGGTCGTGGGTCGTGGGTCGTGGGGGTCGAGGGGGTCGAGGGGGTTTTAGAACAACCCCTTTTTCGTTGCCTTTCAAACTACACTATACATCTCAAGGCTTCATTAACCTTTACAGGGAGTGAGAAAAATGTTGCCTTTGCATAAAACCTGTTATTACAATACTTTGAAAAAAAAAATAAAAAATTACCATTAACTCTCATTGTCTCAAACCCATCAAAATCCAACTGCATGTTTTGTTTGATTCAGTGGGACTGGGGACTGCACTATTAAACTGATCATGCTTTACATGGGATGGGCCTGGAATTACACAGCGGCCACGGAGGCAATGGCCTCTGTTGGCCCGCCCTGGTCTTGGCCTTGGGGCCCCTGCAAAAGTTTCCAATAAACTTTAAGATTTTCCAATGGAATGCAGTGAACGATTTCCCTTGTACAGCTGAGCAAAACGCTACACAAAATGTACCAGCTGCTATTCAAAAATCATCATTTTGCTACTCAATAAAAGCATTCTGTGTGCACAAAACTTGTTCAGTCTAAATATTTTGCTATGCAAAATTTCCGGAAGAAATCGTTCCCTGGAATGCCCTTTGAAAAGTGAAAATGGTCTTGCCCTCCTAGAGTTGAAATTCCGCGTCTGATGGGATCACCACATGTACCACCATAATCAGAGTCCCAACAGTTTGGGTGTTGATTTATACCATCTTGATCATGGTGTAGGATTTTGTTGGAATAAGAAAGTGTCTTAGTAAATTACTCGATGGAGTTATGGTACAATATAGAAACCATGTATCCTACAAAAGATACATGTACAGTACATTGTTGTAGTCAAGTACTTTTCAGTCGAGTATCAAGTACTGCCAAGTGCTACGGCTCGCCGAGTAGTACTCTAGTATGAGTACTTGGTAAATCGGTTACGAGTAATAATAATAATACGCAGTTCTTATATAGCGCTTTATACTCCCGATGGGTGTCTCAAAGCGCTCAGTATTTTTCCTACAAGGTATGTGGAGTTACGTGTTGAACAGTATGAGACCTATTCCTTTGCATAGCACCATGTAATGGTTTACAAGGTGCTGTGGCGCAATATGCAGCCAATCAAACCAGGAACACCGGGGCAAACCCCTTCTCTTTACGATAAGTGCACTGGGTTCTTATACGTGCATTACACAACACACAGGACCTACGGCTTAACGTCCCATCCGAAGGACGAAGCATGTGGTTAAGTGTCTTGCTTAAGGACACAAGTGTCACGACTGGGATTCGAACCCACACTCTGCTGATCAGAAACACCAGAGCTTGAGTTCGGTGCTCTTATCCGCTCGGCCACGACACGCCACAGGTGTCAGAGTACCGAGTAATCTGATATCCAATTACCAGAGTCCAACAGTGCGAGTACTAAAGTATGGATAGATCATCTCCAAGTGCGAGTACTTGAGCCAGTTTGCATGGTTTGGACAAATTTGGCTTGTATTCACACCATCTGGCGTGAAGTGGCTAACTGATAATTGTGACTGCCATTAATGTGATTATGGGCGTAACACATTTGAGTACTGGTCTACCTCATACATAAAAGAAAATACTTTAACCAAAAGAAAACACTGAAATTGAGGCATACAAACATTTATTGTTTAAAAAAAAAACTAATTTGAATATATGACAATGTGTGCTTGGTATGAAAACAATCTTTCAAACAGGAATGCATCATCGACAACTTCAATTTTAAATTTTCCAGAGCATTATTCCTCTATTCCTTGCTTTAACGCCTGTGTAGGAAAGTGGAAAGGAAAGTGTGTTTTTTCTGTGTACATTTTCAGTCGAGTACCGAGTACATGACTATGAGTACAGATTATTTTTCAATGGAGCATCTAGTATGTACTTCGAGTATTTTGCGAGCCAAGTATATGAGCACATCAAACTGGTACTTGAGTAGCAGTACCGAGTATGAGTACTACAACACCGGTATCCAACCTACGAGCGACTAATCCTACCTTTAAAAAACAAATCTAAAAATCAACAACCATCAATCTCATTGAATGACAGAGCAATCACTCTGTATAGTCTACAAGTACAAGTCATCACCCGGGGAATGAGTGCAATCAGCAACCCAAAAATGAAAAATACCTACACTGTCTGGGAGAGGGGTCAGGTCGTACCCTCTCTGGTATGACCCTAGGGGAGATGTGTTCCAGCTTCGGCAGGTGGAAAGGCTTGGCTGCCCCTGTGCCAGCAGACCTCCTTGGCCTCCTGGATGAACATGAAACTATGCTGGTCATACTGGGCAAATACTCAATAATAACAAAAATACGCCACACACAAAAACTCATGGCATGACTCTCATTCCTTGTTGGTAGAAACCCAAACACACCGATTTCCCACTGTGTGATTACACAGTATGATATTTGTGTTAACACACTGTTCTCCAGTGCAAATATTATCTTATTGAGTGTCAATATTTAAGCAGCACTTGAAAGAATGGCAGCATTGTTGACAAAGCAGAATAATTGTTTCTCGACCATTCACTTCTGCTGGGGGCACAATTTCCACTCCAGCTCTGGAAAAATTGCACTTTCAAATCCCTGCGGTAACAGTTTAGCTTTTCACCTTGATCTTTTTGTTTCTGACATCCATTGCTGACAGTCCAATTTTAGTACTTGTCCTCCAAACAACAACAACAAACATTTTTCAGCCCATGAAGCAAACAAGTTCTTTGTTCAGACAAAACATCTTGAACTGCTAACCTCTGATACAAAGTCTGATTTTTTTAAGAGGAGCAGGCAACACAAGTGTACATGTTGTAGTGTACCCTTGTAAAGGAGGAGTCCAGCTGTTCACAATATGCAATCATTCATGTTTCAAAACCAAATCATGGCAAACTGGATATTTCACTTAGAAGCGCGTTAATTTTCACACACAAGTATTTTTTGGTGTATGATATCACACAAACAACACCAGTACAAACATCGGTAATAGTAAATCAAAGATTAAAATGGTCCAATGTTTCCTACGGACTGCAAGTTAATAATCATAAATCATTTTCCATTTTTAGTGAAGTGTCAGCAAAAATAACACAATTCGGTTCCCCCCCCCCCCCCCCCCCCCCCGTAGCTTTACTTTGGGAAACTCTTTTACAGATGAGGTCGTCTTTTCATGAATGGTGGTAAAAATGTATCCACTGACAAAACGTCTCAAACTACAACAGAACTTAATTTCTCCACCAACAGATTTGCAGTTTCTCCGATCCAATGATGAGCGATGTCCCTCCTCCGCAGATGACCTCTTCAAAGTTTGCCTTGCTGCTGTCTTTCCTTGACCCCCACTGGGTCTTTCACTTTTCTAGTGGTTTAAGGAAAATCTTGCCTACATATATGACCACTTGAGAATGATTGCTTCAGAAAATTTACTTTAAGTACTGAACCACTGTGTGAATTTTTACATCCCCCAACACAACAAGCTTGAAGGCGGACGTTCCTTAATCCATGGTTTAACGCCTGTCAAACCATTGCTCTACATGCTCTATGGTCAAAGAACATCCTCAGGTACTGACAGCTTCAGCACTTGCTCCTAAGATTCCCCTTGAAAAACTCGAACTTTTACTGTACAGCATCTTTTAGCTTTCCACTAATTAACTTTTAGTGCCCAGAGGCAGAAAAAAGGTCACCTGCCAAAGATTGCTTCCTGTGCAAAGATTCGCCACAGGGCACCAATCGACCAATTTTGTGAACTCCAATCGTCGATACCTCCTCACGATTGTCTGAAGAAAGTGGCTGAACAAAAGCTGAATGTATCATTTATGGCAGCCACAGAGGGGAGGGATTCATTGACCGAAATGGAGAGTGTTACGCAACTTGATTCTAAGCTGACTATAAACCCACTGTGCTATGGTTTCCCGGGGAGATGTGGGGGGGGGGGGGGGGGGGGGGTCATTCAAAGTGTACTGAGCACCCATGAAAGGCATTTGCTATCGATCCTTTGTAGAGTGCCCTTGTATACTTGTACAAGAGCAAAGTGTGAAATATTTAATGACCGAATGGTCATTATAACATTTACCCGCGTAGTCTGTGCCGTTTGGAGGTGATCGATATTATACAAAGTTTAATGCAAAGAAAGCACTACAGTACATTGATCACGTGTGCACAGCAAAAATACACATTCTGAATTCAGCACATCGAAAGTTGATCATGTACTGTGCATTAAAAAATGCAATATTACTGAATTTATTACTGAATTTGTTGCTGAGTTGTTGGCATGACCATGTTCATTGTTAATGTTAGTCTTGATTGGTGAGAGGCGACGTTAGTTTTTGTTAACATATTATATACATGTAGTCACTGATATCTCGAACTGAATTACTGGAGAAAAGATATCTGAATCCAGCTTCACAGACTTGCTCAGTCCCTCCGGGCCAGTCGATGTTGCGCCCTGTACCAGTGACTTAACAGAAACTAGCATCGCCAATTAAGACTACATGTAGCAGTACTAGTAGTACACGGTACAAACGGGTGCCAATGAAATCCTTAATTTAGATTGAGAATGAATACACAAAATGTGAAGTCAAAGAAACCAGACAAACACTACTGTCCTTGAATCAGTGGGATTAAACAGGGTACACTAAATACCAGTCTGATGTGAGGATTACTGAAGGCAGGCCTGGGATTAAGGTCAGCAGCTTGTTCATCCTTGTCCTGTGAGAGCAGATAATCCCTTTATCTTGATAACAGTTTGCAAACTTCCTAATCTTTTAGTTCAGAGCAACAAGGTGGCTATACAAGCTGAGGTGATTTTGACATTTTTATCCAACCTTCACATATTACTTTGTGTCAATAATTGATAAGATAAAAAGAACTAAGATGAATAGAAAGCTCAGGATGATTATCCAGTCAAGGATAGGATGACAGTGGTTTCTGAAAATAGTATGTGTGTGTAAATGTATGTTCAATGTTCATGGATGAAATTATGAAACATAATGCATTTAAATATGCATGAATTCAAAACGTTAGTTACCAAACTGTTCAGTGCTTTTGATAAATGTTGTTTTAAGCAAAATATATACCTAATCTACATGTGTACAAACTTCGTCATAAACTCGAACCTTTACAAATTCATGCATTAGGGCCTATGTTTTACTCAATAAGCACCAGAATTTGTTGTTCTATTTTGAGAAAATATTAGTAATCCATCCTACATGTATAGGGTATGCAAAACTGTGATTCGCAAAACCTCGGACGTAAGCCATGGCCGATAATCTGCCATAATCTGCCATGTGCTGGAATCTTGAAATGTTTGCACTTACCTCCCATTGAGCCGTATACAAATTAAACACAAAGGTCTGGAATCAGTGATTAAACAATAACCCCAAGAAAAAAGGAGATTTTAAGGCTAAGTTCCAGTACCCTGTGTCTCTTGTACAGGGAAAGCGAAGCAAAGTCAGTAGGGTTCATGCCTGTGCAGGTTACAAAATGGAATGTACGGGTGAATACATACATGTAGAACACGTCAGCCGGTCAACTGACAACAAAAACATAGAGAGCGCTCCGAAGTTGTTCAGGCTGGTAACAAATATCCGCCATAAGCCAGTTTGGACAAATTTGGCATGTATTCACACCATCATGGCCGAGTGGTTAAGAGCATCGGATTCAAGTTCTGGTGGTTTAGTCATCGGGGTGTGGGTTTGAGTCCCGGTCATGACGCTTGTGTCCTTGAGCAAGACACTTTGCTATTAATTGCTTCTCTTGACCCAGGGGTATAAATGGGTACCTGCAAGGGTAGAGGTTGATATTATGTTTGAAAAAGCCTTCTGAGTGCCACGGCAGCTCGGGGCTGTATACTCCCCAGGGAGCTGAGAAAGATTAAAGGAATGTTATTGGCCCAATGACCAGGGCACTAATGTAAAGCGCATTGATATGTTATTGTAAAATGCGCTATTAAGAACTAGTTATAAGTGGTTAACTGGTTACCTGATTGTGACTGCCGCCTTATCTCCAAAAATTTCCCATTAATTTGATTATGGATGTATCACAAATTGAGTACTGGTCTACATGTACATTGTACCTCAAAAATAATCTTCATACATTATAGCCTTGTTGCAGCTTGATGACATTAATCGCAGATGCAGTTGGCAAGGTTTGATGTACATACTGTACTTAACTTGTTTATTGTGATAGATCTACACAGTATGTACTTGGCAGTGTTGGAGGTCTCGGCCGAGGTCTCGGTCTCGAGACCATATTTTTCAGGTCTTGGTCTCGAATGTTGAGGTCTCGGTCTCGGTCTCGGTCTCGGGCACAGGTCTCGGATAGTCTCGGTCCGAGACCTTGCCAAGACCCATTAAAAACTCCAGAATGTTTGAAGTTGGTTGTTCGATTAACTGTTTTTGGTTTATGGTTTATTGCCTGTATCACTCTAGGCAGTTCATCACCAGCAGCATGAACTGTGTGTCCTTATTCATTAACAAACTGCATGTCATGCAATGTGTGTGAATCCACTGAGGGGCAACGATGTTTGACCTTGGTTTGACAGAGCCAACTACAGGATGTTCATTGAACCGGATTGCTCAAAACCTTGAAAAGAGTTTATAAACTATAAAATTTTAAGAAAACAAGTTTGCGTTTGAATTTTTAACTTTGATTATACATTGCAGTCTTGTTGACACTAAGACATGTGTAATGTCACGCAACTCCATGATTGATAATTAAATTTGCTTTTTAAGGAGCATAGAGTTTGTGGACAACACAATAGGAGAGTGTAAAGTATTTGGTTCCAAAGTTTTGTTTTCGATCAAATCCATCACTGAACAGACGGGGACCAGTTCAGCCTTCATCAGATTTGTGAGTTGTGATCACAACATAAAGTATATATATACAGGCAACTTTACTTACTTAGTGAAATGGATGTTTGTCATGTTTTAGTCATGTTCGCAGTATTTTACTTACATGATTTGAACAATTACATACTTGCTGAAATGGATGAAACAAAACAAATTTTGGGGCGTGTTTTTCTATGTTAAAAAAGGAATCAGCTAGTATGAGTAGGACTAAAGCTGAGGAATATTTAGGTGTTCATGCAGTACGAACACTTCTTGTTATTGTTCTGTTTTATTTTTTTTCTTCTCTTCCTTCTTCCTTATTCTTCTTCCACTCAACTCTTCTCTAAAACATAACTCAAAAGTGAAACTGAATTGAACCTTGAAACTCATCAGACATTTGAACCTCAACATTAAGACGGCACCTGAACTATTGATGAAGTCATCAGGTATCCAATTACATTAAATCAAAGTTCAATATTCACAAAAATCATAACTCCTGAATCACAAATTTGATTTTTCTTCATACACATCATTCGAAAGGTCTTTTCAAACTAAATAAATGTTTCACTGATATGACCCCGTTTTGACCTTGTCTTCCAGTTCAAACCAGAAGTTGAAACAAAAAACTATTAAAAAGCCATTGTTTCAGGTTGAAAGGTAAAATGATGTCATCATTTACATCAATCAAGAACTACTTGTTTTTTTAACATAATAAAAACTGAATTTCTAGTTTTATTTTGGTTTTGGCAAAGGTTCAACAGTACACAGGTAAATCCCTCTTGGATTGAGGGCCCCCTCACAAGTCAATTTTTATTGAAAAATTGTTTTACAAAGTGTTGAAAATTTTAATGAGGTCTCGGTCTCGGTCTCGGACTGTTCGGTCTCGGTCTCGGTCTCGGAAGATCAGGTCTCGGTCTCGGTCTCAGTCTCGGACTTTGAGGTCTTGACTCCAACACTGGTACTTGGTCATCAAATCAAAGACACTGAGCAATTCCCAAGCGTTGGGACCTTTTTATTTCCTTCACACGTCAACGCAAAGTATGTTGTGGCACGCCTGGAATGTTATTTTAAGAGAGCACTTCCATTGGAAAATCTTAACGTGTTTGGTGAACTTTTAAAGGGGCACAAGGCCAAGACCAGGGGCAACAGAGGTCATGGCCTCCATGTAACTCCACGCCTGGCCACATTATGCCCAAAAGTGCTGAAACACGTCCGAGTCTATCTTGGACTTGCCCTTAAATTTGGTGTACTGTACCTTTGCAAAGACATGTATCCACCCGTTAGGTGGAATAAGTATTACTATTGGTATAACTCTCCTGCCTGCTGCCCAACTGGCTCATGCCACAAAATTCCACAGGAGACTGTAGAGGAAGAAACCTGTTCACCCAATGCTACAATCCCGACCAAAATGCTTGGGCCACGTGACAATAAACAATAAACATACCGTTCCCCATTCCCCCTTCGCAATGTTGCAACCCCAGCTGGAGCACAGACTGGGCTATGAGAGCCAACATTAAACAGGGGCCGGGGGGCCCAACGAAATATAGCCAGGATTGTAGCCGAGTAGAAGCTACCATGTACATGGTACTTTGTGGCAGTCTGTGGTACCCATCAGTCAGTGTACACTGTACACTAGTCAGGTCATGCACTGTCATCATTGCTTTGTACGTAGTGTACCATGCTTTATAATTTACCAAACTTTATAACAGAGAAAATAGAATTAGCTGTTGCAAACTGCTTACCAACCAAAAGGACCTGTGGTATAAATGCAAAAAATAAGTTAGTGGCCTGACGTTTCGACCCTAGCAGAGTCTTTCTCGAAGGCTAAATGACAACACACAACACACATACAAGCAGACAAGAGTTGCAAGAGTAGTCAAGTGGAAATACATGAATAGAGAGAGTGGAGGGAGAAAAGCAGAAAGCATTCAGAGAACTTTATAACAGTTTGTTTTTTGACCCTTTATGTAATAACGGGTGATATGCAGCATAACGTCGTCTGGAAAAATTTCAGAGCATGAAGAATAAACAAAAAAGAAAGAAAATTAATCCAATGCAATAATATCATCAGTCAAACAAAAAGTTGTTGTCCAGTATGATCAAAAAACCTGTTCAACAGTGAGCAGTACAACTGTTATTATCACAGCAATTAAATCATTATATTTCCCACCATTAATCCCTCCAAGCAAACATTATAAAGAACATTATGCTACTTACTGTTTACTGCCCATTTTGTGGCTTATTGTCTTGAAAAATATTAAGTATTGTACTCTAGACATAAATAATTTGGGGTTGAACAAAGAAAAATTAACTAGAGCGGGATTTGAACCAACGACCTTCAGATTAACGTGCCGGCCCTCTACCAACTGAGCTACACTAGCCATATGTTGGCGGTCTCCCTATTTTGTCAAATCCTTGTTCGGGGGGGGGGGGGGGGGGGGTGCCTAGTAGTGAGATCACACTAACCATAAAAAGATTGAATGGTTTGGTGGTTGTGAGCTGATTGATAAACCTTACACTGGCTGAGGAGTGTCCGATTCCGAATGAGGCAGTGGAAAAGCAGCATTTGAGACTGAACCAGCCAAGAATTAACCTAAAGTCAACAGGTTGGCTTCACAAATGAGCTCAAATTGGGGAATCTTTGTACAATGTTGGTATACCGGGATACCCGCTGCTAAAATACAGGATTGGAACTGCCTAGTAGAAACCGGGCAATCTCGGTGGTCTAATGGTAAGACATCTGTTTTAGAATGGCAAAAGTCGTGGGTTTGAATCCCACCAAAGTGTTATGTCTGTGGATTTCTTTCACAGGACTCGGGAAAGAACCGAGTATACAGTGCTTTACACACGATGGTGTAGGCCTACGGGTAAAACAAAATATTGTTCTTTATCCCCTATGCAAATCTAACATTAAAAAGTAGAAATGCCTTTTGTGGTACATGACCACCAGTAGACCACAGGGGCCCCTGGATTCACTAACTCAACTGTGATGGCCATAACCTTAGTCACTCTGGGAATGTGTTCACGTTCATAAAGATCCAACGTGGTGGGTGATAAAGTAACAAACTAGTTGGCGTCGTGAAGATTAAGGAATTCTCAATTTTACAGTTTACCCTTTTAACTACTCCGCTTGTTAACAAAGATTTAACACAAAGATTTCAGACCAGTGTGTACTATGAGCATAGCTGCTGATAGGTTTATATTTAGTTTATGTTTTATGATTTATTAAAGGAACAGACAATTAATATTTAAACACAAAGATGAAAAATTTACCTTAAAAAAATTTGAGGTTAATTTTGCCGTTGGTTGTTTAAATCACCGTCTTTACAATACAAGTTGACTTTGTGTAAAATTGCTTGGGTATGACTGAGTTCACTTGGGTACAAGTTGGCTAGGTTATTAGTTGACTCATAGTACGGGTACAACACAAATTCAATATCTTGGGTTGTCATACTCATTCATAACAATGAGTGTAAAATTGGTGGTCAGATCACATCTAATCTGGGTTAATTTGTAAAATGTCTCCATACATATGACTGACTGAAAGAATGTAATTGTAACAATAACCAACATTTAATTTATAAACAAAATTTGACTCAGGTCGAGAGTGAGCATGGTGAGCATGATCATGATGTTTAATTTTTTTTAAATATCCTCCCCTGTCCGGTTTTCGATGTAGTATGCCTTTTTCTTTGAATTGAAAAAAAATAAAAATATTCCATAATCAACTGATGCCCTAATTACCTTCCTTTGTTTATAAGAAATATGTAAACATATATTAAAACGTGATGGACATTGAAACTTTCACACCACGCACCGATCTTCGATGACTTCAATAGCGTCCCATTTGTTTTGAGTTTGACCTGTTTTCGATGCAAACAAGAAAGTATGGTGTCCGGGTGAAGCCATACGTGGAAGAAACATCTGCAGTGACTGTGAGACTTAGTGTATGACTCTATAGCCAGCAGTTTTCTTCATTTTATTCAACATATTTTTTATTTAGTTTTAAAAATAACCATGGTATTTTTCAAAAACTAAAAACAAAAAAATAAAATGTAAATAATTCTTGGCTTTCAAATCTTATTTTTATTTAGTTTTGTGTCTTTTTATGTTTCTTAACATTTATAATAAAGCATATAAATAAACAGTGATAATCGAATCACAAAGCTGATGTTTAAATTTTAATATTAATAACAAAAATGATGGAGTGTTACAAAAAAAAATTATCCAGACTATTAGAAAATGATATAAGGCACGTGGCTTCTTTAAGCCTCTGTATTTTTCCCCCCAGAATGCTCAGCAGAATGTTCAGTCACATGATTTGATCATCGTGAATTGTGAATTGAAAATATGTTTGATGAAACTTTTTCGGTGGGGAAATTTTTTTTATGGCCCCGACAGTACCTTGCAGAAATGCCTAAAATACCACAACTTTTTGCATTTACAAGTGCAACTAATCAGTGGAGCCTTATGTTTCTAAGTTTTGGTCAAATGAGAGGAGACTCTTTGCTTGGCAAGTCAAACCACAAAAATTGTATCTATGGACTGTTTACATCGGTAAAAGATTTGCCTCGATTTCAGGGACGCCCTGAATACAGGGCGTCCTACGATACATAAAATACCCCTTCTTTAACTTAATTTACACTTTTTAAATGTTATCAAAATGTTAACTGAATATTAATACAATTTATATAAACCACAATGCCAAAATAAGAATGCATTGTGTTGTAAATTAAATGCTTACCAAAATCGAGGGCACTGTCCGAGTTCGTTTCGTCGGGGCTTGAGGACTTGAACCCCGGCGTGAGAAGTTTACCAGGCGCCCGCTTCCGTTCACCCTCTCGGTCTTTAAGTTTGGCCTTTCTTCGTTTCTTTGACGACTTCTTCTGCTTGTCTCCGGATAATTTCCTACCTGAAGAGTGCTTCTCGTCCATAGTGAGTTCATACACTTGGTTTCGAAATGAATGACAGTGGATTTCAAGGGTGAGACAAACAGATAAATCAACTACATGTAATCATCATGTATTTTGTAAAGTTTGTTGACTTTGAAACCGCCGCAGAGTTTGGTCGGTCGATCGTCGTTGTGATGTGAAATGTGACCTCCCTTGACCTTTGAACGGAAGCGGCCGGTGAACTGACCCAGGCAGAGTCTCACAAAATAAAAATATAATCCGCTTTTCCCGAGGAATTATCTTTGTAAAATAATTTTAAATCAGTATTTGAAATGAGATTGTCGAGTGAAACTGTTCTTGACTATTTCTTAATTACAGTTTTTAAATAAAATAAACTCATGAGGTTTTCTTGGTTTATCGAGCCCTCTTGCGGATGAATATTGTTCCATTTAGTTGAGATTCGCCTCTAGAAAGTATGGGGTACAAGTCGTTTAAATTCCGCGGGGAGCTCAAAAACCCGGAAATGACAAAACAACTTGAAAAGTGTAGATCATACTGCCTGCGTAACGATTCTGTTGTTTGATTTGAACTCCGATTCAGAGGATCAAGAAACAACAATCTGAAAGGATGGACATGTTGGTGATGTATATGACTCATGAGTAGTAAATATTTCAATTTGTAAACTAGTGCTATAAATAATTATAAACGTATACCGACTACCGTAAATCAAAATCCAAAATGTCTGCAGATGAGTTAATGGAAGAAGACAATCCTTCCGCCTTTGGGTCTCAAGATGATGCCTTGCTTCTCCAAGCTTACGAAGCTTATGAGTCAAGGGTCAAAGAAGAGGATGCTTCAGAGGCGGACAAGGTCGCAGACGGTTATTCTTGGGAATCCGAAAGCCAAGAGATGGCTTTGTATTTAGCCTGCGAGGAAGTTGAAAAAAAAATGGCATCAGCAGCAGCAAAAACTGGCTCCTCTTCCAACTTGTCAAGTTTGATGAACACGATGCAGAGTCAGAATTGTAAACCTGAGATAGAGGCGTCAGAAGAACACCTTCCCGATGTCCCAGGACCTAGCTCTAAATCCATTTTAAAATGTCGAATACGGCCAGGTCCCAAGGGTGGTTACCTGACTGTAACAGATTTAGTTTCTCAGCTCTGGTGTGAACAACAGACGGAGTATGGCAGGGGAGTGCCAAAAGTGATTATGACGGTATTGAAGGACACGCCGGCTTTGGCAGCGGGTGATAAGATACACAAAGAGAGAGGTAAACATTCCACTCTAGCAGGAACAATGAATGTTCCTGCAATTAGTACATGACTTGAATTTTGGGTCAAAATCAACAAAACCGCATGGCTTGTTGTAGTTGCGACCCTTAAACGCAACCCTCCATATGCGACCATCGGGAGGATGGAGGGTTATCTCTCTCAACTAGGCTTTTTGTAGCTCAAAATGCTTACTGGACTAGAAGTTTTTTTAACAGGACCAAAATCACAATGAGAAAAACCTTTCTGCACATTTTAAACATAATGTAAAGGTTTTTGACTTGAATTAGCACCAAGATGTGATTTATTTTACTTGTCATATGGGTACTAAAATGTAAATCATATGACTGAGTTTTACTGTATGTGACATCAAAATAAAAATGATAAAAGAATGTATCTCCTGGCAAACAAATCGTCTTATTTCAGTTGAAAAGCACAAGACAACTGGACTTGATTTGAACATGAGTTCACTGACCAAACTCTAAAATCACTGGCCTCTGGCCTGTGGTCCAGTTTAAATTTCAAGCCTTGCTGTAGTGATTCGAGCTGTCTGTCTTGCTCAGTATAGCTCATATTTATGGGGTATCAATAGGACAGCAATCCTGTAAAAATATACCTCTAAGTTATTGTATTTGTGCGGGTTCAAATCTTTGCTCAATCTTCAGCCAAATTAAATTTTTATTATTTGTCTGTCCTCCCCCCACCCCAGATCATGAAGTAAACAATTACGTCAAGGTAAAGGCCACTACTTCTGAAGACCGTTATGCAATTCGTCTCATCAATATCATCAGTCACCTAAAGAATCTACTACTGTTCGGAAAACGCTGCATCCGAGAAATTGCGGTCTTTGGGATGCCCTTCGGCCAGGAGCTGATGGTTGCTGGCATTGTCGATGAACTTCGTTTCAACAGTCAGGACCAGCTGGAGTTAGTGGAGTTTAAAACCCGGGGCAACACTTCGTTGCCCATTGGGAGGGCTCAGATGAAGGGGTATAAGATGCAGACGATGATGTACAAACAACTTCTGGATGAGTTAGTCGATGGGCGTGTTGATGGAGACGCGGTCCTCCTCCAGTTGCAACTTGATCCGGATCACGTCCTCCAGGATGAGCTGGCGGACATGATACAAGACAGAACGGAAGACTGTATCACCCTCGGCCAGCTTATGACCATGACCCTGAATCAGTTCCAGTTCTTACCTTACGTCCAGGTTCTCACCGTAGAAATAAGTTCCCAGAGCAGTGGAACGGTCGTTGCCAAGGAAACTGTGGAGTTTGATTTTGATTGGCTGTTCGGAAACGTGCGTCACTGCTTGGCTTACTGGAAGGGAGAGAGGGGGGCGGAGGGGGTTGACATCGAGGATGCATGGAAGTGCAGAAGTTGTCTTTTCAATGAAGAATGTGATTGGAGGGAGAAGATGAATCAGATGTATGCACAAAAAAACTGTCTTAACAAAACTAATAGAAAATGAGGACTTAAATTTTGTTTATTGTTGAATAGTCGCAACTGTGAATCAGACAGATGTAAAAACCGATGACATTATATTATGTACCTCTTGTGAGAATTGTAAAAATGTCGAATTTTATTTCACAAATGTATTTTCAAATAAAGGAAAACAAGTGGAGTAATGAAAATAAAGGAATCTTTAAAAACAGGAGTATAATTCAAATGTTTCTATTGTTAAAAGCATGCAAAAAGGTCAACATTGGCAATTTTAAAAAGACCAGTATGCATACTTTATGTGACCCAACAAAGGTCTGAAATTAAAAACCCATGAAAATGGAAGCTTAACCAGTCATTGGAGTGAGTCACATGAAAACAGTGGGGGAAAAACCTTCAATATTAAATGTTTCATTGTATTCAAACATTGGGTTTTGGACTCACAAGATTCTCAAAAACTGTAATTTCAAGCACAAATATTTTGAGGGAAGTTTTCCATAATGACCATCTCTATACCATGTAATTTTTGTGGGAATCTTTGAATAGTTTCAGTTTAATCTTACCAATGTTGTGCACACTCTTCAACACAATTATTTTTGCCCAGACCAATTCAGAAAAAAACATTTGGTCAGTAAATACAGTAGTATGGTTTAAGGCATGCTGATTAGAATGTCAGTCACTTCATTGCCACTTCGTACCTTCGAGTCACTTCATACCTAGTCTTGGCCCAAGACGTCATTGATCGATAGTGGATAGTGTAATGCGCTCGGTTACAACTCTTTACAGCGCGCCCTCTTGTGGCTTGAATTACCCAACTTGACTAGAAGTGACATGACACCCCGGATTAGGGGGGGGGGGGGGGGGGGGCGTATGCCACTTCTGGAAACTATATAGACTTTGTCCCAAGTCTGTGATCGAGGTTTTTAGTCTTCCTGATAGCCAATACATTATTGCCTGAAGTAGCGCCCTCTTGTGGATTAACCTCTGTCTTTAACATACGATCACAGAGATTGCGAGTTGGGGCGCGTGATAGCTGATCTGTTGGGGGGGGGGGGGGGGGGGGGGGGGAGGGCGTTTTGTACGGCTGGTGCAGAGAAATAAAATAGTCTCGAACCTATAAGCGCCTTCTACAGTTTCTCGAAGTAGGCCTATGCCTACCTGTGAATTGAAGAACTGCTAAAATTGCATTTCCGCTTTTAATTTGGTAGACGATTGTGGAAATTCTAAAGGAGAGATGCCATTTTCCCCAGGAAATAATTGCAAACATAGACAGGTCACGAATTAGCAACTGTGGCTGGGTCACGCGTTGAAGCATAAGCAATGACACCCTTAGCAACAGCACAGCCACTAATTCGGCCGGCCAAGGTTGTAGGAACGCCCTCTGTTGAGATTATTCTTTACTTTTTGACACTGACATACACAATAGGAACGAACAAGAGACCAGTGTCGCTGAAAGTTCAGCCAAAAACATATATTTTGTCTTTTTCATTTTTCTGTTAGCATACAAATCTAAAATCCCGTGTACCAAAGAGGGCAACTCTAGGTGAGGGAAATAACCAGCAAGAACTTGAATGAACAAAGAACAATTTCTTTTGTTTCCTACTTAAACAGCAGTGTTGTAAATCATCACCAATAAGTATAAATAAATCTAAATGTGAATGTTTTCTTTTGAAACTGTCCATATCTGATTACCTGTACATCGTCTTTTATACTGACGGCTAGCTAGTTTAGGTCAATGGTTCGATTTCGACACCTGGAATTGTGGAGGGAAATCGCAACGACCATTATAAGTACGCTTTCAAATTAATAACGAACTACGAGTGGGAGAAGAAGACAATGCAAATCGGGTCGTAATAAGCAGACCGTGAACAATAAATTATGTTCTCATTCGCGATGGAATATCAACAACACAACGGCAATATTATTTCATAGTTTCGAGTGACAAATAACTCCATTTGGACCCACGGATCGACTGTCGATTTTTTTAAATATAACGTTAGCATTACATTACCGGGGACCATCTCGGAAACCTCGTGTTTTTTTATATATTCTTTTAATGATCTACTCTCCATCCCTTAAAGGCTGAATTGCACAGACATTGCCAACAGTAAACCACTTGAAGTATTTCAAATACTAAATAATATTGCATGGGGGATAAATAATGCATTTTACTCCTATACAACAATTTTGGGTAAACTATACTCAGTGTTCCCATATTTTTTGACGGGGGGGGGGGGGGGGGGGCATATGCATCATCCCCAGATATTCGAGGTGAAACACTGTGCCGATAAACAACCAAAATTCAGATAAGCTATCAACTTATACATGCAATGTGCACACTTCATCTCTCATTGATTTATACAAGGTAAATTACAATGAAGGAAGTTACAGTGTGCTGATGCGTGAGTAGTGGATGCAATTAGGGTGAGAAAATGTATGCAGGGTCTCAGATTTTTCGTTCCGGAGGAAAAAACAACAAATTTAGCCTAAAGGGCGGAAAACCCAATAACGACTGAATTTCTGATGATAACCCAGACAGGCTGAACAGGCACCAAAGAGTTTCTTAAATCTGAATCCGCAAACTTTTCCAGGGGCCCTTCTACGGGCCCCGGACCCCACGCCCTTGTGGGATTCAAGATGCGTGTTTGTACAGTTCCTCAATTTTCACCCTCTGATTTATTCAAGAGAGGAAAGTTGTCATGTACCTTAATAATGTATTTTTGTCACAGCCCTCCCCCCCCCCCCCCCAGCTTGTTTTCATTTCAAATGTGCTGTAAGAAATATACAATCAATTCAAACAACAGCTGCTCAAAAGATAACTCATAATTATAGAAAGTGTAAGAATGCACATTAGCGCATCTTCGTCTACAACATTGAGTCGGGGCTCTTGAGTGGGCCCAAGACCCACACCTTGCCATGCTCACTCACACACACTCGCACGCTTCCTTTAATTTCGCAGAATGACGTTTTGCCTTTTCATGAAAAATTACAAAACGTCCACACACATTTTGCTCAAAAGACTAACGGAGAGAAAGGCCCAGAATGCAAAAAGGACACTGTCCAAAACAAATCAAGGGCCCTGCAGCAGGCCCCCTGTCCGCCCCTATATTCACCAGATCCGAGACGATTACAATAATCCAAAAAATATGTTAGACATTACGTTTATATTTCACACTCAAAGTGATTTGGTTCCAGTGCACCGAGGGCTATCGGTTCAAATCTAAATCTCGTGTTTTTTCCCAACACTCTTGGTCTTGAAAACGATGTGCTCTCCAGCCGCAGTCAAAGGCAATGACTGGTATTCAACAACGTACGGTACCTCCTTTTTATAAACAACGAATTTTCGCGTTTTGTATTACTGGTACACAGATGGACTAATGGCACTCGACACACAGCATAATTATGTCGATTTTATGGCGCTGCTAACAAAGAATTATGTGCTTACGGCTTTGAAGCTAACGGCTGTATTGAAGTATACACGCTTTAAAAGTCGCCGTAAGCCCATAATTTTGTGGTGAGCAGAGCCATAAATTGGACCCTGGCTATTTTATTGACAATACTTTTAGGTTCAACACAGATAGCACCGATTAAAGCTGAACTTTTTTAGGCACAGGTTTGAGATCACATAAATATGTTATCATGGTTTTTCTTTGACGTCAGTTTCTCCAATGACGTGACAAGGTCGCACACAGGCGTGGGCTAACTGGTTTATGCAGAAAATATTGTGAAGAACAAATTGTTTTAACTATAATAAACGCAAAAAATTAGTTAGTGGCCTGACGTTTCGACCCTAGCAGAGTCTTTCTCGAAGGCTAGAATAAACAAATCCCTTTTATTTTCTGCTTTGATCTCATTAAGCTTTTGGGGAATCATGGCAAGTGTTTACAAAATATATCAATCCATAATTGATCGGCTGCTCATAAGGTGCAACAGACCAAGATCACGGAGCATTTAATTATGCCAGTAGCCGCGTATGACGTTGCTACAACGGGGCACAGTGGCGCTTTTGAAGAAGGTGATTTCGGTGCAACTTGCAGCCGGTCTATGCCAGAAAAATGATCAGAAAATAAAATGGTTGGCATGCCTATAAATAAATCAACAACATTGTACAACTTTTGGAGGTTGATGCGATAAAACACGCCTATAATATTTATTCTGAAAACTTATTTGAAAAATTATGGCTGATAAATACAGAAACAATGTGGCGAGATTAAACATTAAAATACACTGAACCTGGTTATTATTCTACAGCATTCCTTAAGTTTTGGTTTCTCGGTGAATGTCTGCAAAACATTCTTCAGATTTACATTTAAATTCACACATGTTTCCCTAAGTCATTCCAAATTAGGGTTTCTTTTAAGCCACTTTTGCACTCCATTTCGTTTTCGTGACACATCATTCCTTCTTTTCATTCAAGTTGGTTTCAGTAATCTAATTCAGTAATCGAACACACGCAATCACCCCCGTCTTGGTTTTTCTGTGTACATGGTTTGCAGAATATTTTAACGTTGGGAGCTGCATTTTTTACGAAAATGACGGATTAATGAGGAATATATGACGTCCAAAACCCACCGCAAAAAATTTATGCCGTCATGGAATGTGAATTTTGTGAAATTAGTGGCTTCTTGCAGGTCAGATTTGACTTACGAAGCTTTGAAAATTTTCCGCCCCAGAAATGGTACCTGATATCCAGGACGTCACTGTTAAAGGCCGCCAGGGCTAACTAATGTTATAAAGATGGCAATGGTGGTAAGCATACTGTGAAATTATTTAGTCTGAATTGCCTCTCCTGACTTGAAATCAATAACAGTGTGTCGAAAAAGCTTTAATCTCCAAAACTTTACCGCCAGGCGAGTTTTGGAGATTCAAATTTCCGTGGTGTTCATTAATTTGTGAATGCTGCAACCAGAGATGCGGTTGGTACCCGCGCCGCCTCGCTAAACATGGATGTATTTGACGCTCTTGGTCTAAAATGTTCACAGGTGACTTCAATCGAATGATTATTGAAAATTTGGCCTAAATCAGCATTATGTTGACATGGCCACGACACACTGTTTGTGTGTGCCATCACTTGGCAGTAGTCAGTGTTCAAGAGATCACCAGTGTCAAATGAATAACAAATATGTCGTCAAAATCTCAAGAGTGCAGAAGTAAAATTAGCCAAGTCATCAAAACGTAACGAATGTTAATAGATTGATTGTACATGACGTCATTGACCTCCATCTTTAATGGAAACCAATGGAAACGTGCAGCGTGTACGCGCTGCACACAACTCTCAGCCAATGATAGCCTTTCACGTGGCACGTTTCATCAGCGATGGCTGCCAATGCAAGGAGTCTATTACCCCTTTTAAATTTCGACTGGTTTTACCCATGTCAGCTATACGTCGGTGTTACTTATTGAATATTCACCATTATAATGTACATAACATTAGATTCAAATAATACGATTCACCACACAGTGATGGGTGGGGTGCTCCAGCTTTTCCGTCAATTCAAATCTATTAGCCTTTTTGAGATATTGACACTATGGGAGTACACTGTTTGGTGTGTGTGTGTACAGACAAATCTATCCAAACCTATTAGTGTCATAGCATTGTGTCCACTATATCCCAAAATGGTTTATTACGTCCTTAACATAAGTATAATAGTAAAACTATAATGTATGGAACGCAAGTGCGCCCTCAATCTTTCTTTTGGCACCTCGTATCTTTCTGTTTTGCTGGAGTCTGTTTGAGACACATAGTACATGGCAAAATGTTGTCTCTATTTCTCTCCATTTTTTGCCTGAGCGTGGCTTGAGCAATGCTATCATTATACTCTGGTTGTGAGAGGGTATTTGTCAGAGAACTCCCATGTACACCTCGTGTTTCTTTGAGCTGAGGATTAAATTGAGTTCATCCTAGATTCTCGTCATCGTGTGAATTATTTTTAGTTATTGTCTCCAAGTGCTCATCCCCTTTCAGAAGAGGACCAGTGTCCTAGTGAAATCTGTCCCCGGAGATTCTGTCTCCCAACATGGGCTAAAGGAGGATGATTCGACATGGGCTAAAGGAGAAATGATTCGAAAGAGGGCGCTATCAGAGGAAGTCAGTATACAGTCAGGAAGTCAGTATATATATCGTATCTTGGTTTTTTCTGACAGGTGAGAATAAGATAATGGTATTTCATAGTGGGGCAATCAGCGGAGTCCCGAAACTTCTTTTTATAATTACTACTTGGATTTCATAAATTTAAATAAAATTCAATATTTACACTCAAAAGATTAAATAATAGTCCGATGAGGAGTACATTGAGATCGCCATAATGAAATCTGAGTTATTAATTTTTTAATCTGAGTAATATCCCGAAACTAGCGTTGAATTTGTTTTCTTAAATACATTTACGTTTAGATATAAATATCTGATTTACGGGGAACTTTAAGGAATACGACGCATTTTCATTTCACTGCGCGTTATTTGAGAAGTAAAGGTGAAGTCTCCCCACACGATGCCGCTGGGGTATCTCTGAGAATACTCGCCGTTCAGGTTGCTGTAAGGCCCGGCATCATCATCAACAGAGCTTTCGACTGTCTGTGTGCATCGATTGAACCACCAACCTCCCTTAAACTCATCGGCGCAGTTCGGAGAGGGTTCGGCATCGTTGTCACGATCGTACGTCGAGAAGGGCTGTCCGTTGGATGGTGGTTCAAAGGTAGTGGACAGAGCATCCTCTGAAACAAAAACATAGTGTTATAATGACTTGACGGTTTCTATTATTTCTTTAAAATGGACGATAAACAAAAGAAAATTCCAACAAAATTTGAAAAGAAAAGTAATTATCATCGGCAAGAGACTGTGCAACCAAGTTGGTCCCAACCATTAATTGAGTTTTACGTGTGCGCGACTCTGTTTCTAAAAAATACTTGAGTTTAACGTATTTTACGGATATAGAAATTATATAATATTGTTGTAAAAGTAAAATTATCAAAGAAAACTGGAGGATATGACTTGACCTCCGTTTCCAGTTACCTGTTGTAAACAATTCCTTTTATCACCCTAAGGAAGGCCTTATACTCAGCGTAATACTAATCTGTCACCGATTAACGTTGCACAGCAAAATGTCATTAGCTTGCGATTGCCGCGCGCGCCGCGCGCGCCCTCACTCGGGCGTTGCAGTTAATGCAATTGTTATTTTCTTACGCTTCTGCTTAAAGCGTCAGAACATAACAAGTTTTTGGGGCTCGAATTCTATCTTTCACTTTGTCACAGTCACTTCTTTGATGAAGACGTACACAATTTTTTCCCACCGCCATCCCACAGGCTCCCCCTAATTTTAGGATGGTAATTTGCTTAAATCCTTGGCTAATATATAGGCATTTTTAAGGGTTCAGACAGCCAACAATTCTAACAATTCTAACAATTCTAACAATTGCAACATTTTTAACTTCTAGCTGCTACAATTTTGACATTCCTGTGAATTTTCTTTCACGTTATTAACTGAATTTAAACGCGAAGAAATTTCTATAAGCGTCATGCCTCGGGTTCGTCGTCGTCCAGCTCGGTTGTTAGAAGAGGAGACTGGCGTACCTGTTCCCGGACCCATCAGCGGGATGAGTGGTTTGACAAAGGCAACAAATGCCGGACCGGCCCCGAAGAAGAAACGTTCGTCATCCTCAACGACGTCACGTTCAGCGGATGTGCCAGTGATGTCCGCCGAAGTGTCGTCGAGGCTTATTCCAAGAGCGACGTCGTCAAGACCGACAAATCATCAGGTGGAGATGGCACCCAATAACACACTTTCCCAGGCATGCCAGGGTGGTGAGTATGATGACGAGCAAACTTCAGGAACAGGGGGAAGATTCGTTTCTGTTCAGCCTTTTGATATTGTAGAAGGCAATAGGCCGCAGAGTCTTACCAGGGTAAATTATGTTGGCACCCCCTTAGGCTACCATGTATCGCAAGCTCTCCAAGACAAAATCTGGAAGAGCGCATATATTGATATGCGGGTTCAGTTCTTGCGAAGGCGGGTGATGGAGGGGATGCTAACTTGTCATTGGCAATTGTTGGAGGTAATTTGGTGGTGCGTAAGCCCGAGGCAGCTCGCACAAAACTGGAAACTTTTGATGCCTGGCAATCGGCTTTTCATACTTTCATGACAATTTTCCTGGCCAAACACCCACACCACTCAGCAGAGCTTCTAAAATATTGCGAAATAATTCGCATGGCCTCCATCCAATTTCCTGGGCTTAGCTGGAAACGCTATGACGAGCAATTCCGCTTGCCCCAGGAGTTGATTCCAATGAGCTCATGGGGGATCCTTGACATGGAACTTTGGCTTACTGTTGCGGCTGTGGGGATTACGGTACAGGTTTCACATGTTTCGCAGAAGAATGCTTTCTCCGCTCCCATGCAACCGCCCAATTTTAAGGCGAAAGCGGGATTTTGTTTTGCATTTAATGGTGCGCAAGGCTGTCGTTTCAGATGTGCAAATTTGCGCACATTTGCGCTAAATGCCAGCGCCCCGGTCACGGTGCGATTAGGTGCAGAATGGGGGGGGGGGGGGGGGGGGGGGGTAATCCACGCGGGAATTCCTCCTCTTTCGGCATAGCTGCTGCGCAAACGCGTCAACAGAAATATACTACATGTAGGCCTATGATGACAACAGGTGCTGATCAACCTGCTGCTCCAAAATTCAACCATACTTCTGTTGGGCGTTCAAGCAATGCTAGCCCTAGCATTAAGTGACTGGGTCTTTTCGTCCCTCCAACACCAATTAATTTTGCAGTTTTAGATAGTTGGTTGGGAAGTTACAACTTGCTTTCTGATATTGAGGTTTTGCGTAATGGTTTTTCTAGAGGGTTTTCTCTTGGTTATACCGGTCCTAGGGTAGCTCGCGACTCGGTGTGCCTCGCCTCTGCGGCGGCGCAGCCTCAAGTTGTGGAGCGAAAACTTTCAGCTAATCTTTTCCTAATCTACAATGTTCTCCCATAGGTTTAGTGCCAAAGCGGAAACCTAACTCGTTCCGACTTATACACCATTTATCTTTTCCGGCCGGTCAATCCATTAATGATTTTATAAGTAGAGATCTTTGTATTGTACATTATGCGTCATTTGACAAAGCTGTTGAGTTAAGTATCAACGCTGGACAGGGTGCTTGGTTAGCCAAGGCGGATATTAAGGCCCTTTTCGAAACGACCGACTTCGGCTTCGGCTTTGGCTCCAGTCCCTAGCGCCATTTTGAAGCTCAATACGAAATGCTCGGCTTCGGCTTCGGCTTCGGCTTCGGCTTGAAGCCAAGGCTTCGATTTACGGAGGCAGACCGAGAGTTGGCTTTGCTGGCTTGATGACGTCACATTCATGATGATAAAACTTTTTACGTGTGGCAGCCATTTAAATTCCTCGGTTACAGTTTTAAAAAACTTGACAAATTTAGCTCTTTGTATGTCATTCTTCTATCAACAGTGCCAACATATAACCACCTGAGAAGGCGAACAATTTGCCTCAATTATATTTTGGTAAGTTTTGATACAAATGTAATTTTTATGGTAATTTACTTCATTTCAAATGACGGATATGTTGCCGATGAACTTAGTGCTGCATCTAATTCGTGAAAAACGTATTTTGGTTTTATTCCCCACATTTACTGATGAAGATAAGCTACATTTCATGGTAATAGGATAATCACATGATAATCTTTGTCAAGTAGGGCCTGCATGTCTGCTTGACATGTTTTTTGTTCATTGACCAAATTAGATTTGATGATTTGTCTAAAGGAAGTAGGCCTACGTAACATTGGCTATATTTATGATAATTTTATAAAAAAAGAGGCATGATTCTGAATTGAGAAAATAGAAATAGCTGTTTCAAACTTCTTACTAACCAAAAGATAGTTACTGGCCTGATGTTTGGACCCTAACAGAGTCTTTCTCGAAGGCTAAATAACATGATAACACACATGTCTGTTTATGTTTGTGTGTTGTCATGTCATTTATGAATGACATCCTTCGTAGACTCCCCTACGGTCGAAACCTCGGGCCATTAAATGATAAACCACTTTTTGCATGATTCTGAATTGTTACATAAATTTAAACTCGGTGCAGGAATGAATGATACACTAAAGTCACTAGTGCTGCATCAAAAAATTATTCAGGGGCTACTGTGCTGGGGTGGGGGACTTAGAAGGAGACCCTTTTCCTTTTTTGGATTGAAACTTTGCTGGAGGGGCGAGGACTGGCATTCACCAACATAATCATTATTATATACTATCTTTCATTGTTTTATTTTATAATTTTTCTTTACAATGCAAAGTTGGAAGAGTGACTTTGATGTGAGAAACAACGCAACATGAGGCTGAAGTTCTAGTCCAAGGGGGGCAAAAGGGTACTTGAACACTGCATAAATCTATCAGGTATGAATCACAATAAAACTTTGTAAATGTATCAAAATATTGTTTAAAACTTTCAGACTGACCACCCATACTAAAGAATTGTGTACATTTTAACACAAATTGTTGTCACAATTTTCAATATACTGAGACCTTCTGACATTAAGACGTTTCCGCTTATCAGCGGTGAGCTGGAGATGGAGAGAGGCTCAAGAAAATTCCTCTATGTTTGTTGACTTTTGTTTTTATCTTAAGGAGGGGGGGGGGGGGTAGAGTGAAGGCAAAATCTCATCAAACCATCATCCAATCCCATAATTATTTAGAGCTAAAAACTGTAAAAAAAAAAATACAATGATCATCCATATGGTCACAATGGTACTATAATTTTGAAATCAATAATGTGGAGGGCTGCATTGATTATTTGATCAATCTCATAACATTCTAACATTTCTCGTTTCAGTTACAAGGCGCACATGAATCTGCAGGCAAGCTTAGTTTGTGAGAAAAACATATTGGAGTGCTAACCAGTTTTGTCAAAGCAAAAACTTTCGTCAGCTCACATGTGATTCAGCAGAAGAAATATAGTCTGTGATGATAATGATAGACAGTTCAAATCTAACTTTAAAAGTAATAGAGAGCAAACTGATGTCCTCATTTGTTATCCTCATTTGTTAGGCTCGAAAAAGCTTGAAAATTCGCCATTAGCCTAACTGTTGACAGAAATAATTGCGTTTCCTGACTTAAAGTTGGAGATTATCAATATTGAGTGAGTAAAAGTTTTTAATATGTGACAAGATCATCATTATATCAAGTAATTAACCACAAGGGAAACTGACTGGGTATACATTTGAAAGAGCGCTGGTACGTTTAACAGTTAAAATTCACGTCTGACAACAGAGCTAGGTTGTAAAGCTTGTCCTCGTTTACAAAAATGAAAAAATAAAAAACATCGAACAAAGACTATTTTTTCTATACAATAAAAACACTAATAGCAATTTATTGCAAAGACAATTTGAATTGTTAAATAATACAAATAGTTTGATAAAGTTTTAACTTGGGGACGATGACACTTGTATTTTAGAAACCCCAATTGCAAATCATGCCCGAATTTTTGCAACCATTACATAGGTTTAATGATTCCATGAACGTCAGTTGGGCAACATTCTTAATTACATACAAGGAAGAGTGACCAGAAACGGAGTTCAAGTCTTATTCTTGGGTTTTCCTTGTTGAGTTGTTAAACTTATTTTACTTTCATATAATTATGACTAATGATATCATGTTTAGAGCCATAAACTACGTTAAACTGGGTGTTTGGAGAAGCAGAATCACGCACACGTAAAACTCAATGTGGTTTGGACCAACTTGGTCCCAGAAGTTCAAATAAGCGCGAGACTTGCAGTCTAAACACCCAGATTATTAAAAGAATAGTATGGCAAGCCCTTCATGCTCAGATAATTGATTAAAGCTAGGGTTATTATAGTAAACAATAAATAAATAAATTTAAATTAAAAACTGCTCTGCTCTTAACAGGAGGTGCACGGACGGTATTACTTTTTGTTTAAATATCTTATGACTATGATAGGAAAACTTGATTTGATGTTGACGCACGTTTATTCATTATAAGTCGTTATTATAGATGTCCCGTTAAGTTTACCGTGTGGGTTTTGTTTATCGTGTGTGTCCTCAATGGACTGAAGAAAGTCGAGCCAAAGAGGGCACTATCAGACAAAATGTCCCCACAATATTGGCCTTGTGGTGGACAGAATTTCCAGGGGGAACGAATCTCCTGCCATGTGTGCGTCTCTAACAGCTCAGTGAACACATTCGAAATGTTACATACTGTATAACAGCACACTTACCCAAACCTCCCAGAAATGTAAACGCACCAACATGAAGAGTGTAGTTCTCTCCATCGACATGAAAGTCATCATACACCCCAGACCGCGTGCCATAATGCGTTCTCGAAACCACAGTTAGATCCACCCTCATCTCCCATCTCTGCTCCCCATCTACGGGTTCAGTGAGACGCCGGAGGATCTCGTTCCCCAGCCAGAACTCCCCTTCCTTGTCGCCGAAACCATCCCTATACTCGGCCCAGCTGCGAGTGAAATTCACCGTCCCGTCCATGCGTCGCTGGAAAACCTGTAAAATAAAATAACCAAAATAACCAGCCAGTTCCTTTAATTTTTTATAATGATGTAACTTACAGAACCCCCACCCCCACCCCCCGACTGTAAATTCGGCTCTGAGTAAAGCGTAAAAGCGCCCCCACTCGATCAGAAATGACCAACAGGTAGGAAGGATCATCTTAAACTGGTCCCCTGTCTTTATCCGCAAGGATAAACACAAGCACTGGTTTTACAGGCCCAATGATTTTATTGGATACAATGGTTTTATCGGATACACATGCTGTGACGTAAGCTTTTCATATCTGTGTTATGCTTCGTCCGAGGAGATCGGTCGTCAGCATGCAGGCTAGGATCATATAGCCTGAACAGAACATCTGACGTCTCACTTCGAGGCTTTGCGGATAAAGGAAATGGGACAAGTCAGGATCATCCCAATTCCGCGCGGTCCCAGCGCCTCATCCGAAGGCACTGTGATGGGCTGACGTTTGCTCATGCGCATTGGACCATATCCCTGGCCTTATAACTCCAGTCACATCTTCCTGCATACGAAAGATTCGACTATCACTAAAGATGTAGCTCTGTTGTGTAAAGCCATTGCAAATAATTTATTATCATTTTTTGCCTTGTACTAAAATAGAGCTCGCTCTGAACATTCGTTTTACTTTGGTTTCAAAAGATGTTTACATTTCATGGAGCCTCATCGTGTGTGTACATAATATGATTGTGCAGTACAATCGTTCCCATCATCTGTCTCTACGTCATGAACAATGTTTTGTACAAGCTAGTCGGCCCATCCCATCAGTTTTGGATGAAACAGGTGGTGCCGAGCGAGAAAGAACCCTTTTCATAAGACGTCACAAGGCTTAACAGCGCCCTCACAGTGGTCAATAAAGACCATTGGCTGAAAGTTGTATACGATGCGTACATTGAATGCACGTTTCCATTGTTTGACCCCCCAGTGATGGCGGCCAAAATCAATTTTCCCCCAAAAGTAATTTTTGATATCGTTTCCCTATGGTGGCCCTGAAGGGACATCACACATCGCAAATATCTTTGCAAATATTTGCGATATCGCAAATATCTTTGCAAATATCTTTGCAAATATTTGCGATGTCGCAAATATCTTTGCAAATATATTTGCGATGTCGCAAATATTATCGCATACTTTGTCGTAATCTTTGTTGCATACTTTGTTGCATAGTTTGCATATTAGTGCCGAGTATTTTTTCAAGAGCCTAAAGGGTCCTCAGGTTGTTTGGGTTCCAGCCTTCATTCCATTATCATGTACACCCGGGTGGATAATCGGATACAGTCTGCTCTGCGCGCGTGTGTGTATAATGCCCTGAGATGAAGGAAGAATATGTTGACATCCGTGGTTGTTTTTTGATGAATCTCGACAAAAAGGGCATCAAGTCAACAAGTCAATAGATCAGCATTATGCCACCTTGAAAAGGATCAGTGGTGAGGATTGTTAATTAATGTTGTGTAGTTACGATAATTGGTTGTCCAGAGCAGAGGGCTCTAAAGGTCCTTTCTCTATAGTAAGTACATGGAGGTAGCTACCTCCATGGACCTCCATGGAAAGTATAAAAAGGCCACCAGGCAGGGCCCAATTTCATAACGCTGTTTAGCAGAAAATACTGCTTGGAAAATGTACTATTTGCTTAGCAAAAATGTAGCAGGGTACCAGTCGCAACTATGTTAACTTTATGGAATGCTGGCAGAAGGTAACCTGTTTGTTTCTGTTTAGCGAAGCTTGTCTGTGCTTAGCAAGTTTTTGTGCTTACAGGCTTTATGAAATTTGGCCCAGAACTCAAGTCAATACATACGGCAGGTACCGATAAATAGTCAGGTAGTCGTTGCGATAATCGTAACCCACCATCCTCCCGACGGTCGGAGAGGTTGGTGGGTTACGATTATCACAACTAAACGCTGTACCAAGTACGAAGTAGGCCTCATTATTATATGATTAGGCCTAACGTTAGGCCCCCAAGTGTCTTGTTTTTAAATTGAACTGTAAAATTAATGTAGTGAGCAAACACCCCCCCCCCCCCCCCTAACAAAATAAAAATCATTACCCCTCTTACCTGACCCTGGGTATGATTGACTGTTGGATTAGATCATTTATACAACTCAAGACAACACTAACCATAAAAGCTGTAACAGATTTTTCCAAAACATTGTGATCTCTGTCACAATTGTCGAGACAGTTACAGAAAAATAGTTGTGACACATCTTTTTCAATTTTTGACTTCTTTACAGAACCCAAATGGGTGTGTGTGTGAGTAGGTAACCACATTCAAACCGGGGACCTATAACAAAAGAGGACAATAGGTCCACGGTTGCTATCACAAAGGAAAGCATTGTGGTCCACGGTTGCTATCACAAAGAGTTGAACAAAGGAGGGTTCACGATTGCAGGCTGTTACACACTTGTGTGGGTGGGGGGGGGGGGGGGGGGGTCTCCTATGGGTTGTTGGACTGGACAAATCAGAAGAGTATATTTCCACTCGTACTCGTACATGCTTTCTTCAAAATGGGAAAACTGTGCGTTAACAGAAATGTACATGAATTGTTAGCCTAATTTGTTATTCTTCTACTACTTTGTTTGCAGAAAATATCGCCATGTTAATTACCGGCAAGTTGTCAGATGGTGTATTCGCATAGTTGACCTCCCCTTTGTAGTTTCAAATTTAAGTCATTAAATAGAAAACAGCTAAATTAAAAAGAGAACTAATTCTTTGCGTTGCTTACTCGTCTTGCATTAAAAGACCACCTTATTAAAAATGATCAGCTCAATGAAGACTTATGAAAAAATGTAAACAAAAATTACAAATTACAGTTAACACTTAGCAAGACAGGTTGTCTGGCAACTTGTAAAAAAAGACGTGTAATTGTTGTTTTGTGTTTGCCCTGGATGAAAACACATTACACATGAAATGTTTTCTCACTGTAAAAACCCCATTACTCCAACTCCTCTCCCCCCCCCCCCCCCCCCAAACAACTCCTGTACTTCACCATGCAATAAGCACAAACTAGGGCTGCTCATTAATTTTACATAGCAAACAAAATTAATATTTAAAACAATAATAATAACAAATAATCATACATGTACTCAATAAAACCCTACATTTAAATTACCAGATGTGGTTACGGTCAAATAAAAGTTACATAAACGTCTCATAAGATAATAAAGGTGTACAGAAATATGTACAATGTGATCAACAAGGTAAACAATCCAAAATGGCTTGCTGAATTAATCATAGTGACCATCAGAAATATTCCTCTGCATGTACAATAAGGTATTTAAGCAAACTATCTCAAATGTATCTCCTCAATACATGTATTAGGATGACAAAAGAGACTTTGTTTTCATTTAATTTATTCTGGTTGTGAAGCCAAAGACTCTCAGAAAAGCGAACTTAATCACTGTACTAGCCAATAACCAAATGGAAAAAAGACAAAGGAAGTTTCAGTTTTAGATGCGGGAGGAAAACCCACGCAGTCAGGTAGGGACTGAAAACCCAGTCCACATAATGCCCCCAGCGGGATTCGAACCAGAGTCCTAGAGGTGGAAGGTGAGGAAAGAAACCTCTACACCAACCCAACCACCTCATTGAAACAGGGGATAGTTTAATTTTCATTATCACGTTGTTTTCCTATTCTCCCTTTACCACATTTGGGGTCACTTTCTGTCCCGCTTGCCTAATCATCACCAATCGTCTCCATCCAGACCTTCCGCCGTCTTCTCTCCAGACTCCTTCTCCTGAATTGTTGTCCCTTCTTTGAACAACCATCATCGGCCTTTGTTCTTTTATTAGACTTCTTCCCAGTTGTGCACTTCTTTTCTATTGATGAATCATCACCTTCTTCAGTTAATATTTTTCTTCTCTTCAGATGTTGTCTTGCTCTTCCCGGCCTGCTCTGTGTTTCTTGGACATCTTCAATGCCAGGTTTAGGTTGAGGTCTGCCAACAGGTTCTTTTATTAAATTAAACCTTGACACAAACCTTTCCACAGCAGTGTCCTTGTCTGGTCTTGTTACCGTGCTTGTATGATAGGGGGCCAGGATTGCAGACAAGCTGAAGAAAATTGGACTTTATGTATTCTCACCCTGCTGATAAAGGAGCACTGCCGCCTTGATGACTCTCTTTGCATAATCTGAAATTATTCAGAATATGAAGTAACAACAATTATCAAACATTTCTCATTGAATAGATTCTTGTAAACCTGAATAACCAATATTCATTATAGGTCATTCTTTGCTCATTAAAACCTTGTGGCTGCTCAAAGGAACTATAGCTTCAATGGCTTGAGGTTCTCAGACAACAACCACCATACAGGGCTAAGACAGTGTTGTAATAATTGTATGGGGATTAAAAGGATTAGGACACGGGGCTCCCATCATAAAACTGATCATTATCACAGGAAATGATTATTGATTTTTCTTTTTCACTTGACAGAAAGCTGGGAACTCTGCTAGCACAACACCCGAAAATTTACTATAAATTTGAAGTGTTTTAAGTATTCTGAAACATATCAGAAGTTATGTTTTCAATTTATTTATATTTTTTTGGGGGGGGAATTATTAGTAATCTACATTTCACTTGAATAAACTTATATATTTCCATTAAAGTCAATGTATATTAGCATTTGAAATGGCGCTGTAGGAAACAGCATTTATCTAGAAGTTCAAACTGCCACTAAGCAGTCACTGTTTTTTTAAGGATCTAGTTTATTTTAATAAATCTAGGATTCCTTAAAAGGTTAAGAGTACCAAGGAGGTCTTAACAAAGCCCAATTTGTCCACATCTGGGGAGATCAAGTTTGTCTTGAATAGTTCCTTTGTACTAGCTAACTTGGAAGATCATCTAAATAGCCTGTGTTTATGAGCAGATTATCACAACCATCAAAGTGCTACCACAAAAACACCAGTGCTGATGGTGTGAATACAACTTGTTTAATTTTGCATTCTTTCCAAACTTGATGTGATATTGTGATGACCAGTTTGAATGTAACCTGTGGCTGTATTATCAACAAACATTTAAAATTATTATGCTACCTACAGAAGTATGTGTTGATGCTTATATGCCTGTCCAGTCTGACTCTCCGTTTGTGAATCATGTGATGGCACTGTGCAGTTGGCACTTTCATGGTTGGAATTGACCCTGGCGTAAGCCCGTTGTAGCCCTTCCACACCTTCAGTAATGCAGATTAAGGCAGGCAATAAAACAAAAAATCCCAAGCTTTACCAAAGTTATAACTAATAACTTCACAACAATGACATAAATGAAGTCACAAAACGATAATGATTTTTTAACTCTTCAAGCTCTAAGAAAGCAACATTCTTATAATTTTTAAAAGAGCAAAAACATTATGCCAACCAGAACATGGCGTGATTCTATTGATATGTCAAGGTGCAACAACTGTGTAATAAAAAGGACAAACAACAACACTGACCTACATGTACATGTTACCCCGTGTTTGAAGAACAAAAACAAACATATTGCTGGGATGGTGTAGCCTGCATTAAAGTACATAACTAACAGGTACAGAACTGAATATTTAAGTAGCAAGGAAAATAACTAAGGACATAATAAACAATAATAAATTTACATTTTAGCAATTATTAGAACAGACACAAAGTTTGTAGAAAATGTAAAGGGATGTAAAATTAATAAATAATTATTATGTCTTTGGGGTTAGTGTTGAAAACTACATAAAAGCATTATGAGCGCTATGGGACATCATACGTTCCACACAAAGACTAAAATAAATAATGCTTATTAACCATGCATGCTGAAAAGAATTGTATTTTAGTTGGAAGCACAATACAATTATGTATTGACAGCTTTAACTCATTCCATGGGTTGATATCGGTTTAGTACATGTGGTACAGGCTAGTTTTTTCATGTGACTAAACCATTAATCAAGAGCAGAATCTGTATACAGATGGCATAAATGTACATGACATGACAATTTCCAAAAGGATACGATCAACTGCTCCTTCAGGAATCAATCCTTGAAGAGCTGGAGTGTAGTCAGGTAGGACAGCAGCAACACGATGAGTAGATATAAGTTGACACGCAACCCATAGCAACTAAACAATGAATTAAAAGGAAGAAATTAATAGAAAATTAATAGATGCAAGGACAAATCAAATTTATATTTTGTATTTAACATTACAGCAGGTATTTTAATATAATAATTACAGTCATGATACAGGTTCGGCATCTATGGCATTTTAATTCGTCAATAAAGTACTTCTTCCAGGTAAAGTGCAAACTTCATGGTATGAAGATTTACGCACTGTACCTCTAAGTTAGTGCTACTGACTATGATTACTTGTGTGCAGTGCCGCACCATTGGTTCTCCCAAGGTCACACACCCACGGCGCAGTGTGACTTAACTACCTCATTCAGTGCAAACATTTGACAAATATCTGATGTTTCATCTATTCAGAACAACTTACAAGTTAAAAAGGCCTACCACCATCAGTACAATGTAGGAAAAATAAAGCGGTTTTATGTCAGCATAGGCTGCTATTTAAACATATACTTGATATTTAATTTAGTACTTATAGTAGGCCTATATAAACAAAATTAAAACAAACAAAAATTAAGAATTGGGCCCTAACGTTAGGCCTAATCATAACAATGAGGCTTACTTGGTGCAGCGTTTAGTTGTGACAATCGTAACCCCCAAACCTCTCCGACCGTCGGGAGGATGGTGGGTTACGATTATCGCAACGACTACCTGACTATTTATCGGTACCCGCCGTATGTATTGACTTGAGTTCTGGGCCAAATTTCATAAAGCCTGTAAGCACAAAAACTTGCTAAGCACAGAAAAACTTCGCTAAACAGAAACAAACAGGTTACCTACAGCCAGCATTCCATAAAGTTCACATAGTTGCGACTGGTACCCTGCTACATTTTACAAGCAGTATTTTCTGCTTAACAGCTTTATGAAATTGGGCCCTGCCATATACTTTCCCATGGAGGTCCATGGAGGTAGGTAGCTACCTCCATGTACTTACTATTATAGAGAAAGGACCCTCGACCTTTATTAGACTAAGAGCCCTCTGCATGCTCTGGACAACCGATTATCGTAACTACACAACATTAATTAACAATTCTCACCACTGATCCTTTTGAAGGTGGCATAATCTGATCTGTTGACTTGCTGACTTGATGCCTTTATTTGTCGAGATTCTTAAAAAAACGACCACGGATGTCAACATATTCTCTCTTCGTCTCATGTAACTAGTGCAATTTGTAAAGGCATCATTACACAGGTACACACGCGCGCGCAGAGCAGACTGTATCCGACTATCCACCCCCGTGTACATGTTAATGGAATGAAGGCTCGAACCCAAACAACCTTAAGACCCTCTAGGCTCTTGAAAAATATCTTTGCAAATATTTGCGATGTCGTAAATATCTTTGCAAATATCTTTGCAAATATTTGCGATGTCGTAAATATCTTTGCAAATATTTGCGATGTCGTAAATATCTTTGTAAATATCTTTGCAAATATCTTTGCAAATATTTGCGATGTCGTAAATATTTGCAAAGATATTTACGACATCGCAAATATTTGCAAAGATATTTGCAAAGATATTTACGACATCGCAAATATTTGCAAAGATATTTACGACATCGCAAATATTTGCAAAGATATTTGCAAAGATATTTGCGACATCGCAAATATTTGCAAAGATATTTGCGACATCGCAAATATTTGCAAAGATATTTACGACAAATACTGCGAGGTTTTTGCGGTGACCTAGTCGAAGAATAAGCGGAAAATTATTATAAAACTGACTATAGTGAATTAAGATATAAAGGGGGAGTGGAACGGGATGGCTGAAAGAGAAGGGCCAGCAACACTTTGAGGATATTGAACTGTTTATATTTTGAGTCACATTGAATAGAAATTGGTGATCTTCTCAAATATACAACTTACTATCCATCCCTTTGAGTCCTCAGTCGTCATGTTACAGTAGACCTCCAGGCCGTCAGGATATTGAGCCGGGGTGATAATGTATACACCACTCACGTTGTGACCAGTGTCAAGCAAGGACTGGCAGTCATCGTGTACGGGCTTGGTGGTCGTGGTTGGTGGTTCTGTGTGTGTATTTGGAGGATCCTTGGTCGTAGTTGACGGGTCCGTGGTCGTAGTTGGCGGGTCCTTGGTTGTAGTTGGCGAGTCGTTGGTCGTTTTTGGTGGGTTCGTGGTCGTGGTTGGTGTGTCGGTGGTCGTAGTTGGCGGGTCGGTGGTCGTAGTTGGCGGGTCCGTGGTCGTGGTTGGTGTGTCGGTGGTCGTAGTTTGCGGGTCGGTGGTCGTAGTTAGTGGGTCGGTGGTTGTACTTGGCGGGTCGATGGTCGTGGTTGGCGGATCAGTGGTCGTAGCTGGTGAGTCCGTGGTCGTAGTCGGCGATTCGTCGACCGTGGTCGAGGTTGGCGGTTCGGTGGTCTTGTTTGGCGGATCAGTGGTCGTAGCTGGTGGGTCCGTGGTCGTAGAAGGCGATTCGCTGACCGTTGTCGTGGTTGACGGTTCGGTGGTCTTAGCTGACGGGTTGTTTGTCGTGGTTGGAGGTTCAGTCACCTTACTTGTACGGTCCGTGGTCGTAGCTGAAGGGTTATTTGTCGTAGTTGGCGGCTTCGTAGCTGGTGGGTTAGTGGTCAATTTCAATTCAATTGAATTCAATTCAAATCAACATTTATTTCCACATTGGTAAACAAACAATAATAGAGAATAATAAACAGATTTAGAGCAATTATTTAAATCAAGGACAGTCAAGAACTGATTGAGAATTTTAATTTTTTTAATGAAAACCAAAATAATAAAGAAATCTAAATAATAATAATGTGATGGATACATAGCAAACCAATGTGGGAGCATTTTCAAAGGAGGCTTGTAGTGAAATGCCTATACTGACAAATACAAAACAAATTACAGCAGAAACAAAATAAGTAAACAAAACAAAAATTACAATTAAACTCATAAAGGAATAAGTTGAACGAGAACAATAATAATAGTGATAATAAAACTAAAAAGAAAAACAGAATAACAACAATGACATAGGAGGAGTTCTGAGGCGGGACGACATGAATATTATAAACTCCACAGTTCGGTAACAAGGCAGGAATGCATAGCAGAAAGGAAGCTAAGCTGAGTATTTTGAAACCAGCAGTGTTTTAAATGTGGCCTTGAAACGACCCACAGACGGCTGAGTTTTTAATACCTTGTCAAGACCATTCCACAGCCGTGGCCCCCGAATTCTAATTGTTCTGATAGTGTATGCTGTGCAGGTGAAAGGAACGTAATGATTGTTAACAGAACGAGTACTGTACTCGTGGGTATCATGAACTGCTGAAAAGTAGGATATAAAGGTAGAAGGAAGAAGTTTATTAATGTACTTGTACATGAATATCCCGATGTGAAGTTTGTTGATTTCAATAAGAGGTAATGTGTTCAGCCTAGAAAAGAGTGGTGCGGTATGGTCCCGAGGGTGTGAAAGTGTGCAAATTCTAATGGCTCGCTTCAGGAGTGTTATCAGAGGAAGCTATGGTGGCCCTGAAGGGACATCGCATATCGCATATGTGTGCGCACACGTATGCAATGTCGTGAAACAATTCGCGAATATATGCGCACAGGTATGCAATGTCTTGAAACAAATCGCGAATATGTGCGCACACGTATGCAATGTCGTGAAACAATTCGCGAATGTATGCGCACACGAGTGCGAATATATTTGCGATTTCGTGAATGTTATTGCATACCATGTCGCATACCTTTGGGATGATGTCATAGTTGCAGACAATTTGTTAGTGACCTAGGGAGTACGTGGCGCTACAATCAGGCTCCTGTAAGCATGGCTATACAATAATGTGTACCCAGGAACTTGGCACCAGGCCAAGTTTCGCCAACATGTACTACAGCATAAGCTACCTACCTACAGCCTACTAGTATTACTGCATGTGCTATTAAAATCAAGGTCGAAGAGTACGCACGCGCGAGGGTATTTTACGGTCAAACACGCCCATTTTATGTTAATAGCCCACGTTCGTCCTGGGAAAAAAAGAAATACGCCACCCGCCTCGCTTGCCTCACAACAATGACTACCGCTGCAATGACTACCGCTAATCTCACTGTAGGCAAGAAACCCCCCAGATCATTAGACATTTTATTCAAAGGTATGCAACATGGTATGCAATAACGTTCACGACATCGCAAATTCGCAGACGTGTGCGCACATATTCGCGAATTGTTTCACGACATTGCATACCGTGTGCGCACATATTCGCGAAATGTTTCACGACATTGCATACGTGTGCGCACACATTCGCGATTTGTTTCACAACATTGCATACGTGTGCGCACATATTCGCGAATTGTTTCACGACATTGCATACGTATGCGCACACGTTTGCGATATGCGTGTCCCTTCAGGGCCACCATAGGAAGCAGTTGATTGTGGCTAGAGGATGCCCAGACAATATTACAATAGTTGAGAAGGGAAGAATACGAGTATTATAAAGATGTCTGCGGGTTGGTGGTCTTAGTTTTAGAGACTGTGGTCCCACTTTGAGGGTCAGTGATCGGGCCAGTGGTAGATCTTGGCGTAGTGTCTGCTATAAAAACACAGATGCAGCGTCACTGGATGGGATAGCACCAACATTTATTTTCCTCAACACTAAATGTCAATAGTTGGAAAGTTACTCACTTTTCAGTCGAGTCTCAAGACCTGGACATTTTCTCTTGATCTCTCGAAGGAATGACTTAACCCAGGCGAACCGAGAGCCTTCGTTACCCTCAACGTGATGTAGTGGGCACCGATAACACAGACCCATGCCTTCCTCTGTCGAAGCCAAATTGACTATGGACCACAAAGAAAACGAGACACAGGTCTAGTTATTTGTATAAAGGAAAACTACATTGATTACATAGCATACAACACCAGCAACAAAACTGCGGGGGGGGGGGGGGGGGGGGTGGGGGTGAGCTCTGTACGAAACAGCCTTGCAGTGGATGACATGATGCAATCTTGTACAATAGTTTGGTGATTAGTTTTTCCTCCAAATAACGAAAAATCTACCTGTATGTTTTGTATTAGCTTTTTATCTGTTTTGCTCCAATTAAATAGAGACCCATACTATACTGTGCGTTACATAGAGCGAATAATAAAAGTTGTGCATTCGTGCAATGGAGAGAATATTTTCATTCGTTGAAAGATGGAATATGTTTCATTCAACTCGAACATTCCATTGTTCAACTCATGAAAATATTCCCACCATTGCACTCACAAACATTCATTATTCGTATAATATTGTATGAATAAAATGCATCCTATTTGTTTTATATACCTCATATATCACCATAAATCCTTGTAATTTGATATTTTTCATACAATTTATAGTTTATTTCAACAACAAGGTATTGAAGGTAGTGTCATCGTTTGGTTTTTGTCAATGCAATGCTGAATTATTAGCAACATTATTTTGAAACTTAAGTGTAACTAACGTGGACCCTCCATCACCTTTATAGTTCGCAAATGTTTGGTCATCCTCTTGCGAATGTAGGAAGTTAAAATGACCAAAACTGTCCTAACCTTTTAGCCACTGGACCGCCAAGCCGCCCAAAGCGATACACTGTAACATGCGGTAGGAAGAATCGCTCACCAGCTTGCGGTATAATATCATAATATCATAATACAACTATAGTGCGTGTTGGTCAAGTCAACGGCAATCGTATTAATTATAGATTATTTTAAAATGTTAACTTCCCCGTTCACAGTTAAATGCAGGGTTCTTTTTGGGTAATTGTCAAAGACAATTCTCACTTGGTTCATCCCAACATATGCATAAACAATAACAAACTCGTAAAACAAATTTGGCACAAGGGGGCCACTTGACCTTTCTCAATGCACGGCAAATTACCTAAACTGTGTAAGATTTGGACCACTGAAAAACTGCACGTGCCATCTCGATTACCGTCGGGACACAGCTACCTGGGGTGCGTTTTCGCGGTTGTAACCAATAACTGTTTCATTTGAACTTGCCATTGGTTAATCACTGGCCATTGACCAAAACAGTAATTGGTTACGACTGCAAAAACGCACCTCTGAACGTGTGGTGGATCCTCAGCACTGGCTAGCCTTGAGTCAAGGCGAACACTTTACGGCACCCCAGATGTCAAGCACGACCAGCGCGAGCGGCAAAGCCGCAAAGCGCCTTTACCAACCCGCTGGGCTAATCAGATATTCATGACCATGAAATATTTATTTATGCAATTTCTTTAACCAAACCGTCAGCTAGATATTATAGTTTTCTAAAGATGGATAATACTGTCTGGCAAATATTTAGATTAATTTGACAATCGATAACATGAAACATGACGATTTGACAAAATGTAATTTAATTTGTATTTAAAAGTGAAAGGAATACACTTGCCACTCTTATTAAACTTAAAACACATTAAGAGTCTTAACTTTAAGTCGAAAGTCGTCCGGGTCCGTGATTGAAAACACTGCTGCTACACCCACCTAACTATGCGAAGATTTACAAATAAATATCGACGATCCGTCCAATATACTTCTACTAGAATGACGCTGATGTGGCTTAAGGCCGGAATTTTTCAATTGTTACCCGTAAATTGGTAACTAGTCTTAAAGGGCTTGGGAGGGCGTGCAGTTACTAGACTTGTGGACAAGTCGTTAAATGTCTGTCGCGGTGATAGCGGAACGGCTTTCTCGCAATATCCCGCGAGAGGGCTGCTCTGTGCGAGATTACTGCTCTCAAGACTGGTCACATTTACCGACTTGTGAAACCCGCTGACGGTTTGTGCACGGCCTATGGCCACTTCAGCCGATTTCGTACGGACGCATCTGATTGGTCAATTTCGTTATATCTATGAATATTCAAACTGTAGATGAATATTAAACATCAAATCCTGTACTGGATGGAGTTTTATGTTGCATGCTTTGATCATGATGAGATGCACGATCAAAACCAAACACTGAGTGGTGAGAGTGATTGTGTTCATGAATATTTTGACACAAGAAAATACGTATTCAAATTATGGGTACAACTTGTAAATAATTACAAAAAATCGAACGTAAGATTTTATTTCAGAGAGTCCGAGCGTGTTTGACAGTGCACAGCGTGTGGGGACATGACGTAAAACACACGGGCAAATCGTGTAGCTGCATGCCATGGCGCGCAGAGTTTCTCTCGGCCGAGGCTCAGCACGACGGAAACCCCTACCCGGCCCTAGCTAGCGTGCCAAGAGATAGCTGTACCTGGAAGCTCATGAACATGTGGGAGGGGTAGGGAGCCAGACCACCAACTACCTTGTCATTGCGGGTTTGTTAGTCGGTAAACCTCGCTGATCGAATCCGCTGTTTTAAAATCGTTACGTTTCAATGTTCGGTGTACATTCCTTTCCCCCGATTTGGAAATTAAATAAGATTTATGTCAATAAATAGGAAAACCACTCTTATATTGACGGTGCAATTAAGTTAAACAATTTGTGAGACAAAAACGAGCCCCCACCCCAAAAAAAAAACCACACAAAACCAGAGCCCCTGAAGGAACAGGTGAAAAATAAATTAAAAATTAAAATGTGAAAAAAAATTCTCACTCTGAATTTCTTTTTCCACTCTCGACACACAAAATTCCAACAAAGTCATTTCGTTTCCTCAAAATATTATTTAATTCAATCAAAATATAATTTTGTCACATAAAATTCAATTTTTTTAAATTTGTAAACAAAGTTGTGTTTTTCTAGGTAGCAAAATAGATTTTTCCTAGAAAATACGTTTTTGTTCCCTCGAACACGCCTTCTTTCACCTGAAATACGATTTTGTTACCCAGAAATACGCGTTTGTTCCCTGAAAGATACGCATTCGTTTCCTCGAAATATGATTTTGTTCGCACAAAATATAATTTTGTTCGCTCTAAATATGCTTTCGTTCAATAAACATTATTTTTTCCACCGAAAGGAGATTTCTTTCCCTGAAAACAAGCTTTCGATTCATCAAAATACGACTTTGAATTAGTTGCCCGAAACATACTTTCATTCGTCCGAAATATGCTTTCGTTCAATAAAAATATGATTTTTTTCCACCGAAAGGAGATTTCTTTCCCTAAAAACAAGCGTTCGTTTCATCAAAATACGACTTTGAATTAGTTGCCAGAAATATACGTTCATTCGTCCGAAATATGCTTTCGTTCCCTTAATATACGCTCCCGTTCCTTCGCAATGAGATTTTGTTCCCCAAAATTCCTCTTTCGTTCCTTTAAGATAGCTAGCTTTTGTTCCCTTAAGATAGCTTTCGAAGCCCTGTAGTCCAATCACACAAATTTGTTAAATTCCCTTGTGAGGGGCGACTATGAGAGGGGACGAGTTTGTTGTCAGGGGGCGACTTTGCTAGGGGCGACTTTGTAGTTGGTGACTTTGTACATGTGTTTTTTGAAATTGGCGACTTTGCTAGGGGGGCGAGTTGACTGGTTTCCGTGTCTGTTGTTTATACACACTTAATAACACAATCACTGTAGAACACATCGGGTTAAATGATTGGAGCGTATCAGTAACTATTCACGGTAGGCATTATTTATTTTTATGAGGCAAAACACACATCTTAAACAATTATTATAATAATGAATTTTAAGATAAGTTTACTTTATTTCTTTAGTTACTAAATTAATGAAGGAGTTAACACCCACAAAACACACCCACAGATGTCTCAAGCGCAAGCATTCAGTACATTTTCAGTAACTAAAATTAGTATACCCTTAGATAAAATGGACTCGTCTTCATGATCGTCGCTACAGCAACCGTAATGTACACTGCGTTCGTACATGAATAAATGAATATGAACCGCCGGCGGGTTTCACAAGTCGTTAATGACGAAGAGTCGGCAGCCAGCAACTTCGCGCGAGAGCAGTGATCTCGCGAGAACATTTTTTATTAGGCTACAGCACTACACGCGACTCCACTCACCGCGACCATCATTAACGACTTGTCAACAAGTCTATGCAGTTACTGGATGGGAGTTCATAATTCCATGTAAAGCCACAGGTTTATCCTATATCGGACTCTTCCTATGTGCTGTAGTATAAAATACGAAAGTGAAAGGCCGCCAGGGCTAAGCCACAGGCATGTTTTGATAATCATGACGACACAGCCCCCTTAAGCTTTTGTATTTATATTTCTTTCATACATAGTTTCTATACGCAGCATTATTTTTTTGTGCTTTTATTGTTGTACTTACTAAATTACTTTATTTAGGCCTGACCCTATACAAAAATAAATTGAGAATTTAATGATTTTAATATTACATTTTTGGCTTGTATTTATTCGATTTTATATAATATAGGCCCTAGGCATAGATTTAGAAAACAGGTTTTAATTCAATAACATATATTTGTTTTCTCTATCATTTATTTATGTATTTATTGCTTTTCGCTTTTTATTGCAGCTTACTTTCGATTTGGGATTTTAGTTTTATCTACTGTGTAAATTCTTTGAATTTGTGTGATTTAATGTATCCTTTGTTTTTGTTTGTTTGTTATTTTACCTTTACGTAATCAGATTTGTATATGAATATAAGTGTACTTATTCACAGTGACTGTGACCGCACAGGACCGCACAGCCGCCCGTAACATGTGGTAGGAGGAAACACTCACGAAGCTTGTTATTTCGAGAAAAAGTAAAATCAAAATAGAATTAGATAGTCTTTGGTACGCATTGGTCAAGTCAATGGCAGTCATTATATAAAAAAGAAAAAAAAAAAAAAAAACCCTTCACATAGGCCTACTTGTAATTTTGTTATTGTTAATGATGATGACATTTTGTAGCTTTCACCAAAACCACGCTCATTTGTAAAAAAAAAAATGTAATGATTAATTTTCTTTCATTATGATGATACTATCAAAAACTATTGACTTAGCAATTAATTAGTACGAGCATTTGATGCCAGGCAATAACCTTATGAAAAATAGTCGCCATAAAAATTACCGATAGCCGTTAACGAGAGGCATGTAGTGTTCCCTAGGGACTTATCACCTTTGTACTAGAAATAATTATGTTATTCAATGAAAATATTTACGAAAAAGACGAAAAATGTACATAGGGCCTATAGCCTTGAGTGTCTTTTGAAAATTTGAACCACGATTCAAGTGATCTACTGCTTGTGTCTTGAAATCTAAACATCGTTTCAGCAAACTCGGGCGGTGCAGGGACCAGAGGAGGTTAAATAGTTTTCCTGTCTAAAGTTAGGCCTAATTATCTCATTTGAACTATTCCTAACCCTAACCGTCTTTTCTTTGTTCTTTACTTTAAAAATCCAAACGATGCATTTTCTACGTTCACAAAGTTACATTCTCCAATCACCTTGGGCGCGATGTTCTGGGGGGTATTCTACGTGTATATTGTACAATGGTAATATTCAAGTTGGTAAAGAAGTGTATTTATTATACGCATTGAGAGTCTGCAGGGTGCCAATGTCTTTTTTAATTTTTTTAAATTATATTTTACAATGATGGCCTTTTTCTTTCACTTGTTAATTTTAAGAGTATAAGTTCGGCCTTCGCACTAATTTATAGGAGTAGACAATTTTCTTTCTGGAATACAGTAGTTGCTTGAATTAAGGATAAAACTAACATAAATACTTTGGGCAAGGAAGTCATTCTAGCCTATTTGGTCAAACAGAGTCTAGGTTGAAGATTGCTAATCTTATGCTTTTACTTGGTCGTTTTCATGTGTACAAAATAAAGATGAATGAGAGAGGTCTGACTCCGTTTATACTCAGAAAGTACTTTACAAAGAATGAATATCTCGATTATCTCCAATGATGATAATATTTCAAATGGTAATTTAAATGGTAATCTACCACAAATTGTGTTTTTTCTGTATTGCGCCATGAATTGCTACCAATTGTTATTTTTGTATTGAATATACTGATGATCTAAAAACCTTATTAAACTTTCGGTGAAAAATAAATGACTATCCCTTGTGATATACGATTTTCAAATGTTTCCGTATTAACCTTTATGTGGCTATGTTGAGTTGATGGATCTTGCTTTTTGTCATTTATTCCATGAAATGGGTCTTCAAAATGTACCACAAACAAGTCAAATAGGCTTTCAGTATCATTCGGCCCAGCCTCGCTACCATGGGCAGCGCGCCGTATTGCCCGCTAACCACTGAGAAAGAAAACAACATGGCAAGGCAAGATTAAAGTAATAATTGTCTTAAGACAACACTGGGAACGAGGTAGACTTGTGGACAAGTCGTTAAATGTCTGTCGCGGTGATAGCGGAACGGCTTTCTCGCAATAACCCGCGAGAGGGCTGCTCTGTGCGAGATTACTGCTCTCACGACTGGTCGCATTTACCGACTTGTGAAACCCGCTGGCGGTTTGTGCACGGCCTATGGGCACTTCAGCCGAATTTGTACGGACGCATCTGATTGGTCAATTTCGTTATATCTATGAATATTCAAACAGTAGATGAATATTAAACATCAAATCCTGTACTGGATGGAGTTTTATGTTGCTTTGATCATGCACGATCAAAACCAAACACTGAGTGGTGAGAGTGATTGTGTTCATAAATATTTTGACACAAGAAAATACGTATTCAAATTATGGGTACAACTTGTAAATAATTACAAAAAATCGAACGTAAGATTTTATTTCAGAGAGTCCGAGCGTGTTTGACAGTGCACAGCGTGTGGGGACATGACGTAAAACACACGGGCAAATCGTGTAGCTGCATGCCATGGCGCGCAGAGTTTCTCTCGGCCGGGGCTCAGCACGACGGAAACCCCTACCCGGCCCTAGCTAGCATGCCAAGAGATAGCTGTACCTGGAAGCTCATGAACATGTGGGAGGGGGTAGGGAGCCAGACCACCAACTACCTTGTCATTGCGGGTTTGTTAGTCGGTAAACCTCGCTGATCGAATCCGCTGTTTTAAAATCGTTACGTTTCAATGTTCGGTGTACGTTCCTTTCCCCCGATTTGGAAATTAAATAAGATTTATGTCAATAAATAGGAAAACCACTCTTATATTGACGGTGCAATTAAGTTAAACAATTTGTGAGACAAAAACGAGCCCCCACCCCAAAAAAAAAATCACACAAAACCAGAGCCCCTGAAGGTGAAAAATAAATTTAAAATTAAAATGTGAAAAAAAATTCTCACTCTGAATTTCTTTTTCCACTCTCGACACACAAAATTCCAACAAGTCAAGTAGTTTCCTCAAAATATTATTTAATTCAATCAAAATATAATGTTGTCACATAAAATTTAATTTTTTTAAATTTGTAAACAAAGTTGTGTTTTTCTAGGTAGCAAAATAGATTTTTCCTAGAAAATACGTTTTTGTTCCCTCGAACACGCCTTCTTTCACCCGAAATACGATTTTGTTACCCATAAATACGCGTTTGTTCCCTGAAAGATACGCATTCGTTTCCTCGAAATATGATTTTGTTCGCACAAAATATAATTTTGTTCGCTCTAAATATGCTTTCGTTCAATAAAAATTATTTTTTCCACCGAAAGGAGATTTCTTTCCCTGAAAACAAGCTTTCGATTCATCAAAATACGACTTTGAATTAGTTGCCCGAAACATACGTTCATTCGTCCGAAATATGCTTTCGTTCCCTTAATATACGCTCCCGTTCCTTCGCAATGACATTTTGTTCCCCAAAATTCCTCTTTCGTTCCTTTAAGATAGCTAGCTTTTGTTCCCTTAAGATAGCTTTCGAAGCCCTGTAGTCCAATCACACAAATTTGTTAAATTCCCTTGTGAGGGGCGACTATGAGAGGGGACGAGTTTGTTGTCAGGGGGCGACTTTGCTAGGGGCGACTTTGTAGTTGGTGACTTTGTACATGTGTTTTTTGAAATTGGCGACTTTGCTAGGGGGGCGAGTTGACTGGTTTCCGTGTATGTTGTTTATACACACTTATAACACAATTACTGTAGAACACATCGGGTTAAATGATTGGAGCGTATCAGAAACTATTCACGGTAGGCATTATTTATTTTTATGAGGCAAAACACACATCTTAAACAATTATTATAATAATGAATTTTAAGATAAGTTTACTTTATTTCTTTAGTTACTAAATTAATGAAGGAGTTAACACCCACAAAATACACCCACAGATGTCTCAAGCGCAAGCATTCAGTACATTTACAGTAACTAAAATTAGTACTACCCTTAGATAAAATGGACTCGTCTTCATGATCGTCGCTACAGCAACCGTAATGTACACTGTGTCCGTACATGAATAAATGAATATGTACCGCCGGCGGGTTTCACAAGTCGTTAATGACGAAGAGTCGGCAGCCAGCAACTTCGCGCGAGAGCAGTGATCTCGCGAGAGCATTCTTTATTATGCTGCAGCACCTCACGCGACTCGACCCACCGCGACCATCATTAACGACTTGTCAACAAGTCTAGGAACGAGGTTGCATTCGGCCTTTTCCATTTGTCATCTACCGCGCGTTGCCCTGTTCACGTGACTTTTCAGCGTGTCCATGAAGAATCAGGATTGTTTTTGTGCGGCTAAAGGCGCGTTTTTACGCGCGTCTGATCTACGTGCTATTATAGATATAGAGTATTATATTCTATATCTAGGCCTATGGGTAATATGACTTGACTTACTTGACTTAGCTGCTTAGCACAAGGTTTCCCTTGGCCTCCTTGGATAACCGTCTCCATTCCAGTTTTTTGTCGCTAGTTGCTCTGAAGGAGCTACATAAATGGTAGTGGGTAGGTTTTAGCCCTGTTTGCTAAAGTGCCTTCGGCGTTCACAGCCAAACGCATGCGTAGTTTTCGCAAAAGCTTTCGCGCGTGTTCATAACGCGTAACGCAGTCAATACACTGTGAATCCAATGCTGCGAAGCGTCTCATCAAGAGTCCTATTTTGATCAATATATAGCACTCCATCACACAATATATCGCTCAATATAGCGCTCCTACACTATACAAATATTGACTGCATCGAGTGCTATGGTTAAAACTACGACTCCCGAGGTGATCCCCAGAGGCGTATTTTTTTCCCAGGACGAACGTGGGCAATTAACATAAAATGGGCGTGTTTGACCGTAAAGTACCCTCGCGCATGCGTACTCCCTAACCCTAACCCTAACCCTAACCCTAACCCTAACCCTAACCCTAACCCTAACCCTAACTTTCACATAGCACATAATAATACACGTGAGTGTATTTCAACCCACAACTATTACGTCCAAGTACGCATGTGCAAAAGGGAATGTAAAGTTTACTACGCCCATTTATGTTAATTGCCCACGTTCGTCCTGGAAAAAAAAAAACGCTCCCCGGAGCGTTCTATTTTCCCGAGGCGCAGCCGAGGGAAAATAGACGAGGGAGTGGTAGTTTTAACCATAGCACGAGTAAAAGCAGTCAATATTTGTTTTATAACACTCCAACAAAGTATTTATCATCCTCATACACGTAACGTTCGTACGCGCATTTCAGATACACAGGTGCACAACTCATAGGGTTCGAGGTGGGTAAAAAGGATGTCTAGGTACTGCATGCCATGTGATAGTACCCATGTGATAGTTCATCGTTTGCCATGTGATAGTACCGCGCGCGACGCGCCGGGTTTCTAGTAAAACTAAGACACATGTGACGCGCTCTAAACCAATCAAAAGGCAGAATATTTGTAAGGTGTTATAATATAGACCCCTTGCATATGACATCACACGCTAAAAAAGCGCCCTCACTGAGGCCAAAAAGCGTCCTCACTGAGGTCAAAGGAGGCAGATGATTGGACGATAGGTGTTCTTTGTGCGTAAAATAGTGTGCGTGACCTCAGGGTCCATGTAGCGTTCCGCGTTATGCAAGGGGTCTATAAGTTATCACACAAGCGCGAGTGGAATACGGAAAAATATAGCGCTTCTGCGTCCCATATCCAACGAGCGCGCGTGTGATAACGAATTTATCTTCAAGCAAACCATAGACATAGAATATAATATTTTCTATATAATATATTCTTTATCTATGTTTTAGCCCTGTTGGCTAAAGTGCGTTCGGCGTTCATAGTCAAACGCGTGTGTAGTTTTTGCACATGCTTACGCGCGTGTTCATAACGCTTAACGCAGTCAATACATCAAGAGTCCTATATTGATCAATATAGGATCCCTATATTAAATTTTGGAGTGTTGGAACAGTAGTGGCAATATAAAGCACGACACGAGACGCGTGTTCCACCTATCAAATGGCAACGATTTATATGTATTTTGTTTTTAAAGACAGAAAATAGATGCTTCAAAAATAAATACCATTAAATTTCACCCAGTCTTTTAGCTCCCCCCGCCCTCCTGCTCAAACACCGTTTCATGGGGGCCCCTTCTTTAAACCGTGATAAATCATAGTTTTAACTTTGTAGTCTGTTTTTTGGGAGACGCATTCTCACATCATATAGGTCTTTACACCAGGGAAAACAATAAAGTGAGCAAATGGACGAATTCGGAAACTTGACCGTCTTAGCTTTAACTTTATACCGCGGACCCTATAATAATTGTGCGTCAGCAAGATACAATTTCTTGGAAGTCAAATTCGTATCCGCCAATGGTGCCCAAGGCGCTGGAACCAAACTTAGACAGGTTTTTAGGTTTATGAATTATGAGACCCATTTATGTAGCACCTTATAATGGTTTACAAGGTGCTGTGACGCACTCGGCAGCAACTGTTAGAAACACCGGGCGAACTATTTCTCTATAGCATTAAGTGAATGCCTTCGCAATACACGGATATTGCTATAGTTGAGATTGTGGCAGGAAACGATTGGAGCATTTGGTACTGGTGTTAAACTACATCATGATCAGCACCAATGTGGCACTGAGTATACCCATTAGCCCTTTTTAGATAATGGCGTACACTATTATGAGTGCACCGCTTGGTTTGGGTGTGTACAGACAGAAATACCCAAACCGCATAGAGCAATTGTAATGAGTCCACCATATCTCAAAAGGCTTATGGAAATAATTATGTAGGAGACTCGAGTTGTTCACTCGAATCATATCAAACGTCTGAAATTATATTACAATCGTCTCACAAACGACGTCAACAGTTTATTTTTCAGATTAAATTTGATAGAGTCAGAAAGCTTACCGTATGCAACTGCTAGAAGTGTCACCACGGCCATGCAAAGTGACATCTTGGTTGCCTTTTGTCTCAGTGGCGTTGAACGTTACTTATTCAATATCACCACACAGGGTGTTGAGTTGCCGATTTGAGGTGACAATGTTGTTGTAAGGAAAAACACGAAATATCCAGGCATTAAATAGGAACCACACGCTGCAGTGCGCTGTTCAATGATTCTCTTAACTTATCATAATACGCATTGTGCGTTTTAAACACACCAATCTATCATTTAACGTTGACGACAGAGTGGTTAGTGAATCACAATAACGTTATTGTTTTACTTCGGTAATTCGCTCCTGCAAATTGGATTTCAGTTGGTAATTCATGACTATACTGCCGCGTATGACGTTGCTACAACGGGGTCAGGTGGCGCCTTTGAAGAAGGTGATTCTGGCGCTATTTGCAGCTGGTCTATACCAGAAAATAAAATGGTTGACATGCCTATAAATAAATCAACAACAGTGTACAACTTTAGGAGGGTGATGCGAAAAACACGCCTATATAATGTTTATTTTGAAAACTGATTTGAAACATTTTGGCTGATAAATACAGAAACAATGTGGCGAGATTTAAACATTAAAATACACTAAACCTGGAAACCTCTGAACACGGTGTTGTAATTATTTTGTTGTTATTTTACAGCATTCCTGAATTGTTGGTTTGTCTGTCAATGTCTGCACAAAATAATTCAGATTTAGATTTAAATTCACACATGTTTCCCTAAGTCATTCAAAATTAGGGTTTATTTTTAGCCACTATTTGCATCGCTGCCAACGTAGAGGGCGACTGATGAAATATCAGTCGCGATTCTGGCAGGACCGCAGCTGGGCGTCCTGTAGACCCGTCTCAGGGTGAAACAAGAACCGCGGGAATTTGGAATTGTGGCACGGTTAGCCTGAACTCAACACGTTGGTAAGATAATCGTTTGGTATTTTGAGCTTACAACGTATGAACTTAGGGGTATATTCGTGCTTTTATTTTTGCTACTGTACCCTAAATTTGGGGAAACGTGTGGAACACGGAAGGCACAGTTGTCAATTATTGCTCACGGCAGCAGGGCGGACCGCTGAGAAATTTCGAATGCAAACCAAGAACCCGCTCCTGATTTGCGGTCTAGATATTAAGGTTTTAGGTTAGATATTCTACTGCATGTCTTTGACAATAAATGTTGCACTGGCAATCCCAGGATGCAGATAGCGTGATCCACTAGTACTGAGGTCATACCCAAATGATCGCGGTCAAAAGCCAAAAAGACCGGCTTTCAATTATCCTTAAGTACCCTCTTTCATATCCTTTTATTATTATTGGTTTATTAAAAAAAAAAATAATAACGCAGCCCAAGGGCTGAATTGAGTTTAAAAGACATACAACAAGAAAAAATAAAATATAAACATTAAAAAGGGAAGTGTTTACAGAAAAAAATGTTAAAAAGATTAAGTACAATATACAAAAATACTTGGATTCCAACTCCATTAAAAAAACAAGTAGTAAAAATTCAACTGTTGAGAAGTGTGGTTAGAGAAGGAAGCGGGCTGTTTTTATACCTGTTGGTTCTACACTTGATTGAGCAAAGTTTGTTAGCATTTCTGATATTATTATTTCTGTTGGGTGGGAGCAAGTGTCTATAGTTGTTAGAACTTAACGGTGATTTACCAAACTTAGAAAAAAGTTGTTGGAGTCTGACAGAAACCGGTGACAAACCAACCTGGGCATAAATTTCACTGAAAGACTTAGCACTACAAAAGCCCTTTGTTAGGATAATGCGGAGGGCCTTTCTCTGTAATTTCTCCAGACAATCCAATTGTGTTTTACTAAGACTGGAGAACCAAACTGGACAGGCGTATTCAATTGTAGGCCTAACATACATGGTATATATCTTCAATAGGTCTTTAACAGGAGTACAACACCGCTTGAGTTGACGTAGGACTTAAGCTTTCTTACAGTTGTGCAATCCCGGTATGGGAACCGGTATGAAGTAGAAGGCCTCGCAATTAAAGCTATATTTGTCCTTGGTACAGATCTCGTATCGACATTGGCATATTTAAATCCAGGCTAGCTCAAACGCAGAAATTTCATCCATGATGAGTGACCAAATTTATGAAATCATTGAAGAACATGAAGGGGCTTATGGCGCCGTTGGGGAATTATCCTCAAAGATTTTCCGGGGCCTCTGCACTTCATACAAGATTTCCAAAAGATGCTTTGAAAGCTTGATAGAAGATGGATGGGACGATCCAACACAGTTTAAAGACATGAGTGCGGAGTGGAGGGGGTCAAAAAAGAAATATTGAGATGATGCTGCTACAAGAGTTGATGCTAGCCCCTAGATACAGCAATCCCCAAAGCTAAGAAGGCAAAGCTTGATTATACAATCACAGTTTTCTCATACTGTAAATGTTTTAAGTAATACCTGCCGAACAGAGAGGCTCAAGGTTGCTCAAGTGAAAGAATGTGGGAATAATTTGCCTATGATGACAATGTTTAATGTTGTACCTGCTGGGCGTTGGAAAGGCTCAAGGTTTTCTCATACTGAAAACTGTTTAAGTTATACCTGCCGAGCAAAGGGCTCAAGTTTGCTCAAATGAAAGAATGTTGGAATAATTTGCCTGTGATGGACAATGTTTAATGTTGTACCTGCTGAGCGTTGGAAAGGCTCAAGGTTCTCTCATACTGAAAATGTTTTAAGTTATACCTGCCGAACAGAGAGGCTCAAGGTTGCTCAAGTGAAAGAATGTGGGAATAATTTGCCAAGGACATTAAAATGACAATGGTTAATTGTACCTGCTGAGCGTTGGAAAGGCTCAAGGTTCTCTCATACTGATAATACTTTAAGTTACACCTGCCGAGGAAAGGACTTAAAGTTGCTCAAAATGATAAAGTGTTGGAATAATTTGCTTCAGACAGTAAATGTCATTGTTTAATCTGGCCCTTGCTCTGTGGTTTTATATTGTACCCCTGAGCGTTGGAAAGGCTCAGGGTCGCCTCATACTGTAAACATTTAAGGTACACCTGTTGAGCGAAGGCCCAAGGGGTCCAAATGAAAGATGCTCTGGAAGACAGGAGCATTTGCAAAGCAATTAAATGTTCAGTGCTATAATTTGCTCAAACCGGAAAACATTTGAAAAACAAAAAAAAGCGGGTGTTACATTTTAGTACCTTACTAATGGTATATGGTGATCTGATACAGGCAAAGTCTGCACTGGAGGTGCACAGACCAAGGAGATTGGGGCTTTTGAAGGCCTGCACAGAGACTTGGTTTGACCGCAATGTGCCCTATGTCTTGTCCCTGCTGCGGAAGTATGTTGACGAATTCGTGCAGCTGACGGCAGAAGATATAAAGGAAAAACAGCTCTACGCAAATCTCTTGACAGAATGTACTAAGCATGTTGAGGCCAAGACTGAAGAGGTGGCTATGTATATTTACAAATCAATCACAGGGGAAGATTCGGACAATTCGCACGTAAACATCAGGGCCCAATTTCATAGAGCTGCTTAAGCAGAAAATATTGCTTAACAATTGTCTGCTAAGCAGAAATGAGCAGGATACCAGTCAATAATTGTACATGTGACATGGTAGTTTGGCTGGTTATAACCTTATTCTGGTAAGCGAAATGTTGTTTTGCTTAGCTACTTTTTATGCTTAAGCAGCTCTATGAAATTGGGCCCTGGGTTTAGGCTCACCACCTTCTGAGTTAAACAGAAATAGAGCGAAAGCACCGGCAGTCCCAGGCTGGGGGTATGGTAGTCAGCAGTTTCACCAACCCTTTCCCATGGGTTCACGGGGTGCCAGATCCCGAGGGCCGTGCTACAGATGTCAAAAGAGGGGGCATCTTGCTAGAGAATGCAAAGAAGTAATGTAGGCATGTGTCCGGCCTTTGTTAGACCCTATGACAGTTCATCATCATCCTTCGTCCTTGGACAGAATAGTAGGAACAGCTTTGACGAAATGGTGTCAGGTTGCTTTATCCCTCATGAGTTGTTGGGTTTCGTTTAGATTGAGATGTGTGTCTTTGGTGATGGTGTCCGGATAGCACATTTTCCTCCTTCTTTCAGAATCTGCTTAGCTTGCTGGATGTTGTTACCCTCCTTGATTGCAGTGTGAAGTTCTTTTCTTGCAGCCTGTACTTTCGGCGATTGAGAAACGTTCCTAAAATTTCTTTTTGGTTTCTTTGGCAAGACGTCCTTCGCTGCCTTTGCACACTGGACGTTTGGAGAAGGTCATACCGCTCTTGGTTTGACATGGTATCAGTTTCTTGAACCAGTGGGTCGAAGTAGTTGGATACTCGGATTGTGTACAAATCTTGTAAATGCTTGTCCTGGCTGAGTGCTTTGAAGTTCAATGAGCGTGCTTTGCTTGTCTTGGCTTTTGGAGCACGTAGACTGTAATTAACTTTAGCTGTAATTACTCTATGATCAGAGCCTACTGTACCAAAAGTGCTGTAAGCTTCAACATTTTGGACAGAGTTCAACCATTTCCGCCTTACCAGTATGTAGTCGAGTTGAGCTTTAGTAGAGTTTGGATATTTGAAGGTCCATAATTTCCTGTTTGGCTTCTTGAAATGAGTGTTTTACGCGACAAGGTTGAAAGTATTTACAAAGTAGGTATTTGCCGTTCCGGTTTGTTGATGGGTGGAAGGAGTGTATGACATCTTCTCCACCTAGTTGAGCATTGAAATCTCCACCTATTAGTACCACGTTATGAGCAGGAATATCTCTAAGAGTGTCTGATAGGATACTGTAGAAGTTGATGACCTCTTCTTCATCAGAACAGTTTGTTGGACTGTAGCAGCTGATAATTGTTGTTAATTGCTGGGTTTCCAATAAACGATGCAGATATGATCCTTGGGCTGTGGCTCTTTATTGATGTTAAACATTTAATGAAGCTAGAGTTAATCAAAAATCCAACTCCACCAACTGCAGCTCCGTTAGAGTTTTTCGTGGCAGAGGTTGCTGTCAGAGTGTAGTCTTCAGACAGTTGGCTGTATTCTAATATATCATTGTGAAACAATCGATGTTCTTGAATGCAGACAATGCTAACACCATATTTGTTTGCTGCTTCGATCAATTCACCAGTATTATGTTGGTGTCTAAGAGTTCTGGCGTTAAAGGTGCTGACTTGGATGTACTGTTTACTTCTCATGAGACCTTTTCTGGTACTTCCTCGTTCCAGTCTTTTATCAACATCTGCCCTCCTATATAGGTTTAAGGCTGGTGCATCATTAGTCCGATCCTTCGGATTAGATGTACTTGAGGAAGTGATTGTAGCAGGGGCTCTAACCCTGGTGCTGTATAGTTGCTTCCATTATTCTTTCATAGCTAAGTTAACTCCATTGATGCGCCACGTCTAGTGGAGTTTGAGGATGCCGTTGGCTGTTCAAGGAACAACTCATCCGCCTTTAGCTGATATTACTTTCATCAGGGATCCCTCTACCCCGCTCAAGCTGCCTGAGTTGGTTGAGTTGTTTAACAGCTCATGGTCCTGAGCATGCTTGGTTTGAGATCAGAGTTTTCCTTCTCCTAGGTGAGATGCCTACCATGGCTAACGAGCCCCACCTGCCCGGGTTTAGAATCAGAGTTGTCCTTCTCCTAGATAGGCTGTCTTCCAAGGCTGTCGAGCCCCATCTGCCCGGAGCATCTGGATATGAGGCGCCAGATACTCGCCTTCACACCTCTGCCATCGGTTTGAAACAGGGAACGGCGCGTGAAGCCAAGCAGCAGGAGTTTGGTTAGGAGAGGCTGTTAGAGACGCTGACCATCTGGGATATTTGAAGAGAGATGTGGCTCATTTCCTCACCCTGTTTCGGTCGTCCTAACCCTTTTGACAGTTAAAGTTTACCGAAAATGTACGTTTAGATCAATCAGCAAAACTTTTGCAGCTAGTACGGGTTTAGCCTTTTGCGACATAAATAGAGCCATGTCAGCTTTAACATTTTATAAAACGATGAAATTCAGGGGAAATGCATTGATTAATAGCAATAGACCTGTGATATGATTTAGAGAATTATTTAAAGAAGTCATGGTAATGTTAGTAACGTTAAATGATATCTTAGCAGTGGTGTTCTATTTATGTTAACAATAATAAATTCATTATTTGCATCGCCGCCATCGCACAGTGCTCTAGATTCCACATTGGTTTAGGTATGGGTGTAAGCGATTTTTCTCCAAACCCCGGCAATACCCACATGCTTCGGCCACCAACACCCCAAACTTGCCCCATATCTCACCCAACCCTCACCCATACTGCATATAAAGCCCTTGACACCCTCTTATAAGCTGATTCACCTGCAACACCACCCTGTGAATAAAGAATAACTCTTTGAGCTACTCTGTGAATTTCCCTGTCTTGATACTACTCTGCCCAATAAATCGGTCATCTATCCATATCTCTGTATGAATGCCGTAGTTCTTCAGCCAAGTCGACAAACAAAAACCAATGGTGGTATATATATAAGCACTATTTTTAAACCCGAAGGTTAATGTGGTGTCCATGAAATAAAACCCAGCCCACCCAAAACCGCAAAAGGTCCGACCTTTCAGACAATTATATAATTATATCCTTGAGCATCATCGGTTCCCGAAAAATACCCATTTCTATCAATTGATTTTGCAATATCGCCAAGGGGAACTAGGTTGAACGGGGTATCTTTGCACCACAAGTTTGGACCCTTCATTGATAGTATCAATCTGGGCTTACTCGGCTCTATTGACAAGGCATTTACACACCTGGGAGGGGCGACTTGACCAACGGGCCCCAAAAGTTCCATGGAACCTTCTAAGAGCCTCTTATTAATGGTTTCGTTAAAGAAGGACGTAAACTTCATACAAATGGGGGCATTTGCAAAATACATAGGCGGGGATCTCTGAATCGAACGCTCTTCCCCTATATGTGCCCCGATAGTGCTGGAAAAAATCAAATAAATCAACCCCTTGTCTTAACCACTTTCCAACTATATAGTTGCCCTGCTTCATGACATTCTGCCAAAACACCTTCCCAAGCCCTAGCGCTATCTGTTAGTCCCCCTGCTACAAAAAGGCCGGGGTCTCTAAAACGAAGAGCTTTGAAATCCGGCTCACAATTTCCACACAAACCGTCTAAGGGACTTGGGGCAGACCCGTCCGGTAGGCTGGCTGGTTTGCCCAATATATCAACCCAAACGTGAACCTCATTACTCCTCTTCATAGCCTGTGATTTCACGGGGTCAAAATCTTGCGACGAACGCCCCCAAGCATGTGTGCTTAAAATACCCAAGTATTTCGTATATGCCTGCAAAGAGATGTGTATACAAATGTTCTGACAGTGAATTCAATCAAGCCCTTAGTCAAACATCTAACCAAAAATCCAAATTCAAATGCAAACTTTCCCTTATTTGATTTTTGTCGTACTTTAACTCTTGTCATAGTTTACTATTTGCATCGCTGCCAACGTAGAGGGTTGGTCCGGGGATGCGTAATTGTTATGTAGTAACCATGTAAGTGAGGCTTATGAGTAGACTCTAGGAAGGAAAAAAATATTACAATCCATGAAATTTAATGGTTGACCAGCTTCTTCCTGTTGGCTTTTACAAATTTGAATGATATTGTGCATAGTCACTAGTCAATGTTAATATTGTTAAAATTGAATTACCCCCTTTGACTGTTGAATGCTGATGCAACGGAATATTCATTTTCAAACGAATTTGAATTGTGAGCCCAGTGTTACATTGAATAGATGTTTGTAGAAATTCGCCAGAAAAACTATTATGTTGTAGCTTTGCCGTTGAATACCTCCCCAACCATTTAAATCTGGATTCTGCAATGTGGTGCGATTTAACGGGCCACAACGTTCCAACACGCGCGGAGGTTGCACCATCCATTGAGAATAAGAGAGAGAGAGGGAGAGAGAGCACAGTTTTTACTGGAATAAGGAAATATCGATCTGTCTCAATTTGTTCTTGTATTATTTTGGTCTGAATCTTCTTTTGAACGTTTAAGTTTGGTGATAAAGCCTTATGTTTTGGCAAAACAACAAGTATGACCTATGGTCTTAGCGCCTCCTTTAAGGGAAGAAAGCGATTAGGTGATGTTTGCAGCCAGTTCACCAGAAAAAGACCCAGAAATTGTTTAGAATGGTTGGTTTGCCTATAAGTGAATCAACAAAGTAAACATTTGGAAGGTGCTGCGATGAAATATTATCTTTATTGAGCAAATAGAATCAGCTGTTGCAAACTGCTTACCAAACCAACACGACCGGTGCTGTAAAAGAAAAAGAAAAATGTTAATTGGCCTCAATTTCAACTTGCACAGTCTTTCTCAAAAGTAAGTTAACATACTTGTACTGAAACCAGGAAAGAAGGTTGTGGCGTGTTAAAACATAAAAATAATACACTTTAAAAACACACAAACAAAAATCTCTTAGGGCAGTTTTATATGATTTACTTTTCAGACAGGTTTTTCTAGGGTTAGGAAAGGAAACGAAATGGCGCGCTCTAACGGTTCTGAGCGCGAGACTTGCAGAGTTGGGAGTACATGGCTGGATTTCAAAAAACAACTAAGATTCATCTTAAGATGAGTGGTCAGTATTACCATAGTGTGACGTCACACTTTGCCTAGCCAAAATCTCCAAACTATTCGTGAATACAAATCACTCAAAATGCAATAACAAAATAAAACAAGGTGACACTGATTTAAAGAACACAGAATCAAGGTGATTTAATGATAAAACTACCAACCACTGCAAATACCGATTGGTTTTAAAAAGTACAATGAGTATAAACAAAAATGTACACTTAAAACAGATACAGCGGGCGATGATCAAATACACTGGCAAACGGTCAACTCTAGCGGCGAATACCTTCATCCACCCTTAACGGTTAGCGCCGCCCACTGGGGTCAACGGACTTGCACACAGAGAATGATTGACAGCGTGCGCTGCACGTAGCCCGGACTCGTAACCCCTCTGGGTCAAGCCTATTTTTGGATAACGGCTAGTTTTTGTCTTTTGCATTCCCTTTGATAAAGTGAAAATAAACGTTACATTTAGACTGAATTTAGTTTGTTTTACTAGAATCAATAAAAGTATGTCGGAAAAAGTTTGAATCTCCAAAAGATACCTCAAGGCGAGTTTTGGAGATTCAAATTTCCGTGGTGTCCATTTGTGAATGCTGCGACCGGAGATGCGGTTGGTACCCGCGCCACCTCACTAAACATGGATGGATTTGACGCTCTTGATGAGAATAACGTGACAGTATTTTGCTTTTTCCTCAACAAGTAGACACTGTGTTTATCTGAAATGTTCACAGGTGACTTCAATTGAATCATTATTGGCCTAAACCAGATTAAATCAATTAATCAAGTTAAGAATAATTGGTTCTTATTCACAGCACGTATCCTATAGCTCGATCAAGACGCTTTACAACATTATTATCCCTTTTCATTGGGCATATTTTTAGACAATTTCTCTAACCTTTTCAACTTACTGAGGCACACACAACCCCAAGCTTCTTAAGCCAAGGTGTTAATCCAGGACAATACTTTCTCAGCCCTCTCAGGTTCCCAATAATACATCTATGTTAAGAGAATCAATCGTGGTTAAATGCCTTGCTCAACTTAGGACACAAGACGTGTCATGACCGAGATGCAAACCCACACTCTAATGATTCAACCATCAGAAATTGAGTCCGATTCAGTAGACCGCTCGGCCACGACACACTGTTAGTGTGTGCCAATTGGCAGTAGTCGGTGTTCAATATATCATTTTGCTGAAATTAAAAAAACTAACTAGTGCAAATAATGTGTTAAATGAATTAAAAATATGTCGTCAAAATCGCAGGCGTGCAGAAGTAAAATTAGCGAAGTCATCAAAAACGTAACAATTGCTAATAGATGGTTTGCACATGACGTCATTGACCTCCATCTTTAATGAAAACCAATGGAAACGTGCAGCGTGTACGCGCTGCACACAACTCTCAGCCAATGATAGCCTTTCACGTGGCACGTTTCATCAGCGATGACTGCCAATGCAAGGAGTCTATTGCCCTTTTAAATTTCGACTGGTTTTACTCATGTCAGCCATACGTCATTGTTACACATTGAATATTCACCATTATAATGTACATAACATTAGATTCAAATTTAGAATAAGATTCACCACACATGGGTGGCGTGCTCCAGCTTTCCCTTTTATTAGGTATTGTGTCCACTATATATCTCAAAATTGCTTAAAGGGACACGTTGCCTTCGGATTGGGCGCTTTTGGGCTATAACAAGCGTTTGATGTGAAATGAACACGGTCGGAAAGATGTTTTAAAAGTAGAATATAATGATCCACACAAACATTCCTCAAAACTGTATGGTTTTCCTTTAATTCGTGAACTAACACGGTCCGCCATTTATGGGAGTCAAGATTTTGACTCCCATAAATGGCCGACGTGTTCCTACTAGTCTTATTTCCAGTCGTAAAACGATGATCAGAGTGCTGCTGTGTGATGTGCCGTGTCTAAGTCCTCATTATTCCTGTCCACAATAATTTGGTATAAACAACACCGGTTATTTCTCTCGGTTAGTCCCATGACAGTTTTCTTACCCTGATTGACGAGGTTTCTTCTTTTTGGACATGTCTTAAATCTGTTTTTTGTGGCGATCCATTTTGACATATGAACGGTGTAGGTGTTTACATACACGTACATACAAACCGAGCTACCTGAAGCTAGCTACGCCGCGTATTCGCGGAATAATTAACCAGCCACATATTCCGAAAATAGAATACATGCAACACAGGGAGGTGAACAGATAAGCCATATTATACTCACCTCCCTGTACTGCATGTGTTCCATTTTTCAGAATATGTGGCTGGTTATTCCGTGAATACACGGCTGGCAATTTCGGGCCCAATACTGTGCTAGCTTCAGAGGTAGAAAATGGTATGTTACCCAGTGTTCACCTGATAGTTTTACCAGGCCACTGGCTACGGCAACAGCCTAACTGTTCATCGCGCATTTTGCCATTACATGGACGATGGTATTTACGGCAGGAAATACATATACGTTTCGCGGGAAAGATGTCGGGGGGTCAAGGCCAATGTTGTTTGTTTTAATAATCATTCACTAATTATTACACATTAAAGGTGTTTTATTGCAAGAACAACTCTTAATAAGGATAAGGAATACCTCCAAACAGTAAAATTTCATGAGATTTGAAGGCAACGTGTCCCTTTAATACGTCCTGAACATAAGTATAGGTGTTAAAACTATAATGTATGGAACGTAAGTGCGCCCTCAATCTTTCTTTTGGCATTACTCTTTACATCTGAATAGTATGTGCTAAAACCGAAAATCATGATTAAAATGATTAACCACTGGCATAAACAAAAAAACATATAAAGGCGCTTATAATTTTGGACATTTAATGTCCAAAATTATAAGCGCCTTATATATATATTTTTTTAAAATAACATTTCAAGCTAAATTCGGGTTTAATCGAGTCGAGTAGTAAGTTGAGATATGCTTTGTTCGCAAATAGTCGATCAATTCGTTATTTTAGTATCGTATCCTGTGTTTTTTCCGACAGGTGAGAATGAGATAATGTTATTTCATAGTGGGGCAATCAGCAGAGTCTCGAAACTTCCTTTTATAATACTACTTAATTAGATTTTATAAATTTAAATAACATTTAATATTTACGCTCAAAAGATGAAATAATAGTCCGATGAATACATTGAGATCGCCATAATGAAATCTGAATTTTTTTAATCTGAGTAATATCCCGAAACTAGCGTTGAATTTGTTTTCTTAAATACATCTACATTTAGATATAAATATCTCATTTACGGGGAACTATAAAAGGAACACGACGCATTTTCATTTCAGTGTGCGTTTTTTCCCCGATATAGTAGCCCCACACGATGCCGCGGCCGTACTCCCAGTTGTTGGATGTCTGAGAATACTCGCCGTTCAGGTTGCTGTGACGCCCGGCTTTACCATCATAGATGGTGGCTGTCGGTTTGCATCGATTGAACCACCAACCTCCCTTCAACTCATCGGCGCAGTTCCCAGAGGTTTCGGCATCGTTGTCACGATCGTACGTCGAAAAGGGCTCTCCGTTGGACGGTGGTTCAGGGGTAGTGGACAGAGCATCATCTGAAACAGATAATTGAAATGTAAATAAAAGTATTTTAAAATCCGTTATTAACCATCATCACTGTCGACATTGTGGTGTGGCCGTCGACGTCGTTGCCATACTCTGTCGACCCGTGTTTATCTCTCTGTCTTTCTGTATCACTATTGTTTATTTCATGAAAGACTTATAGCACATGCATTCTCACCAAACCTTTATTTGTAATGAAAATACATCTATTTGTTTCTAGCCTTCTTGAGTCACAGTGTATTGGCTGCCAGTAAAACATTGCAATATCAACCGTAATAAATATCATTTCAAATGAGCTCCGTTATGTTTACAAAACCGTTAACCCTGTTAACCAGTCATTCGCACCTTTGATTATTATACCATGGGCCAACCACTTTGACTTAATGCCACAAAGTTGAGTTTTTTCTTCTCAGCATTAGTTTCTGTAATAATTCAGGTCTCATTTTCATAAGAAATTATTACACTGCACTTGCTGATACATGTTCCTGTATCAAATATAACTTTCCATGACTGTCAATGGTTATTGTAAATAGTAAATGAATATGCTCAAACACCTCCAGACACTAGGCCTAGTGTTTGTCGACCTTTTTGTTTCTTTCAAATTCCATAACAACTCCACACACACACTATAATATAAGTAAGATGACCTGCTGCTCTCTTTCCGTGCAAAATCTACCATATTGGCAATACATTCATTTAGATTAAACATGTAAATAATACATCCTCATTTGTAAATGACACTTACCCAAAATAATCGAAGTAAACGCTCCAACATGAAGAGTGTAGTTATCTCCATCGACATGAAAGTCATCATACACCCCAGACAGCATTCTACGAGCACCCACAGCTGTTAGATCCACCATCATCTCCCATCCCTGCTCCCCATATACGGGTTCAGTGAGACGACGGAGGATCTCGTTCCCCAGCCAGAACTCCCCTTCCTTGTCACCGAAACCATCCCTATACTCGACCCAGCTGCGGGTGAAATTCACCTCCCCGTTCAAGCGTTGCTGGAAAACCTGTAAAATAAAATAACCAACATCACCAGCCTAACAGTTCCTTTAATTCTAAATTAAAAATTGTAATCCTCAATTCAAAATGACCAACGATTAGGCAGGATCATCCCAAATACTGGTAGGGCCCCCTACTTAGGCCAGTCCCTGTCTTTTTCTGCAACGATAAAGACAGGCAGTGGTATAACAGGCCCAATGATTTCATTGGATAAACGTGCGGTGACGTAAGCTTTCCATATCTGTTTTATGATTGGTCTGAGGTGATGTGGTTTGTCAGCTTGCACTTTCGATCGTCTGCATGCAGCGTGTGCATAATGTTTATACCCACAAGATGCATTATAATTATTTGTATGTTACCAGTACATCAAAGCCAATGAATCGAACCCCAATAAGAACCACCAACGTTTAAAGATAAGAAGTTATTTAGTCTCAGTCATAATTAATTGGGTCAAACCACGTGCATATCAAAGGTGCTTTTTCAAACACAATTTGTAAATGTTAACCCAGAGTTTCACATTATTGATATGAAGTGGATATGCCCAAATTAAACTAGAGATTCAGAGTTTGTTTTACCACAAACTCTATAGGTGTTTGTGTATCGCTCCTTGGCTCAATGATGTTTTAATGCATTAGCTATATCAATGAATCGCTGAAAACAATGTTGATAGCTTTGGAAATTTTAAAGAAAGTAAAAAGTAAATCTTCTACGTTTGCTTGCTAGTTTACACAGGAAATAAAGGCTACTCAAGATATGAAATTTTATAAATAACAAACTTTTGTTTAGCCAGATTTGAAAACTGATGACATCATTATGAAGTTAGAAAGGTTTTTATCTAGACATAGGTATTTAAATAATTATGTGCCAAGTGAAAAACAAAGAAGACATTACCCCCCCCCCCCAAAAAAAAGCAAAAAAAAAAAAGCAAAAGAGTACATTATTTATATTATTTGAAAGGGCAAAGGGTCCGTTGTCATTTCATAGTCATACAGTGGAACATTTTTCCTTCCCCTTCTTCTTGGCTGCAGATCTTGAAACGAGCCTTTGAATGACCCACACGTACAACTATTATGTATGCCATTCACTGAAGTTTATTTTATTTGTCAATGGATATCGATTCTTTAATGATTAAAAAACACATTAGATGATATTCATGATGACATTATTAAGTTAAAATTCTGAAAAGTTTTTAACCGGGTTTCAATACAGTGAGTTGGATACTCATTAAGTATCGGTGCATGAATAATATTGATTGTTCAAAACATATGCACTGATGATGATGTCATTAACATAGGCCTAAGTCAAGTATTATGAGCTATCGGTTGCATGTTTAAAAATAGCTTGTTTGATTTTTAGACATTGATTTTCATACAGAACGGTTTGTTTAATTTAGAATATTAATAGAAAAGACACTTGTTTAGGATAATTATGCAATAAAAAGACAAAGCATGAGGACGGCGAGTCTAAGCATCTCGTGAATTTATACTAATAACATAAAACGAGTTAATTACTATTTCTACCTCTATATTGCATCATACACTCAGCAAAGGAAATAAGGAATGGAACAAAACAACGGGTGTGAAACTGTCACTGTAGACCTTTAAGGTACTGGATGCACTGATGATGATGTCTAAAAATAGGTCAAGTATGAGCTATTGGTTGCATTTAAAAAACATTAGATTGCTTGATTTTTAGCGATGATTTCCATACAGAACGGTTTGTTAAATTTAAAAGAGTATTGAAAGAAAAGACAAGTCATGAAGACGGCAAGTCTAAGCCTCTCGTGAATTTTGACTAATAACCTAATTAGTTGAGTACTATTTCTACCTGTATATGGTGCATCATATACTCAGCGAGGAAATTAGGAATGCAACACAACAACGAGTAGGCAATCTTTCTCTGGAGACCATTCGGGTACTGGATGTGCTGTATTCTGAAGAAGAAAAAAACAATTATAAACAAACTAAGATTCAAGAAAAATTAAGTCAAGCTGAAACTGTTCAAATAAATAAAATTCAAGACACAAACATGTAATCATTGTATAATAATACTAATAATTTATTGAATTTATATCGCACTCTATCCAGGACAATAATATTATCAGAATAAGGAAATTACGAAAGTAAAAGTTAGTGGAAGGTGCACATACTGTTTTTAAAGTTAACTTATAAACAAAACATTCTTAGGAAAACCTTCATCGCAGGGTTTTTAAATATTCATGTCATAATACAGAGTTGACGGAAAACATTCATCAATCTGACAAGTGGCACAGCAAACAATCTTACCCGTTTCCAATTGTCCAAGTTTACCTCTTCGTTCGACGATCATACTATTAATAAACGTTCCTTAGTTTAAAAACGTCACCAACGTGACCACTTGATGATTAAGGGCAAACTTTATAACAAAACTGTGCAACAAATAAAAGAATCATTTTGAAAAGCAATGATGTTCACCGTACGAAGCTTACCTTTTCATTCCCCGTGTTGAAGCGATCATGCAGCGATAAACACTGCCGTAAAGTCCCGGTCTAAAACGCCCTTCGCGAGCCGGTGTCAAGTCCGTGCTTCTCGGTGTGTGATCAAAAAATCACCAATGCTGGTCTTTTTCTGCTTGCATTTTCTCACATAATTACAAGTCATACTTATCACTGAAGCAGGTGATCATCTCAGTGAAACTTCGTCTTCAATTCCATATTGATAATTAAGCCATGAGAAGGGCGAATAGGGGAACAATTAGACACCGAATCTGAGCAGAATTCAGATCTGTAATGTTTGTACGCCATTGATAAGATTGCACTACGTTGTAAGTACGGCGACCTGTGTGGCGTGACGCGTGTCAAAACATGAATGAAAATCACACCACAACACCTAGCCTTCAGAGTGAAGGCGCACACACGATGATGTAAACAATACACGATCATGTCCCCAAACAAGCGTCTTGACTGGCAAGCCTACCCACCGTTGCGCAATGGAATCAGTCGCGAGGGGGTATGCCATGCTGCGTTAGGCAATGGATTAAGATTTAAACATTTTAAAAGGCCATTTTCTCAAAGAATTTTTTTGTCTAACTTTGTTCGTTCCAATGTATGAATGAAACGAAAAGTATTCAATACCCTTTCTTTTCAAGAAATAACAACGATTTGGTATCTTGAAGAGTTTCATTTATTTTTCTCAAAATAAAATAGGACTATAGCTTGTTTTGTACTCAAAATAAGTAACAATTGGTCAACATTTCAATTTTTTTTAAAATTATTGTGATGACGTCATCATGTCGTCACTTAAGATTTACGTAGTCATTATCGTTGTCTATCTATCTGCCAAGTTTCAACTCAGTCAAACTTGTGGTTTTTGAAATGGAAGACTTCAAAAGTAAACCTTTAAGGCAATACCACGTGACACATGATGACGTCATCAATCTGAAACTCCACACATTATGTTGTCTGCATAAAGGTCATTATGTATACCAATTTTGAAATGATTGTCATAAACTTCGCCACAGACATTGTAAACATCAAATAAATGGTTCATTAATTATGACTTTTACAAAATTTAAACTTTGATGTAGAGAAATTCAATACCCGATGACGTCATCATGACGTTTCTAAAATTGTGTCGTTTGATTCTGAGGTTCAACTATCTTATGAGTTTCATTGTTCAATCCAATTTCAATCTTGAGTTATTCCGTAGATAATCCCCCCCCCCAAAAAAACGATTTTATTTATCAGCGCTATTTAATAAATATCCCACAAAAGAGGGCGCTGTTGAAAATTGTGCTTCCCGCCAGATGAAACAACAGTGCACGTAAATAGTCAGCGCGTGAACTGCAGCTTGCATCAGTTTCAACGTTATGTGTACATAATGTTTTGTCAATCAAAGTGGGGGGGGGGGGGGGGGGGGGTACGAGTGGGTAGGTGCGCTTCATTGTCCGGTTTTGACCATATATTAAGGTCAAAATGTTGTCATGTCTGTGTCCAAAAGTTTGAGCAGGACTAACGTTCTACACCCTGATACCAAAATTATGCTGAAATGATCAGTAATTGTAAAGATATATATAAGATAGGATACTAAGAAATTTTCAACTTCCGATTTGAACCGGAAGTAAGTTCAAATGTTGTACGGGTTCTGTGTAGCGTTTGTCGAACTTTAAATGAGCTATCCGATGATGTGTAGATTATAAAAAACAAACAAATGGTTCATGAGTTATGCTTTTTACAAATATTAAACTTTGATTTATTATAATTCGATGCCCGATGACGTCATCATGACGTAAATAGGTTTGTGTCGTCTTGATAGTGAGGTTCAACTATTGAGTTTCATTGTTCAATTCAATCTCAATCTTGAGTTATTCCGTAGATAAGCTCGAAAGTGATTTTTTGAAGGAAAAAAACGAAGGCGAACTTCGACCTAGGGTAACGACCCGGAAGGTAAGGTTGTACGATTTTGGCGTTAACTTTTCAAATGTTGCCCGTGTCTTGATCTATCATATGCCCAAATATATATACTGTAGCTTTAATATTCAGAGACATACAGGCATCGGCATGAGGTCACTTTTCGAACTGAAATTGCTTGTAATTTGACACCCGATGACGTAATCGTGACGTCACAACTTACTCGGCTTCTGCTAGTTATGTTCTAACTTCACATGAAGTCTCAAGTTGATCAAAGGTTTGAAAGTATGCGTTTGCTTGCGGACAAAGCCCACTGAGAAGAATAAGCAAAACAAAGAAGAAGAAAAACCCCGCACAATAACAAAGAGTTGTTCGGGCGGAAGGCCCGAACACCTAAAAAAACCCGAACAAAAACAAAGAGTTGTTCGGGCGTAAGGCCCGAACACCTAACAAAGAAGAAGAAAAAACCCGAACAATAACAAAGAGTAGTTCGGGCGTAAGGCCCGAACACCTAAACAAATAAAAACCGAACAAAAACAAAGAGTTGTTCGGGCGTAAGGCCCGAACACCTAAAAACTAGCCTTAACGTGTTTGTGACAACAAACACTAGGTGTTCGGGTATCGCTGGGGTCAGTGCTGTGTCAATGCGTTTGCTATTTCATTAAGTTGAACTTCGTGTTATTACTGTTTTGAGGTGCGTAACAAACTACACACTTTTGCAAAAGTTTAAAAAAGCACACGATCAAAAGCCTAGCATTAATTTGATTGTTAACGAGGTTTGCACGGACGGCTGTTTTAGAGACTAACAAAGCGTATTGTCAAAAGCAGGTTGCGCGAACCTTGAACGGAGACTAGACCACAAGCATGTTTGGTGGACTTTGAACCTTGCGGTTGATTCGCTCACCGTTTAACTGGTAACTGGTTTAGATCGCGTATTGTGTGTGTATCCCGTGGTTTGACAGCGGGTCAATAAATACCGGTAATAAATGTTAACAATCAAGGTTAACAATCAAATGCTAGGCTTTTGATCGTGTGCTTTTTAAAACTTTTGCTAAAGTATGTAGTTTGTTACGCACCTCAAAACAGTAATAGCACCAAAGTTTAATTTAATGAAATAGCTGACGCATTGACACAGCACTGACCCCAACGATACCCGAACACCTAGTGTTTGTTTTCACAAACACTATATTATAGTGTCTAGTTGATTCTGTTGTTGATTGTGAGGCACTGTGTTCTATGTAGAGCGCCATATAAATGCTTTGTATTATTATTATTAACGAACAATGTTTCGATGAAGCTTCTTCGATAAAGTGCCAGCAGCACTATATGGGGATATTGAACTGTTTATATTTTGAGTAGCATTGAATAGAAATTGGTGATCTTCTCAAATATACAACTTACTATCCATCCCTTTGAGTCCGTTGTCATGTCACAGTAGACATCCAGGCCGTCAGGATATTGAGCTGGGGTGATATTGTATACACCACTCTCGGTGTGACTAGTGTCAAACAAGGCCTGGCAGTCAACGTGTCCCGGATTGGTGGTCGTAGTTTGTGGTTCAGTGGGTGTAGTTGGAGGATCCTTGGTCGCTGTTGGCGGGTCGGTGGTTGTAGTTGGCGGGTCAGTGATCGTAGTTGGCGGGTCGTTGGTCGTAGCTGGCGGGTCCGTAGTCGTAATTGGCGATTTGCTGACCGTGGTCGTGGTTAGCGGGTCGGTGGTCTTAGCTGACGGGTTGTTTGTCGTGGTTGGAGGTTCAGTCACCTTACTTGTACGGTCAGTGGTCGTAGTTGGCAGGTCTGCGGTCGTAGCTGAATGGTTATTAGTTGTAGTTGGCGGTTTCGTAGCTGGTGGGTTAGTGGTCGATGGCTGCGGGCTGGTTTTCTTAGTTTTAGAGTCGGTGTTCCCACTTTGAGGGTCAGTGATCGGACCAGTGGTAGATCTTGGCGTAGTGTCTGCTTAGAAAAAAAGGAGGACAAAATATTACCACCGTCACCAACAAAACAAAAACGCCGAAAACCAAGAAAAACATTGTTGTCATTAAAGACAAATTTGTGTTAAGCGGATCCCACAATCAACCAAGCAGACATCATTATTCCCATTTTTATAAAACTGCTAAACACATATTTTTGCTGAGCATGCAAAACTTTGTGATAGCAGAAATTTCTCATAATTAAAAACGTCACAGATGGGATCGGCTTTCATTTTAATGGATGCTAGTTTTTACAAGTGTTACTAAAAATGTGTACTGAAAGGTTCTACGATATCGGTCACTATTCCTCAACACTAAATGTTAATAGTTGGAAAGTTACTCACTTTTCAGTCGAGTCTCAAGACCTGGACATTTTCTCTTGATCTCTCGAAGGAATGACTTTACCCAGGCGAACCGAGAGCCTTCGTTACCCTCATCGTGATGTAGTGGGCACCGATAACACAGACCCATTTCTTCATCTGTCGAAGCCAAATTGACTATGGACCACAAAGAAAACGAGACACAGGTCTAGTTAATTTTGAGAAAGAACAACTACCATGATTACATAACATTACAACACCAGCAACATAAACGGGGGAGGGGCTCTGTACGAAACAGCCTCGCAGTGGATGCCATGATTCAATCTTGTACAATAATTTGGTGATTAGTTTCCCTCCAAATGACAAAAAATCTTACTATCTGGATTTGGCTACCGTAATTTTTTTCGCGCTTCGACAGAGGATCACTTTGGCGATTGCGCATTGCAAAGAGCAGTTTCCGGCGGCCACGCTGGTATGGTCAGACATACTCCCTCGTATGTTTTAGGGCGCCGTTTCACAACCATCTTTAGAGCGGGTGCGTAAGCTGGCCGACCGTTGGGCGAGGAATCAGTGCCGGAAGAGTGGGGCTCGAGTTCTCCAGCACCCAGAATTCCACTGGTCCAATTGCAGCCAATTTCGGCGGGATGGTGCGCATCTTTCTCCTGAAGGCAATGCCATTTTCCGTGGGAACCTTTGCAACTGTGTTTTAGCTTTGCTTTAGTTTTCCTCTGTCGAAAGCCCTGGTGGGGCAAGGGGTCTGATTTCTCTTTCTGTGGGTCGCGTTCCTCGCAGTTGGCATGTTTTTGTTCCGAATAGAAATCAAATCCCTCTTGTTCTTTAAGGGCTTGGTTAATTCAAGGGGTTGAGTGAATACTTTATTTAAATATCATACACATGTTTGGTAACATTAATGTTGATATTGTAAGCTTTAGGATCAGGATAGCGCCGTGATGTGCCACACGGGCTATTACATGCCATACATACCAATGGCAGGAAATCAACACATTGTAATTTATTAAATAAACAATATTTAATGTAAGGATTATGGTAGCTCCAGTATTAGTAGCGCCGTGAAGTGCCACACGGGCTAAATAGGGCCATATGTACCAATGGCCAAAAAACTACACACACTACACAAGTATATGGTTCTATTATACTCAGACTTCAAATGAAACTAAGAATAAACATTCTTGCTTGTGTGAATTTATGCCACAGCCTTTGAAAACTGTTTTTATTCAATTATTCCGGACACCGAACTTTGGGCAAACCGGACACAAAGACAACCAAACCAATTACGGTAAATACCTTAACTTGTATTCTTAACATATTATTATTATTCAAAGTCTAGTTGCGCTTCCACCACTGTGACCTGTGATCGGAGTCATAGCCTCATGAAACTCTGGAGCGCTATGGCAACTAAACAATTCACACAATACAATTAGGGTATAAACATTAAACAACTGGCTTAATGACCCCAAAACGCAACAAATGTGTTTGGTGGCTATCCTTACCGTGAAAACTTGCCACACGCGCCAAGCGCGCCCACCAAGGGAAGATAGCCCCAACAACAGGACATAACAGTTGCGCTCGCTTGAAATGATTATAAGTGCAAGCAAAACCCAACGCAGTTGCGCATATTGTCAACAAACATCTGGTTACCCATTTGCGACAAGTGCACCCCATCATATTTGAACAGTAAGGTCTCTGACCACACAAATTGTGGATGGTGTAGTCAGTACGCATTAAGCGCCGTGCATCGAGACTTAGCATTTCGATTAACCGTGCGCCGCTTGCGCTCAATCGCTGATTGAGAGCGTGCGCCCATATAGAAAATACGCGGCAGAATATCTGACCAAACCAGTATAGTCTTTGGCATAAGTAACACAACATCATGTAGTAAAACAGAAATCTGCATACGCAAGGCAAACTCATCTACAGCTACTATATCATTAGTGCCCAAATGCACAATCAGCAGAGCCGGAGGAGGGCTTTTTCTTGTCAAGTCGGACATTAAGTCCCGGAAGTGGGAAATGTGAGCACCACCTCGTCCTTTCCACAAAACCCTCACTGATAACCCCAGCGGACACTCTGCCCGACGAACAAGAGAATCCCCAATGATCCAAACAGAACCTATTAAGTGAATAACCAAAATACTGTGTCATGGAATGAAATAATCACTCAGAAAGTCCACACGCAGGAGCGGGACGAATGTAACTTAAGCACGCGGCAGAACGCCACCGGCCCATTTGTCGAATATCGCCTTCTGAACGGCCCAATTCTGACGCCGTGGATGCTGCACGATACGGAAAGAATGACCGTGAATACAATACCCTGTGAACCCTGCGAACTTCACGGCCTTATCCAACACACTGGTAAATTGGTACCGAGTTAAAGGGCGCCCATCGAAATGGCAGAACAAAGGACCAGCCAGAAAAGGGCGAACAGCCGTGAAGTCAAGTAAAGCTTGAACTGGGCAAACTGACTTGTCACCCGATTTTACCAACCGAATGTATTGAGGCGGTCCTGACTGATTGTTCTTTGCGTGACGAAAACTAGTTTGAGCCGATACTTCTGGAGTGTTAGCATGAAGAATTTGTACGTCTGATAGGGCTAAAATTGAGCCCGAAGATTGGCGTGCACTCTGAATTGTAAATTCTCCAACGCGCATAAATCCAAAGAAAGCGCATATGAAAACGGCTCTAAACATAACTGCCTCAAATGTTGAGGAGCAAATCTTCGGCAGCACGGCCACCAATTGCGCTAACATTGGCAGAGAAATTGGATCACGGGCGTCTTGAGTAGGGGATCCACGCCGTGCACCCTCCATGAGTTTCCCAACCAAAAAATCTTTAGTGGGATCCATTTCCCCTTGAACTTTATGAAAATAACAAACCCCTGACACATAAGTGGCAATCGTGGATGGAGACAAATCACCAGCGGCGGCACCAGACCTGTTAATCTGGGGGGGGGGGGGGGGGGCAAGAGGGGGGCAAACTTAAATTTAGGGGGGGGCAAACAAAAATCTATAATGAAATTTTGTACTGCAGAAAAGCATTGACTTACCACTTTGACGGACTTACACCAGCGTTATTCTTGACTGAGTGGGGGTATCTGGGACATTTACGTCAATATTAACTTCAATCCTGGGGTGTTTGTGTTTGGGTTCAGGATTCTCATCGCTAGATTCAGAATCAGATCTGTGCCTATCATCATGGGATGGAGGTTTTTTGGATTTCTTGCAAAACTTTCTAATAACAATCCATTTTAACTAACTGTTTTACCAACGTGTTTAAGTGCAAAAACACTCAGCAATCCACGTGAACATCAAGTTTATGTCGTGTGTACTGTATTTATAAGCCTACAATTCACTCCAGAAATAAGATTTTGCACTGTGTGAATTTGACGTGTTGTGCGAACTGCGTGTACAATGGCTGCTTGCGGTTTTGGGCAGACAATGCATTTCTATTTATAGCAAGTTTCCAAGCTTGTACAGATAAATAAATCCACATTTTATTAACATTGCCGGAGATGGAAAGTGTATTGGGCTTTTTTTATGGTGCCAGCTAATTATGATTGATGAAATTGAGTTTATTATTTACAGCGCAAACAACAAATTGGGTGCAATGGTTTGGGATTAAACTCAATTTCCGCCATCGAGGAAAAAACTGGGGGTGGGGGGGGGCAAACTGGGGGGGACAAAAAAAAAATAACTGGGGGGAGGGGGGAGGGGGGCATTTGCCACCCCCCCTTGCCCCCCCCCCCCCCGTAGCGCCGCCACTGCAAATCACGTAATGAAAGCCATGCAATAAAATGGCGAACCTCGGCAACCGATGCCGGCGACCACCCTAGACTGTCGCTGCCGAAACTGGCAAAAAGTTGTCCACCCTGTCGCATATGTCTTATGTGTATTGTGCGCCATGGCTGCATTTAGCAAGCGGTCAATCTCACTTTCTACCAAAGCTGAGGAAGAACATGAAGTGGTGTCATTACTGGATCTGCCTGAGGAGCCGCTTCTCGGAACCTGCGCATCTGAAAGCGTGATAAAGCATCTGCTATAACGTTCAATTTGCCAGGTACGTGAACAGCCTTGATTAGTATATTAAACTTTAAGCAATGCACAACGAATGGACGCACTAGGCACATAATCTAAGAGCAATGAGAAGACCTTTTGTTGATAATGCACTGCAAAATTATCAGAATGGAACATAACTCGTTTTCCCGCCAACAGAGGAGCCCAGCAGAACAATGCGACTAAAAGTGGGAAAAACTCCAAAAAGGCAATAGATGGAGGGTTGTTCAAAAAATCTTCAGACCACAGACCCCGAACCCATTTGCCATTGAAATATGCCCCATAGCCAATACTGCCGGCTGCATTGGTAAACAAGTCAATGGCTTCGTTTGATTGCCATACGCTTGAAAAAACAGCCACACCATTGAAATGGGTCAAAAACTCAAGCCATGCGAGTAAGTCTAGCCTGGCACCCTTGGAAATGCGTACCCTGTGATGAGGGCGAGAAAGCCCGTGAGTTAGAGCGATAAGACGCCGCAGGAATGCACGCCCGAAGGCAACAGCCTTGCGCAACAAAATAATTTAAAGAGCCATGCAATGGACTGTACACAAGTGAAATCTAACGCCTACTCAGCGCTTGCTGAATTTGCGCGGCAACTGCTGTAACTTTAGCTTGGGGAACTCGAACTTGGCCGTGAACTGAATCAATCTCTAACCCCAAAAAGGTGATGATTTGCACCGGGCCCACAGTGTTTTCCTTCGCCAAAGGAACGCCCAGCTCGGCACAAGCCCTTTCGAATGTGACTAGCAAACGTGTACACTCTGCTTTAGATGCACCCACAAACAGAAAATCATCGAGATAATGTGTCAAAAATCTAGACCCGGAAAAGAGTTTAAGTGTCAGATCTTTTAAGGTTCATGCAGGCTGTTAAAAAAGTTGAAAGATGAGGGTCAGCGAATTTCAATTATAATTTGGGGATCACCAAGGGGGGTGAAAGGATCCCCATTGGTAATGTTAAAAAATTCACGGCACCCTCTGTTAGCTGGGGTGAGACCTCCTTAAATTTAGACACCTCTAATGCAAAGAATATAGTTTTTTTTTTACTGAAATTACCCTAAATTCTATCTTTACAGAAATGTGCTTTAAACTCAACCGATTTATACAATTGTTTGGTCATGTCTGTAGTGTTCTATATATAATAACATAGCATTTCTTAAATTTGCTTGTTTGGTTTAGAAATTATGCTAAGTGAACTTTAAATATGGCATAAAAATGAATTTTTTTTAATTACCAAAAACTTCCGAAATTACTGAAATTTGAAATCAATGTATTTTCTATATTCAGGCTAGTTCAACATTGAAACTCACATTCGTAAGAGGTTATGTAGTGTACTTAAAGGATATTAAATCTAACATTTGGGTTTTTTCAAAATTGTTGAGGTAGGGAATTTTGTATATGGGTCATATTTACCCTTATTTTTAAGCAATAAATCGTGTTTTCCAGTTTAATTGAGTTACCAATTCCTTTTTATTGATACTTTTGAGTTATAATAACTAAATAGATACAAAGCACCATGTTCTTTTACAGAAAAACACATTTTAATGATTTTGGAATATTCCATTCCTTGAAAGGGGGTTTTAACCCTCCCCAACCACGTGGTTTATCTAATTGTGCACAATACACCCTTCTATATTTATGCTGACGTCATATTTTAAGGGTCAAAGCGAGGCTGTGGGTGGTAGGCTTTTACACTGCACCGTTCTGCTACATAAGTTTACCATCAGACTTGAGCTTTTGGATGGATTTTGCGAGCGTCCGAAGGGCTGTATGGTCAAAATCAGAAACGAATGTTGTGTAAAAGTCTACCGCCCACAGCCTCGCTTTGACCCTTAAAATATGACGTCAGCATAAATATTAAGAAGGGCGTATGCTTCCTTTATAGCCATACATCATGACAAAACAATCTTTATTGTTAAAAATAATATTAGCTAAAGATTGGGCCACCCTGTACAGCATCAAAAAAATGTTGTTTATAGCAATTTAATGGTATGTTCAAGAAAAATGTTCAGAGCCATTTTTTTAAGTCAACATGTTGTACTGACAAATGTTCATAAATATTAGTTTGGTTTTTTTTTGACTAAAGGGAGAAACTATTCCACTATCACATTCTCAAGTCAGTGAATGCATACAATGGTATATAGACGCTATAATCATGATGATATCAGAAACAGTTGCAGTTGTAATAACATTTCGAACTTCTGATCTATAATACTTTTGGGACCTATGACATAACAAAATCAGTTTGACCTGTTATACCTTTTTATATCTCTAAAACAATTATTTCTGATAATACACTGTACTCTGTTAATTATAAGCCTTTTGTATTTTGGAACGTGCTAATCGTCATGATGATAACCTGTGTTGATAATGGTAACATAATTGCACGTTTAAATTTTTGTATTATTAAGTTACATTGTTGGTTTTGCAATGATGATTATGTCTTGTCTTCGGAGCCACCTTTGTTGGTACAAGTACATGTACATTGACCAACAAGACTTTTCAGTACTTTGATGAAACTGTCTGTGCGCGTTTCAGGTCCTTCAACTTTCAATCCAAAGTTTTCACACAGATCTTTCAATTCATTTATGCGTTTCGATTTACCTTTGCCCTGCTGTGTAATTAGAGTACAAACATTGATATCACCAAACATGATTGGATGGGAAATGTCTATTTCAGCATAAACTGATTTGCGAAGTCTTTCTTCGTTCTCTGAACTTTCCCAGCTATGTGTGATTCCACAGCAGTCTGCTTGTGCATGCTGCAAACATGTAAAATAGCGCCACCAAGTGACCGACTAAAGCCAGTGCATAAAATAGCGCCCCCAAGTGACTGACTAAAGCCAGTGCAAGGGCACAATATAGTGATTTTCCACAAAACTTGTAATATTAATTTGATTAATTTCAGTTGAGGAAATAACAAAAAATGATAAAATAGAAGAAGAAAAAAAGACAGTAATGGTTTTAGTAACAAATTTCAAAGGCCTACTAATAACGCGATTTTTTGCCCATATAGCATCAAAACACCATTAGGCCCTATACATGAAATGGTTAAGGTCCATTTTTGTATTTTACTTTTATGTAAATAAAATATATTTGATATGATCCTAATTGTTCAACTTGATTGCAAAATAAATGAAATTTATTTTAAAATCATGTTTTTTTAAAGTAAAGTCTAACTTGTTGCAAATTATACAAAGCACAAAAAGACAAATACTTCAAGACCTCTCACTCAAGAAAAAAATAAAAACCCACACTTTTGAAAGCATAGGGATATTGCTGAAGGGTGTGCAATGTGTTGTTATAAAGGACATTTGGAAATTAGCCTGAATATAGAAAATAATCGAATTCAAAATAGGGCAAAATTTCACATTTTTCCCATTTTTGAAATTTTGTAAAATGGGGTAATTTGGTGTAACGGAAAAATAATGTTGCTGAAGTAGTAACCCTTTTAGAGTGTAAAGTTAAAACTTTACACTCTAAAAATGTACTGAATTTCTCGAACAAAGAACGTGAAATGCTACAACCCATTGGTAGGCACTTATCGTAATAAAACGAACCATTAAAAAAACCCACAAGTTATTCGTAATCAGCAGGGGCCACAGGGAGTAGTCGAAATGCCGACTTAACATCCGCCTTAGCCATCCATGCGCCCGACCCCACCTCAACAGCCAACCTAACTGCCCTATCAAAGGAGGCATAATGAACCGTGCATGAATCTCTGCAAATGAAGTCGTTAATTGATTGGCCAGTGGGGAAAGACAAATGATGTATGAGGCGGATTGTGTTTGGCTCGTGTTTCGGAACTAATCCTATCGGGTAGCATTGCAAAATAGCGAGCGGCCGACCAGAAAAAGGTCCAGCAACCCTACCCAACGCAATTTCATTTGAGAGTTTTTGCTGTACCACCTGTGGCCGCTCTAACGCATAAGCCAAGCATTTCGAATCACGAGCCACCCTGTGGCCAGTATACTCTGGGAAAAACCAAAGGCAAAGCCATTATGCAAAAACTTAGAAACAAAAAAGTTTAATTGGTGTTGGTAAGCCCTCGAAAAGAACAATGACTAGCCCCATGGCCAGTAGACTGGCATTTGCTGCAATGATGGTTGAATTTGCAATATCTATGACAGCCCTGATTGCTGTTGAAGGCATAGCAAAAGTTGCGCCCTCTATTATATTAGCAGTGCCCTTATACTTGTAAGATTGCACCGTGGGCTGGGAATTGCTGCGTAGTGATTCTGGTGCAGTGACCCCAGCGGCTGTAACAGTAAGCCACAGCTCTATGTCAATATCGCCCCATGCGCGCATGGGGTTCAATTCTTGTTTCAAGCGAAACTGCTGGTCATAAACACGCCAACCAAACCCAGGGAATTGGATCGCGGCAAGCTTTAGAAGCTCGGCGCAGCGGTATGGATGCCGTGACAGAAAAATTGACGTAAATGTGCGAAAAGCAGATTTCCACACATCAATTGATTCATTGTTTTGCTTTTTCCTGGCTTACGCAGCACCAATTGTCCCCCTTCCACGACAAGAGATACAGCAGTGGAGACGGCATGCTCGGATTTTGCAAAAACTGCAGACGCATTATCACTGCATAGCAAACCCAGGTCCACAAACGAGCTCTGCCAAATTTTTTCTTTGACTTGAAGAGGAACATGTAACCCCAGTGGGGATCCAAAACCCACTTGAACAATTGCCTGAGGCTGTCCCACCCCTTCCAAAACACCACTAGCCACGCCTGAGTCTTGACCCGAATTCATAAATAGGGACTGTCCATACTCACCACCGGGTCATGCAGCCGATTTCACGAAATGCTAGGATTAATCCTATCTCGAGTTAGGACCAGTAACTGGTCTTAACTTAAGACTAGTCCTATCTCTTAGCATTGCCTAGGACTAGTCCTAAGTTAGGAAGAGTTTGGTGAAATTGACGGCTGCAACCGGTGTGTGTATTGGCGTGCTAACAGGCGGAACTCCCGTACTGACGCTGGCAGCGGAGGAACCGGTCGTCACCGTCGTCGGTACCGGCCCAGGCACTGGAGTCATGTCAATCGTTGGTCCATGGCAACCATGAGGCTGTAAATTCGTTGCTGGCAAAGCTGCACTCACGCCAACGCTTGGAACGGCCGGTGTCGATGGAGCAGACTGTTGAACTTCGGGCGCATCTGGCTCGGCCCCAGCACACTTCCGAGGGCGAGAACTCCTCTTGCGCTTAATAACTACCCATTCCGTCTGACGGGCTCGCGGTGACTGGCGATTTACCCTCGGCATGTTGGGCGTATGCAGAACTTCAGCTTTTCTTTCAGGTTTCGCCGAAAATCAACCATAAACAGCTACTCCAAACCAACCGAAAATATCTAATCCAACCAACGGTAAACGGCTATTCCACCTCCAAGTAATTATTTCATCCAGTCAAAGCAATTAATATCTGACAGTCATAACAGTTAACGTTGATTATGTATAGACAATAATTTTAATGTCTAAACACTTTGGTTGACTGTGACAAAGTGAGGAATTTCCCGCAAAAATATACAACCCACGCTAATCCGCAATAGCTGATTGGATAAGGTAAAACTTACAACATCGTCCGATCAATAATAATTATTTGCAATGAAAATATTAATGCAACACATAATGCGCAGACCTTGACCCAGAAACACACTTCTGAAGTCCCCAGTAAACCTGTTACACAGTGCGCGTGCGCACCAACAATGTAAAAACATACATGTACATTATTGTATACACAAAAAGCCATATGTCGGACGGCGTTAAAATTAAACATGTTCACTGAGTATAAGGCATTTTATCATTTATTGATGATAAACTGGATTAATAGCGCTGGGTAGTTTCCCTCGGGCTATCTCCTTCCGCATGTTCCAGCGGTGGTAGCAGTTTTTTCATCTGTTGTATTCTAAAAGGGGTAGTCTGAGAACATTCCAGTTTAGGGCTATTAAATAATTGTTGGTTTTGATGTTAACCTATCGTGATTTGGTGGTCAGGGGTATCACCTATTATTCTTTACCTACTGGTGGTCATGGGTATCACCTATTTTTGTTTACTTACTGGTGGTCATGGGTATCACCTATTTTTGTTTACTTACTGGTGGTCATGGGTATCATCTGTTATTGTTTTTCTTACTGGTGATCTTGGGTATCACCTATTTTTGTTTACTTATACTGGTGGTCATGGGTATCACCCAGACTGGTATCATCTGTTATTGTTTTTCTTACTGGTGATCTTGGGTATCACCTGTTATTGTTTTTCTTACTGGTGATCATGGGTATCACCTGTTATTGTTTTTCTTACTGGTGATCATGGGTATCACCTGTTATTGTTTTTCTTACTAGTGATCTTGGGTATCACCTTGCACTTTTTGATAAAACCGGTTTGCCCACTTGTTGGTATCCGGTGTGAGATATTAAACTGGCTTGAAGCAACGACGTACACACACATCACTTTGGTTTCCGTTCCCCATTTTTCTGAGTTTGAGTATAAAAGCTTTTTATATGTTTTGCTCCAATACTGCCTGTGCGTTATGTACAGCAAATAATAAAAGTTGTGCATTCGTGCAACGAAGATAATATTTTCATTCGTTGAAAGATGGAATATGTTTCATTCAACTCGAACATTCCATAGTTCATCTCATGAAAATATTCACACCATAGCACTCATAAACATTCATTATTCGTATAATATTGTATGAATAATATGCATCCTATTTGTTTTATATACCTCATATATCACCATATATCCTTGTCATTTGACATTTTTCATACAATTTATAGTTTATTTCAACAACAAGGTATTGAAGGTAGTGTCATCGTTTGGTTTTTGTCAACACTATTATTGGCAACACTATTTTGACCCCCCTTTTGTCTTCATAATCCCTGCTTACCCCCTGCCTTCTCTGAATGCTTTCTGCTTTTCTCCCTCCACTCTCTCTATTCATGTATTTCCACTTGACTACTCTTGCAACTCTTGTCTGCTTGTATGTGTGTTGTGTGTTGTCATTTAGCCTTCGAGAAAGACTCTGCTAGGGTCGAAACGTCAGGCCACTAACTTATTTTTTGTATTTATATCACAGGTCCTTTTGGTTGGTAAGCAGTTTGCAACAGCTAATTCTATTTTCTCATTTATATCATCTCTGTTGCAGTATCCCTTTGGTGATCCTCCTTACCTCCCTTGTTCTTTGTCATATTTTGTTTTGTTTTGTTTGTTACAGGTTATTTTTCAGTGTACATTTTCGTTTTATTATAACCCTGTTTCCTCCCCCAGAGTATTTCTATTTATTATCAATGTAACTCTATAGTTTTTATCCACAGCTTTCTTTCATGTTTGTTTTTCTCTTTGACCATGTCTAACCAAAGATGCGTTCGCTTGTTTCAGGAACTTAGGAAACTTAAAGAGAAAGCCCTTCGTTATTCGTATCATTGAGACAACTACAGGTTCTACACACTAACCCGTTTCATTCCCACAGGTTTACAGGTGAAATCTGACCCAGCCCTTGGGTCTCTGTCCACCCCACTTCGCAGACAGTGGAACCACACACTCCATAGCACTTCGCTTAATCTCACCCGTATTCTAACAGAACACTGTGAACTTTGTCTCAACAGCTTCAACAAAGACATATCCTGTCTTGAAGCAGAACTTAGATCCATCGCTCACCTGCCTGTTTTGAGCAAGTCAACAGTGAGATTGGTGCTGGTTTATCTAAACTTGAATCTGTTCTAAATTCTAGGAGAAATGGCAAGATTGGCCGCCTTGTCTCGAAACAGCAACATCACAGACGGAGACGATTCAAGCGCAACATAACCCCTGAGGCTGAGCAGTCAACCCTGAGTCCACAGTCATTAACCTCTCATCATCTACCCTTTCAGATGCAGAACACAGCCTGCTCTCCAAGGGACTCAACTTCTGCCCCACTCCCCCCACAGTTAATCAGGTTGAGCTCAGTCAGGACCTCACTGACTACTACCGCAGAATTCGCCTCCGTGAATTCTTCCTTGACTCACCACCTATGGATCCTGAGCCTTTTTACTGCAAGAGTACATGGGTACCACCTAAGAACCGTGTGCCATCTCTTGAGACTTGCATACAGGTTGTTAGTTCACAAATTAATCCCAGTGATCATTCCACCCACAGGACTCATGACAACCTCCCTAGAGAAGAACGTGAGGCCCTTAAGACTCTACGAGCAAGGAAGGACATCATCGTCAAGCCAGCTGACAAGGGCTCTGCTGTTGTTGTCATGGGCCGTCAGCAATACATCGATGAAGCCATGAGACAACTCAACAACCAAACTAACTACAAACCCCTTGACACTGATCCAACAGGCACATTCTCAAAGGAGATTCAACAAACACTGGACGAGATGCATGACCGTGACCACCTCTCCAAGAAAGCTCACAAGTTTCTCTCTCCGGTAGACTGTAAAACAGCAAGATTTTACCTCCTTCCCAAGGTACACAAACCAGACAACCCAGGGAGACCCATCATATCTGGCAATGGTTCCCCCACTGAGAATATATCTCTTTTTGTTGACAGTTTTCTAAAGCCGCTTATGCCACAGGTTCCATCATATATTCATGACACTCCAGATTTCCTTCGTAAAATCTCAGGTATTCAGAAACAGGTCCCCAACACAGCTATCATCGGTACTTTTGATGTGTCCTCTTTGTACACCAACATCCCCCAAGATGAAGGGATTGCTGCCTGCTCCTCAGCCCTGTTTAAGAGTGGTCACGTGTCACCGCCCATTTCTGACATTGTATCCCTCATGCAACATGTTCTAACAAAAAACAACTTTTCGTTCTTGGGTAAGAATTTCCTACAGGTACATGGCACTGCAATGGGTACACGTATGGCACCTTCAATGGCCTGCCTTTTCATGAGTCAACTTGAACAGCGCATGTTGGCGTCGGCCCCTTGCCGTCCATGGGTCTGGTGGCGCTATATCGATGACATCTTTTTCATCTGGACTAGTGATGAAGAAAGCCTCATAGCATTCATTAACCACATTAATTCCTTCCACAGGACCATCAAATTCACGAATGAATACTCGACCAAGGATACCCACTTTCTGGATGTCAAGGTCATAAAGACAGATGATGGATTAACCACAGATCTCTTTGTTAAGCCCACAGATAAACATCAATACCTCCACTCAACCAGCTGTCACCCCAGACACTGCAAAACCAGCATAGCCTACAGTCAGGTCCTGAGACTCCGTCGAATCTGTTCTAATGATTCTGATTTTTTCCACCACTCACAGAAACACCTTGTTTCCAGGGGCCATAGCTCCCTAGCAGTCCATCGAGCGATCCAGAAAGTCAAGGAAAGTCTAGGGAGTCTGTACACTCCAAAGGACCCAGGCAACAACGGAGTTCCAAAGGGAAAGTTCCTTTTGTTGTTACTTTCCACCCCTCACTTCCTCCCATTCGTAAAATAACCAGTTCTAACCATCATATTCTTCACACATCAGATCGGCTTCAACGTGCTGTACAGGAAGAACCCATAGTTGCCTACCGACGCCCACCCAGTCTCAGGGATCTCATCGTCCGGGCAGAAGTTCCCCCCATTAATGATGATGTTAATCCCCCTTTGCCACAGGGTACCTTTAGGTGTTCCAACACATCCAAATGCATCGTTTGTAGACAACACATCAGGGAATCAGACTCCTTTACCAGCCATACTGGTGGTACCACCCACAAGACAAGGGGTCATGTCACCTGCACCACCACTAATCTAATCTATCTAATATCTTGCAGAGTCTGTGGTGTTCAATATATAGGTGAAACAAGAACTACACTCAAGAGGCGTTTCTATGGCCACAGATCCACAGTCAACACCCAAAAGCTGGATACACCTGTAGGACACCACTTCAACCTTCCTAACCACTCCATTTCTGACATGAATTTACAGGGCATTGAGGCACTAGGTAACTGCAGAGAGACTGTCCGTCTGAGTAGGGAAAAACTTTGGATAAGGCGCATAAAGACCACTCAGCCCCATGGTTTGAATATCCAAGAAGGAAATGACTAATAACCTTTTGTTTTTGCCTTCTCCTTTTCCCACACAGTTATCCACTTCATTGTATTAACTAATTATTTACCTCTCTTCTAACCTTCCATTTTGTCCTTTGTGTTCCCAACTTCTTGTGGTCAAGCTATCCCCTTCCCTTCATAACCCCCCCCCCCCCACCCTTTTGTCTTCATAATCCCTGCTTTCTGCTTTTCTCCCTCCACTCTCTCTATTCATGTATTTCCACTTGACTACTCTTGCAACTCTTGTCTGCTTGTATGTGTGTTGTGTGTTGTCATTTAGCCTTCGAGAAAGACTCTGCTAGGGTCGAAACGTCAGGCCACTAACTTATTTTTTGTATTTTGAAACCTAAGTGTAACTAACGTGGAACCTTCATCCCCTTTATAGTTCGCACATTTTTGGTCATCCTCTTTCGAATGTAGGAAGTTAAAATGACCAACACTGTCTGAACCTTTTAGCCACTGGACCGCCAAGCCGCCCAAAGCGATACACTGTAACATGCGGTAGGAAGAAAAGCTCACCAGCTTGCGGTATAATATCATAATATCATAATAAAACTATACTGCGTGTTAGTCAAGTCAACGGCAATCGTATTTATTTTAGATTACTTTAAATTTTAACTTCCTGTTCACAGTTAAAGACAGGGTACTTTTTTGGTAATTGTCAAAGACAAGTATCCTCACTCGGTGTATCCCAACATTTGCATAAAATAACAAACATGGGAAGAATTGGGCTCAATTGGTCGTCAAAGTTGCAACAAAATAATGAAAGAAAAACACCTTTGTTGCATAGAAATGTGTGCTTTCAGATGCATGAGAAAGTCTTCATACCTGAATCCATGCTCAGATTCAAATCTTTTGGGGTGAAAATTACCTCTTTCTCTAAAACTACAATACTTCAAAAGGGAGTTGTTTCTCACAATGTTTTATAGTATCAACAGCTCTTCAGTGCTCCTTACCAAGTTAGTTTTATGGTCATTAACTTGTAGAGTACAACGAAAAGTATATCCTGTCTTGAACTTGTATAATTGTTAAAACGCTTATGACGAAGAAATAATTTAGCTTTAACCAACACAACGCACATTTGTAACTAAACAATATGCTTTTAGTAATCAGTGGAGCATTTGATGCATCCAAAGACCATTGTGTTCTTCCTTCAAAAAAATAATCACCATATAATTAATGGTAGCCGTTAACGAGAGGCAGTTATTGTTCCCTATGGACTTATCACCAATTGGACTAATTTGTTATTCACTGACAACACTAACGAAAAGGACGATAGTTGTACGTAAATAACTAGCCTTGGGTATCTTTTGAAATTTGAACAACGATTCTAGTAGTTAACTGCAAAAGTCTTGAAAACTAAACATCTATTAAGCAAACTCGGCCTGTGCAGGAGCGATGGGGATAGGGGTCGAACATACTCGGACCATGAAGGATTTTGGACCATGATGGATGTAGTAAGCAATAGGTATACTATAACCCTGTGATAATGTTCAAAATATAGACTTTTCTTTTGTTGATAAACAAACCGCGCTGTTTGGCACGAACGCATATCGTGTTAACAGACGTTTTAACCGAAATCAACATTTTCTGCAAACTTTGAATTAAGTAAAAAACCTCCCATGATTGGTTGCTTTGTTTCTGATAATTTCAACACTCTTTTTGGAATATGTGGGTAACAAATTGTTACAAATAGTGGCCATGTTTTGCATTGATGGCTATAGGCTATCCATAGTTTTCAAACCTCGGTTGGCAAAAACTCGGACTGTGATGTTGCAATAGAAAGTTCTTTGGAACAAGGGGGCCACTGGACTTTTCTCAATGCACGGCAAATTACCGAAACTGTGGAAGTTTTCGACTACTGAAAAACTGCACGTGCCAGATCATCTCGATTACCGTCGGGACACAGCTACCTGGGGTGCGTTTTTGCGGTTGTAACCAATAACTGTTTCATTTGAACTTGCCATTGGTTAATCACTGGCCATTGACCGAAACAGTAATTGGTTTCGACTGCAAAAACGCACCCCTGAACTAGTCATAGAGACGTGTGGTGGATCGGAGCGCGTCAGACCAGTGGCTAGCCTTGAGTCAAGGCGCACACGGCACCCCAGATGTCGAGCACGACCAGCGCGAGCGGCAAAGCCGCAAAGCGCCTTTAACCACCCGCTGGGCTAATCAGATATTCATGACCATGAAATATTTATTTATGCAATTTCTTTAACCAAACCGTCAGCTAGATATTATAGTTGTCTATATTTAGATGGATAATACTGTCTGGCAAATATTTAGACTAATTTGACAATCGATAACATGAAACAGGACGATTTGACAAAATGTAATTTAATTTGTATTTAAAAGTGAAAGGAATACACTTGCCACTCTTATTAAACTTAAAACACATTAAGAGTCTTAACTCTAAGTCGAAAGTCGTCCGGGTCCGTGATTGAAAACACTGCATCTACACCCACCTATGCGAAGATTTACAAATAAATCCGTCCAATATACTTCTACTAGAATGACGCTGATGTGGCTTAAGGCCGAAATTTTTCAATTGTTACCCGTAAATTGGTAACTAGTATTAAAGCTGGGCTTGGGAGGGCGTGCAGTTACTGGATGAGAGTTCATAATTCCATGTAAAGCCACAGGCTTATCCTATATCGGACTCTTCCTATGTGCTGTAGTATAAAATACGAAAGTGAAAGGCCGCCAGGGCTAAGCCACAGGCAATTTTTGATAATCGTGACGACACAGCCCCCTTAAGCTTTTGTATTTATATTTCTTTCATACATAGTTTCCATACGCAGCATTATTTTTGTGTGCTTTTATTGTTGTACTTACTAAATTACTTTATTTAGGCCTGACCCTATACAAAAATAAATTGAGAATTTAATGATTTTAGTGTTACATATTTTGCTTGTGTTTATTCGAATTTATATATTAGGCCCTAGGCATAGATTTAGAAAACAGGTTTTAATTCAATAAAATATATTTGTTTTCTCTATCATTTATTTATGTATTTATTGCTTTTCGCTTTTTATTGCAGCTCACTTTCGATTTGGGATTTTAGTTTTATCTACTGTGTAAATTCTTTGAATTTGTGTGATTTAATGAATCTTTTGTTTTTGTTTGTTTGTTATTTTACCTTTACGTAATCAGATTTGTATATGAATATAAGTGTACTTATTCACAGTGACTGTGACCGCACAGGACCGCACAGCCGCCCGTAACATGTGGTAGGAGGAAACACTCACGAAGCTTGTTATTTCGAGAAAAAGTAAAATCAAAATAGAATTAGATAGTCTTTGGTACGCATTGGTCAAGTCAATGGCAGTCATTATATAAAAAAGAAAAAAAAAAAAAAAAAACCTTCACATAGGCCTACTTGTAATTTTGTTATTGTTAATGATGATGACATTTTGTAGCTTTCACCAAAACCACGCTCATTTGTTAAAAAAAAAATATAATGATTAATTTTCTTTCATTATGATGATACTATCAAAAACTATTGACTTAGCAATTAATTATTACGAGCATTTGATGCCAGGCAATAACCTTATGAAAAATAGTCGCCATAAAAATTACTGGTAGCCGTTAACGAGAGGCACCTTTGTACTAGAAATAATTATGTTATTCAATGAAAATATTTACGAAAAAGACGAAAAATGTACATAGGGCCTATAGCCTTGAGTGTCTTTTGAAAATTTGAACCACGATTCAAGTGATCTACTGCTTGTGTCTTGAAATCTAAACATCGTTTCAGCAAACTCGGGTGGTGCAGGGACCAGAGGGGGTTAAATAGTTTTCCTGTCTAAAGTTAGGCCTAATTATCTCATTTGAACTATTCCTAACCCTAACCGTCTTTTCTTTGTTCTTTACTTTAAAAATCCAAACGATGCATTTTCTACGTTCACAAAGTTACATTCTCCAATCACCTTGGGCGCGATGTTCCGGAGGGTATTCTACATGTATATTGTACAATGGTAATATTCAAGTTGGTAAAGAAGTGTATTTATTATACGCACTGGGAATCTGCAGGGTGCCTGTCATTTGTGGTTTTTTATACAATGATTGCCATTTTCTTTCACTTGTTAATTTTAAGAGTATAAGTTCGGCCTTCGCACTAATTTATATGAGTAGACAATTTTCTTTCTGGAGTACAGTAGTTGCTTGGATTAAGGATAAAACTAACATAAATACTTTGGGCAAGGAAGTCATTCTAGCCTATTTGGTCAAACAGAGTCTAGGTTGAAGATTTCTAATCTTATGCTTTTACTTGGTCGTTTTCATGTGTACAAAATAAAGATGAATGAGAGAGGTCTGACTCCGTTTATACTCAGAAAGTACTTTACAAAGAATGAATATCTCGATTATCTCCAATGATGATATTATTTCAAATGATAATTTCAATGGTAATCTACCACAAATTGTGTTTTTTCTGTATTGCGCCATGAATTGCTACCAATTGTTATTTTTGTATTGAATAACTGATGATCTAAAACTTTATTCAACCTTCGGTGAAAAATAAATGACTATCCCCTTGTGATATACGATTTTCAAATGTTTCCGTATTTAACGCTTATGCGGTTATGTCGAGTTGTTTTACGCGCGTCGGATCTATATTCTATATTCGCGCGTCTGTATTATATTCTATATCTATGGGTATTATGACTTGACTTACTTGACTTAGCTGCTTAGGACAAGGTTTCCCTTGGTCTACTTGGATAACCGTCTCCATTCCAGTCTGTTTGTCGCTAGTTGCTCTGAAGGAGCTACATAAATGGGTAGTGGGTAGGTTTTAGCCCTGTTGGCTAAAGTGCGTTCGGCGTTCATAGCCATACGCGTGCGTAGTTTTCGCAGTTTTGGAACAGTAGTGGCAATATAAAGCATGACACGAGACGCGTGTTCCACCTGTCAAATGGCAACGATTTATATGTATTTTTTTTTTTAAGACAGAAAATAGATGCTTCAAAAATAAATGCCCTTAAATTTCACCCAGTCTTTTAGCTCGAGCCCCGCCCTCCTGCTCAAACACCGTTTCATGGGGGCCCCTTCTTTAAACCGTGATAAATCATAGTTTTAACTTTGTAGTCTGTTTTTGCGAGACGCATTCTTACATCCTATAGGTCTTTACACCAGGGAAAACAATAAAGTGAGCAAATGGACGAATTCGGAAACTTGACCGTCTTAGCTTTAACTTTACCGCTGACCCTATAATTGTGCCTCATCAGCAAGATGCAAAATCTCGGAAGTTAAATTCTCAGACAATAATTATAACAATATTGCAGCGCACGTATCTGCCATTGGTGCTCAAGGCGCTGGAACAAAACTTAGACAGGTTTTAAGTTTCTGAATTATGAGACCCATTTATGTAGCACCTTATAATGGTTTACAAGGTGCTGTGACGCACTCGGCAGCAACTGTTAGAAACACCGGGCGAACTATTTCTTTTAGTGATAAGTGTAGGCCTAAACTGGGCTCTTTTATACGTGCGTTACACAATACACGGATATTGTTCATTCTGGCATGAAACGATTGGAGCTTTTTGGTACTACTGGTAACTACATCATGATCAGCACCAATGTGACACTGAGTAACCTTTTCGCCTTTTTGGGTGTATCAGACAGAATTACCCAAACCACATAGTGCAATCAAAAAGGCTTATGGAAACTTCTGTTTAAGGAGACTCGAGTTTTTCACCCAAATCAAATCAGTATCATACATCTAAAATTATTTTACAATCGTATCACAAACAACGTCAACAGTTTATTTTTTGGATAGAATTTGATAGAGTCAGAAAGCTTACCGTATGCAACTGCTAGAAGTGTCACCACGGCCATGCAAAGTGACATCTTGGTTGCCTTTTGTCTCAGTGGCGTTGAACGTTACTTATTCAATGTCACCACACAGGGTGTTGAGTTGCCGATTGGAGGTGACAATGTTGTGAGGAAAAACACGAAATATCCAGGCAGTTAATAGGAACCACACGCTGCAGCGCGCTGTTCAATGATTGTTATAACGTTTATAACACACCAATGTATCATTTAGCGTTGACGACAGAGTGATTAGTGAATCACAATAACGTTTTTGTTACAGTTCGGTGAATCGCTCCTGCAAATTGGATTTCAGTTGGTAATTCATGACTTAACTCAACGTGCCTTTCTACCACAACCTCTTCATTGTTTAGCTGTAGCCGCAAGTAGGCCAACAAATTAATTATGTACTGTAAACATGATAATTGCAAAATATATATATTTTTTCTCAAAACTGTTCATGTGAATAGCAGTCTACAAATTGATCTCCATTAATGTTAATGGAGTTCAATGAGTCGGAACTAATGACCAAACATTTGAAGAGTAGATGATGGACTCGAAAGAAGAAGAAGTCAATACACGCATGCTTGGACACGAACGTGCGCGCACCATAGTGTAATTTCACACGTTTTGTTTTACACAATTTCCCTGATAGGATATTAAAACATAAAACTGTAGAAAACTGACCATTAATAGTTTACAACTAAATCCAAACTGAACCCTGAAAACAAGGCAGAGAGTATTAGTGATCTTTTTAGAGTGATAGCACGGAAACTGCACGGTCGGGTTTAAAGCGTTACATCATAAAGGTGTTCAATTGCTGTTTAGTGGCAAATGACTCGTCAATATTTCGCAAACGACAAATTCGTTCAAAAAAAAGTCACCTTTGATCCCCGAACATCCAGCCGCCCGAGATATTTTTTCCCCGCTCAGTAGCGGCAGAACACCCAGGGGGCGCTGTTTGCGAAAGATTTTGTCATGAAAAAACATGAATAATGCATGATTTAGTTTAGAATAAATGGTATGCGGCGATCAAAGTTGGTCCACGATTGTTTGCATTATTAACCGTTGGTTATCGTTAACAAACGTTGCACGTGACTAACCAGTTTGTGTAGATATAATTATACAATAAACCTAACCTGGGTCGCGTTTTTGAGATTTCACCGAAAAACCGGAGCGAGTATGTCTACGCCGGAAGAAGATTCATATTTTGGGGCATAAAACCCGATATGTTTCCATAACCACATTACACCGAAGTGAATTGATTCTGAAAATGCTTTATAATATCGCAAGCTGCTGTACTTCTAACCAAGTAAGTTCATTGCCATTAATTGTAAGAGTGATTACCAAACGTATATCTTCCCTTCAAAACATAGGTGATATGAAATCGAATCAACTGTCGTTCCACAGAACACTTTACAGTAGGCACAAACACACTACACAGCCTCTTACAGGCGTATACACTGAAAGTGAGTAACAATACATTTGATTAATTAATCTTGTGCAATCTGTTAAGTTGCTCACAAATAACATCAAATATTAAAGAGCTCTACATTGCGCATGCGTCGACTTCTAAAACAGCTCGGGGTCTCCACGTGACCTTAAACGTAATGACGTGCTTGCTTACTTGCTTAGGTCGAGTGGTGTCTTCGAATCACGATGGTTCTCCATGCCTTTTTGTCCCCCATTGCCGACTTGAAATTTACTGATTCCAGACCCGTGTCCAAAAGTGTAGGTAAGTGCAGGTCTTCCAGGTTTCCTCCTCCCATGCTTAGGGGTCCATAGAACAATTTTGGATACTGGTTCGTCTTTGCTCCTGTAGCAGTGGCCGGCAAAACGCATCATTCTCTGCCTGATTTTTGTTGAGAGCTTGGGCAGGTCCCCATATAGGACTTTGTTGGTCATATGTTGACTCCAGTGGATGCTAAGAGCAGTTCGTTCTCATTACAAAAATCGCTGCTGCGCAATTTTGGGGTGATGTCCCAGTGTCTTATACAGTGTAAAGTGCACAATTTAGGTGACGCCGCGTTTCTAATCCCCTTACTATTACTCCCTAAATGGCGAACGTGGCAGCCTTTTAAATAGTGTGTGACGTCAGTGCAAGAGGTCAATAGGTTATTTATGTCATGCGCCGCATTTTCATTTCAGACAGCATCGATGAGAGCTGTTTGTAAAAGTACTGGTAATCGGGCGCGCTGCGGCGAGTGCACGGTAACCAGTGCTTTTACAAACAGTCGTTGATTAAATCCACTACCTAGAATGCATCTCGACGATGACACGGTGAGGCAGGCGGCAGTGGGCAGAGGTCAAATTTTCATAGTTGACTGAGAGTTGGATCGTCATAACATGGTGATTTCTCCGATCGACTTCACAAAAAACGTAAATTTGCAGCACAAAAACAAAATCATGAGTACATTTAAATGCCTGATGTTGCATCTTAGACATATCAAGAAGCCAGTAGGCGTTTTTAAAGCTATTTTGTTGGGTATTTTTGTCGTTCTGAGGCATTCTTTGTGGCTTCCCAAGGAAAACCTGCACATGAAAGTTGCCGATTACAAAATGATCGTTGTATTCAGTTTTCACGTTGGCTGTATTTCACAGCAGCCAACGAGTTGCAAAGTTGAGAAGGAAATGTCGTGGGAGGGGAACGCGTCGTATCCAGGCGTGCTTCTAAGCAGGACAACGCGCCGCTGTCCTCGGTAGATCTCGCTTGACAATCAGACTTTTTCGGCAAACGCACCTAAGAAAAAAGTGGCTTGCCTTTGAAATTTGAAGCTTACTTATTTGTAACAAAGGAACATTGACTACTGCGGGTCTAGCCAAAACTGAGTTGGTTCCAATGCACTGAGAGCTATCGGTTCAAATCTAAATCTCATACTTTTCCCCCAACAATCTTGGTCTTGAAAACGATGTGCGCTCCATGGCAGCCGCAGTCAAAGGCAATGACTGGTAACAACGTACAGTACCTCCTAATATAACGAATTCCCGCGTTTTGTATTACTGGTACAAATGGACTAATGGCACTCGACACAGAGCATACTTTCGTGTATACTGTGTCGATTTTATGGCGCTGCTAACAATGATTTCTGTGCTTACGGCTTTGCAGCTAACGGCTATCGAAGTATACACGCTTTACAAGTCGCCGTAAGCCCATAATTTTGTGGTGAGCAGAGCAATAAATTGGACTCTGGATATTTTAATGACAATACTTTCAAGTTCAACACATACAGCACCGATTAGGCACAGGTTTGAGATAATACAAACATGTTATCATGGTTTTTCTTTGACGTCAGTTTCTCCAATGACGTGACAAGGTCGCACTGGCGTGGGCGTGGTTTATGCAGAAAAGATTGTGAAAAACAAAATGTTTAAAATATATTAAACAAATCAATTTTGTTTCTGCTTTGATCTCATTGTGCTTTTGGGGAAAGAAGGGCAAGTGTTTACATATATATATATATCCAAAAAATGTCGGTTGCTCATAAGTTGCAAAAGACCAAGATCGCTGCTCATTAGTTCGCCAGTAGCTGCGTATGACTTTGCTACAACGGGGTCCGTTAGCGTGGTTGAAGAAGGTGACTTGGACGATGTTTGCAGCCGATCCATTCCAGAAAATGGTCAGATAATTATTGGTTGGTATGCCTATAAATAAATCAACAACATAGCACAATTTTTGAAGGGTCATGCAATAAAACACGCCATATACCTTTATTCTGAAAACTGATTTGAAAAATTATGGCTGATAAATGCAGAAACAAAGTGGTGAGTTCAAACATTAAAATACACTGTTCAATTAGTGTTATAATTATTGTGTTTTTATTTTACAGCATTCCCAGGTGTCATTCCAAATTAGGGTTTATTTTTAGTCACTTTATTGCACTCAATTTCGTTTTCGTGGACACATAACTTCGTTCTTCTCTTTCAGGTTCGTTTCAGTGATTTTGTTCCTTTTATAGACATGCAAGACTACGTTTTGACCATTCTTTAATTGAATTTCTACTACCTATTTTACAATCCAAGAAAGCTGGTTGACCAGCCTCTTGCTGCTGGCTTTTACAAATGTTAATGATATTGTGTAGTCACCAGTCAATGTTTAATAACATTGTTTAAATTGAACAAGCGTTGCACGTGACTTACCAGTTTAGTCCCCCAACATGCAAGCCGTTCGCTGGTAATCAATGGTATGCTGCATTCAACGCTGATTCACAATAACCAAATAATATCAGCCACCTCTATGTAGAAAAACGTAATTTCACCGTTTGGTCGCGATGTATCAGCGTCGAGCACAAACAAAGTAAAAAATAAATAAAACATAAATATTAACAATGAAAAAATAAAAAATAAATCGACCTACCTTTTGCCTAAAGCGCAGCACACATAGTACAATGATAAACTGGCGCGACATTTGAAATGCTCATTATTTATGCAGCTACTTATATATACAAAATGTTGACATTAAGGTAAACTAGCTCATGATGAATGATGCCCCTAGCAACAGCCAAAGCCACATCGGACACGGTCGTTAGAGCGCCCTCTATTGAGATTGTTCTTTATTTTTGGACACTTTTTACATAAACGCTGGATTGGAACAAAAAAGAGAAAAAGTGTCACTGAAAAATCACCAAAGAACATATAATCTGTATCTTTTCATCCTTAACTCTTAGAATACAAATTTAAAATCTCCTGTACAAAGAGGGAAACTGTAGGTGAGGGCGCTAACCAACACCTTTTGTATGACGAACACAACGCACTTCTTTTACTTCCTAATAGAAGTGTTTTAACATTCCAAACAAAATTATGTAAACAATCTACTGTGATTGTTTCCCTATGAAACTGTCCATATTAGAGTGCCTGTACATCGTCTTTTAGCTATTCTGTTAAGCGAGATCATTAGTATACGACTAGAAGCTAATTCATGTCAAAGGCTAAATTTCGACACCTGGAATTATCGAGGGAAATCGCAAGCGACTATACAAAACCTTCAAATTATAATAATAATAATAATAATAATAATAATGCACCATCTATCTAGTGTACAAGACCCTAATCCGAGGCGCAGAACCAAAAACAAAACATATAAGCAGCAAAAGAGAAATATAGAATACAAAGACCATTATACAATGAATAATCTAAGACATGTTACAAGCTAAGTGTATGGGGAGATAAATACATGAGTTTTCAGCAAGTTTTTAAACAATGGAAGAGAACTACACCATATAATGTTATTAGGTAACGAGCTAATAAGACAATGAGAATCGGCTCGTAATAAGCAGACCGTGATCAATAAATTACGCACCGAGAATGATCTCATTTTCATCGCTATGGAGCATCAACAACACAAAGGCAATACTTTCATAGCTTCGAGTGGCAGATTAATAACTCCATTGTGACCCACGGATTGACTGCGGCTCTTTTATAACGCGGGGTTTTGTTAGCATTAGATAATTATACTATTTGGGACCACCTCAGAATCCTTGTGCTTAATTTGCAATACAATGTATTAAACAAGTTGGCGAACACCACATTCTAAATTCCATTCATCACTGTCCTACAATACACCTTTATCATGGCACGGACATCTTGATTCTCTCCCATTCAACTCAATGTAATCAAACCGAAGCTGGAAGTAAAACATAGTCTGGTGCTTTTTTGTACAATAAATATTAGCATCCATTGCTGTTACTGGATGCAGGAAATATGACAAAGCTGGTGGCAGCATGATAAAGGTGTAAATCTGCGTGCAGAGAAGATGACGAAGACATAATTTATAACAGGTTCACATTTAAATGCATTTTTTCACATTTGGTTATTTTTCAAATTTACAGCTTCAAATTATCATTATAGTCCTAAAACTGCAATCGAAACAGGATTTTAAAGCAACAAATTTGTCCTTTACCATTTTCCCCTCTCAATTGTGAAAACATGCTCCAGATTTTAAAAATAAATCTATTTCTTCAAAGCCAAACGATTTTAAAATTGATAAATTTCAGTTATTTGTGAGCAATATAACGTACATTTTGTATAGTGTTTAAGGTCCAAGAGAATTACACAAATCTATCCCCTCCTCTTTTTCGCTTGGTTTGAGCAGCAAAGGATAAACAAATCTACCCCTTCCACATTTCGGCTAGGTTTGAGGAACAAGGGATAGAAAATTCTATCCCCTCTTCATTCCGGCTAGGTTAGAGGAACAAGGGATAGAACATTCTACCCCTCCCCCCTTTTCGGCTGGGTTTGAGGACTCAACAAGGGATAGAAAAATCTATCCCCTTACCTAAATTATAACAACTCGAACCACAATGAACTTTTATTTTTGTCAGCTTTCCCAATAGTGAAGTACATATTGTAAATAAAAAGGTGTGCGTATTTTTCTTTGATGTTATGATGCAACAATAGTTGTGAGTACACAATTTGGCAAATTGTTTTGCTAACAAAAATGAATCAATCAAAAGACTATTAACAATAATTTTTGAAGTGCACCAGGTTATAAATTTGTTCCTCCAGCAATATTTTATGGAGAAAAGAAAACATGATTTTAACATTTTAGAGACAACTTCAAGACAAAATGCTATATATTAATAAAAAAAAGTTAAATGTGAAAAATTGTAGTTAAAAATGAATCTGTTACAACATATGAAGAATGATGAGCCTGCTTCATGGACGTTGATATGCATTTTTTTAAAGTAATTTCTTTATTTATTTATTCTTTTAGTTTTCTACTCTCCATCCTTTAAAGGCTGAATTGCACAGACATTGTCAACAGTAAACCACTCGAAGTATTAAAAATACTTAATAATATTGCATGGGGGATAAATAATGCATTTTTACTCATTTACAATAATTTTGGGTAAAACTCAGTGTTTTACCGAATCCTGTGGTGTAAGGGTAAAATAATATGAGCACAATAATATTTATCCCGATGCAATAAAGTATCAAGGACGTAAATCCAGAGGGTGGGGGATAACCCCAAACTTTTGGAAGGGGGGGCATATGCATCATCTCCAGATATTCGAGGTGAAACACTGTGCCGATAAACAACCAAAATTCAGATAAGTTATCAACTTATATCAAAATAACATGCAATGTGCACACTTCATCTCTCATTGATTTATACAAGGTAAATTACAATGAAGGAAGTTACGGTGTGCTGATGCGTGAGTAGTGGATGCAATTAGGGTGAGAACATGTATGCAGGGTCTCAGATTTTTCGCTCCGGGGGAAAATACAACAAAATTGAATTTGTGATGATAACCCAGACAGGCTGAATAGGCACCAAAGAGTTTTCTTAAATCTTAATCCGCAAACGTTTCCAGGGGGCCCTTCTACGGACCATGTGGGTTTCAAGATGCGTGTTTGTACGGTTCCTCAATTTATTCGAGAGAGGTAAGGTTTCAGACTCTCAAGTTATTTGCACTCAAAATTTCAAATAAAGGTCAAGAATGCACCAACATGTATCTTAACAATGTATTTTTTCACAGCCCCCAGTGTTTTCATTTTAAAATAAGAAAGATACAACCTATTCAAACAACTACTGCTCAAAAGATAACTCATAGAAAGTGTCAGAATGCACATTAGCGCATCTTCGTCTACAACATTGAGTCGGGGCTCTTGAGTGGGCCAATGACCCACACTTTGCCATGCTCACTCACACACACTCGCACGCTTTCTTTATTTTCACAGAATAACGTTATGCATTTTCATGAAAAATGAAGAGAAACTTTACAAAACGTCCACACACATTTTTTTCTCAAAAGACTAACAGCAGGCCTCCTATCTCCCCTATTTACACCATAACTTAGAACCGAGTCGGCAAAACGAACGTGTGGCCGGCAAACCCCCCAAAATATTTGCAACATACCATCATTGGGTTCCAACAACTAATGGATCATTACATTCCAAGGAAGAACTTTTTCTTCAGTTAAAAGGTCAAAATCAGGCCCTTTTTATTAAGTATTATCGAAAACTCAAGAATGAACCAGAACATCCCCGTAACAAATTTTACAGACCCATTTTTCTCAGAATGATGTCATCAGGTGTTTTGGATGTTGACAAATTTTGAACTTGAAAGGTATCAAATACAATGGCATTTTGCATTTTTTCCGTAAGGTTAGATAACTCTATCTATTGGAAAATGAGTAAATCACAAAATTTAACTGCCAATTTCCCTTCCTCTTTTAAAAAATGTACGTGTAGGACAGATACAGCGGGCGATGATAAAATACACTGGCAAACGGTCAACTCCAGGGGCGAAAACAGTTCTCCCACGCGGGTGAACTCACTCCGACAAATGTCCAGAAGAAGACAAAGCAACGACGGGTACACAATCTGACACCGTCCCAAAATGTGGGGAAGAAGACCCTACCGAACTGTAGATATAGTTTGAAAATGTCCTTTCCGGATTTAACTTCAGCTCTGCCAAATGCACTCGGTCATAAGCGATCTTTCATAAAAATGCTCATTCAACGAGTTATATAAAGTCGTAGCTTCCACTAGTCTTGAGTATTTGTGTTCTCTCGAAAATTTCTCCCAGACCGTATTTAAAGGATTTGTATTATTTTCTGGAAAGTACTCAAACTAGCTTTGAAGTTCCGGAGCCTCCTAAAACACAATTTCTAGAACATTCATTCATCTATCCTTAACGATTAGCGCCGCCCACTGTATGGGGTCAACGGACTTACACGCAGAGAATGATTGACAGCACGTTGCCCGGGCTCGTGACCCCTCTGGTCAAGCCTATTCGTGGATAATGGTAGTTTTTGTCTTTTGTATTCCCTTTGATAGAGTGGAAATACAATTTACATTAAAGGGACACACCGGCTTCGTTGGGCTATTTTGGCTACAAAATAGACTAAAACATGACTCCAAAGGTCTTCCAGGAATGGAGAAGAACGTTTCCTAAAATAAAACATCAATTTTGGTCGTTTTTGAGCATTTTTCAAAAAACGAAGGTCACCTGGGTTATCCGAACCACTTTTTTTGGTTCGGATAACCCTCGTGATCTTCGGAGTTAGTTTTACTTCCAGCCGTATACAAATTAATTAACTCATAGCGTGTCATGGCCGAGTGGTTTAGATCATCGGATTCAAGTTCTGGTGGTTTAGTCATCGGGGTGTGGGTTCGAGTCCCGGTCGTGACGCTTGTGTCCTTGAGCAAGACACTTCGGTATAATTGCTTCTCTTCACCCAGGGGTATAAATGGGTACCTGCGAGGGTAGAGGTTGATATTGTGTTTGAAAAAGCCTTCTGAGCGCCACCACCTTCTTTCTCGCCACCAGGGAGCTGAGAAAGATTAAAGGAACGTTATTGGCCCAATGACCAGGGCACTAATGTAAAGCGCATTGAGACGTTATTGTGAAATGCGCTATATAAGAACTGGTTATTATTATTATTATTATTGTCGTTTTTGCGGGTTTGCTAGTCGGTACACCTCGCTGATCGAATCCGTTGTTTCAAAATCGCAACATTCCAATGCTCTGTGTACGTTCCTTGACCCGATTTGTACCGAATTTCTTGGTAATTAAATAAGATTTATGTCAATACATAGGAATACCACTTTTATATTGACGGTACGATTAGTTTAAACGTGACAAACGAGCCCCCGAAAAAAAACAAAAAAGAGCCCCTGAAGGAACAGGTGAAAAAGAAATTAAAAATTAAAAGGTGGAAGAAAAAAAACCTCATTCGAAATTTCTATTGCATTCTCGACACACAAAATTCCAGCAAAATCATTTCGTTTCCTCAAAATATTATTTAATTCGATGAAAGTATAATTTGTCTCACAAAAGATTATTTTTCATTTTGTGAACGCAGTGTGTTTTTCTAGGTAACGAAATAGATTAAATCTTGAACACGCTTTCTTTCCCCCGAACTACAGTTAAGTTCCCCAGAAATACGCTTTCGTTCCCTAAAGATACGCATTCGTTTCCTCGAAATATGATTTTGTTCGCTGGAAATATGCTTTCCTTCCCTAAATACGCTTTCTTTCCCTCGAAAGCAGATTTCGTACCCTAAAAAAAGATTTCGATTCCTCAAAATACGAATTTGAATTTTTTGCCCGAAATATACTTTCATTCACCCGAAATATGCTTACGCTCCCTAAAAATACGCTTTCGTTCTCTCGCAATGAGATTTTGTTCCCCAGAATTCCTCTTTCGTTCCCTCAAGATTGTGTTCCCTCAAGATAGCTTTCGTTTCCCTGAAGTCCAATCACACCAATTTGTTACATTCCTTTGTGAGGGGCGACTTTGAGAGGGGACGAGTTTGTATGTGAGGGGGCGACTTTGATAGGGGGCGACTTTGAAGTTGGGGACTTTGTAATTGGCGAGTTTGCTGGGGGTGAGTTGACTGGTTTCCGTGTCCGTTGTTTATACACACTTTCAGATGGATAACGTGGACTGGATCCTATTGCCTTGTCGTGGTAAAACACTTACATAAACAGAGCACCAGTCTACAAACATTGCATAGCATGTATCCCGTAAATTTGACACTTGCAGCGGCTGGTAAAGCGTATACGGTGACCTTTGACCGCTTTTGTTTTTTTCGGTCATTTCTCGTTAATTACGTGATATTTTTGTATTAAAAAATATAAAAACCATCTAGAAATAATTGTCTTTGATTCTACATTACTAAATTACGTGAACTGGTAACTGGTGTGTCCCTTTAAGACTGAATTTATTTTGTTTGAATTGAAAACGGGAGCGGGAAGCAAGGGTAGGGCCGTCTTTATACTAACTTAAAACAGAATATTGGGTAATAAATCTATCATTCTGCAGAGCAACATTAAAACAGAAGGCCCAGCGGAGGGTTTCCAAACATTCTTTCTAAAGACACCTATTTGTGTCCGTACACTCTCGGGTCATAATTGATTCTGGGTCCCAGGGGGCCTTTTGGGGGTCAAGCTGACTCGGAATCAATACTGTTTAATTACTCTGTGTAGGCGCATAAAGAGAACAAAACAGTCTTTGGCCGGTAAAAATAAATAACAACTTTGATTCAAAGATTGATAACCTGGGATGTCGACAAAAAGAATTACATTTCCAGAACTCCGTAGTTTAGGGTAGTATTTTTTCACTTAGCGTGATCAAGAACGATTTCCGCTGTTTTAGATTATGGTTCCGGCCATGAGCCAATTAAGACGCTAGATTTCGGTTCGGCTAAGCCTGGCTTCGAGAGGCAAAACATATAAAATCACTGATATTTTCTGAGAAATTTATTTAGAAATGACAAAAACATTTAGCATACTATAACAATAACACAATATATCAATAATGAATTCAGTGAAATTTGTAAAATATTTCAGAAACAATAGGCCTAGCATACTTCACGTTACAATCCAAGTTAAAAGACCACGTTGCCTTAGGATTGGGCGGTATGGGCTTATAAAAGCGATTGTTATGAAATTAATATGGTTGGAATTATGTTTTAAATAAATACCTCAAAATTGTGCGGTTTTCCTTTTACTTCGTGAACTAACACGGTCCGCCATTTTGTAGAACCAATAGACTCCACAAAATGGTGGACTGTGTTAGTTCACGAAGTAAAACGAAAACCAAGCACACTTTTGAAACATCTTTCCAACTATATTTATTTTATATACAAACGCTTTTTATATAGCCCAAAGCGCCCAATCCGAAGGCATCGCGTACCTATAAAACTGAACAGTCAACTGTGCGTAAATACAATATTGTAAAATATATAGGGTCATACTTGGTTAATGACCTTTATTTTTTTTACGATAATTTCTATCCAAAGTTTACTAATGTTATAAAGATGGTCATGGAGGTAAGCATGCTGTGAAGTTATTTAGTCTGAAATGCCCCCCTCCGACTTGAAATAGATACAAATATTTCGAAGAAGTGTGAATCTCCAAAAGATACCTGAAGGCGAGTTTTGGAGATTCAAATGTCCGTGGTGTCTAATTTGTAAATGCTTGAGTGTGTGACAATAATTGGCAGTAGCCGGTGATCAAAAGATCAATTTGCTGAAATTCAAAAAACTAATTGGTGCAAATAATGTGCTAAATGAATTTAAAAATATGTCGTCAAAATTTCAAGCGTGCTGAAGTAAAATTAGCGAAGTCATAAAAAACGTAACGATTGTTAATAACTGGATTGAACATGACGTCATTGACCTCCATCTTTAATGAAAACCAATGGAAACGTCCGTGCAGCGTGTACGCGCTGCGGACAACTCTCAGCCAATGATAGCCTTTCACGTGTGGCACGTTTCATCAACGATGGCCGTCAATGCAAGGAGTCTATTGCCCTTTTAAATTTCGACTGGTTTTACCCAAGTCAGCCGAACGTTATTGTTAAAGGCACTGAACACGTTTGGTAATTACTCAAAATATATATTAGCATAAAAACTTACTTGGTAACCAGCAACGGAGAGCTGTTGAAAGTATAAAACATTGTGAGAAATCACTCCCTCTGAATAACGTAGTTTTTGAGAAAGAGGTAATTTCTCACTAAAATAATAAAAGGCTTCATGCATGAAGCCTTTTATTAGCATCTGAAAGCACACAAAATTGTGCAACAAGGGTGTTTTTTCTTTCTTTATTTTCTTGCAACTTCGATGACCGATTCAGCCCAAATTTTCACAGGTTTGTTATTTTATGCATATGCTGGGATACACCGAGTGACAATACTGGTCTTTGATAATTACCAAACATGTTCAGTGCCTTTAATAATAACATTAGATTCAAATTGAAAATAAGATTCACCACACAGTGATGGGTGTCGTGCTCCAGATTTCCCGTCAATTCAAATCTATTACTAAGTTAGCCTTTTTGAGATATTGACACTATGGGAGTACACTGTTTGGTGTGTGTGTGTACAGACAAATCTACCCAAACCTATTAGTGTCATAGCATTGTGTCCACTATATCCCAAAATGGCTTATTACGTCCTTAACATAAGTATAATAGTAAAACTATAATGTATGGAACGCAAGTGCGCCCTCAATCTTTCTTTTGGCACCTCGTATCTTTCTGTTTTGCTGGAGTCTGTTTGAGACACACGTATAGTACATGGCAAGGTTGTGTCTATTTATCTCCATTTTGTATCTGGGTGTGGCTTGGGCAATGCTATCATTATACTCTGGTTGTGAAAGGGTATTTGTCAGAGAACTCCCATGTACACCTCAATTTCTTTGAGCTGAGGGTTAAATTTAGTTCATCCTGTATCCCGTCATCCTGTGGACTATTATTTGTTTTGGTCTCCAAGTGCTCGTCCCCTTTCAGTAGAGGACCGGTGTCCTAGTGAAATCTGTCCCCGGAGATTCTGTCCCCCAACATGGGCTGAAGGAGGATGATTCGAAGAGGGCGCTATCAGAAGTGAGTACAAAGTTCGCCGAATGGGTTTTTTGTTGTTGTTGTTGTTGTTGTTGTTGTTGTTTTTTTTGGGGGGCACACAGAATCCCCGGGGGACAAAATCTCATACCATACCGGCCTCCCTCCCGCATCACTACACACTGATAATTGATAAAATTACACTTTACATCGAAATAGAATGTGCTAAAACCGAAAATCTTAAATAAAATTGTTAACAGCTAGCATAAACAAACTTATAAAGGCGCTTATAATTTTGGACGTTACCATTTCAAGCTAAACTTGGGTTTAATCGAGTCGAGTAGTAAGTTGAGATATGCTTTGTTTACAAATATCATTTTAATTTGAGTCTAATGTTCGATCAACTCGTTATTTTAGTATCGTATTCTGTGTCTTTTCTGACAGGTGAGAATGAGATAATGTTATTTCATAGTGGGGCAATCAGCGGAGTCCCGAAACTTGTTTTTATAATACTACTTGGATTTAAAAATTTAAATAAAACTTAATATTTTACGCTCAAAAGGTGAAATAATAGTCCGATGAGGAGTACATTGAGATCGCCATAATGAAATCTGAGTTATTAATTTTTTAATCTGAGTAATATCCCTAAACTAGCGTTGAACTTTTTTTCTTAAAAAACATTTCATTGAGATTATATAAAGATCTGATTTGCGGGGGACTTTAAGGAACAAGACGCATTTTCATTTCACTGCGCATTATTTTTTCATAATATGGGATGGGGCCCCACACGATGCCGCGGCCATACATCCAGCTGAGGGATGTCTGACAATACTCGCCGTTCAGGTTGCTGTGAGGCCCTGCATAACCACCATAGATGGTAACTGTCGGTGTGCATCGATTGAACCACCAACCTCCCTTCAACTCATCGGCGCAGTTCAGAGAGGGTTCGGCATCGTTGTCACGATCGTACGTAGAGAAGGGCTGTCCATTGGATGGTGGTTCAGGGGTAGTGGACAGAGCATCATCTGAAACAAAAACATATAATATAGTGTTATAATGACCTTGCGTTTTTTTTTACTTCTATAAAATGGCCGATAAACGAAAGGAAGTTCCAAAAAAAATTGAAAAGAAAAGTAATTCTTATCGGCAATGGACTGTGCAACCAAGTTGGTCCCAACCATCAGTATACTGCCAACCACATTGAGTTGTACGTGTGCGCAACTCTGTTTCTTTAAATACTTAACGTTTAACGTTTTTTACGGATATAGAAATTATATAACATTTTGGGGAATGTAAAATTTAGCCAGGAAATTTATGGAAGTAAAATAAATTTACAAAAATTATCAAAGAAAACCGGAGGATAAGACTTGACCTCCGTTTCCGGTTACTTAAACCGTTGGCCCTAATGGTAGCACAAATTTGGGCTTGAATGGTGATTGGTGATTTCTAACTTTTAAACTTATTTCAGTGTTAAATTGAACAACTAGTTAACTGTATCGGATACAAATTGAAATTGTATTTATAACAGATTATAAGCTAATTTGTATATTCAAGTTTTTCTGTATAAATATATAAACAAATATACAGAAATACAGTCGTTGTTCAAAATGTTCTCATTTTCGATACGTGCGAGACTTGCTCAGTCTATTAAGTTAACATTCAAGATGATGGCAACTGTTTGTACCGCATCATCGATGCTCGAGAGAGGAACGTAATGGTCCCCAATCACCACTGGGAGGGTTTTCGCAAATCGCAGAACCAAGATTGAAGGCACAAGCCGGGAACGAGATGTTTAACTGTTAAAATACACGTCAGACAACAGAGCTAGGTTGTGAGGCTGGGTCCCTCGCTATCCTCGTTTACAATATTTAAAAAAATTCTAAATACTTTACAATAAAAACGCCAATAGCAATTTATTGCAAAAACAAATGGAATTGAAAAATAATACAAATAGTTCGATAAAGTCTAAACTTGGGGACGATGACACTTATATTTTAGAAACACCATTTGCCAATCATCCCCGAATTGTTTGCAACCATTACATGGGTTTAATGACTACATGAACGTCAGTTTGGCAAAATTCTTAAATACTTACAAGAAAGAGTGACCAGAAACGGAGGTCAATCTTATTCTAGGGTTTTCCTTGTTGATTTGTTAATTTTATTTTACTTTCATATAACCATGCATGGCTGAGTTGTAATTATGATATAAAAACAAATTGAGCTATAAACTACGTGAAACTACAGTGTTTGGAGAAGCAGAATCACGCACACGTAAAACTCAACGTGGTTTGGACCAACTTGGTCCCAGAAGTTCGAATAAGCACGAGACTTGCAGTCTAAACAGTCACCCAGACTATTAACTGAATAGTATGGCAAGCCCTTCATGCTCAGATAATTTCCGTGTAACAAATTGTTGATACTGATCAGCTAAGACTTATAACAAATTTAGTAATTAGTAGACAGATCGGATGATTAAAGCTAGGGTTATAATAGTAAACAATAAATAAATAACATTAAATAAAAAACTGCTCTGCTCTTAACAGGAGGTGCACGGACGGTATTATTTTGTATATATAAATATCTTACGACCATGATAAGAAAAACTTGATTGGCGTATTGATTGGATGTTGATTGATTGAATGTTGGCGTATGTTTATTCATTATAAGTCGTCATTTTATATATTCCGTTTAAGTGTAGGCTACCGTGGGGGAGGGGTGTTCCTCATGTGTGTCTCCAAATTACCATAGACTGAAGATAGTCGAGCCAAAGGAGGGCGCTATCAGACAAAATGTCTACGTGAGGGTGCACTACTCTAAATCGACCAAAAATTCATGCGCCAAGCTACTTATCATAATTTGTAAACCCACAACTTATTTTTAATTATAACGTTTTGAGGGTCATGCAACTAATAGAGTGTGTAATTATAAGAACTTATCACAACCTGGGGGTTCTGGGTTTCAAGTTTTGATAAATTTGGGCTTTAAAGTTGGTCCTATTTAGCTTGGGAATTGGAGGAGTGCCTCATGAAAATTGGCGGCAAGTCGGTTTGGGAAAAAACACATTTTCGGGGGTGTTTTTTTCTGGGGTAATTAGTAAAAATTCCAAACGGCTGACCTGCCAAAAATTGAAAAGAAATCTGAAGTTTAGTGGTCTGAAAATATATTTGATTGGTTTTCAAGAGGCTGAGAGACTTTTAACTATTTTGTGAGAATTTTTGAATATTTAGCATTTATCATTGTTTGCTATGGGAGTCTATTTAGAGGGGTGAAACCAATCAGTGAACACTTCGAATTGTTACATTCTCTATAACAGCACACTTACCCAAACCTCCCAGATATGTAAACGCACCATCATGAAGAGTGTAGTTCACTCCGTCGACATGAAAGTCATCATACACCCCAAACAGCTTTCTAATATGCGTTTGATAACCTGGAGTTACATCCACCCTCATCTCCCATTTCTGGTCCTCATCGGGTTCAGTGAGACGACGGAGGATCTCGTTCCCTAGCCAGAACTCTCCTTCCTTGTCACCGAAACCATCCCTATACTCGGCCCAGCTGCGGGTGAAATTAACCTCCCCGTTCAAGCGTCGCTGGAAAACCTGTAAAATAAAATAACCAAAATAAACCAGCCAGTTCCTTTATTTTTTATGATATAACAGAATCCCCCCTCCCCACCCCCGACTGTAAAGTCGGCTCTGAGTAAAGCGTATAAGCGCCCCCACTCGGTCCAAAATGACCAACGGGTAGGAAGGGCCATCTTAGACTGGTCCCCTGTCTTTATCCACAAGGATAAAGACAGACACTGGTTTTACAGGCCCAATGATTTTATTTGATACAATCATTTTATCGGATAAACCCGCTGTGAAGTAAGCTTTTCATAATATCTGTGTTATGCTTCGTCCGAGGTGATCGGTCTTCTGCATGCAGGCTAGGGTCATATAGCCTGAACAGAACATCTGACGTCTCACTTCGAGGATTTGCGGAAAAAAGACAGGGGACAAGTCAGGATCATCCCAATTTCGTGCTAGACCGTGGGCCGTCCAGCCGTATCTTACAGTCTTGTTCTCTTCAACGGGGGTTTACTCAGTAACCACTCCAAAACGAAGATAATAGCAATTTTTGCTTGTTCCCCACGCTCAATATGTTGCACATTATTTCTAAATTTGACGACAAAAATCGCCCTAATTTGTGCAACGATATACGGTAACTGAGTCAGGCGTGAGTAGGTTGTCCAATGAAATTTGGGTTCTCATCAAGCAGCTGACCAATCAAAATTAGTCTTATGGATACGTGCGGATGTACGAAGGGGCGCGTTGCGACGTGTCATGTGCGCGTTTACGGATTTGCACCATTGGAAGATTGCGCTGCTCATTCTGCATTCCCAGTGAGGGTACTCAACCAGACGATTGAGCAACGTTCTGCGCAATCTCGATATTGTGCAAATCCATATAATGCACTCGACATAAACAAAGCTTCACACAGCTGATCGTCATGTTGACAACATGACGGAAGAAGACAGCGAGAAGCACTCTAATTTACGGTGTTACACTGCAAAAACGTTGGTCAAATCATTTGACACATTTTGTTGGGCAAAGTAACTTCCACAATTATTGGTCAATAATTGCCCAACGCAAGCAATAATTGGTGTTGTTGGGCAAACATTTTGTTTGCCCATTTTTTTATAAGAAGTGGAACAAAAGTTGGGCAAGTGTTGGGCAAATATTTCGTAATCTGAATTCATCATTATTGTTGGTTACCCTATTGCCCATGTATTGGGTAACTTTTTGGTAATTTTAATTAGTCGTGATTGTTGGTTAAAATGATGCACATTAGTTGGTCAAAATCGTCCGATCATGCGCACTACGATCAAAGAGTTGCCCAAGAACTGGGCACATTTTACCCAAAAGTTGGGCATTGTTCCCGCCAAACGCCATACGACGTGTGTGCATAAAAGCATAACAAACAATCTTTTCCAACATGGCGAGTGGAGGAGTGGCTGTGACCGTGTCGTCTCTCTTAAACGAGCGGGGTTGCCCTGTGGTTAAATCCTTTTTGAAGGTTAGTTTTTAACTTATGTGGAGTTGTGTTTCCTATTCAGTCGTACATAGTCGTGACAGTTGCAGGGCGAGCAAAACAGTGACACTACCGTTGAATTATTGTCAGTTTTATCATGGCTTTATGTGCAACGCTGGCCCGTGGCATGTATGCATGTATGTTGTGTTGTACATGTACATTATGTGTGTGTACATTTTGTACATAATATTTTGCCCAACAGTATAGCACGCCCCCCCCCCCCTTTTGCTTGAGAAAAACAAATTATTATCTCAGTGATTTTTTTTTTACAGCCATAGGCCTACTGTATTTACATAATATTGGATGGCTTTGAGTGTGATACAAGAATATATTGCTCGAGCTATGACACTTTGTTTCATTTGTGGACCACTATTAATTCACTGACTGATGAGGAATTACACGTGAATCTGTGTGACTTGTGTGGACATCGTGTTTTTCTCACACACTGAACATAAGCGCGAAACACCTGCACATGCCTGGCGCAGGGTCCGGGGGGAGTGAAGATCATACAACCGCAGCGTGAGTCGACCATGCCACCTGTGTGTGTACATTGTGCGAAGAAGTTTCTGGCTGCAGGTCAGCACGCGTGCGCGCTAAATACAATGTGACTTTTACAATACAAACTTCGGAAACTAGTATTAAGATAAAAAAAAGTGAAGACATAGCCCCATGAATAGGGCCAATCCACTTCGTATCCTTGGCTCTAGCACCATTGCATTCCTATTTTTGTGCCCGATTTAATTTTTAATCCGGGTTATTAAACTTACTAATAGAATGCTACTGTACTTGTAGAAAGCCCTAATGCTTAATTGTTTTTTAAAAACATCACAGATCTTTTGGGAAAATTGTTTGCTTTTCGAATCGCGAGTGTGATTTTTTTCCCACATATTATTAACTTGCGCGAAAAACCATTGTCATCTTCCCTCAACAATCCACAATAGTTATACGATCAACTGCTGATATTTAATGGGGACCAAACTGATTCACTCAGCGCGCCATCAAGGTCTTGTGAAATAATGTGGTGCGCATCTTAAGCCCGTCTGCGCAAAAGATATTATGCTCAGCGCGTTATGTAAATCAGTCTAGTCCCCATTAGATCGAATAAATATTGTGAAATTGTTCAGGGAACCCAACTAGTATGGTTCTCGCGCAAGTTGTTAATACGTGATCAAAAAATTCACTCTCGCGACTCGAAAGGCAATCAATTTTCCCCAAAAATCCGTGATGTAAAAAAAAAGTTAGCATTAGGGCTTTCTACAAGAAGGCCTACAGTATAGTAGCATTCAATCTGTAAGTTTTATAACCCGGATTAAAAATTACATCGGGCACAACAATATGATTGCAATGGTGCTACCAATTGGCAAGGATACGAACGAAGTGGATTGGCCCAATATAGGGCCAGTGAAGACATAGCATCGTATAATCATGGTGTCTCACTCTGTTCAGAAAATCACAGATTTTTTCGTATTCAAGAAAGAGGGTTAATATCTGTTGTGTTTCTTTCAAACTGGTAATTATCAATATTGTGCAGATAGTACACCTATGCAGGGCTGGGGGGGGGGGGGGGGGGCTATGCCTCTAGGCCTACCCTCACATTTTCGTACATTAATGTTATTATTGCTCGAGATATTGCATGAGATCGCACCACAGAGCATCTAGAATCCTAACTGTTTCGGAGCATTTAAGCGGGCCCCGTAACCGGCCCATGCCGTAAGGGCTTCGCGTTACGCGCTCGTAGGAGCCACAAATTGCATTCACCATTTGCTGCTTGGTAAATTTTCACGCCCCTCCCCGTTTGGAAAATCCTGGATCCGCCCCTGACTATTAGTTGGTCAAAACATTTACCCAGCAATGTTGGGTATAATTTTGACCAACAGTTTAGTGAGTTCATATTAGACCTAACGTTGGTCAAAATGTTGGTTAAAATTTTACCAATATTGTTTGCAGTGTATGCCCATTTGTGTGGTGTTCATGAAGCATTAACACATAGGCCTATAACTGAAACATCGTGGTTAAAATTCAGACAGTGTGTGCAGATTTGGAAGGAACTTGATGGAAAATCAGCTGAAATAGCGAGGTGTTTCTTGCAAGAAGATGACGGGTGATGCAGCCAATACCTAAGCGAATTCATCGGAAGTGCTACCAATATTTTACGGATGCTACCAAACAAAGACGGGCTGTACTTGCGAAGCAGAAGCGAGACAAGGAACCTTCCTCTTCTTCCATTACAGTACAGTCCACCATCTGGTGTATTACGTACCTATTACGAGCCTGCTGCTGAAGGTTAGAGAATTGTTTATATTGAACATTCATTTGTGACTGTAACTAAGTACTATTGTACAAGTGTATGGGTTGAGTAATCGGGCTCAAATAAAAAGTCGTCTCTTGCTCTTTTTATACTTTAGTCTGAGATTGGTTGGCCCGCAGTAGCTATTGTATTCGCTACCAACATTTCCATTTTTAACAGTTTTATAGAGCCTCAATTGGTCCTTGAATCGCAATAAACGGGTCCAATGTAACAATCAACATGTTGTTCCAACTGTTTATAAACATGATTGGGTATAATAAATTTGGTCCTGGCTTTATCTTAATGTAAATTTCACAAAAATGTTTAAAAAAAGAAAGACCCCAAAAATAAAGAACGTGATGGGCATTCAGACCCATATTTGTACACAGTACTGTTCGTAGCTCTGATGTCTAAGGGGCGTGACCAAGAGCTACTTTTTTGCAAGAAGGGTAATGGCTCGTATTGTGTACATTTTCTGTACTACTAATCCTAATAAGTATTAGGTATTACTACAGACAGGCGATATGACTAATGAGCCATTTCTGTCGGGGTAGTGGCCATATTGTTTACATTTTAGAAAAATCAATGTTGCCAAAAGTATTAATTGAAGAGGGACTAAATTTTGTTATAATTGTATTTGTTTATTTATTTGTTTTTCCCAACCAGATCTCAGTGAATCTTCTTAGAACATCAGCCTAACATCCCACCTCCCAATGGACATGGATGTAAGTTGATAGATTACACCATATGCATAGACTGGATGGATAAGGAATCTGTACAACATAGAATACTGGAACTTGCAAACCGTTCATGCAGTAAATCGAAGTGTAAACTCAGCAAATCAGACAGTAAATGTTGTGTATCGTTGGGCCTTTCTTGCACAGAACTATGTACATGTAGGAACTGTGAAAACCGCAATACACCAAGTGATGACGAAGAAAGTGATGCAGAGGAGTACATAGAAGATGTAGGTGACGAGGCTCTTGAAGAGGAGGAAGAGAACTTTTAGACCACTCAGAACAATTAGGCAGTTGTTTTGAAAACATCACCTTACCTCATTTGAACAAACATTCATTGTTCATCAGGAGGCACATGTCGATGAAGCACATGATGAACATTGTAGTTAGTCCCATGGACTCAGCCGATCAAGCACAAACATTATCAGTTATGATCAAGATATCTTTTTTGCGTGCATACTACTTTCCACTCATGCTCTACGTTATGTCACGTTGGAAACTTAAATGGACAAGTTGCCTTGGATTGGGCGATTTGAAAGCATTTGTTTTTAAATTAATATGGTTGAAATTATGTTTTTAAAAGGAAAAATAAGTACATGTATCCACAGAAATATGCCTTTCAATTGTGTGGTTTTCCTTTTACTTTGTGAACTAACACGGCCCACCAGTTTGCGGGGTTAAAAATTTGGCTCTACAAAATGGCGGACAGTCTTAACTCTGAATCAAAAAAGTATAAGGAAAAACCACCCAACTGAAAGGAATAATTGTGTGGATTATTATATTCTACTTGTGAAACATCTTTCCAACCTTTTTCATTAACGAACGCTTTCAAATGCTTTTTTAAATACTTATTTTAACTTTTTTCATTTTTTTGTTCACAACCACTAAAGAGCATCTATATATTATTTAAAAATGGAAAATATTGAAAAGAACAGTAACGTTGCATTTACATTTTAAATCTTTATCGTATCACACTTCATTAATAATCGATATCAAAAACACATAATTTATAACTCTGTGTTTATACTTTTGATTATGCAAGTTGAATTGACATTCAATAAATTCAAAGAAGGAAATATCTGAGTTTGTTTTCAATTTTTCTAATGGCTGTTTTGATATACTATGTTGGTTAAAAAATGTATCATGAACTCCAACCCCGCCCCCAGTCAGGTTATTTACACATGTATGATGTACCCCATTCCTTTCATTCCTTTCCTCGCTCGTGGCCGAGCAGATAAGAGCACCGGACTCAAGCTCTGGTGTTTCTGTTCAGCAGAGTGTGGGTTCGAGTCCCGGTCGTGACACTTGTGTCCTTATTAAGCAAGACACTTAACCATTATTGCTTCGTCCTTCGGATGGGACGTAAAGCCGTTGGTCCCGTGTGTTGTGTAATGCACGTAAAAGAACCCAGTGCACTTATCGAAAAGAGAAGGGGTTTGCCCCGGTGTTCCTGGTTTGATTGGCTGCATATTGCGCCACAGCACCTTGTAAACATTACATGGTGCTATGTAAAGAAATAGGTATCAAAATTCAAAAAGTAGCTCCACATATATACCTTGCAGGAAAATACTGACTGTTGAAGCGCCTTGAGCGTCACTGAGTGACGGATATGAGCGCTATATAAGAAGCCACTATTATTATACCTGAATTGTTAATTGCCTAGAAATAGTGTAGAGATTCAACATTTCTCAATGGACCAACTGGCCTATAACCTATTCCCTACCACAAATATAAACACCAAGTACAATTGAAAATGGTGCTCCAATATCTATTTAAGCATACAAACTTGTAAAAATGTTGTTAGCACACATGATGTTAAAATTATAAAGGTTTCCACATCATAATTTGGATTTTGTGCCTAGCTGGAGAAAGCCTCTCTTTTTTGGTAAATTGAGGGCGCTGTTTTTCTTTATGTTGAAAAATGTGAATTTTTTTCCGTGAATTACACATTAATGTGCAACATTTGAGTGTGGGAACAATTCGATTCTTGATTAGACTCATATTATCTACAACTTGGGCTATATTTCATGCATTACAATTGTTCCCGTCGTGCATCGCTACGTCCTGAACAAGGTTTTGTACAAGCTTATCGGCCATCCCATCAGTTTTGGATGAAACAGGTAGTGCCGAGCGAGAAAGAACCCTTTTCATAAGACGTCACAAGGCTTAACAGCGCCCTCACAGTGATCAATAAAGACCATTGGCTGAAAGTTGTATACGATGCGTACATTGAATGCACGTTTCCATTGTTTGACCCCCAGTAATGGCGGCCAAAGTCAGTTTGTCCCCAAAAGTAATTTTTGATATCGTTTCCCCAACAACAAAACAATTACGTACAATAGCTGGACAAAAAGTGACAGTACAAAAATATAAACTTACATAAGAATGCCTACTAAAACTGCGATGTTTTTGCGGTGACGTAGTTCAGGAATAAGTTGAATATTATAATAAAACTGTCTGTAGTGAATTACGATATAAAGGGGGAGTGGAACGGGGAGGCTGAAAGAGAAGGGCGGGGAGGGGGGCGATTGTAAATTGTACAGTGCCCACCTCGGCCAACTTTTATGACGCTATAGTAACACCAAACGTTGTTTGGCACATAAAAATAAAGCAAATATCAGAGACATGCGAATAACCAAAATGTTATGGAATTGACATTGTTTTAAACGATGCCCCATACTTAGTTTCCATTACTAGTATAAGTACATTTTTAACATTTTTATTATCAACGAACAATGTCTCGATAAAGCTTCTTCGATAAAGTGCCAGCAGTACTATTATGAGGATAGTGAACTGTATTATTTTGAGTAACATTGAATAGAAATAGGTGATCTTCTCAAATATACAACTTACTATCCAACCCTTAGAGTCCGTCGTCATGTCACAGTAGACCTCCAGGCCGTCAGGATACTGAGCTGGGGTGATATTGTATACACCACTCTCGGTGTGACTAGCGTTAAACAAGGCCTGACAGTCAGCGTGCCCCGGCTTGGTGGTCGTTGGAGGTTCAGTAGTCGGAGGTTCCTTGGTCGTAGTTGACGGGTCCGTGGTCGTAGTTGGCGGGTCCTTGGTTGTAGTTGGCGAGTCGTTGGTCGTTTTTGGCGGGTCCGTGGTCGTGGTTGGTGGGTCGGTGGTCGTAGTTGGCGATTCGCTGACCGTGGTTGAGGTTGGCGGTTCGGTGGTCTTGGTTGGCTGATCAGTGGTCGTAGCTGGCGGCTCCGTGGTCGTAGTCGGCGATTCGTTGACTGTGGTCGAGGTTGGCGGTTCGGTGGTCTTAGCTGACGGGTTGTTTGTCGTGGTTGGAGGTTCAGTCACCTTACTTGTACGGTCCGTGGTCGTAGCTGAAGGGTTATTGGTCGTAGTTGGCGGTTTCGTAGCTGGTGGGTTAGTGGTAGATGTCAATTCAATTCAATTCAATTCAAATCAACATTTATTTTCACATTGTAAACAAACAATAATAATAAACAGATTTAGAGCAATAATTATTTAAATCAAGGACAATCAAGAACTGATTGAGAGAAAAATAATTAATGAAAACCAAAATAATACAGAAATCGCGGGACGATATGAATATTATAAACTCCACAGTCGGGTAACAAGGCAGGAATGCATAACAGAAAGGAAGCTAAGCCGAATATTTTGAAACCAGCAGTGTTTTAAATGTGGCCTTGAAACGACCCACAGACGGCTGAGTTTTTAATACCTTGTCAAGACCATTCCACAGCCTTGGCACCCGAAATCTAATTGTTCTGATAGTGTATGTTGTGCGGGTGAAAGGAACGTAAAGATTGTTAACAGAACGAGTACAGTACTCGTGGGTATCATGAACTGCTGAAAAGTAGGATATAAAGGTAGAAGGAAGAAGTTTATTAATGTACTTGTACATGAATATCCCGATGTGAAGTTTGTTGATTTCAGTAAGAGGTAATGTGTTCAGCCTAGAAAAGAGTGGTGCGGTGGTCCCGAGGGTGTGAAATTGTGCTATTAATTCTAATGGCTCGTTTCTGGAGTGATCAGAGGAAGCAGTTGATTGTGGCTAGAGGATGCCCAGACAATATTACAATAGTTGAGATAGGGAAGAAAGAGTATTATAAAGATGTCTGCGGGTTGGTGGTCTTAGTTTTAGAGTCGGTGGTCCCACTTTGAGGGTCAGTGATCGGGCCAGTGGTAGATCTTGGCGTAGTGTCTGCTTAGAAAAAAAGGATAATAAATGTTGGTGATATCCCATCCAGTGACGCTGTATCTGTTAACTTGTTGTAATTTGAAAAATGTATTTGTGACAATACAATTCCAAATATGGTTACTGTGCTGTGTATGGTAGGGTTAAGCACATAAGGGTTCCATATTCGTTCCGGGAAACAGGTATACTAGACACCAAAGTCTATACCAAACCCACTGAAACCTACCAATAACTACACAAATCCTCGTCTCATCCTCCACACGTGTTCAACGCATTTGTTTACGGGAAACCCTCCGTATTGCAACAAACAACAAAGAGGATTTCAACAACAAAGTTGAGATGTTCAAAAACAAACTCACAGCAAGAGGTTACGCCCACGATGAAGTGAACACGCAGATACAAAAAAGTATCACATCGTGAACGACAAACATGATTCATAAGAAACCGGAAGCAAAACAAAACTCAAACACACCTCTCGTCTTCACGACAACCGACAACCCGGCACTATTAATAATAATAATAATAATAATAATAATTTGGGAGGCTAATCATCCTTACTGGCAGCTAAGAGCTGAATTGCGAAGGACGCGTCTACAACGTGTTCGAGAAGCAGGCATGCAAGGGCGCCTTTGGCAGCCAGCCACATCAACCCATTATGACCACGGAGCACAGCCAGAGATCGAAAGTGTTTGATTTTTTTTCTTCCGAGGGAGGAAAACCGGATGGTCTGGAAAACCCTCGTGGCACAGCAGAGAACCAACGCACAACTCAACTCACATATGGCCCTGGCCGGGTATCGAACCTGGGTCACCTTGGTGAGAGGCGAGCGCTTTACGCACAAGCCACAAGGATATATCACGGGCAATCAACAAATTTTGGCCTCAAATTCAGAGCGATGACACACTCTCGGAAATATTTCCGAGCAAAATTGCCACCAGACCAAACTGAGTCTGAAAGCAACCTCGACTATCATTCTCCCGCAAACAATTCATATGAATTACAAGAAACACTTGAGGATCTAATTGCCTTACTCTAAGCAATCCAACAACGGATTAACGCCTTGTTACTCAAAAACACTGACATTACCACGGCTATATGTCCCCAATTCCCAAAACAATTGTTGCAACCCCACACATCTTTTAAAAGATGTTCAAAGAGATTTACCTGATTCCCTGAATCGACCTACATGCAACTGAAGAGGAAGCGAACAAGACTTCCGAAAGTTAGCTATTGCTACCCAAAGGATCTGCAAAAATATCCTGGCTTGATCTAGAAAAAAAAAAAAACGTTTACCACTGGTAAAAAAAGATCACATTATTTCGGTTGAACTATTTTCCCACCACTTCCAGTTAAAATAACACAAGTGGAAATAGTCCAGCACAGTTACCATATTTGGAATTGTATTGTTACAAATACATTTTTCAAACTACAACAAGTCAACAGATACAGCGTCCCTGGATGGGATAGCACCAACATTTATTATCCTCAACACTAAATGTTAATAGTTGGAAAGTTACTCACTTGTCAGTCGAGTCTCAAGACCTGGACATTTTCTCTTGATCTCTCGAAGGAATGACTTAACCCAGGCGAACCAAGAGCCTTCGTTACCCTCATCGTGATGTAGTGGGCAGCGATAACACAGACCCATGCCTTCCTCTGTCGAAGCCAAATTGACTATGGACCACAAAGAAAACGAGACACAGGTCTAGTGATATCACGGAAACTGCACGATCTGGTTTAAAGCGTTACATCAGAATGGTTTTCAATTGTTAGAATTTCAGTATTACTGTTTAGTGCCAATGACTCGTCAATATTAAGCAAAAGACAAATTCATGCAACGAAAAGTCACCTTTGAACCACCGAACACCCGGCCGCCCGCCCGAGATATTTTGCTCCCGCTAAGTTGCGGCAGAACCAAACGGGGCGCTGTTTGCAAGTGATTTCGTCATGAAAAATAAATGAATAATGCATGTTTTAGTTATAATCAATGGCAATCCGCGATCAAAACTGGTCCACGATTGTTTGCATTATGAACCGTTGGTTTTCGTGAACAATCGTTGCACGTGACTTACAATATAGACCGTGGGATGATGCTCCAAATTTTGCTTTCCAGTAGTCTACCTCACACAACTACTTATATTTGGTCTTAAAATTCGTAGGAAATTCAACTTACCACGTCACAAAAGTCGGCAAGCCCAAAACTTGCACATTATAGATTTATTCGCGAAAATATAAGCAAAATAATGTGTGTATAAAAAAATGACTATACGAGTGTGTGCAAGAACTAAAACGATGACTATACGCTCGGCCAATCATAGCGCATTTAACATACGTGTGGACCAATGAAAGAGCTTATTTCTGAGTACTTCGGTTCTGTGGATTTAGGAAAGATGGCGTCTTTTCAGGGAACATCGTCTTGTGACGGGGAAGGAAGTTGCGGAGATGACCCTGTTTTTTGTTATATGCACACAACATAAACTAAATTCAAGCTTGTACAGTTTAGCATGGAGCAAGTGACAAAAGCCTTGCCAAGTTTAAGGAATGTAGCAATCGTTGGCAGGAGTTAGATTGCCCAGAATACGTGATTCTGATTGAACTGTCATCATGTCGAGGGTAAGGATGAGGCGACGCAGCCTAGCCAAGATTTTTTTTTTTTTTAAAATGTTAGTTTGGCTTGAAACTTAATTGATGCTATAAAGCATCTGTTTGAGTTTTAAATCATATTTGGGTTAGACAAGTATGCGGAAGATCAGGCAATGTATACTCTTATTGTTTTGTTTTGACAGATATTAACAGAAGTTTTCAACTGGTGCAAAAAATATGTAAATTGCCATGATGTCATCATCATTATTTTTGACAATTAAGCAAGAATACAAGAAGAGAATTGTGCATGAGTACAAAGTGTAACGAAGCTTTTGGCTTTCCAAAATGTACACCTTAAATAAGTGGACAACAATTTATTTGAGAATTAAATAGACTGGGCAAGTCTCGCGCGCATTCGAACTTCCGGGACCATAGTGGTCCCAACCATATGGAGTTTTTACGTGGGCGAGATTTTGTTTCGTCAATTATTTTAGTTAAACGTAGGTTATGACCTAGAAAAGTATACATGTTGTTGGGAATGTAATACTAAGTGATAACAAAATATGAAAGTAAAACTAATTCAACAATATAACGAAGATACTGAAAAGATGGCGTTCTGTGTGCAAGCTCTGTTTTGGGCCCTGATCCTTGTTACAAATGTTCCTGCCTACAGGCCCCACAGAAGTCTCCAGATTACATTACAAGATAGAATATTACTTGCTGATCTATCTAGTCGCTCAAATCAGAGATTTGCTGCTCAGAAAAATGCCATTTGGAGTGGATTTTACTCTGAAAACTCTCTCCATCTTCAGCCTAATTTACAAGCTAGCTGCTTTATTCAGAGCACGCCTGATCGACCTCATTGTCATGAGCCTGCCAGCCCTGCCAGCCATTGTTATCACCTAGCAACACTGGACAACAAGCTGTCTCTACTGAATCCAACATGGCTTACTATTAACAACAATACCAGACTCAGACACCCACAGCACAGTAAGTTTGGTAGAGCTCCTGTTACTTACTATGCCAACTCTACATCTACATTTAACCTTCCACTGGCTGTTTCTGGAGATGTAGAGCTAAACCCAGGACCCATTAAGGATCCATGTGGCAAGTGTAGTAGACCAGTGAAATGTAATCAAAGATCAATACTTTGTGATGACTGCAATGTGTTTTGGCATCAGAAATGCATACCAGAAATGTCAATTGCTCAGTACACGATGTTGATATCTAGTACAACTAACTGGTTTTGTCCTGTCTGCACTTCCCTTGCATCTCTGGCTTTCTCATCATGTAGTGACACTTCATTCCAGGATGTTTTTGTTGACTCGTCACCTCAAATTCCTTCATCGCCCATCCCTGAGGCTACTCAACAACCAGGTATATCCAATAAACATGTATCAGGTTTGATCTTCAATGCAAGGAGTCTCAGAAATAAACTGAATGAGCTGCGTTTGCTTCTTGAAACTACTGCACCTGACATTCTTGGTATTACTGAAACATGGCTGACATCTGATGATATTTCAGTGGATCCCATCCTTCAACAATATAACTTTATCACATTTAGACGAGATCGCAACTGTGCCCGCAGAGGTGGAGGTGTTTTGATAGGTGTCAAAGCCTGCCTGAGTCCACGCCATCTCCCTGACCTTGAACATGCCGACCTAGAAATTTCCTGCGTGAAAATTACGCTCAAACAGAATAAGTGGCTGCTTTGTGTTGTGTACAGACCGCCTAATAATTCAACTGCCGATTACTGGGATAAATTCCAGACAGCTATAGATGATATACACCTGGCCACCTCAAATTACCAGGGAGTCATTGTTACCGGTGACTTCAATGTGAACTGGGCCAAACCTGACACAACCAACTGCAAAACCTCACACGCATTGTCTCAGCTATGGACTTAACTCAGCTCGTCGATGTACCGACTCGTCATTGTTCACATGAATTAGCCCATGGAACAATCATTGACCTTTTCTTTACGAATCATCACATACTAGTCAACTACTTGTCCTAATCCTGTGGGGAGTGACCATCATGCCGCCAGCTTCCACATCAAGTGCAGTAAGACTCAGCCACCAAGAACCACCATGAGACAGTTTTTATCCTTTAACATGCCGATCTTGAGCATTTTAATACATTGCTTCGTTTGGCACCATGGGACCTTTTTATAAACAGCGTGTCTGACATAAACTCTGCCTGGGATGGATTCCTAGATCTCTTTGATGCTGCAGTACGAGATGCTATTCCATGTAAAAGACAGCGTTCAAGGAGACCTAGTCCCTGGATTGATGATCACATTAAAAGTATGGTTGTAAAAAAAACGTAGGGCATGTGACGCGACAGGGTGCTTACCCGGTTAATAAATATTCCATGTTAAATTGCAGAAGTGTAAAGGCTATGACACACGATTGAGGGCGCTAGCGCTAGCAGCATAGGCGTAGTACTAAAGCATAGGCGAAGCAGCGCGTGCACTGAGTGGTGGACGGCGAGGGTCACCGTTCACTCATGTGAGGCGTACAGCGCATGCGCGAGGCTGCACCAAAAGCTATATAAAGCGCGTGTTTCCGTGTGAGCAGCGTCCTTCCGCTGTGCTAGGATAAGGTGCGTACAAACTGATAGGCGGGTATAACCTCCTTGTATAACCAGGCGGTTGGGAATGTGGTAGGCTGTGTGGAGATAATAGGATTCTCATAGGATCCTAGCGGTTGTGCGATCGGAAATAGAGATCTCTGCCGAAACCCTGCAACGCAAGTTGCGCGGGGCGGTGACTCTATAATCTCCCGTGGCCTGATCAGACCCTTGTGTCCCGGTGTGCGAGGCTGGCGGTACTGCCTGGTCCGTTGCTGTCATAGCACTATCGAATAGAGTGAGAAAGGGCGTGAGACTATTACCCGTGGGGCGTGCGATCGATTATTACGGGCGTGTTGCTGAAACCCATCAGTGCAAACTGCGTGGGGCGACATCCCTGTATTGTTATAGTCCCGACCTGCGTCATTCAAATCTTAAGCGCATGTTCGTAGCAAACTGAGACGTGAGTCATAGACCTCCATTTTGTTGTGTAAAGGGCGCCACCTACGGTGGTTGAGGAGCCGAGAAGATTGTACAATAAAACATCTTTGTTGCCATGTGTGCTACTTGAAACTTTGTGTCATCCTGTGTTTATTCTTGCTGTCTTCGTCTGGAGCCGAGTCTAGGAGTTAAGGGTCAGGGGTCATCAGTAGCATCCCGAGCAACGTACCATAATTATACCAGCACTGGGACGGTATATTTCTATCCCAACGGATCTGTCTCTAGCCGCTCAGAGCGTTTCCGGCCAGGCCGTCCGATGCCGACACTCTCTTAGGGTAGTTGTTCAGCAACTTCCTATTCGAGGGGGGTGTTGCGCCACAGGCATTTAAGCTTGCCAAGCGCATTGGGTCTTACGAGCGCTGGCACACTTATAAGAAAATCCGGAATAATGTTAAAAGTGCTGTTAATATTGCCTATTCCAAACATGTTAACAAGCTTTTTAGTTCAGGGAATGATAACAAAAAAAGATTCTTTTCAATTGTTCGTAGCCAAAGGAAAACACCTTGTCCCTCTGTCATGAATAATCATGGTGATATTGTGCATAAGCCTGAAGTGATATCCACAATGTTTGGGGATTACTTTAATTCTGTTTTTGTTACAGTTGATTCAGAACTTCCTGGTTCTCCTCCCACCTGTGAGTTTCCACTCCCTCCTGTCATTGCCACTATCAGTATTGGCGATGTTCAACGTATTATTGATCAATTGTCTAATGATAAATCCCCGGGGCCTGACAATATCACGCCCCGGCTGTTGAAGTCATGCTCGGCGATAATCTCACCTATTCTTCGTGAATTGTTTTGTATATCCTTGTCTCAAGGCAAACTCCCTACCCCCTGGAAAAGGGCTAATATCACTCCTGTTTTTAAGTCTGGTAACAGAGGCTTGATCTGTAACTACCGTCCCATTGCATTGACTTCGGTGGTTTGTAAAGTCATGGAATCGATTGTTGCCAAGACCTTAACATCCCATGTTACTAATCATTTGCTTTTGTCACCCAAACAGCATGGGTTTGTAAAGGGGCGATCCTGTGTGACTCAGCTTTTGAATGTTACCAACAATTGGCTGACCATTCTTGATAAAACTATTCCGCCCAAAATTGATGCAGTGTTTCTTGATTTTGCCAAGGCCTTTGATGTAATGCCTCATGATATTTTACTTCAAAAGCTAGCCCGTCAATATAATATTACCGGCAATATTTGGAAGTGGATTAAGTCCTTTATCTCTGGACGTTATCAGCGGGTACTATACAAAGGTAGCTTTTCACCCTGGCTTCCAGTTTCATCAGGAGTTCCCCAGGGTAGTGTCTTATAGGACCACTTTTGTTCAACATGTTCATTAATGACCTTGCCTCATGCACTTCTTCTGCCTGTCTGTTGTTTGCAGATGATACATTGTTATTCAGACCTATATCTTGCCAACAGGATGAATGTATTCTACAGGAGGATCTAAATCAAATCCACAGATGGTGTGTAGACAACAAGATTGTCACAGAGAAACCCTCATGTTTTGTATTTTAATGCATATTTATTAGCTGTCCTGAATATTGATGACTTGTAGCCCAAAGTACGAATAATGCATATCATTAGACCAACACCCGATCCAGCAATGCCGTGGTTGATTGAAGCTGAACAGGTAATAACAATAGGTAGCAGTGTTTGAGGAATGCTTTGGTTGGAGTTTACAGGATTGTGAGTTAAATATTCATCGGGTCAGTTTTGAATTAGAAAAGGAGTTGAGGTGAAAGTTGAGTGCAGGATTGAAGAATGATTCTGATGATGTAAATAGGATGCAAATATTTAGTTCTAGGTATTTCTGTGTGAAGTGAAAGTCAGGGCGTTATCTCCAAGATCTCGGTCTGTGAGGACTGCTATACACTCAGCTCTGCTGCAGCGACATTTATTAAGAGTATTCAGGCTCTTAGTTTTAATTGAAACCAAACATCCATGTTTGTGTATGCTGTTGCTATATCCATTTAAATGCGAGTGTTATTAGGGTGATTTTTCCCCTAACATATTTAACTTTTGGCGAGAGAGGAGACAAGTCCGGAGAAGGATCGACAACCGTAAGTTGAAACTTTTGTGTACATATACAGTATATATTATGTTCAGTGAAGTAATTTATTTTAAAACTATTACATATTTTGTGAGGTTAAGAAAACTAACCTTTATGATATTTAATCTGACTCAAGTTATGTGATTAGAGACAGCGATGTTTCTACTTTAATTCTAAGTGAAGAATTTCTTGTGCTTTTCATGTTTGGTAATTTGTACATTTAAACTCAAGAATTACGGCAAGTGTTTTGGTTTACTTATGAAATTGCAGACGGCTTTGGTTCTGAGTCACAACTTTACGTTGGAACACCACTTTTATAGTGAATCAGCAGGGGGGTGGTACACCGCATCATTGCTGTACATTGGGACTGCCCAAGTTTGAAACTGTGCTTCTGCAAGTAGCCTTTCTTTGACCTGGATGGATGGATGGAGTAGCAGCAAGTAAACTTTGAACATTTAATTATGAATTTGTCTGGACAAAGAGCGACAAATATCATTTATTTCATTTACTGCTGTAATTTTAACTGCCTTACTTGAGAGTGAATGCTGATGATCTGAGCGTTTAAAACTTTAGGGGGTTCACCTCCGTGTAGTTGCAATTTTACGTTAACTTTATTGTTGAGCGTTGCTTTTAGACAGTGGAAAGGTGTTAGGTTTGAACTTGGACTGTTTCACTGTAAATTAATTAAAAGCATGATAAATTTGTAATAATAGAGATATTCTCTAGACTGGGATATTGTGTGATTTTGCATCAAGGCTTTTGCTAATGTGCCCGAGTGGCTGTAGTCCCTTAGTGGGAACAATTTATGTCTTTGTGACATTTGGTCTAAGTGACCTATATTTATGTCTTTGTGACATTTGATCTTAGTGACCTTCATTTTTTGATCTTAGTGATCAGTGTTCTAAGTGATCTGTTGCCTTAGTGGCTATTTCCCTTTTAGGAGAAAGTAATTGGTAGATGTCTGAGTGACATAGCATGTTGCCTTTAGATATAACTTTGACACTTCATTGTGCGGAGCACTTTGACGCGTGCCCAAATGGAAGTGATTGTACTTATGTTTTTATGACCATTGTATATACTATTGTAAATGATAGTTTTGATGTAGTGTATAATACTCTTGTAAATGATAGTTTTGATGTGAGACATTGTGGAGAATAAACCTCTGAAAAGAAGTCTTATTTGTCAGAGTGGATAATTTTTGTTGTGTTCGCTGAATCCTTTAATTGGACAGGTTTTTTGTTCTGACAAGGATGAATCTGAATATTAACAAAACTAAAGTTATGCGTATCACTTGTTCTAGTAATCCTGGTGTTCCTATTTATAATTTTAATGATTCTCCTCTTGATGTTGTTGCAAATTACAAATATCTGGGTGTTATTTTAAACAGTAAATTGACTTGGAATGATCATGTGAACTATGTTGTGTCTAAGGCCAACAAAATGTTGGGCTTTATATTTAGTGTTGCCAAGGACTTATCTCAGGAGGCCAAATTAGCGCTATATAAGGCCTTAGTTTTACCTATTCTAGAATATGGCCAGCCAGTGTGGTACCCTCATAATAATAATCTCATTGACAAAATAGAGTGTCCAGCGTCGTGCTACAAGAGTGATCCTAAAACAAAGAAGAATGGAAATGAACTACACCGACCGGCTGATTCTTTTGAATTGGTCCACCCTTGTTGTGCGGCGCAAGTTCCTTTTAATCTCTTATGTCATAAAAGCTTTTACGGTTTTATTACTTGTAACATTGTTAGAAACGGCATCTTGGTTAACGGTCGACACACCGAAACTGTGCGGTTTAGTAATCTTAAAGCTCGCACTCAAAGACTTCACGGCTCTGCAGTGAATGTTTTTGCTCGTGAATGGGATGAGCTACCAAATTCCTTGAGGTCAGGTGTGGTCGAAATGTCATTAAATAACTGGATAAATTCCCTAAGATGCCACCTATGTCGACCACAGTAATAAATATGGATATGGGTATCTCTTTGTCTATCTGTTTTTAATTTATTATTCTTATTTTATTGCTTTGTTTGTTGTTTGTTTATTTATTTAATTATTTTATATTTTATTATTTTTTGTGTTTGTTTATTTATTCATTTATCATTGTATTTATTTATTTATTTATTTATTTTTGTATTTATTTATTTAATTTTTGTGTTATTACTTTTTGTTAAGCGGGACTTGCAATTTTTAATGTTTTAACCTCTGCCACTTTTTACTTCCGTGTCTGTGGTTTGTAATAATTTGTATAAAGACGTGTAAACATTTGTATTTATATAATTTTATATTTTTATATTTGCTTGTGTGTGTAGCCAGAGTTATTGGAATTGAAGGCCTTCGGGTCAGTTTTTAAGTAAACTTTTTTAATTCCGAGCATATGGCTCTGGTTTATATTTTTAATGATTGCATTACGTGTATGTGTTTTTTAATGCCGAATAAATAATAATAATAATAATAATAATAATAAGAAAACCCAAGAATTAAACTTGACCTCAGCTTCCGGTTATTGCAAACAATTTAGAATTTTGTGCTCGCCTCCGATCATAAAACTTACGTAAACGCTTGTTTTGAATGCGCAATTATAATCGCCAGATGCTGTAATTGCAAGGCAAACCCTTTTCATTGCAGTCTATGGTTGTTCATGCGTCAGCATCTTTAAACTGCGATACGGGTCCATTTAAGACCCGTTTGACCTTCACGAATCCGCAGGGGTTTCTAAAAAGTTAACATCAAATAGGCATCCTTGTCCCAGAGTTTTAATTTGTTGTCAATAATAATATACACACTATTGTGCCTTTTTTGTCAAAAGCTAAAACTTGTCATAAAATTGTAATGATTTATTTTTGTTGTTCAGATTTTGTCATGAGATATAATTTAAAACAAAGATTTAATTTCAGAAATAAAAATGTTCTTCGTTTGACGTGTTTTCTCGTTCGGATACGCGCGAGACTTGCACAGTCTATTAACCCATCAGGTGCTGTGGTATAGTGCTTAAAAATAAGACAATTTGGAAAATAGATTTGTATAATTTCCATTCAATTTGATAATAACTTGATCATTTGATCATCAATATATAAATCGTGTGTAACTTTAAAGATCTACTTCAACGATAATCGAGAAATAAAACAGATTTCTGAATCTCATACGTAATGTTATTAAGTATTCTGAATTTGTAGATTGGATTGTTTTACACCAATATTGTTTTCGTAATTTTAACTGAAAAAATTAAACCTTTCTTGGGGTTTTTAAAAACTCGCGCGCTTCCATGGCTCCCTCCATAGGCACTGTGCTTGTCCAATACTAAAGCACTTGCATTTACGCGCACCACGAACCCACTATAGGATACGTGCGTGAACCAGCGAATGATGACGTACTTGTTGGGACGGGAAACCAGGAAGTATATAGCGAGTTGTCGTGTGTTTACACGGCAACTATGTATGATGATCTCATTATTCGAAGACATTCACCAAGTTAAGACGAGATAATTTACCGTCCTGAACTCATGTGCTGTCGGTGACAAAATGGACAATGATTTGTAGTGCCCATTTTACGGACGACTGTCGGGATTCAACATCGCAACTAAAACAGGCTTACGCCAGGGTCAATTCCAACCATGAAAGTACTTCATGACGATAAACAGTGGGGGAGAGTAAACAACAGTAAACATTGCATTGTTTGTTGTTCAAAAACCTGTGGGACTCACCATTCAGTGTTATTTAGTCGCTCAGCTTCGCCTCCTGCATCAGGATTATCACCTTCGCGATCCTTGGCAGCCAGTGGCTCAAACCAATATGGTTCGGCAACTCCCCAAGCTTCATCAACGCCCTCTTCGTCTTCGGAGGAGCTCCCTCAACCGTCAGAGCTATCCTCACTATCAATACTATCATATGTATTTGCTAATTCTTCTTCGTCCACACTATGTTCCTCCCACGATCCGCTAGTGTCTGCCTTTTTTTTTTCGTTACCGTGAAAATAGCTATAGACACGTACAATAAACACACTCTGCTGCGCGGGGGGTAAACAAGCCGTTTCCACTCATGTACGTCATCAAAGTCTATGGTATATTTTCATCACGTGACACGCTGTTTCCAAAAACTCGCTATGAGGAGCTGCTGAACGCTGGTCAAAATGACCTTTTTTTAAATTACGCAACCACCGCTAAGGATTTTCTTTGAAATATACGTAATCATGAAACACAAATTGATTGGATTTCGGTAACGTTTAAATTTTGTTAGTGCCGTTGAAGTAGATCTTTAAACATGCATACAAAGAAGGTACAATGGGAAAGAGGTTCTGGGTTTGCTTTTTGTGCTCCAAACCAATGATGACTTGTAGAATAAGCTGAGAGAAAAACAACATGACAAACAATTAGTTAACCAGTGAGAGGTCACCAGTTAAAGGTGTTTGTTTTAGGTTGTTTGAATGGTTGTTTTCTAAGAATGTTTATTGCACCAGAAGTGTGACATCTGAAAGGAATGAATTAAACAAAAATCCATGAGATCATTAAAATATGTATCACTTGTCAGCAATTTTTTCTGGGTCAAATTATTTATCACATTTTATTTTCATTTAATAAATAAGGTCTTTCTAAGTTCTATTGACTTGGCAAATGAACAAAATTAGTTCCAGAAAGTTTGTTGGTGAAAGTAATTTGAAACCATTGCATATTTATTAAATAAAATCATGGGGGAAATTATTGGGTTACCAAAAAAATAAGAAACATAATTATGAATTTGTTTCCAAGTATATGAAATAAAATTAATTATTTCAGATCTGGGCGAAAAGTATCCAGAAACCTGTAAAGGAAAGCAAGTTAAAATACACAGGGTAACTTCCCCATTCCTCTGTGCACGAGTGATTTCTCAATAGAGTTTGTGCACAGTTCTCCACTTTTGACCAACAGAGGGCGCTATTTTCCTATAATTATTTTCTAATTAAGATAACTCATTAGTGTGCAGGTTTTGCCCTTGACGAATTTCACATGTTATTCAGGACTATCAGAAGTACATCTGGGCAAAAATTCAGGTAGTTTCAGAGGGTAGACTACAAAACTCGAAAACTAGAACCCTTTTTGATGATCATCCCGCGGCCTAACACAACTAACCTGGGAACATATCATTCAAAAGGTGGTAGCGTTTTTGAGATACCACCGAAAAACTGGAGCGGGAAGAAAAATTCCTAAGGAATACACAATCTGAGAAAAGTTTCTGACAGAACCACACAACCACATTACATCGAAGTGAAATGATTCTCAAAATGCTGCTGTACTAAGTTTATATTGCCAATAATTTTAAGAGAGATTACCAAACGAATACATTCCCTTTAAAACACAGGTGATATGAAATCTAATCAACTGTCGTTTCACAGAACATTTTGCAGTAGGCTCAAACACACTACACAGCCTCTTTCAGGCATATATACTGAAAGTGAGTAACAATACACTCGATTATTTAATCTTGTGCAACCTGTTAAGTTGCTCACAATAAAATCAAATATATTTTTCGGTAAGTTTATTGGCTTGTTTACATCTTTTTATCTGTAAAGCACCTTGAGCGTCTTTAAGGCGGAGTTTGGCGCTATATACATGCTTATTTATATTATTATTTATATTATTAAATATACAAGAGCTCTACATTGCGCATGCGCCAACCTCTAAAACAGCTCAGGGTCTCCACGTGACCTAAAACGTAATGACGTCCTCATTACAAAAATTGCAGCCGCGCCATTTTGGGTTGATGTCCCCGTGTGTTATACAGTGTAGTGCACATTTTAGGCGACGCCGCTTTAATAACCCCCTTCTCCCCAAATGGCGAACGTGGCAGCCTTTTAAATAGCGCGTGTGACGTCAGTGCAAGAGGTCAATAGGATGTCATGCGCCGCATTTTCATTTCAGATTCGGTAAAGGCGTCACCTGCGTATTCACTCCACACTATACCACGTACAAAGGCAAGACTCGTCATCTTCATGCCATACTCTCCATTTAGATTACTGTACACCAAACCAGTTTCACTGCTATCCTTTGTTCCGCAGTTGTCGAACCACCAACCCCCTTTCAACGTATCAGCGCAGTTCATTGCAGTGTCTTCGTCGTTGTCGTTGTCGTAGGTCGTGAAGGGGTGTCCGTTGCCCGCTCGCGGGGGTGAAAGAGAATCACCTGAGGTGGGTGAAACAAAATAAATACAAGATAATAAAACAATAATAACGAAGGGATTTTGAACAACCGACTCACCCCGAATAGAGCCTTCAATCAACCCCAAAAAATGAATTTGGTAAAATGCATTAATTTCAACAACCGAGCCAAAAAACTTCAAAACCAACATTTCCAATGCCAAATACATCACCTTAAATAAAAAAATACCCAAACAAAATCTCAACGACAACAAATATTGCTGACCATGATGCATATTGTATCAGTGGGAAAGCCCGACGCGATATCATGCTTACCGATATAGTAGAAGGTATTTTTTACCAAACTCAGATTGTACAATTCTCCAGTTATACGAAACTGGTCATACAAAGCATATAATTCCCCATTGAATCCATCATCTCGCACATGGTCAAGATCCACCCTCATCTGCCATTCCTGCTCCCCTTCAACGGGTTCAGTGAGACGACGGAGGATCTCGTTTCCCAGCCAGAACTCCCCTTCCTTGTCACCGAAACCATCCCTATACTCGGCCCAGCTGCGGGTGAAATTCACCGTCCCGTCCATGCGTCGCTGGAAAACCTGTAAAATATAATCACCAACATCACTAGCCAGTTCTTTTAAAGATGGACTACAACGAAAACTCACTCATTAAATTTACTATCGAATCTTGTTTATGTTGTGTTCAGTAAACAATTTATTGTTGTGGTCATGTTTTTCTCTAAATAATTTTGTTGCAATTTGACCGAAAAAATTAGACCTCGATTCTTCGATTTTGAAATTTCCCGCCCTGTACTGGTTCCCAGCAAAGATCCATTGAAAACCACAATGAAATCCACGATATAGTACCAGCGGACGTGAAAACCAGCGAAAAGCGGCGTCTACTGCGACCTTCAAGCGCCATTTCAAACTTACCTATTTCCCAGCTTATGATTGGTTTGTTTTAATGCATTTTTCTTCATCACTTTGTATTTGATTCTGTTGTTGATTGTGAGGCACTGTGTTTTATGTAGAGCGCCATATAAATGCCATGTATTTTTTATTAACGAACAATGTTTTGATGAAGCTTCTTCGATAAAGTGCCAGCAGCAATATTTTGTGAGGATATTGAACTGTTTAAATGTCTTTTGAGTTACATTGAATGGAAATAGGTGATCTTCTAAAATATACAACTTACTATCCATCCCTCTGAGTCCGTCGTCATGTCACAGTAGACCTCCAGGCCGTCAGGATATTGAGCTGGGGTGATATTGTATACACCACTCTCGGCGTCACCAGCGTCAAGCAAGGACTGGCAGTCAGCGTGTCCCGGCTTGGTGGTCGTAGTTTGTGGTTCGGTGGATCTTGGCGTCGTGTCTGCTTCGAAAAAAAAGAAAGACAAAATATTACCACCGTCACCAACAAAAACAAACTCTCCAAACCGTAACAAATTGTACTGTTCTGAAACAAATGTTTGTGTTAGGCGGATCCCAAGCAATATTATTAGAGCTCCTAAGCGCATAAGTTTGCTAAGCATTGTTATGAGACCTAATACTGTATATACAGTGCACGCTTTCATTCATTCTCTGCGTGTAAGTCCGTTGACCCCAGTGGATGGATGAATGAATGTTCTAGAATTATGTTTTAGAATGCTCTGGAAATTCAAAGTTAGTTTGAGTACTTTTCAGAAAATATTACAAATCCGTTATATACGGGCTTGGAGAGACTTTCGAGAGGACACAAATACTTAAGACTGGTTGAAGCTACGACTTCTGTTTTTTTTATACGACTCGTTGAAGCAGCATTTTGAAAGTTTGCTTTTGACCGAGTGCAGAGATGAATTTAAATCCGGAAAGGACAATTTTGAAATAAATCTACAGTTCGGTATTGTGTATCCGTTGTTGTTTCGTCTTTTTCTGGACGTTTGTCAGAGTGAATTCACCCCGTGAAAGCTCATTCACATCGGCAGAGAACTGGAGTTGATCTTTTGTCGGAGTGTGTTTGATCTTTGCGGTATCTTTTGGTGCTAAAGTCTTCGGTCACCCGTATATCATCCCTGTTGACGTATTCACCCGTAAGATATTCTTATTTTGTATAAGATCTGTTCTAAATGTATTTTTGTTTGTGCTTAACTTATTCATTGTACGTTTGTAAAATCCAATCGGTATTGCAAGTGGTTGATAGTTTTATCATTAAAATCACGTTGATTAGGTGTTCTTTAAACCAATGTCACCTCGTTTGATTTCCTTGTTGCATCTGAGGAGATTCATTCTGTTTGAGAGATTTAAATTCACAGATATTTTTGAGATTTTTGGATCGTAACAGCATGCAAAACTTTGCGTCTAGCAGAAATTTGTTAACAACTAAAAGGGTCACAGATGGGATCGGCTTTCATTTTAATGGAAGCTAGTTTTTACCGAGAACAAAATTATGCATGTGTTACTAAAACGTGTACTGACAGGTTCTACGATATCGGTCACTATTCGAATAGTGACCGATATCGTAGAACCTGACCGATATCGTAGAACCTGTCATGATCATCACTAAATGTCAATAGTTGGAAAGTTTAATACTCACCTTGCGGTCGAGTCCCAAGACCTGGACAATTTCTTTTGATCTCTCGGAGGAATGACTCTACCCAGGCGAATTGAAAGCCTTCGTTACACTCATCGTGATGTTGTGGGCATCGATAGCACAGACCCATGCACTCCTCTGTCGAAGCCAAATTGACTACATGGACCACAGAGAAAATGAGATATAGGTATAATTACCTTTGTTTAAAGAGGAAGGGAAATGAGCAATTCAATTTAGTTTTGTACTCATTTTCTCAAAGATAGAGAAAAAATTACAAAGTCTCTAACGTCACATTAAAATGGTGTAAAATTGCCATTTTATTTAATACCCTACCAGTGCAAAAATTTGTCAACATCCACATCTGATGAGTTCATTCTGAGATAAGTGAACCCTTAACATTTGTGTACGGGGATGTTTTGGTTCAGTCCTGACTTTCAATACAGTTTAATCCAAACAGCATTGAATGTGATATTTTGACTGTCGAAAAATTCCTCCTAGGAATGTAAAGATCCGTTAGTTGTTGAACTACAATGACGTCATGTTTCAAATTTCTCTCACAAAAAGTCGGTTATGAACCAAAACATCTCTGCACAAAAACGAGGTGACCAATTGTTCTCAGAATGATGTCATCAGATGTTTTGGATGTTGACAAATTTTGCACTGGGCGGGTGTCGAATTCAATGGCAATTTACACCATTTTAATGTGAGGTTAGAATTTTGTAATTTTTCCCCACTCACATGAGGACTAAATCTATTGGAAAATGAGTACATCACAAAATTGAATCGGTCACTTCCCTTCCTCTTTAAGGAAAACATACACCACCAGTAACAAAAACAGGCTCTGTACGAAACAGCCTCGCAGTGGATGCCAAGATTCACAATAATTTGGTGATTAGTTTTGTATTAAGTTTTTATCTGTTTTGCTCCAATGGTGACCCATACTACATGTGTGTTATATAGAGTGAATAATAAAAGTTGTGCATTCGTGCAATGGAGAGAATATTTTCATTCGTTGAAAGATGGAATAAGTTTCATTCAACTCGAACATTCTATAGTTCAACTCATGGAAATATTCCCACTATTGCACTCACAAACATTAATTATTCGTATAATATTGTATGAATAAAATGCATCCTATTTGTTTTATATACCTCATATATCACCATATTATATCCTTGTCATTTGATATTTTTCATAATATTCATTATTTATTTATCAATAAATAAAACATAATGTTTAACAATTTTATTGATAGGTTGTTTAAGCAACAGTGTATACAGCAATCCTTCACCGATCTTGAACTCTTGGTGGCAGCAGATACCGCCATTATTGCGGTGGTACCTGGGTGGTACTGCGCTGCCTAGCGACGGGTTTAAGCGATTTGCAAAGTGAAAGTCCAGTAACCCGCGACTGATCAAATGATCGCCGTGTAGCCCAAACCTTATACCAGTCGCTAGGCAGCGCAGTACCACCCAGGTACACCGCAGTAATGGAGGCATATCTGCTGCCACCAAGAATTCAAGATCGGTGAAGGATTGCTGTATAAAAGGTAGGGTCGTCATTGGTTTTGTCAAAGCGATGCTGATTTATTGGCAACAATTATTAAGAAAGATACAATAAAAGTAATCACCAAGTTGAATGAAACTTAAGTGTAAGTAACGTAGACCCTCCACCCCTTTTTAGTTTGAAAATGTTTGGTCATCCTCTTTCGAATGTAGGAAGTTAAAATGACCAAAACTGTCCTAACCTTTTAGCCACTGGACCGCCAAGCCGCCCAAAGCGATACACTGTTACATGTGGTAGGAAGAATCGTTCACCAGCTTGCGGTATAATATCATAATATCATAATACAACTATAGTGCGTGTTGGTCAAGTCAACGGCAATCGTAATTATAGATTATTTTAAAATTTTAACTTCGCCGTTCACAGTTAAAGGCAGGACACGTTTTTTGGTAATTGTCAAGAAAGAGTATCCTAACTTGGTGTATCCCAACATTGTGCATAAAATAATAATAATAATAAAATGCATTTATATGGCACCTTATGTAAAATACCCCAAAACTCCTTACAATTAAACTACTAAACCAAGGCAATAAAATAACTTTACAAATAAACAAATTAAAATACTTAAGTGTACAAAAGCAATTAAACATTGACGCAACCCAAACTAAAAGTAGATTAAAAGTAAGACGGAAACATCTAATCTTAAAAAGCAAGTAGTATCTATAGCAAAACAGAATAACTAAATGATTGTACAAAATAGTACAAGAAGTAATATCAAACCTGTACAATTTTTGGCTCATCTATCTGGTCATCGAAGTTGCAAGAAATAATGTAATAAACAAAACCTTGTTGCATAGAACTGTGTGCTTTCAGATGCCTGAGAAAGGCTTCATACCTGAATCGTTGCTCTGTTTCGAATCACGGTCATGACACTTTTGTCCTTGAGCAAGACACTTAAGTATTGCTTCTCTCCACCCAGGGGTAAAATGGGTGTCTATGAGGGCAGAGGTGGTTCTTGTGAATAATTTAACTTACTTGGGCGCTTTGGCCGTACAGACTGTATACTCCACAGGGAGCTGAGATGTTTCAGGAATAAATGGCCCAGTGACCAGGGGAAAGTATACAGCACAATGATAATTATTTGGAATTGTGCTATATAAGAGCCGATATTATTTTTAGTTTTATTCAAATCTTGTAGGTGAAAATAAACTCATTCTTTCTTACAATGTTTTATAATGTCAACAGTTCTTTAGTGCTCATTACCAAGTACGTTTTATCATCATTAGGCCTAACTGGTAGAGTATAACCAAAAGTATTTAACTTGTTTACTTGTTAAAACGCTAATGACGATGAAATGATTCAGCTTTTACCAACACGACGCACATTTGTAACTAAACATTATGCTTTTTGTCATCATGATGAGTGTCAAAAACTAATGACTCAGCAATTAATCAGTTTGTATTATCACCATGCACATTTGTAACTAAATATGCAATTTGTTGCTATCATGAGGATAATGTCAAAAACTAATGACTTGGCAATTAATCAGTAGAGTAATTGATGCATTCAAAGACCATTGTGTTAATCCTTATTTAAAATAATCGCCATAATTATCGGTTGCCGTTAACGAGAGGCAATAATTGTTCCCAAGGATGTGTTACCTCTCTGAACTTAAAAAACCCCATATATCTTTTAAAAATTTAACCACGAGAGTCTGAAAAACTAAACATCTTTTAAGCAAACTCGGGCTGTGATGCAGTAGTGATGGGGATAGAGATATTCAGAATGAAGGTAATCGAACCATGATGGAGTACGCAACAGGTAGACTAGGTACCCTGTGGTCGCGTTCGACTTTAGCCTTTTGTCAAAACCTTCGTGGCTTGGACAGCTTCGTAGATCGAGCAGCGGAGCGTCTGGAACGGGAGACCACGCGCGCGAATTGATTGGCGAAGCCACGAAGGCCTTTTCCATCTCGATTTTTTTTTTTTTTTGGATGAGTTATTTATAAAGTATGAAACATATTAATATTCATAGCCTGAATGCAAATAAGTAAAGTGCTGAACGATTAACCATTGTTATTTAGCATAATTTATGTTAATGTATGCAGACCCGCTGACTCCCGTCGCTTCATTAAAAACCGCAAACAAATTGGAAAAGGCCCTCGTGGATTCGCGTGCGTGGGCTCCCCTTCCAGTCGCTTGGGACCGCGGCTCTACGATGCTGTCCAAGCTACAAAGGCCTTGACAAAAGGCTAGTTCAACTATGAACGAAGGGCCCCAAACATGGCGCATGCAGTGGGTTCTGTAAAAGCCATTTTAGGTATTCAGATTTTTTGTATTTAAATATTGTTTAAAAGTTTCTATTCGCAGCATTATTGGGGGGTTTTTATCGTGAAAACTCGTTTGTATTTATGTTATAACTTTTATATGCTATCGTCTAAACTACATATTATACTTATTATATTGCGGATTTTTTAGAAATAATTTCGAAAGAATAAAAAAAATAAAAAAATAAAAAAATCTCGACGAAAACAAAAGCTGTTCCGACTGAAATAGTCGGAACAGCTAATAATACGCAGTTCTTATTATAGCGCTTGTCTCAAAGCGCTCAGTATTTTTCCTACAAGGTATTTGGAGTTACGTGTTGAAGTATGAGACCTCCTTTGCATAGCACCATGTAATGGTTTACAAGGTGCTGTGGCGCAATCAAACCAGGAATACTGGGGCGAACCCCTTCTCTTTACGATAAGTGCATTGGGTTCTTTTACGTGCATTACACAACACACGGGACCTACGGATTAACGTCCCATCCGAAGGATGAAGCATGTGGTTCAGTGTCTTACTTAAGGACACAAGTGTCACGACTGGGATTCGAACCCACACTCTGCTGATCAGAAACACCAGAGCTTCGAGATCGGTGTTCTTATCTGCTCGGCCACGACACGCCACAATATTGCTCTGTGCGGTTTGGGTAATTGTGTCCGGTATTAAACTAGCACCAATGTGACACTGACCAGCACCAATGTGACACTGAGTTACCCATTAGCATTTTTTTTAGATAATGGCGAACACTATTTAGGAGTGCACCGTTTGGTTTGGGTGTGCACAGACAGAAACACCCAAAACCGCATCGAGTAATGTGTCCACCATATCTCAAAAGGTCTATAGAAATAATTATGTAGCAGACTCGAGTTGTTCACCCATCATATCAAACATCTGAAACATCGTCAACAGTTTATTTTAGGATAAGATTTGATAGAGTCAGAAAGCTTACCGTATGCAACTGCTAGAAGTGTCACCACGGCCATGCAAAGTGACATCTTGGTTGCCTTTTGTGTCAGTGTCGTTGAACGTTACTTAATCAATGTCACCGAACAGGGTGTTGAGCAGCCGATTGGAGGTGACAATGCTGTTGTGAGGAAAAATACGAAATATCCAGGCATTAAATAGGAACAACACGATGCAGTGCGCTGTTCAATGATTGTATTTTACTTATCATAATACTCATTGTGCGTTTATAACACACCAATCTATAATTTAACGTTGACGACAGAGTGGTTAGTGAATCACAATAACTTTATTGTTACAGTTCGAGAAAACCACATGATTTAGGGTTCTATGCGTACGCATTAATACTTCTGGAAATCACAGTGTAGAAAACCAAAAACTTGGAGAAAGGTGTAGAAAAGAGAAATTATTTTTTTCATGGCTATACGATCAGTGTTGGATTTGGGGGTGAAAAACCAAAATTAACAATATTGCGATAGGTGTAATATCCTATGATCATGCTGAAAAACCAAAATTAACAATTGTGATAGGTGTAATAATCTATGATCATGCTTCATGTAAATGTTATAGCGCCACCTTGTGTTGAGATCTTTCTCGTTTAAAGAAATATTTATGCAATCTAGGACGTTAAATTTGAGCCTAATTGAAAAATTATGTTTTTAGAAGTCGGATTTGTTTTTCCTATCTCCAGGTGTTTTGTACACGAGTGAAAACGCGCAATAAATGACGTCATTGTGACGTCGTCCGTAATTTTAGGCCAAAAGGCACATCTACAGTATACCAGAAGTCTAAAACTGAAAACAGTTTGACGATCGGGGCTATACTTTTTTAGATATGGTGCTTACAAAGTTGGCTAATCGCGATCCGTATTCCAGAGTAACAAAACAAAACTAGGTGACTGGACCTAATCAAAAAAGCACAGCGTTGTAGCCACGGTTGTGTTTTGAATCACCTAAACGTCACCAAAACGTTTATGTTTTGTACACTAAAAGAAAAAAACGCCTACGACTGACGTCATGATGACGTGCCGGAGAATGTTAGGCTAAAAGGCACATCTACATTACAAGACAAGTCCTTAACTGAAAAAAGTTTGACGATCGGGGTATACTTTTTGAGATATGGTACTAACAAGGTTGGCTAATTAAATATTCACCTCGCTGTTAAGTGGCTAATTAATTAAGAATTTTAAAATTTATTACATTTAGAGTTAAGTTTATTTACTAAGCTTCAATTTGATATAATGATCTCACTCGTATTACGCTCTAGGATATTAGCTGTATACAAAAAACGTGTGCAAATGCTATGGGATTTAGGCGGAAACAAAGAATAAGAAAATCTCGACGAAAACAATAGCTGTTCCGACAGGTAGGTCGGAACAGCTAACAAATAAAAATCTCGACGAAAACAAAACCTGTTCCGACAGGTAGGTCGGAACAGCTAATAAGAAAAAAAATAAAAATCTCGACGAAAACAATACCTGTTCCGACAGGTAGGTCGGAACAGCTAATAAGGATAAGGAACACCTCCAAACAGTAACAATTCATGAGATTTGAAGGAAACGTGTCCCTTTAAACGAAATGCAATGTGAATGCGCGGCATAGGTCGTAAGAGCGCACAAAAGTAAGTTGTTTTGCAAACATTAAAACTCAAAGATGTGTGACCTGTTCTGCATTTGGCCGCATGTGATGCCCTTGTGCATTATTACGCTTTCTTTTAAAACACAGGTGATATGAAATCTGATAAACTGACGTTCCACAGAACATTTCGCAGTAGGCCCAAACACACTGCACAGCCTCTTACAGGCATATACACTGAAAGTGCGCGAAGCTCTCCAAACTTTGTCTTTGAGGTTTAAAAATGTAAAGCAAAAAGTATGACCGATGGTCTTAGTGCCTTCTTAAAGGGAAGAAAGCGATTAGGTGATGTTTGCAGCCAATTCACCGGAAAAAGACACAGAAATTGTTTAGAATGGTTGGCTTGCCTATAAGTGAATCAACAAAGTAAACATTTGGAAGGTACTGCGATGAAATATTTATCTTTATTTAACAAATAGAATCACCTGTGACAAACTGCTTTCCAAACCAAAACGACCGGTGCTGTAAAAGAAAAGAAAAAAGGGTGCATTGGCCTCACTTTGGACTTTCGCAGTCTTTCAAAAAAGTAAGTTAAAAATATTTGTTCTGAAACATAGAAAGATTGTTGTGGCGTGTAAAAACATAAAATACTTTTTAAAAACACCGGAACCTAAATATCTTAGCGCAGTTTTATATTATTTGTTTTTCGGACAGGTTTTTTTAGGGTAAGGAAAGGAAACGAAATACGAAATGGCGCGCTCGAACGGTTCACAACGTTCGAATAATTATTAGCGCGAGACAGAGAAAAATGAACATGTTGGGAGTACATGGCTGGATTTCACAAAACACTAAGATTCATCTTAAGATGAGTTGGCAGTATTACCATCGTGTGACGTCACACTTTGCCTAGCAGTTAAGATAGATTCACACTTAAGATCAATCTTAGCTCTCTACGCAATCATCATTAACATGTCCGCAAGCGCAATTTTTTCTTTAATTTCTATCAGAATGTTTTTAACATGAAAAATATTTTACGATCCAAAATCTCGATCCAAAATCTGATATCTGATATAAAAAGTCGCATCCCCTTAAGGTGATACCCTGGCTGCCGCTTACCAGGTTGTTTCGTATACTTGGGTGTTATCCCTGGCTACACGGTAGTTTACGGTTGAATAGCTTCTGACTGGCATTTCCCGAACAAAGATATTTACAAACTAGACATAATTTTTTGTTTGAACAAAAACAAGGTGTTTGGTGTAGTTACGTCCGAGTTAGCAGACCTCGTGTTTTCAAAGAAATGTTGTAAACATGTCTTTCGTACGAAATATTGATATACTTCTTCAGAGTCTTTAGAATTGTAGTTCTAAAGATTTGCAAATTTGAAAACAATTATTGTTTTTGATAATTTGAAAAACTGATGACGTCATAATGATTTCAAAGCTATTTTTATTGACATGAAGTTGAAGGTAGTGTGATATTGGGGAAATTGTTTTAGTGCAGAACATTTGATTGTTAACGAGGTTTGCATGTACGGCTGTTTTAGAGACGAACAAAGCGTAAAACCAAATCAGGTTGGATGAACCTTGAATGGAGACTACACAATATACAGGTTTGATGGACTTTGCACCTTACTTGTGTTCAATGGAGCTGAACAGCCAGCCTAACCGGTTAATGTGCGTGTTTTCAGTGCAGTTCTTTTCATGTGGTTTAAATGCGGGTAAATTTTTTAAATTTTCAACTTCTGTTTTGAACCGGAAGTCAAGGTCAAATGGGGTCACACCATGTGTAGCGTTTGTTGGGTTCTAAAAGACCTATTAGATGATGTATATATTGTATTGAAGAAGAATCTGAAGAAGTTAAAATATAAATGAGCCTTAAATTAAATATCTGGTATCAATCATGTAAAACGTACAGTTTATTTATTGACCAAACCAACAGCGGACGAGCCGCCAATTACAGAAAGGATAATGTACACAAATATTCATATAGTCTATAATAATTATGTATATATATATTTAACAAACACAAACAATTAAAATTAAAAATTAGAAACATCTTTGGATAGAAAACAAAAATAACAATTACAATTGAGATAAAATACTAGGGCCTAAGGCTTGTAAGGATAAAAAAAAAAAAAAAAAAAAAAAAAAAAATCACAAAGCGTCTGTAAACATAATGTTAAATACATATAAAACAATATAAAATATTAAAATATTAAATATTGACAAGTAATTAAAAAGTTATTTAAAAATACATTTTTAAATAAAAAAAAGTAAAAATAACAAAGGAAAAAGTACATAAAAACCGATGAACAATACATACGCATTAATTACTGGCAGAGGATATGGCACGTAAAACCTGACCACGAAAGGAATTAAAAGAGGGGGCTCCAAACACATCACAAGACCCATGGATACTGTTATATGAGGAGGAAATCCTTGACAAAAAGCCACGCTTTGTCACATCAACCCGATTCTTTGGCACATATAAGATGTGTTTATTTGCTTGTCTAGTATTACGATTGGGTACATGTAAGCTAAAAGGGTTGAACTCAGTGTTGCTAAAATAATTGTGGACAGATTTGTAGAGAAATAGAGTCATTTAAAATTATTCTGTCTTAGGGATAGTAGCCTGTATATTTTACATAGGTCAAGATAATCCAAGTTATAAGTAGTGCCATTATTGAGCGTTCTGTGAACAAATTTGAGAAAGCGAAACTGAACACCTTCAAGTCTATGTACCTGATGAACTGAAATAGAGTTTAAATACAATAGTACAAAATTCAAGATTAGGTCTAATGAGAGAACAAAACAAGGTGTGTAAAACATGTTCATTCTTTAAGGAGCGAAAGTTGCGCCATACTAAACCACTCATACGATTAGCTTTTTTGATAATGAAATTAACATGAGGGATGAAAGTGAGTCTATTGTCAATAAAAATGCCAAGATCCTTCTAAACATCAACATGATTTAGAACATTATCACCTAACGTGTAATCAAATTTGAAAGGCTTCTTCTTAAGAGTCAAGGTCAAAATACTACATTTGTTAAGGTTAAGAAATAGACGCCAGGTTTTAGACCAGTCAAGAATTCAATCTAAGTCAGCCTGCAAAGAAAGAAAATCGGCAGTGCAATCATTCTGACGAAAAACCTTTAAGTCATCAGCATAAAGTAAACACTTATTACTTAAACATTCAGGAAGATCATTAACAAATAATGTAAATAATAGAGGTCCTAGAAAATAGAGCCCTGTGGAATACCAAAGGGCACTGTTTTCCATTCAGATGAAACGCGAAACGAGCGAACGAGCTTTAACGGCGCGAACGAGCTTTAATAAAACTCCAAAAACCTTTTGGATTATTACTAATGTCATCAGTGATTGATCTCAGATAGTTGGCATACTTGGTCTTAACCAGTTTCTTGAAATCAGATCTTGATTGCTTAAACAATGCAATATTCTCTGGAGTAGGGCTGGACTGCTTCCGGCGAAACGCTCGCTCTTTGGCTTTTAGGGCTAAAATGAACTAGACCATCAAACCAAGGAGGTGAGGGACGACGTGGACGAACAACAGTCAAGGTGTCGGTCAGTGCCTGGAGTGGCTCAACTCCACTGTTCGGTGGCCTATAAAAAACGCCAAGAAAAATCTTGTTGCGGCTAGAAAGACGTACCTCAACCAATAACAGCTCTATATCATCACGTTCAAAATCTGGCCTTCTACGGCATACAAAGTCATTGTGGCAACCTAGAAGTACACCTCCTCCCCGTCTGTTTACTCTGTCATTGCGAAAGATGGTGTAGTTAGGTATGCTTAACTCCGAATCCATCACGTCAAGCAAAGAAGTTGTAAATGCCACCAGGTTGCAGATGAGCAACCAAGGAAGTGTGGAAATAATCAAGCTTATTTTTCAAACTTCTTACATTTTGTATGTACATCTGGCAAGTTGTATTTGGAGGGCTCTGGGTAAAGGTACGTGTAGATGACTCAGATGATGCTTCAGGTCCAGGATTGAGTTCGATGTTACCAGAAAGAATGATGTTGAAACATGCTGCGGTGTTGGAATAATAGGGTGTACTGTTCCTGGAAAGCTTATGGTTGCACTTTACCCATTGATGAGTGGAGATTGGTACAACAAAGCAGGATGACAACAATGAAGGTGGCCTAGCGAGACTCAATACTCCTGCATGACAATGCAGTTGCTCAGGCATGAAGAACAGCTTGGAGAGTGGAGTGTAATTTTCTTCTCGAGATTGATCAGAAACTGTCTGAAAAACACTTGAAAACTTGAAAGTGTTTACAGGAAACTGATGATGAGATACACCAAAGTTGTCAGCAAGTAAACCTTTATCACATGGAGTGAAATTCAAACAGGTTAGAGGGCTCATAACTACAAAAAGAGCGAAAGAGTGAGAGCACAATGTGATGCATGTTGACTGGTCGCCATCTTATCCCATCAGACCGTACGAGCATCGAAGTTGACACTGTAATAAAGTATTACTATGGAAAGCAAAACGTGACCGTTGCGGGACAAAATTTTGGGGATGTAACACATCCCAGCTTGAATACATGCAAAGTTTACAATTGATCACCTAAGTTGTTATGTACATATAGATCTTTTAAAATATTACCTTGGTGGTGACTAACATGAAAATAATGATGACGTCAGGAAAATGTCATTCCACATTATATCATTGTATGACCTTGCAAATCTGATGCAAAATAAAATTTGGCTACAGCTTGCTTTGTACTGAAGATAGGTAGTAATTGGTCAAAATTTCAAAAATGTGTAAAAATTATTGAGAACACTTCATCAAGTCGGCACTCTAGCTTGCAGTAGTCAATATCATTGTCTATCAACATGCCAAGTTTCAATTCATTGGAACTTGCGGTATTGTAGATACGCTACTTCAAAAAGTAAACCTTTAAGGCAATACCACGTGACACATGATGACGTCATCAATTTAAAACTTCACACATAATGTTGTCTGCATGAAGGTCATTATGAATACCAATTTTGAAACGATTATCATAAACTTCGCCACAGACATCTAGTAAAAGTGTATTTTGAGCTGTTTTTAACCTGCCCTAGAGGGCGCTTTTAAATTTAATGACGTCAGCGGTCCAATTTTTGTAAACCAGACCCTTGCTCGACTATAAAAAAAACTTCAAACAATTGTCCGCTTTAAATTACAAGGCACTTCCGGTTTCAACCGGAAGTAGAGGTCATGTCACGACACACAATACAATTTAAGACCTATATTACCTTTAAATAATCCCGCAAAAAGCAACTGATGGTTTCTTCTTCTTGATTTGATATGGATTTTCAAAGATTAAAATGTTCAGTGTTTAAAAACCTTGTAATTTGACACCTGGTGACGTCATCATGACGTAACTAAAGCGGTTTCATCTCCTAATAGTTATCTAACTATGTAAAGTTTCAAGTTTATATGAGCTTGGGAAGTGTGCTTTTGTTAGCGGACAATCGACGGCGAGAAGAAGAAGTAAAACTAGACTTAACTTTTTGTTGTATAACAAAAAGAAGGTGTTCGGACTGACGTTCAATTTGGTCGTAACACATCCCAGTTTGAATACATGTAAACTACATTTCAGCTTGACCAAGCATACTACTCAGTATAATAGATCTTGAACCTGCACCTTTAAGGTGACGTCATGTCACACTCGATGACGTCATCGTGGTGTGTACAAATTTTGTGGATGTAACATATCCCAACTTGGATACATGCAAAGTTTCAGCTTGATTACCAAAGTCGTTCTGTACTCATAAATCTTGTAAGAACTAGCAGTGGCTTAAATGTAAATGAAAATTTTGGTAAACATGATTGTTAGAAATTTGTACGATAAGTTTTTATCAAAAGTTAGTGAATGAGTCTATTTAGAAACAAATTATTCCCCAATTACTTTCATGAGAGTTACTTCCTTCCATAGTTTGAACCAAATAAAGTTATCCTTTTCCCGTGCAATTTGGACTGCATGTTTTACATACTGAAGTTCCTAGTCATATCACGCATAGAACAGAAGCACCACAAACTATAGAATGTTCCGAGTTTACATTATTCCACAAATCCCAAAATGTCTGTAGCGCTCGCGAGAGTTGACTTTTGAATTGCGAGTTTAATTACTCAATTGGTTTTTGGACGGCCATTGGATGGAAGTATAATGTTTCTTAATATGATCGGCTGGTTCCCTTTATGATCACATATGAAATAATGCTTACATGTTTAGAATGATATGAACATAAGAATCAAGTGTTTGACGGGCGCGGGCATCGATCTGCATGCTAATTTCCATGGTAGTCGCTTTGGAATCAAAACCCAATATTTTTGAATGATTATCCACTTGATTACAAGCCTAAAGATGTTATTCAAAATTGATGACGTCATGCAGACGTCATCACTTCATATTTTATAAATTCATTACCTTACAAGTTTCAAAAGCCTAGCATTTGTTTGTTAACGAGGTTTGCATGGACGGCTGTTTTAGAGACTAACAAAGCGTGTTGTCAAAAGCAGATTGCGCGAACCTTGAACAGAGACTAGACCACAAGCTTGTTTATTGGACTTTGAACCTTGTGGTTGATTTTTCCACCGGTTTAGATCACGTAGTGTGTGTGTATCCCGTGGTTTAACAGCGGGTCAATAAATACCCGTAATAATTGGTCAATATTTCAAATATTTGTATAAAAAAAAGGAATGACGTCATCATGTTGTTTCTTTAGATTTACATAGTCAATATCACTGTCTTTCAACATGCCAAGTTTCAACTCAGTCGAACTTGTGATTTTGTAAATACACGGCTTCAAAAAGTAAACCTTTAAGGCGATACCACGTGACACACGATGACTTCATCAATCTAAAACTTCACACATATGTTGTCTGCATGAAGGTCATTATGTATACCAATTTCGAAACGATTATCATAAACTTCGCCACAGACATCTAGTAAAAGTGTATTTTTAATTGTTTTCAACCTGCCGCTAGAGTGCGCTCTTGACTTTTATGACGTCACTTGTCTTATTTTGTTAAACCAGACTCTTGCTCGACTATAACACCGTAAAAAAAAACTTCAAAAAGTGTGCCACTTTTAAATTACAAGGAACTTCCTGTTTCTTCCTGTTTCGACCGGAAGTAGAGGTCAAGTCATGTCACGCACACAATAAAAAATGAAGACCCATATTACCTCTATATAATCCCGCAAAAAGTAACCGACGGTCTCTTCATCTTGATTTGATATGGATTTTCAAAGATTAAATTCTTTAATTTTAAAAACCTTGTAACTTGACACCTGATGACGTCATCATGACGTAATTGAAGCGGTTTCATCTCCTAATGGTTATCTAACAATGGTAGAAATTTCGCTTTTGTTAGCGGACAAGCGACGGAGAGAAGAAGAATAAGAAGTATTAAGAAAAAAGAAAAGAAAAAAAAAACGAACAAAAAGAAGAGGTGTTCGGCTGTTGCCCGAACACCTAAAAAACCGAACAATAAGAAGAGGTGTTCCGAACACCTAACTAGACATAAATTTTTGTTTCATAACAAAAACGAGGTGTTCGGCATTATATTAAAATTTTGGTCGTAATACATCCCAGCTTGAATTCATGAAAGCTTGGTTTCAGCTTGACCCAACATTTATTTCTCTGCATAAAGATCTTGTAAAACTGCACCTTGAAGGTGAAGTCATGTTTCACTTAATGACGTCATCAAGATGTGAGCTAAATTTGTGGATGTTACACATCCCAACTTGAAAACCTGCAAAGTTTCACCTTGATCACCAAAGTTGTTCTTTACATGTAGATCTCGTAAAAAACTACATATGTGGTAATTTAACGTGACAAATGATTACGTCGTGAAGACGTCAGTCCATATTTTAACCATAAATTACCTTCCGAGCCTTATGCAAAAAAAATTGATTGCAGCTTGTTTTGTTCTGAAGATATGCAATAAGTGGTAACAAATTAAAAAAATTATAAAAGATAACATGATGATGTCATCACTACGTGACTCCATCATTTATCTGTCAATGTCATTGTCTAACAATACACCAAGTTTCAACTCAGTCGGACTTGGGGTTTTGTAGATACGCGGCTTCAAAAAGTGCACCTTGAAGGCTTTATCACGTGACACACGATGACGCCATCAATCTACAACTCCACACATATGTTGTCTGCATGAAGGTTATTAAGTATACGAATTATGAAACGATTATCATAATTTTGCCACAGATATCTAGTTAAAGTGTATTTTGAACTGTTTCTAACCTGCCGCTAGGGGGCGCTCTTGGTATTTATGACGTCACTTGTCCTATTATTTAAAACCCGACCCTTGCTGGACTATAACACCGTTGAAAACAACTCCCCCAAAATTCTCATTTTTACAATACAAGGCACTTCCGGTTTCGACCGGAAGTAGAGGTCAATTAATGTCACGCAAACAATAAAAAATGAAGACCTAAATTACCTTGGTATTATCTCGCAAAAAGCAACCTACGGTCTCATGTCCTATTGATTTGATATTCAATAATTAAAAAAATAAACTGACAGTCAAAAATCATACCATGATCAAATTGTCGTATTCGTAACTTTAAAAAAACCCACCACTTGTGAAGTAATGGACAAAATTTATAACAATTACTGTACACGAAGTAAATTGCGACGTTTTTGTAAACGATGAAGTTGACATAAATCTTACCATTTTCATCGCCGTGTCTGAGAGACATACTCAGCGGGCCTAGAACGCCTTCGGCAGGCATGGTCACGTCGATCAACGTGCCGTGGGTCTCGATGTTTGATGAGAAGCGAACCAATTTCGATCTTTTACAGATTGAGTTTAAGTCAGTTATTAAACGTCATACATATTACTAAATTAGGTGGACATCTCAGTGAAAACTCCTCTTCTGTTCGTTGTTTACTATCAAACCATCAGACGGGCAAAAGGGAAATCACCTTACGTTTCACTTCGCACGAGTTAGCGATAAACTCATCGTAAGAAACGCCATGTATTGTTCGATGACCTTTGACATGTCCAAACTTGCACACATACACAATGCATGGCTGCGACTACACACAAGCCTCGTGGACTTATGACACTGTGATGAATGGAGCGGAACAGCCAGCCACAGCGCTGTATACATAGTTAACATGCAGGTCAATAAACAGACGAAGGACGAAAACAAAACAGTGGGCTAAAACTAACACAACGGTCTTGCAGGTCTACCAGTAAAGTACCGACCGAAACTGAGTGATCACACCCAGGGGATCCCACCGAGAGAATAACAAGCTTGGAAATGGGCAACGTGGGCGATGATCCCCGGAGGGTAACCTTAGCGCAGGTGGTCTTTTAAAAGGGGTCTATCTTTGAAAATTGACATTTTTAAAACCTACTTTAACGAAAAAGGCCTCAAGCGATATTTGCTGAAAATCATTTGGATTTTTTTCAAAAATCCTCAGAAAAGCCTGCAAACTGTATTACTCTGCTAACAGTGGTATGCATGATCCTATGTAAAGCACAAAGTGCAGTCCTCAGATAAATTCCACTAGAATCAAACAAAACACGCCATTGGATTTTGATGGATAATAAAAACAAATGGTGATGACAGGTTCAGGATTTGATATCTTTACGTGAGACCTGTATCAAGGTGCGGCCACCTTGTTTTTCACCAATTCCAATCAACGCAACTAAACCGAGGCTGGGAGGAGAATTAGTCTTGTTTCTTTTTGTACAACGATTAACAGCATGGATTACTGTCATTTGGATACAAGGGATATGACCAAGATGGTGGTAGTGTGATATTGGTCTATCGGGGAGAAAGAAGTGACAACAACTCACCAAGATTTAGATCGGTGACGAGATAAAAACTCGCTTCTGAAGCGGTGATAATCCAGCAGGGATCTGAGCAAAATCTGCCCGGTAAGTGTCGGCGGTGATTCCCTAACAATACACAATGAGGTTTATATGCATGGTTCAGTGATGTGCCACCCACTGAAGCATTTTTTTCCGTTTTAAAAACAGCAACGTCTGTCACAATTCGTTCAGAGAAAAAAAAATCAACACAAATAAAATAATGAATAAAGTCTGACGGCGAAAATCTTGCTTTAGTATTCGCTGTTTCACCGAGCATGACATTCAAATAATGTCAAATATTTCCCATAATTGGGGGATGTTGTTTGAAAAAGACTTAGGTCTGCAGTAAAATAAGTTTTTGTATGAGTTCGTGATGTCCTGGAATGTTGTTGTATTCACTTTTCGAGCGTCATTTCTCAAATGTCGACTCTGACGGCTGGATTTGATTTTGGGGGTCACCAAAGTTGAGGCGGGGGAAAAAATTAAACAAAGGCCCACCGGCTATATAAACATTGTTTGGGCTAAGGAAAAGCGGTTCAGCATCATACGAACGTCTACAAAAACTGTGTTAAAAACACGAACCATTGTGTCTACTCGTTTGCTCATTGCTAGGTACTTGGTGCATGGCCAATTATTTGTGTTCTTTTACTGGAGGCCATTTTTCGAAATCACTGCTCAGGTAAGGGCTCGAGCAATGGGACCGTCTGCCTGTTTGTAGTGCCCTACCGAAAGTTATATTCTTTTGAAAATGACTGACTTTTGATTCTAAGAAGAACTTTTGTATTTCAAGAAAGTAAAAGCAATGTCCAAGATTATTATTAAACTTTTCATTCCCAATTCATCGAAGAAAAACTAAATCAGTAATTAGTGGCGCCAATTAGAGAGTGAAGTGGGAGTGGCTTACAGTGGATCTACGTCACACTTACCAACGGGGGGGTGGGGGGTGCAATGAATATTCAGTAGGCCTGACACTAATGTAACACTTAAAATAGGTACGTAGGCATATAAATACAACTCCAATAGACTCTTATCTTTGGGCTTAATACAGAATAAGATTTATTTAGAACTGTAGGGCTGTACAAAGATGAGCATCAGTCGAGGAGTAGCAGTCGAGGAGTAGCAGTCGAGGAGTAGCAGTCGAGGAGTAGCAGTCGAGGAGTAGCAGTCGAGGAGTAGCAGTCGAGGAGTAGCAGTCGAGGAGTAGCAGTCGAGGAGTAGCAGTCGAGGAGTAGCAGTCGAGGAGTAGCAGTCGAGGAGTAGCAGTCGAGGAGTAGCAGTCGAGGAGTAGCAGTCGAGGAGTAGCAGTCGAGGAGTAGCAGGAAAAGATAGAGAATTACTGGATTGGGCCACAGTGCTAGATTTTGCACTGGGCTAACCAGGAGGTCTGTCAATAAGCGCAGAACAGAGAAGAATAAACTAAAGATGGGACATAAGGGCATTTTATACTAAAGCTGTGGGGAAAGACTATGTAGGCATTTCAGTCGTAAATTGTGGTTGGGGCATTGTAGTCGTAAAGTCCCAGACAGCCAGTCTGGACACTAGTGTGTAGGTGGGCATTAGATTAATTAGGATGGGGTGCTTGTGAGATTGGGGGAGGTGTGGGGTAAAACAAAATAACAAGCTCACACTAATAAACCATCAAAATAGCTGGATCATAATATCAACACAAACACAGTATTAACAATACTCATTTACGGGACACTTGATCAGAATTTCACACGCGATAACAATTGGATCATGTTTAAATGTGGTTTATTTTTGTATGTATGCTTGATAGAATATAATAAGATTTAAACAGTTAATATAATTGTTCTAACGTGTCTCCAAAGTGAACGGGCGTGCTCTACAGCGACAAGCTTAGTATATTAATTTTCAAATCCAATCATCAGCACTATTTTAATGTTAGAAAATATAGAAAAAACACCCCAAAACCCACAAACTATTCATATAAATGTGTACCGTTTCTTAAGTTCACATATTTATTTTTCTCCAACCATAATTTTCTTCATAAAACTGTACCTGCTCTGGTTGCAACCCCAATTTGTACTTGGGTCATTCCATGTCAGACCAACGCACTTTTTCACCTTATGTCGTCCGATTTTGATAAAAATTGCTGTGCTTGTAGGTCCTAATGAGCAATGAATGCACACCAATTTTTAGCCCGATCCGACCTACCATGTGGTCAGGGCAGAAACCACAAAAAATGAATTTGGTATTAAAATAATAAGAATTGCATGCTCAAATCAAATTTTTTGTCAAAAATAAATTTTGTAAAAAGTAGGTCACCGTGACCTTTAACATGTTATCGTGACTTTTGACCCAATTGTTTTAATAATGTATCATTCCAAAAATCTACGAAATGGAAATTACTTGATAGAGCATGTCTTCCTCTGTCAGTATCCACTTAGAAAGCATTGGGCACTTCAAAATTTACAACTTTATGACTATTTTTGTACAGTTGGTAGGTTACAAATTAGTCAATTTATATACTCTACATTATAAATCCACCAACACAACTCACTCTTTTGTTTCTAAAGTTACTAAAATTAAACTAGATTTGTAAATGTATAAAGTAAGAAGCCAGAAAACGCAAAATTCTACCTTCTGATTTCAAGGAAAATGTCTCATCACAATATCTGACCTTTAAGTTGTGCTAACAGTAAAGCCCCCTGCACTATTATCTTTGTTATTGACTGGACAAAACATGACACTTGAGGGCGCTATAAATCATGCATCAGTCAAAACACAAGGCATGCAATAAGACAGTCTCCTCTTTGGACTGGGTGAAACAATGTCTCTGTCTCAGTGTTCAGTGGGACAGCGCCTGAATGAAGTATGTTCTGATGACACTGAACACTATCTGCACCCACACGATGATGAATTACAATGTCTGCGTCTCAGATCAGGTTGTGAAACAGTAACCACAGTCTGCAAGTTACACTCCCAACGATTTGGAAGGCTGTATTGCAATAATCAGCGGAGGTGCTGTGATCCTCACAACCTTCACACTGGTAAGGTGCATGCCAAACGGTTGCGAGAATAACATTCGAACAATCACAAACACATCCATACCTTGGTCTCATACCTGGAAAGAAACTCTGCCGCCACTGTCGTTCATCAATTTTCAGCGTGTCTGTACCACAACCTGAACTGTCTTCAATAAGATCAAGTACTGAACCTGTATTGTCTTCAAGTACTGATTCATCTGATGAACCATCAACAAGTCAAGCTTACCCATCTCAGACACCCATTCAGGAAGTGGCTGCCACGGCAACTCTCTCATCTGTAAATCAGGCTCTTCATACAATTGGGGTTACTCCAATTGTGCGTAGAAAACTTGGTCATACAAAGTACCAGCAAAAGAAGTTCAAAGCAATTGAAACCAGATTGACGTCACAGCTTGGAATTCAACAAATTCCCCAACCTTCAACTTCCGATGAAATGTTGGAACAATTGAAAGAAAAATTTGACACTGCTACAAACAGCGAGAAGCTTCAGATTCTCACAATTGTACCAAAGAGTTGGAGTATCCGCAAAATTATGCAGGAATTTCGAACCAGTGACTGGATGGCCAGGAAGGCAAAAAGACTGGTGAGATTGGTTCTCATTTTTTCTCTTTGTTTGTGCAACATTCAATTATTTTATTTTAAATTTATTCTCATTGACTGTTTTTGCCAAACAATCACTTTGTTCTAATAACAATAATTAATTTAAAATAATTTAAATGCATGCATAGATTAGTACAGTAGTGGATCTTTTGAAAATGGAACCATGTGTTACATTATAAAGTTCCCATGTAACAAAAGAAATGCCCCCCCCCCCCCCAATAGTAGGATACTTAGACTAAATATCTTTTTGTTTTGTTCAATCATGTCTTCCTTAGGTTGCTGAAAAAGGAATTTTGTCTTCACCCAATCCTCGATCTGGGAAAACTCTCAACGTAGATGTTGTCAACCAAGTGAAAGGTTTTTATGACAGTGACGAGATAAGCAGAGTGATGCCAGGGAAGAAGGACTGTGTTTCCATGCGAGTAGATAACCAACGGATTATCTGTCAGAAGCGTCTGCTTTTGTGCAACTTAAGTGAGGCATACAGGGCATTTAAGGACAAGTATCCAGAACTGAAGGTGGGTTTTTCAAAATTTGCCGAATTAAGGCCCAAGTATTGCGTTGTAGCTGGAAGTAGTGGTACACATTCCGTGTGTGTCTGTACCCATCATCAAAATGTAAAGCTGATGATCCATGCCGTTGACATTCCTCATTTTCGTGGATCCTACAAAAACCTGCTTGCTGAAATCACCTGTAACCCTGGCACTATGGCTGTTTCCTGGGAAAGTGTTCTATGTGTCCCCAGGTTGCTGAACTGAAGCAGCAAATCATGGAGGAGATAGAAGAGGAGGCCATTGATGAAATATGTTACAAGCAGTGGATCTCAACAGACCGATCAACATTAGAAACCATGACAGCAGAGGTTAATTCATTCTGTGATCGGTTTTCGGAGAAGCTTCTTCAGCTAAAACGGCATGAATTCATAGCCGACCAGCAGGCAAAGTTTCTGAATCACCTGAAGTCAGAGTTGCAGCATGGTGAAATAATTGTTCTTGGGGATTTCTCAGAGAATTATGCATTTGTTGTTCAAGATTCATCACAGGGGTTTCACTGGACAAATGACCAAGCAACACTGCATCCGTTTGTAATCTACTTGAAAAAAGACAGCCAGCTTCTTCATCTCAATTTTGTTGTAATCTCAAACAGCCTCACCCATGACACTATCGCAGTTTACTTTTTCCAACGAAGACTACAACTACCTTGCGAAGACAATGCAGGTACACAAAGTATTCTACTTCACAGATGGATCTTCTGCACAATATAAGAACAGAAAGAATTTTGCAAACTTGACCTGTCACAAGGATGACTTTTCATCGGATGCCGAGTGGCATTTCTTCGCCACATCACATGGGAAAGGACCGTGTGATGGATTGGGTGGAACTGTAAAGCGTTTGGCCGCAAAAGCCAGTCTTCAGAGGCCGTATGAAGACCAAATCTTGAATGCTCAGCAGCTGTATTCGTGGGCTAAGGTGAATATTCCAGGAATACAGTTTGATTTTGTGGACAAGAGTGAAATGCAACAGTGCGGAGAATTCCTTGAGTGTAGATTTTCATCAGCAGTGACTGTTCAGGGTACGCAACAGTTCTATGCTTTCTACCCACACACAGTGCAGCGGACTCACATCGAGGTGAAATTCCTTTCAAAGGAACAAAATGCCAAGTCTGTGAGAGTCGTTAAACTTTAAGAAGCGCAGTGATGAATGGGTATAAGGTAACTTTTATTGCGATTTTGAGTATTATCTTCAAGCAAACTTGATTAGTCTATCCATAGCAACAACAGTGTGATATTTATATAATATTGCACAGCTGTATTGTGTGCTTTTTATTTCCTGCTGCATGCACACTATGTCGGGGGGCTTGAGCCCACCCCCTCCAAGGTTGTCAATTTGTTTGTTTGATTTTTTGGTCATTTATTTTTACAATCTTCTAAAGAAATTTGAAGGAAAAAATTAGCCCCCCCCCAAAAAAAGCCAAATTCTGTGAAAAGCCACTGCTGATAATTTATAGTAGACCACATCAGCCCTCAACATGAGAAAATTCCCAACCTAGAATAATTTTAGTAACAATTGAAACAGAACAGTAAGTTGTGTTATTGCATTTGTAATGTAAAGTCTATAAATTGACTAATTTCTAACCTACCAACTGTACAAAAATAGTCATAAAGTTGTAAATTTTGAAGTGCCCAATGCTTTCTAAGTGGATTCTGACAGAGGAAGACATGCTCTATCAAGTAATTTTCATTTCATTGATTTTCGGAATGATACATTATTACAAAAATTGGGTCAAAGGTCACGTCAACATATTAAAGGTCACGGTGACCTACTTTTCACAAAATTTATTTTTGACAAAAGAATTGATTTGAGCATGCAATTATCATTATTTAAATACAAAATTTGCATATATTCGATGAAAATTGACATGGTTTTGACATATTTGTACCAAAAAGGTAGTATTTTACTCTAAAAAGGTAATTTTTTGTGGTTTCTGCCCTGACCACATGGTAGGTCGGATCGGGCTAAAAATTGGTGCGCATTCATTGCTCACTAGGACCTACAAGCACAGCAATTTCTATCAAAATCGGAAGACACAAGGTTAAAAAAGTGCGTTGGTTTGACATGGAATGACCCACTTATGAATATTATTGTACTTTTATTGATGGGTAGGCCCAAGAGGGCGACCTCAACGGTTGTTATACTTTTAGCGAAATTGCCTTCGGCTATAAAATTTGCAATAGTAGTGCTATTTGGGTTAATAGACTAAAAAATAAAACATAAAATATAATAACAGCAGCTCATTAGTGAAATTTGTAACAAAATCGACAATTGCATACGAAAGGTAGGCCTATAGTTAAAAGAATGTGCAGTTTTTTCGCGCGTTCGGAAGAACACTTGTTACGGTGTCCCGGAAAGCCCATTGTTAATTTGATACATCTTCATTTTCTATTCTGCAAGAAACTTAGGCCACATAACCTTGAAGCTTCATAGATACGAAGAACCTATTTTTTTAATTTTTTGCTTGCATGTTTCAGTGTTACATCATTATGACCACATCAGGTGTTGAATTACAATAAATCAAATGTTTAATATTTTGAAAGAAAATCAAAGAAAAGTCATAACTCCTGAACCACACAATTTGTTGTCACCCTGACGCCATCTTGGAAAGGTTTGATCCCTGAGAGTAAAATGGAGTGTTCCAATTCAAGTTTACATACATCCTGACCGCCATCTTCAAGTGGTTTGTTTCCTCAGCGTAAAATGGAGTATTCCATTTCAAACCTTGGGGTACGGGTACCAGCTGCATAATAACACACCCACAAAAAACATGAAATGAACTTGAAATAAATTGAACAGTCCAGTCTATGATATCAAGGAAGTTGACTCCCCCAGGGCATTGCACTTTGGAGAAAACAGTGAAATAAATCAAATTTTAAAACATCAGAGCCTAAAAAGAACTGACTCACCACTGAATGCCATTATGACCACTCCTTGGGACTGAAATCCTGTGTTTTCGTAGAAGGGTTTCACTGTCTCTTGGCATACCAGGGTAACTCTGTTTACTTCGTTGATATTCTCCTTAATGTGCTGAAGATATCGTCTCATGAGGACTGTGCCAAATCCCTGAGAGTTTGAAAGTACATGAATGATTAGCGAAGATACAAAAATAAGTATTAACCCATATCTTCCCATAGAACACACAAACACTGTGAAACTGGAAAACCCAGAGTAGGACAATAAGTTAGTGTCTTTGTTTATAATAATGTTGTTAATGGTATCAGATTATAATTATCATTATATATTTCTGGTGATGAAACCAAGGATGCCTCATAAATTAACTTAATCACTGTAGCTCACAAGCCTGAGGAATTCTGTAAACAAGAGTGTTTACTATGTGAACCAGAAACACCGGGGTTAACCCCTACTCATCCATCATGATAAGTGTTCTGGGTATCCTTACACTTGACAACAATTATGGGGTACTTTACACAATAAAACAATACTACGTACCCCACAATATTTTCTTTGTTCTAGTGGTACCCCACAGTGGATTTCTTAAGAAAAAGGGTGAGACAACATTGCAGATTGCCGGTTCACAGGCAACTGTTTCACGGAGTCCGTATGGGGTTATGATTCGGTGGCCCCGAGCATAAAATGTTAAATAAATGAGTTTGTTGATATGAGAACTTACTTTCCCTCTGCTGTCCTGGTGAACCACAACTGAATGAATGCCCACCATTGTGCCCTGTGGTTCATGAGTGCACATGCAGCTGTCTGAGTACCTAGCATCGCATGACTGTGTTCCACACATTCTCTATTAGTTTGGGGTAAACAAAGAAATATTTAACATGACGGCATTTTAACCTCCGTTACTTTTAAATGCCTTTGCTCTACTGTTTGAGCCCACTTTGATCCCACGTTTAACAACTAGTGAAATTGACTCGCCTATTATAATGGTGTACCCAGCTAACACATTACGTTGCTAGAACATTGCACAACGTTGCAATTTGGTCGATGGGCTGACAACGTGTTGACGACGTTGCATGAACGTCAGATCTTAACATGATTTTCAACCAATGTTGTACTTTGGTTGCATGTTGGTAAGTTATGCAACGTTACCGAAAAGTTTATTACCGAACGTTTTCACAACATTGTATTTTGGTATTATTACAACGTAGTATTTAAGTTATTTTTGGGTCTCGTTAAAACGTATTAAATATGTTGTGACATTTTGGTATTATCAAAACGTAATATTTACACTGTGGCAGTCACGTTGTCTTGACGTTATATTTCGGTAACATAAACACATAGTAATTATGTTGTGATGAGCGCTTTGTCTGCACGTTGTATTTTGGTTTTACCAAAATGTCATATTTAAATTGTGATGGTCACGTTGTCTTCACGTTGTATTTTGGTATTATATAAACATAGTATTTGCGTTGTGGCAGTCACGTTGTCTTCACGTTGTATTTTGGTAATATTAAAGACGTAATATTTAAGTTTCGGCTGTATGTTGTCTTTTTAGGTGTTCGGCTATCAGCCGAAAACCTATTGTTACTGTTCTGTTTTAGTTTTTTTTTTAACCTCATTTTTCTCCGCACGATTTTTCAAAAAGGAAAAGTTGTACAAACTTGAAACTTGGCATATACTTGAACGTTAACATGAAGACGGCACTTGGACAATGACGTCATTAAAAGGTGTTGAATTAAAAGGTTTTTAAGTTGAAAATTACCATTTTGTAGTCGCTTTGTCTCATTGATTGTGAAAGCTATGATGTTCATAGTTGGGCATCTCATTCTGATAGAGCAAGATTAGGCAACATTTGAAAATTTAACACTCAAATATCATATGACCTTAACTTCCGGGTCGTTACCCTAGGTCGAAGTTCGCCTTTCTTTGTTTTTCCTTCAAAAAACAACTTTCGAGCTTATCTACGGAATAACTCAAGATTGGGATTGAATTGAACATTGAAACTCATCATTTACCCTCAGTATATGAAGACAACACAAACTTGATGATGTCATGATAACGTCATCAGGTGTTGAATTACAAGGTTTTTAAACATTGTCTTTTAATCTTTGAAATTCTGCAACAAATCACTAATAAGAGGCCGGCGGTTGCTTTTTGCGGGATCATTATTAAGGTCATTATAGGTCTTTATTTTTTGTCAGGGCGTGACCTAAACTTCACGAACTAACACAAAACGTTTTACTTTATTGCTGAGTAATGTAGGACGAAAAGCAGTCAAAAGCACCATATATATGAAGTTCAAAGCAACAAGTTTCCACTGTAAGAAAACTAGTGAAGTTTTGAAGGAAAGTGGGATTTAAAAATGCATTCAACATTAAATGCCGTTTTCTCCAATTGTTACTTTTTACTGTCTAAGTGTGTGTCAGTTCGTGGAATCGGTGGGTGACGAGTTGATAGCTTCACAGTTACCTTGACAAATGTGTCTCGAAAGTAAACATTCATGACTTATCACATGGCTGCTTGCAATGGTTTATTGTCCGACACAATTTACTACATTCGGATTCTAGACTCTATTGTGTACATTTAACCAGTACATTGTACATTTGAAAGCTTTACAGTTACATTGACAATGTGTCTCGAAAGTAATCATTCATGAATTGTCGCATGACTGCTTGCAGTGGTTAATTGTCTGACACAATGTATGAACTACATTTAACTTCGGAGTCCAGACGCTATTGTGTACATTTTATAACCAGTAAACAAATGTGTAGGCCTACATTTAATAGCTTCACTTAACAGTTACATTGACAAACTAGAGCTCGAGTGTTTGTCACCTGACAAACACTAAGCATAAAGTTTCACAAGAAAATATGCATGTTCCCTTTGAAACGATCACCTTTAAAGTGACGTCACGTGACATTTGATGATGTCATTAGAACAGTATCTCAATTTTTTGATTTTACATATCCCGGCTTGAATACATGCAAAGTTTCAGCGTGAGCACGCACTTTTTCCTGTTAATCTAGATGTTGTAAAACTGCACCTTTAAGGCAACGTCACGTGACATTTGATGATGTCATTAGAACAGGACCTTAAATTGTGGATGTTACACACCCTGGCTTGAATCAGACAAGGTTTAAGCTTGATCGCGCATTTTGTTATGTAAATATAAATGACGTGCTCCTTTAAGGTGATGGCACCTGATGATTGATGACGTCATGATGACACTGTTTAAGGATAGTTTCTGTAATGTGAGGCTAAGGCACTTAGTGGTGCTGATACTGTTTTGTGGTGTGCTAGCAAACTACACACTTTAGCAAAAGTCTAAAAATGCATACGATCAAGCCTAACATTTGATTATTAACGAGGTTTGCATGGACGGCTGTTTTAGAGACTAACAAAGCGTATTGTCAAAAGCAGGTTGCGCGAACCTTGAACAGAGACCAGACTACATGCAGGTTTAATGGACTTTGAACCTTGTGGTCAATGAATTTTTGAAATTTTTAACTTACGGTTTGAACCGGAAGTCAGGGTCAAATTGGGTCAGACTCTGTGTAGCGTTTGCTACATTTCTAAAGACCTCTCCGATAATGTATAGATTGTAAAAATAGCTTTAATATGTACTTATTGAGTTACGAATTTTTGAACTCGTAAACTATGATTTAATTCATTTCGACAACTGATGACGTCATGATCAGGGGTAATAGTGTGTGAAGCGCAATGATCATTCTTTGAAATTGCACTATATAAAATCCGATATTGTTAGGTGTTCGTGCAATACATGTACGAACACCTCTTGATGTTGTTCTGTTTTTTTTAGGTGTTCGGCTGTCAGCCGAAAACCTATTGTTACTGTTTTTACAATCCATACATCATATAAAAGGTCTTCATAAACTAATCACGCGCTACACAAAATGTGACTCCATTTGACCTTGACTTCCGGTCCAAACCAGAAGTTGATGTTAAATTTGTGAAAATTTCATAACTCCTGAACCAAACAATGGATTGATAAGGTAAAATATCATCACCATTATATTCAATCACTCAGCACGAACACCTTGTTTTTGTAATTAACAAAAACTGAATGTCTAGATTCTTCTTCTCAAGAACGAAATTAAATTGAACCTTGAAACTCATCAGACAATTAAACCTCTATATGAATACGCCAAGGACTTAGTGACGTCATGATGACGTCATCAGGTGTCGAATTACAGCGTTTTTAAAGTTGAAAAGGACCATTTGCTATTTGCTATGACCAGGCTTGGAGGGTTGTTCATGCATAACATTTGAAGACACGTCTTCATAGCGCGATCAATAGTTACGTTGAATAATAACAAAACGTCACCTTTACGGTACAAATTTCAAAGCTTTAATATCGACACAATTACAAACCCTAGCACCCTAAATACTGTATATCACGATCCTCAGAGCTTACAATAATTCACGTCTTGCTCTTCTCGTTTCTGGTTCTGAATTGCCGGTTCAGTAGCTTTATTATTCAAAAGACGGGGGTTTAACAGGTAGTGGGATATTACGTAATCAGTTAATTTAAATAACAAATAAGTGCAGGGTGGGGTGTTGCTTCTGACCGTAACACTGTACTTGTTCTAACTTTTCAATTGAACGAATGACTTATTGAACCAACATCCTGCCGAACACCCTGTTTTTGTTGAAACCGAAACCTAGGTCTAGTTGTATTTTGGTATTGTCAGAACGTAATGTTTACGTTTTGGTGTTCACATTGTCATTATGTTGTATTTTGGTATTGTAAAAAAGGGTGTATGTAGTATTCATGTTGTGACAGCCACGTTGTCTCAACCTTCAAACGTCACTATTGGAGGTCTTTTAGTTTTATCACAACGTAGTATATCTTTGTTTTTACCATCACGTTGTGACAATAGTTTAATTACAACATACAAACAATAGTATGTATGTTTTGACCATGACCTCGTAAACGTTGATTTAGTTTGTATTTGGCGATGTTTAGACCATCATGTTGAATATTTCAAGCAGCTCGTTGGGATGGTTTTGGAGAACATTTATTATCTAACAAATATTAGTACAAGGCTTTATGTTTGACATCAAAAACAATGTTTGTTCGCAATTTAGTTTTTTACATCGATTGTCATAGATACAATTGGCACTTGAGGAGCGTCCCTACCGCATCTGCATCGATCAATCTGAACAGTACAACCATTAATTGCATTTAATTGAACTTATTGTGTCAAGCAGTAGTGCACATTATGGGGAGATAATCCCCCCCCCCCCCCCCCCCCCACCACCACCACCACCACCACCACCACCTGTACAGCGCATTCCAAGCCATGGACAGAATCGTCTACAGAAACATTTTTCACTGATAGGATTGTCTATCATCACTTCGGCCGTTTTTTTCCACGTTAAAAACTTCCTCTAAAACCAAAACTTGTTCCTCAATGTTTAAAAGACACTTTCAAAGTTTAAAGTAACTCTCGGGTACTATTAAATGTGTTTTGCTTCAGTTTTGAATTACAAAGACCTACGTTTCCGTTCAGATATCATGCGCTATCTTGACGAAATGAGCAGCGCGCGGAATGCTGAAGTCTATTAAAAATTATTATGACAACGTCATGACAACGTAAATATCACATAAAAAATATGCGAATTTGTAGATAGGGCTTAGAAGTTTTACAATTCCTAAAATATTGTTCAAGAAATTTACAAAATTTATGAACTAGGTGTACTAATTTTTTCTTGTAGTTGTCTGGACTGTCAGAGGATTTATTGATAAAGTAAATGCAGTATCTAAACATGTAATTATAATTTCAAGTATATTATTAAAATAAAATAAAACTTTTAAAACAATATACACCCATGACTGCCAAATAAAAAAATCGGTCTGTATAGGCCCCTATATAGTACATGCTGTACGATGTCTAGTATACAGGTGCAGAGAAGTCAGGTAACGGCAACGTGTAGTAGGGACCTACTGGTAAGTTTGTATTGTTGAAAGTAAATTATCATGTTGACAGACCACATTAACAGTATTGTATAATTAACTGATTTGGCAAATTAAATATAAGATTGATCTGCCGTTTTGACAACGTTCAGGGTACTGGAAAAAGTTACGTTGTTGCAACATTCTTTTTGAAAACAATTATTTACAACAAGGCAACGTTGTGATACGTGCCTACAACGTGGTAATTTCGTTGCATCATTACGTTCTAAAGACGTACATGGGAGTTGACAAAGATTCGTTGCTACAACGTTACTTAGATAACGTTTTAACAACCAAAAACACACACTCTGGCAACGTTGTTGTAACGTTTATATAAGTTGTCCTAAGGTCACTTGGAACGTTTCTTAAACGTACCAGCAACGTGGTTGGTTCATTGCGTCCTTACGTTCGGAAGACGTATGGGGGAGTCGACAAAGTTTCGTTGTGACAACGTTATGTTAATAACGTCACTTACACCAAAGTCTGACTTCATTACAGCGTTGTGAGAACGTCAAATTGTTAGCTGGGTATTTTAACGATTCACACTATTCGAATATGCACGAGACAAGCACAGTCTAATGTAGTCTCCCTAATTCATCAACGTTTGGGTGGAAGTGGGGGTGACAGTCAGAAGCCGTTCAACTTTTTACTACCATTTAGCCAGAACCCCGCCAAGCTTACGATACAAACTGGGAAGTGGCGGTTAGGGGGATACCATGACGGTTGTCGATGTGGCTTGGATTCAAATTCCACCCAGAATCGCGTTGATCAAGCCCATTGGGACATGCATTATGGGCTATCAAACTTTTCTTGCCGAAATCGTGAATGAAAAAGTAGCGCAATGCAATCCATGTGGGTTTCTGGTAATCAGTAGCCTTTAGTCAAGGCGCACCGCGGCACCCCAGCCCAGTTACCACGCACGAAAAAAGACCAGCGCGAGCGGCGAAGCCGCGAAGCGCCTTTACCAACTCGTTTTGCTAAAGTTATGCATGACCATGAAATATTTATATATGCTATTTCTTGTAACCAATCACCGTCAGTTAGATATTGGACTCTTCTATATATTGAGATGGGTAATACTGCTTCGCAAATATTTTTTTAATTTGACAATCGTTAACATAAAGATTTGACAATTGTTTCCTTAAATTTCCAGGAATTTTTTGTCGTTATTTCCAACTAGAAATGCGAGTTTCGCTCCGTCAAAGTACGAAACAGCCATACCAAAATAAGTCCCCCGGGAATAGTGCACTAGACCACCCGCGTCACAACGATCGACAGCACGCTGTATTTGAATACCTAGCCTGACTGTACGTTGACTCTGAAGGCTCGAGGAGTTTCCAGTGGCAATTTTCCCGTGCATGTTACTTATGATTTCAGCAGTATTTTTCACAAAACACTATGTTTAACTGATAGAGTATTTATTTATCCTTCATAATTACTTGGGTTTGGAATGATACAACCAAGTATAACCACAAAATATTGAAGGAAATCGGACACTGTTTCGATAATCATTCACGGCTCAGCACACACAGCAGCCATTATTCATGGCAGTTAGTGTATCTTGTTATGCGTGCCGTGGACTTGTGGTGGACAGATTACATTGTTCATGCATCTGTGTCACACAAGTAATTGTGTCTTCTTATTGGCCAACATCAAAGCGAGCTAATGCATTATTCATACATTTCTCCTACCAAAATCGGTAGCTAAAAACGAGTTGGTAAAGGCGCTTCGCGGCTTCGCCGCTCGCGCTGGTCTTTTTTCGTGCGTGATAGCCGGGCTGGGGGTGCCGCGGTGCGCCTTGACTAAAGGCTAGGTAATCAGTGGAGCTATGGTGTGTGTGGGTGAGTGTGGTGTGTGCGTGGTTTACAGTGGAATTACATCCCACTTAAGAACAGGATAGTCCAGGCACTCCAGGCACTGAAAGATGAGCTAAACGCACTGTTTGAAACCTCAAGACTCTTTTATCTCTCAAACCCAGTTCTTCTCAGAAGCAAGAAGTCTCCCAAAATGGGCGTGTCGTGGTCGAGCGGTTTAGTGCATCGGACTCAAGTTATGGTGGTTAAGTCAACAGGGTGTGGGTTCCATCCCCGGTCATGACACTTGTGTCCTTGAGCAAGACACTTAATTATAATTGCTTCTCTTCACCCTGGGATAAATTGGTACCATTTAGGGCAGAGTTGGTTCGTGCGATTGATTTAACTTGTTGTGCTACATATTTGGCAGCACCGACTGTATACTCCCAAGGGAGTTGAGATGACCGGGAGTAATAATTTTGGAGCACCATGATCATGTATGAGTGTCACTGAGTGACTGTTTTGAGTGCTATAAAAGAAGCCACTATCATAAAAATGATTACCCATAAACCTACTAAGTTTTTAAGTCTAGACTTACAGCAATTAAGCGGTTGTCCTCGTAGTAGCCCCAGCAGAGCTCTGGGGCCTCTCTGTGCCACAGTTCTACTTCTTCTTTTGGGGACGCAACACCAACAGGGAAACCTGCAAGTATACATGTAATGTTCCCGTATTTGACTGCAAAATATACTAATGTTCCCGTATTTGACTACAAAATATACTAACATTGAATCTCCTGTTGCATTCAACAGGCCTTGCATTATATGGAGGCCATGGAGGCCATGGCTTTTGTTGCCCTGGTCTTGGGCTTTGTGCCCCTTAAAACATTCCCGTAGACATTAAGATTTTCCAATGGAAACGCCTTTTGAAAAAACAAAAATGGCCTTGCCCTCTCAAAGATGAAATTCCAGGCCTGGTTCAACACTAACCACAAATAATAAATGTTTAGTTTTCATAACCTAAGATTGTTAAATCGAAATATATATTTGGCCGTGTTTTTGAACCACGTATTTTAAAGTGTCATACACCATTACCGCCCCAAATCATCGGGCTTTAAGCATTCATGAAACCATCCCAACTCCTTAGGAGTATGCAGCACCATCAAATAATGCAGACTGATTACACTAGTGGTTTCTATCACTGCCTTTCATCTCCGTGGACCTTGGTTCGAAACCCACTTAGGACCAAAGCCTTGCATGTGGATTGGGTTTTCAGGAGTCCAAAGCTGATTGCGTGGGTTTCCTCCCACATCTAAAACTGTCATTTCTTCATCATCTTCTCTCAACAGGTATCTTCAGGCCTACAGGTTACAGTCCAAGTAACTTTGGAGGGTTCCTTGGTTTCAGTACCAGAAAGATATATTCTGCAATCTCTAAACCTAATAACGGACACCCATTTGTCTGCTGCATTGTGAGTTTATCGATTACTAGAGTTAACATTGTTTACCATCACAGACTAGGCATTTTTGCTAGCATGTGGCCTCAATCCTCCTATATATCCTCTTCTCCTATGTCACTCCATACCAACATTGTTTGGACTCGGATAAAACTGGTACATGTATGCCTAAGTCTGTGATAAGCACTTGTTGTTCGGGCCTACTGGCTCCAGTCCATCTGAATCATTCACTTTGGTAATTATATATGGAAGGATTGGGGACTGTACAGAGTAATCAATACAGTGCTTTAATACATATTCTTACCTTGCACTTCAAACAAGTACGATTCATTAACTTCTTCTGGCTTCATCATTCGCATAAAAGCTGCACTCGAGGACATTTTCTCACCAATGATAATTATCGTCCAAGTCCAATCAAGGAGTTTCAACAAATGTTTCAAAAATATATTGGCGATTGGCTACAATGGAATCCGTTTTACTTGCATCTACACTCCAGAAGAATTAAACGCTGATGTAGTTGAGTTCATATACAGATAACTATTTTGCAGCATACCTCTACTTGTCTGGCATGCCTGGTGACTTGTGTAAATAATGTGAATACTTATTTGTTATCTGGAGAGCTGAAAGGCCGTTTCACTAAAAGGCTGTCCCCTTAACGTGAAATGGAATATTCCATGTCAAGCCACAGCATAGGACCTGTACAGGGACAGAGAGTTAACAGACAGCTGTGGTCAAGTTTATACCAGTTGTCGACTAGAGCACCATATTGCCTGGTGATGTTTTTTTCGTCTAAGTACCAGCAACAAAATGGTCCTCATGCAAATCCTACAGAAACATAATTTGCATTTATTAAACACTTTTAAATGTTTAAATCAAAGCGCGCCATGTACTATCATTTCTCAGATTTCTGAGAGTTGGTGTCTGTTTGCATATGCTGCGCACAGAGATGCAGTTGGTACCCACTGCAGTAAGGGAAGTAACAGTGCACTGTTACCTCCCTTAATGTCAATGAATTGAACATTTTAAATTGAATCCCACCCAAGTGATTTGCCTGTGATTTTTTTTTCCACAGAACTTGGGAAAGTACTGAGCAAACAGTACTTAAAACATATCGGTGTAAGGGTAAAAACTAAATTATATGGATTCAACTTTCTTGTGAAATACCGCGACAGGCTTTTTACTGTTTTCTCAGCAAGTAGACACTGTATTCAGCTGAAACTTTCCCATGTGACTTTTATTGTATATTTCTTTGTAATTTTGCCTATAAATCAGCATTACGTTGACAAAAACCAACCTACAATCTTACCTTTAACGACAATAAAATGATTCAAGGGATTAAGAATAACAGTTCTGACCTACCATGAACAACTTTGGAAAGGCCTTGACACTCGAATCCAACTTTTTCATAAAGCAATTTGAGCTCGTCGTGACATAGAAGAGAAACTTTGGCCACCTTGTCTGAACTCTCTTGAACGTGCTGGAGTAAATGCTTCAGTAGGGATGTAGCTATACCCTAAAGTTGAAATAACGAAGAGGTCAAAACAAATTGTGGATTTAGTTTGTAGAGATTAAAGTCTTAAATTGTTTTCCTTTGGTCATGATAGATTTAAAGCTTTAATTAAAAAAACAATGTAATAAACAATTTGGCTATTACACTAGCAGAGCTGCCAACATTTACATTTTTCAAACTTGGTGATTTTGTCCACCAATCAGGGAGGTATAATATAATTACATTCAATACAATAGAGAAAAAGTTTCCATAATCAGGGAGATTTTCAAATTTGTTCATCAGAACATGGAAAGATTGGTTTATTTTCAGGGAACTTTCTGAAGAATAAGGGAGAGTTGACAGCTCTGCACAAACCCCAGCAGTGTCCTTGACCAAATTTTAACGTTAGTCAAATTGTGTATAACTTAATATTGGTTACAACACACCATGTGACCTTAAAATAACCTTTGTTAAAATGACCTTTGTGAAAGTTCAAGTTGTGACCAAAATAAAGTTTGAGAAGTCAGCTTTCAACTGTGTACTTGCCTTGACTACAGTCATTGTTTCTAGCATCTTTATTTGCAACTCTAAAAGGAAGTAGAGTGGCATTAAACACTGCATCCTTGGAGGACCAATGGATATAGAGGCAACTACTGCATAGAGGCACTGACAGCTCTGAGAGCAGTCATTTAGCTCCGACAGCCCCTAAGCGACAGACGAGAAAGGAGAGGGAATGGGAAAGACAACTCCACCACCCTATGACTACAGCCTACGACATCTGCCTGCGAGTCTGTGGCTCAAGAATCAGACTTTTGAGCCGTCAACGGAGTCACCTCAGACTACTTCTCACTCAACCATAACGACTAAACTTGTGTATTTGCTAATGGCTACTTGCTAATGGGTTATTTTTAAATGACAATAAAACAGAGTTCTTGATAATCGGTACCCGTCAGCAACTAACTAAAGTTACTTTGGATGGTATTCAGGTTGGGCAGTCAATTGTCTGACCTGTTTCCCTTGCCCGAAACCTAGGTGCATGGTTTGATGCCAATATGTCAATGAAAACTCATGTTACTAAAGTCTGCGGAAGTGCGTTTTATTATGTGCATAACATTAGGCGCATAAGAAAATATTTGTCTAAGGAATGTACTGAGACACTGATTCATGCATTTATCCCTAGTAGAATGGATTACTGTAACAGTCTGTTTTATGGCCTACCTAACACTAAGATTAAACAACTCCAGAGAGTGCAAAACGCTTGTGCCAGGCTTGTCTGTAATGCATTCAAGTTTTGTCACATTACACCATTATTTATGGATTTACATTGGCTCCCTGTTCGGTTTAGAATTGAATTAAAACAAATTATGATGAGGCCTACTTACAAAATTCTACATAGGCTAGCCCCACAGTACTTAAGTCAGCTTGTTTCTGTCAAGTCCCAGTCTCGTTTCTGCCTTCGCAGTTCTGGTGACGGTATTTTTCTTAACCACCCTGTAGGTGGTAGTAAGGCTGCTCTTGGGGATCGAGCCTTTGAGAATAGTGCACTGCACCTCTGGAACAAACTTCCGCTTCATATTAGGAACGCTGGTAGCCTTGATGTTTTTAAATCTGTTCCAGAGACTTATCTTTTTAAAGAAGTTTTTTACTAAATGTGCATTTATTGTTCCTCTCCAAATTACATTTCTGTTTCTACTGTCTTAATGTTAATGCATTTTTACTGTTTGAGAAGTCCTGTAAGGGTCTTGTGTTATAATTTGTATGGATTGTTGTATTTCCTCGCTTTTGCAAGTGTTTAGCTTTTTAATCTTTGTGTAATTATTTTGCTTTGCGCTTGTGTACATTTTATGGAATGGGCGAAATATAAATGAATAAATTATTATTATTATTTATTATTTATCTGTTCTTCCTCTTCCTCAAGGGATCGCCTTCTAGTTAGTTACAGCTTAAAGGGTGTGTACAACATTGGTAAGATTGAAAAAGTATATGTTCACAGATTTGCACATAACTTACATGGTATAAAGATGGTCATGGTGGAAAACTTCCCTCGAAATAGTTTTGCTTGAAATGCCATAGTTTTTAGGAAATGAATAAAACAATAGTCTTCATCCTGCAGGACAAAATCCGATGTTTGAAAAAGGTAACCCATATAATGTTTTTTTCCCACTGTTTTCTCATGACTCCGAAGACCGGTTGAGCTTAAAATGTCACAGGTTTGTTATTTCATGTATATGTTAGGTCACATTGATCAGGTTTGGATACAGGTCTTTGGCAATTACCATTGTTGTACACACCCTGTTACAGGTATTTAATACAGGGTAATGCTAGGGTTGAAAGAAAACTATGTGATTCCAAAAACCTCTTTATTTTCTAGAATCCATTGAATGATTATGCAATATACACTTGTGTTTTACCTGTCTCTGATACTCTTGATCCACAGCCACCGAATGCACACAGACCAATGTTCCCTCTGGTATATGTTTGTACAAAGACTCATGCGTTAACCTATCACCCAACGCCTTTGTGCAACAAATCAACAGTAGATGGGAAAAACAAATACCAAATCATTTGTCTGACCATTCACTATCATTCTACTTGACTTTGAGTGATAAACTATGCCAGCTACAATACGATATCATTAATTTAGTGAATGTTTCCACACAGTACAGTCAACACTCCTATTGACTGAACATGCAATACAATCTGCATTGACAGTGACAAAGGTCATTTTATAGCATTTGTATAAAAATAACAAGTTATTGTATCTGTTTGCAGTGAAGGCCCTATTTACTTTCATCAACAAAGGTTGACAAAACTTGTGACTGTGACAGTGCAAAAAAACAGTTCTACCCTAATGGCAAGTGTGACGTAAATCTATTGTAAGCCACGCCCACTTCACACAAACTGGCTCTACTGATTACCAGAAACCCTTGCTAGTTTGTCTTTGATGGTTTATGCAAGAGAAGTTAAATAATTGAACTTGGCTTTTGCATATTTTCTTCAAAGACTGGTCTTCTCAGAATTAAAAGTTCCCGTCTTAAGAAATGCTTTTGAATGATGAAATGGGTGATTTTTAGGGTTAGTTCACACAAACATATGCCAGCTTTGGAGCAAAAAGTAGCAAAAACTGTGGGCATGCAGCAATAAAACACACGCTGTGGGAAGGTAGGAACGCTCTAATTAGGTCGGATAGGTATTCAAGGGCAGGCTCATGGATGTATCATTGTATCACCAGAACGCTCCAATGGATTGTTCAAAATACTAATACTTATTTCCTGTAGGATCGCTCCCATACTTTGGAACAGTGGTGCAGTCCAGCGGAATGTTTTGGCAGTCTAATGGATTGCGGGCATGTGCTCACCGGGAACGTTCTTTTGTGCTTAGAACGTGCCTTACTTTTGTGTGGGTGGTATAATTGTTATGACTTCACTACTCTAGTCAGTAGTCTTCTGTCAAGGCAATACTCATCACACATCAGCACATGATAAAGACATGATAAATAAGGCCTATATTGCCACAATTTCAGCAAATTAAATCAGCACTCATGATCATTCCCATCAGTAAACATCATGGCGCCGACAATGTTTAATTGTGTGATGGTCAGCTCGGAGATTTTTCATGAAAATACTCCAAAACGAGCTTGCAAATTTTTGCTTTAATGCGCTCTTCGTAATTGAGCAAAATTATCTCACCCCAAGACCCAGTAAAATCTTCTACGACTGAAGGGTCTAGGGAGAAAGTACAAATATGATTTGTGTAGCAAACAAAGCATTCAATTGATTTGCACTGCAGTGCTGGTGTGCGCCCAGACAAATTTATTTCCCTATAGTTAGTAACTAAATTTAGTAGTCTAGTTGCTGTAGTGTATAGTATAGTGGTGTTTGGATGAAGGCTGGAATTTTATTATGGAGGACTGTAGTGTATGGTGAGACCATGGTGAGACAGAAAATATCGAATTAAAAATAGATAATTTATTTGGGTTAATAATTACTAACCACAATCAGACAGCATTCTTGGAAGGTACCCAACTATGCATCAGTCAAGGTTAGTCTTGTCTAGTCCGAGGTTAGTCCAAATTCAATGTTTACAGTCACATAGTTCATGTAGGCGCCAGAGGTCAACAAGTCTGTACCGTTTAGTTGAAGTCCAGTCATTGTGTAACCCTCCTGAACAGTGTTACAATAATTGTATAATTACAATAAATTTAATACATGAGAATATAAGAGAGGGCTGTTAAGAAGGACCAGAGATGCAGCTGGTGGAAGAAAACTTATGAATTAGCGGAGGCCGGTGTGTCAACTCACACTCAGTTGCAAGTGTTTTGTTAATTTCATGATTTGTAACCACATTACGTACATACGATGATACGACGGACGGCCGTCGCGAGATATCGAAAGAACCAAAGTACCACTACCAAACCATTTTACTCATCTTGTTTGACACTTACATCGAGATTCAAGCAACCATGCCTCGTGCACTACCTGCCCAGTCAGCATTCGTATAGTTTTTGCTGTGCTTAAAGATGACCTCTCCGGTATGGCAGAAAAATAGAAACAAATTCACCGCCTTTTCTGAACGCTGAATCGTCCACGCAGCCCCCCCCCCCAGACATAAAACATGGATAATACATGATGAGCGAGCGCCCTCTAATGCTAGCTTTCACAAAGGGGGCGCCAATCGGAGGGGGGCGGTAGGAAGGGGCCAGGTTGGTGGAGGGACTCACAATTGTGTTCAGGGGACACTTCTGGCCAAGTTTCCTTTCCCGTTTCAGCGGATGGATATAGTGTGCACATGCGTGGCTGGCGGATGTGTCCCATTATCGTTCTCCGAAAGGAGCGTTTTTTATCCGTTTTTATCTACTTCTTAAATGAGCATCCGCTCTTTTAATCTGTCGATTGTGTTCTTTTAAACCTTGTTGTTCCCGTTCGTGCAATTTGTTGGAGTTTTGATGTTGACGTCTTCGTGAATTTTTGATGTATTTTATTGACTGTGATACTGTGAAACAACCCAACCAGTGGTTCTGCGTCATACAGTACTTGGATTTCTTGCACTTTATAAGCTGCTCGTCAGGACCTTGGATGCAACTACTCCCCCTCAGAAAACATGCACCATATCAAATTCCACCTCAGCAATATGTGAAATCTACTCTCGGGTGAGTTTGTTCCATGTTTTTGTCAAATTCCGACCGGAAGCTTCACACAAACTAAGCAACCTAAAAAAACAAATTGCTCTTATTTTGTACAAACCCCGGTCCCAGAACAACAAAAGCACCTAAATATCCATGTGGGGTTTGTGGAAAAAACGTAAACTCAAATCATAAGGTCATGGAATTTGAGGATTACCTAGTATGCCATCCATGATCTTGCTGAAATTGTTGACGTGACGGGACAGGCAGACGTAATATTTATGGACTTTAGCAAGGCTTTTGACCTTGTTCCCCATCAAAGACTCTTGCTGAAACTTCAACAAGCGGGGGTCACCGGATCACTACATAAATGGGTCAGCAACTTCCTCACAAAGCGTTACCAACAAGTTGCCATAGAAGGAGTCTCATCGTCATCTATAAGTGTTACGTCTGGCGTGCCCCAGGGTACGGCCCTTGGGCTACTGTTTTTCATCTTGTACCTGAATGACCTACCAGAAGGAATATCATCACAAGTAAGACTCCTGGCAGACGACTGCATCTTGTACCACAAGATATCTTCTGGCGAGGACAGACAGAAGCTACAAGATGATATCAACATCCTTTGCAACTGGGAGTCCCGTTGGCAAATGAAATTCAATGTTGCCAAGTGCTACGCCATGCACGTAACCCATAAAAAGCTTCCAATTCAGTCAACGTACTTCATGGAAAATAAACCCTTGAAGACCGTCAAAAGCCACACCTACCTAAGGGTAGAGTTAAATCACAAACTGACCTGGATAGATCACATCAACAGTACAACCTCAAAGTCAAACAAAGTCCTCGGCCTCCTGCGAAGAAATCTTTATAGCTGCTGAGCAGCAGTCAAAGAGTCTGCTTAATACAAAACCCATGTCAGACCCGAGCTTGAATACTGCGCCAGTATTATGGGACCCCTACCATCAGAATCACAAAGACAGGCTGGAAGCTGTCCAACGTCGAGCAGCCAGATTCATCTGTAAGGACTCCCGCCGAGCTTCCAGTGTGTCATCAATGATATACAGACTAGGCTGGAAGTCACTGGAAGAACGAAGAGTTATTTCCAGACTCACTCTACTCTACAAATCCGTCCACCACAAAGTAGCCATGAATACAGACCGATTTCAGACCAAACCAGAAGGGGAGATCTCTACACAAAATCTTCATCAATCTTGTTCAATCACCCTACTTCAAAGAAGGATTGTCTCAAATTCTCCTTCTTACCAAGAACAACTGTGGAATGGAATCTACTGCCTGTCAACACTAGGGAATCTATTTCAATTGAAACCTTTAAGTCCAAGATTAATAATAATTATACAGATGTCAACTTTCCTGAGGGGGGCCCACCATTAGTTTAGTCCGCTTGCCACTGTTGCGCCTGCAACTAGTAATATCCCGTGTGGAGATTGTTGCAGTACTTGACAGATACAGATACAGATCTTGTTAGACTATCTTACTATTTTTAGAAGATAATCTGACGTGAGAGTAAAATCAAATACATCGATTTGCAAATGTTTCCTTTGTATATGTTGTAATCACGGATGATTTAGAATCCAATGATGTAATGTGGGCCTATGTAATACAATCTGACTATTAAAGCTATGTATGACAAATTCGTAGGATCATAATAATAATAATAATAATAATATAGAACATTTATAACGCGCACAAATCCGCAAAAAAACGCTCATGGCGCAAACAGAGCAACATGGTCATAAAAACAAAAGCAACGTACACAAGTACATAATAGTAACAGGATGCAATCATGATTTACAAATGGAAAAACTGAAATAAGCATTTACACATGATCCCGACCATAAGTGCTTTGCATGAGATGTGTTTTTAACCTGTTTTTGAATGTCTCAAGTGATGGAGAAGTACGAATATTGTAGGGAATTGCGTTCCATAACCGGGGAGCTGCGACAGAGAAAGCTCTGTCGCCCCAGGACCTAGATGATTTAGGCACAACCAAGAGTAATTTAGCAGCTGATCGCAAACCAGACCGGGGTGGATTATATAATTCAAGTAGATCAGAGATGTATGGTGGTGCTTGATCATTGACAGCACGGTAAGTGAGAAGCAACAGCTTAAACTGGATCCTAAGATGAACGGGTAGCCAGTGTAACTCACAAAGGACAGGAGTTATGTGCATGGACAGTTTGGTGCACGTGACAAGACGAGCAGCCATGTTTTGTCTCAACTGAAGACGATGAACCTGTGATTTTGAAAGTCCGAAAAGAAGGGAATTTCCTATGTCTAGACGAGAAGTGACATAGGCGTGTACTAATTGTTCAGCAGATTGTGGAGTGAGATATTTACGAATTCTACCCAAGTTTCTGATCTGGTAAGAAGATGATTTTACAATTGAAGAGATATGTGAGTCCAGAGTCATGGTGTTATCCATGACGACACCAAGATTGCGCACAGATTGAACAGAAGCAATGGTTGAGTTCCCAATTGTAATATGTGAGGTAGTGATCTTATTGAGTTTCTGTTTAGAGCCAATGAGGATGAACTCAGTCTTGTTATCATTAAGTTTGAGGTAATTATTTTTCATCCACTGACGGATTTCTTCAACACATGCTTCAATACGTTTAATACAATAATTGGCGTCTTGTTGTGTTGCATCAAATGACAAATAGATCTGTGTGTCATCTGCGTAAAGGTGGTATTGAAGTTTATGCTTCTGAATGATGAAACGAACTGGTGATGTGTAAAATGACAAACCATTGCGGTCCTAGCACTGACCCTTGAGGTACAGAGTAGTCAAGTGCAACAGCCTCTGAAGAAGATTGACCAACACGCACACATTGTGGTCGGTTTTGTAAGTAGGATTTACACCATCTCAGGGCCGCACCTGTAATACCGATGTTATTCTCAAGCCTGTGTAACAAGATGTTATGGTCCACAGTATCAAATGCAGCACTGAGATCGAGTAAAATTAGCGCAGTTATTTTGCCACTATCCATTGCACGTAATATGTCATTGTGAACACGCAACAGGGCTGTCTCACAGCTATGATTAGCCCTGTATGCTGATTGAAAATGATCTTGCAAATCATATTTGGTGATGACAGACCACAACCGAGGTGAAACAATGCGCTCAATCATCTTCCCAAGAAACTTCAAGTTTGCGACTGGTCTAAAGTTCTTAAGATCCTCTTTGTCAAGACTAGGCTTTTTTAAGAGGGGCCTAATGTACGCCAGCTTAAGATCACTTGGAAAGATACCTGAAACAAGAGACTTATTAATGATACTTGTTATGAATGGAACGATATCATGAGCACATTCTTTTATCAACCATGTCGGCAAGGGATCTAATTCACACGACTTAGTTGGTGCATTCATAAGGATTTTCATAACTTCTTCATTTGTGGTTGGCTCAAAATCAGATATATAAGCAACACAAGTATTTTGGTTGTCGCACTTCTGTAACTCATAATGATCATCAAATTCACTACGTATTTTACAAATTTTACCAACAAAGTAATCAGAAAATCTGTCAGCAAGGTCTTGGTCAGAAGTACAGTTTGGGAGAACTGGCTCTTTTCTTTTATGCATTAGATTGTCGACAACACGAAAAAGGCTCTTTTGATCGCGAGCACATTCTGCAATTGACGCAGAATAATAGCTAGTTTTGGCCTCCTCCATCATACTTTTGACCAATTGCCGCTGTTTACAATATTGTTGACGGTCAACTTCAAGTTTTGACCTACGCCACATATGTTCAAGTGCCCTTCTTTGACATTTAGCCGCTCGAATTTTGTCATTAAACCATGGTGTATTTGGTCTAATGATAACACGACGTGTTTTGGCAGGGGCGTGTTTGTCAAGAAGGTCACTTAAAAGAAGTTCATACAATTTTACACATGTGTCCATCATAAACAGTTTGACCTCGTATGACCCCATTCCGCAGTCCGTTTACCTCAGTCCGTCCTTGCTCTTGTCAGTTCCAGACAATAGTTACTCTTTTGATTTTGAGTGTTTGCTCCCCGGTAGCACTGAACATTGTGGGGGCCTATAGTTTGTTCATACCATAGAGAAATAATGTACATACTGTGGCGCAACAGAAGTAGAACACCCCTGCGCGAGGAGTGGAATGTTCCCACATACAGTGATCCCCGCTAGCGCGTGCTATTGGTGAGCGCGGTCACGTGAGCACGTGGCGAAGCTATAAAAGCAGCGACGTGCAGGGTGATGAGGGGTTGAACAGGCGATCTGTAGATTGCAATGTTCGCCAAATCTGACTGCACAGTTGGAAAGCATTGGACCACGTCCCGTTCTACTACGTAAGTTGAACTGAGGGGCTGTTGCGTGTGTTAGGATCGGCTGACTTGTAGTCGGCTGTAACGATTCTTATACGAGTTAGTTGATGGGCCATATTGGGTTGTGCGGCGATTAGGTTCCTTTGAGGGGCCATATTGGGTTGTGCGGCGATTAGGTTCCTTTGAGGAGCTCTTGTAGGGGTTCATTGCCAGTCTTGGCGAGGTCCCCTAAATAGTCAATTAGCTGGATTACATGGTCACATCGTAAAGCTTGTGGGTCACACGTGGTTGATTGGGTCATCGCTGGTATACTGTTGCCGCTGTTGTGCGACATTATTTATCATGAAAGCTGAATGTTAGGACGCCCTCTGTTGTCAACCCGTCTAAGTTGAGTATCCCTCTAATTCCATACAATAACAATTAGACCATTCTCGGGACGGTATATTTCTATCCCAACGGACTTGTCTCTAACCGCTCGGAGACGTTCCCGTCAGTTCCGTCCGCGTCACCCCCTCTACATCGGGGAGGGACGTCACAAATTGGTGTCAGAAGTGGGATTCTGAATGGTATATATAGTTTATGTTAGTCTGTTTGATTGGGCAACATGTCGGGAGTTCCATCTAGTGAGGACCTACAAAGGTCCCAATTAGAGTTTCAATTATTACAGTGGGAGAATTGTCTGCATTTGGAACGGATTAAGAAGCTGGAGGCAACATTGAAGGAGGTGAAAACGTCTGGGATAAGCCCTCATGAACCCGTAAGGGTTGATTCGGAAGTGGAGTTTAAACTGCCGCGCCAAAGTTTGGTTGATCTGAGAGAAGAGACGTCAGGGTACCTGTCTTGGGAAGAATCAATGTCAGGTGAAAAAAAGTCGTCGGAATCCCATCCCGCCGTGGGGGGTGGCGAGTCTAGTTTAGCTGATTGGACAACGCCAGTCAAAGAAAAGTTCTCCAGTCCATCCATAGTTCCGGTAGAAAACAAGAGTGTGCATTGGAATCCGTTTGTTGATGCAGCGAGCACGCCCGATCCGAAGCAGTTACGGAGTGAAGTGATGAGTTTTGCTACGCGCCCGCCGGTGGCTAGGGCGGAGAGGGTAGCTGTTGATGACTCTGGAACAGAAAAGGCGGGGCCTTGGCCGTTGAAGAGGGAGGATAAATTTGTTGGGAGGAATGAAGGGATTATGAAGAAGTCAGAGGTTCCCCGACGTCCGTGTATTATGCCTGATAGGTATAACGGTAAAGTCCCGTGGAACGAATATTACAGGCATTTTGAGAGTTGTCGTATGGTAAATCAATGGGATGAACAAAAGTCTGCGGCGTTTTTGGCTGCAAGTCTTCAGGGGGATGCAGTCCGCATCTTGGGTACACCAGACGGGCACAAGAGGACTTATGAGGAGATGGTTAAATTGTTGAGAAGGAGGTTTGGGCCGGGTCATCAGGCAGAGAACTTCCTGGTTGAATTACGTCATCGTCGGCAGAAGCCAAAGGAAACACTTCAGGAGTTGTGTCAATCGATACATGAGTTAGCCATAAAGGCGTATCCAGAAATACCCGAGGAGGCAAGGGACCGGCTGGAGAAAAATCATTTTGTGGATGCTGTGTCCGATCAGTTCGTCCGTGAAGGCATTTTTCGGGCAAGGCCTAGGGACTTATCAGAGGCGCTGCAGGCCGCCTTGGAAACAGAGAATTTTCATAAAGTGGAGGCCCAACGGGTAGGAGAGAGGCCCTTTAAGTTTGCCCGAGGGGCTAACGATAAAGATGAAGTAGAGACTAGATTTCAGTCGGTTGAGCGAACGTTGTGTAAACAATCAGAGTGTGTGAACAATATGGCTCAGCAGTTAGATAAAATACTGGGTGCGCTGTTGCCACAGCAACGAGAGTTGCAGTCATCCGGTATGGTCCCCGGACAGTTCAGTGGTTCACCACCACCAATGAACAGATACAAGGCAAATATGAAGTGTCATAATTGTGGAGTTCCGGGTCATTTTTCAAGAGAGTGTCCGCAACCAAGGAGAAAGCGCCCTCAGTTGCAGGGAAACGAGCACCAGCCAACCGGTGGGTCCGCGGGAAGGCTGAGCGAAGGGCAGGGCCCCCAATCAAAGTAAACAGCAGTCCGGTTCATGTGGCGGTAGCGCCTTTAGTTGGGCCGTCGTATGGTTTGTTTGTGGAAGGATCGATTCGATCGGTTAAATTTCAGTTGTTGGTCGATACCGGTGCAACCGATACCTTCCTAAGTATGGCAGTATATCATAAGATACCGAAGGAACAGCGACCCCATTTACAAGAGTGTGAGTCAAAGGTTAGACAGGTGGACGGAAGTCTGTTGAAGGTGTATGGATCGGCATGGTTGGAGTTGCAAATTGGAAGGACAGTACTTCCAATAAAAGCTGTATTTGCCGATGTAGGAACCCCTGTGATGCTGGGAATGGATGGGTTGTTACAGTCGGGCGGGAATCTTGATTTCGGCAGACTAGAGTTGTGCGTAAATAATGAGAGGATAAAATGCACTGGGAGTACTGGTAATCGGTTTGTTGGACGAGTCGTAGTAACAGCGACTATGGTGATCCCAGCCGGTCACGAGGCAGTAGTGGCGGGAACAATTGTTGGGCAACACGAAGGATTAAATGGACCGGTACTTGTTGAGCCGATAGAGGGCGGAGGGCAATTAGGAGAACGAGGGTTGGTTCTGGCTAGAACACTGATTAACGTCCCGACTGAAGTAGTGCCCGTTCGGGTGCTGAATGCCAATAAAGAGGAACGGGTGATTCGAGCGGGAACGACTGCCGCCACGGTTACACCGATTGAGGTAGAGGCGGAGCCCTCCAGGGATGCGGGGAGAAAACCTTGTGTTGGGCTGCCAAGTCATTTGCAGGATTTATATGAGAGGAGTAAAGAGAATCTTGAGCCATCCGAACATGAGATGTTGAAGAGATGTCTTGTTGAGTTTGATGATGTGTTCTCCAGGAACGATGGTGATATTGGTCATACCACTATGGTGAAGCATGGCATCGCCACGGGCAACGCCAGGCCAGTCAAGCAAAGGCCAAGGAGACATCTCATGTGTAATCTCGAAGAGATAAATCGTCAGGTGGGAGATTTGAAAGAGAAGGGCTTGATCGAGGACTCTGACAGCCCATGGGCAGCTAACGTAGTGCTCGTGAGGAAGAAGGATGGATCAAAACGGCTGTGCATTGATTATAGGGGACTAAATTCAGTTACAATTAAAGATGCATACCCCGTCCCAAGGATCGACGAGACTTTAGACGCTCTGGAAGGAGCGAGATGGTTTTCAACCCTTGACCTTACATCAGGGTACTGGCAAGTAGCTTTAGACGAAGATGCTCAACAGAAGTCGACATTTGTGGTGCGTAATGGGTTGTACCGGTGGAAAGTCATGCCATTCGGGTTGGCTAATGCGCCCGCTACATTTGAGCGCCTCATGGAGAAAGTGTTGGCCGGTTTACAATGGGATGTCTTATTGGTATACTTGGATGACGTCATCGTTTTTGGGAAAACAGTTGAAGAAGAACTAAAGCGCCTGCGCCAGGTGTTTGAACGGATGAGAGGTGCTGGGCTCAAGCTGAAGCCAAGCAAATGTAATCTGTTCCAGAAGTCAGTAACTTACCTTGGCCATATTGTATCAAGTGAGGGCGTTGCGACGGATCCCGCCAAAACCAAAGCTGTTGCTGATTGGCCAGTCCCAGGGAATGTACGAGAGGTGAGAAGTTTCCTCGGTCTCGCTTCGTACTACCGAAGATTCATTCGGGGGTTCGCAAGTATTGCGAGTCCGCTGCATGCCCTGACATCAAAGTCAAAAGAGTTTGTTTGGAATGATGCATGCCGGGAGGCATTCGGTAGATTGAAGGAAGAGTTGCTGCAGGCCCCCGTCTTGGCATACCCGGCGCCGGGGAGTGCGTTCATATTGGATACGGATGCGAGTGGGGATGGTATAGGGGCGGTGTTATCTCAGGTCCATGAGGGAACGGAGAAAGTGGTTGCCTTTGCAAGTCGAAAACTTAGCAAAGCTGAGAGGAACTATTGCGTTACTCGACGAGAGTTGTTGGCAGTTGTAGTTTATTTGAAGTACTTCCGGCAGTACCTTTATGGTCAAAGGGTGACTGTACGGACGGACCACTCGTCACTAAGATGGTTGATGACCTCCAAGGACCCGGAAGGTCAACTCGCCCGCTGGTTGGAAATAGTCTCTGAGTATGATTTCACCATACAGCATCGTCCTGGAATAAAACATACAAACGCCGACAGTTTATCAAGACGGCCTTGCAGGCAATGCACGCATTGTGATAATGGTGATGATAATAATAAGAAGGGGAAGGAGCAATCGACCCTGGACAATGATGGTCAATTGGAAGTAAGAGCGGCTGTGTTAGAGCCGTTGCTAGGGAACAAAGACCTTCAGAATGCCCAGATAGCTGATAAGACCATGAGCTGGTTGCTGGATGCCAAGCAGGAAGGGAAAGAGCGCCCCCTATGGAAAGACGTTGTTCATATGGCCCCCGCCAGTAAGACGTATTGGTCGTATTGGAACCAATTGGAAATTCGAGGTGGCGTGTTGCACCAACGGTGGGAAACGGATGATGGTAGTTCCATCCGATGGAGACTAGTAGTGCCGGAGAAGTATAGGCATGAGTTCATTGAAGAATTGCATGGTGGCAAACTCGGAGGACATCTCGGTTTGAAGAAGACTCTGTCATGTGTAAAACAGAGGTATTATTGGTCGGGAATGGCGGCTGATGTAAGAGCATGTCTCCGCCGTTGTAACCAGTGCGCAAAGGGAAAATCCCCTCCGAAGAGACGAGTTGCACCGCTGCAGCAATATAACGTAAGAGGTACCATGGATAGAGTTGCGATGGATTTAGTAGGTCCCCTCCCTAGATCCGAGGATGGGAACCTGTGGATTTTGGTCGTAGGGGATTACTCCACAAGGTGGATGGAGTCGTATGCGTTACCAGACGCAAGGGCCGAGACCGTTGCCGCTAAATTTGTTAGCGAGTTTGTATGTCGGTACGGAGTGCCGAGAGAGCTCCATTCAGATCAAGGGTCCAATTTCGAATCAGAAGTTTTCCAGGAAATGTGTAGAATTCTGGGGATCAGCAAGACGAGGACAACGGCCTACAATCCCAAGTCGGACGGTCTTATAGAAAGATTTAATAAAACTCTCATCAACATGGTCTCAATGATGATCGACCCCCACAAGAGACAGCGTGATTGGGACAGATATCTCCCGTTCGCGACCAGTGCGTACCGGTGCAGGGCGCAGGAGAGTATCGGGGAATCCCCAAATATGAAGATGTTGGGCCGGGAGGTGACACTCCCTGTGGATTTGACGGTGGAACATCCTGGTATCATAGAGGATGAAGTTCAGACTGATTATGCAGAGCAATTACGAGACCGGATCCAGAGGGCTCATGATAGGGCACAGGAGTGTCTTGGGACGAGTCTAAGGCGCCAAAAGAAGAACTATGATCGCAGGGCTACGGACCCTTTGATCAAGGAAAATGAGTTTGTTTGGCTGTTTAACCCTTTGAGACGGAAGAAGGTGTGCCAGAAGCTCCGGCTTAAGTGGGAAGGGCCCTACCTGGTGCTGAAGAAACTATCGGATGTGGTATGCCGAATTCAGAAAGCAAGGGGCGCAAAGCCACGCGTAGTCCACGTGGATAGACTTAAACCTTATCAGGGGGAACACATTGATTCGTGGAATACCCCCTTAGCGAGTCATGTTGAAGAAGTTGAAGTACCTGATATAACGACTGAAGAAGTACAGCCGGAGCACCCAAGCGATCCCGGGGTTCAGACTATTGTAGTACATGTAGATGCACCTTTGGAAGGTGCCGGTACGTCCTTTGAGGGCGACGATAGTAGTATGAGCGATAACGACGGCAGTGTACCAGTGACCCACTCGACCCGGGGCGAGGCTGAATCCAGTAACCCGGGGAGATACCCAAAGAGGAGGCACAGGTTGCCCCTGCGGTATCGCTAGGCGAAGAATATTTAAATGACTACATTGTTTTTAGGCCAGTTGGATGATAAATGTTGATGTTTTTAACAGAAATATTGTTGTTGTTGTCGTTGCAGATTTGAGAGTTAGCAATGGAGCCCGGAACGGCGTTGAAGCCATTCAGGTGTAACAAGTGTCCCAAGGCATTCACCCAGCTTAAGGGGTTAGCAAGACATAAAAAGTTTACACATGGGGCCCCTGTGTTCTTACACTGCCTTCACTGTGATTATGTTGATAAACGACGTGACAACGTGCGGAAGCACTACCGGTTTCATCACCCCGACAACGCATCGGAGGTCACCAAGATGAGGAGCAAGCCACGGGTCTGGGCCAATAAACGCCCGGGAACCACAGACGAGGGTGCCGGCGACATGGCGACCAAAGATGTTCGTAGGATCACCTATCTGGATGACGAGCCGCTAGCAAGTCAGGAGGCTGAGCAGAAGATACCACCCCTACCGTCACTCCTCTCACCACTCCCTCCTTCGCCCCGAAGAAAAGAGAATGTTCTCGAGGAGACCCAGATAGACGAAGACGCCATTAGCATTGCGTCCTCGATGCCTCCGTTAGAATTAGTCTTGGACGAAGCGTCCGTGGAGGAGGAGCCCCGTCCGGCTACTTCCCAAACTTCTACTCCGCAAGCACCCCCCGTCCTCAGCACTCCAGTGTGCAGAGCCCCAGCAACACCAGTACCCCCCATCGCTCCAAAGAACACCCGACAGACCAACCCAATCCCAGCCAGGACTCCGGAAAGTAAGCCGAACGAACCAACGATCAGAGTGCAGAGGATGCATCCTCAATGTCCGGAAACTGCAACTATCGTTGAACATATCACGACCCTCACCTACGTAAGAGGCGTCCTGATACATGAGGAATCCAGACGACGCACTTATTACCAGGACGTGCTCGTTGACTGCATGAGAGCCCTGCAGATGCAGACCACCAGTAATGGACCACGACCCCAGCAACCAGCCTGGAACACCAAGAGTCCCCATCGTTGATTTCCGTTTTCAAAGTTTCTTGTTCTTGCCATTTAATAATGTTTCTTAAAACGAATCAGGTTCTTGCCATTTAATAATGTTTCTTAAAACGAATCAGGTTCTTGCCATTTAATAATGTTTCTTAAAACGAATCAGGGTCTTGCCAGTATTAATTAGGGTAGTTTTTTTTTTTTTCGATAAAAGTGTTTAAAGTATCTATTGGTCTTTCTTTTGTATTAAAGGACAAGTTTTTATAAAGCGGTAAGTGTATTTTTCATACTTGTATAAGAGATTATATCATTTTGTATTCTGTTGCTGAGTATAATAAAGTGTCGGCTATTCTGAATGGGGACATTTCAGGCCTGTCAGGAGGCTTTGTGGCGCAACAGAAGTAGAACACCCCTGCGCGAGGAGTGGAATGTTCCCACATACAGTGATCCCCGCTAGCGCGTGCTATTGGTGAGCGCGGTCACGTGAGCACGTGGCGAAGCTATAAAAGCAGCGACGTGCAGGGTGATGAGGGGTTGAACAGGCGATCTGTAGATTGCAACGTTCGCCAAATCTGACTGCACAGTTGGAAAGCATTGGACCACGTCCCGTTCTACTACGTAAGTTGAACTGAGGGGCTGTTGCGTGTGTTAGGATCGGCTGACTTGTAGTCGGCTGTAACGATTCTTATACGAGTTAGTTGATGGGCCATATTGGGTTGTGCGGCGATTAGGTTCCTTTGAGGGGCCATATTGGGTTGTGCGGCGATTAGGTTCCTTTGAGGAGCTCTTGTAGGGGTTCATTGCCAGTCTTGGCGAGGTCCCCTAAATAGTCAATTAACTGGATTACATGGTCACATCGTAAAGCTTGTGGGTCACACGTGGTTGATTGGGTCATCGCTGGTATACTGTTGCCGCTGTTGTGCGACATTATTTATCATGAAAGCTGAATGTTAGGACGCCCTCTGTTGTCAACCCGTCTAAGTTGAGTATCCCTCTAATTCCATACAATAACAATTAGACCATTCTCGGGACGGTATATTTCTATCCCAACGGACTTGTCTCTAACCGCTCGGAGACGTTCCCGTCAGTTCCGTCCGCGTCACCCCCTCTACATCGGGGAGGGACGTCACAATACTAGGGAGGTTTCGCACGCGAACGGATACGCATACGCATACGTTTAGCTATCCGTAACCGTTAGCAGCCTTTCTGTTGTTTTGCAATCCCAGCGTTTTGGTGGCACTGTTCGCTGTTCCAGCACAGCACTTGGTGGCGCTGTTCAACATGGCATCCTCCATAGACGAGCTTATGTTCATAGCTTTAGAGGAAAATGACGAAGAAACAGTGGATTTTTTCGTATTTCAAAGTCTTTAGAAATCAACAAAATTACACGTACATGTTCAGTGATTCATTTATTTTGATACTATTCATACATATTTGGAAACAAATACAGGAGAATTACTAGAAGTTCGAGTTTTCCTACGTGTTTTTTACTTACGTGTAGCAAGCGGGATATCAGTGTCGTCTGCACGTATAGCGGATAGCGAGTAGCGTATGACGTCATAATGATGACGTATCCGTCGCATTAACCGTATCCGTTCGTATGCGAAACCTCCCTACTAACAACAAATGCCACCTCATATCGAGAAGGAATGAGGGAAAACTTAAATTCTCTGTGATTTTATTTGTGTTTGTATTGGTCTGTTGAGTTTTATTATATAATTTGTGTTGACCCCGTATCAGCTGTTCAACCTCAAGAGCAATGCGTAATACCAGCCGTGAGCATGGCTGTAGAGAGAGCCTGGACCGACATTGGGGCTGGGTCGTAGCTGTTGCATCGTTTCTTCTCTACCTTGTATGTTGCGGAACACTTGGCACCTTCGTCCTGTTGTTTGTATACTTTGAGCGTGAATTTCAGTCCACTGCAATGGCTGTTGGTAAGTTTGAATTCTTCACATCAACTCCGCTTGTAAAGTTGACCTTTGGTTCGGTCAATGCATGTTTACCTTTACTGAAATCAATGTCATTGGCGGTACTACCATTGAACAACGTGCTATTGTGGTAAACACCGCTACAGTTTGTGTGGCTTTTTAAGAGCGGTCGTATTTCGACATTACGGAGGTTTACGATCTTCTAGAAAGCTTGTTTCACGTGTATTTCACGAGCTAGTTCGTGTAAAAGGGGAAATAACCAAAACGGTAAATATGTACAACATTTTTACATAAAATGCGATGGATTTATTTAAAAACCGATAACTGTTTTTTGTCATTTTAGGATTTGGAGCTACAGAGTCGCTCTTTCCCTTGAGGATTGCAGTTGCGTTCAGTGAAAGCTAAGATGTAAAAGTGAATAATTATGTTGAAATACTCAAGCGTATTTTGAAAACTTTGTTTTGTAATAACTTTGAGGGCACAAACAAACATTTTGACCTACGGAGTGGGGTCAAAGGTATGGTCACAGATTGTGTTTTGTCAACGTAATGCTGATTTATAGGCAAAATTATAAAGAAAGATACAATTAAAGTCACACCAAACCTGAAAATTTCAGTTGAATATAGTGTCTACTTGCTGGGAAAAGGGAGGGAAACAAACGTAACGTGTGTAAAACCAAGTTTCTTGCATAAATCTTCAAAAAAAGTATAGGCCTAGCTCAACGCAATTCCTTTTTGAGATAATGTGAACACAATGCACTGTTTGGTTTAGATGTTTAAAAACAGATTGCCTAAACCGAAGTGCCAGCGTAGTGTGTGTCTACCATAAAATAATGGGCTTCTGGTAATCAGTTGAGGCAGTTTGTAAACTGGGCGTGTCTTACAGTGGAATTACGCCACACTTTATGAACAGGATCGTGCTGGTTGGAGGGCGTCACACCTCTCTCTGTTTTGAGTTTATATTGAGACGTTTTCTTACAGGATGGATCGGATCTCTTGGTAAGGGACTTCTAAACATGATGTCATTCGTGTCAAAGAAAAAGAGAAAGACAAATCGAAAAGAAAGCGAAGAACTTGATTTAAAACAAAATAAGATGATTTATTCAAACAAGGAAAATCAGGATGGAGAGACAAGTACATTTCTGGAAATCAAAGAGGCCTCAGAGCAACAAGGAGATATCATCCCACCGCTGCCACCAAATGACGAATTTCGGCCAGAAGCTGGCGAGCAAGAAACCACGTTAAGCAATGATGTTGCGAAGAACATTGGGGGAAATACATCACATTGGGGAAGGATCGTCAACACTTATGCTTTTATCATTGGCATTCTAGGATCGACAGTTTCGGTTTACTTCAACGGTATCAACTTCGTATGCATGTGAGGCATAGAAAGTGCTTTGCACGCAACAATTTTGCTTTGAACCGATCACCTATCAATAAATTATCTTGGTTGTATGGAATTTGAATACAATGTACATTCGAACCACAAAAAGTACGCCTTTTATATAATCTGATGTTATAAGAGTGAGTATTATATTTTTGCTCGTGGAACAATGGTAAAAGTGTAAAGAACTTTACTGCTAGATGTGCAAAACAAATGTAAACAAATTATTTCACAAATGCATTACGCATTTCTCTGACAAGTGATACATGGTTTTGGGGTTCAGTTTTCTGTGGGAAAATGCAGTCACCTAATGAAGAATGTTCAGACAAAACCTGAAAGACCGGACACAAAATATAAGTAACACTAGACATAAATTTGTGTTACATAACATAAACAAGGTGTTCGGCATGACGTTCAAATCTGGGATGTTACTCATATCAGCTTGAATACATCAGCTTGATTTTAAGCTTGACCAAGCATGTAATGCTGTGTATAAAAATCTGGTAAAACTGCTACCTTAAGGTGACGTGTTACAATTGATGACGTCACCGATAGGCACAGCCGTGATTGCCGGTGGAACGCCCTTCACGAGCCGATGTCACATCCCTGCTTCTTGGTGTGTGATCAAAACATAACCAATGTTATTTTCTCACATAATTAAAAGTCATACGAATCACTGAAGCAGGTGGCCATCTCAGTGAAACTTCGTCTTCAATTCCATATTCACCATTAAGCCATCAGAAGGGCGAATAATATGGGAACAATTTGACGACGAAAACATGGCACAGGTTGGGTGGAATTCAATTCAGCAGTGTTGCGCCATTGAAATGGTTGTTTAACCAAAAACTCAAAATTTGATTAAAATAAATTACATTTGTGACGTCATTATGTTGTCAATACTTCTGTTTCATCTATTTACCAGGTGTAATTTTGTTGCCAAGTTTCATGACCGTGCGAGCCTGACATCTGATTGTTAGCGAGGTTTGCATGGACGGCTGTTTTAGAGACTAAGAAAGCGTAATGCCAAAATCAGCTTGTGTGAACCTTGAACGGAGACTAGTCTACGAGCATGTTTGATGGACTTTGAACCTTGTGGTCAACGGAGCGCAATAGCCAGCCACGTGGATTAGTTACGGGTTTTCAGTGCAGTTCTACGTTTGTGTGGTTTACATGCGGGCCAGATAGTTCTTGAGATATGATTTTTGAATTTGTCAACGCCCATTTTGGACCAGAAGTTAATGTCATAGCGATATTATTTTTGTGTAGCGATTGTTGAGTCTCTAAAGGCCTTTACGATGATTTATGGATTGTAAAAATCCATATTGTGGTTCATGAGTTATGATTTTTTCAAATATTAAACTTTGATTTAACGTAAAGCGACACCTGGTGACGTCATCATGACGTCATTGCAACGGTTTCATATACTAATGATTATTTAACTATATCTAAAGCAGGGGGGGGCGGAAGGGGTAGCGCCACCAGCGCGCCACCTACGTTGAAAATAATCTCATTCGACCATCGCGACGTGGACTGGTCGAAGCTCCCCACGTACAAACGGATGTGTGTGTATGCACAGTACACACTATTTGAATTTACGGTTGCTCTCCGCTGCGTGCCGTTGAGACTGCCTGGACGAGTCCATTTTATCAGAGGGTATTGTTATCTTCAAATGTTGTAAATTCACAAAATCTTTACACCAGAAAACATTTGTAAATTGTTGTTTTTTGCCTTGCCAACTGCTTCAGTAAATTAACTATTTAATAAACAACATATATTTAACCTAAACGACATGTATAACATATCTGTTTAAGATGTGTATGTTGCCTCAGAATTACAATTACCTGCGGCAAATGTTCCCGTCCGTCAACAGAGATCGTTTGAACGCAAACTAAGTATTGGCGGGATCCATTCTCTCCAAAATAATCGTCAAATATCTAGAGGATGTACCGAGGGATTTTGATTAAACTTTCAGGAATGAAAGATCTATTCCTAAATATTACGTTAATGGAAAAAAATCAGAGGATGAACGATAATTTGTTTCACATTATGTCGATATTTGTAGCCATTTTAGGGGAGACCATTTGTAACGAAATTCCCACCTGGACCCATTCATACACGTTAGCCGCTGCAATAAACCAACGGAAAATTTTCGATAATATTTTTACGCATTTTATTTAAAATTAAGCATCTCAACAATTGAAAATACTCTTACGATATACACTGTTATGTTTTCAGTGCTGATAAAGTGAGAATTTTAACGGTATAATACATGGATTTCTTTTAGTTTTTTAATGGTCATTACCTATTTTTAAAATGGAGTGTACCCAAACAGCGACCGCAAATGATTGCGCAACACCCCTTCCGCCCCCCCCCCCCCCCCCCCCCCGATCTAAAGTTTGAAGGTTGTGTGAGCTTGGGAAGTGTGCTTTTGTTAGCAGCAATCACGGGGATAAGAAGAAAAAGAATAAGTATTAAAAAGAAAAGAAAAAAAGAAAAAAAGGAACAAAAACCGAAGGTGTTCCGGGCGGAGTGCCCGAACACCTAAATAGGGAGACCGCCAACATAGGGCTAGATAGCTCAGTTGGTAAAGCGCATGCCATTAATCCGGAGGTCGTTGGTTCAAATCCCGCTCTAGTCAACTTTTCTTTGTTCAACCCAAAATCGTTCCAAAATCTCCAAACTATTCGTGAATGCAAATCACTCAAAATGCCTGAATTGACACCACAGTAATTTGAATTTATAGTCAACTCCCATCATAAATCTGAGAAAATATTCACGATTCAATACCTGTTTCACTGAACAGGAATACTGACATTCTGACCCCCAAAACCTAACTTGCTGATGTGACGCTTTAGACAAATCCGACCTTGCAGTTTCCGTCATTCTTTCTATAATACTACTTGGATTTTATAAATTTAAATAACATTTAATATTCGCTCAAAAGATGAAATAGTCCGATGAGGAGTACATTGAGATCGTAATGATAATGAAATCTGAGTTATTATTTTTTAAATCAGAGGGTATTGTTATCTTCAAATGTTGTAAATTCACAAAATCTTTACACCAGAAAACATTTGTAAATTGTTTTTTTTTGCCTTGCCAACTGCTTCAGTAAATTAAGTATTTAATAAACAACATATATTTAACCTAAACGACATGTATAACATATCTGTTTAAGATGTGTATGTTGCCTCAGAATTACAATTACCTGCGGCAAATGTTCCCGTCCGTCAACAGAGATCGTTTGAACGCAAACTAAGTATTGGCGGGATCCATTCTCTCCAAAATAATCGTCAAATATCTAGAGGATGTACCGAGGGATTTTGATTAAACTTTCAGGAATGAAAGATCTATTCCTAAATATTACGTTAATGGAAAACAATCAGAGGATGAACGATAATTTGTTTCACATTATGTCGATATTTGTAGCCATTTTAGGGGAGACCATTTGTAACGAAATTCCCACCTGGACCCATTCATACACGTTAGCCGCTGCAATAAACCAACGGAAAAATTTCGATAATATTTTTACGCATTTTATTTAAAATTAAGCATCTCAACAATTGAAAATACTCTTACGATATACACTGTTATGTTTTCAGTGCTGATAAAGTGAGAATTTTAACGGTATAATACATGGATTTCTTTTTGTTTTTTAATGGTCATTACCTATTTTTAAAATGGAGTGTACCCAAACAGCGACCGCAAATGATTGCGCAACACCCCTTCCGCCCCCCCGATCTAAAGTTTGAAGGTTGTGTGAGCTTGGGAAGTGTGCTTTTGTTAGCAGCAATCACGGGGATAAGAAGAAAAAGAATAAGTATTAAAAAGAAAAGAAAACAAGAAAAAAAGGAACAAAAACCGAAGGTGTTCCGGGCGGAGTGCCCGAACACCTAAATAGGGAGACCGCCAACATAGGGCTAGATAGCTCAGTTGGTAAAGCGCATGCCATTAATCCGGAGGTCGTTGGTTCAAATCCCGCTCTAGTCAACTTTTCTTTGTTCAACCCAAAATCGTTCCAAAATCTCCAAACTATTCGTGAATGCAAATCACTCAAAATGCCTGAATTGACACCACAGTAATTTGAATTTACAGTCAACTCCCATCATAAATCTGAGAAAATATTCACGATTCAATACCTGTTTCACTGAACAGGAATACTGACATTCTGACCCCCAAAACCTAACTTGCTGATGTGACGCTTTAGACAAACCCGACCTTGCAGTTTCCGTCATTCTTTCTATAATACTACTTGGATTTTATAAATTTAAATAACATTTAATATTCGCTCAAAAGATGAAATAGTCCGATGAGGAGTACATTGAGATCGTAATGATAATGAAATCTGAGTTATTATTTTTTAAATCTGAGTAATATCCCGAAACTATCGTTGAATATGTTTTCTTAAATACATTTACATTTAGATATAAAGATCTGATTTACGGGGGACTTTAAGGAACACGACGCATTTTCATTTCACTGCGCGTTACATTAGTAAAACTATTGGTGGTGTAGGTCCACACGATGCCTCGGCCGTACTTCTGGTTATTGGATAACTTAAAATACTCGCCGTTCAGGTTACTGTGAGGCCCGGCATTACAAATATAATCGATTGGTGTAGGTGTGCATCGATTGAACCACCAACCTCCTTTCAACTCATCGGCACAGTTCAGAGAGGGTTCTGCATCGTTGTCTCGATCGTACGTCGAGAAGGGCTGTCGGTTGGATGGTGGATCACTGGTAGTGGACAGAGCATCACCTGAAACAGATAAATAAAATGTAAATAAAAGTATTTAAAAAAAAAACCTTAACCATCATCACTGTCGACATTGTGGTGTGGTCGCCGACGTCGTTGTCACTCTCTGTCGACCCGTGTTTATCTCTCTGTCCTTATTCTTTCACTATTGTGTTTATTTCGTGAAAGACTTATAGTTCATGCATTCTCACTATAAACCGTATCTGATATTGAAAGGGAAATCTATTAATGTTATTAAACCTTCTTGAGTCACAGTGTATTGGCTGCCAGTAACATTGCAATATCACCCGTAATAAATATCATTTCAAAACTAAGCTCCTTTTATGTTTACAAAACCGTTAACCTTGTCATTTATTAACCATAGCCATTCGCATATTTCAGTATTATACCATGGGTCAATCACTTTGACTATATGACACTGAGGAGTTGAAAATTTGTTCTAAGCGTTTTACTTTCTGTTATAATTCAGGCCTCATTTCCATACTAACAAAATATTACGATACACTTTCTGAAAATGTTGCTGTATCAAATAGACCTAGATTAACTTTCCACGACTTAACTCTACGTTATGGGTAATATATTTTGTTTTATTTTACGTGTAATTAATACATTTAAATTTGTGAAAGACACTTACCCAATTTATCCAATTTACCCAATTTATTCCGATCTTTAAATGCACCAACGTGAAGGGTGTAGTTCTCTCCATCGACATGAAAGTCATCATACACCCCAGAGTGCTGTGAAGGTGGATCATTAGGATATACAATACTCAACAGAGTTAGATCCACCCTCATCTCCCATCTCTGCTCCCCATCTACGGGTTCAGTGAGACGACGGAGGATCTCGTTCCCCAGCCAGAACTCCCCTTCCTTGTCACCGAAACCATCCATATACTCGGCCCAGCTGCGGGTGAAATTCACCGTCCCGTCCATGCGTCGCTGGAAAACCTGTAAAATAAAACAACCAACATAATCAAGCCAGTTTCTTTAATTTGGCCTTTAGAAAAAAATAATAAAAAAACCAAAAACTCAAGACTGTAAAGTTGGCTCTGAGTAAAGCGCCTTCACTCAATTCAAAATGACCAACGATAGGCAGGATCATCCCAAATACTGGTAGGGCCCCATACTTAGACTCGACCCATGTCTTGTTCTGCAATGATAAAGACAGCGCTGGTATAACAGGCCCAATGATTTCATTGGATAAACATGCGGTGACGTAAGCTTTCCATGTCTGTGTTATGATTGGTCCGAGGGGATGTAGTTTGTCAGATTGCACTTTCGATCGTCTGCATGCAGCGTGTGCATAATGTTTGTACCCACAAAATTCATTATAATTGTGTGTATGTTGCCTACATCAAAGCCAATGTATCGAACCCTAGCCAATGTATCGAACCCTAATAAGAACCATCAACGTTTAAAGTAAGAAGTATTTAGTCTCAGTCATATTTAATTGGGTCAAACCACGTGCATATCAAAGGTGCTTTTTTACAGACACATTTTGTAAATGTTAACCCAGAGTTTCACATTATTGAAGTGGAAAGGCGAAAATTAAAAATAGTAAAAAAAAACCAAAAAACTTTGAATCTGGTATTGTTTTATGTCAATTTTTGATCACAAAATCAGTTTGCCCCCAAAAGTAATTGTTAATAGCTTCCCCCAACAACATAATAATGTACGTACAATAGATTGACAAAAAGCAACAGTTACAAAATATAACGATTAAAAGAATGTCTACAAAAGCTGCGATGTTTTTGCGGTGACGTAGTCGAAGAATAAGCGGTAAAATGGAAATAAAACTGACAGTCTATAGTAATTTACGATATAAAGGAGGGGTGGAACGGGAAGGCTGAAAGAGAAGGGCGGCGATGGGCGATTGTAAAGTGTATAGTGCCCACCTCAGCCAACTTTCATACCGCTATAGTAACACCAAAAGTTGTTTGGCACATAAAAGCAAAGCAAATACCAGAGACATGCGAATAACAGTATAGTATATAAAGATGGCTGCTGTGAAACACACTCTGTTCTGGGCTCTGGCATTTTACTCAATATGTGCCACTTTGAGTTATCAGACTTACATAAAGTTTATACCTGAGTGTGGAGTTTACACTACTGATCAACCTGGACAAGTGATATCTCAAGATACTGCTTCTACCAAGGGAGCTTTGGAGGTTTTGGTTTCAAACTTACAAGTTTTTCAGCCTGAAATAGCCATAGCAAAGCATGCCTTGGTGCCCCCTTACATGGATGACTGCCTCCATTCACAAGATGCCATCCACTGGACTGCAAGATCACACCATTGTGTTGCAACAACAATGGCCATTAATCAACAACAATGGCCTTCTCCTACCTGGAAATGTAGGAAAAGGTTTGGAAATGCACCAGTCTGCTATTATTCAAATGGTGTAGCCACCTTTAACATTAATCTGTCAGGAGATGTGGAATCCAACCCTGGTCCAGTAAATCAGACAGCTGATTCTACATCCGATTCTCTATCTTCCGATGATCTTCCAAGACTGAACATTTATCATCAGAATGTAAGAAGTCTTAAAAACAAATTAGACATCTTCCATAGCGTTTTAGTAGGCAGCCTTTTTCCATTTGGTCAGTTCAAATTGTTTGCCTTAACTGAAACCTGGTTATCAGCAGATGTAGCAAAAGCAGAAATATCAATTCCTGACTATACGGTGTTTCGCAAGGACAGATTGATTGGTAGAGGTGGTGGTGTTCTACTTGGTTGCCACAATTCTCTTCAGTGTCGGAGAAGGACAGACTTTGAACTTAATGATCTAGAGCTACTTTGGGTAGAGATAAAATTACGCAACGTAGTAAAATTATGGTAGGTGTGTTCTACCGGTCCCCAAGTAGTAGTGGCATTCAACCGCTAACAGCTCTTGCTGACTGTCTTACTAATGTATCTCGTGAGTACAGCACCATATGTCTCATGGGGGACTTCAATCTACCAACCCTGCAATGGAGTTCAGTCACTCAGTTACCAGACCCAAGCTCTGCCATTGATGACATGTTTGTGGATGCTGTTATGGGTGTCCACAATTTATTTCAACTGAACTTTAACCAAACTAGAGGTGAAAGAATACTTGATCTTGTATTATGTTCAGAGAATCTAAATGCTACTTCGGATCTAGAAAACAGTATTTTTGATTCGGACCACTGTGCACTCGGTATATCACTAAACATTATTCCTTCACTGGCAAAACAACCAACATCAAAGCGACAGAACTACAACTTTCGCAAGGCAGACCTGAATGATCTACATAGAACTCTAGAATGTATCCCTTGGTGTATACTGGAGGCAACGGATAGCTGCGATGAAGCCACATCACTATTTCATGATTTAGTGGAGGCGGCTCTTACTGATGCTGTGCCAACTGTTCGACCACGTCGTCCAGCCCCACCATGGTTTGACTCTGCAGTGATGCGAGCCATCAGGGATAAAGAAAGAGCTTACAGAAAGAAGCACGCACATCCTTCTGATGCTAATGTCACTGCTTTTAAGCGAGCAAGATCAACATTCAAGCAGCTTTCTAGAGAAAAATATGCCGAATATCTAAAGACAATGACAGGAGACTTGGGAAGAAATCCAAAACGTTTTTGGAGTTTTGTGAAGGCCAGATCACGTAAACATTCATTTCCGTCTGTACTACGAAATGAAACAACATCCATAGATGCGGCCAACTCGACCAGTAAAGCTAATCTCCTGATGGAATATTTCCAAACTGTTTATATTCCACTTACTGATAACACAGATTTTAACTTACCTGAAGTTCAAACGACTAATTTGGACTCAATGCCTCCTATTCAAGTATTAAACACTGACGTTTGCCATGAGCTGATGGACCTTAATGTTTCTAAAGCCTGTGGTCCAGATAATTTGTCTGGATTTTTATTGAAAACTTGTGCTAATGAGTTATGTGACCCTTTGTCATATCTCTTCCGTAGGTCACTCTCTGAAGGCATTTTCCCAACTAACTGGAAATCAGCCAATATTGTTGCAATACATAAATCTGGTAGTCGACAAAATGTTGCTAATTATAGACCAATTTCTCTGTTACCACTCATTTCTAAGGTTTTTGAAAGGATTCTGTGTAATCAGTTATGGCGTCATGTCCAACCAGCTATATCCGAGCAGCAGCATGGTTTTGTACCTGGTAGGGATTGTACCACCAATCTCACTTCTTTACTTCAGGAGGCATATAGTGCTGTTGATCGGAGAGGGCAGTTGGACATCATTTACACAGATTTCTCTAAGGCTTTTGATCGGGTTAGTCATAAACACTTAATTCATAAACTTGCCTCTTTCAACGTTCATTCTAATTTACTTAATTTATTAAGTAGCTATCTTACATAGGAGGCAACGTGTCGTTGTTGATGGTCAATGCTCTAGCTGGCACCCGGTTCCATCTGGTGTCCCCCAAGGTTCAGTGCTAGGCCCAATGTTATTTTCTTTGTTTATTAATGACCTACCACAGTGTATTACTAATAAGTCTCTATTGTTTGATGATGATATGAAAGTTTATCGACCTGTGTACAATGAATCTGATTGCATTTCTCCAACTGGTGCTCAACCTGGCAACTTAATCTTAACTTCGCTAAATGTTCAATTTTAAGTGTTACTCTTAAAAAGAAACCCTGCCTTTTTAATTACTCTGTGAATAATAATGTTCTTAATCGCGTCAGCGTTCAAAAGGACCTTGGTATTTTTATTGATTGTAAACTTAATTTTGTGTATCATGTCAATCACTTAATCAAGAAGACTAATCGAATGATTGGTTTAGTGTGGCGTAATTTTCGGTCTTGCAAGAATGAACAGATTTTTCGCACTTTATACTGCACCATTATTAGACCTTGTCTTGAATACTGTACTGTTGCTTTTAATTCCATTTCCAAGACTCAATCAGACAGACTAGAAAGAGTTCAAAGACGTTATTTGCTTTTTATGTTTCGAATTCTTAACAGTATGGAAGCTAATCAGAACACTCCTATTCCAACTTACTTACAGCTGTGTCAAAGGTTTAATTTGCCAACTCTTCATCAGAGAAGAACAGTTAACGATTGTTTGTTTCTGTATAAACACATTCACAACCATTTCAATTTAACTGATGCCAACCCTTACTGTTTACATGTTCCTCAGCGTCGCACTAGATCAACCAACACCAACCACATTTTACATGTCCCCAGGAGTCGGGTTGAGGTGACCAAACAAGGCTTTGTTTCAAGAATCTCGTCTGCCTACAACCGGCTCCATGGGAAGTGTGACGTGTTTGGAGCTTCTTCTATCAATTCTTTCCGTAGTGATATTTATAGATGTTTTCTAGCAGATTAGCTAATTTGAATCCCATGAAAATGTATTTATGTATGTTTTTGTTTCATATCCGTTTTGTTTTTCTTTTCTAGTTATTGATGTGGATCTTCTTTTACTAAGGTCATTTTTAATTGTTAATGTTGATTTGTATATTATTGAATTTACTTACTTGTTTATTTTATTATTTTAATTTTAATTATATATAATTTGTATGCCATTATATATTTATTTTTATTTGTTATTAATAAATGATACCTGTTAGTGGCGGTTAACCGCTGTTGGTTATCAATAAATAAATAAATAAATAAATAACCAACATTTTATGGAATTTACATTGTTTTAACCGATGCCCCACTATCTGTTTCCATAAATAGTAAGTACATTAATTTTTGTTTATTTTCAACGAAGGCTGGGGACAGATCATTCTTTTTTTGCCCCTAAATTATTGTGGAACGAGCTGCCGTGTGCTATCAGGGAAGCGACGTCAACCGACCTTCAAGCGCCAAGACTTAAAACTCACCTATTTCCCAGCTTATGATTGGTTTGTTTTAATGCACATTTCTTTATATCTTTAGCTGTTCTGATGCAGTCGTAACAGCTATTGTTTTCGTCGAGATTTTTATTATTTTTATTAGCTGTTCCGACCTAGCTGTCGGAACAGCTATTGTTTTCGTCGAGATTTTTATTAGCTGTTCCGACCTAGCTGTCGGAACAGCTATTGTTTTCGTCGAGATTTTTATTATTTTTATTATTATTATTAGCTGTTCCTGACGCAGTCGGAACAGCTATTGTTTTCGTCGAGATTTTTATTAGCTGTTCCGACCTAGCTGTCGGAACAGCTATTGTTTTCGTCGGGATTATTATTATTAGCTGTTCCGACATAGGTCGGAACAGCTATTGTTTTCGTCGAGATTATTATTAGCTGTTCCGACATAGGTCGGAACAGCTATTGTTTTCGTCGAGATTATTATTATTATTATTATTATTAGCTGTTCCGACCTAGCTGTCGGAACAGCTATTGTTTTCGTCGAGATTATTATTATTATTATTATTATTATTATTAGCTGTTCCGATGCAGTCGGAACAGCTATTGTTTTCGTTGGGATTTTTATTATTTTTATTATTAGCTGTTCCGACCTAGCTGTCGGAACAGCTATTGTTTTCGTCGAGATTATTATTATTATTCTTTGTTTCCACTCAAATCCCATAGCATTTGCACACGTTTTTTTCTTTAAGCCTAATATCCTAGAGCGCAAATACGAAAGAGTTAAATCATATATCAAATTGAAGCTTAGAACATAAACTTAACTCTAAATGTAAAAAATGTTAAAATTCTTAATTAATTAGCCACTTTACAGCGAGGTGAATATTTAATTAGCCAGACTTTAGAGCACTGTATCTCAAAAAGTAGACGACCGATCGTCAAACTTTTTCAGTTTTAGACTTCTTGGGTACTGTAGATGTGCTTTTCGGCCTAAAATGTGGAACGACGTCACAATGACGTCATTTATTGCGCATTTTCGCCCGTGTACAAAACAAATGGAGATAGTGAAAACAAATCCGACTTCTAGAAACACAGTTTTTTCAATTAAGCTCAACTTTAACGTCCTGGATTCACAAATGTTTCTTAAAACAAGAAAGGTTTTATAGACGATCAGTTTAAAAGCATCAAAAGTTATTAAAACATTGTCAGTAGAAAAAAACCCCAAAATTATCAGGCAAATTGAACGCCATGGGTACTCTGACTTGAATTTGATATGTGTTTATTAACGACAAAGTAATATTTTTTCCATTTTAAGTTAAAAAAACCGCACCGTTAAACTCGTATAGCGCCCTCAATCTTTCTAGGGTTTCCTAGATTCGTTCAAGCCCTAAATCCATTTATGACCCGTGTTGTAGACGTTTATGTAGAATATACATAGAGTCATCAGTCCTGTCGCCGACTGACACAAGTCTACGTTCATTCACAAGAATCGAAAAGAATTTGTCTTGCTATCAGCGCAGCGTCGTCGTCGTGTAGTCAGATAGTTATTCAGATTTCACCGTGGACGTAAAGAATACGAGTGCCGTGTTCTTGTCCATGGTTTGGGGTGGCAAACTTGTATGCGCTTAGGTCCCGTTCGCCGGGAAAACGATATGTTTAACATTTCTTGTGCAAAGGCATTACTTCAGGAAACCGCGATGTATCAGTTACAAAACTTGATGGCCCTTGCAATAAGGCAATAAAAAGCTGATTGAGGAAAGGAGTGGTAAAGAGAAAATAGTTTTTCATGGCTAAACGGTGAGTGTTGGATTTGGGGTTGTGGAAGAGACAAAATTACAATACAATCGTATCCCATATGAATTTACTGTTTCAGCCTAAACAAATATAACATACTCGATTGGCATTTCAGGGTAGAAAAATTGTTACGATTACGAATTAAATACAACATCATTTTGTTTACATGCATTTACAGTTATTTTTGAGTAAACTCGTAATCATTTCTGAAACGATCAGTTACATGTGTAACCGTTCACATTTATTATGGTCAAAATTTCGCGACACTTTTGAGGATGATTTTTCAACATTTATCCGAACCGTAATAATGTAGATGTTCAACCGGTTGATCGGATGGTTAACCGTGTGACCGTCACAGGCAGGCTTACAAAGCCTCGGCATTTAAATGTAAACGTAAACATTTAAACGTTTAACAGGATTATCATTTGGTTAACCGGGTAACCGTGCAATCGATTTGTTGTGGAACGCCCTCTAGCGTTCAATGTTTCTTTCAACTAATGCCGCACGCAAAGTAATGAAATAACAAAGAATTAAGCCTGTAAATTGGAAACGATATAGGTGTGTTTGGCAATTATTATGGTCAGCATTTCGCAGCACTTTTCAAGTGATTTTTTCAACGTTTACCCGAACCGTACAAATGTGAACGTTTAACCGTAACATCTGTCACTTAATCGTGTAACCGTCACAGGCTTACGTATAAGCCTGCGCATTCACGAATTGTTGTGGAACGCCCCCTAGCGTGCAATGTTTCTCACAAATATTGCTACACGCACAGATGTAATGAAATAACAAAGACTATGAGTAAATTGGGAATGATAAGTGTGTGTTTTATGGGATATTGTGCTGTGAAAATCGTGATCACAGTTATTATGGTCAGCATTACTCGGCACTTTTTAAGTGATTTTTTCAACGTTTATCCGAACCGTACAAATAAATGTAAACGTTTAACCATAAGATCTGTCACTTAACCGTGTAACCGTCACAGGCTTACGTATAAGCCTGCGCATTCACGAATTGTTGTGGAACGCCCCCAGCGTGCAATTTTTCTCACAAATATTGCTACACGCACAGATGTAATGAAATAACAAAGACTATGAGTCTGTAAATTGGGAATGATATGTGTGTGTTTTATGGAATATTGTGCTGTGAAAATCGTGATCACAGTTATTATGGTCAGCATTACGCGGCACTTTTTAAGTGATTTTTTCAACGTTTATCCGAACCGTACAAATAAATGTAAACGTTTAACCGTAAGATCTGTCACTTAACTGTGTAACCGTCACAGGCTTATGTATAAGCCTGAGCATTCACGGTTATTTTTGGTCAACATACCGTTTCTGAAACAGTTGGTTACCCATGTAACAGCAGTTTCATGAACAAAATTTCAAGCAAAAAAAACCTGTTTACACAACCTTGCATGTGACCTAATATCCTAAAGCGTACAAATATGAAAGAGTTAGATCCTATATCAAATTGAAGCTTAGTACATGAGCTTAACTCTCAATGTAATTTTTTTTATTATTCTGAATTAATTTGCCCATTTACAGTGAGGTGAATATTTAATTAGCCAATCTTGAGATCACTGTATCTCGAAAAGCCTTGGGTAACCGTGAACCCATGTTGACCTTTACTTCCGGGTCAACCGGAAGTGGGACCATATCTCAAGAACTACACAATCGTTTTTCAAACTTTTTTCAGTTATAGACTCCTTGGGCATTGCAGATAAGCCTTGGGTAACCGTGACCCCATGTTGACCTTTACCTCCGGGTAAACCGGAAGTGGGACCATATTTCAAGAACTACACAGCCGATTTTAAAAAAATTTTTAGTTCTAGACTCCTTGGCCATGGGATATTAGCCTTGGTAACCATGACCCCATGTTGACCTTTACTTCCGGGTCAACCGGAAGTGGGACCATATCTCAAGAATTACACAACCGATTTTCAAACTTTTTTCAGTTATAAACTCCTTGGGCATTGTAGATCAAACTTGATAACCGTGACCGCATGTTGACCTTTACTTCCAGGTCAACCGGAAGTAAGACCATATCTCAAGAACTACAAACCGATTTTCAAACTGTTTTTAGTTATAGACTCGTTGGGCATTGAAGACTAGCCTTGGGTAACCGTGACCCCATGTTGACCTTTATGGGTCAACTGGAAGTGGGACCATATCTCAAGAGTTACACAGCCGATTTTCAAACTTTTTTCAGTTATAGACTCCTTGGGCATTGCAGATTAGCCTTGGGTAACCATGACCCCATGTTGATTTTTACTTCCAGTTCAACCGGAAGTGAGACCACATCTCAAGAACTACACAACCGATATTCAATTTATTTTCAGTTATAAACCATTTGAGCAGTAAATGTTAGACAAGGGTTAAATTTTGTTTATGAATCAGAAAACCGGAACAGCTTCGTGTTTGTACACAAACACCTCAAGTCTAGTTATTATTATTATTCTTTGTTTCCACTCAAATCCCATAGCATTTGCACACGTTTTTTTCTTTAAGCCTAATATCCTAGAGCGCAAATACGAAAGAGTTAAATCATATATCAAATTGAAGCTTAGAACATAAACTTAACTCTAAATGTAAAAAATGTTAAAATTCTTAATTAATTAGCCACTTTACAGCGAGGTGAATATTTAATTAGCCAGACTTTAGAGCACTGTATCTCAAAAAGTAGACGACTGATCGTCAAACTTTTTTCAGTTTTAGACTTCTTGGGTACTGTAGATGTGCTTTTCGGCCTAAAATGTGGAACGACGTCACAATGACGTCATTTATTGCGCATTTTCGCCCGTGTACAAAACACATCGAGATAGTGAAAACAAATCCGACTTCTAGAAACACAGTTTTTTCAATTAAGCTCAACTTTAACGTCCTGGATTCACAAATGTTTCTTAAAACAAGAAAGGTTTTATAGACGATCAGTTTAAAAGCATCAAAACTTATTAAAACATTGTCAGTAGAAAAAAACCCCAAAATTATCAGGCAAATTGAACGCCATGGGTACTCTGACTTGAATTTGATATCTGTTTATTAACGACAAAGTAATTTTTTTCCATTTTTTTTAAAGTAAAAAAACCCGCACCGTTAAACTCGTATAGCGCCCTCAATCTTTCTAGGGTTTCCTAGATTCGTTCAAGCCCTAAACCCATTTATGACCCGTGTTGTAGACGTTTATGTAGAATATACATAGAGTCATCAGTCCTGTCGCCGACTGACACAAGTCTACGTTCATTCACAAGAATCGAAAAGAATTTGTCTTGCTATCAGCGCAGCGTCGTCGTCGTGTAGTCAGATAGTTATTCAGATTTTACCGTGGACGTAAAGAATATGAGTGCCGTGTTCTTGTCCATGGTTTGGGGTGGCAAACTTGTATGCACTTAGGTCCCGTTCGCCGGGAAAACGATATGTTTAACATTTCTTGTGCAAAGGCATTACTTCAGGAAACCGCGATGTATCAGTTACAAAACTTGATGGCCCTTGCAATAAGGCAATAAAAAGCTGATTGAGGAAAGGAGTGGTAAAGAGAAAATCGTTTTTCATGACTAAACGGTCAGTGTTGGATTTGGGGTTGTGGAAGAGACAAAATTACAATACAATCGTATCCCATATGAATTTGTACTGTTTTAGCCTAAACAAATATAACATACTCGATTGGCATTTCAGGGTAGAAAAATTGTTACGATTACGAATTAAATACATCATTTTGTTTACATGCATTTACAGTTATTTTTGAGTAAACTCGTAATCATTTCTGAAACGATCAGTTACATGTGTAACCGTTCACATTTATTATGGTCAAAATTTCGCGACACTTTTGAGGATGATTTTTCAACATTTATCCGAACCGTAATAATGTAGATGTTCAACCGGTTGATCGGATGGTTAACCGTGTGACCGTCACAGGCAGGCTTACAAAGCCTCGGCATTTAAATGTAAACGTAAACATTTAAACGTTTAACAGGATTATCATTTGGTTAACCGGGTAACCGTGCAATCGATTTGTTGTGGAACGCCCTCTAGCGTTCAATGTTTCTTTCAACTCATGCCGCACGCAAAGTAATGAAATAACAAAGAATTAAGCCTGTAAATTGGAAACGATATAGGTGTGTTTGGCAATTATTATGGTCAGCATTTCGCAGCACTTTTCAAGTGTTTTTTTCAACGTTTACCCGAACCGTACAAATGTGAACGTTTAACCGTAAGATCTGTCACTTAACCGTGTAACCGTCACAGGCTTACGTATAAGCCTGCGCATTCACGAATTGTTGTGGAACGCCCCCTAGCGTGCAATGTTTCTCACAAATATTGCTACACGCACAGATGTAATGAAATAACAAAGACTATGAGTCTGTAAATTGGGAATGATAAGTGTGTGTTTTATGGGATATTGTGCTGTGAAAATCGTGATCACAGTTATTATGGTCAGCATTACTCGGCACTTTTTAAGTGATTTTTTCAACGTTTATCCGAACCGTACAAATAAATGTAAACGTTTAACCATAAGATCTGTCAGCTAACCGTGTAACCGTCACAGGCTTACGTATAAGCCTGCGCATTCACGAATTGTTGTGGAACGCCCCCAGCGTGCAATGTTTCTCACAAATATTGCTACACGCACAGATGTAATGAAATAACAAAGACTATGAGTCTGTAAAATTGGGAATGATATGTGTGTGTTTTATGGGATATTGTGCTGTGAAAATCGTGATCACAGTTATTATGGTCAGCATTACGCGGCACTTTTTAAGTGATTTTTTCAACGTTTATCCGAACCGTACAAATAAATGTAAACGTTTAACCGTAAGATCTGTCACTTAACCGTGTAACCGTCACAGGCTTATGTATAAGCCTGAGCATTCACGGTTATTTTTGGTCAACATACCGTTTCTGAAACAGTTGGTGACCCGTGTAACAGCAGTTTCATGAACAAAATTTCAAGTAAAAAAACCTGTGTACACAACCTTGCATGTGACCTAATATCCTAAAGCGTACGAATATGATGAAAGAGTTAGATCCTATATCAAATTGAAGCTTAGTACATGAGCTTAACTCTCAATGTAATTTTTTAAAATTATTCTGAATTAATTTGCCCATTTACAGTGAGGTGAATATTTAATTAGCCAATCTTGAGATCACTGTATCTCGAAAAGCCTTGGGTAACCGTGACCCATGTTGACCTTTACTTCCGGGTCAACCGGAAGTGGGACCATATCTCAAGAACTACACAATCGTTTTTCAAACTGTTTGTAGTTATAGACTCCTTGGGCATTGTAGATCAACCTTGGATAACCGTGACCTCATGTAAACCTTTACTTCCGGGTCAACCGGAAAAGGGACCAAATCTCAAGAACTACACAACCGTTTTTCAAACTGTTTTTAGTTATAGACTCCTTGGGCATTGGAGATTAGCCTTGGCTAACCATGACCCCATGTTGACCTTTACTTCCGGGTCAACCTGAAGTGGGACCATATCTCAAGAACTACATAACCGATTTTCAAACTTTTTTCAGTTATAGACTCCTTGGGCATTGCAGATAAGCCTTGGGTAACCGTGACCCCATGTTGACCTTTACCTCCGGGTCAACCGGAAGTGGGACCATATTTCAAGAACTACACAGCCGATTTAAAAACATTTTTCAGTTCTAGACTCCTTGGCCATGGGATATTAGCCTTGGTAACCGTGACCCCATGTTGACCTTTACTTCCGGGTCAACCAAAAGTGGGACCATATCTCAAGAATTACACAACCGATTTTCAAACTTTTTTCAGTTATAAACTCCTTGGGCATTGTAGATCAAACTTGATAACCGTGACCGCATGTTGACCTTTACTTCCAAGTCAACCGGAAGTAAGACCATATCTCAAGAACTACACAACCGATTTTCAAACTGTTTTCAGTTATAGACTCGTGGGGCATTGAAGACTAGCCTTGGGTAACCGTGACCCCATGTTGACCTTTACCTATGGGTCAACCGGAAGTGGGACCATATCTCAAGAGTTACACAGCCGATTTTCAAACTTTTTTCAGTTATAGACTCCTTGGGCATTGCAGATTAGCCTTGGGTAACCATGACCCCATGATGACCTTTACTTCCAGGTCAACCGGAAGTGAGACCACATCTCAAGAACAAAACAACCGATATTCAATTTCTTTTCAGTTATAAACCATTTGAGCAGTAAATGTTAGACAAGGGTAAAATTTTGTTTATGAATCAGAAAACCGGAACAGCTTCGTGTTTGTACACAAACACCTCAAGTCTAGTTATTATTATTATTCTTTGTTTCCACTCAAATCCCATAGCATTTGCACACGTTTTTTTCTTTAAGCCTAATATCCTAGAGCGCAAATACGAAAGAGTTAAATCATATATCAAATTGAAGCTTAGAACATAAACTTAACTCTAAATGTAAAAAATGTTAACATTCTTAATTAATTAGCCACTTTACAGCGAGGTGAATATTTAATTAGCCAGACTTTAGAGCACTGTATCTCAAAAAGTAGACGACCGATCGTCAAACTTTTTTCAGTTTTAGACTTCTTGGGTACTGTAGATGTGCTTTTCGGCCTAAAATGTGGAACGACGTCACAAATACGTCATTTATTGCGCATTTTCGCCCGTGTACAAAACACATGGAGATAGTGAAAACAAATCCGACTTCTAGAAACACAGTTTTTTCAATTAAGCTCAACTTTAACGTCCTGGATTCACAAATGTTTCTTAAAACAAGAAAGGTTTTATAGACGATCAGTTTAAAAGCATCAAAACTTATTAAAACATTGTCAGTAGAAAAAAACACCAAAATTATCAGGCAAATTGAACGCCATGGGTACTCTGACTTGAATTTGATATGTGTTTATTAACGACAAAGTAATTTTTTTCCATTTTTTTTAAAGTAAAAAAACCCGCACCGTTAAACTCGTATAGCGCCCTCAATCTTTCTAGGGTTTCCTAGATTCGTTCAAGCCCTAAACCCATTTATGACCCGTGTTGTAGGCGTTTATGTAGAATATACATAGAGTCATCAGTCCTGTCGCCGACTGACACAAGTCTACGTTCATTCACAAGAATCGAAAAGAATTTGTCTTGCTATCAGCGCAGCGTCGTCGTCGTGTAGTCAGATAGTTATTCAGATTTTACCGTGGACGTAAAGAATATGAGTGCCGTGTTCTTGTCCATGGTTTGGGGTGGCAAACTTGTATGCACTTAGGTCCCGTTCGCCGGGAAAACGATATGTTTAACATTTCTTGTGCAAAGGCATTACTTCAGGAAACCGCGATGTATCAGTTACAAAACTTGATGGCCCTTGCAATAAGGCAATAAAAAGCTGATTGAGGAAAGGAGTGGTAAAGAGAAAATCGTTTTTCATGACTAAACGGTCAGTGTTGGATTTGGGGTTGTGGAAGAGACAAAATTACAATACAATCGTATCCCATATGAATTTGTACTGTTTTAGCCTAAACAAATATAACATACTCGATTGGCATTTCAGGGTAGAAAAATTGTTACGATTACGAATTAAATACATCATTTTGTTTACATGCATTTACAGTTATTTTTGAGTAAACTCGTAATCATTTCTGAAACGATCAGTTACATGTGTAACCGTTCACATTTATTATGGTCAAAATTTCGCGACACTTTTGAGGATGATTTTTCAACATTTATCCGAACCGTAATAATGTAGATGTTCAACCGGTTGATCGGATGGTTAACCGTGTGACCGTCACAGGCAGGCTTACAAAGCCTCGGCATTTAAATGTAAACGTAAACATTTAAACGTTTAACAGGATTATCATTTGGTTAACCGGGTAACCGTGCAATCGATTTGTTGTGGAACGCCCTCTAGCGTTCAATGTTTCTTTCAACTCATGCCGCACGCAAAGTAATGAAATAACAAAGAATTAAGCCTGTAAATTGGAAACGATATAGGTGTGTTTGGCAATTATTATGGTCAGCATTTCGCAGCACTTTTCAAGTGATTTTTTCAACGTTTACCCGAACCGTACAAATGTGAACGTTTAACCGTAAGATCTGTCACTTAACCGTGTAACCGTCACAGGCTTACGTATAAGCCTGCGCATTCACGAATTGTTGTGGAACGCCCCCTAGCGTGCAATGTTTCTCACAAATATTGCTACACGCACAGATGTAATGAAATAACAAAGACTATGAGTCTGTAAATTGGGAATGATAAGTGTGTGTTTTATGGGATATTGTGCTGTGAAAATCGTGATCACAGTTATTATGGTCAGCATTACTCGGCACTTTTTAAGTGATTTTTTCAACGTTTATCCGAACCGTACAAATAAATGTAAACGTTTAACCATAAGATCTGTCACTTAACCGTGTAACCGTCACAGGCTTACGTATAAGCCTGCGCATTCACGAATTGTTGTGGAACGCCCCCAGCGTGCAATGTTTCTCACAAATATTGCTACACGCACAGATGTAATGAAATAACAAAGACTATGAGTCTGTAAATTGGGAATGATATGTGTGTGTTTTATGGGATATTGTGCTGTGAAAATCGTGATCACAGTTATTATGGTCAGCATTACGCGGCACTTTTTAAGTGATTTTTTCAACGTTTATCCGAACCGTACAAATAAATGTAAACGTTTAACCGTAAGATCTGTCACTTAACCGTGTAACCGTCACAGGCTTATGTATAAGCCTGAGCATTCACGGTTATTTTTGGTCAACATACCGTTTCTGAAACAGTTGGTGACCCGTGTAACAGCAGTTTCATGAACAAAATTTCAAGTAAAAAAACCTGTTTACACAACCTTGCATGTGACCTAATATCCTAAAGCGTACGAATATGATGAAAGAGTTAGATCCTATATCAAATTGAAGCTTAGTACATGAGCTTAACTCTCAATGTAATTTTTTAAAATTATTCTGAATTAATTTGCCCATTTACAGTGAGGTGAATATTTAATTAGCCAATCTTGAGATCACTGTATCTCGAAAAGCCTTGGGTAACCGTGACCCATGTTGACCTTTACTTCCGGGTCAACCGGAAGTGGGACCATATCTCAAGAACTACACAATCTTTTTTCAAACTGTTTGTAGTTATAGACTCCTTGGGCATTGTAGATCAACCTTGGATAACCGTGACCTCATGTAAACCTTTACTTCCGGGTCAACCGGAAAAGGGACCAAATCTCAAGAACTACACAACCGTTTTTCAAACTGTTTTTAGTTATAGACTCCTTGGGCATTGGAGATTAGCCTTGGCTAACCATGACCCCATGTTGACCTTTACTTCCGGGTCAACCTGAAGTGGGACCATATCTCAAGAACTACATAACCGATTTTCAAACTTTTTTCAGTTATAGACTCCTTGGGCATTGCAGATAAGCCTTGGGTAAACGTGACCCCATGTTGACCTTTACCTCCGGGTCAACCGGAAGTGGGACCATATTTCAAGAACTACACAGCCGATTTAAAAACATTTTTCAGTTCTAGACTCCTTGGCCATGGGATATTAGCCTTGGTAACCGTGACCCCATGTTGACCTTTACTTCCGGGTCAACCGGAAGTGGGACCATATCTCAAGAATTACACAACCGATTTTCAAACTTTTTCCAGTTATAAACTCCTTGGGCATTGTAGATCAAACTTGATAACCGTGACCGCATGTTGACCTTTACTTCCAAGTCAACCGGAAGTAAGACCATATCTCAAGAACTACACAACCGATTTTCAAACTGTTTTCAGTTATAGACTCGTGGGGCATTGAAGACTAGCCTTGGGTAACCGTGACCCCATGTTGACCTTTACCTATGGGTCAACCGGAAGTGGGACCATATCTCAAGAGTTACACAGCCGATTTTCAAACTTTTTTCAGTTATAGACTCCTTGGGCATAGCAGATTAGCCATGGGTAACCATGACCCCATGTTGACCTTTACTTCCAGGTCAACCGGAAGTGAGACCACATCTCAAGAACTACACAACCGATATTCAATTTCTTTTCAGTTATAAACCATTTGAGCAGTAAATGTTAGACAAGGGTTAAATTTTGTTTAAGAATCAGAAAACCGGAACAGCTTCGTGTTTGTACACAAACACCTCAAGGCTAGTTAGCTGTTCCGATGCAGTCGGAACAGCTATTGTTTTCGTTGGGATTTTTATTATTTTTATTATTATTATTATTATTATTATTATTAGCTGTTCCGACATAGGTCGGAACAGCTATTGTTTTCGTCGAGATTATTATTATTATTAGCTGTTCCGACATAGGTCGGAACAGCTATTGTTTTCGTCGAGATTATTATTATTATTATTATTATTATTCTTTGTTTCCACTCAAATCCCATAGCATTTGCACACGTTTTTTTCTTTAAGCCTAATATCCTAGAGCGCAAATACGAAAGAGTTAAATCATATATCAAATTGAAGCTTAGAACATAAACTTAACTCTAAATGTAAAAAATGTTAAAATTCTTAATTAATTAGCCACTTTACAGCGAGGTGAATATTTAATTAGCCAGACTTTAGAGCACTGTATCTCAAAAAGTAGACGACCGATCGTCAAACTTTTTTCAGTTTTAGACTTCTTGGGTACTGTAGATGTGCTTTTCGGCCTAAAATGTGGAACGACGTCACAATGACGTCATTTATTGCGCATTTTCGCCCGTGTACAAAACACATGGAGATAGTGAAAACAAATCCGACTTCTAGAAACACAGTTTTTTCAATTAAGCTCAACTTTAACGTCCTGGATTCACAAATGTTTCTTAAAACAAGAAAGGTTTTATAGACGATCAGTTTAAAAGCATCAAAACTTATTAAAACATTGTCAGTAGAAAAAAAACCCAAAATTATCAGGCAAATTGAACGCCATGGGTACTCTGACTTGAATTTGATATGTGTTTATTAACGACAAAGTAATTTTTTTCCATTTTTTTTAAAGTAAAAAAACCCGCACCGTTAAACTCGTATAGCGCCCTCAATCTTTCTAGGGTTTCCTAGATTCGTTCAAGCCCTAAACCCATTTATGACCCGTGTTGTAGACGTTTATGTAGAATATACATAGAGTCATCAGTCCTGTCGCCGACTGACACAAGTCTACGTTCATTCACAAGAATCGAAAAGAATTTGTCTTGCTATCAGCGCAGCGTCGTCGTCGTGTAGTCAGATAGTTATTCAGATTTTACCGTGGACGTAAAGAATATGAGTGCCGTGTTCTTGTCCATGGTTTGGGGTGGCAAACTTGTATGCACTTAGGTCCCGTTCGCCGGGAAAACGATATGTTTAACATTTCTTGTGCAAAGGCATTACTTCAGGAAACCGCGATGTATCAGTTACAAAACTTGATGGCCCTTGCAATAAGGCAATAAAAAGCTGATTGAGGAAAGGAGTGGTAAAGAGAAAATCGTTTTTCATGACTAAACGGTCAGTGTTGGATTTGGGGTTGTGGAAGAGACAAAATTACAATACAATCGTATCCCATATGAATTTGTACTGTTTTAGCCTAAACAAATATAACATACTCGATTGGCATTTCAGGGTAGAAAAATTGTTACGATTACGAATTAAATACAACATCATTTTGTTTACATGCATTTACAGTTATTTTTTAGTAAACTCGTAATCATTTCTGAAACGATCAGTTACATGTGTAACCGTTCACATTTATTATGGTCAAAATTTCGCGACACTTTTGAGGATGATTTTTCAACATTTATCCGAACCGTAATAATGTAGATGTTCAACCGGTTGATCGGATGGTTAACCGTGTGACCGTCACAGGCAGGCTTACAAAGCCTCGGCATTTAAATGTAAACGTAAACATTTAAACGTTTAACAGGATTATCATTTGGTTAACCGGGTAACCGTGCAATCGATTTGTTGTGGAACGCCCTCTAGCGTTCAATGTTTCTTTCAACTAATGCCGCACGCAAAGTAATGAAATAACAAAGAATTAAGCCTGTAAATTGGAAACGATATAGGTGTGTTTGGCAATTATTATGGTCAGCATTTCGCAGCACTTTTCAAGTGACTTTTTCAACGTTTACCCGAACCGTACAAATGTGAACGTTTAACCGTAACATCTGTCACTTAATCGTGTAACCGTCACAGGCTTATGTATAAGCCTGCGCATTCACGAATTGTTGTGGAACGCCCCCTAGCGTGCAATGTTTCTCACAAATATTGCTACACGCACAGATGTAATGAAATAACAAAGACTATGAGTAAATTGGGAATGATAAGTGTGTGTTTTATGGGATATTGTGCTGTGAAAATCGTGATCACAGTTATTATGGTCAGCATTACTCGGCACTTTTTAAGTGATTTTTTCAACGTTTATCCGAACCGTACAAATAAATGTAAACGTTTAACCATAAGATCTGTCACTTAACCGTGTAACCGTCACAGGCTTACGTATAAGCCTGCGCATTCACGAATTGTTGTGGAACGCCCCCAGCGTGCAATGTTTCTCACAAATATTGCTACACGCACAGATGTAATGAAATAACAAAGACTATGAGTCTGTAAATTGGGAATGATATGTGTGTGTTTTATGGGATATTGTGCTGTGAAAATCGTGATCACAGTTATTATGGTCAGCATTACGCGGCACTTTTTAAGTGATTTTTTCAACGTTTATCCGAACCGTACAAATAAATGTAAACGTTTAACCGTAAGATCTGTCACTTAACCGTGTAACCGTCACAGGCTTATGTATAAGCCTGAGCATTCACGGTTATTTTTGGTCAACATACCGTTTCTGAAACAGTTGGTGACCCGTGTAACAGCAGTTTCATAAACAAAATTTCAAGTAAAAAAACCTGTTTACACAACCTTGCATGTGACCTAATATCCTAAAGCGTACGAATATGATGAAAGAGTTAGATCCTATATCAAATTGAAACTTAGTACATGAGCTTAACTCTCAATGTAATTTTTTAAAATTATTCTGAATTAATTTGCCCATTTACAGTGAGGTGAATATTTAATTAGCCAATCTTGAGATCACTGTATCTCGAAAAGCCTTGGGTAACCGTGACCCATGTTGACCTTTACTTCCGGGTCAACCGGAAGTGGGACCATATCTCAAGAACTACACAATCGTTTTTCAAACTGTTTGTAGTTATAGACTCCTTGGGCATTGTAGATCAACCTTGGATAACCGTGACCTCATGTAAACCTTTACTTCCGGGTCAACCGGAAAAGGGACCAAATCTCAAGAACTACACAACCGTTTTTCAAACTGTTTTTAGTTATAGACTCCTTGGGCATGGAGATTAGCCTTGGCTAACCATGACCCCATGTTGACCTTTACTTCCGGGTCAACCTGAAGTGGGACCATATCTCAAGAATTACACAACTGATTTTCAAACTGTTTTCAGTTATAGACTCCTTGGGCATTGCAGATTAGCCTTGGGTAACCGTGACCCCATGTTGACCTTTACCTACGGGTCAACCGGAAGTGGGACCATATTTCAAGAATTACACAGCCGATTTTCAAACTGTTTTCAGTTATAGACTGGGCATTGAAGACTAGCCTTGGGTAACCGTGACCCCATGTTGACCTTTACCTATAGGTCAACCGGAAGTGGGACCGGAAGTGGGACCATATCTCAAGAGTTACACAGCCGATTTTCAAACTTTTTTCAGTTATAGACTCCTTGGGCATTGCAGATTAGCCTTGGGTAACCATGACCCCATGTTGACCTTTACTTCCAGGTCAACCGGAAGTGAGACCACATCTCAAGAACTACACAACCGATATTCAATTTCTTTTCAGTTATAAACCATTTGAGCAGTAAATGTTAGACAAGGGTTAAATTTTGTTTATGAATCAGAAAACCGGAACAGCTTCGTGTTTGTACACAAACACCTCAAGTCTAGTTATTATTATTATTCTTTGTTTCCACTCAAATCCCATAGCATTTGCACACGTTTTTTTCTTTAAGCCTAATATCCTAGAGCGCAAATACGAAAGAGTTAAATCATATATCAAATTGAAGCTTAGAACATAAACTTAACTCTAAATGTAAAAAATGTTAAAATTCTTAATTAATTAGCCACTTTACAGCGAGGTGAATATTTAATTAGCCAGACTTTAGAGCACTGTATCTCAAAAAGTAGACGACCGATCGTCAAACTTTTTTCAGTTTTAGACTTCTTGGGTACTGTAGATGTGCTTTTCGGCCTAAAATGTGGAACGACGTCACAATGACGTCATTTATTGCGCATTTTCGCCCGTGTACAAAACACATGGAGATAGTGAAAACAAATCCGACTTCTAGAAACACAGTTTTTTCAATTAAGCTCAACTTTAACGTCCTGGATTCACAAATGTTTCTTAAAACAAGAAAGGTTTTATAGACGATCAGTTTAAAAGCATCAAAACTTATTAAAACATTGTCAGTAGAAAAAAAACCCAAAATTATCAGGCAAATTGAACGCCATGGGTACTCTGACTTGAATTTGATATGTGTTTATTAACGACAAAGTAATTTTTTTCCATTTTTTTTAAAGTAAAAAAACCCGCACCGTTAAACTCGTATAGCGCCCTCAATCTTTCTAGGGTTTCCTAGATTCGTTCAAGCCCTAAACCCATTTATGACCCGTGTTGTAGACGTTTATGTAGAATATACATAGAGTCATCAGTCCTGTCGCCGACTGACACAAGTCTACGTTCATTCACAAGAATCGAAAAGAATTTGTCTTGCTATCAGCGCAGCGTCGTCGTCGTGTAGTCAGATAGTTATTCAGATTTTACCGTGGACGTAAAGAATATGAGTGCCGTGTTCTTGTCCATGGTTTGGGGTGGCAAACTTGTATGCACTTAGGTCCCGTTCGCCGGGAAAACGATATGTTTAACATTTCTTGTGCAAAGGCATTACTTCAGGAAACCGCGATGTATCAGTTACAAAACTTGATGGCCCTTGCAATAAGGCAATAAAAAGCTGATTGAGGAAAGGAGTGGTAAAGAGAAAATCGTTTTTCATGACTAAACGGTCAGTGTTGGATTTGGGGTTGTGGAAGAGACAAAATTACAATACAATCGTATCCCATATGAATTTGTACTGTTTTAGCCTAAACAAATATAACATACTCGATTGGCATTTCAGGGTAGAAAAATTGTTACGATTACGAATTAAATACAACATCATTTTGTTTACATGCATTTACAGTTATTTTTTAGTAAACTCGTAATCATTTCTGAAACGATCAGTTACATGTGTAACCGTTCACATTTATTATGGTCAAAATTTCGCGACACTTTTGAGGATGATTTTTCAACATTTATCCGAACCGTAATAATGTAGATGTTCAACCGGTTGATCGGATGGTTAACCGTGTGACCGTCACAGGCAGGCTTACAAAGCCTCGGCATTTAAATGTAAACGTAAACATTTAAACGTTTAACAGGATTATCATTTGGTTAACCGGGTAACCGTGCAATCGATTTGTTGTGGAACGCCCTCTAGCGTTCAATGTTTCTTTCAACTAATGCCGCACGCAAAGTAATGAAATAACAAAGAATTAAGCCTGTAAATTGGAAACGATATAGGTGTGTTTGGCAATTATTATGGTCAGCATTTCGCAGCACTTTTCAAGTGACTTTTTCAACGTTTACCCGAACCGTACAAATGTGAACGTTTAACCGTAACATCTGTCACTTAATCGTGTAACCGTCACAGGCTTATGTATAAGCCTGCGCATTCACGAATTGTTGTGGAACGCCCCCTAGCGTGCAATGTTTCTCACAAATATTGCTACACGCACAGATGTAATGAAATAACAAAGACTATGAGTAAATTGGGAATGATAAGTGTGTGTTTTATGGGATATTGTGCTGTGAAAATCGTGATCACAGTTATTATGGTCAGCATTACTCGGCACTTTTTAAGTGATTTTTTCAACGTTTATCCGAACCGTACAAATAAATGTAAACGTTTAACCATAAGATCTGTCACTTAACCGTGTAACCGTCACAGGCTTACGTATAAGCCTGCGCATTCACGAATTGTTGTGGAACGCCCCCAGCGTGCAATGTTTCTCACAAATATTGCTACACGCACAGATGTAATGAAATAACAAAGACTATGAGTCTGTAAATTGGGAATGATATGTGTGTGTTTTATGGGATATTGTGCTGTGAAAATCGTGATCACAGTTATTATGGTCAGCATTACGCGGCACTTTTTAAGTGATTTTTTCAACGTTTATCCGAACCGTACAAATAAATGTAAACGTTTAACCGTAAGATCTGTCACTTAACCGTGTAACCGTCACAGGCTTATGTATAAGCCTGAGCATTCACGGTTATTTTTGGTCAACATACCGTTTCTGAAACAGTTGGTGACCCGTGTAACAGCAGTTTCATAAACAAAATTTCAAGTAAAAAAACCTGTTTACACAACCTTGCATGTGACCTAATATCCTAAAGCGTACGAATATGATGAAAGAGTTAGATCCTATATCAAATTGAAACTTAGTACATGAGCTTAACTCTCAATGTAATTTTTTAAAATTATTCTGAATTAATTTGCCCATTTACAGTGAGGTGAATATTTAATTAGCCAATCTTGAGATCACTGTATCTCGAAAAGCCTTGGGTAACCGTGACCCATGTTGACCTTTACTTCCGGGTCAACCGGAAGTGGGACCATATCTCAAGAACTACACAATCGTTTTTCAAACTGTTTGTAGTTATAGACTCCTTGGGCATTGTAGATCAACCTTGGATAACCGTGACCTCATGTAAACCTTTACTTCCGGGTCAACCGGAAAAGGGACCAAATCTCAAGAACTACACAACCGTTTTTCAAACTGTTTTTAGTTATAGACTCCTTGGGCATGGAGATTAGCCTTGGCTAACCATGACCCCATGTTGACCTTTACTTCCGGGTCAACCTGAAGTGGGACCATATCTCAAGAATTACACAACTGATTTTCAAACTGTTTTCAGTTATAGACTCCTTGGGCATTGCAGATTAGCCTTGGGTAACCGTGACCCCATGTTGACCTTTACCTACGGGTCAACCGGAAGTGGGACCATATTTCAAGAATTACACAGCCGATTTTCAAACTGTTTTCAGTTATAGACTTGTGGGCATTGAAGACTAGCCTTGGGTAACCGTGACCCCATGTTGACCTTTACCTATAGGTCAACCGGAAGTGGGACCGGAAGTGGGACCATATCTCAAGAGTTACACAGCCGATTTTCAAACTTTTTTCAGTTATAGACTCCTTGGGCATTGCAGATTAGCCTTGGGTAACCATGACCCCATGTTGACCTTTACTTCCAGGTCAACCGGAAGTGAGACCACATCTCAAGAACTACACAACCGATATTCAATTTCTTTTCAGTTATAAACCATTTGAGCAGTAAATGTTAGACAAGGGTTAAATTTTGTTTATGAATCAGAAAACCGGAACAGCTTCGTGTTTGTACACAAACACCTCAAGTCTAGTTATTATTATTATTCTTTGTTTCCACTCAAATCCCATAGCATTTGCACACGTTTTTTTCTTTAAGCCTAATATCCTAGAGCGCAAATACGAAAGAGTTAAATCATATATCAAATTGAAGCTTAGAACATAAACTTAACTCTAAATGTAAAAAATGTTAAAAATCTTAATTAATTAGCCACTTTACAGCGAGGTGAATATTTAATTAGCCAGACTTTAGAGCACTGTATCTCAAAAAGTAGACGACCGATCGTCAAACTTTTTTCAGTTTTAGACTTCTTGGGTACTGTAGATGTGCTTTTCGGCCTAAAATGTGGAACGACGTCACAATGACGTCATTTATTGCGCATTTTCGCCCGTGTACAAAACACATGGAGATAGTGAAAACAAATCCGACTTCTCGAAACACAGTTTTTTCAATTAAGCTCAACTTTAACGTCCTGGATTCACAAATGTTTCTTAAAACAAGAAAGGTTTTATAGACGATCAGTTTAAAAGCATCAAAACTTATTAAAACATTGTCAGTAGAAAAAAACCCCAAAATTATCAGGCAAATTGAACGCCATGGGTACTCTGACTTGAATTTGATATGTGTTTATTAACGACAAAGTAATATTTTTCCATTTTTTTTAAAGTAAAAAAACCCGCACCGTTAAACTCGTATAGCGCCCTCAATCTTTCTAGGGTTTCCTAGATTCGTTCAAGCCCTAAACCCATTTATGACCCGTGTTGTAGACGTTTATGTAGAATATACATAGAGTCATCAGTCCTGTCGCCGACTGACACAAGTCTACGTTCATTCACAAGAATCGAAAAGAATTTGTCTTGCTATCAGCGCAGCGTCGTCGTCGTGTAGTCAGATAGTTATTCAGATTTTACCGTGGACGTAAAGAATATGAGTGCCGTGTTCTTGTCCATGGTTTGGGGTGGCAAACTTGTATGCACTTAGGTCCCGTTCGCCGGGAAAACGATATGTTTAACATTTCTTGTGCAAAGGCATTACTTCAGGAAACCGCGATGTATCAGTTACAAAACTTGATGGCCCTTGCAATAAGGCAATAAAAAGCTGATTGAGGAAAGGAGTGGTAAAGAGAAAATCGTTTTTCATGACTAAACGGTCAGTGTTGGATTTGGGGTTGTGGAAGAGACAAAATTACAATACAATCGTATCCCATATGAATTTGTACTGTTTTAGCCTAAACAAATATAACATACTCGATTGGCATTTCAGGGTAGAAAAATTGTTACGATTACGAATTAAATACATCATTTTGTTTACATGCATTTACAGTTATTTTTGAGTAAACTCGTAATCATTTCTGAAACGATCAGTTACATGTGTAACCGTTCACATTTATTATGGTCAAAATTTCGCGACACTTTTGAGGATGATTTTTCAACATTTATCCGAACCGTAATAATGTAGATGTTCAACCGGTTGATCGGATGGTTAACCGTGTGACCGTCACAGGCAGGCTTACAAAGCCTCGGCATTTAAATGTAAACGTAAACATTTAAACGTTTAACAGGATTATCATTTGGTTAACCGGGTAACCGTGCAATCGATTTGTTGTGGAACGCCCTCTAGCGTTCAATGTTTCTTTCAACTCATGCCGCACGCAAAGTAATGAAATAACAAAGAATTAAGCCTGTAAATTGGAAACGATATAGGTGTGTTTGGCAATTATTATGGTCAGCATTTCGCAGCACTTTTCAAGTGATTTTTTCAACGTTTACCCGAACCGTACAAATGTGAACGTTTAACCGTAAGATCTGTCACTTAACCGTGTAACCGTCACAGGCTTACGTATAAGCCTGCGCATTCACGAATTGTTGTGGAACGCCCCCTAGCGTGCAATGTTTCTCACAAATATTGCTACACGCACAGATGTAATGAAATAACAAAGACTATGAGTCTGTAAATTGGGAATGATATGTGTGTGTTTTATGGGATATTGTGCTGTGAAAATCGTGATCACAGTTATTATGGTCAGCATTACTCGGCACTTTTTAAGTGATTTTTTCAACGTTTATCCGAACCGTACAAATAAATGTAAACGTTTAACCATAAGATCTGTCAGCTAACCGTGTAACCGTCACAGGCTTACGTATAAGCCTGCGCATTCACGAATTGTTGTGGAACGCCCCCAGCGTGCAATGTTTCTCACAAATATTGCTACACGCACAGATGTAATGAAATAACAAAGACTATGAGTCTGTAAATTGGGAATGATATGTGTGTGTTTTATGGGATATTGTGCTGTGAAAATCGTGATCACAGTTATTATGGTCAGCATTACGCGGCACTTTTTAAGTGATTTTTTCAACGTTTATCCGAACCGTACAAATAAATGTAAACGTTTAACCGTAAGATCTGTCACTTAACCGTGTAACCGTCACAGGCTTATGTATAAGCCTGAGCATTCACGGTTATTTTTGGTCAACATACCGTTTCTGAAACAGTTGGTGACCCGTGTAACAGCAGTTTCATGAACAAAATTTCAAGTAAAAAAACCTGTTTACACAACCTTGCATGTGACCTAATATCCTAAAGCGTACGAATATGATGAAAGAGTTAGATCCTATATCAAATTGAAGCTTAGTACATGAGCTTAACTCTCAATGTAATTTTTTAAAATTATTCTGAATTAATTTGCCCATTTACAGTGAGGTGAATATTTAATTAGCCAATCTTGAGATCACTGTATCTCGAAAAGCCTTGGGTAACCGTGACCCATGTTGACCTTTACTTCCGGGTCAACCGGAAGTGGGACCATATCTCAAGAACTACACAATCGTTTTTCAAACTGTTTGTAGTTATAGACTCCTTGGGCATTGTAGATCAACCTTGGATAACCGTGACCTCATGTAAACCTTTACTTCCGGGTCAACCGGAAAAGGGACCAAATCTCAAGAACTACACAACCGTTTTTCAAACTGTTTTTAGTTATAGACTCCTTGGGCATTGGAGATTAGCCTTGGCTAACCGTGACCCCATGTTGACCTTTACCTCCGGGTCAACCGGAAGTGGGACCATATTTCAAGAACTACACAGCCGATTTAAAAAAAAATTTCAGTTCTAGACTCCTTGGCCATGGGATATTAGCCTTGGTAACCGTGACCCCATGTTGACCTTTACTTCCGGGTCAACCGGAAGTGGGACCATATCTCAAGAGTTACACAGCCGATTTTCAAACTTTTTTCAGTTATAGACTCCTTAGGCATTGCAGATTAGCCTTGGGTAACCATGACCCCATGTTGACCTTTACTTCCAGGTCAACCGGAAGTGAGACCACATCTCAAGAACTACACAACCGATATTCAATTTCTTTTCAGTTATAAACCATTTGAGCAGTAAATGTTAGACAAGGGTTAAATTTTGTTTATGAATCAGAAAACCGGAACAGCTTCGTGTTTGTACACAAACACCTCAAGTCTAGTTATTATTATTATTCTTTGTTTCCACTCAAATCCCATAGCATTTGCACACGTTTTTTCTTTAAGCCTAATATCCTAGAGCGCAAATACGAAAGAGTTAAAACATATATCAAATTGAAGCTTAGAACATAAACTTAACTCTAAATGTAAACAATGTTAAAATTCTTAATTAATTAGCCACTTTACAGCGAGGTGAATATTTAATTAGCCAGACTTTAGAGCACTCTATCTCAAAAAGTAGACGACCGATCGTCAAACTTTTTTCAGTTTTAGACTTCTTGGGTACTGTAGATGTGCTTTTCGGCCTAAAATGTGGAACGACGTCACAATGACGTCATTCATTGCGCGTTTTCGCCCATGTACAAAACAAATGGAGATAGTGAAAACAAATCCGACTTCTAGAAACACAGTTTTTTCAATTAAGCTCAAATTAAACGTCGTAGATAACACAAATGTTTCTTAAAACAAAAAAGATTTGATTGACGCTCAGTTTAAAAGCATCAAAACGTGTTAAAACATTGTCAGTAGAAAATAAACCCAAATTCTCAGACAAATTGAACGCCATGGGTACTCTGTCTAGAATTTTATATGTGTTTATATACGAAAAGCAGTCAAATTTAAAAATTTTGAAAAGATTGTAGCTCTGAGGTTCATGTCGTCGTGTACCACCACTCAGATCTGCAGGTCGTTGTTTTTTTTTAGCGTGGACGACGAAAACCTGTTATGCCGTGTTTTATGAGAAATATCCGGCGTTGTAGACTTGTCTACTCTTGGGTCCCGTTCGCCGGAAAACGATATGTTTTAGCAATAAAAAGAGCTGATTGAGGAAAGGTGTGGTTCGTTTTTCATGGCTAAACGGTCAGTGTTGGATTTGGGGGTGTGAAGAGACAAAATTACAATACAATCGTATCCCATATGAATTTACTGTTTTAGCCTAAACAAAAATAACATACTCGATTGGCATTTCAGGGTAGAAAAATTGTTACGATTACGAATTAAATACAACATCATTTTGTTTACATGCATTTACAGTTATTTTTTAGTAAACTCGTAATCATTTCTGAAACGGTCAGTTACATGTGTAACCGTTCACATTTATTATGGTCAAAATTTCGCGACACTTTTGAGGATGATTTTTCAACATTTATCCGAACCGTAATAATGTAGATGTTCAACCGGTTGATCGGATGGTTAACCTTGTGACCGTCACAGGCAGGCTTACAAAGCCTCAGCATTTAAACGTAAACATAAACATTAATACGTTTAACAGGATTATCATTTGGTTAACCGGGTAACCGTGCAATCGATTTGTTGTGGAACGCCCTCTAGCGTTCAATGTTTCTTGCAACTAATGCCGCACACAAAGTATTGGAAACGATAATTAGGTTTGTGTGGCAATTATTATGGTCAGCATTTCGCAGCACTTTTCAAGTGAAATTTTCAATGTTTATCCGAACCGTACAAATGTGAACGTTTCACCGTAAGATCTGTCACTTAACCATGTAACCGTCGCAGGCTTACGTATAAGCCTGCGCATTCACGGTTATTTTCTTGTAAACGTGTAACCGTAATTCTGAAACAGTTGATGACCCGTGTAACAGCAGTTTCATAAACAACATTTCATGTAAAAAAAACTGTTTACACAACCAGCATGTGATCAAAAACATTGTGTCTTCCTTCTTTATTGCAGAATTTTGACTTTGCGCACCTGCAAAAGCGAGCATGTTGCGCAATCAAATTGTTGTGGAACGCCCCCTAGCGTTTAATGTTTCTCACAAATTGCTGCACGCACAGTTGTATTGAAATAACAAAGACTACGAGTCTGTAAATTGGGTATGATATGTGTGTGTGTTTTATGGGATATTGTGCTGTGAAAATCGTGATCGCAGTTATTATGGTCAGCATAACACGGCACTTTTTAAGTGAATTTTTCAACGTTTATCCGAACCGTACAAATGTGAACGTTTAGCCGTAACATTTGTCACTTAACTGTGTAATCGTCACAGGCTTACGTATAAGCCTGAGCATTCACGGTAATTTTTTGTCAACATACCGTTTCTGAAACAGTTGGTGACCCATGTAACAGCAGTTTCATAAACAAAATTTCAAGTAAAAAAAAACTGTTTACACAACCATGCATGTGACCTAATATCCTAAGCGTAAAAGTATGAAAGAGTTAGATCCTATATTAAATTGAAGCTTAGTAGTACATGAACCTTATGTAACCGTGACCCCCATGTTGACCTTTACTTCATGTACTACTCAATGTAATTTGTTTGTTAAATGTTAATTAATTAGCCCATTTACAGCGAGGTGAATATTTAATTAGCCAATCTTGAGACCACTATATCTCGAAATATATACAACCGATCGTCAAACTGTTTTCAGTTATAGACTCCTTGGGCCTCAGAGATTAGCCTTATGTAACCGTGACCCCATGTTGACCTTTACTTCCAGGTCAACCGGAATTGAGACCAAATCTCAAGAACTACACAACCGTTTTCAAACTTTTTTTCAGTTATAGATTCCTTATGTACGGGAGATTAGCCTTGGTTAACCGTGACCCCATGTTGACCTTTACTTCCGGGTCAACCAGAAGTGGGACCATATCTCAAGAGCTACACAACCGATTTCCAAACTTTTTTCAGTTATAGACTCCTTGGGCATTAAAGATTAGCCTTATGTAACCGTGACCCCCATGTTGACTTTTACTTCCGGGTCAACCGGAAGTGGGACCATATCTCAAGAATTACACAACCGATTTTCAAACATTTTTCAGTTATAGGATCCTTGGCCATTGTATATCAACCTTGGATAACGGTGACCTCATGTTGACCTTTACTTCCGGGTCAACCGGAAGTAAGACCATATCTCAAGAACTACACAACCGATTGTCAAACTGTTTTCAGTTATAGACTCCTTGGGCATTAAAGATTAGCCTTATGTAACCGTGACCCCCATGTTGACTTTTACTTCCGGGTCAACCGGAAGTGGGACCATATCTCAAGAACTACACACCCGATTTTCAATTTCTTTTCAGTTTTAAACTCTTTGAAAATTACAGGAACAGCTCTGTGTTTGTTGACAAACACTTAAGCTCTAGTTATTATTATTCTTTGTTTCCACTCAAATCCCATAGCATTTGCACACGTTTTTTTCTTTAAGCCTAATATCCTAGAGCGCAAATACGAAAGAGTTAAATCATATATCAAATTGAAGCTTAGAACATAAACTTAACTCTAAATGTAAAAAATGTTAAAATTCTTAATTAATTAGCCACTTTACAGCGAGGTGAATATTTAATTAGCCAGACTTTAGAGCACTGTATCTCAAAAAGTAGACGACCGATCGTCAAACTTTTTTCAGTTTTAGACTTCTTGGGTACTGTAGATGTGCTTTTCGGCCTAAAATGTGGAACGACGTCACAATGACGTCATTTATTGCGCATTTTCGCCCGTGTACAAAACACATGGAGATAGTGAAAACAAATCCGACTTCTAGAAACACAGTTTTTTCAATTAAGCTCAACTTTAACGTCCTGGATTCACAAATGTTTCTTAAAACAAGAAAGGTTTTATAGACGATCAGTTTAAAAGCATCAAAAGTTATTAAAACATTGTCAGTAGAAAAAACCCCCCAAATTATCAGGCAAATTGAACGCCATGGGTACTCTGACTTGAATTTGATATGTGTTTATTAACGACAAAGTAATTTTTTTTTCATTTTTTTTCAGTAAAAAAAACCGCACCGTTAAACTCGTATAGCGCCCTCAATCTTTCTAGGGTTTCCTAGATTCGTTCAAGCCCTAAACCCATTTATGACCCGTGTTGTAGACGTTTATGTAGAATATACATAGAGTCATCATTCCTGTCGCCGACTGACACAAGTCTACGTTCATTCACAAGAATCGAAAAGAATTTGTCTTGCTATCAGCGCAGCGTCGTCGTCGTGTAGTCAGATAGTTATTCAGATTTCACCGTGGACGTAAAGAATATGAGTGCCGTGTTCTTGTCCATGGTTTGGGGTGGCAAACTTGTATGCGCTTAGGTCCCGTTCGCCGGGAAAACGATATGTTTAACATTTCTTGTGCAAAGGCATTACTTCAGGAAACCGCGATGTATCAGTTACAAAACTTGATGGCCCTTGCAATAAGGCAATAAAAAGCTGATTGAGGAAAGGAGTGGTAAAGAGAAAATCGTTTTTCATGGCTAAACGGTCAGTGTTGGATTTGGGGTTGTGGAAGAGACAAAATTACAATACAATCGTATCCCATATGAATTTACTGTTTCAGCCTAAACAAATATAACATACTCGATTGGCATTTCAGGGTAGAAAAATTGTTACGATTACGAATTAAATACAACATCATTTTGTTTACATGCATTTACAGTTATTTTTTAGTAAACTCGTAATCATTTCTGAAACGATCAGTTACATGTGTAACCGTTCACATTTATTATGGTCAAAATTTCGCGACACTTTTGAGGATGATTTTTCAACATTTATCCGAACCGTAATAATGTAGATGTTCAACCGGTTGATCGGATGGTTAACCGTGTGACCGTCACAGGCAGGCTTACAAAGCCTCGGCATTTAAATGTAAACGTAAACATTTAAACGTTTAACAGGATTATCATTTGGTTAACCGGGTAACCGTGCAATCGATTTGTTGTGGAACGCCCTCTAGCGTTCAATGTTTCTTTCAACTAATGCCGCACGCAAAGTAATGAAATAACAAAGAATTAAGCCTGTAAATTGGAAACGATATAGGTGTGTTTGGCAATTATTATGGTCAGCATTTCGCAGCACTTTTCAAGTGATTTTTTCAACGTTTACCCGAACCGTACAAATGTGAACGTTTAACCGTAACATCTGTCACTTAATCGTGTAACCGTCACAGGCTTACGTATAAGCCTGCGCATTCACGAATTGTTGTGGAACGCCCCCTAGCGTGCAATGTTTCTCACAAATATTGCTACACGCACAGATGTAATGAAATAACAAAGACTATGAGTAAATTGGGAATGATAAGTGTGTGTTTTATGGGATATTGTGCTGTGAAAATCGTGATCACAGTTATTATGGTCAGCATTACTCGGCACTTTTTAAGTGATTTTTTCAACGTTTATCCGAACCGTACAAATAAATGTAAACGTTTAACCATAAGATCTGTCACTTAACCGTGTAACCGTCACAGGCTTACGTATAAGCCTGCGCATTCACGAATTGTTGTGGAACGCCCCCAGCGTGCAATGTTTCTCACAAATATTGCTACACGCACAGATGTAATGAAATAACAAAGACTATGAGTCTGTAAATTGGGAATGATATGTGTGTGTTTTATGGGATATTGTGCTGTGAAAATCGTGATCACAGTTATTATGGTCAGCATTACGCGGCACTTTTTAAGTGATTTTTTCAACGTTTATCCGAACCGTACAAATAAATGTAAACGTTTAACCTTAAGATCTGTCACTTAACCGTGTAACCGTCACAGGCTTATGTATAAGCCTGAGCATTCACGGTTATTTTTGGTCAACATACCGTTTCTGAAACAGTTGGTGACCCGTGTAACAGCAGTTTCATGAACAAAATTTCAAGTAAAAAAACCTGTTTACACAACCTTGCATGTGACCTAATATCCTAAAGCATACAAATATGAAAGAGTTAGATCCTATATCAAATTGAAGCTTAGTACATGAGCTTAACTCTCAATGTAATTTGTTTTTATTATTCTGAATTAATTTGCCCATTTACAGTGAGGTGAATATTTAATTAGCCAATCTTGAGATCACTGTATCTCGAAAAGCCTTGGGTAACCGTGAACCCATGTTGACCTTTACTTCCGGGTCAACCGGAAGTGGGACCATATCTCAAGAACTACACAACCGTTTTTCAAACTGTTTTTAGTTATAGACTCCTTGGGCATTGGAGATTAGCCTTGGGTAACCGTGACCCCATGTTGACCTTTACTTCCGGGTCAACCTGAAGTGGGAACATATCTCAAGAACTACATAACCGATTTTCAAACTTTGTTCAGTTATAGACTCCTTGGGCATTGCAGATAAGTCTTGGGTAACCGTGACCCCATGTTGACCTTTACCTCCGGGTCAACCGGAAGTGGGACCATATCTCAAGAACTACACAGCCGATTTTAAAACATTTTTCAGTTCTAGAATCCTTGGCCATGGGATATTAGCCTTGGGTAACCGTGACCCCATGTTGACCTTTACCTACGGGTCAACCGGAAGTGGGACCATATCTCAAGAATTACACAACCGATTTTCAAACTGTTTTCAGTTATAGACTCGTTGGGCATTGAAGACTAGCCTTGGGTAACCGTGACCCCATGTTGACCTTTACCTATGGGTCAACCGGAAGTGGGACCATATCTCAAGAGTTACACAGCCGATTTTCAAACTTTTTTCAGTTATAGACTCCTTGGGCATTGCAGATTAGCCTTGGGTAAACATGACCCCATGTTGACCTTTACTTCCAGGTCAACCGGAAGTGAGACCACATCTCAAGAACTACACAACCGATATTCAATTTCTTTTCAGTTATAAACCATTTGAGCAGTAAATGTTAGACAAGGGTTACATTTTGTTTATGAATCAGAAAACCGGAACAGCTTCGTGTTTGTACACAAACACCTAATGACTAGTTATTATTATTCTTTGTTTCCACTCAAATCCCATAGCATTTGCACACGTTTTTTTCTTTAAGCCTAATATCCTAGAGCGCAAATACGAAAGAGTTAAATCATATATCAAATTGAAGCTTAGAACATAAACTTAACTCTAAATGTAAAAAATGTTAAAATTCTTAATTAATTAGCCACTTTACAGCGAGGTGAATATTTAATTAGCCAGACTTTAGACCACTCTATCTCAAAAAGTAGACGACCGATCGTCAAACTTTTTTCAGTTTTAGACTTCTTGGGTACTGTAGATGTGCTTTTCGGCCTAAAATGTGGAACGACGTCACAATGACGTCATTTATTGCGCATTTTCGCCCGTGTACAAAACACATGGAGATAGTGAAAACAAATCCGACTTCTAGAAACACAGTTTTTTCAATTAAGCTCAAATTTAACGTCCTGGATTCACAAATGTTTCTTAAAACAAGAAAGGTTTTATAGACAATCAGTTTAAAAGCATCAACACTTATTAAAACGTTGTCAGTAGAAAAAAATTCAAAATTCTCAGGCAAATTGAACGCCATGGGTACTCTGACTAGAATTTGATATGTGTTTATTAACGACAAGGTATAACATTTCAGATTTCAGCGTGGACGTAAAGAATCGGAGCGCCGCGTTCTCGGTGATTTTTTCAGCCTGGCAAACTTGTCTACGCTTGGGTCCCGTTCGCCGGAAAACGATATGTTTAAAGTTTCTTGTGCAAAGGCATTACTTCAGGAAACCGCGATGTATCAGTTACAAAACTTGATGGCAGTTGCAATAACTTAAGGCAAAGCAATAAAAAGAGCTGATTGAGGAAAGGTGTGGTAAAGAGAAATTAGTTTTTCCATGGCTAAACGGTCAGTGTTGGATTTGGGGGTGTGAAGAGACAAAATTACAATACAATCGTATCCCATATGAATTTACTGTTTTAGCCTAAACAAATATAACATACTCGATTGGCATTTCAGGGTAGAAAAATTGTTACGATTACGAATTAAATACAACATCATTTTGTTTACATGCATTTACAGTTATTTTTTAGTAAACTCGTAATCATTTCTGAAACGGTCAGTTACATGTGTAACCGTTCACATTTATTATGGTCAAAATTTCGCGACACTTTTTGAGGATGATTTTTCAACATTTATCCGAACCGTAATAATGTAGATGTTCAACCGGTTGATCGGATGGTTAACCGTGTGACCGTCACAGGCAGGCTTACAAAGCCTCAGCATTTAAATGTAAACGTAAACATTTAAACGTTTAACAGGATTATCGTTTGGTTAACCGGGTAACCGTGCAATCGATTTGTTGTGGAACGCCCTCTAGCGTTCAATGTTTCTTTCAACTAATGCCGCACGCAAAGTAATGAAATAACAAAGAATTAAGCCTGTAAATTGGAAACGATATAGGTGTGTTTGGCAATTATTATGGTCAGCATTTCACAGCACTTTTCAAGTGAATTTTTCACCGTTTATCCGAACCGCACAAATGTGAACGTTTAACCGTAAGATCTGTCACTTAACCGTGTAACCGTCACAGGCTTACGTATAAGCCTGCGCATTCACGAATTGTTGTGGAACGCCCCCTAGCGTGCAATGTTTCTCACAAATATTGCTACACGCACAGATGTAATGAAATAACAAAGATACGAGTCTGTAAATTGGGAATGATATGTGTGTGTGTTTTATGGGATATGGTGCTGTGAAAATCGTGATCACAGTTATTATGGTCAGCATTACGCGGCACTTTTAAAGAGATTTTTTCAACGTTTATCCGAACCGTACAAATAAATGTAAACGTTTAACCGTAAGATCTGTCACTTAACCGTGTAACCGTCACAGGCTTATGTATAAGCCTGAGCATTCACGGTTATTTTTGGTCAACATACCGTTTCTGAAACAGTTGGTGACCCGTGTAACAGCAGTTTCATAAACAAAATTTCAAGTAAAAAAACCTGTTTACACAACCTTGCATGTGACCTAATATCCTAAAGCGTACAAATATGAAAGAGTTAGATCCTATATCAAATTGAAGCTTAGTAGTACATGAACTTAACTCTCAATGTAATATTTTTTTTTATTCTGAATTAATTAGCCCTTTTACAGCGAGGTGAATATTTAATTAGCCAATCTTGAGAGCACTATATCTCGAAATGTATACAACCGATCGTCAAACTGTTTTCAGTTATAGACTCCTTGGGCATTAGAGATTAGCCCTGGGCAACCGTGACCCCATGTTGACCTTTACTAACTGGTCAACCGGAAGTGGGACCCTATCTCAAGAACTACACATCCGATTTTCAAACTTGTTTTCAGTTATAGACTCCTTGGGCATTGGAGTTTAGCCTTAGGGTAACCGTGACCCCATGTTGACCTTTACTTCCGGGTCAACCGGAAGTGGGACCATATCTCAAGAATTACACAACCGATTTTCAAACTTTTTTTCAGTTATAGACTCCTTGGCCATTGTAGATCAACATTGGATAACGGTGACCTCATGTTGACCTTTACTTCCGGATCAACCGGAAGTAAGACCATATCTCAAGAACTACACAACCGATTTTCAAACTTTTTTTCAGTTATAGACTCCTTGGCCATTGTAGATCAACATTGGATAACGGTGACCTCATGTTGACCTTTACTTCCGGATCAACCGGAAGTAAGACCATATCTCAAGAACTACACAACCGATTGTCAAACTGTTTTCAGTTTTAGACTCCTTCTGCATGGGTATTAGCCTTGGGTAACCGTGACCCCATGTTGACCTTTACTTCCGGGTCAACCGGAAGTGGGACCATATCTCAAGAACTACACACCCGATTTTCAATTTCTTTTCAGTTATAAACCCTTTGAAAATTACAGGAACAGCTCTGTGTTTGTTGACAAACATTTAAGTTCTAGTTGTATTTGATTCTGTTGTTGATTGTGAGGCACTGTGTTCTATGTAGAGCGCCATATAAATGCCTTGTATTATTACTATTAACGAACAATGTTTCGATGAAGCTTGTTTGATAAAGTGCCAGCAACACTATGAGGATATTGAAATGTTTATATTTTGAGTCACATTGAATAGAAATAGGTGATCTTTTCAAATATACAACTTACTGTCCATCCCTTTGAGTCCTCAGTCGTCATGGTACAGTAGACCTCCAGGCCGTCAGGATATTGAGCTGGGGTGATATTATATACACCACTCACGTTGTGACCAGTGTCAAGCAAGGCCTGGCAGTCAGCGTGCCCGGGCTTGGTGGTCTTAGTTTGTGGTTCAGTGGGTGTAGTTGGAGTATCCTTGGCCGTAGTTGGCGGGTCGGTGGTCGTAGTTGGTGGGTCCTTGGTCGTAGTTTGCGGGTCGGTGGTTGTAGTTGGCGGGTCAGAGATCGTAGTTGGTGGGTCCTTGGTCGTAGTTTGCGGGTCGGTGGTTGTAGTTGGCGGGTCAGAGATCGTAGTTGGTGGGTCGTTGGTCGTAGCTAGCGGGTCCGTGGTCGTAATTGGCGATTCGCTGACCGTGGTCGTAGTTGGCGTGTCGGTAGTCGTAGTTGGCGGGTTGGTAGTCGTAGTTGGCCGGTCGGTTGTCGTAGTTGGCGGGTCGGTAGTCGTATTTGGCGGGTCGGTAGTCGTAGTTGGCGGGTCGGTAGTCGTAGTTGGCGGGTCGGTAGTCGTAGTTGGCGGGTCTTTGGTCGTAGCTAGCGGGTCTGTGGTCGTAATTGGTGATTCGTTGACCGTGGTTGGCGGGTCAGTGGTCTTAGCTGGCAGGTTGTTTGTCGTGGTTGGAGGTTCAGTCACCTTACTTGGAAGGTCTGTGGTCGTAATCAGCAGGTCCGAGGTCGTAGATGAAGGGTTATTAGTCGTAGTTGGCTGATTCGTAGCTGGTGGGTTAGTGGTCAATGGCTGCGGGCTGGTTTTCTTAGTTTTAGAGTCGGTGGTCCCACTTTGAGGGTCAGTGATCGGGCCAGTGGTGGATCTTGGCGTAGTATCTGCTTAGAAAAAAAGGAAGACAGATTATTACCACCCTCACAAACAAAACGAAAACGCCGAAAACCAAGGAAAAAATGTGTTGTCATTAAACAAAAGTTTGTGTTAAGCGGATCCTACAATCAACCAATTCAAGCATATATTATTATTCCCATTTTTCTAGAAATGCTAAACACATACATTCGCTGGGCATGAACAACTTTGTGATAGCAGAATTTTGTCAACAATTAAAAAGGTCACAGTTGGGATCGGCTTTCATTTTAATGGATGTTTTTACCGAGAACAAAATTATGCATGTGTTACTAAAACCGGGAACTGACAGGTTCTACGATATCGGTCACTATTCCTCAACACTAAATGTTAATAGTTGGAAAGTTACTCACTTTTCAGTCGAGTCTCAAGACCTGGACATTTTCTCTTGATCTCTCAAAGGAATGACTTTACCCAGGCGAACCGAGAGCCTTCGTTACCCTCAACGTGATGTAGTGGGCTGCGATAACACAGACCCATGCTCTCTTCTGTCGAAGCCAAATTGACTATGGACCACAAAGAAAACGAGACACAGGTCTAGTTACTTTTGATAAAGAAAAACTACCATGATTACAACACCAGCAACAAACACGGGGGTGGGGGGGTGGGGGGGGGGGGGGGTTGTGAGCTCTGTACGAAACAGCCTCGCAGTGGGTGCCATGATTCAATCTTGTACAATAATTTGGTGATTAGTTTTCCCTCCAAATGACAACAAATCCTACTACCCGTGTGTTTTGTATGAGCTTTTTATCTGTTTTGCTCCAATGGCGACCCATACTACCAGTGCGTTATGTATAGCAAATAATGAAAGTTGTGCATTCGTGCAATGGAGATAATATTTTCATTCGTTGAAAGATGGAATATGTTTCATTCAACCCGAACATTCTATAGTTCAACTCATAAACATTCAATATTCATATAATATTGTATGAATAAAATGCATCCTATTTGTTTTATATACCTCATATATCACCATATATCCTTGTCATTTGATATTTATCACACAATTTATAATTTATTTCAACAATATAAGACGAGTTTGTGAACAATTTATTGATAATTTATTTCTGAACAACAAGGTATTAAAGGTACGGTCATCGTTTGGTTTTTGTCAATGCAAAGCTAATTTATTGGCAACATTATTTTGAGTTACTAACGTGAATCCTTCATCCCCGTTATAGTTCGTACATTTTTGAACATCCTCTTGCGAATGTTTAGAAAGTTAAAATGACCAAAATTGTCTGAACCTTTTAGCCACTGGACCACCAAGCCGCCTAAAGCGATACACTGTAACATGCGGTAGGAAAAAAACCCGCTCACCAGCTTGTGCTTGGAGAGATTAAAGTAGGCCATATTATCATAATACAACTAGATAGTCATTAGTGCGTGTTGGTCAAGTCAACGGCAATCGCATTTATATATTATAGATTATTTTAAATTTTTAACTTCCCCGTTCACAGTTAAAGGCAGGGTACTTTTTTGGTGATTGTCAAAGACAAGTATTCTCACTTGATAAATCACAACATTATGCATAAACAATAACAAACCTGTGAACAATTTGGCTCAATCGGTCGTCGAAGTTGCAAAAAAAAAAAAAAAAAAAAAAAAATACCTTTGTTGCAAAGAAATGTGTGCTTTCATGAGCCTGAGAAAGGCTTCATACCTGAACCCTTGCTCAGATTCAAATATATTGGGGTGAAAATTACCCCTTTCTCTAAAACTACATAATACTTCAAAAGGGAGTTCACAATTTTGTTTTTCATTAACTTGTAGAGTATAATCAAAAGTATATCCTGGCTTTAACTTGTATAATTATTATTTAGCTTTTGCCAACGCAACGCTCATTTGTAACCAAACAATATGCTTTTTTGTCGTCATGATTAGTGTCGAAAACTAATGACTTAGTAATTAATCAGTAGAGCATTTGATGCATTCAAAGACCATTGTGTTCTTCTATCAAAAAAATAATCGCCATAACATAACTGGTGGCCGTTAACGAGAGGCAGTTATTGTTTTCTGGGGGCTTATCACCTATTGGACTAATATGTTATTCATTGACAACACTAACAAAGAGGACAATAATTGAACGTAAATTACACAACACACGGATATTGTTATAGTCTAGATTGATGCAGAACTGGCATTAAACTTCATCATGATCAGCACCAATGTGACACTGAGTTGAATTGCCCATTAGCCTTTTTGAATTATGGCTAACACTTTTGTTCATTAGGAGTAGGCCTATACGCAGTTTGGTTTGGGTGTGTACAGACAGAATTACCCAAAACCACATAGTGCAATTGTAAGTGCCCACCATAAGCCTTATGTAAATACTTCTGCAGGAGACTCAAATTTTTCACCCAAATTATATATACAACTGAAATTATATAACAATCGTGTCAAAAATGACGTCAACAGTTTATCTTTTGATAAGATTTGATAGAGTCAGAAAGCTTACCGTATGCAACTGCTAGAAGTGTCACCACGGCCATGCAAAGTGACATATTGGTTACCTTTTGTGTCAGTGTCGTTGTGATGAGCTGCAGATTGGAGGTGACAATGTTGTGGGGAAAACACGAAATATTCAGGCTTTAAATAGGAACTACACGCTGCGGTGCGCTGTTCAATGATTTTCTTAACTTCTCATAATACTCATTGAGCGCTATAAACACACCAATCTATCATTATTTTAACGTTGACAGAGTGATTAGTAAATCACAATGACTTTATTGTTATAATTCGGTGAATCGCTCCTGCAAATTGCATTTCAGTTGGTAATTCATGACTAAACTCAATGTACTTTTCTACCATACCCACTTCATTATGTAGCTGTAGCCGCAGGTAGGCCAACAAATTAATCATGTACTGTAAACATTTGAGAATCGCGTAATATTGAGTTAAAAAAAAACTTTCATGTGAATAGCAATCTGCATATGGACCTCCATTAATGTTAATGGAGATCAATGAGTCCGTACCAATGACGTCATTACTCAAAGTACCCGGACGTCAGGCAAACAGTCCACTACCTGTAGCCCTCATGCACGCGGTACCGCAGTGTACACGCCAGCTTTGACACGAACGTAGTGGGGTTTTCTGTACACAATTTCCCTGATAGTAGACCAACGGCCGTCCAGTCGTATTTTACAGTCTTGTTCTTTTCATGAGGCGGTTTACACAGTAACCACTCAAAATGGAAGATAATAAAACCAACTTGCACTTTTTGCTTGTTTCCACGCTCAAATGTGGCACAATATTTATAAATTTGAGGACTTAAATTGCCCAAATTTGTAGAAAACTGACCATAATTAGATAGCAACTAAATCGAAACTGAAACCTGAAAACGAGACAGAAAATGATGTAAGCTTTTAAGAGCGACAGGACGACGGAAACTGCAAGGTCGGGTTTGTCTAAAGCGTCACATCAGTAAGTTAGGTTTTGGGGGTCAGCTATAATTTCAGTATTCCTGTTCAGGGGAATCGTGAATATTTTCTCAGATTGATGATAAGAGTTGACTGAAAATTCAAATTGTCCGTTCGCAATTGCGCAGCCAGAGATGCGTTTGGTACCCGCTTTCACCTTGCTAATAAACGTGGATGGATTTGACGCTTGTGATGAACATATGTGGCAGTTTTTGAATTTCTTGCAACAAGTATCGGTAAAATTTAGATAAGGAGAACAGTTAAGTTCAACCACATCAACAAAACAGAGATACGTCCAAATAAAGTTGTCATCGTCATCTCTTTTCACGCTTTGAAAAAAATAATCTGGATAACAATGATTAAACCCTTTATATAGTGTCTTAACATGAGGATAATTAAATATCCTCCAATTTCCATTAACCACATAGGGCCTACTAAAGATACGAACGAACTGTGAAAGTTTCATCAAAGGAAGGGAACGTCAAGAAATCATCAACATCTGGGGTGTTGTAATTGACACCATGAGTGTTGTCACAAATATATATACCCCAAAAGAGTCAAAGTTCACACCAAATTGTGTTGAAATTTATAACGTGAGGTTTTGTTAGCGTTATATAATGACATTATTGGGAACCATCTCAGAAACATTGTGCTTAATTTGTAATACAATGTATTAAACAAGTTGGCGAACAACACATTCTAAAACAATTCCATCACTGTCAAAATATCAAAAGTGTGATCTTTGTGATGAAACCGATAAATCAAGTGACCAGCGCTGATGTAAGTACCCCTCCCCAAATACACATTTATCATGGAGCGGCCATTTTTATTTTCTCCCATTCAACTCAATGTAATCAAACCGAGACTGGAAGTAAAACAAAGTCTGGTTCTTTTTTGTACCATAAATATTACCATCCTTTACTGTAACTGGGTGCATGGTACATTGCCAAGATGGTTGCAGCATGACAAAGGTCTACATCTGCGTGCAGAGAAGATGATGAAGAAATGTGAAGAAAGATGAGCCTGCTTCATGACGTTGATTTGCATTTTTAACAGTTAAATTAGTTTTTATTTATTCTTCTCTCCAGTCTTTAAAGGCTGAATTGCACAGACTATTGCAACAGTTAACCACTCGAGGTATTTAAAATACTTAATAATGTTGCATTACTCCTTTACAACAATTTTTGGTAAACTCTACTCCGTGCTTTACCGAATCCTGTGGTGTAAGGGTAAAATAATATAAACACAATAATCTTTTAATGCATTTAAGTACCATGGACATAAATACTGAGGTATGGGGATATCCCCCCCCCCCCCCCCCCCCCCCATTTACGTTAGGGGAGTGAACCCATCATCCCCAAATTGTTGTGGTTAAACAATTGTCCCTTTAAACAAGCAAAAGTGAAAAAGCATCAGTTTATATCAAAATAACATGCAATGTGCACACTACCTATTCAAATCTTATTAGATTTGTATAATGTACAATATACAAAACTAAGTTACTGTGCTTTAAAAATAATGCTTGTTTTTGTGTGTGTGGAAACAATCGGGGTCAGAAAGTATATGCATTGTCCCATATATGTTGTCCAAAAAGAAAACAAACGCATATAGGGCGGAAACCCCTCTTTTAAAATCAGGTTAAAGATAGTACAGACAGGCCGAATACGAATCAAACAGTTGCTTTAAGAACGATAATAATAACAGGAGATATTTAGATAGCGCATAATGCAGGAGAATTCAAACTACTCATGCCCTAAAGATAACACATAGAAAAGTGCAGAATGCAAAATAGCATAGCGCATCGAATTCGTCTTCAACATTGCATCAGGACCTTTAAGCAGGCCTCAGACCCACGCTTTGCTATGCACACTCACTCGCGCTCGCAAACTCCCTTTATTTTCGCAAAATAACGTTTTGCCTTTTCATGGATAGTGACAAACAAAAAAGAATACAATACGTCCACACACATTTTGCCCAAAATAACGGAGAGAGAGGCCCATAATGCTCAAAAGGACACTGTCAAAAACAAAATCCAGGGGCCCTGCAGCGGGCCCCGGTCTCAATGCTGTTACAGTTCCCAGCTGCACGCAGTTATTATCCATCCCGTACCATGCAATGAAACAAAAATATGATAGAAATACGTTATTTCACACTCAAAATACAAAGTTTTCAGAATCATCCACTCACTTTTGAACACGGATTTACGCCACTGTTTAGTAAATATTATCATAAAGACACATAATTAAAATTGTTTATAAACTTTCAATGATGACAGCAAAGTACAGTATGACTATCTAACGCAATGCCATTACAATTATGTAGAAACAGCACTTAACTTTACGATACATTCTAGTGAATACGGTACATGCATGCTTCAATCGGCGTGGGCCGGGCAGAGAAAGTATCCAACGTGTGCTGCGCCCGGTAGGAGTCAACTAACATCCCCGGTAGAAGTGTGTGTGGGGGGGGGGGGGTGGGGGGGGGGGGGGGGGGGGCGGGTAATGAACGTATGCCCGGCAGAAAGACGCATAATGCAATAACAAAAACTGCGCAAAAGTCTGTTTCAAGAATACAAATTATTTTTTAAAAGTTCAATCATGATGGAAATTTACATTACGTCAGCAAAGGAATAGAACAACAAGTTTTGGGGGTAATTGTAATTAGCAAATCTTAAACAGTTCGCACTTTTTTCAAAAAAAATACTTTTTTAAGTGGCCGTTTTACGAAATGTACTCTGAATGCGCGGCAAAAGGTCGTAAGAGCGCACACAAATAAGTTGTTTTGCAACATTTAAACTCAAAGATGTGTGACGCGTTGTGCATTTGGTCGCATGTGATGCCCCTCTGTGCATATTTTTTTTATTATTACGCTTTCTTTTCAAACACAGGTGATATGAAATCTAATCAACATACGTTCCACAGAACATTTTGCAGTAGGCCCAAACACACTACACAGCCTCTTACAGGCATATACACTGAAAGTGCGCGAAGCTCTCCAAACTTTATCTTTGAAGTTTGAAAATGTTATGATTAATTAATCTTGTGCAATCTGTTAAGTTGCTCACAATAACATCAAATATTAAACAGCGCTATACATTGCGCATGCGTCGACCTCAACAACAGCTCGGAGTCTCCACGTGACCTAAAACGTAATGACGTCCTCATTACAAAAACTCGCAGCTGCGCCATTTTGGTGTGATGTCGCCGTGTCTTATACAGTGTGGTGCACATTTTAGGCGACGCCGCGTTTATAACCCCTTACTATTACTCCCCAAATGGCGAACGTGGCAGCCTTTAAATTGCGCGTGTGACGTCAGTGCAAGAGGTCAATAGGGGATTTATGTCACGCGCCGCATTTTCATTTCAGATTTGGTAAAGGCGTCACCTGCGTATTTACTCCACACTATACCACGTACAAATGCCAGACTCGTCATCTTCATGCCATACTCTCCATTTAGATTACTGTACACCAAACCAGTTATACTGCTATCCTTTGTACCGCAGTTGTCGAACCACCAACCCCCTTTCAACGTATCAGCGCAGTTCATTGCAGTGTCTTCGTCGTTGTCGTTGTCGTAGGTCGTGAAGGGGTGTCCGTTGCCCGCTTGCGGGGGTGAAAGATAATCACCTTTGGTGGATGAAATAAACTGAATACAACATAATAAAACAATAATAAAGAAGCAGTATTGTGAACAACCGACTCGCCTCGTTAGAACCTTCATTCAATCAAAATCAACAAATACAATTTTTTATATAAATTGCGCACCATTCGTTAATTTCAAACCGAACAAAGAAACTTCTATGCAGAAATTTCCAATGTCTAATAACATCATCTCAGGAGAAAACAATTAAACACCCCAAAATACCAAAATAAACAAACCCCAAAACCCCAACAACAACAAATATTGCAGACCATGATGCATATTGTATCAGTGGGAAAGCCCGACGCGATATCATGCTTACCGATATAGTAGACGGTATTTTTTACCAAACTCAGATTGTACAATTCTCAAGTTATACGAAATTGGTCATACAAAGCATATAATTCCCCATTGAATCCATCATCTCGCACATGGTCAAGATCCACCCTCATCTGCCATCCCTGATCCCCTTCTACCGAAACCATCCCTGTACTCGGCCCTGCTGCGGATGAAGTTCACGTTCACGCGTCTCTGGAAAACCTGCACATGAAGGTTGCCGATTACAAAATTATCGTTGTATTCAGTTTTACGTTGGTTGTATTTCGCAGCACTCAACGAATTTTAAAGTTGAGATGGAAATGTCGTGGGAGGGGAACGCGTCGTATCCAGGCGTGCTTCTAGCATTACAATGCGCCGCTGTTCTCGGTAGATCACGCTTGATAATCAGACTTTTTCGGCAAACGCAACTAAGAAAAAAGTGGCTTGCCTTTGAAATTTGAAGCTTACTTATTTGAAACAAAGGAACATTGACTACTGCGGGTCAAGCCAAAACTGATTTGGTTCCAATGCACTGAGAGCTATCGGTTCAAATCTAAATCTCATACTTTTTCCCAACAATCTTGGTCTTAAAAATGATGTGCGCTCCATGGCAGCCGTAGTCAAAGGCAATGACTGGTAACAACGTACAGTACCTCCTAATAATAACGAATTCCCACGTGTTGTATTACCGGTACAGATGGACTAATGGTACTCGACACAGAGCATACTTTCGTGTACTGTGTCGATTTTATGGCGCTGCTAACAATGCTTTCTGTGCTTACGGCTTTGCAGCTGACGGCTATCGAAGTATACACGCTTTACAAGTCGCCGTAAGCCCATAATTTTGATGTGAGCAGAGCAATACATTGGACCCTGGATATTTTAATGACAATACTTTCAAGTTCAACACTGACATCACCGATGAGAACTGAACGTTTTTAGGCACAGGTTTGAGATAATATGTTATCATGTTATCAAGTTTTTATTTAACGTCAGTTTCTCGTGGCGTGGGCTAACTGGTTTATGCAGAAAAGATTGTGAAAAACAAAATATTATAAATATATTAAAGCTGAACGTTTTTAGGCACAGGTTTGAGATCACATAAACATGTTATAATTTTTTTTCTTTGACGTCAGTTTCTCCAATGACGTGACAAGGTCGCACAGGCGTGGGCTAACTGGTTTATGCAGAAAACATTGTGAAGAACAAAATGTTATAAATATAATAAACGCAAAAAACTAGTTAGTGGCCTGAAGTTTCGACCCTAGCAGAGTCTTTCTCGAAGGCTATTATAAACAAATCCTTTTACATTTCTGCTTTGATCTCATTAAGCTTTTGGGGAAAGAAGGGCAAGTGTTTACAAAATATAACAATCCATAATATTGATCGGTTGCTCATAAGGTGCAACAGACCAAGATCACGGAGCATTTAATTATGCCAGTAGCCGCGTATGACGTTGCTACAACGGGGTCCAGTGGCGCCTTTGAAGAAGGTGATTTCGATGCTACTTGCAGCCGGTCTATGCCAGAAAAATCGTCGCAGGTTTCACGAAGTGGCGTTTTACTCAAAAGTCATAATTTTCATGAAAATTAGTTTAGTCACTATTTGGACTGCAAATACATTTGTCTTTCGTTATACAAAATCTTAATCCTCAAATATGAATAGTTTTGCAAATAAAGTAAACAACTTTTTATAAAGTCTAAATAAACTAACGTTTTTCGTTTTCACGAAGTGACAATTTGCATATGGGTAATCCGGCATATGGGTATGAGTGCTTACGCGCGTACAAGGCAAGACGACCTTCTGGCGCTTTTAGTTTTCACGAAGTGACAGTTTGCATACGGGCAACTTGCTCAATGCGCGCTGTGTGTTTATTAGTTTTCACGAAGTGTCCCCTCTGTTTTTTGAACAATTACTTATTAAATACCATTGTCGAGTTTACTCGACAGTGCGCCGTGTTGTGGTTCCTTACCAATGTCGAGTTTACTCGACACAAAAAGCAGCGGCGTTTGAGAGCCTGTAATTATTTTGTTTGGCGCCCTCTGCTGTTGACCTTTATATAGACGGGTAGCTTGTTTATCGAGCTTCACAATGGTGTGTATTGTATAGGGGGTCGCCATTACGATATTCCGAGAAAAATTACATTGCATGCAGCAGTACTTCCAGATTTCACGCTTCCGTTTTCCCGAAAAAAAAATAACCATCATGGCTGTTCGTGACCTGGAGGTTTTGGTTGAAATATTTGTCGTAAGTGACTCCGAATTGGACTCGGAAATATCTGAAGAAGAACCTAGTGAAGATTCAGATGAAACTCGTGATGTTTCGTCGCCAGGCACATTCAATTATGACAACTATCCTGACGATATACCGGTAGCTGGACCGAGCACGGCACCCGTTCGAGGTGACAAAGGACATAAAGATAATGTATACAAATTTGACATCATATAAAAGGTAATTTCATAAGCTACAAATTGTATGCATAAAGTTTTCCCACAAAAATATGTCTTCACACAGAAAATCAAGATTGAAAAAATGTGAACACTGCACGTTGCTTTTTTGTGTGTGTGTGTATGAACAAATGCGGTACACAGCAGTGTGACCCCTATAAAAAATGCGGTATTGAAAGGGTTTAATATGAATTCATTTTTAAAAAGTAAGTAATTGGCTAGAACATTTAGGGTATCAACTTTCATACACTAGCTTTGGGGGAAATTCCCCGTCATACAAATCCGTCCAAGAACGATATGAAAAGATCACCAACTTCAAATGCGATTATTTCTAAACCAAGTTTCACCTCTGTGGGGTCGGTCGCGTCAGTTCGTGAAACCTGCGACGAAATGGTTGGCATGCCTATAAATAAATCAACAACATTGTACAACTTTTGGAGGTTGATGCGATAAAACACGTATATAATATTTATTCTAAAAACTTATTTGAAAAATTATGGCTGATAAAATTAATACAGAAACAATGTGGCGAGATTAAACATTAAAATACACTGAACCTGGAAATCACTAAGCACGTTGTTGAATTTAATTGGGTTTTTATCCTACAGCATTCCTTCAGTTTTGGTTTCTCGGTGAATGTCTGCAAAAAATTCTTCAGATTTACATTTAAATTCACACATGTTTCCCTAAGTCATTCCAAATTAGGGTTTCTTTTAAGCCACTTTTGCACTCCATTTCGTTTTCGTGACACATCATTCCTTCTTTTCATTCAAGTTGGTTTCAGTAATCTTATTCAGTAATCGAACACTCACCCGCGTCTTGGTTTTTCTGTGTTCAAGGTTTGCAGAATGTTTTAACGTTGGGAGCTGCATTATTTCACGAAAATGACGGATTAATGAGGGATATGTGACGTCCAAAACCCACCGCAAAAAAATGTATGCCGCCATGGAATGTGAATTTTGTGAAATTAGTGGCTTCTTGCAGGTAAGATTTGACTTATGAAGCTTTGAAAATTTTCCGCCCCAGAAATGGTACCTGATATCCAGGACGTCACTGTAGTGTATTACGAAAGTGAAAGGCCGCCAGGGCTAACTAATGTTATAAAGATGGCAATGGTGGTAAGCATACTGTGAAATTATTTAGTCTGAATTGCCTCTCCCGACTTGAAATCAATAACAGTGTGTCGAAAAGCTTTAATCGCCAAAACTTTTCCGCCAGGCGAGTTTTGGAGATTCAAATTTCCGTGGTGTTCATTAATTTGTGAATGCTGCAACCAGAGATGCGGTTGGTACCCGCGCCGCCTCGCTAAACATGGATGTATTTGACGCTCTTGGTGAGAATACCGTGACAATATTTAGCTTTCTCCTCAACAAGTAGACACTGTGTTTATCTAAAATGTTCACAGGTGACTTCAATCGAATGATTATTGACAATTTGGCCTAAATCAGCATTATGTTGACATGGCCACGACACACTGTTAGTGTATGCCATCACTTGGCAGTAGTCAGTGTTCAAGAGATCACCAGTGTCAAATGAATAACAAATATGTCGTCAAAATCTCAAGAGTGCAGAAGTAAAATTAGCCAAGTCATCAAAACGTAACGAATGTTAATAGATTGATTGTACATGACGTCATTGACCTCCATCTATAATGAAAACCAATGGAAACGTGCAGCGTGTACGCGCTGCACACAACTCTCAGCCAATGATAGCCTTTCACGTGCCACGTTTCAACAGCGATGACTGCCAATGCAAGGAGTCTATTACCCCTTTTAAATTTCGACTGGTTTTACCCATGTCAGCCATACGTCGGTGTTACTTATTGAATATTCACCATTATAATGTACATAACATTCGATTCAAATAATAAGATTCACCACACAGTGATGGGTGGCGTTCTCCAGCTTTCCCGTCAATTCAAATATATTAGTCTTTATGAGATATTGACACTATAGGAGCAAGGGCGTCGATCGGTGGGGGACGGGGGGGACATCCCCCCCCCCCCCCCCCACTGTTTAGACTGGGGGGGGGGGAGATGTCCCCCCACTTTTTGATTGACTGTTCATTTGAAATATGCAACCAAATATACAAATATACACCATTTTCTAGATTTAATATTTCATTACAATTTTTGTTCAATTAAAAGAAAGGCGAACAAAAGGTGAAATGTTTTCTTCATTTTCATCTTTTGTTCTGATGGACCACGCGCAGAATGATATTTTGGGCCTATTTCCGTTTGTCTATAATACAGACAATGGACGACAAGTTTCGTCCAACACTTGAACGCCAAAATCCCGCTGACATAGTTATGCATTCAAGTTATGCGTCGTTTGTGTATGCTATAATGTACGGTACACGAAACGAAGTCTGTGTGTGCGCCCACGTGCAAATGTGTTACATTTTGTTACAATCGCACAACGCACAAAATGTAGTAAAATCCATTAAAATTAAAATAGGAGCAGTTTGGGCCATGGCAAGATTTGTTGAAGAACTTCAAGCTGACACACGATAAACGCCGGACTCCCGAAGCATGTTTGTATTTGGTAGAATCTCGGTTTTACATAAGGGAAACCCAGGCCCAAACCCCATTTCGGATGATGTTATTGTTAAATATCACCCCCTGTAACTCGCCTCTTGGTCAAACAAAAAATAGGGAACAAGTGTTACACAGAAATTAAATGTAAAAGTAATGGCGTAGGGTGCAAATAATGTAAGATGTATTTTGTCAAGACTAGCTCGCCCGTCCCCCTACTTTTCAGTAGCGATCGACGCCCTTGTATAGGAGTACACTGTTTGATGTGTGTATACAGACAAATCTACCCAAACCTATTAGTGTCATAGGGGGGTTGGGGGAGACAGAATCTCCTGCAACACCGGCCTCCCTCCAGCATCACTACACACTGATAATTGATAAAATTACATTTAACATCCGAATAGAATGTGCTAAAACCGAAAATCATAAATAAAATGAGAAACAACTGGCATAAACAAACCTTATAATGGCGCTTATGATTTTTGACGTTACCATCTCAAGCTAAACTTGGGTTTAATCGAGTCGAGTAGTAAGTTGAGATATGCTTTGTTCACAAATATCATTTAAATTTGAGTCCAATGTTCGATCAATTTGTTATTTTAGTATCGTATTCTGCGTTTTTTCTGACAGGTTACCATCTCAAGCTAAACTTGGGTTTAATCGAGTCGAGTAGTAAGTTGAGATATGCTTTGTTCACAAATATCATTTAAATTTGAGTCCAATGTTCGATCAATTTGTTATTTTAGTATCGTATTCTGCGTTTTTTCTGACAGGTGAGAATGAGATAATGGTATTTCATAGTGGGGCAATCAGCGGTGTCCCGAAACTTCTTTTTATAATTACTACTTGGATTTCATAAATTTAAATAAAATTCAATATTTACACTCAAAAGATTAAATAATAGTCCGATGAGGAGTACATTGAGATCGCCATAATGAAATCTAAGTTATTAATCTTTAAATCTGAGTAATATCCCGAAACTAGTGTTGAATTTGTTTTCTTAAATACATTTACGATTAGATATAAAGATCTGATTTACGGGGAACTTTAAGGAACACGACGCATTTTCATTTCACTGCGCGTTATTTGAGAAGCAAAGGTGACATCTTCCCACATGATGCCGCTGGGGAATCTCTGAGAATACTCGCCGTTCAGGTTGCTGTAAGGCCCGGCATCAACATCAGCATAGCTTTCGACTGTCGATGTGCATCGATTGAACCACCAACCTCCCTTAAACTCATCGGCGCAGTTCGGAGAGGGTTCGGCATCGTTGTCACGATCGTACGTAGAGAAGGGCTGTCCGTTGGACGGTGGTTCAAGGGTAGTGGACAGAGCATCACCTGAAACAAAAACACGTATATAGTGTTATAATGACTTGGCAGTTTCTATTATTTCTTTAAAATGGACGATAAACAAAAGAAAATTCCAACAAAATTTGAAAAGAAAAGTAATTATCATCGGCAAGAGACTGTGCAACCAAGTTGGTCCCAACCATTAATTGAGTTTTACGTGTGTGCGCGACTCTGTTTCTAAAAAATACTTGAGTTTAACGTATTTTACGGATATAGAAATTATATAATATTGTTGTAAAAGTAAAATTATCAAAGAAAACTGGAGGATATGACTTGACCTCCGTTTCCAGTTACCTGTTGTAAACAATTCCTTTTATCACCCTAAGGAAGGCCTTATACTCAGCGTAATACTAATCTGTCACCGATTAACGTTGCACAGCAAAATGTCATTAGCTTGCGATTGCCGCGCGCGCCCTCACTCGGGCGTTGCAGTTAATGCAATTGTTATTTTCTTACGCTTCTGCTTAAAGCGTCAGAACATAACAAGTTTTTGGGGCTCGAATTCTATCTTTCACTTTGTCACAGTCACTTCTTTGATGAAGACGTACACAATTTTTCCCACCGCCATCCCACAGCCTCCCCCTAATTTTAGGATGGTAATTTGCTTAAATCCTTGGCTAATAATTATATGGGCATTTTTAAGGGTTCAGACAGCCAACAATTCTAACAATTCTAACAATTCTAACAATATTGCAACATTTTTAACTTCTAGCTGCTACAATTTTGACATTCCTGTGAATTTTCTTTCACGTTATTAACTGAATTTAAACGCGAAGAAATTTCTATAAGCGTCATGCCTCGGGTTCGTCGTAGTCCAGCTCGGTTGTTAGAAGAGGAGACTGGCGTACCTGTTCCCGGACCCATCAGCGGGATGAGTGGTTTGACAAAGGCAACAAAAAATGCCGGACCGGCCCCGAAGAAGAAACGTTCGTCATCCTCAACGACGTCACGTTCAGCGGATGTGCCAGTGATGTCCGCCGAAGTGTCGTCGAGGCTTATTCCAAGAGCGACGTCGTCAAGACTGACAAATCATCAGGTGGAGATGGCCAATGTAAACACCCAATGTAAACACACTTGCCCAGGCATGCCAGGGTGGTGAGTATGATGACGAGCAAACTTCAGGAACAGGGGGAAGATTCGTTTCTGTTCAGCCTTTTGATATTGTAGAAGGCAATAGGCCGCAGAGTCTTAACAGGGTAAATGATGTTGGCACCCCCTTAGGCTACCATGTATCGCAAGCTCTCCAAGACAAAATCTGGAAGAGCGCATATATTGACATTTCGCTTCTTTACAGCGAAAATGCGGGTTCAGTTCTTGCGAAGGCGGGTGATAGAGGGGATGCTAACTTGTCATTGGCAATTGTTGGAGGTAATTTGGTGGTGCGTATTAGCCCGAGGCAGCTCGCACAAAACTGGAAACTTTTGATGCCTGGCAATCGGGTTTTCATACTTTCATGACAATTTTCCTGGCCAAACACCCACACCGCTCAGCAGAGCTTCTAAAATATTGCGAAATAATTCGTATGGCCTTCATCCAATTTCCTGGGCTTAGCTGGAAACGCTATGACGAGCAATTCCGCTTGCGGCAAGAGTTGATTCCAATGAGCTCATGGGGGATCCTTGACATGGAACTTTGGCTTACTGTTGCGGCTGTGGGGATTACGGCACAGGTTTCACATGTTTCGCAGAAGAATGCTTTCTCCGCTCCCATGCAACCGCCCAATTTTAAGGCGAAAGCGGGATTTTGTTTTGCATTTAATGGTGCGCAAGGCTGTCGTTTCAGATGTGCAAATTTGGGCACATTTGCGCTAAATGCCAGCGCCCCGGTCACGGTGCGATTAGGTGCAGAATGGGGGGGGGGGGGGGGGGGTTAATCCACGCGGGAATTCCTCCTCTTTTGGCATAGCTGCTGCGCAAACGCGTCAACAGAAATATACTACATGTAGGCCTATGATGACAACAGGTGCTGATCAACCTGCTGCTCCAAAATTCAACCATACTTCTGTTGGGCGTTCAAGCAATGCTAGCCCTAGCATTAAGTGACTGGGTCTTTTCGTCCCTCCAACACCAATTAATTTTGCAGTTTTAGATAGTTGGTTGGGAAGTTACAACTTGCTTTCTGATATTGAGGTTTTGCGTAATGGTTTTTCTAAAGGGTTTTCTCTTGGTTATACCGGTCCTAGGGTAGCTCGCGACTCGGTGTGCCTCGCCTCTGCGGTGGCGCAGCCTCAAGTTGTGGAGCGAAAACTTTCAGCTAATCTTTTCCTAATCTACAATGTTCTCCCATAGGTTTAGTGCCAAAGCGGAAACCTAACTCGTTCCGACTTATACACCATTTATCTTTTCCGGCCGGTCAATCCATTAATGATTTTATAAGTAGAGATCTTTGTATTGTACATTATGCGTCATTTGACAAAGCTGTTGAGTTAAGTATTGTGGCGGAATTGCATTTGTTAGGGGCAAATTACAATCTGATCCTGGGCCTACTTATACCTCAGGCTCCTAGATCATCGAGTGATCTGAAGGCAAAGGGACAAGGTCCGTTTGGAGGAAATATACCGCCGATTGCGTAATGATCGTCTAGTCCTATTGTTACACAGTTACTCAAATACATGGACACCTTGACGAGAGAACTGTCGGTGAACTGATCACAAGATCGTTTATTGCATCAATCAACAAATTAATCAGCAGTGTACAAAATTGGGCAGGGGTTTCTTTATTATAACCTGTTTCTTTGGGCCAATTAACTTGTAATATCACGATGTCATCCTAATATTCTGTCGTCCCTATACACATCCGGGTAAAATCTCTAATACTAACAAATAACCATATTGACCCTAGTATGTAATCACTCCTATGTAATCACTACTAGCCGTATATAACAACACTGGCCGTAGTAAGCAATACAGGCTGTAGTAAGCAATACAGGCCGTAGTAAGCAACACAGGCCGTAGTAAGCAACACAGGCCGTAGTAAGCAACATAGGCCGTAGTAAGCAACACAGGCCGTATGTAAACAACACTGGCCGTAGTAAGCAACACTGGCCGTAGTCAGCAACACTGGCCGTAGTAAGCAACACAGGCCGTAGTAAGCAATACTGGCCGTAGTCAGCAACACTGGCCGTAGTAAGCAACCAGGCCGTGGTAAGCAATACAGGCCGTAGTCAGCAATACAGGCCGTAGTCAGCAACCAGGCCGTGGTAAGCAACCTTGCACTCGTGTACCCGCGAGCAGTGTGGTCTAAGAAAACCTCTACTGTGCACGGAACACTAAATACCGGTCACGGTTGCAGACAATAATTGCTCAATAACCCTCAATGGACGCGACTCTCGCTGTCCAAGTGTGCCTTTACTTAAAGAGGATGTGCCATGATGATTAAATTTGACGTTTTTCTGCTTAGTGATATATTAAAATTTTTACTACCATCTCTTTTTTGACATTAAATTAATACAAATTGTGATATTTGCAGGTTGTTTTCACTTCTCGAATTAGGCCGTCGCATATATTCACGAAAATCACGTCAATCACGTCAATGAGGGCAGCAGACAAATATCGGTATAATCGTGACGTCACCTTACGTACTGCTGCATGAAGCCGAAGCCTATCCATGAATGGTCTGTGCGGAGCGATTTGCGTGCCGGAACTACATAAAGTACATTGCTCCCTTGCGTAGTCGGGTGCCGAAATCGTACATGGCAAATGGGCTGAGTTTGGTCTTGTTCCCTTCAGTACATGGATGTACATGTACATGTATGTAGTGTCTGTACAACGCGTTGCACATGTACCGCAAACGGATGTTTATATCCTACCATACTTCTGCGATTATTTATAGAAATGCCTATAAATTGCGTTGTTGGCGGTTGCCACAACACCCAGAAGAACTCTCCAGATTTGAGTTTCTACAAATTTCCAGGCGACATTGTAATTCAACGTGTATGGGTTAGATTTGTAAATAATACAAGGTCTGACTTTGTTCGATCGGATTTCTCACGGGTTTGCAGTGCCCATTTCAACCACCCTACTGATTTTGATGAGTCGTCGCTTCTCAAGAGAAAATTTGGAATAGCTAGAGCATGCACGTCTTCTGATTAAAAAGACAGCTGTTCCGTCAGTCAAAAATCTTGTGGACGAATTCACCTCGGCCCCCCCACCCCCAAAGTCCAGAGCAGCCTACCAAAAACGCGAAACCAAAAGGGTAAGTCTAAAATTAAATTTAGTAGGGCCTAATAAGATTGAACAAAATAATTACTAACATTTATTTCGAAATTTCATTGCTCAGAGTTCATTTTTGAATTAATATTTAATTTTCTATTAATTACTATCAATCAGTTTTAATCATTCATAACAATTATGAAATGTTTAAAGGGCCTTCTTGAGAATATTTCCTTTTTTTTTTTTTTTTTTTTTTTTAAGAATTCATTCATCATTAACTTAGGTGGCAGTAGGGTATGAAGTCACCAACATTCTGACTATGGATAGACCACAAGACTAAGCTTACCACCGACCATGGGATTTGTGAGAGTCTTTGTTGATGAATGATAAATATGCTGTTTTACGTATTTTCTTTGACTTTGAGATTAGTCATGTTATCATTTACGTGCATTGGATTTTGAGGTTCTTCTCTGGGTTTTTTCCTCCAAGTGATTAGTGCTTTAACAGACAACTTATCATGCCCTTTTGGATTTTGTTTTGCAAGTTCATTTGTTCACTTTGGTACTGGAATGTCATTTTCCACATTGTTCTTTTCCTTGATGCTAGGTAATTGATGAACTTCTGCAAGAAACAGGGAAAGTTGAAGAACATACAGCTAGGAGCAGGATAAGATGCTTTCCAAGTAGTTCTGCCAATGAAGCCCAGCAGACCACCACACCGAGTACCTGCCAGGTATGGATTGGTGTCATATTTTGTACAATTACCTTACCAGGGGTGTGCGGTGGCCACTTGCAAACCAAACTTATTAATTTCTTACTTTGAAAAAAATTATTATTTTGTTTATTTTACTTTTTTTTTTGTGTGTACACCAAAAATCTGTTTTAAAACAGCATTTACACTTTGAGAAGTACATTTTACATCAGAACGACAATAAAAATGTCTAAAAGTGGTTGTACATGTAAGAAAAGTTCAGTTGCACAGCATGGATTCAAGTAATAACATTCAGCATTTATTTAATTTTATTAGAGTGTAGACGAATCCTGCCAGGTGAATGTTGTGCCAGAAACAGTGAGCAGAATATGTCAAGCCTCCATTGAGCAGCCAAAGCCACACAAGAGGGCGAAATCGGTCCAAGTACACATAAAGTGCAAAAGGACTCACAGAGGTAAGAATTAATACTGATGTGTCTGCTCACATTAAAAAATTGGTTCTTTGATCAAGTTTTTGTTTCTCATCTAGATCTGTTTGTGAAAAATACATCCAGTCCCATTGCAGATGGTGTGGTGGAAACTTGCTTGATTTACAATGCCTTTTTCGCAAAGCACTGCTAAAATTGGTTAAAACATTTTTAATCTTACTCGTTCATTAACAGCTGAATTTATTTTTAAGATTGTAAATTAAAATATGATCAAGCAACAAGTACATATATATTCAAGTAAGAATGATACATTTTTTATGGTTTAAATTGAATTTTAAGCTGTTCAGTATAGCGTCAAAAAGAAGTCAACTGAAGTCCAGTGCGAACTTGTGAAACTGCCGGCACTGAAGCTGCTGGGTGCAGAGAGTAGAAACTTACAGCCCCACCCATTTATGGAAGCCCCACCAATTTATGATGAGGACAGCAGTGAGGAAGAGTGTATGGTGGAAGATGAGGACTATTGCCCCAGTGCGAAAAGCTCTGAAAGTGCCTCGTAAGTTTGATTTTACATTTAACTTTAAGAAAAGAACAAGAAGTCAAATACACATATTATTGTCTGAATGTACCAGGCGCCATAATCTCGTTTCAAAGGATGGAAAACAAAAAAATCTGTGCAAATTGTAAAGTTAACTTTACTAGAAAAGTTTCTTTAAACTGTTACCTTTAAAAAAAAAAAAAAGTACTTTATATTTTCAAAAGAACCGTCACTTTATGTATTTCAGAGAATCGGAGACGGAGCAACTGAAAGAGCATCAGGAACCCAAATTCCTTGTTTACAAGCAGCAGCTTCTCGAACTCTTCATCCAATGCCCTAGATGTACAGAACCAGCAAGAAGAAAGGTCGACAGAGTTGTTGGGTCCCTAGTGGTAGTCTCTCGCTGGTGCACCCACTGTGATTTCAAACAAAAATGGTTCAGTCAGCCATACATCGGTGGTACACCAGCTGGAAACATTCATTTATCTACATCAATTCTAGCAGCAGGGGCGTCAGCTGGGAAGGTGTTAAAGGTTTTCCAGCACCTGAACATGACATCAATCTCGTACAAGACATTCATGACCCATCAGCGCCTGTTCATTCAACCGGCAATTGTTCAGGTTAGTGAAACTTTGCCTCCATTGTTTACACAACTCATTATGAGAGAATCAAGAAAGAAGTAAATTGTTTATTTTTTTATATTTATATATATAAATATTTTTTTCCAAAGGTTTGGGAGGCGCATCAGAAAGACCTTGTCCAGAAAATACATCAGTCTGAGGTGAGACCAGTCCTGGGAGGCGATGCTCGCTGTGACAGCATGGGGCACTGTGCGAAGTACAGCTCATACACCCTCATGGACCTGACTAACAACAAGATCCTGGATCTACAACTTGTTCAGGTCTGTGCATATTTTTTGTATGTGGCACACACTACTTTAGCCTTTTCCCCATTTTGATTTTTGTCAAAAGATTTTAAATGCTCAGAACAGTCCTGCTGTAACTGTAAGCACCTAAGGATACTCGAGTAAACACTTTCTTGACAAAAACAAAACCCAAAATGTAAAGAAGGTGTATCTGTATTATTTTCATGCTAGTAAACAAGTTGTGTAGTTACTTTTTTTTTTACATTTGCCCTCAGACGAATGAGGTAAAAAACTCCAACGCTATGGAATTGGAAGGCCTGAAGCGAACAATGAAGTGGGTGAAGCACCGTAAACTTAAGCCACGAGCCCTCATCACTGACAGACATTTACAGGTGGCAAAGTGGATTAGGGAGCACCTTGAACCAAAAGGCATCACTCACTACTATGATGTTTGGCATGTAGCTAAAGGTAAGTAGGTTTAATGTTTTACATTGCGAATGCTCAGGCTGGTTGCTGTCCTGGCAATTCTGGTCAAGTTTAAATACCCTTTGTTCTGTAAAATGCTACTGTATTGCTCTTACAAAATTATGTGTAATTTTTCCTTTGATTTAGGCATAAAGAAGAAATTGGCAAGCATCTCCAAAGGGAAGAACTGTGACATTGTTAAAGACTGGTTGCAGTCATTGGTCTGTCAGGTAAATAATTGTAATCAACCTTTGTCATGCATCATGTCTTAACCACACTTGAGATGAACTTACATGGCAAATAAGTCAGAAATTTTGCTTGATATTTCCTTCAGATGCGGTCCTTTCAGGTTTTGACAAAAGCAAATTTTTATTGAAAGAGGAATTGATACAGAAACCTGCCAAAAACAGTTTAACGTGAGTTGCATTCTTTTTACTTTCCTGTTAAATTTCTCTTATTTTTCTCTTGACACATTGAACAGATATACTGGATTGCAACCTCAACTCCCTCTGGTGATGGCGAACTGATGGTCTCCAAATTCAAGTCAATTGGGCGCCACATTGCCAACATCCACTCAAACCACGAAGGGCCATTTCACTCATGTGCACATAAAAGTATCAGTGGAGCTAGGCCAAAGAGATGGTTCTCACCTGGTAAGACACTGGTGAATATTTAACACTATTTGTATTAGGATTTGTTGTATATAGAAACAGTGTGGTGGGAAGTTTTTAAAACAACACTGACTTATGCCAAATTCAGTGCCAAAAATGGTGTGTGGGGGGGCTGACGACTTCCCGGGTAAGGGAGGTTTAATGAGTATGCACATAGAACATGCTCTTGGTGATTAAATAATGGTGTATGTTGCTAGATATAAATTAGTATTTGGCCTCTTTTGTTTTTAAACAGGCACCAAACCCTATGAGATGCTGCAGGTGAAAGTTTTCGACAATAAGCGGCTACAAAATGCAGTCTCCAAGCTTTCACCTGTACATCAGACATCCAGTGTAGAAGGTTTCCATGCACTGTTGATACACTTCCTGCCCAAGATGCTGGGCTTTTCCTACGAAGGAATGCTATGCAGGTTTGCTTTCACATTTGTTGTTGACGCTTAGAAATTTCACTTTAGTGTAAAGTATGTGTAGATGCATACAGATTTCCTATATAATATTAATTGGATACAAGGATTTGAAAAATGAATTTTTCTTGTTTACCACTATAAACATTTAGATTTTCTCCATTCTTTCAAGTGACGGCAAATGTTTAATAACATGGAAATTAATCAGTCCAGTGAATCAGCGCATTATTTAATGAATTCATGTTTTTCAATTGTTTTATTTCTGTGTTCAGGCTCTACGTGTCGGCACTTCACTATAATGAGAATGCTGGGAGGGCACAAGCCAGGACAAAAGATGGAGAGCTGAGGTTCTCCATTTGCTTCCCGAGAGCCAAGAGAGGTGACTTCACTGTGAAGAGAATTCCGCAGAACTGTACATATGGTAAGTACAATTTTAAGATGTCTGCAATCCTCTTCATTGTTCAAAGCAGGATAAGTATTTTACATGCGCTTTTTCAAAATCACAATGCGAAAGTCAATAACACAAATGCATTCCTGGTGTATTGTTTGACGGCTTTGCTGTTTATTTTTTTCATTCTACAATGCCATAAAACAAAGGATTTTTTTTTTTTAGTCGATGAAAGCTTGTTACATGCATGCAAAATTTAAACGCTGAAAAGAAACCCATACTACTGGTTTTATGAATGCTTCACAAACTTTGGAGGGGTCCATCTAATACATGCCTGGAGCACCCCCCTTCCCTTATTTTTGGCACTGCTGGTCACTTTTAAAGCTTTAAACTATCTACAATAATTCTTACTCTCGACCCAAATCTCCTTATTCTTATTCAGGTTATGTGGACCTAATCATGGAGACAACAACTAGGTTATGCAGAAGCCAGCAGAAAAACCTACGGGAAAAGACCAAAAAGCTGAAACGTAAACCACCACCAGTCTGTTCCACCATGGTACGGCCAAACAAAAGGACTGCGATTCAACAACGTGTCTCCAGGTTTTCAGCTGAAGCTTCCCCCCAAATCTAGACTTTGAAACTAGGCTCTTTACTTTGCACCATTATTTATTTGCTTTGGACTCTGACAAGGTACAAACTGTATCACAATGTATTCATTTTATAAACTCCAGAACAAAAGGTAATAGGTGGCAAGGTTCTTAAATATTTGAAAGTATATTATGGTGCTACTGAAGTGAGATAAAATAAGAAATATAACTAAGAAAAAAACCAGTTTTGTTGTTGCTTTGGTTATCAAAAATTAAAACCTAGGAATTGGGACTACTCTCGATTACTGCATTGTGCCTCTTGCATTTTCCTATCCATTATCCATTATTCCTATCCACTCTAATCATGCCTGAATTAGTGTGACCAATAGGTCAAATGATAACAGGAAGGTCAGTTGAGCAAAATTTTTAATTGTTCAAGTAATTTTTATGGTCATTAACTTGTGGAGTAACTACAAAAAGTACACACTGCCCTGCCTTTAAACTAAACAGAATAATAATATTTAAAATATATATTGCGCCCCTTACATACAAAATGATCAAAGGCGCAGAACACATGTTAAATAGCCCAAACAAAAGTATGGTAATAGAGGATACACATGAAATTCAAAATGATGCTTGGTTTTAGAATAAATTCAAACCTAGATCTAAACATCAAGTGGGGGATATTTAAAACCTTTATAATTGCCATCAGCATCTGGATAGGCATCTCTCACTTTCTGCATGATGCATGATGGTAAGGCAACTCGATTATGTCGTCCAAGGTAACCCCAGCACCATCTGACAACTTGCCTGTACGCGGTGTGGCGAAACTTCCTGTATTGGAGTGCAAACAGTTTGTTAAAATAAATAACAAATATTATTTATTTTATATAAATACATAAAAAAAAAATTGCATTTGCTTTTTTAGTTTTGAGTTTTGAAAAATAAAATAAATTTATGTTGAAATACATATGCCGAAAACCTTGATTTGAAATGTTTCAGTTGTTCGAAAAGGAAAATTAGCAAGATTAAATACAATACCTGCAATTAATAAAATATAATTTGACTAACAATAGAACTTGGAAGAGATGGGGTCATTATGAGTCAGAATGATAACACACCTTGCCTCATCGCCTTCCATTGCCCGAGCCCCATACTGCTGTCTGTATTGCAGATATGCAGTCTGAAGTGTCGCAGGGTTGAGACAGACTGCCTCAAACCAAGGATGATCACAAAAACACCCTTCTTCCATCTCTTCTGGAAAGTTTGTCTCTCTCCATTTATAGTGGAACTGCTGCACTTCTTTGCAGCACTTGCAGTTCTCTACATCTGGCATAGTAGTACACTTCCCACAATTACACCTGGAAAATTAAATAAGGCAAAATCTGACATAAATAAGCCTTCAAAACCAAATAACCTAAAACTAAACAGAAACTTTATAAACCAAAGAAAATGTCACTAAAGCACTCTTGAGAATGTTTATTTTTCGACACCCTAATTCTGCTACACGCACAAACGATGCAAACCCGCACGGCACTACTTTTTCATTCGCTCACGTGCACATCAGATGCTTCCCTGGAATTCACGTTAGCGCGCGGTAGAAATTTTATCACATCAGCTTGAAAATCTGATGACCAGAAACTTAGAAAGATGTAATGCCCCGATTTGTTTAACTATACAAAATTCACAATGACAAACAGACAATTCCATGTAGTAGTCGAGTTTTTCTTCTTCATTTTCTTATAATAAAATAAAATATAGAAAAGGCTACGCGAACCGGACCGTCCGAGGTTTCAAGGTAGGTGGGTGTACGTGAGTAGCCTAATTACCGTCCACGTACAGTGAACATGAATTTTTACTTAGTTTCTGGACGGAAAACACACTGGAAATTCAGCATTAATACCGACAATTGTGCAGATAAGTATTCCCATAGCACACTGTATCTCTAACTGAAAATTATTTACATGAAATTGAGGGTTGACGAAGAGAAAAACGCATTACCAGTCGGTGTTTTGCTGTCGATCCGCCTCCCCGGGTTCAGCGTTGGCGTTGCCATGAACCTGGTCCTGGTCTAGTTGTCTCACTTCTTCCTCGGTCAATTCTGGCTCAAATTGATACGGTTCAATTACATGAGTATCGTTCGTCGACACTTCTAAGTCGCTGACATTATCACAAGAATGCGAAGAACAAGAAAATTCGTCGCTCTCGTCTTCAGAAAAAACATCAACGCTAGAATTGTCGTCGCTTGTGTCTGACATGACGACTGTGTTACATGTGTGTGTTGCGACGCGTAAACATTTCTGTATGCCCCAGCAAACAGCCGTCTGCGTAGAGGAGTACGTACTGTGACGTCACGATTCGCCACAATTTCTAGGGACACATTTTAACCGCCGACGGCTGTTGGTCCGATTTTTGACTGAGGCGAGTGTAATAACAGTGGTGAAAACTGCAGTTGCAAAAAAAATCTGTGCATCCTGTAATTGTGTCACTGTGTTATTTTAGAAGATATAGGTGTATTTAAGGATTTAAAACGTGTTTTAAAGATTTCTTCCTATCTTGGCTCAACCTCTTTAATTATATACCCTAAATATCTCTTACACTTCTAGAAGGTGCGTTTTCCCCTAGTCACAAGCCAATACTTTTGTGACCGGCAACTACACTCCTCTAGCGTGACTCATAGACCAAACACAGTAAATTATATATACAGCAATCTTCCACAACTCATGCAACGATTATCTTGTGAGAGGGCTCCTAGCCCATCACACAAAATGCAACGATAAACTTGTCTGAAGGCTCCTAGCCTATCACACAAAATACACGATAAACACAATATAATACACAGCAGTCGAGTCCAACTTACGATCTCCCCTGCTTCTCTATTTACAGCACTCACTGTCACTGGAAACCCTGTCTCCGATCCTACAAACACTTAATCTCTATCTTTTACAGCTGTCGCACAACACCAAATCGTTCACCGTAATTGTAGGACTATCTTACTCAATAACTATTCTCCGACTGCTTTACTTAACAACTAAACTCCGACTGTTCTCCTCAACAACTAATCTGCAACTGCCCGCTATCTCGCCAGCCCCGCTCTGCCTGGCCCAGACATGCGGTCTCAAACCGCCACTGCGCACGCTCACCCTGCCAGACCGGGTCACTGCAAGCGCTAAGCTCCGCCCACTTGCACTGCCAAGTCGTCACGCAGCAAGACCTAAATACACAACCTAAAAATAGCACAATCACATGTCTTTCACATGCATTTCCGTCACAGTATCAATGCTGGACAGGGTGCTTGGTTAGCCAAGGCGGATATTAATGCCCTTTTCGAAACGACCGACTTCGGCTTCGGCTTTGGCTCCAGTCCCTAGCGCCATTTTGAAGCTCAATACGAAATGCTCGGCTTCGGCTTGAAGCCAAGGCTTCGATTTACGGAGCCAGACCGAGAGTTGGCTTTGCTGGCTTGATGACGTCACATTCATGATGATAACACTTTTTACGTGTGGCAGCCATTTAAATTCCTCGGTTACAGTTAAAAAACTTGACAAATTCAGCTCTTTGTATGTCATTCTTCTATCAACAGTGCCAACATATAACCACCTGAGAAGGCGAACAATTTGCCTCAATTATATTTTGGTAAGTTTTGATATAAATGTAATTTTATGGTAATTTACTTCATTTCAAATGACGGATATGTTGCCGATGAACTTAGTGCTGCATCTAATTCGTGAAAAACGTATTTTGGTTTTATTCACCAAGCTACATTTCATGGTAATAGGATAATCACATGATAATCTTTGTCAAGTAGGGCCTGCATGTCTGCTTGACATGTTTTTTGTTCATTGGCCAAATTAGATATGATGATTTGTCTAAAGGAAGTAGGCCTACGTAACATTGGCTATATTTATGATAATTTTTTTTAAAAAGAGGCATGATTCTGAATTGAGAAAATAGAAATAGCTGTTGCAAACTTCTTACTAACCAAAAGATAGTTACTGGCCTGATGTTTGGACTCTAACAGAGTCTTTCTCGAAGGCTAAATAACATGATAACACACATGTCTGTTTATGTTTGTGTGTTGTCATGTCATTTATGAATGACATCCTTCGTAGACTCCCCTACGGTCGAAACCTCGGGCCATTAAATGATAAACCACTTTTTGCATGATTCTGAATTGTTACATAAATTTAAACTCGGTGCAGGAATGAATGATACACTAAAGTCACTAGTGCTGCATCAAAAAATGATTCAGGGGCTACTGTGCTGGGGTGGGGGACTTAGAAGGAGACCCTTTTCCTTTTTTTTGATTGAAACTTTGCTGGAGGGGCGAGGACTGGCATTCACCAACATAATCATTATTATTATACTATCTTTCATTGTTTTATTTTATCATTTTTCTTTACAATGCAAAGTTGGAAGAGTGACTGATGTGAGAAACAACGCAACATAAGGCTGAAGTTCTAGTCCAAGGGGGGCAAAAGGGTACTTGAACACTGCATAAATCTATCAGGTATGAATCACAATAGAACTTTGTAAATTTATCAAAATATTGTTTTAAACTTTCAGACTGACCACCCATACTAAAGAATTGTGTACATTTTAACACAAATTGTTGTCACAATTTTCAATATACTGAGACCTTCTGACATTAAGACGTTTCCGCTTATCAGCGGTGAGCTGGAGATGGAGAGAGGCTCAAGAAAATTCCTCTATGTTTGTTGACTTTTGTTTTTATCTTAAGGGGGGTAGAGAGAAGGCAAAATCTCATCAAACCATCATCCAATCCCATATTTAGAGCTAAAAACTGTTTTAAAAAAAATACAATGATCATCCATATGGTCACAATGGTACTATAATTTTGAAATCAATAATGTGGAGGGCTGCATTGATTATTTGATCAATCTCATAACATTATAACATTTCTCGTTTCAGTTACAAGGCGCACATGAATCTGCAGGCAAGCTTAGTTTGTGAGAAAAACATATTGGTGTGCTAACCAGTTTTGTCAAAGCAAAAACTTTCGTCAGCTCACATGTGATTCAGCAGAAGAAATATAGTCTGTGATGATAATGATAGACAGTTCAAGTCTAACTTTAAAAGTAATAGAGAGCAAACTAATGTCCTCATTTGTTATCCTCATTTGTTAGGCTCGAAAAAGCTTGAAAATTCGCCATTAGCCTAACTGTTGACAGAAATAATTGCGTTTCCTGACTTAAAGTTGGAGATTATCAATATTGAGTGAGTAAAAGTTTTTAATATGTGACAAGATCATCATTATATCAAGTAATTAACCACAAGGGAAACTGACTGGGTATACATTTGAAAGAGCGCTGGTACGTTAATCCTTAGGTCGTTGGTTCAAGTCCTGCTCCAGTCAATGTTTCTTTGTTCAAACCCAAACCAAGATTTCATTATATAACTTCTTAAATTTTTAGGGAAAACAAATCGAACCTAAATTTCATTATATAACTTCTTCAATTGTTATCAAATAATAAACCACAAGGGAAACTGACTGGGTAAAATTTAAATGATTTTGGGTTGAACAAAGAAAAATTGACTAGAGCGGGATTTGAACCAACGACCTCCAGTTTAACGTGCCAACGCCGTTCTTTTGTTGATAAACAAAGTGCGCCGGTTGGCATGGACGGCCGAATGTTAGCAAAACATTCAATCGTGTTAAAAAATGTTGTGACCAAATTCAACATTTTCTGTAAAGATTCATGAACGGAAATACCTTCCATGATTGGTTGATTTGTTTCCAACAAATTCAACACTATTTTTGAATATTTGTGTAACACTGCTACAAACTGTGGCAATCTGTTTTTGATTTGCAGATAGGGCTTTCCATACTTTTCCAACCTGGGTTGGGAAAAACTCGGGCTGTGACGTTGCAAAAGAAAGGTCTATAGGGAGACCGCCAACATAGGGCTAGACAGCTCAGTTGGTAGAGCGCCGGCACGTTAAACCGGAGGTCGTTGGTTTTTTGGTTTTTTTTTGGGGGGGGGGGTTACTTTTTTGTGTCGACGAAAACAATGATTTGTTAGCTTTTAATAAAATAAATGGTTTTGTAATCAAGTGAAGTTAAATTAGAACAGAGCACATAAAATTTAACAGATCATGTTGGCTGTTATTATAATTGTCACCAGTTATAAGGTATTTTAATTAAATCGTCAGAAAGGGAACAAGCATATGCTACATTAAAAATGATTGGATTATGTGTGGTTAATTTTGTGCAGATATTTAATTAATATGGTTTGTGTGGTTTGTTTCTTAGGTTTTTTTAAAACCATCTTTATATTAATGTCTGATACAAAAACAAAGCAGACGACGCACGTTTGTTTTCATGCATTCCAATTTTACCCATGATGCCACGCGGGGCCACATGAAGCCGAAGCCGGGGAAGCCGAAGTGTTCGAAACAAACACGTCGCCATTTTATTTGTTGCGAAGCCGAAGCCGAAGCCCCCCAAAACGAAGCCGAAGCCTGAAGCCGAATCCGGTCGTTCCGAAAAGGGCCTATGTCTGCTTTCCGTTTGCTCCCTGTATCACCAGCTGACTATGAATAATACAATTGTTAGGTTTTACTTTTCGTGATATATTTTATTATGACAAGTGTCTCCCTATGGGATGTAGTATTTCATGTTCATTGTTTGAGAAATTTAGCTCATTTTTAGAGTTTATGGTTAAGTATTTTTCTTGATCCTCCTTTGTGACCCATTATTTAGACGACTTTCTTTTCGTTGGTTTGTCGTCTGAGGCTTGCGCAGATTTGCTTGCTACTTTTAAGTCGTTGTGCGCAAGTTCAGGAGTTCCGTTGGCTGAAGAGAAGACGGTCGGTCCAGTTCAATCAATTACATTTCTGGGCTTGGAAATTGATTCAACAAACTGTCAAGCTCGAGTACCACAAGACAAGGTTGACAAACTGATTAGACAAATTCGAGAAGTTTTGGGTAAACGTAAGAATTCCCTCGTTGAGGCGCAGTCCCTTGTTGGTTCTCTTAACTTCATCTGCAAGGCAATTCCGCCGGGGCGGGCCTTCCTGCGGCGCTTGATTGCGTTAACGCAAGGGCTTTCTCGCCCACATCATCACAATGGTTCGTATTTCACAAGGGGCCAGACTTGATTTGCTGGCTTGGCTTGAATTTTTGTCCCATTTTAACGGGGTTTCTGTGTTTGCTGATCATGAGTGGCAGTCAATTGTACACTGATGCGGCTGCTAGTATTGGGTTCGGCGCATATTCCCAAGGCAAATGGGTGCAAGGTCTCTGGTCGGATGTTATTTTGCGGGAACATCCGTCTATAGCATTCTTGGAGCTTTACCCGCTCCTTGCAGCTTTGCATTGTTGGGTTCCATTGCTAGCCGGTAAGAAAGTCAAGTTTCGCACTGATAATCTTGCTGTAGTCCATATCATCAATAAGAAATCCTCGCCATGTAAGAATATCATGGCACTAGTACGACAGTTTGTCGTGATTTGCCTCAAAAGTATTATCTCGTTTCGAGCCGAACATGTTCCTGGCAAATTTAATGATATTTCTGATGCTTTGTCACGTTTCCAGATGAGTCGGTTTCGTTTGGCGGCCCCCTTGGCAGACGCAGTCATGACAGCGCTCCCTGCTATTCCTCTTCCTTGGTAGAAGACGAGATGAAGCGTTTATTGGCCGCATCCATTGCACCAAATTCGCATAAGGCATATGCTACAGGATGGAAGGCATTTTGTGAATTTCGACAGCAATCCTATGAAGTCATGGGGCCATTGGCATCAGTTACGGAGGTGCGCCAATTTGTTGCGTGGCTTTCTTTGCGACGCCTTGCCCCTTCCACAATTGCTAACTATATGTGTCTGGCGTCGGTTACTTTTTTAAACGGCAAGGGTTGTCGGACCCTACCAAAGATTTCATAGTTTCCAAATTGATTGAAGGTTCTCGTCGCGGCGGCGGTGTATTGGACAGTCGTGTGCCGATTACTTTGCCGATGCTTGAGCGTTTAGTAAATGCACTGCCTGAAGTTTGTGCCTCTCAGTTTAAAGTTACAATGTTTAGGGCTGTTTTCATAAGTGCATTTTGTGTTTTTTTGCGCGTGGGGGAATTTGCCGTGTGTTCGAAATCTCGAGGGTACGAGTATGTTTTGTCATCTGAAGACTTGCAAGTTTTTCAGTCCGATCCACAAACCTATGTTGTTGATCAAACGATTTGGCATTCCAAGAACAATCAACGGGGCCCCCCACAACACATTCTCTGTCCAGTTCAAGCAATACTGTATTTTATTGTCGTTCGCCCGCAATGTTTGGGTCCTTTTTCTGTCATTTTGAAAGGAGTCCATTAACTCGGTACCAGTTCAATTCAGTGTTAAAGAGAGCAGTTTCGTTTGCAGGTTTAGATAGACATCGTATTCGGGGGCATTCATTTCGTATTGGCGCGGCATCTTCCGCATCTGCTCTTGGGGTTTCACATGATGACATCCGTGGCATGGGCCGTTGGCGTTCAAATGCCTTTTTGTCTTACATCCGCACAGTTCCTACTTGCAATTTTAACTCGTAATCAAAGCACTTTGGATGGTTACGTTATGAAACAGTTATAAATACTATTGTTATCGTGTTAATTTTCCAATAGGTTCAGTTTGGATCGTTGGGGATTCTATAGTGCGCCGAGCAGAACGTCCTTTCGGCTAGTACTAAAGTTGATTGGAAAGGCAAAGGTGGGGCAGGGATTCGTGACTGCAGTGACCTTCTCAATGACCTCCACAAACGGGCACCTCCGCCGGTTTGTATATTTATTCACCTAGGCACAAATGAGTTTGCACTGTGGCAGCAGATCGCCGTTTTGCTTCGCGATTGTTGTTGGGCATACCCAGGCTCGACCATTGTATGGTCAGACGTGCTGCCGCGTGTTTTTTACTTGGGCGCACGTTCTCAATCAGCTATTGAACGTAAACGCAGAACAATAAATCGTTGGGCAGCAGCTCAGTGCAAAGCAGTGCAAGCTCTCTGTATACATCATCCTCAGTTCACCTGGTCGGAGGTAAGCCTGTGCTCGTATGATGGAGTGCATTTATCTCATCCTGGTAATCAGTTGTTTTGTAATAATCTGCGTGTGTTCATTGTTTCAAACATGCAGTAAGTACGGTGGCTTGACAACCCATCAACTTGTCGTTACAATGTATAATTAATCAGTGTTGTATGACTCGAGTCCAGGACTCGGACTCAAGTCCGTCTCGAGTCACAATTTCGGTGACTCGGACTTGACTCGAGTCACGTCTGCAAAAGACTCGGACTCGGACTCGGACTCGACTGTCATGACTCGGACTTGTCCCCGAGGACTCGTGACTCGAGTCACGTATTTTCACAAACAATACATTTTTTAAATATTAAAAACAATTCCGATGATCCGATTGTCATTCCCGGAGTGCACATGGAGGAATATTAACGTCTAGCACAAGAAATAAGTACACTGTCGTATGGTGTTGCAAGTAATAGTGTTCGTGATTATTGTGTAGATGGCCATGTATGTACAGCGCGTGTATGTTCGATGTGTATGTTCGATTCGTATGTTCAATACGCATTATAACACTGGGATGCACGACACCAATATTAATGCTGGTATTCTGTCAACGTTAACACCATAGCCACTGCTTGTGCTTGATGCATATTACCAGGGAAATGGCATGTCTGGTACCTGTAAAACACAGCCTGCATATTGCACTGTGATGGCTGTGTGTTGTTTGCACCAGTTTCTACACATGGTCGACACACGTCACAGACACACACACACACACACGACGTCAAGTTTGGTCACGTCACTAGTAAAAAGTAGTACACAATTTGTTTAATCATGGCATCTGCCGTTCCGCCCCGTATTGTTTCTTTTAGTTATACCAACTTATACAAAAACTTTAACAGAATTTTGTATAAATTAAATGTGTTTTATTTTTTTCATTTCCAATTCTTATTTTTACGACATTTGGTTTGCAACCAATATTTAAACAAGTGACTCGTGACTCGGACTCGGACTCGGACCAAGTGACTCGTGACTTGGACTCGGACTCGGACCAAGTGACTCGGGACTCGGACTCGGACTCGACCCAAGTGACTTGAGACTCGGACTCGGACTCGACACAGGTGACTCGACTACAGCACTGTAATTAATTAATTGACTATTGTACTGTAGTACATTGTTATATTTACTTCCATGGTGGGTTTGCTGGCTGTCTTTCTCTGTGTGGGCGCGCTGTGCGCGTTTGGCATTTTTAAGGGTTCAGACAGCCAACAATTCCATTTTTTGTCGATTGTGATTAACCTGTATTAATTACATAATGATTTAATTTGTTGTATTTATTTGGTACGGTTGCCATAGCGCTCGCACGTTTCATGAGGCTATGATTCCGACTGAATGTTTCATCAGTGGAAGCGCAACTGTTTCCTTTGACTATGTTATTAAACAGGTTTCAAGTAATTGTATTTATTATACAAACATGGAGGTAAAGTTAACATGGTGTAGGCCTACACAATATATTTGGTTTATTATAGCTGGCATACATCCAGCAATTGTTTTGGGTCTGGTGTACCCATTTTTCAGGGTCTGGTGTACCCGCTTTGTTGGGGTCTGGTGTACCCCCTTGTTAGGGTCTGGTGTACCCGCTGTGTTGGGGTCTGTACCCGCCATTTCTGTGTGTGTCCGGTTTGCCAAAACATGCGGTATCCGGCAAAAAAAAATAAAAAGTTATTTTCGACTGTGGCATTAATTCACAACATTTGGGTATTTTGTTATTATTGGAGTCTGAGTATAATAAAGAATTTTGCCCAACTGACGTTCGTGTTAAAATAAACCCTATGTTGCCCCTAGGTCGCACAAATTTAGGCTTGAATGGTGAATGGGGAATTCAAACAAAATAAGTATCGTGGTCCCAAGTTTTAAACTTGTTTCAGTGTTAAATGGAACAAATTAGTTATTGTATCGGATACATTATTGAAATTGTATTTATAACAAATTGCTATAGTATTCAAGTTTTTTTGTAAAAATTTGAATTTGTAAATGTTTTATAGAGAAATAGAGTAGTTGTTCAAAATGTTCTCGTTTTCGATACGTCCGACACTTGCTCGGTTTATTAAATTAACATTCAAGATGATGGCAACTGTTTGTACCGCATCATCGATGCTCGATAGAGGAACGTAATGGTCCCCAATCACCACTGGGAGGGTTTTCGCAAATCGCAGAACCAAGATTGAAGACACAAGCCGGGAACGAGGTCTTCAACTGTTAAAATTCACGTCTGACAACAGAGCTAGGTTGTAAAGGTGGAGGCCCTCACTGTCCTCGCTTACAATAGAAAAAATCGAACAAAGACTATTTTTGTATACAATAAAAACACTAATAGCAATTTATTGCAACGACAATTTGAATTGTTAAATAATACAAATAGTTTGATAAAGTTTTAACTTGGGGACGATGCCACTTATATTTTAGAAACCCCAATTGCAAATCATGCCCGAATTTTTGCAACCATTACATAGGTTTAATGATTCCATGAACGTCAGTTTGGCAACATTCTTAATTACATACAAGGAAGAGTGACCAGAAACGGAGTTCAAGTCTTATTCTTGGGTTTTCCTTGTTGATTTGTTAAACTTATTTTACTTTCATATAATTATGACTAATGATATCATTTTTAGAACTATACAGCAATCCTTCACCGATCTTGAACTCTTGGTGGCAGCAGATACCGCCATTATTGCGGTGGTACCTGGGTGGTACTGCGCTGCCTAGCGACGGGTTTAAGCGATTTGCAAAGTGAAAGTCCAATAACCCGCGAATGATCAAATGATCGCCGTGTAGCCCAAACCTTATACCAGTCGCTAGGCAGCGCAGTACCACCCAGGTACACCGCAGAAATGGAGGCATATCTGCTGCCACCAAGAGTTCAAGATCGGTGAAGGATTGCTGTATAAACTACTTTGATCTTGGTGTTTGGAGAAGCAGAATCAGGCACACGTAAAACTCAATGTGGTTTGGACAAACTTGGTCCCAGAAGTTCGAATAAGCGCGAGACTTGCAGTCTAAACAATCACCCAGATTAGTAACTGAATAGTATGGTAAGCCCTTCTTGCTTAACTAATTGATTAAAGCTAGGGTTATTACAGTAAACATAAATAAATAAAATTACATTAAAAACTGCTCTGCTCTTAACAGGAGGTGCACGGACGGTATTAATTTTTGTTTAAATATCTTATGACTATGACGGGAAAAACTTAATTTGATGTTGACGCACGTTTATTCATTATAAATCGTTATTGTAGATGTCTCATTAAGTGTATACCGTGTGGGGTTTTGTTCCTCATGTTTGTCCTCAATGGACTGAAGAAAGTCGAGCCAAAAGAGGGCGTTATCAGACAAAATTTCTACACAATATTGGCCGTATGGTGAACAGAATTTCCAGGGGGATAGAATCACCTGCCACGTGTGCGTCTCTAATATAGCTCAGTGAACACATTCGAAATGTTACATACTATAAAATAACAGCACACTTACCCAAATGGCTGCCTGGAATCAGACTTCTATACGCACCAACATGAAGTATGTAGTTCTCTCCATCGACATGAAAGTCATCATACACCCCGGATGGCGTTATAGTAGCCTCCACAATTAGATCAACCCTCATCTCCCATCTCTGCTCCCAATCTACGGGTTCGGTGAGACGACGGAGGATCTCGTTCCCCAGCCAGAACTCCCCTTCCTTGTCACCGAAACCATCCCTATACTCGGCCCAGCTGCGGGTGAAATTCACCGTCCCGTCCATGCGTCGCTGGAATACCTGTAAAATAAAATAACGTAATCTTAAATGGGATGCTCACGTGACTGACTTGATGAGTGTTAATCGTAAACTATTCATGTTACGTAAACTGAAGACTGCCGGACTAACCACCATTGAATTGATTATTGTTTACAAGGGTTACATTCGACCAGTAATGGAATATGCTGCCCCTGCCTGGCATTCATCGCTGACTCTGGGCCAATCCAACCAGCTAGAACTAGTTCAAAAACGCATTTGTCGTATTCTGCTTGGCACTAATTATTATAATTATGACCAAGCTCTATGTGTGTTGAATCTGGATTCCTTGTTTGAAAGGAGGAACAAACTTTGCTCTAAATTTGCTTTAAAAACTTTCAGGTCTACAAAATTTGCTGACTGGTTCCCCAAGCCGAATAAGGTCCATGGTATGGAGTTAAGAACCAAACGGGTGATTTACAAATATAGAGGTTCAACAAAAAGATTTCATAATAGCCCTATTCCGTATCTTACTGAATTGTTAAATGACATGCTTAAGGATTGATTTATTTTTATCTTCTATAAAATAATAATTTTAAATTTTATATTGGATTCATAATAGCCCTGTTGTGTATCTGACTGGATTGCTACATGCCTTTTAAAAAAAATAATTGTGCTTGTTTTTGTGCCCTGTTTTTTCAATGATTTACATCGCCTATGCTATTTTGCGCTTTAAAGTTTTTATAGTCTATGTAATTTTTTAACTTCCTTCTGTGTTTTGATGTTTTTACCTATTGTAACCACTGTGCAATTCAGCCTTCGGGCTGCAATATGGTGTGAATAAACCAATAATAATAATTAATAATAATAACCAAAATGAACCAGCCAGTTCCTTTAATTTGATATGATATAACTTACAGAAGCCCCCCCCCCCCCCCCCCCCCGACTGTAACTTCGGCTCTGAGTAAAGCGTATAAGCGCCGCCCCCACTAGATCCAAAATGACCAACAGGTAGGAAGGATCATCTTAAACGGGTCCCCTGTCTTTATCCGCAAGGATAAAGACAGGCACTGGTTTTACAGGCCCAATGATTTTATTGGATACAATGATTTTATCAGATACACTTGCTGTGACGTAAGCTTTTCATATCTGTGTTACGCTTCGTCCGAGGTGATCGGTCGTCTGCATGCAGGCTAGGATCATATAGCCTGAACAGAACATCTGACGTCTCACTTCGAGGCTTTGCGGATAAAGGAATGGGGACAAGTCAGGATAATCCCAATTTCGGGCAGTCCCAGCGCCTCATCCAAAGGCACTGTGATGGGCTGACGTTTGCTCATGCGCATTGGACCATATCCCTGGCCTTATAACTCCAGTCACATCTTCCTGCATACGAAAGATTCGACTATCACTAAAGATGTAGCTCTGTTGTGTAAATCCATTGCAAATAATTATTGTCATTCTTTGCCTTGTACTAAAATAGAGCTCGGCCACAACATTATTTTTACTTTGGTTTCAAAAGATGTTTACATTACAATGGAGCCTCATCGTGTGTGTACATGTTATGATTGTGCACATTGCGCCGACTACAGTACAATCCTTCCCATCATGTGTCGCTACGTCCTGAGCGATGTTTTGTACAAGCTTATCGGCCCATCCCATCAGTTTTGGATGAAACAGGTGGTACCGAGCGAAAAAAACCTTTCATAAGACACCACAAGTCTTAAAAGCACCCTCAATCTGATGGTCAAAAAAGACTGTAGTGACTTATTGTTAATTACAAGTCATGCAATAGCAGTTGATTTTGTACATTTGTATATTATTGAGACATGCAACAGCAGTTGACTTTTTGCATGTGCTTTGTTTTTTGGTGAAAAACTCCATCTTGGATTTATTGATTTTTTCACTACTGCTGGATAGTTCTTTTGATGCAACAGTGTTTCTCTGCTCCTTCATCTTCATAACTTTGCTTAACTTTTATTTTGGGTAATCAGGAAAACCCTTATTTGAACGATATTAACTGTATACCATCAGACTTAGCTTCAAGTGCTTTGGACGCATTATTCAGCTTCAATTATCTGTGGACGTTATACTGAAATCTTAGCCACAATCCGTGTGTATAATATGGAAGTGCTGTAGTTGGTTCTACTGTGTTGACCATCGTCGTGACCGACACTTTGACGGCTTGGATGGTCATCTAAAACAGCATATTTTTGAGTAAGTAAATTGAAAACTTATTAATTACTTCAAGACCATTGGCTGAAAGTTGTATACGGCGCGTACATTGAACGCACGTTTCCATTGTTTAACCCCCAGTGAAGGCGGCCATAATCAGTTTGTCCCAACAAATAACTTTTGATATCGTTTCCCCCATCAACACAATAATTACGTATAATAGCTTGACAAAAAGCGATAGTAACAACAATCAAATAAACTTACAATTAAAAGAATGCCTACAAAAGATGCGATGTTTTTGCGGTGACGTTGTCGAAGAATAAGCGGAAAATGAAAATAAAACTGAAAGTCTATAGTAATTTACGATATAAAGGGGGAGTGGAACGGGAAGGCTGAAAGAGAGTGGCGGGGAGGGGCCGATTATAAAGTGTATAGTTCCCACTTCGGCCAACTTTAATACCGCGATAGTAACACCATAAGTTTTTGGCACATAAAAATACAGCAAATATTAGAGACATGCGAATAAACAAAATGTTATGAATTTTACATTGTTTTAACTGATGCCCCATAATTAGTTTCCATAAATAGTAAGTAAATTTGTTTATTTTCAACGAAGGCTGGGGACAGATCTTTCTTTTATTGCCCCTAAATTGTGGAACGAGCTGCCGTGTGCTATCAGGGAAGCGGCGTCTACTGCGACCTTCAAGCGCCATTTCAAAACTTACCTATTTCCCAGCTTATGATTGGTTTGTTTTAGTGCATTTTTCTTCATCACTTTGTATTTGATTCTGTTGTTGATTGTGAGGCACTGTGTTTTATGTAGAGCGCCATATAAATGCCATGTATTTTTATTAACGAACAATGTTTTGATGAAGCTTCTTCGATAAAGTGCCAGCAGCAATAGTTTGTGAGGATATTGAACTGTTTAAATGTATTTTGAGTTACATTGAATAGAAATAGGTGATCTTCTCAAATATACAACTTACTATCCATCCCTCTGAGTCTGTTGTCATGTCACAGTAGACCTCCAGGCCGGCAGGATACTGAGCTGGGGTGATATTGTATACACCACTCTCGGTGTGACTAGCGTCAACCAAGGAATGGCAGTCAGCGTGTCCCGGCTTGGTGGTCGTAGTTTGTGGTTCGGTGGATCTTGGCGTCGTGTCTGCTTCGAAAAAAAAGAAAGACAAAATATTACCACCGTCACCAACAAAAACAAACTCTCCAAACCGTAACAAATTGCACTGTTCTGAAACAAATGTTTGTGTTAGGCGGATCCCGAGCAATATTATTAGAGCTCCTAAGCGCATAAGTTTGCTAAGCATTGTTATGAGACCTAATACTGTATATACAGTGCACGCTTTCATTCATTCTCTGCGTGTAAGTCCGTTGACCCCAGTGGATGGATGAATGAATGTTCTAGAATTATGTTTTAGAATGCTCTGGAAATTCAAAGTTAGTTTGAGTACTTTTCAGAAAATATTACAAATCCGTGATATACGGGCTTGGAGAGACTTTCGAGAGGACACAAATACTTAAGACTGGTTGAAGCTACGACTTCTGTTTTTTTTATACGACTCGTTGAAGCAGCATTTTGAAAGTTTGCTTTTGACCGAGTGCAGAGCTGAATTTAAATCCGGAAAGGACAATTTTGAACTAAATCTACAGTTCGGTATTGTGTATCCGTTGTTGTTTCGTCTTTTTCTGGACGTTTGTCGGAGTGAATTCACCCCGTGAAAGCTCATTCACATCGGCAGAGAACTGGAGTTGATCTTTTGTCGGAGTGTGTTTGATCTTTGCGGTATCTTTTGGTGCTAAAGTCTTCGGTCACCCGTATATCATCCCTGTTGACGTATTCACCCGTAAGATATTCTTATTTTGTATAAGATCTATTCTAAATGTATTTTTGTTTGTGCTTAACTTATTCATTGTACGTTTGTAAAATCCAATCGGTATTGCAAGTGGTTGATAGTTTTATCATTAAAATCACGTTGATTAGGTGTTCTTTAAACCAATGTCACCTCGTTTGATTTCCTTGTTGCATCTGAGGAGATTCATTCTGTTTGAGAGATTTAAATTCACAGATATTTTTGAGATTTTTGGATCGTAACAGCATGCAAAACTTTGCGTCTAGCAGAAATTTGTTAACAACTAAAAGGGTCACAGATGGGATCGGCTTTCATTTTAATGGAAGCTAGTTTTTACCGAGAACAAAATTATGCATGTGTTACTAAAACGTGTACTGACAGGTTCTACGATATCGGTCACTATTCGAATAGTGACCGATATCGTAGAACCTGTCGTGATCATCACTAAATGTTAATAGTTGGAAAGTTTAATAGACCTTATGCATTGACGTCACCAAGCCGCCATCTTAGAGGTAAACTGATGATGAAACAATGGAAACGCGCTGATTTGTACGCGCGGCGCACAAGACTGGCCAATGAGCATCTTCCTTTTGACCTCTAGGTGAGGGCGCCCTACTCAAATGACGTCATATGCATAAGGTCTATACTCACCTTGCGGTCGAGTCCCAAGACCTGGACAATTTCTTTTGATCTCTCGGAGGAATGACTCTACCCAGGCGAATTGAAAGCCTTCGTTACACTCATCGTGATGTTGTGGGCATCGATAGCACAGACCCATGCACTCCTCTGTCGAAGCCAAATTGACTATGGACCACAGAGAAAATGAGATATAGGTCTAATTACCTTTGTTTAAAGAGTAAGGGAAATGAGCAATTCAATTTAGTTTTGTACTCATTTTCCTCAAAGATAGAGAAAACATTACAAAGTCTCTAACGTCACATTAAAATGGTGTAAAATTGCCATTTTATTTAATACCCTACCAGTGCAAACATTTGTCAACATCCGGCATCTGATGAGGTCATTCTGAGATAAGTGAACCCTTAACATTTGTGTACGGGGATGTTTTGGTTCAGTCCTGACTTTCAATACAATTTAATCCAAACAGCATTGAAAGTGATATTTTGACTGTCGAAAAATTCTTCCTAGGAATGTAAAGATCCGTTAGTTGTTGAACTACAATGACGTCATGTTTCAAATTTCTCTCACAAAAAGTCGGTTATGAACCAAAACATCTCTGCACAAAAACGAGGTGACCAATTGTTCTCAGAATGATGTCATCAGATGTTTTGGATGTTGACAAATTTTGCACTGGGCGGGTGTCGAATTCAATGGCAATTTACACCATTTTAATGTGAGGTTAGAATTTTGTAATTTTTCCCCACTCACATGAGGACTAAATCTATTGGAAAATGAGTACATCACAAAATTGAATCGGTCACTTCCCTTCCTCTTTAAGGAAAACATACACCACCAGTAACAAAAACAGGCTCTGTACGAAACAGCCTCGCAGTGGATGCCAAGATTCACAATAATTTGGTGATTAGTTTTGTATTAAGTTTTTATCTGTTTTGCTCCAATGGTGACCCATACTACATGTGTGTTATATAGAGTGAATAATAAAAGTTGTGCATTCGTGCAATGGAGAGAATATTTTCATTCGTTGAAAGATGGAATATGTTTCATTCAACTCGAACATTCCATTGTTCAACTCATGAAAATATTCCCACTATTGCACTCACAAACATTAATTATTCGTATAATATTGTATGAATAAAATGCATCCTATTTGTTTTATATACCTCATATATCACCATATTATATCCTTGTCATTTGATATTTTTCATAATATTCATTATTTATTTATCAATAAATAAAACATAATGTTTAACAATTTTATTGATAGGTTGTTTAAGCAACAGTGTATACAGCAATCCTTCACCGATCTTGAACTCTTGGTGGCAGCAGATACCGCCATTATTGCGGTGGTACCTGGGTGGTACTGCGCTGCCTAGCGACGGGTTTAAGCGATTTGCAAAGTGAAAGTCCAATAACCCGCGACTGATCAAATGATCGCCGTGTAGCCCAAACCTTATACCAGTCGCTAGGCAGCGCAGTACCACCCAGGTACACCGCAGTAATGGAGGCATATCTGCTGCCACCAAGAGTTCAAGATCGGTGAAGGATTGCTGTATAAAAGGTAGGGTCGTCATTGGTTTTGTCAAAGCGATGCTGATTTATTGGCAACAATTATTAAGAAAGATACAATAAAAGTAATCACCAAGTTGAATGAAACTTAAGTGTAAGTAACGTAGACCCTCCACCCCTTTTTAGTTTGAAAATGTTTGGTCATCCTCTTTCGAATGTAGGAAGTTAAAATGACCAAAACTGTCTTAACCTTTTAGCCACTGGACCGCCAAGCCGCCCAAAGCGATACACTGTAACATGCGGTAGGAAGAAACGCTCACCAGCTTGCGGTATAATATCATAATATCATAATACAACTATAGTGCGTGTTGGTCAAGTCAACGGCAATCGTAATTATAGATTATTTTAAAATTTTAACTTCACCGTTCACAGTTAAAGGCAGGACACGTTTTTTGGTAATTGTCAAGAAAGAGTATCCTAACTTGGTGTATCCCAACATTGTGCATAAAATAATAATAATAATAAAATGCATTTATATGGCACCTTATGTAAAATACCCCAAAACTCCTTACAATTAAACTACTAAACCAAGGCAATAAAATAACTTTAAAAATAAACAAATTAAAATACTTAAGTGTACAAAAGCAATTAAACATTGACGCAACCCAAACTAAAAGTAGATTAAAAGTAAGACGGAAACATCTAATCTTAAAAAGCAAGTAGTAGGCCTATCTATAGCAAAACAGAATAACTAAATGATTGTACAAAATAGTACAAGAAGTAATATCAAACCTGTACAATTTTTGGCTCATCTATCTGGTCATCGAAGTTGCAAGAAATAATGTAATAAACAAAACCTTGTTGCATAGAACTGTGTGCTTTCAGATGCCTGAGAAAGGCTTCATACCTGAATCGTTGCTCTGTTTCGAATCACGGTCATGACACTTTTGTCCTTGAGCAAGACACTTCAGTATTGCTTCTCTCCACCCAGGGGTAAAATGGGTGTCTATGAGGGCAGAGGTGGTTCTTGTGAATAATTTAACTTACTTGGGCGCTTTGGCCGTACAGACTGTATACTCCACAGGGAGCTGAGATGTTTCAGGAATAAATGGCCCAGTGACCAGGGGAAAGTATACAGCACAATGATAATTATTTGGAATTGTGCTATATAAGAGCCGATATTATTTTTAGTTTTATTCAAATCTTGTAGGTGAAAATAAACTCATTCTTTCTTACAATGTTTTATAATGTCAACAGTTCTTTAGTGCTCATTACCAAGTACGTTTTATCATCATTAGGCCTAACTGGTAGAGTATAACCAAAAGTATTTAACTTGTTTACTTGTTAAAACGCTAATGACGATGAAATGATTCAGCTTTTACCAACACGACGCACATTTGTAACTAAACATTATGCTTTTTGTCATCATGATGAGTGTCAAAAACTAATGACTTAGCAATTAATCAGTTTTTATTATCACCATGCACATTTGTAACTAAATATGCAATTTGTTGCTATCATGAGGATAATGTCAAAAACTAATGACTTGGCAATTAATCAGTAGAGTAATTGATGCATTCAAAGACTATTGTGTTCATCCTTATTTAAAATAATCGCCATAATTATCGGTTGCCGTTAACGAGAGGCAATAATTGTTCCCAAGGACGTGTTACCTCTCTGAACTTAAAAAAAATATTTCTTTTTAAATTTTAACCACGAGAGTCTTAAAAACTAAACCCCTTTTAAGCAAACTCGGGCTGTGATGCAGTAGTGATGGGGATAGAGATATTCAGAATGAAGGTAATCGAACCATGATGGAGTAAGCAACAGGTAGACTAGGTACCCTGTGGCCGCGTTTGACTTTAGCCTTTTGTCAAGACCTTCGTGGCTTGGACAGCTTCGTAGATCGAGCAGCGGAGCGTCTGGAACGGGAGACCACGCGCGCGAATTGATTGGCGAAGCCACGAAGGCCTTTTCCATCTCGATTTATTTTTAATTTTTTGATGAGTTATTTATAAAGTATGAAACATATTAATATTCATAGCCTGAATGCAAATAAGTAAAGTGCTGAACGATTAACCATTGTTATTTAGCATAATGTATGTTAATGTATGCAGACCCGCTGACCCCCGTCGCTTCATTAAAAACCGCAAACAAATTGGAAAAGGCCCTCGTGGATATGCGTGCGTGGGCTCCCCTTCCAGTCGCTTGGGACCGCGGCTCTACGATGCTGTCCAAGCTACAAAGGCCTTGACAAAAGGCTAGTTCAACTATGAACGAAGGGCCCCAAACATGGCGCATGCAGTGGGTTCTGTAAAAGCCATTTTAGGTATTCAGATTTTTTGTATTTAAATATTTTTTAAAAGTTTCTATTCGCAGCATTACTGGGGGTTTTTTATCGTGAAAACTCGTTTGTATTTATGTTATAACTTTTATATGCTATCGTCTAAACTACATTATACTTATTATATTGCGGATTTTTTTGAAATAATTTCGAAAGAATAAAAAATAAAAAAAAAATAAAATCTCGACGAAAACAAAAGCTGTTCCGACTGAAATAGTCGGAACAGCTAATAATACGCAGTTCTTATTATAGCGCTTGTCTCAAAGCGCTCAGTATTTTTCCTACAAGGTATGTGGAGTTACGTGTTGAAGTATGAGACCTCCTTTGCATAGCACCATGTAAAGGTGCTGTGGCGCAATATGCAGCCAATCAAACCAGGAACACCGGGGCGAACCCCTTCTCTTTACGATAAGTGCACTGGGTTCTTTTACGTGCATTACACAACACACGGGACCTACGGCTTAACGTCCCATCCGAAGGATGAAGCATGTGGTTAAGTGTCTTGCTTAAGGACACAAGTGTCACGACTGGGATTCGAACCCACACTCTGCTGATCAGAAACACCAGACCTTCGAGTTCGGTGTTCTTATCTGCTCGGCCACGACACGCCACAATATTGCTCTGTGCGGTTTGGGTAATTATGTCCGGTATTAAACTACATCATGACCAGCACCAATGTGATACTGAATTACCCATTAGCATTTTTTTTTTGATAATGGCGAACACTATTTAGGAGTGCACCGTTTGGTTTGGGTGTGTACAGACAGAAACACCCAAAACCGCATCGAGCAATTGTAATGTGTCCACCATATCTCAAAAGGTCTATGGAAATAATTATGTAGCAGACTCGAGTTGTTCACCCATCATATCAAACATCTGAAACATCGTCAACAGTTTATTTTAGGATAAGATTTGATAGAGTCAGAAAGCTTACCGTATGCAACTGCTAGAAGTGTCACCACGGCCATGCAAAGTGACATCTTGGTTGCCTTTTGTGTCAGTGTCGTTGAACGTTACTTAATCAATGTCACCGAACAGGGTGTTGAGCAGCCGATTGGAGGTGACAATGCTGTTGTGAGGAAAAATACGAAATATCCAGGCATTAAATAGGAACAACACGATGCAGTGCGCTGTTCAATGATTGTATTTTACTTATCATAATACTCATTGTGCGTTTATAACACACCAATCTATAATTTAACGTTGACGACAGTGTGATTAGTGAACCACAATAACTTTATTGTTACAGTTCGAGGAATTGCTCCTGCAAATTGGATTTCAGTTGGTAATTCATGACTGTACTCAATGCACTTTTCTATCACATCCATTCTCATGTGAATAGCAATCTGCATATTGGTCTCCATTAATGTTAATGAAGATCAATGGGTCCACACTAATGAAGTCACTTTTGCTCAAAATACCTGGATGTCAGATAAACAGTCCACCACCACTAGCCCTCACGCGATCGTCGGCGATAATAATAAAAATAATGATAACCCCCCAAAATCGACCGACCAACCCTACCTTTTGCCTAAAGCGCAGCACAAATAGTACAATGATACACTGGCGCGGCATTTGAAATGCTCATTATTTATAGCAGCTACTTATATAATAAATTAGACAATTTTTGACACTAAAGTAAACTAGCTCATGATGAATGATACCCCTAGCAACAGCCACAGCCACATCGGACACGGTCGTTAGAGCGCCCGCTGTTGAGATTGTTATTTATTTTTGAACACTTACATAAACGATGGGATTGGGACGAACACAAGAAGAGTGTCCCTGAAAATTCATCAAAGAACATATATTTTGTATCTTTTTCACTTGACTCTTATAATACAAATTTAAAATCTCCTGTACAAAGGTGGAAACTCTAGGTAAGGGTGGAAACTCTAGGTAAGGGCGCTAACCAACACCTTTTGTATGCTGAACTTGAACGAACACAGAACACTTATTTTTTTCCTAATAGAAGTGTTTTACCATTCCCAACAAAATTATATATAAATTTCAATGTGTGATTGTTTCCCTATGAAACTGTTCATATTATATTGCCTGTACATCGTCTTTTAGCTATTCTATTAAGCGAGATCATTAATATACGGCTAGTAGCTAGTTCAGGTCAAAGGTTAGATTTCGACACCTGGAATTTTGGAGGGAAATTGCAATGATTATACAATGCCTTCAACTTATTAACGAGCTACGAGTGAGAGAAGACAATGAGAATCGGCTCGTAATTAACACACCGTGAACAATTAATTTTGCATCGAGGATAATCTCATTTTCATCGCTATGGAATATCAACAACACAAACGCAATACTTAGCTTCAAGTGACAAATTAATAAGTCCATAATTGTGACCCTCGGATCGTCTGCGGCTTTTTTAGGTCTTGATTTAGAAACAGCCTTTAACTTTACAATACATTTTAGTGAATACGGTACATAGGCTTCAATCGCCGTGTGCCCGGCAGAGAACGTATCCAACTTGCGCTGCGCCCGGCAGGAGTTAACTTGAAGGGGGTAACAAACGTGTGCTTGGCAGAAAGACGATAAAGCAATAACACAAACTGCGCCAAAGTATGTTTCAAGATGACACATTTTTCAATTGTGATGGACATTCCGTCTGCAAAGGAATAGAACAACAAGTTTTGGGGGTAAATCTAACAGCAAATTTTAAACAGGCCGCTCTTTTTTCATTTTTTTTTTAAGTGGCCGTTTGATTTCTTACGATCTGCTGCTCTTAAACGAAATGCACTGTGAATGCGCGGCAAAGGTCGTAAGAGCGCACAAAAGTAAGTTGTTTTGCAAACATTCAAACTCAAAGATGTGTGACGTGTTCTGCATTTGGTCGCATGTGATGCCCCTGTGCATTATTACGCTTTCTTTTAAAACACAGGTGATATGAAATCTGATAAACTGACGTTCCACAGTAGGCCCAAACACACTGCACAGTCTCTTACAGGCATATACACTGAAAGTGCGCGAAGCTCTCCAAACTTTGTCTTTGAGGTTTGAAAATGTAAAACAAAATGTATGACCGATGGTCTTAGCGCCTTCTTAAAGAGAAGAAAGCGATTAGGTGATGTTTGCAGCCAGTTCACCGGAAAAAGACACAGAAATTGTTTAGAATGGTTGGCTTGCCTATAAGTGAATCAACAAAGTAAACATTTGGAATGAAATGCTGCGATGAAATATTTATCTTTATTTAACAAATTTAATAGAATCACCTGTTGCAAACTGCTTTCCAAACCAAAACGACCGGTGCTGTAAAAGAAAAACAAGGGTGCATTGGCCTCACCTTGGACTTTCGCAGTCTTTCAAAAAAGTAAGTTTAAAATACTTGTTCTGAAACATGGAAAGATTGTTGTGGCGTGTAAAAACATAAAATACTTTTAAAAAACACCGGAACCTACATTATTTGTTTTTCGGACAGGTTTTTCTAGAGTAAGGAAATGAAACGAAATACGAAATGGCGCGCTCGAATGGTTCACAACGTTCGAATAATTATAAGCGCGAGACAGAGAAAAATGAACATGTTGGGAGTACATGGCTGGATTTCACAAAACACTAAGATTCATCTTAAGATGAGTTGTCAGTATTACCATCGTGTGACGTCACACTTTGCCTAGCAGTTAAGATAGATTCACACTTAAGATCAATCTTAGCTCTCTACGCAATCGAACCAGTATCATTAACATGTCCGCAAGCGCATTTTTTTATTTTTTTTTTCTATCAGAATGTTTTTAACATGAAAAATATTTTACGATCCAAAATCTCGATCCAAAATCTCATATCTGATACAAAAAGTCGCATCCCCTTAAGGTGATACCCTGGCTGCCGCTTACCAGGTTGTTTCGTATACTTGGGTGTTATCCCTGACTACACGGCAGTTTACGGTTGAATAGCTTCTGACTGGCATTTCCCGAACAAAGATATTTACAAACTAGACATAATTTTTTGTTTGAACAAAAACAAGGTGTTTGGTGTAGTTACGTCCGAGTTAGCAGACCTCGTGTTTTCAAAGAAATGTTGTAAACATGTCTTTCGTACGAAATATTGATATACTTCTTCAGAGTCTTTAGAATTGTAGTTCTAAAGATTTGCAAATTTGAAAAAAATTATTGTTTTTGATAATTTGAAAAACTGATGACGTCATAATGATTTCAAAGCTATTTTTATTGACATGAAGTTGAAGGTAGTGTGATATTGGGGAAATTGTTTTAGTGCAGAACATTTGATTGTTAACGAGGTTTGCATGTACGGCTGTTTTAGAGACGAACAAAGCGTAAAACCAAATCAGGTTGGATGAACCTTGAATGGAGACTACACAATATACAGGTTTGATGGACTTTGCACCTTACTTGTGTTCAATTATGGAGCTCAACAGCCAGCCTATAGCCTACGGTTAATGTGCGTATTTTCAGTGCAGTTCTTTTCATGTGGTTTAAATGCGGGTAAATTTTTGAAATTTTCAACTTCTGTTTTGAACCGGAAGTCAAGGTCAAATGGGGTCACACCATGTGTAGCGTTTGTTAGGTTCTAAAAGACCTATTCGATGATGTATAGATTGTATTGAAGAAGAATCTGAAGAAGTTAAAATATAAATGAGCCTTAAATTAAATATTTGGTATCAATCATGTAAAACGTACAGTTTATTTATTGACCAAACCAACAGCGGACGAGCCGCCAATTACAGAAAGGATAATGTACACAAATATTCATATAGTCTATAATAATTATGTATATATATATATAAAATAAAATATAAAAATAAAAATGTATGGGAAAAAAAAAAAGCATCACAAAGCGTCTGTAAACATAATTTTAAATACATATAAAACAATATAACATATTAAAATATTAAATATTGACAAGTAATTAAAAGGTTATTTAAAAATACATTTTTCAATAAATACTTGCGCCATACTAAACGACTCATACGATTAGCTTTTTTGATAATGAAATTAACATGAGGGATGAAAGTGAGTCTATTGTCAATAAAAATGCCAAGATCCTTCTAAACATCAACATGAGTTAGAACATTATCACCTAACGTGTAATCAAATTTGAAAGGCTTCTTCTACATTTGTTAAGGGTAAGAAATATAGACGCCAGGTTTTAGACCAGTCAAGAAATCAATCTAAGTCAGCCTGCAAAGAAAGAAAATCGACAGTGCAACCATTCTGACGAAAAACCTTTAAGTCATCAGCATAAAGTAAACACTTATTACTTAAACATTCAGGAAGATCATTAACAAATAATGTAAATAATAGAGGTCCTAGAATAGAGCCCTGTGGAATACCAGAGGGCACTGTTTTCCATTCAGATGAAACGCGAAACGAGCGAACGAGCTTTAACGGCGCGAACGAGCTTTAATAAAACTCCAAAAACGTTTTGGATTATTACTAATGTCATCAGTGATTGATCTCAGATAGTTGGCATACTTGGTCTTAATTAACCAGTTTCTTGAAATCAGATCTTGATTGCTTAAACAATGCAATATTCTCTGGAGTAGGGCTGGACTGCTTCCGGCGAAACGCTCGCTCTTTGGCTTTTAGGGCTAAATGAACTAGACCATCAAACCAAGGAGGTGAGGGACGACGTGGACGAACAACAGTCAAGTTGTCGGTCAGTGCCTGGAGTGGCTCAACTCCACTGTTCGGTGGCCTATAAAAAAACGCCAAGAAGCATCTTGTTGCGGCTAGAAAGACGTACCTCAACCAATAACAGCTCTATATCATCACGTTCAAAATCTGGCCTTCTACGGCATACAAAGTCATTGTGGCAACATAGAAGTACACCTCCTCCCCGTCTGTTTACTCTGTCATTGCGAAAGATGGTGTAGTTAGGTATGCTTAACTCCGAATCCATCACGTCAAGCAAAGAAGTTGTAAATGCCACCAGGTTGCAGATGAGCAACCAAGGAAGTGTGGAAATAATCAAGCTTATTTTTCAAACTTCTTACATTTTGTATGTACATCTGGCAAGTTGTATTTGGAGGGCTCTGGGTAAAGGTACGTGTAGATGACTCAGATGATGCTTCAGGTCCAGGATTGAGTTCGATGTTACCAGAAAGAATGATGTTGAAACATGCTGTGGTGTTGGAATAATAGGGTGTACTGTTCCTGGAAAGCTTATGGTTGCACTTTACCCATTGATGAGTGGAGATTGGTACAACAAAGCAGGATGACAACAATGAAGGTGGCCTAGCAAGACTCAATACTCCTGCATGACAATGCAGTTGCTCAGGCATGAAGAACAGCTTGGAGAGTGGAGTGTACTTTTCTTCTCGAGATTGATCAGAAACTGTCTGAAAAACACTTGAAAGTGTTTACAGGAAACTGATGATGAGATACACCAAAGTTGTCAGCAAGTAAACCTTTATCACATGGAGTGAAATTCAAACAGGTTAGAGGGCTCATAACTACAAAAAGAGCGAAAGAGTGAGAGCACAATGTGATGCATGTTGACTGGTCGCCATCTTATCCCATCAGACCGTACGAGCATCGAAGTTGACACTGTAATAAAGTATTACTATGGAAAGCAAAACGTGACCGTTGCGGGAATTTTTTTTGGGGATGTAACACATCCCAGCTTGAATACATGCAAAGTTTACAATTGATCACCTAAGTTGTTATGTACATATAGATCTTTTAAAATATTACCTTGGTGGTGACTAACATGAAAATTGATGACGTCAGGAAAATGTCATTCCACATTATATCATTGTATGACCTTGCAACTCTGATGCAAAATAAAATTTGGCTACAGCTTGCTTTGTACTGAAGATAGGTAGTAATTGGTCAAAATTTCAAAAATGTGTAAAAATTATTGAGAACACTTCATCAAGTCGGCACTCTAGCTTGCAGTAGTCAATATCATTGTCTATCAACATGCCAAGTTTCAATTCATTGGAACTTGCGGTATTGTAGATACGCTACTTCAAAAAGTAAACCTTTAAGGCAATACCACGTGACACATGATGGCGTCATCAATTTAAAACTTCACACATAATGTTGTCTGCGTGAAGGTCATTATGAATACCAATTTTGAAACGATTATCATAAACTTCGCCACAGACATCTAGTAAAAGTGTATTTTGAGCTGTTTTTAACCTGCCCTAGAGGGCGCTTTTAAATTTAATGACGTCAGCGGTCCAATTTTTGTAAACCAGACCCTTGCTCGACTATAAAAAAAACTTCAAACAATTGTCCGCTTTAAATTACAAGGCACTTCCGGTTTCAACCGGAAGTAGAGGTCATGTCATGACACACAATACAATTTAAGACCTATATTACCTTTAAATAATCCCGCAAAAAGCAACTGATGGTTTCTTCTTCTTGATTTGATATGGATTTTCAAAAAATAAAATGTTCAGTGTTTAAAAACCTTGTAATTTGACACCTGGTGACGTCATCATGACGTAACTAAAGCGGTTTCATCTCCTAATAGTTATCTAACTATGTAAAGTTTCAAGTTTATATGAGCTTGGGAAGTGTGCTTTTGTTAGCGGACAATCGACGGCGAGAAGAAGAAGTAAAACTAGCCTTAACTTTTTGTTGTATAACAAAAAGAAGGTGTTCGGACTGACGTTCAATTTGGTCGTAACACATCCCAGTTTGAATACATGTAAACTACATTTCAGCTTGACCAAGCATACTACTCAGTATAATAGATCTTGAACCTGCACCTTTAAGGTGACGTCATGTCACACTCGATGACGTCATCGTGGTGTGTACAAATTTTGTGGATGTAACATATCCCAACTTGGATACATGCAAAGTTTCAGCTTGATTACCAAAGTCGTTCTGTACTCATAAATCTTGTAAGAACTAGCAGTGGCTTAAAGATCTACTTCAACGATAATTGAGAAATAAAACAGATTTCTTAATCTCATACGTAATGTTATTAAGTATTCTGAATTTGTAGATTGGATTGTTTTACACCAATATTTTTTTCGTAATTTTAACTGAAAAAATTAAACCTTTCTTGGGGTTTTTTAAAACTCGCGCGCTTCCATGGCTCCCTCCATAGGCACTGTGCTTGTCCAATACTATAGCACTTGCATTTACGCGCACCACAAACCCACTATAGGATACGTGCGTGAACCAGCGAATGATGACGTACTTGTTGGGACGGGAAACCAGGAAGTAGCGAGGTGTCGTGTGTTTACACGGTAACTATGTATGATGATCTCATTATTCGAAGACATTCACCAAGTTAAGACGAGATAATTTACCGTCCTGAACTCATGTGCTGTCGGTGGATGTACTCGGAACACAAATAAGAATCCAGATGTGAGTTTTTTGACCGATTTCCAAGAGATCCTGTCCAGAGAAGGGGGTGGGTTTCGTGACCAACACACGGAAAAACTTCACGTTGACAAAATGGACAATGATTTGTAGTGCCCATTTTACAGACGACTGTCGGGATTCAACATCGCAACTAAAACAACAGGCTTACGCCAGGGTCAATTCCAACCATGAAAGCGCCAACTACAGTGCCATCACATGCTTCACAAACGGAGAGTCAGACTGGACAGGCACAGAAGCATCAAAACATATACTTCTGTAGTAGCATAATACTATATACAATAGTTTTAAATGTTTGTTGATAATAAATAGCCACAGGTTTCATTCAAACTGGTCATCACAATATCACATCAAGTTTGTGAAAAATGCAAAATTAAACAAGTGGTATTAACACCATCAGCACTGGTGTTTTGTGGTAGCACTTTGATGGCTTCGATAATCTGCTCATAAACACAGGGTGTTTAGATAATCTTCCAAGTTAGCTGGTGGACAGTACAAACGAACTATTCAAACCTAATCTCCCCACTCCAAGCTGTGTACAATTGGGCTTTGTTAAGATCTCGTTTGTACTCTTAACCTTTTGAGGAATCCTAGATGTATTACAACTAGATCATTTAAATAAAAAACAGTGACTGCTTAATTGGCAGTTTGAATTTTCTAGATAAATGCTGTTTCCTACAGCGCCATTTCAAATGCTAATGGTACAAAGCCCAATTGTACACAGCTTGGAGTGGGGAGATTAGGTTTGAATAGTTCGTTTGTACTGTCCACCAGCTAACTTGGAAGATTATCTAAACACCCTGTTACGTTGACGTTAATGGAAATATATAAGTTCGCGATCCTCTGCGGCCAGTGGCTCAAACCTACATGTATATGGTTCGGCAACTCCCCCAGCTTCATCAACGCCCTCTTCGTCTTCGGAGGAGCTCCCTCAACCGTCAGAGCTATCCTCACTATCAATACTATCATATGTATTTACTAATTCTTCTTCGTCTACACTATGTTCCTCCCACGATCCGCTAGTGTCTGACATTTTGTTTTCGTAACCGTGAAAATAGCTATAGACGCGTACAATAAACACACTCCGCTGCGCGGGGGGTAAACAAGCCGTTTCCACTCATGTACGTCATCAAAGTCTATGGTATATTTTCATCACGTGACACGCTGTTTCCAAAAACTCGCTATGAGGAGGGGGTGAACGCTGGTCAAAATGACCCTTTTTTTAAATTACGCAACCACCGCTAAGGATTTTCTTTGAAATATACGTAATCATGAAACACAAATTGATTGGATTTCGGCAAAGTTTAAATTATCTTAGTGCCGTTGAAGTAGATCTTTAAATGTAAATGAAAATTTTGGTAAACATGATTGTTAGAAATTTGTACGATAAGTTTTTATCAAAAGTTAGTGAATGAGTCTATTTAGAAACAAATTATTCCCCAACTACTTTCATGAGAGTTACTTCCTTCCATAGTTTGAACCAAATAAAGTTATCCTTTTCCCGTGCAATTTGGACTGCATGTTTTACATACTGAAGTTCCTAGTCATATCACGCATAGAACAGAAGCACCACAAACTATAGAATGTTCCGAGTTTACATTATTCCACAAATCCCAAAATGTCTGTAGCGCCCGCGAGAGTTGACTTTTGAATTGCGAGTTTAATTACTCAATTGGTTTTTGGACGGCCATTGGATGGAAGTATAATGTTTCTTGATATGATCGGCTGGTTCCCTTTATGATCACATATGAAATAATGCTTACATGTTTAGAATGATATGAACATAATAATCAAGTGTTTGACGGGCGCGGGCATCGATCTGCATGCTAATTTCCATGGTAGTCGCTTTGGAATCAAAACCCAATATTTTTGAATGATTATCCACTTGATTACAAGCCTAAAGATGTTATTCAAAATTGATGACGTCATGCAGACGTCATCACTTCATATTTTATAAATTCATTACCTTACAAGTTTCAAAAGCCTAGCATTTGTTTGTTAACGAGGTTTGCATGGACGGCTGTTTTAGAGACTAACAAAGCGTGTTGTCAAAAGCAGGTTGCGCGAACCTTGAACAGAGACTAGACCACAAGCTTGTTTATTGGACTTTGAACCTTGTGGTTGATTTTTCCACCGGTTTAGATCACGTAGTGTGTGTGTATCCCGTGGTTTAACAGCGGGTCAATAAATACCCGTAATAATTGGTCAATATTTCAAATATTTGTATAAAAAAAAGGAATGACGTCATCATGTTGTTTCTTTAGATTTACATAGTCAATATCACTGTCTTTCAACATGCCAAGTTTCAACTCAGTCGAACTTGTGGTTTTGTAAATACACGGCTTCAAAAAGAAAACCTTTAAGGCGATACCACGTGACACACGATGACTTCATCAATCTAAAACTTCACACATATGTTGTCTGCATGAAGGTCATTATGTATACCAATTTCGAAACGATTATCATAAACTTCGCCACAGACATCTAGTAAAAGTGTATTTTTAATTGTTTTCAACCTGCCGCTAGAGGGCGCTCTTGACTTTTATGACGTCACTTGTCTTATTTTGTTAAACCAGACTCTTGCTCGACTATAACACCGTTAAAAAAAACTTCAAAAAGTGTGCCACTTTTAAATTACAAGGAACTTCCTGTTTCTTCCTGTTTCGACCGGAAGTAGAGGTCAAGTCATGTCACGCACACAATAAAAAATGAAGACCCATATTACCTCTATATAATCCCGCAAAAAGTAACCGACGGTCTCTTCATCTTGATTTGATATGGATTTTCAAAGATTAAATTTTTTAATTTTAAAAACCTTGTAACTTGACACCTGATGACGTCATCATGACGTAATTGAAGCGGTTTCATCTCCTAATGGTTATCTAACAATGGTAGAAATTTGTTAGCGGACAAGCGACGGAGAGAAGAAGAATAAGAAGTATTAAGAAAAAAAAAAGAAAAAAAAAAGAACAAAAAGAAGAGGTGTTCGGCTGTCGCCCGAACACCTAAAAAACCGAACAATAAGAAGAGGTGTTCGGAGCTATGCTCCGCTCCGAACACCTAACTAGACATAAATTTTTGTTTCATAACAAAAACGAGGTGTTCGGCATTATATTAAAATTTTGGTCGTAATACATCCCAGCTTGAATTTATGAAAGCTTGGTTTCAGCTTGACCAAGCATTTATTTCTCTGTATAAAGATCTTGTAAAACTGCACCTTGAAGGTGAAGTCATGTTTCACTTAATGACATCATCAAGATGTGAGCTAAATGTGTGGATGTTACACATCCCAACTTGAAAACCTGCAAAGTTTCACCTTGATCACCAAAGTTGTTCTTTACATGTAGATCTCGTAAAAAACTACATATGTGGTAATTTAACGTGACAAATGATTACGTCGTGAAGACGTCAGTCCATATTTTAACCATAAATTACCTTCCGAGCCTTATGCAAAAAAAAATTGATTGCAGCTTGTTTTGTTCTGAAGATATGCAATAAGTGGTAAAAAATTAAAAAAATTATAAAATATAACATGATGATGTCATCACTACGTGACTCCATCATTTATCTGTCAATGTCATTGTCTAACAATACACCAAGTTTCAACTCAGTCGGACTTGGGGTTTTGTAGATACGCGGCTTCAAAAAGTGCACCTTGAAGGCTTTATCACGTGACACACGATGACGCCATCAATCTACAACTCCACACATATGTTGTCTGCATGAAGGTTATTAAGTATACGAATTATGAAACGATTATCATAATTTTGCCACAGATATCTAGTTAAAATGTATTTTGAACTGTTTCTAACCTGCCGCTAGGGGGCGCTCTTGGTATTTATGACGTCACTTGTCCTATTATTTAAAACCCGACCCTTGCTGGACTATAACACCGTTGAAAACAACTCCCCCAAAATTTTCATTTTTACAATACAAGGCACTTCCGGTTTCGACCGGAAGTAGAGGTCAATTAATGTCACGCAAACAATAAAAAATGAAGACCTAAATTACCTTGGTATTATCTCGCAAAAAGCAACCTACGGTCTCATGTCCTTGATTTGATATTCAAAGATTAAAAAAATAAACTGACAGTCAAAAATCATACCATGATCAAATTGTCGTATTCGTAACTTAAAAAAAACCCACCACTTGTGAAGTAATGGACAAAATTTATAACAATTACTGTACACGAAGTAAATTGCGACGTTTTTGTAAACGATGAAGTTTACATAAATCTTACCATTTTCATCACCGTGTCTGAGAAACATACTCAGCGGGCCTAGAATGCCTTTGGCAGGCATGGTCACGTCGATCAACGTGCCGTGGGTCTCGATGTTTGATGAGAAGCGAACCAATTTCGATCTTTTACAGATTGAGTTTAAGTCAGTTATTAAACGTCATACATATTACTAAATCAGGTGGACATCTCAGTGAGAACTCCTCTTCTGTTCGTTGATTACTATCAAACCATCAGACGGGTAAAAGGGAAATCACCTTACGTTTCACTTCGCACGAGTTAGCGATAAACTCATCGTACCAAACACCATGTATTGTTCGATGACCTTTGACATGTCCAAACTTGCACACATACACAATGCATGGCTGCGACTACACACAAGCCTCGTGGACTTATGACACTGTGATGAATGGAGCGGAACAGCCAGCCACAGCGCTGTATACATAGTTAACATGCAGGTCAATACATATGGGCTTTATCGTCCGATTTTGAAGAAAAGATACAAAGGCAAACTTTGACCTTCCGGTACGACCAGAAAAAGAGGTCATACGATTTTGGAGTTAACTTTCAAATGTAGCCCCAGTCTTGATCTATCAGATGCTCATTTATGAATATGAAAGCTGTAAAATTCAAAGACAAACAGCGAATAGCAAATGGTAATTTTTTTAACTTAAAATCCTTGTAATTCGACACCTGATGATGTCATCATGACGAAATCAAAAACGGTTTCATTTTCTAATGAATATCTAATTATGTGTGAAGTTTCAAGTTTATTTGAGCTTTGGAAATGTGTGTTTGTTAGCGGACAATCGACGCGGAGAAGAAGAAGATGAAGAAGTAAAAAAACACTTTAAAAATCGAACAAAAACAAGAGGTGCTCCGGGCTTATGCCCGAACACCTAATTAAAAAAAACAACAACAACAAAACGGAACAAAAACAAGAGGTGTTCCGGGCGGAGTGCCCGAGAACCTAATTAGGTGAACCAAAAGGTCAGCGGAGTGCCCGAGAACCTAATTAGGTGAACCAAAAGGTCAGTGGTCCAGTCGAGAGCAACATATTATAATAGGTCTCAATGCACGAGCACGTACTCAATAAAGAAATTTAAGTAAACACTTAAAAACAAACAGACGAAGGACGAAAACAAAACAGTGGACTAAAACTAACACAGCGGTCTTGCAGGTCTACCAGTAAAGTACCGACCGAAACTGAGTGATCACACCCAGGGGATCCCACCGAGGGAATAACAAGCTTGGAAATGGGCAACGTGGGCGATGATCCCCGGAGGGTAACCTTAGCGCAGGTGGTCTTTTAAAAGGGGTCTATCTTTGAAAATTTACATTTTTAAAACCTACTTTAACGAAAAAGGCCTCAAGCGATATTTGCTGAAAATCATTTGGATTTTTTTCAAAAATCCTGAGAAAAGCCTGCAAGCTGTATTACTCTGCTAACAGTGGTATGCATGATCCTATGTAAAGCATAAAGTGCAGTCCTCAGATAATTTCCACTAGAATCAAACAAAACACGCCATTGAATTTTGATGGATAATAAAAACAAATGGTGATGACAGGTTCAGGATTTGATATCTTTACGTGAGACCTTTATCAAGGTGCGGCCACCTTGATTTTCACCAATTCCAATCAACGCAACTAAACCGAGGCTGGGCGGAGAATTAGTCTTGTTTCTTTTTGTACGACGATTAACAGCATGGATTACTGTTATTTGGGGTACAAGGGATATGACCAAGATGGTGGTAGTGTGATATTGGTCTATCGGGGAGAAAGAAGTGACAACAACTCACCAAGATTTAGATCGGTGACGAGATAAAAACTCGCTTCTGAAGCGGTGATAATCCAGCAGGGATCTGAGCAAAATCTGCCCGGTAAGTGTCGGCGGTGATTCCCTAACAATACACAATGAGGTTTATATGCATGGTTTAGTGATGTGCCACCCACTGAAGCATTTTTTCCGTTTTAAAAAGAGCAACGTCTGTCACAATTCGTTCAGAGAAAAATAAAATCAACAAAAATAAAATAATGAATAAAGTCTGGCGGCGAAAATCTTGCTTTAGTATTCGCTGTTCTACCGAGCATGACATTCAAATAATGTCAAATATTTCCCATAATTGATTTTGGGGGATGTTGTTTGAAAAAGACTTAGGTCTGCAGTAAAATAAGTTTTTGTATGAGTTCGTGATGTCCTGGAATGTTGTTGTATTCACTTTTCGAGCGTCATTTCTCAAATGTCGACTCTGACGGCTGGATTTGATTTTGGGGGTCACCAAAGTTGAGGCGGGGGAAAAATTAAACAAAGGCCCACCGGCTATATAAACATTGTTTGGTCTAAGGAAAAGCGGTTCAGCATCATACGAACGTCTACAAAAACTGTGTTAAAAACACGAACCATTGTGTATGGTGGCCCTGAAGGGACACGCACATCGCAAATATCTTTGCAAATATTTGCGATGTCGCAAATATCTTTGCAAATATCTTTGCAAATATTTGCGATGTCGCAAATATCTTTGCAAATATCTTTGCAAATATTTGCGATGTCGTAAATATCTTTGCAAATATTTGCGATGTCGCAAATATCTTTGCAAATATCTTTGCAAATATTTGCGATGTCGCAAATATCTTTACGATATTTGCAAAGATATTTGCAAAGATATTTGCGACATCGCAAATATTTGCAAAGATATTTGCGATGTGCGTGTCCCTTCAGGGCCACCATACACAATGGTTCGTGTTTTTAAGATATTTGCAAATATTTGCGACGTCGCAAATATTATCGCATACTTTATCTCATACTTCGTCGCATAGTTTGCATATTTGTGGTGGATATTTTTTCAAGAGCCTAGATGGTCTTAAGGTTGTTTGGGTTCCAGCCTTCATTCCATTAACGTGTACACGCGGGTGGATAGTCGGATACAGTCTGCTCTGTGCGCGCGTGTGTTTTTTAGCTTGCACTATAGCCTATAGGTACACATGAGATGAGACGAAGAGAGGTTGACATCCGTGGTCTGTCCTTTTTTTTTATTAATATCGACAACAAAGGCATGCAAGTCAACATTATGCCGCCTTCAAAAGGATCAGTGGTGAGGATTGTTAATTTTGTGTAGTTACGATAATCGGTTGTCCAGAGCAGAGGGCTAGTTTAGGAACATTAAATACTAGTTTAGGCCTACTACTACTATAGAACTAGTACTAGTAGTAGTACTACTGTAGTAAACTAGTATTTAATGTATAACTCCTGAACTTGATTGATATTTGATAAATTATAATTAAAAAGGCCACCACCAGGACTTGGGTCAATCGGGTGAATACATAACATATGGCTCTTTTGCTGTTACCTATAAATAAAATAGTTAGGTAGTTGTTGCGATAATCGTAACGGAAACCAGTCAAGTCGCCCTTCCATCAAAGTCGCCCACTAGTACTACAAAGGTCGCCCCTCACATACAAAGTGGCCCCCTCTCAAGTCAAAGTCGCCCCTCACAAAGTCGCCCCCTGTCACCCGGTGTATAAAAGGTTGAGCCATTTCACAGAGTGAGGGCGCTGTTGAGAATTTTGAAACAACTTATTCAGGCAGAAGGAGATCCACTCTGTATGTTGGCGTAACAATGTGAGGGGGGCGACTTTGCCAGGGGGGCGACTTTGTAGTGGGCGACTTAGCTGGGGGGCAACTTGACTGGCATTCATCGTAACCCACCATCCTCCCGACATTCAGAGAGGATGGTGGTGGGTTACGATTATTGAAACTAAACGCTGTACCAAGTAATTAAGCCTCATTATTAATATTATGATTAGGCCTACGTTAGGGCCCATTTATTATTATTTTTGTTTTTATTAGGCCTACTATAATTACTGATCATACAGCAGCCTATGCTGACATAAAACTGCTTTATTTTTCCTACATTACATTGTACTGGTGGTAGTCCTTTTTAACTATTAAGTTGTTCTGGATAGATGAAACATCAGAATTTTTTTGTCAAAATGTTTGCACTGAATGAGACAGTTAAGTTACACTGCGCCGTGGGTGTTTGACCTTGGGAGAACCAATGGCGGCACTGCACACAAGTAATCATAGTCAGTAGCACTAACTTAGAAGTACAGTGCGTACATCTTCATACCATGAAGAAGTACTTTATTTACATGTAGTAAAATGCCACACAGATGCTGAACCTGTATCATGACTGTAATTCTTATATTCAAATATCTGCTGTAATGTTAAATAAAATTTGAAAAAATAATTTGTCCTTGCATCTATTATTTTTCTATTAATTTCTTCCTTTTAATTCACTGTTTAGTTGCTATGGGTTGTTGCGTGTCAACTTGTGTGTACGCATCGTGTTGCTGCCGTTCTACCGGACTACACTCCAGCTCTTCAAGGATTGATTCCTGAAGGAGCAGTTGATCGTATCCTTTTGAAAATTGTCATGTCATGTACATTTATGCAATCTGTATACAGATTCTGCTCTTTAATAATGGTTTAGTCACATGAAAAAAATAACCTGTACCATGTACTAAACCAATGGAATAAGTTAAAGCTGTCAAATACATAATTGTATTGTGCTTCCAACTAAAATACAATTCTTTTCAGCATGCATGGTTAAAAAATAAGCATTATTTATTTTAGTCTTGTGTGGAACGTAGGATGTCCCATAGTGCTCATAATGCTTTTATGTAGTTTTCAATTTTACTTCCCTTTACATTTTCTACAAACTTTGTGTCTGTTCTAATAATTGCTAAAATGTAAAATTCTTCCTGTTTATTATGTCCATAGTTATTTTCCTTGCTACTTAAATATTCAGTTCTGTACCTGTTAGTTATGTACTTCCAATGCAGGCAACACCATTCCAGCAATATGTTCGCTTTTGTTATCCAACACGGGGTAACACGTAGGTCAGTATTGTAGATTACTAATAATTCCCCCCCCCAAAAAAAAAGTTGAAAACATAACTTCTGATATGTTTCAGAATACTTAAAACACTTCAAATTTATAGTAAATTTTCAGGTGTTGTGCTAGCAGAATTCCCAGTTAAGTGAAAAAAAAAATCAATAATCATTTCCTGTGATAATGATCAGTTTTATGACAGGAGCACCATGTCCTAATCCTTTTAATCCCCATACAATTAGAACAACACTGTCTTAGCCCTGTATGGTGGTTATTGTCTGAGAACCTCAAGCCATTGAAGCTATGTTCCTTTGAGCAGCCACAAGGTTTTAATGAGCAAAGAATGACCTATAATGAATATTGGTTATTCAGGTTTACAAGAATCTATTCAATGAGAAATATTTCATAATTGATGTTACTTCATATTCTGAATAATTTCAGATTATGCAAAGAGAGTCATCAAGGCGACAGTGCTCCTTTATCAGCAGGGTGAGAAGACATAAAGTCAAATTTTCTTCAGCTTGTTTGCAATCCTGGCCCCCTATCATTCAAGCACGGTAACAAGACCAGACAAGGACACTTGCTGTGGAAAGTTTTGTGTCAAGGTTTAATTTAATAACTGAACCTGTTGGCAGACCTCAACCTAAACCTGGCATTGAAGATGTCCAAGAAACACAGAGCAGGCTGGGAAGAGCGAGACAACATCTGAAGAGAAGAAAAGTATTAACTGAAGAAGGTGATGATTCATCAATAAGAAAGAAGAGCACAACTGGGAAGAAGTCTAATAAAAGAACAAAGGCCGATGATGGTTGTTCAAAGAAGGGACAAGGGTCAACAATTCAGGAGGAGTCTGGGGAGAAGGCGGTGATTGGTGATGATGGCAAGCGGGACAGAAAGTGACCCCAAATCAGTACTGCCCCAAATTGTGGTAAAGGGAGAATAGGAAAACAATGCGATAATGAAAATTAAACTATCCCCCGTTTCAATGAGGTGGTTGGGTTGGTGTAGAGGTATCTTTCCTCACCTTTCACCTGTAGGGCTCTGGTTCGAATCCTGCTGGGGGCACTATGTGGATTGGGTTTTCAGTCCCTACCTGACTGCATGGGTTTTCCTCCCGCATCTAAAATTGAAACTTCCTTGTCTTTTTTTCCATTTGGTTATTTGCTAGTACATTGATTTCGTTCGCTTTTCTGAGAGTCCTTGGCTTCACAACCAGAATAAATTAAATGAAAACAAAGTCTCTTTTGTCATCCTAATACAAGTATTGAGGAGATACATTTGAGATAGTTTGTTTAAATACCTTATTGTACATGCAGAGGAATATTTCTGATGGTCACTATGATTAATTCAGCAAGCCATTTTGGATTGTTTACCTTGTTGATCACATTGTACATATTCCTGTACACCTTTATTATCTTATGAGACGTTTATGTAACTTTTATTTGACCACAACCACATCAGGTAATTTAAATGTAGGGTTTTATTGAGTACATGTATAATTATTTGTTATTATTATTATTATTGTTTTAAATATTAATTTTGTTTGCTGTGTAAAATTAATGAGCAGCCCTACATTGTAGTTTGTGCTTATTGCATGGTGAAGTACAGGAGTTGTTTGGGGGGGGGGGGGGGGGGGGGGAGACAGAGGAGTTGGAGTATTCACAGTGAGAAAACATTTCATGTGTAATGTGTTTTCATCCAGGGCAAACACAAAACATCAATTACACGTCTTTGTTTACAAGTTGCCAGAAAACCTAACTTGCTAGTGTTGACTGTAATTTGTACTTTTTGTTTACATTTTCTTAATTGAGCTGATCATTTTTGATAAGGTGGTCTTTTAATGCAAGACGAGTAAGCAACGCAAAGAATTAGTTTGGCAATATTCCCTTTTTAATTTAGCCGTTTTCTATTTAATGCCTCAAATTTGAAACTACAAAGGGGAGGTCAACTATGCTAATACATGGGTAGTGTTATTTAAAAAAATTCTTGACATTAAATAATACTTTTAATTTATAAAATACTGCTTTGTGTATGTAAGGTGGTTGTTTAGAATGTCTTTAATTATTCAAGAAGGGTTAGCAACATTCTCTTTTAAATAAGCTGCTTTCAATTGAAACTGAAGAGGGGTACTTTGAAATAAAATAATACTCATAAAGACTGATGTGTGTACATTAAAAGTGTTTATTGTCATTTACTCCTTGATCATCTAAAAATTTATAGTAAATGGAGGCCACCATGTTTGTATCCTCAATCCTGAAAACTATGCACCAGACTAGCTGAACATGTTTTGATCATATTCTAGAATTTAAGTATAATTTAAACTTTGCATGGTGGAAGTGCAATCAGGTGAGGTTTGCAGTGACATCATGTGTAAAATTTCTTTTGAGCAGTGGTGGTTTGACAACTTCATGAAGACGAACAGAGCATACTGATCAAAACATCAAGTTGTGAAACCACCATTTCTTTTCAGGACCACCACAAAGAGATCATTCACATGGTGTGTTGGTGTTACCACAAACCTCACCGGATTATAGCGATGTTCTTGTAATGACATCCATCCCATCTCAGTGAACCAAATGTTTACAGATTTTTATCCAAGATTGTGGTTCTCAAAAAAGTTCCCCTTTTGAAGCCTCTTTACCGTAAAACTTCCATGTATGTAATATGTAGTGTGAATACAAACCAGTGAGAGACACAACAGCATGGGCTATATGTTTGACAAATTATTTGTGCGTCTAGCCGTCTAACTTTTGAATCTCATTTGGGAGCATTTACAAACATTTCACCAACTATAGCGGCTATAAATAACACATTACCCACCCTAAATTCAGGTGAGATGAGGAACTCATACAATAAGATTGGCAATATTATTATTTTTTTTTTTAAATTACTTTTAGTCTAGTGGTGGTGGGGGTACAAAAATCCTTTTGTCCATTGGGGTTGGGTTACATCGTTCGGATGGCATCCATTATACATGTACATGAAGGAAGTGGCACTCTGTTGAACCTTCCGAGGTAGCCCCAACACCATCTGACAACTTGCTGGTATTCAACATTGCGATATTTTCTGCAAACAAAGTAGTAGAAGAATAACAAATTAGGTAAGGTTAACAGTTCATGTCAATTTTTGTTAACGCAAAGTTTTCCCATTTTGAAGAAATCATGTACATAGTAAGGGTGGAAATATAGTCTTCTGATTTGTCCAGTCCAACAACCCATAGGAGATCCCCCCCCCCCCCCCCCCCACACACACACACACATTTGGGTTCTGTAAGAAGTCAAAAACTGAAAAAGATGAGTCGCAACTATTTTTCTGTAACAGTCTCGACAATTGTGACAGAGATCACAATGTTTTGGAAAAATCTGTTAGTACAGCTTTTATGGTTAGTGTTGTCTTGAGTTGTATAAATGATCTAATCCAACAGTCAATTATACCCGAACCAAGGGTCAGGTAAGAGGGGTAATGTTTTTTATTTGTTTAGGGGGGGGGGGTGTTTGCTCATTACATTAATTTTGCAGTTCAATTTAAAAACAAGACACTTGGGCCCTACTTCGTACTTGGTACAGCGTTTAGTTGTGATAATCGTAACCCACCAACCTCTCCGACCGTCGGGAGGATGGTGGATTACGATTATCGCAACGACTACCTGACTATTTATCGGTACCTGCCGTATGTATTGACTCGAGTCCTGGGCCAAATTTCATAAAGCCTGTCAAAAAAAGTGTTAAGCACAAACACTTTGCTAAACAGAAACAAACAGGTTAGCTACTGCCAGTGTATTCCATAAAGTTAACATAGTTGCGTTTGGTACCCTGCTAAATTTTGCTAAGCAAATAGTACATTTTCCAAGCAGTATTTTCTGCTAAACAGCTTTATGAAATTGGGTCCTGCCTGGTGGCTTAGTTTTTATACTTTCCATGGAGGTCCAGACTCCATGGGAGTAGGTTGCTACCTCCATGTACCGTAGTACGTAGTACTACTATTCTATATAGAGAAAGGACCTTGAGCCATCCCCTCTGCTCTGGACGGACAACCGATTATCGTAACTACACAACATTAATTAACAATCCTCACCACTGATCCTTTTGAAGGTGGCATAATGCTGATCTTGTTGACTTGATGCCTTTTTGGGTTGAGATTCATCAAAAAAACGACCACGGATGTCAACATCTCCCTTCATCTCATTCTCAATCTCAGTGCATTTGACATGTACACACACACGGCGCAGAGCAGACTGTATCCGACTATCCACCCGGGTGTACACGTTAATGGAATGAAGGCTGGAACCCAAACAACCTTAAGACCATCTAGGCTCTTGAAAAAATATCCACCACAAATATGCAAACTATGCGACGAAGTATGCGATAAAGTATGCGATAATATTTGCGACGTCGCAAATATTTGCAAAGATATTTGCAAAGATATTTGCGACGTCGCAAATATTTGCAAAGATATTTGCAAAGATATTTGCGACATCGCAAATATTTGCAAAGATATTTGCAAAGATATTTGCGACATCGCAAATATTTGCAAAGATATTTGCAAAGATATTTGCGACGTGCGATGTCCCTTCAGGGCCACCATAATTGTGTCTACTCGTTTGCTCATTGCTAGGTACTTGGTGCATGGCCAATTATTTGTGTTCTTTTACTGGAGGCCATTTTTCGAAATCACTGCTCAGTTAAGGACTCGAGCAATGGGACCGTCTGCCTGTTTGTAGTGCCCTACCGAAAGTTACATTCTTTTGAAAATGACTGACTTTTGATTCTAAGAAGAACTTTTGTATTTCAAGAAAGTAAAAGCAATGTCCAAGATTATTATTAAACTTTTCATTCCCAACTCATCGAAGAAAAACTAAATCAGTAATTAGTGGCGCCAATTAGAGAGTGAAGTGGGAGTGGCTTACAGTGGATCTACGTCACACATACCAACGGGGGGGGGGGGTGCAATGAATATTCAGTAGGCCTGACACTAATGTAACACTTAAAATAGGTACGTAGGCATATAAATACAACTCCAATAGACTCTTATCTTTGGGCTTAATACAGAATAAGATTTATTTAGAACTGTAGGGCTGTACAAAGATGAGCATCAGTCGAGGAGTAGCAGTCGAGGAGTAGCAGGAAAAGATAGAGAATTACTGGATTGGGCCACAGTGCTAGATTTTGCACTGGGCTAACCAGGAGGGTCTGTCAATAAGCGCAGAACAGAGAAGAATAAACTAAAGATGGGACATAAGGGCATTTTATACTAAAGCTGTGGGGAAAGACTAAGTAGGCATTGCGGTCGTAAATTGTGGTCGGGGCATTGTAGTCGTAAAGTCCCAGACAGCCAGTCTGGACACTAGTGTGTAGGTGGGCATTGGATTAATTAGGATGGGGTGCTTGTGAGATTGGGGGAGGTGTGGGGTAAAACAAAATAACAAGCTCACACTAATAAACCATCAAAATAGCTGGATCATAATATCAACACAAACACAGTATTAACAATACTCATTTACGGGACACTTGATCAGAATTTCACACGCGAGAACAATTGGATCATTTTTAAATGTGGTTTATTTTGGTATGTATGCTTGATAGAATATAATAAGATTTAAAAAGTTAATATAATTGTTCTAACGTGTCTCCAAAGTGAACGGGCGTGCTCTACAGCGACAAGCTTAGTATATTAATTTACAAATGCAATCATCAGCACTATTTTAATGTTAGAAAATATATAAAAAACACCCCAAAACCCACAAACTATTCATATAAATGTGTACCGTTTCTTAAGTTCACATATTTATTTTTCTCCAACCATAATTTTTTTCATAAAACTGTACCTGCTCTGGTTGCAACCCCAATTTGTACTTATGAATATTATTGTATTTTTATTGATGGGTAGGCCCAAGAGGGCGACCTCAACGGTTGTTATACTTTTAGCGAAATTGCCTTCGGCTATAACATTTGCAATAGTAGTGCTATTTGGGTTAATAGACTAAAAAATAAAAAATAAAATAAAATAACAGCAGCTCATTAGTGAAATTTGTAACAAAATCGACAATTGCATACGAAAGGTAGGCCTATAGTTAAAAGAATGTGCAGTTTTTTCGCGCGTTCGGAAGAACACTTGTTACGGTGTCCCGGAAAGCCCATTGTTAATTTGATACATCTTCATTTTCTATTCTGCAAGAAACTTAGGCCACATAACCTTGAAGCTTCATAGATACGAAGAACCTATTTTTTTAATTTTTTGCTTGCATGTTTCAGTGTTACATCATTATGACCTCATCAGGTGTTGAATTACAATAAATCAAATGTTTAATATTTTGAAAGAAAATCAAAGAAAAGTCATAACTCCTGAACCACACAATTTGTTGTCACCCTGACGCCATCTTGGAAAGGTTTGATCCCTGAGAGTAAAATGGAGTGTTCCAATTCAAGTTTACAAACATCCTGACCGCCATCTTCAAGTGGTTTGTTTCCTCAGCGTAAAATGGAGTATTCCATTTCAAACGTTGGGGTACGGGTACCAGCTGCATAATAACACACCCACAAAAAACATGAAATGAACTGGAAATAAATTGAACAGTCCAGTCTATGATATCAAGGAAGTTGACTCCCTCAGGGCATTGTACTTTGGAGAAAACAGTGAAATAAATCAAATGTGCCATGACCTAGTGTTACAAGCGATCACTAAGGGTTTTAAAAACATCAGAGCCTAAAAAGAACTGACTCACCACTGAATTCCATTATGACCACTCCTTGGGACTGAAATCCTGTGTTTTCGTAGAAGGGTTTCACAGTCTCTTGGCATACCAGGGTAACTCTGTTTACTTCGTTGATGTTCTCCTTAATGTGCTGAAGATATCGTCTCATGAGGACTGTGCCAATACCCTGGGAGTTTGAAAGTACATGAATGATTAGCGAAGATACAAAGACAAATATTAACCCATATCTTCTCATAGAACACACAAACACTGTGAAACTGGGAAGACCCAGAGTTGGACAATAAGCTAGTGTCTTTGTTTATAATATTGTTGTTAATGGTATCAGATTATAATTATCATTATATATTTCTGGTGATGAAACCAAGGATGCCTCATAAATTAACTTAATCACTGTAGCTCACAAGCCTGAGGAATTCTGTAAACAAGAGTGCTTACTATGTGAACCAGAAACACCGGGGTTAACCCCTACTCATCCATCATGATAAGTGTTCTGGATCCTTACACTTGACAACTTATGGGGTACTTTACACAATAAAACAATACTACCCCACAATATGTTCTTTGTTCTAGTGGTACCCCACAGTGGATTTCTTAAGAAAAAGGGTGAGACAACATTGAAGATTGCCGGTTCACAGGCAACTGTTTCACGGAGTCCGTATGGGGTTATGATTCGGTGGCCCCGAGCATAAAATGTTAAATAAATGAGTTTGTTGATATGAGAACTTACTTTCCCTCTGCTGTCCTGGTGAACCACAACTGAATGAATGCCCACCATTGTGCCCTGTGGTTCATGAGTGCATATGCAGCTGTCTGAGTACCTAGCATCGCATGACTGTGTTCCACACATTCTCTATTAGTTTGGGGTAAACAATAGACTTGTTGACAAGTCGTTAATGATGGTCGCGGTGAGTCGAGTCGCATCTGGTGCTGTCGCGTAGAAGAATGCTCTCGCGAGATCACTGCTCTCGCGCGAAGTTGCTGGCTGCCAACTCTTCTTCGTCATTAACGACTTGTGAAACCCGCCGGCGGTTCATATTCATTTATTCATGTACGGACGCAGTGTACATTACGGTTGCTGTAGGAACGATCATGAAGACGAGTCCATTTTATCTAAGGGTAGTAGTAATTTTAGTTACTGTAAATGTACTGAATGCTTGCGCTTGAGACATCTGTGGGTGTGTTTTGTGGGTGTTAACTCCTTCATTAATTTAGTAACTAAAGAAATAAAGTAAACTTATCTTAAAATTCATTATTATAATAATTGTTTAAGATGTGTGTTTTGCCTCATAAAAATAAATAATGCCTTCCGTGAATAGTTACTGATCGCTCCAATCATTTAACCCGATGTGTTCTACAGTGATTGTGTGTATTAAGTGTGTATAAACAACAGACACGGAAACCAGTCAACTCGCCCCCCTAGCAAAGTCGCCAATTTCAAAAAACACATGTACAAAGTCACCAACTACAAAGTCGCCCCTAGCAAAGTCGCCCCCTGACAACAAACTCGTCCCCTCTCATAGTCGCCCCTCACAAGGGAATTTAACAAATTTGTGTGATTGGACTACAGGGCTTCGAAAGCTATCTTAAGGGAACAAAAGCTAGCTATCTTAAGGGAACGAAAGAGGAATTTTGGGGAACAAAATCTCATTGCGAAGGAACGAGAGCGTATATTAAGGGAACGAAAGCATATTTCGGACGAATGAACGTATATTTCTGGCAACTAATTCAAAGTCGTATTTTGATGAAACAAACGCTTGTTTTTAGGGAAAGAAATCTCCTTTCGGTGGAAAAAATTCATATTTTTATAGAACGAAAGCATATTTCGGACGAATGAAAGTATGTTTCGGGCAACTAATTCAAAGTCGTATTTTGATGAATCGAAAGCTTGTTTTCAGGGAAAGAAATCTCCTTTCGGTGGAAAAAATTATTTTTATTGAACGAAAGCATATTTAGAGCGAACAAAATTATATTTTGTGCGAACAAAATCATATTTCGAGGAAACGAATGCGTATCTTTCAGGGAACAAACGCGTATTTCTGGGTAACAAAATCGTATTTCGGGTGGAGAAGGCGTGTTCGAGGGAACAAAAACGTATTTTCTAGGAAAAATCTATTTTGCTACCTAGAAAAACACAACTTTGTTTACAAATTTAAAAAAATATAATTTTATGTGACAAAATTATATTTTGATTGAATTATATAATATTTTGAGGAAACGAAATGACTTTGTTGGAATTTTGTGTGTCGAGAGTGGAAAAAGAAATTCAGAGTGAGAATTTTTTTTCCACATTTTAATTTGTAATTTATTTTTCACCTGTTCCTTCAGGGGCTCTGGTTTTGTGTGTTTTTTTTTTTTTGGGGGGGGGCTCGTTTTTGTCTCACAAATTGTTTAACTTAATTGCACCGTCAATATAAGAGTGGTTTTCCTATTTATTGACATAAATCTTATTTAATTTCCAAATCGGGGGAAAGGAACGTACACCGAACATTGAAACGTAACGATTTTAAAACAGCGGATTCGATCAGCGAGGTTTACCGACTAACAAACCCGCAATGACAAGGTAGTTGGTGGTCTGGCTCCCTAACCCCTCCCACATGTTCATGAGCTTCCAGGTACAGCTATCTCTTGGCATGCTAGGGTAGGGGTTTCGTCATGCTGAGCCCCACCGAGAGAAACTCTGCGCGCCATGGCATGCAGCTACACGATTTGCCCGTGTGTTTTACGTCATGTCCCCACACGCTGTGCACTGTCAAACACTGAAATAAAATCTTACGTTCGATTTTTTGTAATTATTTACAAGTTGTACCCATAATTTGAATACGTATTTTCTTGTGTCAAAATATTCATGAACACAATCACTCTCACCACTCAGTGTTTGGTTTTGATCGTGCATGATCAAAGCATGGAGGAAGGAAAGCAACATAAAACTCCATCCAGTACAGGATTTGATGTTTAATATTCATCTACAGTTTGAATATTCATAGATATAACGAAATTGACCAATCAGATGCGTCCGTACGAATTCGGCTGAAGTGGCCATAGGCCGTGCACAAACCGCCAGCGGGTTTCACAAGTCGGTAAATGCGACCAGTCGTGAGAGCAATAATCTCGCAAAGAGCAGCCCTCTCGCGGGATATTGCGAGAAAGCCGTTCCGCTATCACCGCGACAGACATTTAACGACTTGTCCACAAGTCTAGGTAAACAAAGAAATATTTAACATGACGGCATTTTAACCTCCGTTACTTTTAAATGCCTTTGCTCTACTGTTTGAGCCCACTTTGATCCCACGTTTAACAACTAGTGAAATTGACTCGCCTATTATAATGGTGTACCCAGCTAATACATTACGTTGCTAGAACATTGCACAACGTTGTGATAAGGTTGCAATTTGGTCGATGGGCTGACAACGTGTTGACGACGTTGCATGAACGTCAGATCTTAACATGATTTTCAACCAATGTTGTACTTTGGTTGCATGTTGGTAAGTTATGCAACGTTACCGAAAAGTTGTTTACCGAACGTTTTCACAACATTGTATTTTGGTATTATTACAACGTAGTATTTAAGTTAAGGCATTAACGTTGTGAAGAAGTTATTTTTTGGTCTCGTTAAAACGTAGTAAATATGTTGTGACATGCACGTTGTCTGCACGTTGTCTGCACGTTGCATTTTGGTATTATCAAAACGTAATGTTTACACTGTGGCAGTCACGTTGTCTTGACGTTGTATTTCGGTAACATAAAAACGTAGTAATTATGTTGTGATGAGCGCTTTGTCTGCACGTTGTATTTTGGTTTTACCAAAATGTCATATTTAAATTGTGGCGGTCACGTTGTCTTCACGTTGTATTTTGGTATTATATAAACATAGTATTTGCGTTGTGGCAGTCACGTTGTCTTCACGTTGTATTTTGGTAATATTAAAGTTTCGGCTGTATGTTGTCTTTTTAGGTGTTCGGCTATCAGCCGAAAACCTATTGTTACTGTTCTGTTTTAGTTTTTTTTTTTTTACCTCATTTTTCTCCGCAAGATTTTTCAAAAAGGAAAAGTTGTACAAACTTGAAACTTGGCATATACTTGAACGTTAACATGAAGACGGCACTTGGACAATGACGTCATTAAAAGGTGTTGAATTAAAAGGTTTTTAAGTTGAAAATTACCATTTTGTAGTCGCTTTGTCTCATTGATTGTGAAAGCTATGATGTTCATAGTTGGGCATCTCATTCTGATAGAGCAAGATTAGGCAATATTTGAAAATTTAACACTCAAATATCATATGACCTTAACTTCCGGGTCGTTACCCTAGGTCGAAGTTCGCCTTTCTTTGTTTTTCCTTCAAAAAACAACTTTCGAGCTTATCTACGGAATAACTCAAGATTGGGATTGAATTGAACAAAAGTGGTTTATGTATCTGCGAGCAGTGCTCATGTACAAATGTACCAACAATCTTGCCCCCTTTTACCTCTCAGAAGATGCCGTCAAGGTATCTAATGTGCATCATTACACAACTAGACAAGCGAACAATGACACACTTGCCATTCCTAAATATAAAACTGAGTGCTTAAAACATAGTCCACTTGTCACCGGGATTACCTGCCTGGAACAGCTTAAGTAAAACTACCAGATCTGCCTCTACAATTGCTTCTTTTAAATCCCTGCTTAAAGCTAACGTGTTAGGTTAATATATAATGTGCTGTAGTTTTAATCACCGATTTCTACTTTCTTTTTCGCTTCATTTTGTGTTGTTGTTTTGCTTATTTTCTTTAACTTGGTTTGTTGTATAGAAATACCGACCGGTACTTGTTTTTATGTATTTATATTTTTATAAATTGTGTATACTCAGGGCCCCGTGGGAGACCACATTGTTTGTGAACGGGTTACCCTGATAAAAGATAATGAATAAATAAATAAATAAATAAATAAATTGAAACTCATCATTTACCCTCAGTATATGAAGACAACACAAACTTGATGATGTCATGATAACGTCATCAGGTGTTGAATTACAAGGTTTTTAAACATTGTCTTTTAATCTTTGAAATTCTGTAACAAATCACAAATAAGAGGCCGACGGTTGCTTTTTGCGGGATCATTATTAAGGTCATTATAGGTCTTTATTTTTTGTCAGGGCGTGACCTCACTTTGCATCAATATTTGATTTCACGAACTAACACAAAACGTTTAACTTTATTGCTGAGTAATTTAGGACGAAAAGCAGTCAAAAGCACCATATATATGAAGTTCAAAGCAACAAGTTTCCACTGTAAGAAAACTAGTGAAGTTTTGAAGGAAAGTGGGATTTAAAAATGCATTCAACATTAAATGCCGTTTTCTCCAATTGTTACTTTTTACTGTCTACGTGTGTGTCAGTTCGTGGAATCGGTGGGTGACGATTTGATAGCTTCACAGTTACCTTGACAAATGTGTCTCGAAAGTAAACATTCATGACTTATCACATGGCTGCTTGCAATGGTTTATTGTCCGACACAATTTACTACATTCGGATTCTAGACTCTATTGTGTACATTTAACCAGTACATTGTACATTTGAAAGCTTTACAGTTACATTGACAATGTGTCTCGAAAGTAATCATTCATGAATTGTCGCATGACTGCTTGCAGTGGTTAATTGTCTGACACAATGTATGAACTACATTTAACTTCGGAGTCCAGACGCTATTGTGTACATTTTATAACCAGTAAACAAATGTGTAGGCCTACATTTAATAGATTCACTTCACAGTTACATTGACAAACTAGAGCTCGAGTGTTTGTCACCTGACAAACACTAAGCATAAAGTTTCACAAGAAGATATGCATGTTCCCTTTGAAACGATCACCTTTAAAGTGACGTCACGTGACATTTGATGATGTCATTAGAACAGTATCTCAATTTTTTGATTTTACATATCCCGGCTTGAATACATGCAAAGTTTAAGTTCAGCGTGAGCACGCACTTTTTCCTGTTAATCTAGATGTTGTAAAACTGCACCTTTAAGGCAACGTCACGTGACATTTGATGATGTCATTAGAACAGGACCTTAAATTTTGGATGTTACACACCCTGGCTTGAATCAGACAAGGTTTAAGCTTGATCGCGCATTTTGTTATGTAAATATAAATGGCGTGCTCCTTTAAGGTGATGGCACGTGATGCTTGATGACGTCATGATGACACTGTTTAAGGATAGTTTCTGTAATGTGAGGCTAAGGCACTTAGTGGTGCTGATACTGTTTTGTGGTGTGCTAGCAAACTACACACTTTAGCAAAAGTCTAAAAATGCATACGAACATTTGATTGTTAACGAGGTTTGCATGGACGGCTGTTTTAGAGACTAACAAAGCGTAATGCCAATCAGGTTGCGTGAACCTTGAAAAGAGACCAGACTGCATGCAGGTTTAATGGACTTTGAACCTTGTGGTCAATGGAGCGCAGCAGCCGCTCACCGTGCAACTGGTTTAGCGCGCATTGTACGTGTTTTCAGTGCAGTTCTTTTCATGTGGTTTAAAAGCGGGTCAATACATACCCGATTTCGAACACCTCTGTGGAAAAGTTTGAGAAGGCTTAAGGACCTACAACATGATGTAAACATTGTGACTAAAGTATGATTAGTTCTTAGAGTATGAATTTTTGAAATTTTTAACTTACGGTTTGAACAGGGTCAAATTGGGTCAGACTCTGTGTAGCGTTTGCTACATTTCCAAAGACCTCTCCGATAATGTATAGATTGTAAAAATAGCTTTAATATGTACTTATTGAGTTACGAATTTTTGAGCTCGTAAACTATGATTTAATTCATTTCGACAACTGATGACGTCATGATCAGGGGTAATAGTGTGTGAAGCGCAATGATCATTCTTTGAAATTGCACTATATAAAATCCGATATTTGCTATGACCAGGCTTGGAGGGTTGTTCATGCATAACATTTGAAGACACGTCTTCATAGCGCGATCAATAGTTACGTTGAATAATAACAAAACGTCACCTTTACGGTACAAATTTCAAAGCTTTAATATCGACACAATTACAAACCCTAGCACCCTAAATACTGTACTTGTTCTAACTTTTCAATTGAACGAATGACTTATTGAACCAACATCCTGCCGAACACCCTGTTTTTGTTGAAACCAAAACCTAGGTCTAGTTGTATTTTAGTATTGTCAGAACGTAATGTTTACGTTTTGGTGTTCACATTGTCATTATGTTGTATTTTGGTATTGTAAAAAAGGGTGTATGTAGTATTCATGTTGTGACAGCCACGTTGTCTCAACCTTCAAACGTCACTATTGGAGGTCTTTTAGTTTTATCACAACGTAGTATATCTTTGTTTTTACCATCACGTTGTGACAATAGTTTAATTACAACATACAAACAATAGTATGTATGTTTTGACCATGACCTCGTAAACGTTGATTTAGTTTGTATTTGGCGATGTTTAGACCATCATGTTGAATATTTCAAGCAGCTCGTTGGGATGGTTTTTCAGGACATTTGTTATCTAACAAATATTAGTACAAGGCTTTATGTTTGACATTAAAAACAATGTTTATTCGCAAGTTAGTTTTTTACATCGATTGTCATAGATACAATTGGCACTTGAGGAGCGTCCCTACCGCATCTGCATCGATCAATCTGAACAGTACAACCATTAATTGCATTTAATTGAACTTATTGTGTCAAGCAGCAGTGCACAGTATGGGGAGATAATCCCCCCCCCCCCCCCCCCCACCACCACCACCACCTGTACAGCGCATTCCAAGCCATGGACAGAATCTTCTACACTGTTAAAAAAAAAATCCGTTTTTTTACGGAAAAAGTTCTGGCAGCTCTGTTACCGGACTTTTTTTTAGAATCCGTAATTTATTTTTCAAGGAAAAATTCTGTAAAATAACGGAAATTTCAGTTTTTCAGTATTTGTAAAATTACGGAATAAAACAAAAATCCGTAAATTCTATTTAAGGAATTTTTTTTTTCTACCGTAATTTTACAGATGTTTGTCCGTCATTGAGATTTTACAGAACTTTCCCTGCAAAAATAAATTACGGAATCTAAAAAAAAGTCCGGTAATAGAGCTGCCAGAACTTTTTCCATAATTCTGTAATTTTACACATTTTTATTAATTTTCTTTCAACGGAATTTTGGGCAAAATACGGAATTTTGGGCAAAATACGGATAACAAATGCACTTTTAACGGAACATTCCAAGATTAAAATAAATAAAACATAAAAAAATCAATCAATCAATAAATAAGATTAAAATAAACAATAGATACAGAAAATATACTAACTAATAAAACACATAAAAAGAGTTAACAAATACAGATTTAAAATGAAATTATTAAAAGTTTATTAGATTTACGTAATGTTGTTGTCAAATCCAAACTAATTATTGACAAATTACAGAAATTGTTTTCCTTAAAGCTTTGTAAAGGATGCAATTGAGGTAAATACCATTTATCCATGAGGAGCATTTAATTTATGAACAAAATAGACATCTGTAAGAAACAACTGCAACAAGCACGGTTATAACATCATAACAGCTTTGCATCTTAATTGATAAAATTCAATGAACTATTATTACATTAATATCAAAATGTACAAAACTTATATAAAAAAGGGCAAAATCTGATTACATTGACCTGATTTGTCACAAGTAAACATAGGTTATGTGATCTTGATTTTAAAAGTACACCCTGATGTGAGAAGTACATGAAGTACAAGAAGTGCAGTGGTTGCCATCATTAACAATGCTGTTATCTTTTTGCACTGTCTTCAATGTGCATTGTAAGTTTGCATACTAATAATGCGAAACAAAATGAGACTGGCATAAACATTCATATACTGTACATATTGGTAGTTACTTCAGTTTCAACCCCAAAGGAAAAGTATTTGAAAACAATACAAACTACTGTTTATTAATATTTGTGCAGTAAGAGGGTCATTGTTGCAATGGCTAGAGCAAAGAATTTACCACTGACTTGACCTTCCTGTTTCTTCACCCCCAGATCTTCAACTTGGATCCATCACTTCGATTAATTCTAATGAAGAATCTATGAAAGAGAAAAAACAATAGTATAATTATTCACTCATTTTGATAAACAAAAGCATGACAATGTGATGGTTCAACATTGTTTGTTTGTTAGTTTGTTTGCTTGGTGGTTTTGTTTTGACAAGTACAGTACATACCACTTTTGTTATTAACCCTAATACAATTATTACATTGTTTGTGCCCTCTGCTGATAGTTAAAGTATTCGCTTGGAAGACATCTGCTCTAGAATACGGGGAGTCGTTGGTTTGATCCAACCTGATTAGTTAACCTGTGGATTGTTTTTTTGCAGGTCGCAGAGAGCAACAATGTGTAGAGTAAAAACAAAAACATTATCAGGGATGCAATAAAAAAAGTACAATAATAATCAAGGTGTCAAAGACATCAAACAGACGGCCTGGTTCAATAGCAGAGTGTTTAAAGCCCATCATGGCCATCAAAACAAAGTGCAGTGTTAAATATTTTTGTTGGATAAAAATTTACCAACATATTAAATGTTTCACAATCAAGTTGTTTTGAGTGTTAAGACTGTTGCATTCCTATCAAATTCAACTTACCTCTGAACAAAATCATGGGTGCAGGATGCCTCCTTAGCATAGTGATGTCAAAAACATAGTTAGCCACAAACAAGGTTAGAGCTTTAACTGCCTTCACTGAGTTGATGATTGCCATCAATTGCAATTTAGTGCTCAGTCTTAGGTGAATACATGTTCCCTGCAACAAATTAGTTAGATTTTAAGTAAATGAGTGGTAACGCACACAAATACATGTACATGCCTTTTGGAATATTGGCATGCAGTCTTGACATCACAATTTGCTTTGCGCTCTCAACTAAGTCTTGCAGGAAAACTTATTAAAATCTAAGATTGCATTGCTTTGATATAGAAACCAAGTGATCCTTATCCCTTTTATTAAGCAACTCCAAAGTAAGTGAATGTACAATCTACGCATGTATATGTACTGTACTTACACCCTAAAGCAGCACAAGGAAGTGTCAGATTTCCATGAAAGTAGTATCTCACGTACAAACTCAAAGAAGTTGATTCATGCCCATGGTGGCACACACCACTCTTTTGACACTTGAAGTTGAACATCTGCAAAAACAGAAAGTGAGCTTACAAAATTATGTAAACATTGTAATTTGTATGGTTAATTCATGTACCACTGTCACTGACTCACTGAGTCACAGTCACTAGTCAGACATTCTTGTAACTTGTCAGTACTGGATAACCAGTCACTATCTGTCATGAGTGTCAGTCTGTGTTTGAGTCACTGTCAATGTCATGACTGTGTTGTGTACATGTACGTAGAGGCTAGACCCAGTAACTGGGGCGCTGTACAAGTTTTTTCGAAATGTTGACATCTGTGGTCGTACTAGCTAGCGCCCCAGGTTATTATCGTATGGTCAAACAAAGTAATCCGACTCTCGGTTGTATCGACGGGTGCCCTGCCTCAACTGCGTAGTAGTAACGGTTCAGGCAGGGCACCTGTCTAAAATTTGACAGGTGCCCTGCCTCGACCGTGACGGTTACGTGGTTGAGGCAGGGCACCTGTCGATTAGACAGGTGCCTTTCTTAACAGTGACGACTACGCGATTGAGGCAGGGCACCCGTCAATACAACCGAGAGTTGAATCACTTTGTTTGACCAAACATACAATAATAACCTGTGGGGTGCTAGTAGTAAGACCGCAGATGTCAACATTTCGAAAAAACCAAGTAGGCCCTACTTTACAAATACAAGCGCCCCAGTTACTGGGTCTACCTAGAGTAGAGGCCATACTGTTTACATAGAGCAAGCATGGCAAGGAACAGAGCTAGCCCTGTTAACAATAACAATTTAACACTCAGTCAGTAACACGGATGTCTGATGACATTAACCATGTTAACACTACCTTCTTAATCTTAGACTATACACTCTACACTACACTACACTACTTACTTTTTCACTAAGCTGGACTCCATCAGCCCCTTGCCTTGGCCCTGCCACTGCTCATGCTGCCACTGCCACTAGTGCCAGTAGACAGTACAGTGCCAGGGCCAGTACATACTCTTCTGTAAACTTGTCAAATTTGTCACATTATTTTTGAGAAGATCAAACAACAAGCGTTGACAAAAACAAAGCCATAGCATATAGACCTAGTTAGTACTAAAATAAAAAAAATAAAAACTGCACATTTAGGTCTATATTATATTCTAGAAAGGTCTTGGTCTTGCCTGGTCATTGCCATTGGTCAGAATAGTTTTGTCATTGAACTTGATTTTTAGTTGACCGAAGACTAATTTTGTTTAGCTCATATCTGGATCTGGATAAAAAACACCTGGTCAACAGTCACCACATTTAAATGAAGGTGTATTCATATTTAATATTGTACATACCTTTCAGATTCAGCTAAAAGTTGTTCTGGTATGATCTAGATGTCTTTACAATAAAGTTGTTAAGAAAAGTTAACTTTTCACAGCCCGCGGTTTCTTGATCGTCTGCTCCTCCCGCTGCACAAGTAGTATGTGCACGACGCTGGCACACGCGTGTTGTTACGGATATAGGGTTGGATTCTAGACATTCAAACCCGGCATGCAATGGTAAAATTGTTAACCACGTTCAAGTAATAGTGTATAAATACAAACAAATAATAATTATAGGAAATATAATAACATGTAAATGCACAATCTAAAAATTGGATTTCATATAATATATATTTATAATTATGAAAAAGTAACAACAAATTTAAAAATAAAATGATTTATTATTTTTGTGCTTGAAGTTATAAATCACAACTTTTTTTACGGAACAAATCCGTTTTTCCAAAAACAATCTCCTCCTCGTACAAACACTATGTACACAAAAACTGTTTTCTTTTCTTTTGTTTATAAATACTATGGTTTTTTCTTTTGCACAAAAATACAACTTGATTAAAATTGATATTCTTAGAAGGAATCTACTAAAAAAGTGGTAATTATTGAAATATTTGTCAACCTAGAAAAAAATTAATGGTACAAGAACGGACAAAAATAAAATCTTCGTAAAAATACGGATTCTGTGCAACTTTTCCCGTATTCACCTTTTTACGGACCAGTTTCCGTAAAATTTATCCGTAAAAATACGGATATTTTTAACAGTGTACAGAAACATTTTTCACTGATAGGATTGTCTATCATCACTTCGGCCGTTTTTTCCACGTTAAAAACTTCCTCTAAAACCAAAACTTGTTCCTCAATGTTTAAAAGACACTTTCAAAGTTTAAAGTAACTCTCGGGTACTATTAAATGTGTTTTGCTTCAGTTTTGAATTACAAAGACCTACGTTTCCGTTCAGATATCATGCGCTATCTTGACGAATTGAGCAGCGCGCGGAATGCTGAAGTCTATTAAAAATTATTATGACAACGTCATGACAACGTAAATATCACATATGCGAATTTGTAGATATTCAATTCAATTCAATTCAAAGCAACGTTTATTTCCACATATCATCATCAAAAAGTACAGTCAATTATATATGAATGTGGGGGCACGTTCCAAAAAACGGGGCTTGTCAAGGAACAGCCTACAAAACGAAACAAAACAGCTTTACAATAGACGAATAAACAAAATAACACCTACAACAAGTACAACAAGTAACAGTAACAGTGTGTGTTTACGTGTACGTCGACGACTAGCAACAATAGTAAGATGAGATATAATTCAGTGGGGGGGGGGGGGGGGGGGGGTTCCAGTAACAGTAAAAAATAGTTAAAGAGTTTACTGAAACGGTTGGTGGATTAAAGCATATTTCAGTTTTTGTTTGAAAAGAGCGAGTGTTTTACATTTACAAAGTGATACAGGGAGACTGTTCCAGTTAACAGGGCCTGAGAACGTAATAAAATGTTGAGAGAGAGCGTGGTTTTAACGAGCGGAATGTGAACTTTAGAACAAGACCGTGTATTATAACCGTGAACTGATCTGTTTAACTGAAAAAGATTATGCAGAGTGGGAGGGAGTGAATTATTGAAGAATTTGAACATGAACAAATTTTGTTGGAGGCTGTTGATATTGGCAAGAGTAAGAAGATTAAATTTGCGAAATAATGGTGTGGTGTGGTCTCTAAATTGTGCCTTGGAGACAATACGGACAGCTTTTTTTTGCAACCTAACCAATTTGTCAATTCTGGAGTTGAAGTTATTGGCCCAGACAATATTGCAGTAAGACAAATGTGGTAGAATCAAAGAACAATACAGAAGTTTTACAATTCCTAAAATATTGTTCAAGAAATTTACAAAATTTATGAACTAGGTGTACTAATTAGGTGTTCGGGCATTCGGCCCGAACAACTCTTTGTTATTGTTCGTTTTTTTTAGGTGTTCGGGCCTTACGCCCGAACAACTCCTTGTTTTTGTTCTTTTTTTTTTGCTTCTTCTTTGTTTTGCTTATTCTTCTCCCCGAGCTTTGTCCGCAACCAAACGCATACTTGCGAACCTTTGATCAACTTGAAACTTTATGTGAAGTTAGAACATAACTGGCAGAAGCCGGGAAAGTTGTGACGTCACTATTACGTCATCGGGTGTCAAGTTACAAGTCATTTAAGTTCAAAAAGTGACCATATGCCAACGCCTGTATGTCTCTGAATATTACAGCTACAGTATTTATATTTGGGCATATGATAGATCAAGACACGGGCAACATTTGAAAAGTTAACGCCAAATTCACATGACCTTAACTTCCGGGTCGTTACCCTAGGTCGAAGTTCGCCTTCGTTTTTTCCTTCAAAAAAACACTTTCGAGCTTATCTACGGAATAACTCAAGATTGAGATTGAATTGAACAATGAAACTCAACAGATAGTTGAACCTCACTATCAAGACGACACAAACCTATTTACGTCATGATGACGTCATCGGGCATCGAATTATAATAAATCAAAGTTTAATATTTGTAAAAAGCATAACTCATGAACCATTTGTTTGTTTTTTATAATCTACACATCATCGGATAGCTCATTTAAAGTTCGACAAACGCTACACAGAACCCGTCCAACATTTGAACTTACTTCCGGTTAAAATCGGAAGTTGAAAATTTCTTATTATCCTATCTTATATATATCTTTAAAACTACTGATCATTTCAGCATAATTTTTGTATCGGGGTGTAGAACGTTAGTCGTGCTCAAACTTCTGAACACAGACATGACAACATTTTGACCTCAATATATGATCAAAACCGGACAATGAAGCGCACCTACCCACTCGTACCCCCCCCCCCCCCCCCCCCCGCTTTGATTGACAAAGCATTATGTACACATAACGTTGAAACTGATGCAAGCTGCAGTTCAGTGTTGTTTCATGTGGCGGGAAGCTAGCCTTTAGTCAAGGCGCACCGCGGCACCCCCGGCCCGGATATCACGTACGAAAAAAGACCAGCGCGAGCGGCGAAGCGCCTTTACCAACTCGTTTTTCTGCTACCGTATGTACAACGTAGTTCAAGATTATCAATGGCGTACTATTAAGATTATAGATCTAAATACCGCTTATATTCAGCGTCTAATTGTTCCCCTATTCGCCCTTCTCATGGCTTAATGATCAATATGGAATTGAAGACGAAGTTTCACTGAGATTCACCTGCTTCAGTGATTCGTATGACTTGTAATTGTTTGAGAAAATGCAAGCAGAAAAAGACGAACATTGGTTATGTGTTTATCAAACACCGAGAAGCAGAGACTTGACATCAGCTCATGAATGGGTGTTTCGGACGGCGTCCACGGCAGTGTTTATCGATGCTATATCGGTGCCACACAGTGATAAAACGGTAAGCTTTGTGTGAAAATCATTGCTTTTCAAAATGAGTAGAATTGGGCAATGGGGGATTGGTATGATTGTTGGCTGTGTCACTAAAGTCAGAAAATGGTCCGACTGAAGATGGTCCGACTTTGATGACGTTTGTGTTAAGTAAAGTAGGTTTTGTTTATAAGTTGTTCACTTCCAAAACAATATGTGCACCTTCCACTAACCTTTTCTTGTGCAATTTCCAAGTTTGAAAGTTGTTACTGTTTTGACCCCCCCCCCCCTTTGAACAGGTTGGTCATTGAGAGAGCGCAATATAAATTAAATAAATTAGTAGTATTATTATATAAATATGAAACGTTTTAAGTCTTGATTTTTGTTTATTTTAACAGTTTCAGCTTGACTTCATTTTCCTAGAGTCATACTTTGTTTATTTTATAATATTGTTTTTTTCTTCTTCAGAATACAGCACATCCACCGGCATGGTCTTGGATCCAGTGACAGATTGTCCACGTGTTGTTGTGTTGCATTCCTCATTTCCTGTATGATGCACCATACAGGTAGAAATAGAACTTATAAATCATTATGTTATAAGTCAAAATTCAAGAGAGGCTTAGATTTGCCGTCTTCATGATTTGCCTTCGTTTTGCATTATGATTTAAAACAAGTGCCTTTTTCAATAATCTAAAAATTAACAAACTGTTCTGTAGGAAAATCAATATCCAAAAATCAAGCAAATTAAGCTTTTTAAATAATACAACTGCCAGCTCAGAACTTGCTTGACTTATTTTAGCGACATCATCATCAGTGTTTTTGTATTGAACAATCAATGTTTCCTGAACCGAGTATCCACCTCATTGGATTTGAAACCCTGTTAAAAACTTTTCTGAATTGTAACCTAATAATGTCAACATGTATAGTGTGGTTTTTTATCAATACAAAATCGATAACCATCGAAAAATAAATAAACTTACTTTCTAAGTTAATCTTTGTTTTCCACTAGGCACATATTTAAATGCCTATGTCTCGCTAAAAACTTTCTAACTTCATAATGATGTCATAGGATTTCAAATTTGGCTAAACAAAAGGTTGTTATTTATCAAATTTATAACATTTTGAGCAGCCCTTTATTTCTTGTGTAACCTATTTATACTTTACTTTCTCTAATATTTCAAAAGCTATCAGGATTGTTTTCAGCGATTCAATGATATAGCTTACGCATTAAAACAGCAGTGAGCCCACCAGCGATACCCGAACACCTAGTGTTTGTTGTCACAAACACGTTAAGGCTAGTTTTTTTTATTATGTGCGTGACATTTCATGACCTCTTCTTCCGGTCGAAACCGGAAAAGCCTTGAAATTTAAAAGTGTCAGTTTTTTAGAAGCAAGGGCCTGGCTGTTCCGCTCCATTGATCACAAGGTCCAAAGTCCATCAAAGTCCAAAGTCCAAAGTCCATGCTTGTGGTCTATTCTCTGTTCAAGGTTCACGCAACCTGATTTTGGCGTTACGCTTTGTAGTCTCTAAAACAGCCGTCCATGCAAACCTCGTTATTATTCTCTTGTCAAAAATGTGATAAATCATCATGAAGTATGCACATGTGATTTTAAGGTGTTCCGCCTGGATAATAAATGTTTTAATCGTATTTTAACAATTATTTCCATCAAGTAATTGTCTGTATGTAAATGTGTAACATATTGAGGTGTTGCAGCACACAGTGTTTTTCAGGCTATTGTCAAAGATGATTAATTTTATAGGGAAACATGTATTATGGCCGCCCAGTTTTTAACAATGCCAAAGTCTAACAAACATTACATTCATTGTTGATGACACAAATAAATTGTTCACACAACAGGCCTGGGGTGTATTTTCTATGTTTTGATGCAGACAGGGAAAGTGACCATAGCTTACAGTGACAAATGAAATGCGCCCTCTTGCGATGGGGTTAAAAAACTTCTTAGAAGTTCGCCGTTTGGAACAGTATAAAAGAATTATATATTATGTAGAATTCAATTATACTCGTCAACAGCATAAATCAACATAATGATATTACAATTAACATCTGATTAGTAAAAGTAGTATATTTCTAAACTGTTATTTGAGGGAGGTTTGTCAGGTTAAAATATTTTATCTAAAGAAACCTTTATTCATTTATTTCTTCAAAACCTATACTATATTTTTCTTTTTAGTTGGATAAGAGGCAAATAAAAACACTTTCTATTGATGTAAAATTTTACGTTTATTTATCATTTATTTGCAAATGCAAATGCAATCACAACTCAAATATTGATTGTAAACAGTCCTGTCTAATGTTTTAATAACATAAATATGTGTAATTAACAAATCATATTTTTGTTAAACCTTTAAATTCAATGTTCATAAACCTGCAAGTATAAAGGAAACTTTAAATAGTTTTTACTGGCTTGATTTCAAAATACTGAAGACTGTTTTGATATGTAAGCTGTATTCTTGTACCCTTATACTGTCAGTTCGTTTTATGGAAATTGTCGCAGTAACAAAACCATTTATTTCCCCACTCATATAAACTAAATGAAAAATGTAATAAATTCACAATTTCCTATTTTTTAAGGTTCACAATCTAGGCCTATTTATCAACAATCTTTTATCGATTCAATGAAACAGTTCAGACATCAACAACATACTGACCCAAACGATATCCGAACACCTAGTGTTTGTTTCAACAAACACTGAATCTCTAGTTAGGTGTTCGGTCTACAGACCGAACAACTCCTTGTTTTTGTTCGTTTTTTTTTTGTTTTTAGGTGTTCGGGGTAAACCCCGAACAACTCTTTGTTATTGTTCTGTTTTTTTTTTTTTTTTTTTTTTCCTCTTTGTTTTGCTTATTCCTCTCAGTGGGCTTTGTCCGCAAGCAAACGCATACTTGCGAATCTTTGATCAACTTGAAACTTAATGTGAAGTTAGAACATAACTAGGAGAAGCCGAGTAAGTTGTGACGTCATGATTACGTCATCAGGTGTCAAATTACAAGCCATTTTAGGTCCAAAAGTGCTCTAATTCCAATGCCTGTATGTCTCTGAATATTAAAGCTACAGTATTCATAATTGGGCATATGATAGATCAAGACACGGGCAACATTTGAAAAGTTAACGCCAAAATCACACGACCTTTACTTCCGGTCGTACCGGAAGGTCAAAGTTTGCCTTTGTGAAATTCTTTAAATTTTGTCTTGGTACAATTTTCCGGCGAAATGATTAACTTCAGTATATCTGATCAACTTCAAATTTATACCATGTAAGGACCCTTGATAAAACCTCCATCAAGCAGTTGTGACGTCATGATGACGTCATCAGGTGTCAAATTACAAGGTTTTAAAGATTAACAATTTTAATCTTTGAAAATCTATATCAAATCAAGACGAAGGGACCGTCGATTGCCTAACGCAGCATGGCATACCTCCTCGCGACTGATTCCATTGCGCAACGGTGGGTAGGCTTGCTACTCAAGACGCTTGTTGGGGGACACTATAAATAATCAACACGTACAGCTACCTTGTATTGTTGACATCATCGTGTGTACGTCTTTACTGAAGGCTAGGTGTTGTGTACTTCAATGTAGTGCAAATCAATGGCGTACTAACGTTATACATGTAGACCTGATCTGCTCAGATTCGGTGTCTAATTGTTCCCCTATTCGCCCTTCTCATGGCTTAATTATCAATATGGAATTGAAGACGAAGTATCACTGAGATGACCACCTGCTTCAGTGATTCGTATGACTTGTAATTATGTGAGAAAATGCAAGCAGAAAAAGACCAACATTGGCGTTATGTTTTGTTCACACACCGAGAAGCACGGACTTGACACCGGCTCGCGAAGGGCGAGTAGGACCGGTGTGTTTATCGATCGCTGCAGTGCAACACGGGAATTTAAACGGTAAGCTTCGTGCACATGTAGACCTGATCTGCTCAGATTCGGTGTCTAATTGTTCCCCTATTCGCCCTTCTCATGGCTTAATGATCAATATGGAATTGAAGACGAAGTTTCACTGAGATGACCTCCTGCTTCAGTGATTCGTATGACTTGTAATTATGTGAGAAAATGCAAGCAGAAAAGACCAACATTGGCGTTATGTTTTGTTCGCATAATACCGAGAAGCACGGACTTGAAACCGGCTCGCGAAGGGCGAGTTGGACCGGGACTTTACGGCATGTCTTTATCTCTGCATGCAGTGCAACACGGGAATTTAAACGGTAAGCTTCGTACGATGAACATCATTGCTTTTCAAAATTATTCTTTTATTTAATGCACAGTTTTGTTATAAAGTTTACCCTTAATCATCAAGTGGCCACTTTGGTGACGTTTTTAAACTATTAAGGAACGTAGTATGATTGTCGAACGAAGAGGTAAAATTGGGCAATTGGAAACGGGCATGATTTTTGGCTGTCACTTGTCAGATTGATGAATGTTTTCCGTCAACTCTTGTATTATGACATGAATATTTAAAAACCCTGCGATCAAGGTTTTTCTACGAAAGCCTATTAGCGCCACAAAGAAAAAACAAATCAAATACGGATTCGAATCCGTTATTATGGATTCGCAATCCGTTATTATGGATTCGCAATCCGTTATTACGGATTCGCAATCCGTTATTACAGATTCGCAATCCGTTATTACGGATTCACTCGATGATCCCTCGAAGGCGCTATTTGCGTTGGACAGTAATGGTTTATTATATTGATTATATTTTTAAACATCTTTCCAACCATATTCATTTCAATTCACTTCATAACAAACGCTTTTTATATGATAGAGGGATATAAGTCCGGCCTTTCAGTTTCTTAAACCACGTTTTTTTCCCGTAAAGACCCACAAAGTTATTACAATTTCAACGGTTAGAACTGTGTATTTGTAAACATGCACTTCAACTTAGTTAAATATTTTGCTGTACATAGTAGTGGTTCATTAAGTGTACAATGGTTGCGGTGACTCGATTTGTACGAAAGCCCATTAGCGCCACAAAAAACCCATCAAATCCGTTATTACAGATTCGAATCCATTATTACGGCTTCGCAATCCGTTATTACGGCTTCGCAATCCGTTATTACGGATTCGCAATCCGTTATTACGGATTCGCAATCCCTTATTACGGATTCGCAATCCCTTATTACGGATTCGCAATCCCTTATTACGGATTCGCAATCCCTTATTACGGATTCGCAATCCGTTATTATGGATTCGCAATCCGTTATTACGGATTCGCAATACGGATTCGCAATCTGTTATTACGGATTCACTCGAGGATCCCTCGATGGCGTTTGCGTTGGACAGTAATGGTTTATTCTGCCTAACTTTTATTAAGCCCAAAGGACGACGTGTTCATAATTTTATGTTTCATTATTTTTGTTTAAGTACATGAAGTAACTGCAAATCGAGTCACCGCAACCAGACTGACCGCAACCATTGTACACGAACCACTACTACAGCAAAATATTGAACTAAGTTGAAGTGCATGTTTACAAATACACAGTTCTAACCGTTGAAATTTGACTTTGTGTCTTTACGGAAAAAATACGTGGTTTAAGAAAGGCCGGACCTACATGTATCCCACTATCCTATAAAAAGCGTTTGTTATGAAGTGAATTGAAATGAATAGGATGGTTGGAAAGATGTTTAAAAGTAGACTATAATAAATATAATAAACCATTACTGTCCAACGCAAATAGCGCCATCGAGGGATTCTCGAGTGAATCCGTAATAACGGATTGCGAATCCGTAATAACGGATTGCGAATCCGTAATAACGGATTGCGAATCCGTAATGACGGTTTGCGAATCCGTAATAACGGATTGCGAATCCGTAATGACGGTTTGCGAATCCGTAATGACGGATTGCGAATCCGTAATGACGGATTGCGAATCCGTAATAACTGATTGCGAATCCATAATAACAGATTCGAATTCGTAATAATGGATTAGATTTTTCTTTTTTTGTGGCGCTAATAGGCTTTCGTAGATTTGCAGTTACTTAAACAAAACTAATGAAACATAAAATTATGAACACGTCGTCCTTGGGCTTAATAAAAGTTAGGCAGAATAAACCATCTGTCCAACGCAAATAGCGCCATCGAGGGATCCTCGAGTGAATCCATAATAACGTATTATGAATCTGTAATAACGGATTACGAGTCGTCCTTTGGGCTTAATAAAAGTTAGGCAGAATAAACCATCTGTCCAACGCAAATAGCGCCATCGAGAGATCCTCGAGTGAATCCGTAATTAACGTATTATGAATCCGTAATAACGGATTGCGAATCCGTAATAACGGATTGCGAATCCGTTATAACGGATTGTGAATCCGTAATAACGGATTGCTAATCCGTAATAACGGATTGCGAATCCGTAATAACGGATTCGAATCCGTAATAACGGATTTAAAAAAAAAATTGTGGCGCTAATGGGCTTTCGTATTTTTCTAAGAATCTTTTGTTTATAAGTCAACTTCAAAAACAGTATGTGCACCTTCCACTAACAAATTACTCTAATAATATTATTGGTCCTGGATAGAGTGGAATATAAATTCAATAAATTATTAGTATTATTATACAATGATAAAATATTTTTGTTAGGTCTTAAATTGTATTTATTTGAACAGTTTCCGCTTGACTTAATTTTCCGTCAGTCTTACTTTGTTTATAATTGTTTTTTTCTTCTTCAGAATACAGCACATCCAGTACCCAAATGGTCTCTCCAAGTGAAAGATTTCCTACTCGTTGTTGTGTTGCATTCCTAATTTCCTTGCTGAGTATGCACCATATACAGGTAGAAATAGTACTCGACTAATTAGGTTATTAGTCAAAATTCACGAGAGGCTTAGACTTGCCGTCTTCATGACTTGCCTTTTCTTTCAATATCCTCAATTTAACAAACCGTTCTGTATAAAGATCATAGCTAAAAATCAAGCAATCTATTTTTAAAAATGCAACCAATAGCTCATACTTGACTTATTTTTTAGACATCATCAGTGCATCCAGTGCCTGAAAGGTGTACAGTGAAAGTTTCACACCCGTTGTTGTAGTGTATGATGCCCCATAGAGGTAGATCTACCTCTATGGTGCATCAGTTAATAACTCATTATGTTATTAGAATAAATTCAAGAGGCTTAGACTTGCCGTCCTCATGCTTTGTCTTTGCCTTGCATAATTATCATAAACAAAAGTCTTTTCTTTTAATATTCTAAATTTAACAAACCGTTCTGTATGACAATCAATGTCTAAAAATCAAACAAGCTATTTTAAAACATGCAACCGTAGCTCATACTTGACTTGTTTTAATGACATCATCGTCAGTGCATATGTTTAGAACAATCAATGATTCATGCACTGATACTTATTGAGTATCCAACTCACTGTTTTTTAAACCCTGTTAAAAACTTTTCAGAAATGTTACTTAATAATGTCAACATGAATAGCATAAAATAGTGTTTTTTTTATTAATCAATAAAGATTCGAAAAACCATTGAAAAATAAATAAACTACATTGAATGGAATACATAATACTTAAAAGTTGTACTTGTGTGTCATTCAAAGGCTCGTTTCAAGATCTGTGGCCAAGATGAAGGGGAAGTGGGAAAAATGTTCCTCTGTATGACTATGAACTGACAATGGACCCTTTGCCCTTTCAAAATAATCTAAATAATGTACTCTTTTGCTTATATTTTTTGTAATGTACTCTTTTGCTTATATTTTTTGTAAGTTCATCTTTGTTTTCCACTTGGCACATATTTAAATGCCTATGTCTCGCTAAAAACTTTCTAACTTCATAATGATGTCATAGGTTTTCAAATTTGGCTAAACAAAAGGTTGTTATTTATAAAATTTATAAAATTTTTAGCAGCCCTTTATTTCTTTACTTTCTTTACTTTCTCTAATATTTCAAAAGCTATCAGGATTGTTTTCAGCGATTCAATGATACAGCTTACGCATTAAAACAGCAGTGAGCCCACCAGCGATACCCGAACACCTAGTGTTTGTTGTCACAAACACGTTAAGTCTAGTTTTTCTTTGTTTTGCTTATTCTTCTGATTGTAGTTTGTCCGCAGAAAAAAACATACTTGCAAACCTTTGATCAACTTGAAACTTAATGTGACATTAGAACATAACGAGCAGAAGATGTGTGAGCAATGACGTCATGATGACGTCATCGGGTGTCAAATTACAAGCCATTTAAGGTCAAAAAGTGCCCTCATGCCAATGCCTGTATGTTTCTGAATAGGAAAGCTATAATATTCATATTTAAACATTATGATAGATCAAGATACGGGCAACATTTGAAAAGTTAACGCCAAATTCACATGACCTTTACTTCCGGTCGTAACGGAAGGTCAAAGTTTGCCTTTCTGCAATTCTTAACCAAAAAACATTTCCTGCCCAAATTCTTCACTTCTGTTTATCCGATCAACCTCAAATTTACACCATGTTAGAACCTTGATGAAACCTCCATCAAGTTGTTGTGACGTCATGATTACGTCATCAGGTGTTGAAATACAGTAAATCAAAATTTAATATTTCAAAAATCATAACTTAATCATTACTGAATGGATTGCTTCAATCAATACATCATCGGACAGGTCTTTTAAAACTCAACAAATGCTACACAAAGAGTTATCCCGGTTGTTCTTGACTTCCCGCTGAAAATGTAAGTTGAACATTACGTTAGTATTAGCCCGCAGGTCTGGTCATTCTGCTCCATTGACCACGCGTAATCTTGCATGTACATGTAAACGGTACACACACTGCGCCATTGATCTTAGGTGCAAAGTCCACGAAGACTGCATTGCTGTGTCGTGATGGTGACTGCTCTATATTCCGACATCCCTATGTTCCGACACCCCTATGTTCCGACATCCCTATGTTCCGACACCCCTATATTCCGACACCCCTATGTTCCGACACCCCTATGTTCCGACACCCCTATGTTCCGACAACCCAACCACCCCTATGTTCCGACACCCCTATGTTCCGACAACCTGCACCAACATTTTTTGGTAGCCATTTTTCCCAAAAACGGTGCAACTTAAAGAAAATACACCTGACCGCAATTTAATCCATTATCGTATACCGGTAGCCTAGCCTATATCTTATGCCGTTCTCAGAAAAGTTTAATTTATATGAAAAGTATTATTCTTCTATAGCAACTTTGGTTAAAAAAGAAGAGGGCTGATTAATTGGGGGGGGGGGGCAGGACTTATTTATTTATCATTATTAATTCTTATATAAAAAAAAAATTTGGGGGGGGGGCATTTTTTGGCGCATTTTTATACATATAGGCCTATATTTGTAATATTTTTTCGTTGGAAACATTTCATTCAAAATGAAACTTAGATAGTCACATTTGTTTTGAATATTGAACTCGCATGTGGGCTAACTTTATGCAGTAGTTTAAACAATAATTATAGCGATCCAGCACCCGTGATAGCTTCGTGCTTGGTGCGTGCGCTCGCTCGCATGGCGCGAAAAAGCTAGCGTTTAGAGCAGTCTGGATTTAGCTGTCCGTAATTAAGAAGGTCGTCCGTCCGTGTTACCTTGTACACCTACAGTATAGAAAATTTAAGTCGATGAGAAGTGATTCCAATAAAATAAAGCCAATCATCCAAAGAAGAGAACAGAGGAAATCAATCATTGTGTTTGTGTCCGTTTTACTATTCCGTTGTCTCTATGTTGTCTGTCAACTTGTACGTTAAAATAAATCAGTCCAGGAAAAGACCTTAGACCGCGCCAACGTGCTCGTTACAATATTTAAAAGAGAGTGAATGGTCATAAAGTAAAATGACTGAATGAGAAGAACGAAATCATGTACGCACTAGTAATACCAGGGCTAAAAAAAACAGAGTTTTAGTGGATTAGGGGGATATGCGTGAATTGAATGCGTGTTGTTGAATGAAGTTTGGCTGAAATTGGCCGGGAATATAAATTGTATTCTTATTATTGCTTATCAGAGTAATAATGTGCGAAAATAACGTGTCGGAACATAGGGGTGTCGGAACATAGGGGTGTCGGAACATAGGGGTGTCGGAACATAGGGGTGTCGGAATATAGGGATGTCGGAACATAGGGATGTCGGAACATAGGGGTGTCGGAACATAGGTTCAGTTGTCGGAACATAGGGGTGTCGGAATTTAGGGGTGTCGGAATATAGGGGTGTCGGAACATAGGGATGTCGGAATATAGGCTGAGTTGTCGGAACATAGGGGTGTCGGAACATAGGGGTGTCGGAACATAGGTGTGTAACCGTCGTGATACGTTATCCATGGTGGCGCTATACCAAGTTAATGGTCCTTTGTTACTGCACTCGTCGATAAATGCAACCATCCTTCGGAAATCTACGATGTTCGACGGTGGTCCAATGAATAGCTCATTGCATAACCTTCGTGTTAGCCTTTTGTTGGCTTGGTGGTAAATATCAACTGAACGAGTGTATTTTGCTGAACTGTTTTGGTGATTTGAATAACTTTTGATAACTGAGAAAATGCAATCGGAAAAAGGTCAACATAAATTTGACTCTGATCAACAACGGTTTTTATGCGAATCTAACTATTAGATCCTGTTGAATACTTCAAAGAAATACAATGTGACTAGCAAAATAAATTCAACATAAATTGCACATCGTGTAAACAGTAGGTTCTTATGCCCTTTTCATAATCATGACAAATGATGTTGCTTCACACATAAGGTAGCAAGCATGCGTAGTTTGATAACATTAATTTTTGAATTGTTAGTGATAATCTTTTAATTTATCAGTTAAGCATGTTAAGTTTGTGACTATTTACATGAAAATTGTTATACATGTGTATCTAAACTACTTTATGGAGACTCATACAGCAACGATATCACTTTCCCCCGTGTACACTAAAAGTATAAAAGTAATAGGTTTGCAAACGACTTTTTTTTGAAAATTAAAAAACTTTCAATATAAATCTGCTTACGCATTTTAGTAACATAACAGTGCCCCATACCCGAACACCTAGTGTTTGTTCTCACAAACACTAAATCTCTAGTGGATTTTTGAGTTTGTTCGCACACCTCAAAAATACACGCATCGTTGTCCGCAGACTTTGACATCTTTCCCAAACTTGCACGGTCATGCAATTTGGCAACATTATTACACCTGATGAATAAATGAAACAGAAATTTCGACAATATAATGACGTCACCCAATGATTTATTGGGTAATTAAGTGTAATTAATTTAATCAAATTTTTAGTTTTTAGTTTAACAAACAGAACTCGAAAACTTAGAACTTTAAATTCGTTGTTATTTCTTGGAAAGAAAGGGTATTGAATACTGATCACTTCATACAAAGGAACAAACGAACTTTGAGATACATTTCTGGGGGAAATCGGCATTTGAAAATGTTAAATCTTAATCCAATACGTAACGCAGCATGTCATGGGTTCATCCACTGGGAAAAGTTGTTGACATCAATCATCAGTACATGCACGCGCGCCATCACGGAATGTAATGGCACTGGTTTTTTTGGAAATTCACACACATCGCCAGCTTCAATGTTGAATTCCCTCAATTTGTGCCATATTCAGCGTCAGATTGTTTCCATATTCGCCCCTCTGTTGCTTTATGAAGAATATGGAATTGAAGACAAAGTTTCACTGAGATGGCCACCTGCTTCAGTGATTCGTATGACTTTTAATTATGTAAGAAAATGCAAGCAGAAAAAGACGAACATTGGTTATGTTTTGATCACACACCGAGAAGGAAGGATGTGTCATCGGATCGTGAAGGGTGTTTCAGACCCTCCTCACGGCATGTGTTTATCGTTGCTACACGGGACTAGAACGGTAAGTTTTTGTGTGAACATCATTGCTTTTCAAAATGATTCTTTTATTTATGCACAATTACGTTATAAAGTTTATCCTGTATCATCAAGTGGTGACGTTGGTGAGATGTTTTTAAAACTAAGGAACGTTTAATATGAACGTCGAAGAGATAGAGTTGGGCAATGGGGGATTGGTATGATTGTTGGCTGTGTCACTATAGTCAGAAAATGGTCAGACTGATGAATGTTTTCCGTCAACTTTGTATTGCGACATAATTATTTGAAAACCCTTCGAGAAAGTTTCCCCTAATAAGGTTTCGTTTATAAGTTGTTCACATCAAAAACAGGATGTGCACCTTCCACTAATTTTTTCTTGCGTAATTTGTATTGTTATGCGCCCTCGAACAGGTTGGTCATGGAGAGAGCGCAATATAAATTCAACAAATTATGATTATTATTATAAAATCATGAAATGTTGTGATTCTTGAATTTTATTTATTTGAGCAGTTTCAGCTTGACTTAATTGGCTTTGAGCCATACTTTGTTTGTAATTGTATTTTTCTTCTTCAGAATATACAACACATCCAGTACCCGAATGTTCTCCAGTGAAAAAAATCATACTCGTTGCTGTGTTCCATTCCCTATTAATTCCTTGCTGAATGTATGATGCACCATACAGGTAGAAATAAGTATTAACTCGTTAAAAATATTTTATTAGTTAAAATTCACGAGAGGCTTAAATTTGCCGTCTTCATGACTTGCCTTTATCTTGCATAATTATTAAAAACATGTGTTTTTTATTTCAATATTTTAAATTTAACAAACCGTTCTGTATGAAGACTAATGTCTAAAAATCAAGCGAGCTATTTTTTAAAATGCAACCAATAGCTCATACTATGCTCGACTTATTTTAACAACATCATCATCAGTGCATATGTATTGAACAATCAAAGTATCATGCACTGATACATAATGAGAAGCCAAATCACAGTATTTGAAAACCTGTTAAAACTTCTAAGAATTGTAACTTAATAATGTCAACATGATTTGCATAGTCGGATTTATTAATCAATAAAGAATCAATATCCATTGAAAATAAATAAACTTCAGTGAGTGGCATTCATGATAGTTGTAGCCCCTACTTGTGAGTAATTTAAAGGCTCGTTTTAAGATATGCAACCAAAACGAAAGGAAATTCGAAAAATTAATGTTGCTCTGTATGAAAGGACAATTTTGACCCTCTGCCCTTTCAAATAAAATAAATAATGTACTCTTTTGCTGACAATACGTTTTGTAAGTTCACCTTCGTTTTCCACTTACAATTTAAAGCACATAATTAAATACCAATGTCTCGATAAGAACTTATCTAACGTCATAATGACGTCATCAGTTTTCAAATTTGGCTTTAACAAAAGATTATTATTTCTAACACTCATATTGTGAGTTGCATTAATTTCCTGTGTAAACTAACATACAGTCAAAGAAGATTTACACTTTACTTTCCTTGAAATTTCAAAAGCTATCAACAATGTTTTCAGGGAATCAATGATATAGCTAACGCATGAAAACAGCACTGAGCCCAGCGAGAACCCGAACACCTAGAGTTTGTTTTACAAACTCTAAATATCTAGTGTTCAACTTACATTTTGAGCGGGAAGTCAAGAACAAACGGGGTAACTCGTTGTGTAGAATTTGTTGAGTTTTAAAAGACCTGTCCGATGATGTATTGATGGAAGCAATCCATTCAGTAATTATAAAGTTATGATTTTTTGAAATAAATTTTTTTGATTTACTGTATTTCAACACCTGATGACGTCATCATGACGTCACAACAACTTGATGGAGGTTTCATCAAGGTTCTAACATGATGTAAATTTGAGGTTGATCAGATAAACAGAAGTGAAGAATTTGGGCAGGAAATGTTTTTTTATTAAGAATTGCAGAAAGGCAAACTTTGACCTTCCGGTACGACCGGAAGTAAAGGTCGGGTGAATTTGGCGTGAACTTTTCAAATGTTGCCCGTGTCTTGATCTATCATATGCCCAAATATAAATACCATAGCTGTAATATTCAGAGACATACAGGCAATGGCATGAGGGCACTTTTTGACCTTAAATAGCTTGTACGTCATTGCTCACACACCTTCTGCTTGTTATGTTCTAACGTCACATTAAGTTTCAAGTTGATCAAAGGTTTGCAAGTATGTTTTTTTTTACGGACAAACGACTATCAGAAGAATAAGCAAAAAAAAAACACGAACAAAAAAAACACGAACAATAACAAAGAGTTGTTCGGTCTATAAGACCGAACACCTAAAAAATGCGCGCAGAACTATTTCAAGGGATGTTTTCCACCATGACCATCCTTATACCATGTAAGTTATGTGCAAATCTGTGAACATTTATATTTTTAATCTTACCAATGTTGTACACACCCTTTAACACAAAACAAATTTTAGACAAACATTTGTATTTGATATTTGATATTTTATTAAAAACAAAACACAAATCGTAGCCCGCAGGCCAAATTGGATGTGTTCTTACAAATTTTTAAAAAGGTACAAAAGAAGTTAATAGAAAAATATGAATAGATTTTTTAAACAAGATACATGTAGTGAATTTTTTTTTTTTTTAATTTATAAAAATACAAAAACACAAAACAAACACCGCGCGAACGGCGGGAGTTTCCAGAATCACCCACCCCATATAAACGGATGCAGTGTTTGCACCCAGTCAATTCCGTGGAGGCTTTACCGGCGAAGTAAACTGGCGTATCAATTATAGTCCAGTTTCCAACAATTCCGGTGAGCATTACACGTCGTACGGAAACTGGACGTTGAAAGGGTTTCCTTCGTTTTCTGTGTTTTAAATCTTAGTAAACTGGCCAATACATATATAACAGGCAAGTTTCCGTTGGGCATCACACATCGTCAGGAAACTGGAACACTGTAACAGTGTAAGAGTTTCCTTTGTTTCTGGCGTGTCGAAACTCCTTGTTTTATGTTCAAAATGTCACATTATATCACTCTTATTTACATGTACATGTGCAGTAATAGACATTACATGTACAGCTTTCCGTCAGTCAATACGCATGTACATGGTATACGGGATTTATTTTAGATTAGGCCATGTTGTCAAGACAAATGATGGAGATTACCCCCTTCATATCATAATGTGAAAAAAATGTGCACGCCATTTAAATGTGTATGTTTTCCCATAGTCATTCACAACAAAATTAACTGTTTTGTCAATAGCTTGTGTCATCAAATAATTCTTACGTGTTAAAGCCGGGTCGTTTAAGGGTGTGAAGTCTTTTATCTATATAGCGCCCTAAGCATTACTGGGTTTTGTACTTGAACTTTGAAGTCATTTTAACACGATCAGTTTATACTATTAATGTGTCTTAGAGAATGTGAATGTGGACTTCCAGGCATTATGGGAATGTTGTAAGTTTATGTAGCTATTGAAATTTAGTGGTCCCGTTTCAAAGCTATCGGTTATTAACCATCGCCCGGGACATGCGCCAGCTATCGAAACGAATTTAACCCATCACTGTCTGTTGCCGTAAAATGCCTGGGGGTATCTAATATCCCATAATGGCTCTAGCCATAGGTAGTTACCGTGGTGGGTATAACAAAGAATTACTTGGCGATGTCTGCATGTGAGGTATGAGATTTACCTCGTGGGGTCAATCGAAGTATGTGGGTCAAGGCTTTCCGGTGTTATTATTATACTGTCTCAGTTTTTATCCAGCTATTTGGGTGACGTAACCGGGCATTAGTGGCATTAATATACTGTTGGCAGCTAGCTGAGAGTCGAGACCGTGACACCAGAATGTCAACCGATCGGCGTAGAGAAGATCCGTACAATAAAAAATTCACCCACGCGCACTGCAGGACTATTATGACCGTCCTGTTTATGTATAATATCTGTTTTACTACTGTAAAAGAAAACGTCAATTAAACAAACAAACAATCAAACAAACAAACAAACAAACACCACCAAACACCACCAACACTCCAACGCCCCAACACCGCTACTGACAAAACTCTCCAGCCATGTATTTAGGAGAACAATCCAAAATAAGCCAATATGTTTCTAATTTTAGACAAACTACATGTAGACCTGGGTCGTATTTCACGGCTGCTGCTTACCGCGGAATGCTGCACTTACAGCCCTTATTAGCTTTACATAGCACCATAATCACACAACAGTTCCACAGAAGGCTAAATACGAGTATGGGATTTACCCCGGGAGGTCATCCGTGTGTCAAGGCTTTCCGACGTCGTTTGCAACACAGAGGGTCCATGCAAAAAATTACACACCGTGGGATTATGCCCTCGCTTGTTTCTTTTTATATTTTCAAAAACAGACAAACAACAAACAGATAAACACCCCAACAAGGAAAATAAATCAAACAACAAACTCCACAATAGCTCCACAAACACACCTAATTTTGCATGAAGGATTCTTTCGGAATTTGAAAAAAAAAAACACAAAACATCCAATCCGTTGCCATTTGTATAGCTCTCATGAGGTTGTCCTGTGTAACTTCACCAGTCGACTCGGTTCAAACACGAAAATTGTAAGCAATTATTTGTTGTCAAATCTGATGGCACGACATAATTGGCCTTTATTCTTGCGATGATAATACCGTTGTTTTCGGGGTTTTTGTGTTGTTTTTTCGACGATTAAATCCCACACAGCAAGCTGTTTGGTAGTATATTTATATCGAAGTTGATTGAATGTATATCGTCTTATCATTATTATTTCTACCTCCATGTTATCAGCAACGTGCTAGATTCAGAACATGCATCCGATGTTTTATTTGGTTATTTCAAAGATGACAAAAAATAGCCAGACGAGAGAACAAAACCATAACAAACAAACAAAACAACAACAACATCAAAACAATAACATCGACGACAACCAAGGGGAATTGGGCTATCATCCATTGTGATTTTTCGAATTAGCTTCCCTGCATATATGACACAAATAATTATAATGATCTCTGTGTTGCATGCTTGACAGTAAGCTGAGTCTACAACAAGTTCAACAACCACTAAAAAGAACATATTTATTGTTGGGATCCTCACATTAATTAACGTCCTTATAAACATTTGCAAATCACTTGCATTTTGCGCGTTGCCCGTTGCATAAAAATATGCTAATGTTTGGGTTTTTAGGAAATGAGTAAAATAATCGATCTTTAAAATTGATGATAAATGCCGATCTTTGAAAACAGTACATATTATGGAGTTGTTTTTTTCTCGTGATTCCGTTGACCGATTTAGCTGAAACTTTCACATGTTTGTTATTTTATGTATATAATTATTGGGTCACATCAAATGTTTGATTTGGCTACATTGAGCCACAAACCATAACATGGTGCTATGTAATTTGTAAAGGAATGGGTCGATCTGCTGTAGCGCTTTATAAACATACATGTTGTATTAAAGGCACTGGACACTTTTGGTAACTACTCAAAATATATAATTAGCATAAAAACTTACTTGGTATAACGAGCAATGGAGAGCTGTTGATAACACATTGTGAGAAACGACTCCCTCTGGAGTAAGGTAGTTTTTGAGAAAGGGGTATTTTCTCACTAAAATATTTGAATCTGAAAAATATTTCAGGCCAGAAGCCTTTTCAGGCATCTGAAAGCACACACATTGTGTTTTTCTCTCATTATTTTCTTGCAACTTCGATTACCACCATTGAGCTCAAATTTTCACAGATTTTGTATTTTATGCATATGTTGAGTTACGCCAAATGAGAATACTGGTCTTTGACAATAACCAAACGTGTCCAGTGCCTTTAAGCGCGGTATAAGTATCGTTATTATAATGTTCTGACGTTACGGGGGAACAGTTAGGGTTTTACCTGAAGCTTTTGCCCCTTAAAATGTTTTTAAAAAATGGGTCTTGATATTAACATTCGTTTGTTTGGTGACATTCCTTTACTATACTACCTTACTTTTTTCATTGAGTATTTAAGTCAGCCATTGTGTGCCATTATTTTTGATAATTTGAGTTCTCATTACGGGAAAGCTCCAATAATCTGAGTTTTGAACTATACATCCTTTTCAGTGATTAAGTGTGTTCACAATGTCATTACTTGGGTAAATAAACTTAATGGATGAGCAGTTAGCTGCCTGGGGCAGTCAGCAGGACTGCTGGCTTGTTCATGATCCAGTGTGAGTTGGTAAATACACAATTTATTATTGGGACCCCTTTCTTTAATGGAGCTTTCCTAAAAATGCGAACGACATTGTAATTGCACAAACTAACCATGCTACTATTTCAAACTGTTTAAGCTATTTTATTTATAAGTTCCTTGTAAGTTTCAACTGGTTAAAAAAAGTAACAAACAAAAAATAAATAAACCAGCATCAACATTAAAGTTCGCCTTCCTGTGTTTCTTATTATAGATTGTGATCGGAACAAGAAATTTTAAAATAAGTTAGAATGAAATTTAAGGCAATGGCATTTTCATAATTATTTTATGATTTGTTTTGGATTAATGTTTAAAGGGTGATGGATTACTATTGGCCGATGGTCGGGGGTCTTGACCCAAAATTATTTAGGCCATTTGCACACAATTACCAGCAACTTCCAGTCCAGGGCGTGCTAAGCATTATAGGAAACGGCCGGTGCACATTTCCATCAGCTGTTTCCATCCTTCTTTACAATAAGGGATGTGTGCATTTCCAGCCATTTCCAAGGCGCTGTATGTAAGCATGGGGAACTGAGGGTGCATATATACCAGCCGTTTCCAGGCGCTGGAAGCATAGGGAACGGAGGGTGCACATCCTATAGCCGTTTCCAGGCGCAGTAAGCATGGAAAACGGTGGGTGCACATCCAAGCCGTTTCCAGTATTTGTAAGCGTGGGAAACAGGGTGCACAATTCCAGCCGTTTCCAGGCGCAGTAATTTTAGGAATCGGTGGGTGCAATTACGCTTCCCGAAACGGGCTATAAACGAGATGTCGGAAAACGGCAGGATACGAGCAAGAAATGGCTTGGTTTCCAGCAAGTTTTCTTTGACGGAAACAGCATTTTTCGCACAGTGTTAGTCTTTTGTTGGCTTGGCGGTAACTGGCCTGTTTTGGCTGATTGTATGACTTTTGATAATTGACTCTGATCAACAGCAGTATTTACCAGAATCCAACTTTTAGATCTTTATGAATACTTCAATAAAGTACTGTGTGAACAACAAAATTAATAAACTTAAACAATGGGTTCCTAGGCCCTGAAAAACTTGACAGACGTTTAATTAATACACGTTCTATCTAGAGCTCTATGCAGTCTGAAGTAGTAATTTTAGCACTTGTTTCCCGTGTGAACTATGGTACAAACGCAAGAGACTTTATACATTTTACTTTCTTTGACAATTCAAAAGCTATCAACAATCTTTTCATCGATTCAAAGGAATAGTTCACGCAATAAACGCATTAAACACATGACTGACCCCAAGGATACCCGAACACCTAGAGTTTGTTTTACAAACTCTAAATCTCTAGTTTGGTGCTCGGGCATTCGGCCCGAACGACTCTTTGTTATTGTTCGGTGTTTGAAACTTCAAGACTCTTTTATCTCTCAAACCCAGTTCTTCTCAGAAGCAAGAAGTCTCCCAAAATGGGCGTGTCGTGGTCGAGCGGTTTAGTGCATCGGACTCAAGTTCTGGTGGTTAAGTCAACAGGGTGTGGGTTCCAACCCCGGTCATGACACTTGTGTCCTTGAGCAAGACACTTAATTATAATTGCTTCTCTTCACTCTGGGATAAATTGGTACCATTTAGGGCAGAGTTGGTTCGTGCTTTTGATTTAACTTGGTGTGCTACATATTTGGCAGCACCGACTGTATACTCCCAAGGGAGTTGAGATGACCGGGAGTAATAATTTTGGAGCACCATGATCATGCATGAACACTGAATGACTGTTTTGAGTGCTATAAAAGAAGCCACTATCATAAAAATCATTACCCATAAACCTACTCAGTTTTTAAGTCTAGACTTACAGCAACTAAGCGGTTGTCCTCGTAGTAGCCCCAGCAGAGCTCTGGGGCCTCTCTGTGCCACAGTTCTACTTCTTCTTTTTGGGACGCAACACCAACAGGGAAACCTGCAAGTATACATGTAATGTTCCCGTATTTGACTACAAAATATACTAACATTGAATCTCCTGTTGCATTCAACAAGCCTTGAATTATATGGAGGCCATGGAGGCCATGGCTTTTGTTGCCCTGGTCTTGGGCTTTGTGCCCTTAAAACATTCCCGTAGGCATTAAGATTTTCCAATGGAAACGCCTTTTGAAAAAAAAAATTGCCTTGCCCTCTCAAAGATGAAATTCCAGGCCTGGTTCAACACTAACCACAAATAATAGATGTTTAGTTTTCATAACCTAAGATTGTTAAATCGAAATATATATTTGGCCGTGTTTTTGAACCACGTATTTTAAAGTGTCATACACCATTACCGCCCCAAATCATCGGGCCTTAAGCATTCATGAAACCATCCCAACTCCTTAGGAGTATGCAGCACCAGCAAATAATGCAGACTGATTACACTTACTAGTGGTTTCTATCACTGCCCATCTCCGTGGACCTTGGTTCGAAACCCACTTATGACCAAAGCCTTGCATGTGGATTGCGTGGGTTTCCTCCCACATCTAAAACTGTCATTTCTTCATCATCTTCTCTCAACAGGTATCTTCAGGCATACAGGTTACAGTCCAAGTAACTTTGGAGGGTTCCTTGGTTTCAGTACCAGAAAGACATATTCTGCAATCTCTAAACCTAATAACGGACACCCATTTGTCTGCTGCATTGTGAGTTTCTCGATTACTAGAGTTAACATTGTTTACCATCACAGACTAGGCATGTTTGCTAGCATGTGGCCTCAATCCTCCCATATATCCTCTTCTCCTATGTCACTCCATACCAACATTGTTTGGACTCGGATAAAACTGGTACATGTATGCCTAAGTCTGTGATAAGCACTTGTTGTTCGGGCCTACTGGCTCCAGTCCATCTGAATCATTCACTTTGGTAATTATATATGGAAGGATTGGGGACTGTACAGAGTAATCAATACAGTGCTTTAATACATATTCTTACCTTGCACTTCAAACAAGTACGATTCATTAACTTCTTCTGGCTTCATCATACGCATAAAAGCTGCACTCGAGGACATTTTCTCACCAATGATAATTATCGTCCAAGTCCAATCAAGGAGTTTCAACAAATGTTTCAAAAATATATTGGCGATTGGCTACAATGGAATCCGTTTTACTTGCATCTACACTCCAGAAGAATTAAACGCTGATGTAGTTGAGTTCATATACAGATAACTATTTTGCAGCATACCTCTACTTGTCTGGCATGCCTGGTGACTTGTGTACATAATGTGAATACTTATTTGTTATCTGGAGAGCTGAAAGGCCGTTTCACTAAAAGGCTGTCCCCTTAACGTGAAATGGAATAGTCCACTTCAGGGACTCCCATACCTGTTAAACCTACAATTTGCATATTTCTCTAAGCCTTAGGCTTCCCACGCTAGAATTTTATACCACAAGAGGGCGCCCTCCAACGCCCGCCCCTGCCCACGGCCAACTCGTCCTCTTTTCTCTAGCGTTCAGCGAAGACTATGGTGGCCCTGAAGGGACATCGCACATCGCAAATATCTTTGCAAATATTTGCGATGTCGCAAATATCTTTGCAAATATCTTTGCAAATATTTGCGATGTCGCAAATATCTTTGCAAATATCTTTGCAAATATTTGCGATGTCGTAAATATCTTTGCAAATATTTGCGATGTCGCAAATATTATTGCAAATATGTTTGCAAATATTTGCGACGTCGCAAATATCTTTGCAAATATCTTTGCAAATATTTGCGACGTCGCAAATATTATCGCAAATATCTTTGCAAATATTTGCGACGTCGCAAATATTATCGCAAATATCTTTGCAAATATTTGCGACGTCGCAAATATTATCGCAAATATCTTTGCAAATATTTGCGACGTCGCAAATATTATCGCATACTTTATCGCATACTTCGTCGCATAGTTTGCATATTTGTGGTGGATATTTTTTCAAGAGCCTAGATGGTCTTAACCCAGGTAGCAAGCCAACGTTGGTCCAACGTTGCACCAACGTTGTCAAATACGGATGACAACGTTGGACCAGCGTTGTCCGGCAACGTTGCACCAACGTTATTTTGCATGTTGAGACAACGTTGCAGCGACGCTGGATCCAACGTTGCTCCAACGTTGGATTCACGTTATTCCCACAATATCCAACCAAACTTGTCATTATTCCCAACAAATCCCACAAGTTTCCAATGTTAATCCAACCAGATTCCACCCACTTCCAACAAATTTCCAGCAACTTTCCAACAGACCATTTTAGGCTTCATGGCATATGAATAGACAAATGACTAATAAAGTGACTTCCACAAACTTGGAATGAGCTTTAACTCATCCGACAGCATAACAACGAAAGTGACAAATGACTGCGATACTGACAAATATCACTTTATTCTTAAAAACGCATGTACATGTACAATGAAATAGAAATTTTGCAGGCACGATATAAACATTTTTCCTTAGCTTAATCATGAATCAAAATAATACTGTGTATATATACTGTTCAATAAGCACACATCTGCCCGGTATATAACCTGATTTATAAAGTGACTTCCACAAACTTGGAATGAGCTTAAATCATCGGACTGCATAACAACGAAATTGCACCTGAATACTTGTAACACCAAGAATAAAAATACATGTACAATAATAAAACCCTTTTAACATAAATGTAAATGTACTGCACATCTGAGGCAAGAATGTGACACAGAGCACCACTTTCTGTTGTCTCCCAATTGTCTCCCAAAACATCCAAAGAATTTAAAAGGAAACATTCCGGTTTTCGGGGGGGGGGCAGTTTGGCCATTAATACAACCGGGAATAGTGCAACAGTGAAACGTTGAAAATTTCAAACGTAGTGGCCAAGTTTCATTTCAAACATGTAACAGCATTACCCCAGTAAGAGTTAAAACAAGTCTAGGCAAGACACTGGCTGCTTGATAGTTGGCGAACTCATTGTATATACTCAGTGCATATATGGAGAGACGCGTGGACAACTGATTGTCACAAACATGGCCACCTATATAGGTTCAATTGTTTATTAAAGGGCAAAACAAATCATAGAGGGAAGTCTGAATGCGTAGCCCGAATTCCTATTTCTTCCACAAATATAATCCATTCATGAAGTGTTTTCAGTTGTTCTAATCAAACAGTTTTGATGGTTTAACATACTCTGTACATCAGCAAGCAGTCATATCTGTTAACAAAATTGACGTCTGGAAAGTGCAGAAAAGAAAAAGCAGTGTACATGTATGAGTTTAACAAACGATAAATGCAACTTAATATACACTTATTCATTCTCCAATGTCTCTGAAATGGAGAAGGTAATGAAGTGATTGAAATGACAAAAATAATTTGTGTTCCTATTCTTAGTCACTTAAGAGTCAAACATTCTCTTAACAATAAACTGTAATTCTACATTTTGTTCTCCACTCCTTTTTTTCTTTATTATACAATTAGGTCCCAAAAGGCCTATGTCAACAGGGCAACTTTGATAAGCAATTCGGAGGCAACATAAAATAAAACCCAGAAAATGGTCAAATGTTACATAATGGTTGTTCTCATAAAATAAAGAAACAAAGAACAATTTCAGTAAATCAATAACACACATTGGATTCTGGTCTTCAGGGAGATTGCTTGGGACTGGTTGAATGTAAATTGCCCCAGTCGACTAGGGACACTCATCTGCAAACCACAAAGCCCTTTTTACAAGTAAAAAGAAAAGCAAAAACGAAAAAGAATGGCTTTTCCTAAAAGTGCAAAAACAGCCAAAATTGTCCAATATATCCTTCACACCTCCATCAATGTCTCAGTGTCACTGTCCGGCTCACTTGAAGGGTCTGCAGTGGTCTCCGTGGTTCTTCCATCCTTGAATTTTTTCTTGCGGATGGACCCATGTCCATCCAAATCAAAGCTGTAGCGGAGATGGTTGGACACTGCATCCCGCACTGCCTCTTGGCTGGCATTTTCATGCCCGCCGTTTCGTCGCACTGATTCTGGTGAAAAAGTAAAAATATTAGATAAATACAGTAGCCTACAAAAATGGTAATTGGGGTTGTTCACCCTGTCGGATTGCCACTTTTGCCTGTGGGACTTACAAACGTTTACACAGCTAGGCTTCTTGGAAAATTCTCCACAAACTTGTTCAATATTTTTGTTTTCTTATAATGTATGTTTCATATTTTGTTAACAAAACATTGTTAGGTATATATACCTTCATGCTTCTCTCTGACTAATTCAAAGAAATTTGTATATTTCAGTTTCAGTGCAATTCACGCAGCAACATCAGAGTTAGCAGCGAGTTGGTACATGCATGCATGAGCTCAACATAAAAATCATCTCATACATGTAACTTAAATGAGAACAAAACCAAAATGACTTGAAAGAATCTGTTCTTTTGCTTGGTAAATGGCTGAAATCCAACTGTTTACAAGTGCATTAACTCTCCCTCTGGATGCTTTGGTATATGCATGCTAATGCCTCACACACAACCTGTGGGCAAAGCCACCCTGCTCCTTAAAGCTGCATGGGTGTTTGTGAAGGGCAGCAAAAGGGGCTGGCCATGAAGTTGCCCAATGAACACCCCATTATTACCACTTTTGTTTCGTCCATTGTAGCTACTGTGTATTGTATTCCATTCTTTGTTAAGCCTGAATCCCTCAATGGAACATATACAATGCCTGCTGCACGTGTGCAGCAGGCATTAAGTATGTTCCTTTGAGGGATGCAGGCTTAACAAAGAAACTCCACGCTAAAATCCTATTGAGGGAAATTTCTGCACTTCACATTGCTTCACAGCTGTGAGGGGTTGTGATTAGCAGGGCCTGGGCCAGAGGTGACCCCAAACATAGAAGGGTTAATAGATGCATTTTGCCAAACTGAAAAGGCTCCCTCCTAAGGTACATACAGAAACAATCCTACTTACTGATTATCACAGAGACAATGTTCTTGAGGACACTGAAAGGCTTTTTTGGCCCTCTCTGCCCAACCCAATTGCACTGTGTGGCCAAGGCTGTTGACACCAGATCAACCATGATCCCTCGAACCACCTTTCCTAGGGTGGCACCGCCGATCAATGAGAGGCGCTTAATCTGAACCAAACAAAAATGACAATTAATGTTTCAGTTAGTCATTTAAGCAGAACAAGAGCACACGGGTTGACTGAATATGTAATTGATATAAAATACATGTATTAAACAATTTTTTTAGCAATTTTTGCCCCAAAAGGCAATGATATGAATCTCCTATTTTCAAGAACATACATACATAGGAAGATATCTTATAGAGGGACATTCTTTGGGTGAATTCATCAGCACCATTCATTCAAACGTTACACTCTACTTTTCATGGTCAATATTAATGTGGTATTATATTTAAACAAAGCCAAGTACTAACATGTGTGTTTTCCTATTATGTCTCAAGCTATTGAGGACAAACAATGCTGAGATGAAAACATCATAGTTCGCTTTCCTATGAAAACCGGTCATAGGAAAGCGAACCATGATGTTTTCATCTCAGCATTGTTTGTCCTCAATAGTATATGATACACTGACTTAAACACAGGAGTTTAAATGAACTTGTTTACAGTGACGTGTCACATAAGTCACCGCCAAATTTGATGTGTGTAAAATTGTTTCTATGTAGAAATTTACCATGAAAGAAGTGCCACAGTAGAACAACTGCAAAGGAGTGAAAACATTTCCAAACACATTTTACACTTGAGCGCTTCCCACGCTGTGCATGTTGTCATATTGTATTTGCATTAATTAAAAATATCATATGACCAAATGACATGAAACGCCGTATATATTCCATGGAACATGTCATATAAATTGCAGTACAATTGTGTTGTGCTATTAAATATACCTACCAATGATTTTTTAAGAGTCTGGTTTTCGGCAAGCCGCTGATCCAAATCCTTTGCAGAGTCGTACGTGGGCAAGGGAAGGTCGACTTCTTCTGGTAGATCCTCTCTCTCTTCCAAAGATTCCTTGTTCGAAACAAGCATGGTGAGCATCCTTGAGTTCCTCTCAACTTGAAGCAAAATTGCCTCGAGTGTTTCAAGGATTTTAGCCTCGGTTGCTGCAATAAAAATGAAAATGTATTCGTTTATGATACATGTACAGGTCATCTGACCAGTTTACATCACAGGTTTTCAAAGCCTGATACTTGAGTGAAAATTACCGATAGAAATTAATATTTCCCCAAAATTACTGTTAGTCTATGTGCAACTGCAATTGTTGTGCAGAAGACAATAGAAACCAGCTGAAACGTTGGTAAAAGATTATTCAAGATCTGTTTGAATTCAGGTCAAGTTAACTTTTCAGTGCTAAACCTGAGGTCGTGATATTGAAGGGTATTCATCTCAATACCTGAAACTCCCTTGCTGGCAGCCTTCTCTCGAGTTAATTGGGCCAGCGATGTCCTAGAGGAGCTAGAGGAGCGAGAGGAACTGCTGTGGGAGGTAGATGGCTCAATAGCGGGAAATGACATGGGTGATATTATATGTGATCTGGGGGAAGGTGTTGGCCTCATTGATGATGTCGGTTGCCTAGAAGATGTAGATGGAGGCCTGGTGGATGATGAAGGTGGCCTGGCAGATGCAGACAGACTAGCAGATGGCAAGGTTGGCTTGACAGATGATGAAGGCAGTCTGCCAGATGATGGTGGCCTGGCAGCTGTTGAGGGTGGCCTCGTGGATGAGGGTGGCATGATAGATGGTGAGGGTGGACAACTTTCCAGTTCATCTGGATGGATGAACTGGATCCTTGGTAGGGGTGGAAAATGTATCCTTGCCTTTTTGGGGCGATGTGGTGTGTCTTGCCCATTGTCCTCATCACTGTCCGACTCAAATGGGCTGTATCGGTGGCTTTGCCTGGAAATTAAAACCAATTGAACTATTTGAATATTTGCTGTGTTACCTAAGCACAATGATAATCTCACAGCATGCACTGCTTTTGAAAAACATTGAAGAGCTACATGTTACCACCTACATATTCCTTGTTTAACAAAATCGAAGGAATACTTGGAGGAAAAATGTGTTATTTGCAGAGGCAAGTAGAAGTAAACACATGGATATGGATGGGCCTGTCAAGGTACATGTATGTGAGACCATTTACCAAACTCCCTAATTACTTACATCCTTCTTCGTTTGCTCTTCCTGATGTTCTCGGCTGTTGAGCCTTCAGAGGGCGTCTGCAGGCATTCTATGGACACATCCTCCTCAAGAAGAAGTTTCATCTTCTCCTTGCACTTCAGATAGTCATCTAATAGTTTCAAGCACATCAAAGTAAATACATATCTTACAAGGCTTTCTTATTTTGGGAAATTCTGTATCAACACTGCTTCTTGAAAGCTTTGTCAATTAAATTTGCCCCACCTACAAAGTTTAGTATTTTACATTGATGCAAGTATATTTTGTATTTATACCATGTATGGGGCATGTTATTACTCTGTATTGGCTCCATCTTTATAACGAGCTAATGTGTAAACTGGAATCTACAAATGTATAAGAGCAGTAAGCTTCATTTTTTTAGTCTTTAATTACATTTTGACATTAGCGGTGTGACTATTTAAATCATACAGAAACATGAAACTGTCCGAAATAAACAGAATATTTATGGCTTCTTGCTAGAAAAACAGATGTGTGGATATATACATGTACAGTGCGTTTTTTACAAAGTGTTCTTCTCTTTTCACAAAATGTGAAAAGATAATTTGCATCACGTACATATCGATCATTCCTGTGACGGATATTGGAATTTGTTCTCAAAAATGCCACAACTGGATATGAAACATATGCAACAAAACTCTTCTTGTGTTCATGTACACAGAACACCGAAGTTATATGTACTTACCCGACTGATACAGGATTTCGATGTCATGACAGTCCCATTCTGCTGCTGCCTTCATCTCTCCCACTACCATTCGGTGAAGACGAATTGCACTTGGTGACACTTGGGGCCACTTGCATTTTGTATTGTGGTCTCCTACAACTATCCAGTTCTTGTGGACCACAGCGACCTCTGCCTTGGATTTGAACTCGACCAACACATATGTTTTCAGATCCATGGTGAGTTGCTGCATAAAGATTCATTTAAATACACCTGATGTTGCATTGATTTAAAAAAATACAATATGTGACATGCAAACTAATTTTGTAGTCATTTCTCATACTGTATGGAGAAGTGGTACAGCAATGTAAATTTCATTAACATCACCCGGTCTGTCATTTACCCTGCAACTGACTTTGGGAAGAAGTACATACTTAGATGAAATAGCCTGAGCCGGAACAACCTCAAGATCATCGTTCAACATGGCCACTTCGAATATTCCAACATGTGATGATTTCAGTGGATATGAAAAGAAATCCCGACACTGCTGAAATGGTTGAAAAGCAATGTAGATAACATTGTTCTTCACCAGCAAGTTTCGAACCAAGCTTATCTGCTGGTTGACCATCACACAGTTATCACCTTCCACTGAAGAAACATAACCAACAGGAAGGTTAGCCGCTTTGTACTGATGACATGCCCCGAAGTGTACAGGCAGAGGACCCTCAGAATGCCGTTTTTTCACTCCGTTGATGCCTCTATTCTTGTGTGTCGTGATTGAACAATTCTCCGACAATCTTCTGATTACCTGCTGAAGGGGGTTCTTGGGAGAACGAACCATTTTTTTCAACTGACCCAAGAAATTTTCGAATGGGAATGCTGATATGTTGTCCAAATTGCCATGCAATCTGACCTCATTAGCAAGATGAACCAGTCCATGAACATTGTACACCAGTTTATCCTTTCCATACATGTCGCCAAAATGCCGCACAAAAGCAACTAAAAGCTTGTGGGCAAGATCGCACATAGCATGACAGAGAGATGGGCTGATCAGAATGTGGATTCCCATTGAAAACAGCAAGAAATGTTTATACATTGGATTAGGTAAAGCATGGGCAAGGATAACAGGACCAGTGTATAAAAGAAATTGCCGGAACTCCGTCGCTTTCCACCTGTCAACTTCTGTAAGTGTGCGTGGCTTGCGAGAAAATTCTCTTGGCATACATGACTTGAGAGCCACCAAAGAGTTTGACATCCCAAGGAATTCTCTTGAACTCAGTCTACATGTCAGTGGGCCACTTTTCAACAACAAGATTAGCTTCCTTGTTACCCCTAGGCAAACGAGGTGCATGTAGTCTAGGGGAAACTGCGAAATCATTCCAAGGCCTAACAGATGAAAGGGTGATGTGCCTGTGTGGTGTCCATCATCAGTCATGTCACTGAAGTCCCTATCAGTTCTGAGAGCAGAATCAGTTTCAGGAAAGAGCAAGCGTCCATCCCATTCACCTTCTTGAATGCATTTATCGCATCCATGATAGCCACTGTGACCTTTCACACATTTCACAAACGCTCGGGCAGGGGTGTCACAGATAATAGTGGATATCTCCAGAGGAAGCAAACGATCCTTAAATCGTATTCCTCCAGCGGCTTGTACTGCATGCATATCCTGAACAAAATCTGCCAAAAATTCAGTAACCCGAGGTTTAGAGTTACCATAGAACAGCCCTATTATGAAGGGCTCCTTCTGCGGTAACTGCTCAATCATGCCCAATATTGGCCAGAACTGACCTGATGAGCTCTTGAATAATGGAAGCCCATCAATATTCATCTGCAAAGACAACTGGTTCATATACTGGGGCCCGCTATAAGAGTTGAGTTTAGATGTTATTGAGGTCTGTAGTCCAAAATGATGATATGACCCTCCACCGATCACCTTTGTTGAGTAAGAGACAGTTGTTTGAAGTAGTGTTCGAGCATCCTTTGGAAGATTTGGATGGTTAACTTGAAGCAGGGATAGCAAACCCGACAAGGCAACTTGTGGAATTTTGTATTCAATGGCCCACTGAGCTAGACTGTCTTTTAACTGATTATTATTCCTGTCTTTGTGAGCACTGACATTTGAACTGTAACTTGAATTGCTGGCGGTTTCATCAAGCGGGTACACCTGAAAATCAATTTCATGAGGTTCTCTATCATCTTCGTCACTATCACTAGTACTAGTAGTATCATCACTAGGCGTAGACATATCGTTTTCAATGTCAGCAGCTGTGGAATGTTCAGATTCTTCCCTGACTGACGAATGCTCTGGACTACTAGTAGTACTAGGCCTATCCATGTGTGAACTAGGACCAAGATTTGAAATGTCATCAGTACCATTTGCAAAAGAATGCCAGTTATCCCCAGCAACCTCTGACTGAGCTGTATGATTGGAGTTAGGTCTCTCTGTTTCAATTGACTGAAGGTATCTTAATACTCTTGTCCGGGCTTGTCTATTGCGTGCTGAAACGAAGGTTGGTTTGAACTTCACACACAATGACAAAGGTCGATGAGCCATGCTGAAATTTTACAAAGGTGGCCTGCCCTACATGCAACAAGTCGTAGACCCATCTAGCTCAGCTATAATGTGAGGTTATATAGTAAGGAATGAAGACAGTGAATATTCCTATGACAGCTGAAGGCTAACATCCATATAACTTCATGTAAAGTCAGTATTTTCAAACAGCTACCAATTTTACACGTTGATTTCCATTTGACCATGTTGAAAATGAAAGCAAAATGCTGACACTATCATTTTGATCAAAAACGTGGCCTAAAAAGCTGCAATTTCAAGTCAATGGAACAAATAATAATGACCTGATACATACCCACAATTGTACTGAAGAAACCAATGCAACATATAAATATAACGCAGGACGACCTGGGTCAAAATGTGGAAACAAATCACACTCAAAAGCAGATAGATTTTTGTGGTAAATAACGAGGCGAGGTCAAGGAACAGAGTGCTTATGATGAATGAACAACGTGGTGTACGTGTATGACCATGTGTATATGCACACATGTGCCCACAGCCAGACTAGTTCCCTGCACTGTACTTGACATTTATGTGCAGCATTGGATGTGGGAACCAGCCTAGAATGGGGAATAAACTGGCTTCCAGTCCCTACACTGTTTGCTTTGCAAGTGCTAATACAACAATACTATACAAACACGGTGCTCCCAATACGTATTGGGAACCAGTCTGTTTTTGGTGTAATTCTTGCATCCACAGACCAAAGCTCCCCCATCCCCCCCCCCCCCCCCCCCCCGCAAAAGAAATTGTAAAAAACAGTAGGAAAAGGAAAGAAAAGGGAGAGGAGAGAAGGAAGGGGAATGCCTTAACCATGTTAGTTTTATGTGAATGTTTTTCTTTTCGTGTTTTCTCTGTTTAACTATTTTACTGAAATTTTGACTTTTAGCCCGGCCCCCAAAAAAAATTATAGATCCGCCAGTGTGTCTGTATATTTTAAAAACTGCCTGAATAAAATATTGTTATTTTTTCCTTCAAATGTTTATGAGATACATGTATTTTTTTATTGTTCAAGCATACTACACACAATCAGAAACATGAATTAACAATGGAAATGGTACTTGGGTTTAACAAAATATATCCAGTAGACGTAATTTCCAGCAGCATCCCCCACCCCGACCATTTCTTACAAGACAAAATATTTCTTCTTCTTCTTCTTCTTCTTCTTCTTCTTCTTCTTCTTCTTCTTCTTCTTCTTCTTCTTCTTCTTCTTCTTCTTCTTCTTCTTCTTCTTCTCCTAATTCTTATCATTATTATTTAAAAAAAATAAATAAAAATGCGCTGGAAGCTAGACAAGCATGTTTACATGTGTGCATGAAGTCTGAAACAAACTGTAAATCTTTGAATCATAAGCGATTCAACAAAATATTTCTCATTTACTCCCAACAAGTTTCCAACATTGGAAACACGTGAAACCAACCAAAGATTCCAACGTTATAGCAAATGAAATCCGACGTTGCCGCAACGTTGGACCAACCAGTTTTTCCAACGTCCAACGAGTTGCGAGTTTCCAACGTTGGACCAACGTTGGCTTGCTACCTGGGCTATTGTTACAAAAATGTGGTTGAATTCTCTAGGAAGATAATGGGGTCGTAAGCCCACAGTCAAAAGCTCAATATCAGGAGAGCAAAAACGTTGTTTAATGCAGATGTTCGTACACCAGTTTTTGTTCACGTAAATGCACACACCTCCCCCTATGGATTTTCCTGAGTCGATGGTACGATCCGTACGTTCACATACGTACCCATCAATATGTGTATCATAAGTAGTGTCCGTTTCCCTAAACCAGGTCTCGCTGAAGCACATAATGCAACTATCACGATATTCATAGAGATGATCAGTACATGCTTTAAGTTCATCCATTTTGTTCCTTAAGCTTTGTGAGTTACCTGTTATAATCGATGGAAGGGATGGGTTAAATTTACGCCTTCGGAGTCTAGCACGAATGCCGCCTTTCCTTCCTCTTTTCCGGCGAGCAGCACAGCCTTGCGAAGGAATGTTCACACCACTGGGCAGGGCGTTGACCGTTGGCCTCAGTTTCAACAAAGCGTCCCGGGTGTATACAAAAGGCAATGGCCGTTCTTGCAACGATTGAATATACATGGGTTGAGATAAAACATGGCTAAAATTGCCGATAAGAAGGGCAGTGACGATCCCTTGCCACAACAACATTGTTCTTGACAATATTATACAGCTTCACAAACATCAAAACAGTCAAAAAAGTGACACAGTTCACAAATAAACGTGAACAATTTACTAAAAATTACGGACAGAAAATTGCATGCGGGTGGTCGCCACTGAGCAGCGCCCTCTAATCCAACTAATCTCTTGAAATTTCATCAAACAAGAAAAAAATTGATTCAATTTCTTAACGGGATTTGTGCGCATTCACACGTGTGCGTATTTGCATAGCCACAATCACAAAAAGCAAATGTGGTTATCATTTTAATTATTATTATTTGTTCTGTGCTAAATCGTTGTATCAGTAAAAACAGCCTTTTGTAATAGACCATGCAAGTCTTGGGCGTATTCAAACGTAGGTCCCAATGTTCGAACACTTAAACAGTCTATTGCAATGAGATAATTTGAGACCAAGACTAACCCAGCTAAAACAATTTAGCATGGAACTACTTGTGAGTGTGATTTGTGAAATAATTATCAAGGCGTATACAAACTTTAATGAAAATATCATGTAAAAAGGTCTTGCAATTTCATTTAAAACAGATAAATACGGATAGATTTTATTATATATTCAATGTGAAATGCAAGACTTTAAAACCATCACAAAGTTGACACCCAAAGGCAAAACCAGGCATAGCTCAGAAACAGTTAAATGGAATTTAAAGGGCTGAAACCGAAGACATTATTCTTTATCTTGAGAAATACTCACCTCAAAGGCCCTTAATATGTGTTATTTGAAAGCTCCTTTTCTAATCTACTTGATCTGCAAACAACCCAGTTTTGGGTTTTGGCAGGAAATGCCTGGTTTTTGCCAAACAGTTTGTAACCAAAACTTGGCTGTGATTCCTGGTTATACGGCAGTTATAGGTTGAATGATTTCTGACTGGAACACCAGAACAAAGATATTGTCAAAATAGAGAACTGCCAATATTAAGGCAGGATGGCTTAGTTGGTAGATTGACTGCACGTTAATCCAGAGGTCGCAGGTTCAAATCCCGCTCAATAAATTTTTTCTTTGTTCACGCAGTAATTAATTTTTAATGCTAGTTAGTGAGTCTGTGTAATATTGTTGACTGAATGTGTTATAAGTAATAAAGGTAGAGAAATGAAAGTGCTACAAATATTTCTTTTGATCATAGACGATCACAGTGTTTATGTTTGCTGTCCATCTGTATTACTTAATAATTTTAACTTTATTTTTGGCTCTTCTCAGATAACAGCCCAATTAGTTTTCTGATGGCAGTCAAATAAACGGCCACAACCCCCCCCCCCCCTTAAAAATAAAACAAAATAAAACAAACTATTATAAAATAAGTATAAATAAATTAACAAGCAAACACATTTTTAAAAAAATAATTAAAAATAATATTGAATTATGGTGCCAACAGATACTCAAAACTATCTAGTTTGCAGTATATGCAAAAATGTCATTAATTTCCAATCGATCATTAATTCATACCAATAATATTTCATAAGTTCCATTTATCTTTTTAATACTGAAAATAGCACAAATATATGATATTTGACCCACAATATTGAACAAATTTCCTCTAGTATTGGATATTTTTTGAAGTTTTTGCACATAGCACATTTGGTTGAGAGATATTAACCAAATTAAATAAAAACCTAGGCACATAATAATAATGGACATTATAACGCGCCGGTATCCATCTAAAGATGCTCATGGCGCAGTGACAAATGGTGATGATTAAACAGACAAGAATGGTCTCTAAAGGGGAAAGTCATGTACCACCTATTGGATCCTTCAACGGGTTAGCTTCGGTTTATATTGACAAAAACAGTTTGGCAAATATGGACAAGAAAAAAATAATAATAATAACAAATCCCGACGATGTTTATTTGTAAAGTTTAAAAGTTCTAAACACTAGACAATTAAAAACTGGACTACTTCAGTTTATTAGTCTAACGGTAAAACTACTCTTCCCTTAGTGATCAATGAGAGATGTTTTTTGTAGGTTTTCAGGCTTTAGCCAAACACCTTTGTTTTTGTTCTGTTTTTAGGTATTTGTGCTATACAAGCACAAACACCTCTTGACTAGTAATAAGCAGCTTGTAGCAGCTTGCACAAGCTTGCTGCGTAGAAGAAAAAGGCTTGTAATGATCACCTTATATTGCATAGGCTAAAGGTTTTCAAAGGTGAAGCAGAAATTAAGGTTAGGTTTAAAAATGAAACACTTTCAAAGATGATAAAAATGAAAAATTTGTAAATTGAGCTTTTAATTATTCAAACCATATTATTCAATGGATGAAATTAATACAGTGCATTACAAGTCCTTTTAAAATAACAATATGCTGTAGCTACTACGCCTGGTTCCCCGCAGCCAAGATCCTCTCAAAAACTTGCAAGCTCTCGAGCTCAACTGCTACAGTTAATTCAATTAAAACAAGCCAGACTTCATGAAAATCTCCATAGGAACGCATTAATTTGGGAAAAAGGAGACGTGAGTAAAACTGAGGTACTGGCATTAACTCCACATTTTTTTCTTCTTTGTTCCAAAGTACTGAAAGTGTTACATCTATGTAAATAAATGAAGGTAGAGTGTTCATGAAGTGGTGACACCTCACTACGTAGAGGCTGGGTGTGTGACTAGACTGACAAGCATAAATAACCAATCAGAGTGTGCCATGTTTGATAGCTGGGAGATAAATATCCTTCACACATCCACTGGAAATTAGTATCGGGTTTGCTCTTCACTGACATCGCAAACTTGAATGTCGTTGCAACCGTTTTAAAAAAGCACAAGTCACTGTTTATTCTGCGTAGAATGAAAGCATAAACACAGTTATAGATTGTTATGGCACCCCAACTGGCATGGGTTCTGGCCTGTGCCTTTCTTCATGTGGTTGTCACATCAGCAAATGAGCAACATTTATCAAGCCATCTTCTGATTAAGAGAGAGTTTTTTCCTGCTGAAAATAAAGCCTTGCAACAAGTTTCATACCGACAAATACTTTATAAATCTCCTGTCATCTGTGTGAGTTACTGCCACTCTGATCCAAACTGCCGCTCAGTAAACTACATCAACAATCAATTCTGCGAACTGTACAATGTGACCAGAGCGCAGTATCCTGATTACTTCAAAACCCTCTATGGCAGCTGGTACTACGATGGCGATTTGGACACCCCTCTCTTCTCTCAGGCTGATACACCACTCTTGACTGTCCCCTTTAACAACATTAACAGGGACAGTTGTCAGAAGCTTCTTGAGGCAGGTTTGGTGGACAGTGGTGTCTACGCAATATATCCTGCTGGATTCAGTGATGGCCTAAAGGTGTATTGTGACATGGAAACAGATGATGGAGGATGGATTGTTTTTCAGAGGCGACAAGATGGCCAAGAAAACTTCAACCGCAACTGGAACGACTACCGTGCAGGATTTGGCAACTTGTCAGGTGAATTCTGGCTTGGAAATGAGAACTTGCGCATCTTGACCGAGTCTGTTCACACCTGGCGGCTTAGAGTTGACTTAGAGGACTGGGATAACAAAAGAGCTTGGGCCATATATTCTGGGTTCCAGATAACTGGTAACTATTACACTCTTCAATACAATTCCTACGAAACCGGACTCAGTACAGCGGGTAACAGAGACTCTCTCTTTGTTCACAAAAGGATGCCATTCTCAACTGGAGATAAAAACAATGTTGGAATTTTCTTTGGTATAAACTGTGCAGAAAGGTACGAAGCAGGTTGGTGGTTTAATAATTGTCATGATTCTTTGCTCAATGGTCAATACTATCAATTCAATCAATACTTTCTTAATTACCATGGTGTACAGTGGCACTCCTGGAGACAGGACCCCTACTCCCTTAAGTCATGCAGCATGAAATTAAAAAAATATCCAGATTAACCTTGATGGTACCAAATACTATGGAGTAGGCATACCAATCTTAACTAAGTCCAAACGTTTGGATGTTGACTCAACATAGAGTGAATTGCATTCACCAAATGAAATCCCATTGAGGCTGGCTTAGAAAAATGAATGATATTGAAAGGTCAGACAGTAGGTCAGACACAATTGTTTATTTTTATTTTTTTTTCCAGGCCATACTTTCGATCATTTAAAAAAGCATGCGCTAAAGATATTTTTCATTCTTATTGGAAATCGTGTCAGTTGAAGCACATACTTGTAGTTGGAAATAGCTTTGTTCAATATGTTTTAAAAATTGTGTTTGAGTACAGTTAAAATGTGTACATGGTGCCAAACTTGTCCATGTTATAAAATTGATTGACATGAATAATAGAAAATAATAATATGCATTTATGATATAGCGCTTTGTCACACCTGAGGGTATCTCAAAGTGCTTGTTATTTTTCTACAAGGTATGCAGAGCTAAGTTCAAAATGTAAGACACAATTATTCACAAAGCACCATGTAACGGTTTGCAAGGTGCTGTGGTGCAATCTGCAGCCAACCATACAAGAAAACACCGGGATGAACCCCTTCTCTTAATGATAAGGGAACTGGGTTCTTTTATGTGCATTTCACCACACATCAAACCTACAGCTTATGTCCCATTTGAAGGACGCAGCAATAATGGTTCAAATGGCTAGCTTAAGGACACAAGTGTCAAGACCGGGACTTGAACCCCACACTCTGCTGATCAGAAGCATCGGGGCATAAGTCCAGTGCTCAGCCACAATATGCACACTGTAACTATGTAGTGCAGTTCACTTATATCACAAATTGCACAATTTGAATCTTTGATTTATGCAGAATGTTGTGCTGCTAAATAGACACTCCACAAACAGTCATCAAAAGATGGATAAACAATGGATATTACATATTTCGGTAGCATTTTTATATTTAGAATCAGTGAAAATCAGTAAAATTTTAGTCGTTTACACCTGAAAATTTATATTTAAATTTAAATGGCTATTTTTATAGATTAGGGAAAGTTAGAAGCTTTCATTTAAGCTATTGCACACAAAAAGTGGTTGTTAATTGAAAAGTCAAATACATGTTTAGTCGATTACACCTGAAAATTTATATTTAAATCTAAATGTATATTATATAGATTAGGGAAAGTTAGAAGCTTTCATTCAGCTATTGCACAACAAAAGTGGTCGTTAATTGAAAAATAAAATACATTTTTAGTCGATTACACCTGAAAATATATATTTAAATTTAAATGGCTATTTTAATAGATTAGGGAAAGTTAGAAGCTTTCATTTAAGGTATTGCACAAAAAGTGGTAGTTAATTGAAAAGTTAAATAATAATAATGCTAGTAATTTTTTTGTAATTCTGAAATTATCGCACATCCATTGGCCATTAAAAAAAAATTGCATTTAACATGCATTTTGAAACAGCATCATCTGTCAACATTCATTCAGAGATAAAACTTCTTTAAACAAATTCTTTCGGCAAATTTTAGCCATGCAATTCACAAATTTAGAAGAATAAATCTATTTCAATCATTTAGTTTTCAAGAAAAACATCCTCCAACTAACCACTTGAAATTTCATCAAACAAACAAAAAAATTATTTGATTTTTTAACGGGATTTGTGCGCATTCACTTGTGTGTGTATTTGCATAGCTACAATCACAATAAGCAAATGTGACTTTTGGGTCTTCAGTGTAATTCCGGTTTTATTGAGTTACATCAGTTAACAAAAAATTACTAAAACTATTTGTTTTTGGTTTTTTTTTTTGGCTTAGTTGCCACATCCTTGATAGTATTTAAGATTGTTTATTTAATTTTTTTAGTTTTTTTTTAGTTTTCACTTCTTTGATAGTAGGCCTATTTAAAACAAAAATATTTCTTTCGAGTATTGGTGATGGTATAAAACTTAATAGTCAGTGAGTTTGAAACCAATCGGAAATGTTTTGTTTAAAATCAACGATGCTGTTCTTTTTCATAAAGTGAGCAATAGAAATGATAGTGTGTAAAGTTGTCAATTGTTATAGTATTAGATATCAACACAACCCATGCAGTAATATGCAAGCACCCTTCGTTAGTAAAAACAGCCTTTTGTAATAGACCATGCAAGTCTTGCGCGTATTCAAATGTTTTGGGGACCACTTTGGTCCAACGTACATTGGTCTAATACATGAAGGAAACAAACTTGTGCACTTTAATAGGTCCCAATGTTCGAATACCCGCAAGACTTGAACAGTCTATTGCAATGAGATAATTTGAGACCAAGACTAACCCAGCTACAACAATTTGGCATGGACCTACTTGTGAGTGTGATTTGTGAAATAGTTATCTGGGCGTAACACAAACTTTATTGCAAATATCATGTAAAAGGGTCTTGCAATTTCATTTAAAACAGATGAATACGGATTGCTTTTATTATATTTTCAATGTGAAATGCAAGACTTTAAAACCATCACAAAAATGACACACAAAGGCAAAACCAAACAGTTAAATGGAATTTAAAGGGCAGAAACCTGAATCATTGTTCTATTCTTGAGAAAAACTCACCTCATAGGCCCTTAATAGGTGTTATTTGAAAGCTCTTTTTCTAATCTACTTGATCTGCAAACAAACCCAGTTTGGGGTTTTAGCAGGAAATGCCTGGTTTTGGCCAAACAGGTTGTATCACAAATATGGGTGTGATTCCTGGTTATACGGCAGTTATAGGTTGTCAAGGTTGTATGGCTTCTGACTGGCACCACGCAAAAAAGATATTGAGAGAAAAAAAGAGAGACTTCCAAAATTAGGGCAAGATAGCTCAGTTGGTAGATTGACCTCACGATAAATCCAATGGTCACAGGTTTAAATCCCGCTCAACAAAATGTTTCCTTGTTCAACTTGTAATTAAATTTTAATGCTAGTTTTTGAGTCTGTGTAATAATGTTGACTGAATGTGTTATAAGTAATAAAGGTAGAGAAATGAAAGTGCTACAAATATTTCTTTTGATCATAGACGATCACAGTGTTTATGTTTCCTGTCCATCTGTATTACATAATAATTTCAACTTTATTCGTGGCCCTCCTCAGATGACAGCCCAATTAGTTTTCTGATGGCAGTCAAATATACAGCCGAACCCCCCCCCCTTAAAAAAATAATAAATAAAACAAACGAAAATGTAAAAAATTTCAGGAAATAAGTATAAATAAATAAACAAGCAAACAAATGACTCAAATTGATCTAGTTTGAAATATATGCACAAATTTCATTAATTTTCAATCAATCATTATTTCAAACCATTCAAAGTTCCAGTCATCTTTTAAATATTGAAAATAGCATAAATTAATGATATTTGACATTCAATATTGAACAAATTTCCTCTAGTATTGGACTTTTTTTGCACAAATATTTGGTTGGGAGATATTAACCAAATTTAACAAAATCTAGGCACATGGTGATGATTAAACAGACATGAATGGTCTCTAAAGGGTAAAGTCATGTAATACCTACTGGATCCTTCAACAGGTTAGGTTTGGTTTATATTGACAAAAACAGTTTGGCAAATATGGACAACGAATTATAAAGGAAATAACAAATCCCGACTTTGTTAATTTGTAGAGTTTAAAAGTTCTCAACGCTAGACAAAAACTGGACTATTTCATGTTATTAGTCTAATGTTAAAATTACTGTTCCCGTACCAGTGATCAATGGGAGGTATTTTTTGTAGGTGTACAGCTTCAGCCAAACACCTCCTTGTTTTTGTTCAAAAAACAAAACAAAACACAAACACCTCTTGACTACTACTAATGTAGCAGCTTGCACAAGTTTGCATGTGTAGAAGAAAAAGGATTTCAATATTCATAGGCTAAAAGTTTTCAAAGGTAAAGATTAAAAAGGAAACACTTTCCAAGATTATAAAAATTAAACATTTGTAAATTGAGCTTTTAATTATTCAAACCATGTTCAATGGATGAAATTTATAGAGCGCATTACAAGTCCTTTTAAAATAACAATATATGCTGTAGGTACTACGCAAGGTTCCTGGTGGCCAAGGTTCTCTCAAAAACTTGCAAGCTCAACTGATACAGTCTATTCAATTAAGATAAGCCACCCTTTGTCAAAAAACACATTAATTTTGGGGAAATAATTGGATCCTTGAAACTGCAGTTTGGGAACACAGGATACGTGATAAAAACTGAGAAACTGGCATTAACTCTATCCTTTTTGTCCATTGTACTGAAAGTGTAAAATATAGGTTAACACATGAATGGGTGTTCATGAAGTGGTGACACCTCACTCTGTAGAGGCTGGGTGTGTGACTGACAAGCATAAATAACCAATCAGAGTGTGCCATGTTTGAAAGCTGGGAGATAATGTCCTTCACTATGTAGGGATCCCAAGTGCGCCCTCAGTGTTGATGATTATAAAAAGTTTACTTTGGGGTCGCGACCTGTAGACCCACTCTCTTTTTCCTTGGTAGCTTTTAGCACGAGAGAGAACATTGTAATTGGTCTGCATTTCTCTCCATTTTGTGTGGAGCATGGCTCTGGCCATGCTCCAAATACTAATAATCTGGGAGGGGTAGTTTCCTAGAACTCTCTGTGAGTATTATTTTGTCCTAAATTATATTTAGATTCAAGAAATATTGTGATTTATAAGGCTGTATTAATCGGTATATTGTAAACTTGTGTCTGTGTGTGTAGCCAGCCTCGTGGTGTGCTGACCTTTTGACCTTCAACTTTAGTCTTAAGTGACTGTGCTATACTGTAATGTATGCTATTTTGTAGTCAATGTGCGGTGTTGCATTGAATTTGAATTAAATCAGTACAGGAGATCATTATTTTATTTCACACGTCATCATGTAGAATTTGTTGTTACTTTTATTGTATTCTCTTGGTGAATCCTCGTCCTTTTGTGAATCGGCCGGCCTCCTTCCCGTGTCTCTACAAATGGCGTCGTAGACAGGATTGAGAATTCGCCATTTGATAGCATTAAAAAAAATTCTGCATTTGTTCTGTCTACGCCGTGCCTCTACAAATGGCGTCGTAGACAGGATTGAGTGTTTGCCATTTGATAAAAATTTTCATCAATGGATTTGTCTACGCCTTTTCAACTCGGAGTAGAACTTTTTGATAACGTTTGTTTCCGTGGATTATAACCCCGGACTTTAGATTTTCTCTTGAGGATCGATGTAATCCTTTTCGCGTAATCGTCACGATCTGAGGATGTGATGGTCACCATTTAGCTTTTACTTTCCCTGCATCGACTAAGGACTTCATCATAACGAATATTTATTTTCTATTTACATTGTATGTTGCGCAACTTGTATTGTAAAGTTCTATTTATAGAATTGTAGGCCTATGTAATATTTGACATTTTCATCAAAGCTAATTTGCAGATTTGTTTTACTTTTTTAAGGCAGTTGTGTCTCGTGGATCTTTTACAGATTCATTATTTTTAGAAACAGACAATTTAAGAGCCAGTTGTAGGCCTGTGCTTTGGATAAAGTGGTTTTGAGTCAAATGGTGTTATTGTTGCACACATATTATTGTAACTTTGTAAGTTGTTAGCTAACTGCATCATTCTTTTTGCACCTGTGTGAAGTGTGTACAGTTTATGACTTCAATTATCATGGCATATTATTGTGTGACTTCTAAGTCTTTCTAAGAAATATTTTAGTAGCAATTGTACTTTTTTGTCTACAGTGTGGTTAGACAAATTTTGGACTTGTATTTTTATTGTCTGTCTGTGTGCAGACTGTTTTGTAGGTCAATTATTTAGGCATCATTGTATTTTAACAAGTCATATTTTTGTGCGTACATTGCTAGTATTTTAATCCAACGATGTCTGTGCCAGACAATATTTCAAAGTCAAACTGTGTTTTAGCTGAAACCATTGTGAATGCCTAGCTGTGAGCACACATGGTGCCATTAGAAAATAAAAAGACAATGTGGCCTTCACGATCCCCTTTCAGGCTAAATGGTTAGGCATTCTATATTGATATTATTTGTTTACATGGCAATTTCCATGGAAACCTGGTTCCTTAACAGCGTAATTTGGCTCATAACTATTCTATTACCATCACAGGCACTGCTAGCCTTGCGCAAGCTAGCCTCGTCCTGCTAATTAATTCCAACTCGTTGGTCTTTCCAAAACACACCAGGCTGAGTTTTAAAAGAGTCACAAGTAAACAAATACATATAACTACAATTAGAAAGGCCTTTTTGTGGCATTAGAAATGTGAACAAATTCAGATCCTTTTACTGTACACTTAAAACACATTCATACATGAACACGTATAAAGACATTCAACTTGTTGACTGCAGAAGACGAAAATAATGTTAAACATGGCCAAGCACACACCACTTTGTACAATGCAGTGTCTTTCAGTTTTCTATGGCACTATTGTATTTCTTTTTTTAAGAGGAAGTCAGCTAATCAGCTGAAAAGTTGCATACCTGTGTATTATTACAAACTATCAGCAAATAACAGAAATCTTACATTTTGTGGTGTCAGACTTTGATCTCAAAGTACATTGTGAAACAGTTTTCCGAGTGCATTTCATGCACTGCACATTCACATGCAATGATCTGAACCTTCCCCATGGTGAAGATTTGGCCCTCAAACATGGCACACGAGAATATTACCTTAAAAACAATAAGACAGTTTTCTTACATTTGTCAACTAGGGACAAGTCACTATAAATTATTTGGCTGGTAACCGTGACCCACTTTCATACAAACCTGGTTAAGCAGAAATTTATGGCTAAACTATTTTATTAAATTATTTGTTTACTTGGCAATATCCATGGAAACCTGGTCCATAAACAGCGTAATTTGACACATAACTTCTCTCTCACCGTCACAGGCACTGCTAGCCTTATGCAAGCTAGCCTCGTGCTGCTCATTAATTCCAACTCGTTGGTCTTTCCAAAACGCATCGGGCAGAGTTTTAGGAGGGTCAATAATTTTGTACAAATATATATAACTACAATTATATACAAGTCATCTTGTGGCAGCAGTTAGAAATTTAACGAAAATCTGATCCTTTTGCCATACAATTAAAAAGTATATATACATGTATAAAGACTTGTAACTTTGTAATAGCACTCAGCACTAATGCTAAAAATAGAAACTAGGTACCTAGATCCCAGACAGGAGTTAAAAAATTCACTAACATATGTGCAGGTACACGCCAAGTTTTATGTATATTCACATGAACTAGCTACACTACTAGTAATGTTTTGCCTGTTAAAGATGCTGTGATCATGTAAAGTGGTGGGATGTTTGTCTGAGAGCCCGATATTTTTACAAAAATTATGTAATTAGTGCGGAATTCTGTTGCAGAAGAAAAAAATAATTACAAAAATGGCCAAGCACACACAACTTTGTACAATGTTTTCGATTTTCTATGGCAATGCTGTATTTTTGTAAAAAGGAGGTCAGCTAATCTGATGAAAAGTTGCATACCTGTATATAGCATACTCTTGACAAATAACAAAATTATCACACTCTGTTGCCTCAGACTTTGGTCTGTAAGTGCTTTGTGAAACAGTCATCTGAATGCCTTTCATACACTGCACAACCAAGCAATATATAATACAAACCTTCCTCGTGGTGAAAATTTGACCCTACAAATGGCACACTGGGACATTATCTTAAAAACTATAGACGATGTGACCTCTGACGTCATTTGAAAATCATAACATGATGCGCGCGCATGTCGCCGGGCAAAACCTTTGTGTACTTGACAGCCAGCTAGAAAGTACACGCAATATTACCGTGACTACGCGTCTTTTTGCCCGGCGGAACATGACTTGGACAACAGACTTGTCAACAGAGGGCGATTTGAATGGTCAACGGTCAACTGCAATCCTTACTTTTGTCAGCTATTATTGCTAAATTCAGGCTGCATTTTTTATGGTTTTAGGCTTGAGCAAAAATGATGAAAAAGTAATGAGGAAAACCAATCTCAATTTAACAGTGAATGTTTGTCTTGTCATTGCATCAAAGCCAAAATTGTAAGAAAAAAACTGCACACCACATATTTTTCAAAAACAAGACATGCCCTTCAAATTTAACATGAAATGTTTTGACTAAGTATAGCTTGCGTCATTGCCCATAATAATTCCTGCACCCCTATGCATGAATTTAACCTAAATGTTTTAAAATGAAATACTAAAAATAGCCCAAATAATTATTTCAAAAAATTGCCAAGCACACACAACTTTATAAAGTGTTTTCAGTTTTGTATGGCACCATTGTATTTTTCTTATTAACATGATTAAAGAAAAAAGAATGAAATGTAATCTGAATTTGGTGGCACCAAATTGCAATAATGACCTCTAGCCCTGGAATGTTTACCATTGTTTTCCTCGGATCGACCTTGGTGAATAGAAATTTACCTCTGAATAGAAATTTACCTCAATCTTTGCAAGGACACAGACTCTGAAGACCCCCCCCCCCCCCCCCTTATCACAGCACCTCCCTCGAACCCCTACCCCACTCACCACCACACAAACACATTTATTTATCAATCAGCGGGCATGATAATTGCGCCTTGGACAAACTTTGTACATTTTTATTTTCTACAAGGGCTGACCTACATTTACAAGCGGTATCGGATGTTCAGTCTCAGTTTTCTGAGTTTATGCAAGGGCAATAGTTGTTTTTATCTTCAGCTCAACAATTGTTTTCATCATTGTATAACCAAGAACAATGGCAGTCAACTTGAAGCCTACCCCAGATCCACACCTTCAATCAATACGTATTAACCTATTTATAGTTGCCGTGGTGGAACAGTATCACGCGAAAATTACTTTCGAATCCATGCTTGGTAGGTAAGTCGCCAAGACCGAGGAGATATTAATTCGGCAATACGTGAGACGTGCTCGCCGTGTCTTGTTCCGGTTTGTTTAGATAGCTACGTTCTCAGCTGCCTCAAAAAAGTGCGGTGCCCATAGCAACCGTTATCACATTACACGGGTTAACACGCCTAGAAACGCGCATGCGCGAATACGCAGCACTTGGAAGTTGCGATCAAAAGTTTCAAAATGGCAGCCATTTGTACAGCAGGAATAGACAAACGCTGTTCAAAACCATTCAATTTTGCACTTGAGTTCTTAGGTAATAGTTGTTGCTGAGTTATTATTATTTTTGTTTCAACAATTATTTGGTTCAGTTTTCTAACACTTTTCATGTAGGGCCTACTGTTGTTAGGTACGGACAAAAAGGCAAAATAGATATCATTATTTTCACCAGCTGCTAGTAGGCCTAATCACTTCCTTCAAAAATAAAAAAATTAGATTTGCTCATTGTCAGCTGTCAGGCAATAAAAAATGGTTACGGCTACGCATTATTTCTTAATATTATTTATGAGTATTTAAACAGCATTTTTTTTTATTTTTTTTTATTTAACATGAATAATCAAGTACGACATTTTCATCTAATGAGAACAATACCAGATTGTAATTATATGGATTCATTTATGAAAGAGGGGTTTATAGAGACCTGATATACCCCCCCCCCCCCCCACTTTCATGAGAGCTCTATCTGTTGGAAAATGGGTGCACCACGAAACTGACTTGACCTTGGAGCCCTATTTAACACGTTTCTTTCGTTTGATAAAACCATAATTATGATATATATCAAACGAAATGCTATGAAATACTGAAAGGCAAATTTTTAAGGGACATTGTTTCTGTATAAAAAAAATGATTATTGTTATTTAGTTTCTGTAAATTATTATTCTTTTAGACAAAATCATTTCAATTTTATTGAAGTATTTAAAACAATGCACCACATTTGGTGGTTTTCAAAAGAAAATGACCATTAGGCCTTGTTACCTTCAGAGTGGCTGTGCAAAAAAACAGTGCAAGACTTGGGCCCAATTTCATGGCTCTGCTTACCGCCGAATTCTGCGCTTACGATCATCATTCTCCGAATTTCTGTGCTAGCTGTGTAAGCGAAGAATGTCTAGTAACGTGTAGTACGCACGCGCACAAGAACAAATTCCCTGCTAACCCGTGAAATACGCTTCACGTAAGCACGGAATTCCCTGCTTTCGTAAGCGCCGATTATTTGCTTACGGTAAGCAGAGCCATGAAATTGGGCCCTGTTTGATCCGGTGTCATGGTAGCCTTTAGTCAAGGCGCACCGGCACCCCAGCCCAGATATCACGCACGAAAAAAGACCAGCGCGAGAGGCGAAGCTGCGAAAGGCCTTAACCAACTCGTTTTGGGGCTTTATGTTTTTATTTACTTTTTGCTACCGATTTTGGTAGGAGAAATGTAATGCATAAAGCATTAGGGTCATTCCATGTCAGACCAACGCACTTTTTTACCTAATGTCTTCCGATTTTGAAAAAAATTGCTGTGCTTGTAGGTCCTGATGAGCAATGAATGCACACCAATTTTTTGCCCGATCTGACCTACCATGTGGTCAGGGCAGAAACCACAAAAACCTGACATTTTAGAGTAAAATACCACCCTTTTGGTACAAATATGTCAAAACATGTCAATTTTCATTGAATATATGCAAATTTGGTATTAAAATAATGAGAATTTCATGCTCAAATTAACTCTTTTGTCAAAATTTAATTTTGTAAAAAGTAGGTCACCGTGACCTTTAATATGTTATCGTGACCTTTGACCCAATTTTTGCAACAATGTATCATTCCGAAAATCAACAAAATGAAAATGACTAGATAGAGTATGTCTTCCTCTATCAGAATCCACTAAGAAAAAATTGGGCTCTTCAAAACTTACAACTTTATGACTATTTTTGTACAGTTGGTAGGTTACAAATTAGTCAGTTTATAGACTTAAAATTAGAAATTCACTAACACAACTTACTGTTCTGTTTCAATTGTTACTAATTGTTACTAATTGTTACTGTCTCGTACTTTGACGGAACGAAACTTGCGTTTCTAGTTGGAAATAACGACAAAAATTGCTTGGAAATTTAAGGAACCATTTGTCAAATCGTGCTATTTTATGTTAACGATTGTCAAATTAAAACAAATATTTGGGAACAGTATTACCCATCTCAATACATTGAAGAGTCCAATATCTAGCTGACGGTGATTGGTTACAAAAAATTGCATACATAAATATTTCATGGTCATGAATAACTGATTAGCAAAACGAGTTGGCAAAGGCGCTTCGCGGCTTCGCCGCTCGCACTGGTCTTTTTTCGTGCGTGATACTCTAGTTAAAGCCATACATGTTCACGCCAAGTAGGCCAGCACACAATTCATTGCTGGTGTCGCGCGGATGTAACCAACCTATAATTAACTAAATTATTTATTTTCAGCAAAATGCTGCACTACAAAATAACAAAGGAAACCATGGATCTTTTACCAGGAAGGGAGAGCGGGGTATTGAGCCATGTAATCTAACTTTCTTGGCGACAGCGTCAAGGTTTACTTGATTATTCATCTTAACTACAGGTTGCAAACGTGGCAATTTTGCCAGCAGAAACAACTAATTATGAGAGGCTTGCCTTGTGTATCACGCGTTGAATGCTTACGTAGCAAAAAAAAAGAGTTCTTTGAAAGGAAATTATTTTTTTTTCAATCCAAAAAAAGTATTGTGTTTCCTTCTATATAACACAAATTATCAAGTTTGTGTCATCGTTGACAAATCCTGCCAGAACCAAAAACATACTATAACAATCGTTTTATAGTTCAGCGTTTTGCTTACCTCTGAAGACCCATATTGCTGCACAACACCATGTTTGCGGCCCCTAAATGTAGTCCAAGCCCTAAAATGTCGTCCGACCTAAATGTAGCCCCAAACTTGTACCTAAATGTCGCCCCGATCTAAACGTAGCCCCAAACATGTACCTAAATATCGCCCCGATCTAAATGTAGCCCTAAATCTGTACCTAAATGTCGCCCCGGCTTTTAAGTTGAGTGATTGAAACGCCAACCCTGATTTCCTTATAAATGGTTTTGATGTCCGGACCTATTTTTTACCGACTCTACCCAAAATAGAGTGCACATTTTAAATCAACACCTTTGTACTCATCTGGGGGTGACTCTTTGAGACAGCTTGATTTGAAACTAGAGAATGCCCTTTTCTGAAAAGCCAAACAGTTTTCGTCATAAACTGCAAAGATCATTTTAGAACACATTTCTCCATTTAGGGGCAGGACGTAAAAAATCACAGCCAGAGTGAGTTCAAGAATAAGGGAAACAATATCACGCGAAAATTTATTTCCTTTCGAGTCCATGCTTGATAGGAAAGTCGCCAAGGCCGAGGAGATATTGATTCAGCAATACGTGAGAAGCTGTCAGGCAATAAAAAGTTTTGGTTTTTTTATACGGCTACCCAATATTATTTTTGGGTATTTTAACAGCATTTTTAAATATATATTTTGTATTAAACCTAAAAATAATAAAGTACGACATTTTCATTTATTGAGAACAATACCAGAATAATTATATGGATTCATTTATGAAAGAGAGGTTTATAGAGACCTTTTATACCCCCCCCCCCCCCCCCCACTTTCATGAGAGCTCTATCTGTTGGAAAATGGGTGCACCATTAAACTAATTTGACCTTGGAGCCCCTCTTCAACACAGTGCAAGACTTGGGCCCAATTTCATGGCTCTGCTCACCGCCAAATTCTGCGCTAGACGGGGCCTTAAAAATAGTCCGCCCTGCTTATCACGTAAGCACGGAATTCCCTGCTTCCGTAGGAGCCGATTATTTGCTAACGGTAAGCAGAGCCATGAAATTGGGCCCTGTTTGATCCGGTGTCATGGCGAAGGGTGTTTGTATCAGATTATCATTAACCACTAACTTAACCACTACCTCAGCATATCTCTTGGTCACCACTGGGAGACATTGACTTAAGTGTTAATATGAATAACTGAGTTATATTCTAGTTAGAGCTATACATTTTAACGCCAAGTAGGTCTACACAAAATTCATTGCTGGTGTCGCGCGGCTGTAACCAACCTATATAAAAACAAATTATTTGTAGCAAAATGCTGTACTACAAAATGACAAAGGAAACCATGGAAACTATACCAGGAAAGGAGAGCGGGGGTATTGAGCCATGTAATCTGACTTTATTGGCGACAGCGTCAAGGTTTATTGATTATTCATCTTAACTGCAGGTTGCAAACGTGGCAATATTGCCAACAGAAACAACTAATTATGAGAGGCTTGCCTTTGGTATCACGCATTGAATGCTTACATAGCAAAACACAGAGTTCTATGATAAGACATTTTTTTTTCAACCCAACAAAGGTACTGGGTTTCCTTTCGCATATATAGCACATGTTATCAAGTTTGTGTTATCGTTCACAAATCCTGACAGAACAAAAAACATATAGAGCAGGAGCCCAGAACATTTATTCATGCGAAAAGAAAAGCGCCGAAGCAGTCGACCTCATTAGGTGAAAGGGTCATACCGGGACATCACAAAAATGCATTGCTGCCTGGTTTAGGGCGTGGCCTAAGGTCCCAAATGACGTAATAAGTGTCGCCATTACCAAAAAACACGTTTTTGACAGTATCTCAAAAACTACTCATGATATTATCACAAATGAGGTCTCTAGACCCATGTTTTCATGGTCATTCTTTAGGTTGAACACCTTGATAGGGCCAGAAAATGTATAGTCAGTCATTTATCATCACAATTTGGGAAAAACTGCCAAAAATCTCTGTAATTTTGATGTTATCTCGAAAACTTTAGGGGACCTAGGACAGTAATACAAAAGTGGTCCACAACCCTTTTTAAACAATGATCAAATTATCGTGTAAATATTTTAATCATGTGTTTAACTGAGATAATTACAACTGATAAAGTACACTTTATACCTGTTGTATGTTGTATTCCCGGCGGCTCTGCATACTTACCAGCTTGTAGTGGAGACATTAAACCCAAACAAACACACTGGTTGGAACTTGCATAAGTTTAGACCTAGGTCTACTTTTGAAAACTTGTTCATGGTACCAGGAATTTCGGACTCCGCCGAAGACTAGCTCGTGGCCGATGGGGCTGCCACTGCTCCCAAAGGCACCTTCGTTGAAAAGGTTTGCTCTAAGACCGAGGAAACCTTACGTAAGGTCGACGCTGCCTCCAATGTGGGGGACAACCTTTCTCCTTCTTCTGACGGAATATCTTGTCAGCGGCTACGAAGAGCACTCGACGATCCCCGCCGATATGCTAACAGCAGCGTTCAACTGCCTCGAGGGAGGCTTACGCTCGCTTCTCAGCCAGTTTGCCCGGATTTCTGTTGTGTCGACATCGTCCCGACAAAGCAACATCCTTTTAGGTACAGGTCTTGGGCTACATTTAGGTCGGGGCGACATTTAGGTACATGTCTTGGGCTACATTAAGGTTGGGGCGACATTTAGGTACAGGTTTTGGGCTACATTTTGGTCGGAGCGACATTTAGGTACATGTCTTGGGCTACATTAAGGTTGGGGCGACATTTAGGTGAATTTTGGGGGCTATTTAGGTCGGGTGACATTTAGGTACAGGTTTTGGGATACATTTAGGTCAGGTCGACATTAAGGTACAGGTTTGGGGCTACATTTAGGTCGGGGCGACATTTAGGTACAGATTTGGAGCTACATCTAGGTCGGGCGACATATAGGGTTCGGGCTACATTTAGGTCGGGTGACTTTTAGGGCTCTGGGCTATATTGAGGTGCCGCACACATGTAAAACATGTAAAACAGGTTTGGGGCTACATTTAGGTCGGGCGACATTTAGGTACAGTTTGGGGCTACATTTAGGTCAGGGCAACATTAAGGTACAGGTTTAGGGCTACATTTAGGTCGGGCGACATTTAGGTACATGTTTGGGGCTACATTTAGGTCGGACGACATAGGGTTCGGGCTACATTTAGGTCGGGTGACTTTTAGGGCTCGGGCTATAGGTGCTACATTTAGGTCGGGCGACATTTAGGTACAGGTTTGGGGCTACATTTAGGTCAGGGCAACATTAAGGTACAGGTTTTGGGCTACATTTAGGTCGGGCGACATTTAGGTACATGTTTGGGGCTACATTTAGGTCGAACGACATAGGGTTCGGGCTACATTTAGGTCGGGTGACTTTTAGGGCTCGGGCTATAGGTGCTACATTTAGGTCAGGGCAACATTAAGGTACAGGTTTGGGGCTACATTTAGGTCGGGCGACATTTAGGTACATGATTGGGGCTACATTTAGGTCGGACGACATAGGGTTCGGGCTACATTTAGGTCGGGTGACTTTTAGGGCTCGGGCTATAGGTGCTACATTTAGGTCGGGCGACATTTAGGTACAGGTTTTGGGCTACATTTAGGTCGGGCGACATTTAGGTACATGTCTTGGGCTTCATTAAGGTTGGGGCTACATTTAGGTCGGGGCTACATTTAGGTACAGGTTTGGGGCTACATCTAGGTCTGGCGACATTAAGGTGCAGGTTTGGGGCTACATTTAGGTCGGGGCGACATTTAGGTACAGATTTGGAGCTACATCTAGGTCTGGCGACATATAGGGTTCGGGCTACATTTAGGTCGGGTGACTTTTAGGGCTCGGGCTATAGGTGCCGCGCCGCACACATGTAAAACCTTGCCACGAAACGAATTAAGATAAGGGGCTCCATACACATCACAAGACCCATGGATACTGTTATTTGTGGAGGAAATCCTTGACAAAAAGCCACGGTTTGACACATCAACCCGATTCTTTGGCACATATAATATGTTTATTTGCTTGTTTAGTTTTACGATTGGGTACATGTAAGTTGAAATGGTTGAACTCAGTGGTGCTAACATAATTGTGGGCAGAGTTGTAGAGAAATAGAAAGTCATTTATAAGTTTATTAAGTCTAAGTGGCAGTATCCTGTAAATTATACTTAGGTCAAGATACTCCAAGTTATAAATAGTGCCAATATTGAGCATCCTGTGAACAAGTTGAGAAAACGAAACTGAACTCCTTCCAGTCTATGTACCTGATGAGCCAAAATAGAGTAAATTCTATATTACACAATTCAAGATTGGGTCTTATGAGAGAATAAAACAAAGTACGTAAAACATGTTCATTCTTTAAAGGCAACGTATACCTTTGGTTTTTGGAACCGTTCGACTGTTTTAATCCTATATAAATGTAGATATAAACAAGAAATTTAACCTGTGAAAATTTCAAAAGGTGGTCGCGTTTTTAAGATATCGCTGTAAAACCAGAGCAAATAATGTCCACACAGGAAGAACGTTCCCTACAGAAATACCCAATCTAAGAAACAATTCTGACAGAAACGTTTCTCAGATTCAAATTTTCGGGCCTAAAACCTGATATTTTTTCCATTAGCACATTACTTCGAAGTGAAATGATTCTTAAAATGCTTTATACTATCGAAAGCTGCTGTACTTCTTACCACATAAGTTTGTTATTACCATTATTATTTTTTCAAAGTCATTACCAAACGTATCAGACCCTTTAAACATTCAGGAAGTTCTTTAACAAATAATGTAAATAAGAGAAGTCCTAGAAAAGAACTCTGTCGAATACTAGAGGGCACTGTTTTCCATTCAGATGAAAAACCAGCCACAGGTACTCCGTGGGAATTACTCTGTGGGAATTGTTTTCCACATATTATTCAATTTGATATTAACTTTATAACTCAATAACAATAAACTATACACAAGGTCGATGATCAAACAGATTCGCGCGCATAGCATCATAGAGTATTCCAATCAACACGTCATGTTATCGTTTCCAGACCTCACCAATTCTAAATTAATCTAGGGCGAGATGTCACAGAGTTACCGTGTTATTAATCCTGTTCATAGCATAAACAACTACCAGGCTCGAAAACACAAAACAAACAACCTCCATCGGTTTGCCTCCGCCGGGTTCCAATCTTTTATTTAAAAACCTAGCTGCCTCTTAAAAAGGGAGTTATGTACCTTTATTTTCACTCCATCTCCGTCTACATTTGGACAGTCTTCATTGAATGTAGGTATTTTGAAGTTGTTTGTTATTTACATACTAAGATGCGGCCGTATCAAACCAAAACAAACCGAGCACAGATCTTACCGTGGTTTATCGGTAATAACATCTCTTCTTGTACAAGAGGGGTTTCGTCATCAGCCTACATACAAGTAGGACATGTGACTCGATGTTCGACTAATCACAGTTGTCCACGCTACCAGGGTGTGGTAGTCTACGCTGTGTCGCTGGCTCTTCCTTAAGCGCAGTTCTTCACATCAAGTCCAACACTCACCGCACCACGTTGATTTGAGACGGTCGCAATCATTTTAGCGGATAATATTCTGGTTTACATCCTGCTGTTTGTTGGTGTTGGTTTGCATGTACATGTTCTGAATATCTTCAGTCGGTTGATTTTGTGCCGTGTTGTTAGAGTAAGGAAAACTTTGAATCAGTAAACTGCAACAATCTCAACAATTATATTGCAGACGAGTCTTTGGTCGTGTGCGAGGCACTGAAAATGACAGAGATATAAATCTTCATTATTTCCACGAATACAATCTCACTTGTACACACTATGAAAATTTAAGTCAGGTGCTAAACTGCTTAAACTTTAGTTTGAATTTTCTGCATAACTTGCAAATTGTGACATAACATCAACTCGAAACCGTCTGTTACATCCAACTCTTGTTCCGTCATGTCAAAAACAGACATACTAACCGATGTTTCGAAAAAACAACTCAATAACGCTGTCGTGTTAGCATGTATCGTCATTATTGTAGCTTGTACAATTGTTGGGGGCGCTTCAAGTAACTGTCTACAGACAAACGAGTTTGTCACTGCCTTAAACAAGGAATTGAGCCTTGTTTCATACTGGGAGAAGACAACTCGATCTCCTGTCATCTGTGTGAGTTATTGCCACTCTGATCCTAACTGTCAATCAGTGAATTATCACACCAGCAGTCATCTCTGTCAGCTGAACAATGTGACCAGGGCTCAGTATCCTGATGATTTCAAAACCACCTATGGCAGCTGGTACTACGATGGCGATTTGGACACCCCTCTCTTCTCTCAGGCTGATACACCTCTCTTGTCTGCCCCCTTTCACAGCAGTAACAGTAACAGTGACAGTTGTCAGAAGCTTCTTGAGGCAGGTATGGTGGACAGTGGTGTCTACACAATATATCCTGACGGGTTCAGTGGTGGACTGCAAGTGTACTGTGACATGGAGACAGATGGTGGAGGATGGATTGTTTTTCAGAGGCGACAAGATGGTCAAGAAAACTTCAACCGCAACTGGAACGACTACCGCGAAGGATTTGGAAGCTTGTCGGGTGAATTCTGGCTTGGAAATGAGAACTTACGCATCTTGACCGAGTCTGTCCTCACTTGGCGGCTTAGAGTTGATTTACAGGACTGGGGAAACATAAGAGCTTGGGCCATATATTCTGGGTTTCAGATAACTGGTAACTCTTACGCTCTTCAATACAATTCCTACGAAACTGGACTCAGTACAGCAGGTACGGACTCTCTCCTTTATCACAAAGGAATGCGATTTTCAACTGGAGACCAAGACCATGATCGAGATAACGCAGGTAACTGTGCAGAAACGCACAAAGGAGGTTGGTGGTTTAATAATTGTTATGCATCTTTGCTCAATGGTCAATACTATCAATCTACTCTTAACGCTCCTTCTAACCAGGGTGTACAGTGGAACAACTGGAGACAACACTCCCTCAAGTCATGCAGTATGAAAATAAAAATGTACTAAATCTTGATTAACCTGGATGGTACCAAATCCTACATGAATTTTTACGATATGGTACTGCAGGCCAAAATATAAATTGCTCATCAATTGAAAAGACATACCAATGCAAGCAAGGTCCAAAAAATTTGAATTTTGGTTTTAGCAAAGAAATCGTATGCATTCATCACATTAAGATATTGAAGGCTGGTGTGGACTATTTTTAAAAACACATATATAACATTAAAAAAGAGATGTATTAAGCCGAAAAAGTGACATTTGATCAGAAAAAGATACGGAAAAGTGTCTTTGGTCTTAAGCACCAAAGACTTGGTATCTTTTAACAAAACTGCTGAACATTTTTAATATTGAAAATCATGGAGATCCAATTCGATCACTACATTTCGTCCTTATGGAGCAGAACATAGCTGTTAATTATTTCATACTGTGTGGCTGCTCAGTGTGCTGGAAAAGTGCAGTGCACTGATGTGTGCTGTGTAAAGCATTATTCTGATCGATGCAATTCAAGTCTGCTGTAGCTGTAACTTGTAGCATTGACAATTATTGGAATATTTAAATAATTAGTAAATCTGACCGGATTGTAAGAAATAAGTCTGGAATTGAGGCAAACTTCAAGGTATTTTGGAAGATATTTTGCTGAGCAATAATGTCTGTCCTAAGCGAATTTGATGTGCTTACTAATTTGATGAAATTGGATCATGCTGGCAAGAGCCACCGGCATGCTTTCTGCTAACGTTGCTTTATATTAAGCAGATCACATCTGCTTACAGGCTTTACGAAACTTCCGCCAGTACATAGCCAGGGTTTCAAAATACTTAATGATATCTTGTCTACTACTTTATTCTCTATCAGCGTAAAGATCCACTTTAATGAACGAAATAAACATTATGGTTCTTTTGTTATAGAAAGATAAACAGTGTGTCATGTAGTTGAGAAAAACTCAATAAAAAGGTTTCATAAAATTAATATAATGATCAGTGACACAATGGCAAAAACATAGAGTTTCACGGAAAGCCAACAAGCGCCTATAATCAAAGAAGCACTGTGACGTGACACTGTGGACTCGATCCAAAATGCACAGCAACGAAGATAAACAACGCCTTCATCCGGAGTTGTGGCGTATTTTACGTCAAAACACGAACTGCAGGTTTTACACTGGTTTTCTGTTTTTCTGATGCACTGGTATATTATTTTGAAGGGTCTTCCTCCAAATTATATATAACCCACGGTGATAAGGTTTTCAGCTGGCAAAAGTAAAGAGGGCATGTACATTACTTTCTTGTTTCGTTTAGTTAATGTCATAGGCCTATTTCTTTCTTTAAACTGAAATTCTTATAATTATAGTTAAAATCAAATTAGAGAATAATACAATGTTAATATTTCTAAATGTGATTGTGATAAATGTGTGAAATAAAGTAACATGCACTTAAGTACAGAAATAAAAGAGCACCAAATCAAGCTTGTTTTCGATTGTCAGTTAGTATTGATGTTTCTTGGTTTTTGTTTCTAATTGGATGATGGCAATTGTATTATTGTAGGTGTCCCCGAGATCGGATTGAGTTTACGCAATAAAACAAAGTTCAACAGATAATCCCACTGGAGTGTCTGTATTTCTTATTTGTTTCAGAATGTCAGGGATCAGTGGATGATACTCCTGTCAATTTTTCATTTATCTCACTCAGTGAAAACATTTGAAATAAAACAAGAACATAAAAATGAACTCTTAAGGTAAGAGAGCCTAGTACATGAGCAACATTTACCAATAAACACTTAGCATGTACATGTACCACTGAAAGCATTTCTGACCTTTGACCTAGATTCATACAACAGCAACCTACATGAACATGTCTGACCTATACTTTCCACAAGTCATAACCTTAAACAATCAAGTCAGTAAAGAACTCTCCTTTAAGTGAATAAGTTCTACTCAGCAAACAGGTTTCCATACCTCAAACGAGGGACCTGTTTTTGTATAAGGTACAGTGGCGTAACTAAGGGGGGGGCACGGGGGGCACGTGCCCCCCAATTGATGTCGGTGCCCCCCGGGTGCCCCCCCATTTGAAATCTGAACCTTTGAGATTATAACAATTACCAGAATATAAAATGTTAAGTTTTATAAACTTTTATGGAGAACTGGTGGCGTATAACTCAATGTTTCAAACTATTTTTCTATTTACACATGTACCTTTGCAAAGGACAGTTGTTATTTTTACCAACGTCTTCAGAGTACGGTAAATCACGTCCGCAAATTGTATGATGACTCATCGCCCGCGCGCGCCCCATTCTGCCACATTAAATACGGTACTGTAGTGTCACATGAAGCTACACGACGTGCTGGGTGCCGTCGGTTGCATTTATCGTAAGTACATGAGGAAAAGCCATTAAAAACTCTTGAGCTGTGAGAGCATTGATCTAAAATATCTGCTTCATTTGAGACATTTCTTTGTTCTTCAGTGTATAGAGTATATTAAAATAGTTTCTGTAAAAATTGAAATTGGGGGGGGGGGGGGGGCGGATGGGTCAAAACAATTTCGAAAAAAGATCAAAGGCCTACGGCCGGCCCCAAGTGTGTAATAGATAAATGCTAGTGCCAGTCCTCGAATACATAAATCCCCATAACAAAAAGACTCGGAATCCCTTGTTAACAGTTATGATTTATTTCTACACATTCAAACAATAACTGCATGGTTCTTGGTGTGCGAAAAAGAAGAGAGAAAAAAGAAAGAAAAATTAAATATTAATAATCTTTGTTCATTATGATGTATTTTATAGATTGGAAAATTAAGTTTTTTTTACTTTCATTGTCGGTAAGTTACAATTAGTGGCTTTGTTTTTGAAGTTGTTATTTTTCTATTATTTCTTCCCTGTGTATTCTTGTTAAACTGTTTTTCATTTTACAACCATGTCTTTAACTCTTAAAAAGTATTTTACATCTCCCATAAACATATTTTTTAAACACTTAATAGTAAACGAAGCGCTGAAAAGGAGCATAAAACATCATTGTTTGCAAATTGACCATCCCTTTGGTTTAATTGAGGGGCTGTTTGGAACCCGCCATTGCGTAGATTAAGATCCAGTTTTTAAAAAGTGCAGAGGAATCTATAGTTGATTTGCCAGCAGTGCCCCCCTAGCAAAAATTGTGCCCCCCCCCTTGTTCCCCCCCCCCTTGTGCCCCCCCTAAAAATTTACTTTAGTTACGCCGCTGATAAGGTATATTCACCACCTTGGCAATTTTGTTTTGCGCATGTAATAAATCACTTTAGAGGGCTTGCGAGGGCTTATCTCCCATTCTCTAACCGCAGAAACTGTCGGCAAGACATCAAATGCCTTCCAGCTAGTTGGGGAACAGATGTTTTCAATCATCTCTCCGGGTACAGGAGTTTTGGCGACCTCGCGCCTGACTTCGGTGTCATTGACAATAACCAGGCGGCCATTGCCTGTGTACAAACGAATGGGGACAATTTTGTATTCGGGCAATGGGGGATTTTTCTTTTCTCCATCCACATTTACAAAGTCACCGACTGCTGTTGATTGACACCCCTTTCAGACTGTGTCTAATAGTTTAGGGGATGATTTCATGGACTTTGGATTGGCTAGGATTGACCACGTGGTTGCGGTTATGTTTTTCTTTATTTGCGCAGAACAAAATTTCCCACTTCACTCGTTTGAAGGTTGGGGTAATTATATTGGCACTATTTAAGTTTTGAATGTCTGTGACCAAAGTGGCCTAACGTTAGTTGTGATTCGCACATGGACAATTAAGTAGTGTCATAACAATGATTAAACTGCAAGTTTTACTGCAAATCCTCTTTAAATAAACCCTTTATCAAATATATAATGCCAAGTGACATATTACTATACCTGCATGCCGCTTTGTTCGCAGCAATAACACTTTCTGAAGGAAGAATTAATTGTTCCTTTTGTGCAAACTTTCTCAGGTACAACGTTTTCTTTAAACTTAAAAGAATGGCGTCAACATCGCTTGAGGGCGCTGTTACATTACACAGTAACTGATCAATATATGTTACAGTTATCGTCATAGAATATGTTTCATTATTCATGGTCAATCATCCATTTGCTTTCCACACACTCAATATTTGATGTTCTACTTTGCATCAATAACAATAAACTTATAAACAAGCTCGATGATCAAACAGATCCGTGCGCATACATCTGAGTACTTCAATCGACGCGTCTTTTATCGTAAACCAGACCTCACCACAGACCTTATTCTAAGAGCGGTTCCAGGATACTCTAAATATTTTAACTGTTAATTTCATGGCTAAATAGACATCGTAAATATCGGTTAATAACTATTTTACACTTAAAAATTGCATTTAGTAATAAAAAATTCAAGTCAAAAGTGCACCTCTTCGGGCAGCTTTTTCAGCCGAAAGCCAAAACGTGCTGATATATTATGATAATGACATGCAATGACCCCTTGACGTCATTAGTGGCTAAAAACACACGGTCAGCATTTGACACACACGCTTACACAAATAAACGTCTCTTTTAGGGGGAAATAAAACAAAATCAAGAAGAAGCAACACTTACATAATAAAATAATCTTTCTGTCCATCCAGGGTCTCCTAAATTGTGTAGATTATGTAAATTGAAGCCTACATGTTTGGTAGTTTTGCTTAAACAAACTAACATTTCGAAGGATCAATGTTCCTCCGACCGTATGCGTGCAGACCAGCGACGACAGTGCTGTGCATGGTTTTGACGTGCGCAACCAACGACGATTAGTGCAATGTCATGAACATGTGGAAGGGGTAGGAAGCCAGACCACTGAGTACCTTTTTGTCATTGCAGGTTTGTCAGTCGGTACACTATGCTGTTTTAGAATCACAACGTTACAATGCAGCGTGACGGACTTCCCCCCTCACTTTTACACTTAACGTAATTTAACTTAAAAATATATATTTGTAAATTATATTTTGGAATTGAAGGCATTCGGGTCACAGTTTTTAAGTACACTTTTTCCAAGTATATGCCTCTAGTTTCTTCTTGTTTTTATACATTTTTTGTGGTAAACAAAATTACAAAAATAAACAGAAATTGTTTGATGATTAAATAAAAGTTATTATTGTCAATGCATATGTGAAGATCGCTTTTATGTTACTGATGGTGCTATCGTGTTTGTATAAAGTGCTGAAATAGTTTTCTGAATTTTTTTTCCAAAATACAGAGCTTGGTTAGTAGGGACAGGTGAACAAAATGAAAATATTAACAACTTAAATAACAATATATTCACCTCAAAAGAAATATTTTGTTGCATCATAAACATATTTTTTTTCCTAGAAAAAAACCCAATTCAGTTCTGAAATACCATTTCTTTCCCTCAAAAATTATTTAGAAGGAACATAAATAGTTGTTTTGTTTTTATCTTCAATGGGTTACGACCGCATTCCAACTACTTTTGGCATGTAACTACTAGTAGGCCTACCATGGAGTAATTCTAGCTCCTGGTAGATGTACCTTTTGAAGCATTTCTATCAGTCGCCTTTGGATTTATTAGGTCAATGCTTTTTGGACTTTTTCTTGTTGTGGAACCAATTTGGGGGATTTTTTTCTTTGTGTTTTGGGGTCGATCTTTGGATGTCAAAGGAACGTAGATTGGACCAAAGAGCAAGGACCAGATCGGAATGATACGTGTATAATGTCGGTGTTTATACACGCCTTTGAGCTGGATGGATAGCCTGGATCCTCATGCCTCCCCGTAATAATAACATGTACATAAACAGAGCACCATTCTACTTGCATTATGTAGATCGATGTACTAAAAATCAAGCTGCGAAATCGCATGCCTGCTACGAAAATCCTCAAATCACATATTTGTTGTAAATTGGTGTAGTGTAGTTAAAAGAACAAGACACAGGACGCAGAAGTATTAACTGGTTATCATATTCATGTACGTAATCCAAGATGGCGTAAAACCCCCCGACTCCCAGAGATATATAACACTAGAGGGCGCAGTTCAAAATAACCAAGGACACAACAATTGGCGTGCTGATTTTTTCCATTAATAGTCACATTTACGGCCGTATTGATTGCAAATGGTGAATTTTAGCGGTGTATTTGCGTTAGCTCCGTACATACAAATAGGCAAACTAACTAGCTACCGAAGACGTCACGAGTCCTTTGTCGTGTGGTCTGATTGACCTCGCGTTTTTCAGATTTTGGGCTAGGGGTGTTTCAAGGAAAATCAATTTCTACCCTGTTTTAACGTCAAGGAAGGGACTTAAAATAATGTTTTCAATTTCTTGAGGAATCCATCTATTGGAAATATCAGAGCATCCTTGAACCGCTCTTCAAATTAGTCTAGGGCGAGATCACGTTACCGTGTCATTGATACTATTCATAGCATAAACATCTACCAGGCTCGAAAACCCAGAACAAACAATCTCCATCGATTTGCCTCCGCCAGGTTCCAAGGCCTAAATTATAAACCTAGCTGCCTCACAAAGGAGTTTCAGTTCCCTTATTTTCACTCCATACGAAATGCAAGGTTTATCCCGTCTTCATTTGACAGTCTTAATTGAATGCGAGTCTTTTGACTCGTAATTTAAGGCTTTTTATTTACATACGAAGATGCGGCGGTATCAAATCAAAACAAACAATTCTTCCCGTGATTTATTGTTGATAATAATATCTCTTCAAAAACGAGAGGGGTTTCGTCATCAACCTACAAGTAGGGCACGTGACTCGATGTTCTACCAATCACAGTTGTCAACGCTACCAGGGTGTAGTATGCTGTGCCGCTGGCTCTTTCTGCAGGGCGGCTCTTTACATCAAGTCCAACACTCACCGCACCACGTTGATCTGAGACGGTCGCAAAACATTTTAGCGGATAATTCTGGTTAACTTTTTGCCAGTTCAATTCGTAATCTGTACATGTTCTGGATATCTCTAGTCGGTTGATGTTTCGCCGTGCTGTCAGAGTTAGGAAAAGTTTGAATCCGCAAATTGCAACAATGTCAACAAATAATACATACAGACGAGCGTTTCGTCGTGTGCGACGCACTCAAATGGCAGAGGAATAAATCTTCATGTTGCAAGTATACAATTCTAATGCGTGTAAGTTGTCATTGTGTGTACAAACTTTTAGGGAAATTTACGCCAGTTTACCAAACTGCTGTTACATACGTTTACCTTTTCTGCATAACTTGTAAAATGTGACGTAACATAAACTCGAAACATTTTCTCAGTCTTTCGTCATGTTGAAAACGGACATTCTAACCGGTCTTACAAGACTACAACTCGCTAACGCTGTCATGTTAGCATTTATCGTCGCTGTTGTAATGTGTGCAAATGTTGCGGGAGCTACATGTAACCATCTGCAGACGAAAGAGTTTGTCCTTGCCCTAAACAAGGAATTGAGCCTTGTTTCATACTGGGAGAAGATAACACGATCTCCTGTCATCTGTGTGAGTTATTGCCACTCTGATCCTAACTGTCAATCGGTGAATTATCACACCAGCAGTCATCTCTGTCAGCTGAACAATGCGACCAGGGCTCAGTATCCTGATGACTTCATCACAAATTACGGCAGCTGGTACTTTGATGCCAATGAAGACAGTGGCTTTGCATCTGTGCCCAGCCAGGACCCAACAAAACAGCCTGCAAAATCTCTTTCGCACACACCTGACCAAGCAACCTCACTTAAAACTGACACACCTTTTCTGACTGGGCCTGACCTACAAACCATTCCACAACTCAACACACCCGTATCCTCTACACAACTCCATGCTGAATGTTGCACAAAGCTGCTTGAAGCAGGCTACAATACAAGTGGTATCTACAAAATATTCCCTTCTGGATTTAGTGATGGAGTGCGAGTGTACTGCGACATGGATACCAATGAAGGAGGTTGGATAGTCATTCAAAGAAGGAAGGATGGAAGTGTTGACTTCAATCGCAACTGGGTCGACTATAAAGAGGGTTTTGGCAACTTGTCTGGAGAGTTCTGGCTTGGTAATGACATCATCAAAACCTTGACAACTTCGAACGGACCCTGGCGACTGCGGATTGATGTTGGAGACTGGGACCACAGAAGTGCATGGTCTGAGTATTCTGACTTTAGAATCGGCGGGAGCTCTTATGTACTTCGATTTACTGACTACAATAGTGAAAGCACTGCAGGTGACTCACTATCGTATCACAAAGGATATCCGTTCTCTACAAAAGATGATTACATGTGTGCTCAGATGTACCAGGGGGGTTGGTGGTTTGACAATTGTCACCAATCTCTGCTCAATGGCGTTTACTACCCAGAAGGCTCAGCACTGATAGTTGGTCATGGCATTCAATGGGATGCGTGGAGAGAGGACCCCTATTCATTAAAGACTTGCAGTATGAAGATAAGAATGTAATAGATGATAATAATGAATATAATTTGTTTTTTACCCTTACACCGAAGTGTGTTAAGCACTGTATTCTCAGTACTTTCCCGAGCACTTTAACAAAAGAAGAGATAAGAATGGTTCTGTAACCCTTTGGAGACCACAGCTGCCACAAGCCCAAAGCGGCTGTAAACAGTTTCAAGATTTGACCTACAGATGCTCAAACAAGAGCAAGAGGTCAAAGAAAAGGTAATGTACCGAATCAACATTTTTTTTGTCAATGTTTCTCATGTTTATACGAAATCTAAAATTGTATTACAGACCTTTATATTTTTGTTTCTTAATAATTTTTCCTACAAAAATTCCCTGAAAAAAACAAAGTTTCAACAAGATTAGCAATATCGGGGCACATGGTGATGATTTTACAGACATGAATGGTCTCTAAAGGGTTAACTCAGGTACCACCGACAGGATCCTGGATCCTTTGATGGGTTAGATTTGGTTTAAATTGACCAAAAAAGGTTTGCAAATATGGTCAACAAATAAAATTAAAAAAATACACAAATCCCAACTTTGTTTATTTGGTATAATTTTAAAATTCTAAACACTAGTCAATTAAAAACTGGACTATTTCAGTTTATTTTAGCTGAATGTAAAAATGTAAAAACTACTGTTCTCAGGCCAGTGATCAATGGGAGTTTTTTGTTTTATTATAATCTTGTAATATTATTTTACCTTTTTCAATTATCAATGTTTTGTGTGAAATCTAAGCGAAAAATTCTACAACCAGATATTTTTCTCTTTTCTTTTCTTTCAATAATTTGTTGAAAGAATTCTGAGCTAAATTGTTATCATTGCTGACCAAATTTTTTGTTTGGTGGTGAAGACACCCCCCCAAAAAAAAAAAAAAACCAAACAAACAAGAAAAAAACAGATCGAACAAATCAGTACCGGAAATTAAGAGCTCGTGTTTATTTTTGCATTCCCATTAAAATAGTTACTTCAATGTTGCTTCATACTGCATCTTCCAGGAAAGACCATTTAAGGTTTTCTAAAACAACAGTTTATGGAAGAATCTACAACTATTTATTTTTAAACCAAGAGATCGTCACCGCATTACCATGGCAGTTTCCTTGACTGTTATTAAATAAAGCCAACCCCAGATCCAAACCTCCAATCAATACTAATTAGGCTATTTTTAGTTTCTGTGGCAGAATTTCACAACTTGCCATAAATAATGCACTGCAAGGTCGCACCATTGGTAAGGATGTTTTTCATTATTTGAAAAAAGGGTATTTTGGTTTTTGTTTATGTTTCAAAGCTGTAAGACGAAAAGGCCCAAAAGCCAAAATAATTTCATTTAACATGTTTAATCCGAAAAGTTAGGCCTTTAGTTACCATTTTCATGAAGTTGTTTAGCAGAAAATGGTGCTTAGCAAATTTGTTTACTTTGCAGAAACTAGAAGGGAACCAGTAACTAAAAATATTTGGCTGGTAGCCAGGGCCAAATTTCATAGGACTAGTTAAGCAGAAAATATTTTAATAACATTTTCTGCTAAACAAAAATAAGCAGGATACCAGTCACACAGGGTACATGTGACGAGGTATTTTGGCTGGTAACCTTATTCGGTTAAGCCTAAGGCCGATTTGTTTATGCTGTGCTACCTTTTGGGCTTAAGCAGCTTCTATGAAATTTGTTTCTGTTTTTGATAAGGAAGATTTTAAGTCTGTATGCTTTAGTCATTTAAATAAACTTGAAAAAAGGTATACGTGACAGTAGTTTACGACATATGTAATCTTGTCATTGGTTATAGACTGTCTAGTTCTGGTCTGGATACCAGACAACTAATAATGTAGCAGCTTGCTCATGTTTGCATGTGTACAAGAAAAAGGATTGCAATGATCACCATATATTTCATAGGCTTAAAGTTTTCAAAAGTGAAGCAGAAAATAAGATTAGATTAAATGAAAAAAAACTGCAGATTTATTCATTTTGTTTGTTTGTAAATTAAGCTGTTCATTATTCAAATATTCAAATATTCAAACCATATTCAATGGATGAAATTTATACAGCACTATATAAGTCCTTTTAAAAAAACAATAATATGCTGTAGCCACTGGGCAAGGTTCCTGGAGGCCAAGATTCTCTCGAAGTCTAACACGCTCTCAGGGTCAACTTAAACAGCTTGTTCAATTAAGATAAGCCACAGAAGTGGTGACACCTCACTGCGTAGAAGCTGGGTGTGTTACTAGACTGACAAGCACAAATAACCAATCAGAGTGTGCCATGTTTGAAAGCTGGGAGATAAATACCATGTACTGCTCCACTGGAAATTAGTATTGGGTTTGCACTTCAATGACATCGCAAACTTTTATGTCGTTGCAACTGTTTTTTTTATAAACACAAGTCACTGATTATTTTGCATAGAATGAAAGCGTAAACACAGTTAGAGATTGTTACGGCACCCCAACTGGCACCCCAACTGGCACGGGTTCTGGTCTGTTTCCCTTTCTTCATGTGGTTGTCGCATCAGGAAATGAGCAACATTTATCTAGCCATCTTCTGACCAAGGGAGAGTTTTTCCCTGCTAGAAATAAAGCCTTGCAACAAGTTTCATACCAACATAAACACAGTTAGAGATTGTTATGGCACTCCAACTGGCATGGGTTCTGGCCTGTGCCTTTCTTCAGGTGGTTGTCACGTCAGCATATGAGCATCATTTATCAAGCCATCTTCTGATTAAGAGAGAGTTTTTTCCTGCTGAAAACAAGTTTCATACAAACAGATACTTTATAAATCTCCTCTCCTCTGTGTGAGTTATTGCCACTCTGATCCTAACTGTCGCTCTGTAAATTACATCAACAATCAACTCTGCGAACTGTAAAATGTGACCAGGGCACAGTATCCTGATGACTTCAAAACCCTTTATGGCAGCTGGTAATACTGTAGCGAACGGCCTAAAGGGTCCTTGTTTCTAATACTGCCGAACAACAAGAAAAGGGGAGCCCGAGACTGGACTGGAGGAAAACCAACTTTATTTGTAACAACTCTGGTTTCTTCTCACTAAAAGTTACAACACAACTCCTTTTTAATCAACACAATGCAAAGCGTCAGTCATCTTGGCTCCTGGCCAACGTTTTTTCCGCTGGCGCGAACACAACAGTCTATTTATAGTCCATACTTCCGGCCCAATCTCTGGAGAGAGAGCGTTCTCACGCCGGCGGTTTGTCCGGCGGTTGCAATGTCCGTTACATCACTCCCTCCTTAGTTTAGCCTATACTCCTGGATAGGCAGGTGATTAACCTAGTTCAACAGGTTTTACTTGTAACTGGTTGGAGTTTCCCCGGGAATGATGATCAATGTTGATTCTGGTCCCCAATTTGGTGACCCAGAATCCACCAAACAATCGGCGGTGAGACCCACAACCGCATTTCTTTATAACAAAACAATGTTTATTTATCTGTCTCACTGTGCTGGGGAGTCCCCTCTGGTCCATGTCTTCCACTGCACGTCACTAGGTTCCTTTATACCCGATGACTCCGTCCGGCGAACGGTACGGACTCCGGTGGTGGTGTCCTCCACCGTCTCCACCATGGCCGTTACAAACTCTTCCCGCATGAGAGTGGCTTCTGTTTGCACCCCCTTATCGACTCCGTCGGCTCTCAAGAACTCCGCCTGGGTGGGGCACTCCATGAGCCCCGCAGTTTGCAAGGTCCGGGCCGTATACCATTGTCCGTTCATGTATATCCTTGCAGACGAATCAACTCCATCCTGTGATGCGATCCTCCTGATGTCACTCACGCCAGCGGCGGTGTGCGCCCCCGCGGCAGAAGTGGTCACGGTAGTTGCCGGATATGTGTCCCCAGCATCAGAGATTCGTTCATGCCTTGTTAAGTAGTCCGATCGGCGGTACTTGCTGTCACACAGCTTACATTTGAAGACCCTTCCTTCGTGGGTTGACGTCTCCTTGTATAGGACGAGCCATACGTGCGTCCACACACTATGCAAGCATAGGTAGCTGTCACATCGTCATCCATCATGTCCATGTCGGGAGAAATACCACAATGTGCGTTCTTCTTCAACTGACAGAAATCTGAAGAGAATTGCAACATGCACGCCCGCCCTCTAGTGGCCAACTGTCATGCGTTCTGTTCTCACTGGAAACGAAAAATTGTTGCAAGTTGTTGCCTTGGCATGTTGCCTTGGCATGTGCACGGTGTACAGGTGGACGGGTCTCCATTATTCTTCGGTACGGGGAGTTGGGTACCGACGGTAATGCTTGCATTGGCGGTTGAGCCACCCATACCGGCGGCTGGGCTTCCCATACCGGCGGCTGGGTTTCCCATACCGGCTGTTGGGCTTCCCATGCCGGCGGTTGGGCTTCCCATGCCGGCGGTTGGGCTTCCCATACCGGCGGTTGGGCTGCCCATACCGGCGGTTGGGCTTCCCATACCGGAGGTAGGGCTCTGTGCAGTGCTGGTTGAGTTTTGTTGTGCCTGACAAAGCCCACGAAACCCACAGTCTTCACTCGACTTTCCATAACAGAGTTTCATTCTGTCTGCATGTACAACTTTTTGATTAGATCGAGTGGACTTCTAAATTTTATACACAACATCTGACAGTTTTTTCCACTATCACGAATCGTCCACACCAGCTCCTGGTTAGTTTGGGACATTTTCCTTTCTTCCTTATCTTGTTCTGGAGCCAAACCACTGCTCCCTTGTCATACAGCTGTTTCTTAACATTTCTGTCATAGTGCCTTTTCTGTACCCTCATCATTGTGCTTGTGGTTTCCCTGGCAATCTCATGAGCAGCTACAAGTTTATCCTGAAGCTGCTGTGCATAAGCAGTAGTGGCTGTGGGCACATCACCTGGGACTGGCTCGACGAGCAAATCCACTGGCATGCGAACCTCTCGGCCTAACATCATTGCATTCGGTGTCTCTTTTGTAGTCTCATGTTCTGACGATCTATAAGCCATTGCCAACAGGGCCAAGTGGTCATCCCAATCTGTCTGCGAGTCATCCACCCATACCCGTAGCATTGCCTCAATGGTTCTGTTGAAGCGTTCAATCATCCCGTCTGATCTAGGGTGGTAGGGTGAAGTCCGTGTTTTCTTTATTCCAAGGAGGGAACACATCTCTCCAAAGACAGCTAACTCAAATTCCCGTCCTTGATCGGAATGAAGTTCAAGAGGGACGCCAAATCTTGCTATGAATTCTTCCACAAGTTTAGTGGCCACAGTTGGAGCTTTATGATCTGGAATCGCTTAGCATTCTGTCCATCGGGTGAAGTAATCGCCAACTACCATCACAAATCTGTTTCCACGGGTCGTGACTGGAAGAGGCCCCATTATATCGACGGCAAGTCTTTCCATTGCTGCTCCAACTTGATAATGAACCATCTTTGCTCTCTTGGCTCTCGCTGTGGGCTTGCATCTCTGGCACTCCTGGCAATTCTGGATCCATCGGCGTGCCGACGTGCGCATTGACGGCCTGTAAAAGTGGCTGCGACACAATTTTGAGAAAGTCTTGGCTACTCCCAGGTTGACCGCATGCCTTGAGGCGTCAATACTCTCATTCGGCAACTGTCAGTTGGTCTAGTTGGCTCCCAGCGGATATACAATATCCCATGCTTCATCACCAGCTGTTCATAACGGGCCCACCAGAACTTTACCTCCGAACCCCTACTGGACACATCTTCCCACAGTCACGGGTGGTCTTTGCTGTTTTTCGACCCATTCCAACACCTCTCTCAATTCGCTGTCTTCTTGCTGAAAGCGTGCAATATTGTCACAGTTTAGGTCAGGTTCCACCTTGGGAGCCGAAGCTTGTACCTGCAATGCAGCATAAGCCGGTGGTGAGGCTGCTTGTACCGGCGGTGAGGCTGCCTGTACCGGCGGTGAGGCTACTTGTACCGGCGGTGAGGCTACCTGTACCGGCGGCGAGGCTGCCTGTGCCGGCAGCCTGCTACCACGAACGTGTTCAATCTCTAGCACGGTACCTTGGGGTATCTCCTATCCGTCATCATGATCACAGCTAGAAAAACACTTCCTCGACAAGGCATCGGCGTTGCCGTGCTGGCTTCCAGGACGATGCTCGATGATGAAATTGTATATGCTAAGTTTTTGTAGCCACCTGGCCAACTGTCCTTCGGGGTCTTTCACGCCGTATAGCCACTTCAGTGGTCCATGATCGGTCCTGACACGGAAATGTCTCCCATACAGGTAGTGATGATATTTCTTCATAAAGAAGACCACGGCCAAGAGCTCACGTCTCGTGACACAATAGTTCCTTTCATGCTTTGTCAGTGACCTGCTGCCACATGCTATCACACGCTCCCTGCCTGCCTGAATCTGCGACAACACAGCACCGACTGCAAATCAGCTAGCGTCCGTGTCAAGCACAAATGGTTCAGCCGGGTCTGGGTAGGCCAGTATTGGGGCGGATGTCAAACAGTACTTCAACTGCTCAAATGCCTCCTGGCTCTCTGCTGTCCATTTAAACTGCCTTCCCTTCTCGGTAAGGAGGTGTAGTGGTCTTGCGATTGCGGCAAATCCTTTGACAAACCGTCGGTAATATGACACCAGTCCCAGGAAACTTCGGACATCTGTCACAGTCATTGGCTGAGCCCACTCCTGTACTGCGCGGACCTTCTCCGGGTCAGTTGTGACTCCCTCTGGCAAAACTACGTGACCCCAAAACTCGACCTTCTTTTGAAAGAACTTGCATTTCTTGGGTTTTAGTTTTAGGTTTGCTTCCTTAAGCCTCTGCAGCACCAGACACAGTCTTTGCATGTGCTCCTCAAAGTCATTTCCGAAGGCGATAATGTCATCGAGATACAGCACTGCTACCTGCCACTGTAATCCAGCAAGGACTCTCTCCATCAGGCGTTCAAAGGTGGAGGGCGCATTACAAAGGCCAAATGGAATGGTCACAAACTGGTACAGTCCACCTCTTCCTGTGCTAAAAGCCGTTTTGTGCCTGTCCTCAGCAGCAACCTTGACCTGCCAATACCCGGAGGCCAGGTCAAGAGTGGAAAAGAATTGTGATCCCGCCAGAGAGTCCAGGTTATCCTCTATGTGGGGAATAGGATGTGCATCTTTCGTGGTAACCTCGTTTAACTTCCGGTAGTCGATACACACCCTCACAGAGCCGTCCTTCTTTCTGACCAGCACGATCGGTGAACATCACGGACTTTCAGAAGGTTCAATAACTCCCTGAGCAAGCATCTTATCCACTTCTTTATCAGCCACGTCTCGTTGGCTCAGGGGCACCCTTCTTGGTCTCTGCCGGATGAGAGCTGCAGTAAATGATATTGAAAGGTCAGACAGTAGGAAGGTTAAACAAAATGTTGTTGTTGTTTTGTTTTTTTTCAGGTGATCTTTACGATCACTTAAAAGAGCATGCGCTAATTTTCATTCTCATTGGAAGTCATGTCACTTGTAGCGTGAACTTGTAGATTTGAAAATAGCTTTGTTCAATATGTTTAACAAATTGTGTTTTAGTACAGATAATATGTGAACAAGGTGTCAAACTCTACTTATAGCAAATTGTTCCATGTTATACAATTGATTTATATGCATAATAGTAATAATTCGGACTGTTTGTAGAGAGTGAAAGCATACATGTAGCCGTGAGCAGGCAAACCATGAGATAAGATAAAGTGTGGCCACACAAAAACATTGTGAAGGTATTCAATAGCATCATGTAGAGATTTTTCTTAAAGGCACCTGGCAGTGGTATTTTTTTCAAAATAAAGCTTTTGTCATTAATATATACATTTTTACGAGTGGAATGTGAATAAACAATTTGCTAAGGTTAAAAAAAATTATTTTTCTTTTAATTACAAATTAAAAAATGGGCCCCCCTTTACATGGCGCTGTTCGTGACGTCAATCGAGGCAGGAGAAAATGTGTAGTCTGGCCCCGTACATTACGTCTGGGTACCTGATCAGTATGATGCGTTTTCGTATTCGGACGTCACCACCCAATGCAATCCTAGGACAGTACTGTACAGTCGACTAATACGAGACGCCAGTTTATACGAGGTTTTTCACCGGTCCCGAACTGTCCCATGCGCGTTTCTATGTCTTAAAAACGGAAGATACGAGCATGGTCATAACGAGAACACGGATAATACGAGGTATTGTTTTTCCACCAGAAACATTTCGCTGGTAACCTAAGCTTCACTGCAACTTCCCTTGCACACTACTACCAACGAAAAAATCCCCGGGCTATCCAAGTGTTCGCTGCATAGCGCTAAAAACGACGTCGGACCGGACCACTTTGCCCTCGTTAGCCTAACTTTCGATGCCCGTAACTGCCTATATTTGGGATCTGCAGGACAAAAAATGCTGGCTGACCCCATCTTTAGTCGTTTTGCTGCATCCAGCTGCAATTTTCGCTGGAAAAATGCAAGAAAAACCCCCCTTTTGGATACCCAAACGAAACGTACAATCTCACTACTTGCACGTGTATATACAACGTAAATGCAGGCAAGTTCGAGTGGGGTCGATGTTCAATCGAGGCGAAGTCTTCCTCGATTGACGTCACAAAAAGGGATGGGCGGAGTCGCCCCCAAACAACTTTATCTATTTTTTTAACATATAAATACTGACAAACAATTACTCAAAAAATTGTTTTATTGTTAATATACATATACTCTTATATAAAATAAAAAAATATATATTTCCAGGTGCCTTTAAAGGACTTGCAAACACAAAAATAAAGTGTTATATAAAAAAGATCTTTTTGGTAAGTTCGAACTCCCCCCTCCCAATTTTTACTACAAATGTTTACAAGGATGCATGAAAGTATAAAAAAAGGGCTGTTTTTATTGCCTATACTGACTTTTCAAAAGACAGAGACCTTTGTCTCCCACTTAAACAAGAAACAGTCATGGGATGAGTTATTTATTACCAGAGACCACACCGGAGCCATATGGGGCATAAGTTTCTTTATCTTCCTTATCTTCTCGTCGTTTCTTTACTTATTCGGTGAGGCGGGAAGCGGGCCCCTCGCGGGCCCAGTCTTCTGGCGCTAAGCGCCCGGCCGCTTCGCGGTGAATAAACTGTTTACCTACTTTGCCTGCTCACAAACTCATGCTGATTAGCCCTTGTAATCACACTTGGAGATCAACATTATAACTATACTCCTGCAAGTAATACATTGACTCAAAACCTGTTGAAAACCTCACGAAGGAGGATCTAAAGGAACTTTTTGCATTTCTCTAAATGTTTGTTATGCTCATTTAAATTGCGTTTTGCTCGGGTTTCCACTGTTAACGTTTCTCTTTTGTTTTATATTCTGCCGTTATTGCGCCTTGTAAATTTTGTATTACCATTTTTGTATACTAAATTGCTGTTTTGTGTATGTCCTTTTATGTATGCAGAGTGAGACATGACAAAGTTTTTGTGTATAAGATTAATTTATTAGTTTCAGTCGTTAACTGCTTCTTCTGTTGTTAATTCTGATTTAGATCCTGACATCAATTTTCATGTTCCTGAAATTAATTGTGATTATTATAATGAAGATCAGTTTCTTAATAAATTTTCCTCAATTACAAACTTTAATCTCCTTCATATTAATGCTCGCAGCCTTGCGAGCAACATTTCCGATGTTCAACAGTGTGTCAGCACTTTTGGTAATAATTTCTCTGTTATTGGGATTTCTGAAACTTGGTTGAAAGAAATTGATAATCCTTTGATTAAACTTGATGGCTATGTCAAGGAGGGTGTATGCAGGCAACATAAAAGGGGAGGTGGGGTAGCGTTGTTTATCAAAGAGCATTATCCTTACAGGACTCGTGGTGACATTTGTTTTAATACTGTAGACATAGAATCCTGTTTTATTGAGATTGAAAATTCTTTATCAGGTAACATCATTGTTGGCATTATTTACAAGCCACCTGACACTACTTGTATTAATTTTACAAACGGTTTCAATGAATTACTTGGTCTTATACAAGATGAAAAAAAAAAAGTTATATACTAGGTGATTTCAATATTAACCTTTTACAGCGTGATTTAAGCAGTAATGTCCAAGAGTTTATTGACATGCTTTCTTCTAATTTCCTTTTCCCCCTTATCAATAAACCAACTAGGATCACCGTCAATAGTGCCACGCTGATTGACAATATTTTCACAAATAATCTAGCTGATCATAACTCAGGTATATTGATTAATGATACTAGGGACCATCTTCCTGTCTTTGCCATTGTCGACAATTATAATATCCACATACGGACAAATTTGAATTTTATGAAACGTGATTTCAAGGATATAAATATCCAACGTTTTAATCATGGTTTGTATGACACTGACTGGAAATTTATTCACTCATTCGTTGATGTAAATGAATCATACTCTGCTTTTCTTAATTATGTTTTAAAATTATATGATTTTTATTTCCCTCAGGTTCAGACTAAATGCGGTTTTGATAAAACTAAATCACCTTGGTTAACTGAGGGCCTTTACAATTCCATTAAAAGGAAAAACTATCTGTATAATAAATACTTGAAAAATCCCACTGTACGAAACAAATGTGTGTACTCCAAATATAGAAATACTCTCACTGGTTTAATTAAATCTGCCAAGAAACATTATTTGACTACCAAGTTCTGTCAGCAGAAAAATAACATTAAAGGTACTTGGAAACTTATTATTTCTTTGTTGACAAAAACAAAGCCTAAGACCAATCCGCCTTATTTTGTACATAATGGTGATAAGATAGACGATGATACAGTTATTGCAAATGCTTTTAATGATTACTTTGTGAACATTGGTAACGAAGTATCTGGTAACCTCCCTCCATCGGATACATTGTTTGGCTCTTTTATGGGTGACAGATGCTCACATTCCTTTTATTTAAATCCCATTACTGAGCTTGAAATTGTTGATGTTATTAACAAATTCCAGGCTGGAAAGGCTCCAGGTTGGGATGGTGTAAGCTCTTTTGTTATCAAGCAAGCAAGGAATGCCCTCGCTAAACCTTTAGCCATGGTCTTCAATAAGTCTATTTCTTCTGGTGTTTTTCCGGATCGTTTAAAGACAGGGAGAGTAGTACCTATCCACAAAGGTAACAGTAAGAATGAAATATGTAATTACAGACCTATCAGCATTTTATCAATCTTTTCCAAAAAATTTGAAAAGCTTATCTTCAGCCGAATGATAAGCATGGTCTTTTGTCTAAATCACAATATGGCTTTCGAGCTAAATGTTCCACCGAGATGGCTATTCTTGATGTTCTCAATGAAATTATCGATGCAATTGAAAAAAGAAACTTTTCTGTGAATGTTTTCCTGGACCTGTTCAAGGCCTTTGACACAGTCAACCATGATATACTTCTTTCCAGATTAGAGCACTATGGTGTGCGTGAATTGGCCTTGGACTGGTTCAGGAGTTACTTATCTAAAAGAAGGCAGTTTGTCTCCTATAACTCGCATCATTCCACTGAAAAAACTATTACTTGCGGAGTTCCACAGGGAAGTGTGCTAGGGCCTTTGTTATTTATTATTTATGTTAATGATATTTGTAATTCTTCGGACAAGCTTTCCTTTTGTTTATTTGCAGATGATACAAGTTTATCGTATAATCATCAGAATGTTGATAAGGCCATTCAAGATTTAAATTTTGAACTTGTCAAAGTTAGCAAATGGCTCTTATCGAATAGATTGTGTGTTAATTTACTCAAGACCAATTATATTATTTTCTCTGCAAGACAACACATATATAATCAAAATGCTCCACTTATTTTAAACAATACAATTCTAACCAAAGTGAAGTTTACAAAATTCCTTGGCATTCTTATTGATGAAAATCTCTCTTGGAATGATCATATTAGTAGTTTGTGTACTAAGGTGTCAAAAAATGTTGGAGTCATGAGCAGACTTAAGTATTTTCTACCCAAACACATTTTGGTCACACTTTATAACCCATTTGTACTTCCATATTTGAATTATGCTTCTCTTGCCTGGGGTTCATCAACATCAGGTTGTAATAAATTGTTTTTGTTACAGAAAAAAGCAATCCGTATTATTCATGGTGCAGGTTATCTAGAACATACTTCCCCATTATTTGCCATGTCAAGTATTTTAAAACTTGGTGATATTCATTCACTTAATTTAGCAAATTTTATGTTTAAACAATCTCGTAATTTATTACCACAACAAATTCAAGGCTTCTTTTTAGTTAGTGCTTCAATTCACACTCACCAAACCCGTAGTTTAGCCAGAGGGAATCTTTTTGTAAAACCAAGTAGAACTGAGTTTTTTAGAAAGAGTGTATTTCATAAAGAAGTCCTTTACTGGAATAATCTAAATGCAGAACTAAAACAGTCAGCCAGTGTTTTATCTTTTCGTAAAAAACTAAAGAATATATTGATTGATTTATACACCACTTAATAATTTATTGTATCTTTTTTATTTTCAATACACCTAATGTATTAGTAATTATATATCTATTGTCTAGTCTCACTCATGCATAACATGTCCGTGTCCCGGTACTGTTTTCCTTGTTTTACGTTTTCTTTTGTCTTTGTCTTTATTGGGAAGGGGAACAAAAAGCATTTGCTTCTCCTTTTTCCTACATGTTAATGTCACATATTATCTATTTATTTTTCAATATTTTGTAATGAATGATGTTGACATGAAATAAATGTTTCTGAAATGAAATGAAGTTTCAGACTTTTTCTGCCAAATTATCTCTCAATGGCTACCGCCAGAAATACTTTCAAATTTCCCGCACTCTCATCGCTCACATTGCTAATTCACTGCAGACTAATTGGCAGAGTAGTGCCTGGTCATGCTGTATCCCCTCTCTTTCTCACACCCTTCTTGTATAGCGCCCTCTTGTGAAGTTCACATACACTGCGTGAACTCTTAAAATTACAGACACATTTAAGATTAATAAGAGGAATAAAAATGATTTATATGGAAGTGTTAAAGGGATATTAATTTAAGAGAAGTAAAAAGAACTAGCATATGTGTTTGTTGTGCAACAAACACTGGGGTTTCGTTTGTTGGAACAAAAGAGAAAACCACATTTCACATCTAAAAAAATGTAAAGTTTGGTCACAAAAAACCTCAATGACCTCTTTGAAATTGACAGCAGTTTATGGAAGAATCTACAACTATTTATTTTTAAACCAAGCGATCGTCACCGCATTACCATGGCAGTCTCCTTGACTGTTATTAAATAAACCCAACCCCAGATCCAAACCTCCAATCAATACTAATTTAGCTATTTTTAGTTTTTGTGGCAGAATTACAAAACTTGCCATAAATAATACCATGCAAGGTCGCACCATTAAGGATGTTTTTCATTATTTGAAAAACAGGAGTTTTGGTTCACTTTTTGTTTATGTTTTAGAGCTTTCAGAAGAAAAGGCCAAAAAGCCAAAGTACCATTTCATTTAATCCTAATAGTCACCTCTTTAGTTACCACTTTCATGAAAATGCTTAGCAGAAAATGGTGCATTAGCAAATTTGTTTACTTAGCAGAACCTAGAAGGGAACCAGTAACTATAAATACTTGGCTGATAACCAGACCCAATTTCAAAGGGCTAGTTAGGCTGCTAAGCAAAAATAAGCACGAATTACAGTCACAGAGGGTTCATAAGACATGGCGTTTTGGCTGGTAACCTTATCATTATACGGGTAAGCATAATTTTGTTTTGCTTAGCTACTTTTCAGTGCTTAAGCAGCCTCTGTGTAATTTGTCTCTGTTTTTGGTAAGGAAGATTTTAAGTTTGTACATGCTTTAGTCACTTTAATAAACTTTGAAAAGAGGTATACGTTACAGTAGTTTATGGCAAATTTAATCTTGTCATTTGTTTGTGCAGAGCCCTGGTGTTAACTGTGTACATGTAGTCCTGGTTTGGATACCAGACTACTACTAATGTAGCAGCTTGCTCAAGTTTGCATGTGTACAAAAAAGGATTGCAATTACCTTTTATTTCAAATGCTTAAAGGTTTCAAAAGTAAAGCAGTAATTAAGGTAAACTTAAAAAAACAAAAAACAAAAAACCCAAATCAGTGAAACTATAAACAATTACAATTTGTAAATTAAGCTTTTAAATATTTAAACCATATTCAATGGATGAAATGTAGACAGCACAATACAAGATCTTTTATAGAAACAACTGCCACAACATACGATGTAGCTACTACGCAAGGCTCCTGCAAACTTTCGAGGTCAACTTAAGCCACCCTTTGTCAAAATCTCCATGGGAACGCATTGAGTTTTGGGATAATAATTGCATCCTTGAAACTGCAGTTTGGTGACACTGGAAACGTGAGCAAAACTGAGAAACTGGCATTAAATCTAATTAATTTTTTTCAATTCACATCCTACCGTACCGAGTGTATAAAATCTATATCAATAAATGCAGATACGTGTACCTGAAGTGGTGACACCTCACTGCGTAGAGGCCTGGGTGTGTGACTAGACTGACAAGCATCAATAACCAATCAGAGTGTGCCATGTTTGAAAGCTGGAGGATAAATACCCTTTACTACTCCACTGGAAATTAGTATTGGGTTTGCACTACAATGATATCGCAAACTTGTATGTCACTGCAACCGTTTTTTGATTAGCCTAAGTCACTGTTAAGTATACATAGAATGAAAGCATAAACACAGTTAGAGATTGTTATGGCACACCAACTGGAATGGGTTCTGGCCTGTGCCTTTCTTCAGGTGGTTGTCTCGTCAGCAAATGAGCAACATTTATCAAGCCATCTTCTGATTAAGAGAGAGTTTTTCTCAGCTGAAAACAAAGCCTTGCAACAAGTTTCATACCGACAAATACTTTATAAATCTCCTGTCATCTGTGTGAGTTACTGCCACTCTGATCCTAACTGCCGCTCAGTAAATTACATCAACAATCAACTCTGCGAACTGTACAACGTAACCAGAGCGCAGTATCCTGATGACTTCAAAACCCTCTATGGCAGCTGGTACTACGATGGCGATTTGGACACCCCTCTCTTCTCTCAGGCTGAAACACCTCTCTTGACTGCCCCCTTTAACACTGTCCCCGTTACCACTGTTCCCATTACCACTGTCCCCATTACCACTGTCCCCATTACCACTCTCCCCATTACCACTATCCCCATTACCACTGCCCCCATTACCACTGTCCCCATTACCACTGTTCCCATTACCACTGTCCCCATTACCACTGTCCCCATTACCACTGTCCCCATTACCACTGTCCCCATTACCACTGTCCCCTTTACCACTGTCCCCTTTAACAACATTAACAGTGAAAGTTGTCAGAAGCTTCTTGAGGCAGGTGTGGTGGTCAGCGGTGTCTACACAATATATCCTGCCGGGCTCAGCGGGGGTCTGCAAGTCTACTGTGACATGGAGACAGATGGTGGAGGATGGATTGTTTTTCAGAGACGACAAGATGGCCAAGAAAACTTCTACCGCAACTGGAACGACTACCGCGCTGGATTTGGCAGCTTGTCAGGTGAATTCTGGCTTGGAAATGAGAACTTACGCATCTTGACCGAGTCTGGGCTCACTTGGCGGCTTAGAGTTGATTTACAGGACTGGAATAACTTTAGAGCTTGGGCCATATATTCTGGGTTCCAGATAACTGGTGACTATTACACTCTTCAATACAATTCCTATGAAACCGGACTCAGTACAGCAGGTAACTCTCTCATTGGTCACAATGGAATACCATTCTCAACTGCAGACAGAGAGTACGATCGCAATCCATTTAGTAACTGTGCAGAAAGATTCAAAGGAGGTTGGTGGTTTAATAACTGTCATTATTCTTTCCTCAATGGTCAATACTATCAATATACTCCTCCCTTGGACCATGGTATACAGTGGCACCACTGGAGACAATCCCCCTACTCCCTCAAGTCATGCAGCATGAAAATAAAAATGTACTAAATCTTTATGGTTCCAAATTGTATAAATCTTATCAAGAAATTTATCTCAACGTTTAAGATATGTTACTGAAGGGCAAATAGAAATTGCTTATCATTTGAATAGGCATACCAATCCTAACCAAACGTTTGAGTGGAATGCATTCACCAAATGAATTCCCATTAAGGCTGGCTTAGAATAGTAAATGATATTGAAATGTCAGACAGTAGGAAGGTTAAACAATTGTTTTTGTTTTGGTTTTTTTTGCAGGCGATACTTTCGATCATTTAAAAGAGCTTGCACTAAAGATATTTTTCATTCTTATTGGAAGTCGTGTCACTAGTAGCGCATACTTAAGCTTTGTTAAGTCTATTTTTAAAATTGTGTTTGAGTACAGTCAAAATGTGTACATGGTGCCAAACTCTACCTATAGCAAATGCAGTGGCGTAACTAAGGGGGGCACGGGGGCACGTGCCCCCCCTTCCCCAAATTGATGTCAGTGCCCCCCCCCCCCCCCGGGTGCCCCCCATTTGAAATCTGAACCTTTGAGACTATAATAATTACCAGAATATAAAATGTTAAGTTTTCTAAAGTTTTATGGAGCACTGGTGGCGTATAACTCAATGTTTCAAACTATTTTTCTATTTACACATATTTGGTGTACCTTTGCAATGGGCAGTTGTTATTTTTACCAACGTCTTCAGAGTACGGTAAATCACGTCCGCAAAATTGTATGATGATCTCATCGCCCGCGCGCGCCCCAATCTGTCACAGTCTGCTACGTTGAATACGGTACGGTATATGAAGCTACACGACGTGCTGGATGCCGTTGCATTTATCGTAAGTACATGAGGAAAAACCATTGACAACTCTTGAGCTGTGAGAGCATTGATCTAAAATATCTGCTTCATTTGAGACATTACTTTGTTCTTCAGTGTATAGGGTATATTAAATAGTTTGTCAATATGTAAAAAACGAAATGGGGGGTGGGGATGGGTCAAAACAATTACGAAAAAATATCAAAGTTTTTAATATTGATTAGGCCTACTGTGCATGGCCCCAAGCGTGTAATAAATAAATATTAGGAGTGTCAGTCCGCAAATACATAAATCCCAATAAAAAAGACTTATAGTTATACACATTCAAACAGTAACTGCATGGTTCTAGATGCGCGAAAAAGAAGAGAGAAAAAAAGAAAGAAAAAAACAAAATCTTTGTAAATTGACCATAATACATTTGGTTTTATTGAGGGGCTGTTTGGAACCCGCAATTGCGTAGATTAAGATCCAGTTTTTAAAAAGTGCAAAGGAATCTATACTGGAATGAACCCCTTCTCTTAATGATAAGGGTACTGGGTTCTTTTATGTTTATTTCACAACACATCAAACCTACAGCTTATGTCCCATTTGAAGGACGCAGCAATAATGGTTCAAATGGCTAGCTTAAGGACACAAGTGTCAAGACCGGGACTTGAACCCCACACTCTGTTGATCAGAAAACATCAGGGCATGAGTCCAGTGCTCAGCCACAAAATGCACAATATTTATGTAACTATGTAGTGCGGTTCACTTATAGCACAATTTGCACAATTTTCATGTTTGATTTTTGTAAAAATGTTCGGTAGCATTTTTATATTTAAAACCAGTGAAAATGCCCTGTCAAATTTTTAGTCGATTACACCTGAAAAATGTATATTAAACTTCAAATGGCTATTTTTATAGATTAGGGAAAGTTATAAGCTTTCATTTAAGATATTGCACAAAATGGTACTTAATTAAAAAGTAAAATACATTTTTAGGCGATTACACCTGAAAATAAATATTTAAAATTAAATGTATATTTTATAGATTAGGGAAAGTTAGAAGCTTTCATTTAAGATATTGCACAAAATGGTACTTAATTGAAAAGTAAAATACATTTTTAGGCGATTACACCTGAAAATAAATATTTAAAATTAAATTATAGATTAGGGAAAGTTAGAAGCTTTCATTTAAGCTTCGCATAAAAAGTGGTCGTTAATTGTAAAGTAAAACACAATCTTAGTCGATTACACCTGAAAAATTATATCTAAATTTAAATGGCTATTTTTATAGATTAGGGAAAGTTAGATGCTTTTATTTAAGGTATTGCACACACAAAAATAGTAATAACGCTAGTAATTCTTCGTAATTCTGACATTATCGCACATCTATTGGCCATGTTTAAACAATTTTGCATTTTACATGCATTTTGAAACATCAGTCAACATTTATTCAGAGATAAAATTTCTTTTAAAGAAATTCTTTCGGCAAATTTGAGCCGTGAAATTCTCAAATGTAGAAGAATAAATTTATTTCAATCATTTAGTTTTCAAGAAACACATCGTCCAACTCAACCTCATGAAATTTCATCAAAAAAGACAAAAAAATGATTCACAAAAAGCAAATGTGACTTTTGGGTCTTCGTGTCATGTCGGTTTTATTGAGTTACATCACTTACAAAAAACGACTGAAACTATTTGTTTGCAATAAAAGAATGTTTAGCATTAATGTTTGATCGAGTAGTTTTAAACTAATGTTTTGAGTGCAGTGTATGCATATTTAGAAAAGATTGTTATTATTTTAAATGTGTAACCTAAGACAGTAAATCTGCAAAGGTTTAAAGCCCTCAAACCAAAACAGGCACTTCTGAAAAAAAACCCAGCATTAACAGCGCAGACAACCAAAACATCAGCATTTATTCCAATTCTATGTGATTTTTTTACATCACATCACATTGATGTGTTGTGAAATACTTCTACCTTATAGTCCTTTATTGCATCACATCTCTTAGTCTCAACTACTTGATGAGCAACTGAACCTAGCTTTTGGATTTTTTTGAAGGAAGCGCATGTTTATGGCATAGAGTGTCATAAATAGAGTGTGTTATACTAAAAGTACAGTGCTTGATGAAGCTGAATGTATTTATGTTTTCATTAAATTATACATGTCATCTTGTGGAAACAGTTAGAAATAAGAACAAATTTTGATAATTTTGCCGACACTTGAAAAACCTATATGTACATGTTTAAAGACATACGGCTTTGTAATGAAACAGAAAAAGAAAAAAAGAAAAAAAAACATATTTAAACAAATTGCCAGGCACTTTGTACAGTGTTTTTCAGTTTTCTATGGCACTATTGTATTTAAAGAATCAAATGGCAAAAGTTATTTTTTCTTTTGTTTGATAGATGCAAATTTTAAACGCTAATTTGTGAGTGTTATCATAATGTTGACTAATAGAGTGTGTTTTGAGTAATAAAAGTACAGTGCTAAATATATTCTTATGGTCTCTTGATGTAGCTGAATGAATTTATGTTTCCTGCAACTCTCTGAACTCAGCAAGTAAGGGGGCACCTATTGCTGCTATGGCAACTGTTTGTTTTATCCCGGTTAATTTCTTTTTCAGAGAATGGAAGATTTTGTGAAAATGATAATAAGTTGGACTGCATCCTTAGCCCATGGTTGGCAGCCATTTTAACCATTCTACAAGCAATAAATATAGAAATGTCCCCCGCCCCAATTGACAAAAATTATCCAGTGACTCAAAGGATGGGATAATACCTGATATCTTTATTTTGATACTTTAAAAAGAAACATATTTGTCCAGCCTCAAAAATGTTTTGAAAGGAAATATTGAAAAAAAAAATTAAAATAATGATATGCTATCACCAAATTGCAATAATGACCAGTAGTTGTGGAATCTTTACTATATACTGTTTTCTCACATTGATTTAAATGAGTAGAAGTTAACCTCAAACTTATTGAAACCCAGACCCTGCACCCCTACTGGCCTTCATTCTTGTAAAACCCCTCCCCCCCTCCCCCATCCCTCCTCCTCCGCCCTCCTCACGGTAATCAATCTTAAAATTAATTGCAATAAAAACCTTAAAGGGTGTGTACAACATTGGTAAGACTGAAAATATAAATGTTCACAGATTTGCACGTAACTTACATGGTATACAGATGGTCATGGCGGAAAACTTCCCTTGAAATAGTTTTGCTTGAAATGCCATAGTTTTTAGGAAATGAGTAAAACAATAGTCTTTATCATTATATAAAATCTTATGTTTCAAAAAAAGTGAAAACATAAAGGGGTTTTAAACTGTTTTCTCATGTAATACACACCCTGGGTTAGAAGCCTACAACAGCTTGCGATAAAATAAAGCATTTTGAGACACATTTCACTCCGAAGTAATTGTTATGCCCCCGAATTTCAATCTAAGAAACGTAACTGTCAGAAATGTTTCTCAAAGTGTTTATTCATTAGGGATTATTCCCTGCGTGGACATATTCGCTCCGTTTTGGGGGCAAAATCTCAAAAACGCGACCATCTTTTGAAATGAAATTTTTACAGGTTAGTTTTATTGTAAATATCAAAATTTGTATGGATTAAAACAATGGATTTGGTTCCAAAAACCAGAGGTATAATCTGCCTTTAAGTCTTGAACCTAGCTGTGAGTACACATGGTGCCAGAAGAAAACAAAAAGACAACGTGGCCTTCACGATCCCCTTTCAGGCTAAATGGTCAGGCATTCAATATTGTCATTATTTGTTTACATGGCAATTTCCATGGAAACCTGGTCCCTAAACAGCGTAATTTGGCTCATAACTATTCAATTACCGTCACAGACACGTGAAAGCTAGCCTCGTGCTGCTCATTAATTCCAACTCGTTGGTCTTTCCAAAACACACCAGGCTGAGTTTTAAAAGGGTCAACAAGTGAACAAATACATATAACTACAATAATGAAAGCCTACAAGTCATTGTATGGCAACAGTTCGAAATGTGATTAAATTCAGATCCCTTTGCTGTACACTTTTAAAATATTCATACATGAACACAAATAAAGACATGTAACTTTGTGACTGCAGAAGACGAAAGAAGTTCTAAACATGGCCAAGCACACACCACTTTGTACAATGCAGTGTCTTTCAGTTTTCTATGGCACTATTGTATTTCTTTTTTTAAGAGGAATTCAGCTAATCAGCTGAAAAGTTAAATACCTGTATATTATTACAAACTCTCAGCAAATAACAGAAATCTTACATTTTGTGGTGTCAGACTTTGATCTCAAAGTGCATTGTGAAACAAATATCCGAGTACGTTTCATGCACTGCACATTTACGGGCCACCCGATTCGACTACCCACCGCTGTTAATAAGCAAGGCTTGAGGGGGGAGATGCCATACTATAAGCGTGCCCGAAATATATTATCATCTTACATAATACGCCAGGCACACTTATGTTAGAAGCGAGGCCGGCGTCGCGCGGTAGAGAATCAGTCACACCATTAACTTACCAATAATCATTGATCGGCAGAATCTCTACCTAAGCACCTGAATACAAAGTGGATGTGTTCAATGTGATTCATCCATTGATGATTCGGAGACATTTTGGGGCGAAAACTTCCGCAACCAGAACTTTGCAGAAAAAGTCATTATTTCATGAGGCGGCCATGATGGAAAGCGCCACCAACCGATCCACGGAGAGAACGTAAACATTGCATATTATGACATGCCTCGCTAACAATCGTGGCGGGTGATATTCTGTAAGATGATAATATATTTCGGGCACGCTTATAGTATGGCATCTCTCCCCTCAAGCCTTGCTTATTAACAGCGGTGGGTAGTCGAATCGGTTGTAACAGCACACTTAAAAACACTTTCAAACTGTCTCTATAGCTATACAGGGCTAGTTCGGTGGACTAATGGTAAGACATCTGCTCTAGCAATGCAAAGGTCGTAGGTTCGAATCCCATCTGATTGATTTGCCTGTGGATTTTTTTTCACAGAACTTGGGAAAGTACATCAGGTGCTTAAAGGTATTATACAGGATTGGTAGAGCTGACAAAATATTCACAGACAGTGTTCATGTTTTGTGTAATCAACCACATACATTAAATAACGAACCTGTGCAAATTTGAGCTCAATTGATCATCGAGGTCACGAGAAAATAGTGAAAAGAGACCTTACGTGTTTTCTGTGTTTCAAACATCGAGTTTATTATCACGCGTGATAAAAACTATTGTTTACTCATTTCTCAGAAACGATAGCATTTTAGGCAGAAATATTTTAAGGAACCCTTTCTACCATTACTTACTTTCATTCATAAGTTATGTGTGAATCTGTGAACATTTGTGTTTTTCGATCTTACCAATAGTGTACAGGGCCTTTAAATCATGTAAGTTACATGTGAATCTGTGAACATTTGTGTTTTTCGATCTTACCAATAGTGTACAGGGCCTTTAAATCATGTAAGTTACGTGTGAATCTGTGAACATTTGTGTTTTTCGATCTTACCAATAGTGTACAGGGCCTTTAACACACATCGTGTAGGGTAACAACTAAATAATTTTCATTATCCCCGATGCAAAACAAAAACAACAACAAAAACATCTATTTAAAAGCACACTTCAATTAAAAAAGAAAGAAAATCAAACAGCAAAACAAAGCCCTCTTATAACCCATGGCGGAAAACAATAAGTGTTAGCATGTGCTGATCAAATAAAACAAGGCGTTGCAACCAAACAGGTCCCTCGCTGCAGGGTCCTGAGGCAACAATATGTCACTTATCAGAGAACATCCAAGAAGTAAACTGATTCCATATCATCAGACGATTACATTATGTTAAAGGTATATTTTGTTTTATTATAGAGATCCAAGTCATTTTCGGGGAAAACAAAAAATCAACCAAAGCTGCCTATTTTACCTTTAATTCATATTATAGCATGTTTTTTGTGCGTTGTTTTTGCCTCTCCAGTTGAAACCGTCATTCAGTTTAACTTGGAGCATAGGAATTCGCAACGGCATTATAGCGTTCTTTCGCCGTCTGTCCCCTAGCCTTCGTAGTTTTGCTACGGCGACCCTGGTGGGTCCCTTCACACTCGAGCTCGGACGCACGGCCGGCGCACAGTGGGCCAGTTCAAGGTCAAACTGCCCCAAAATAGGCAAAAGGTGATTGTTTCAAAAATCAATACTCCTGGTTTTTTTATGTATGTTCCAAAGGTTTTTTATATACAAGAAGTAATACAAAAAATCACATAAAAATATGGGTTTTACCCTTGTTTAGTCACAAAAATTGAAAAAAGCGACGAAAATTGCCACACTTAACAAGTATTTTAACTTGCTGTTCTGAGCAGTACATATAATATATCGCCATGAAAACCGTCTCGAAAGTTGTTTACAGTCTTTATTTTAAGATTTTTTTTATATTAATAACCATGCATTTTGATGTTTGTTTACTATTTCAAAAAAGCCAAAAAAAATCACATAAAATGCCTTTAAAATTCTAGTTTTTTTTTAAGGGGCAAAGAAAATATGTATTTCCACTGATTCCCGCTTTCATTCTTACTTTTTCCAGAAGCCTGAACCCACAAGAACAATTTAAAACCAAATTTGGCTACGACTTTTGAAGATATTGACTTTTCAAGTGGTAGGGGGCCAATGCGAAATGGCTGTTTTGACTCAATATCCGGTAATAACGTGTCAAGTTGTAATTCTTGGAGGTTTTTACTTCACCATCACTATAATCAGCATACAATTGGGACTTTAAAAGTTGATTTGAACAGACATTACACTTTAAAACAACTTTGAATACATGATGGTCAGGTCTTTACAGAGGGTGTTATAATTATTTTTTTACGCGGCGATTTTTTTATTTTTTATTTTTTTTGCGACTTCCGGGTTGTGATTGTGTTTGTATGGAGCGCCGTTTATGACTTTATTACGAAACCAATATATGTAGAATGAAACCAATATATAGAATGAAAAGAGATTACTGGTATTAAAAACCTAGAGACACGACAATCATTTATATTTGCCAATGAGGAATTTTTTGACAGAATGCTTAAAGATATGAAGAGAGGCAATGCTAGTGATGTTTGGGGGGAGGTTATTCCAAATTTGTAGACCCATGAACAAAACAGTACGTTGAGCATTTATATAGAACGAAACTATAGATAGAAACTATTTATATAGAACGAAACAAAAACATATAAAACGAAGCGCTGCCTACGACGATTAAGGCCGCCAGGCCACACTATTCATGGAACGAAAGCCAAAATTTATAAAACGAAAACTAAAATAACATATAGAACGAAGCGCCGCCTGCGACGATTAGGGGCCAGTCTGCTAGACTTGAAATCAAGTCGTTATATCACAGAGTCGTAGTGCACACTCACTGATAATCATCGATTTTTCGATCGCTGTAAGGATGGCTACACGAACACGTTAACTCGTTAACTAATGTCCAATTATCTGGGATCATCACACAGCCACGGGGATTTTTCCAATTTTTTTGTGAACAAACTGCAAATTAAGTGATTATATTTAGGCTGGTTTAACATGATTCAGTTCCAAGTGGAGCTGAAAACAAATTAATTGCAAAACTAAGGGCAGCTTGACTTGCTGAGTTGCATGTAACTATGGAAGCAGCCAGGTTTTTTATAGTTTTTTTCTATAGTCACCACGGCATGCAGCATACGTTAAGAACACCACCGTGGTGTAAAGGAATCCAACTCTCAGAATATTATGTAACATTTACAATAGGTAATGATTTAAATACAACTAACACTAGGGAACTCACTTTAGCAAGCAAAAGTCACTTTATAATCTAAGAATCGAATAGGGTTGCATGACGCCAGAAAACGCAAGAAGTGTTACAGTGACTCAAAACGTAGGTTTCCTTAAAGGCACTGGACACGTTGGGTAATTGTCGAAGACCAGTATTCTCACTTGGTGTATCCCAACATATGCATAAAATAACAAACCTGTGAAAATTTGGGCTCAATTGGTCATCGAATTTGCAAGAGAATAATAAAAGAAAAAACACCCTTGTTGCATTACTTTGTGTGCTTTCAGATGAATAATAAAAGGCTTCAGCAAGAAGTCTTTTATTATTTGAGTGAGAAATTACCTCTTTCTCAAAAACTACGTTACTTCAGAGGGAGCCGTTTCTCACAATGTTTTATACTATCAACAGCTCTCCATTGCTCGTTACCAAGTAAGTTTTTATGCTAACAATTATTTTGAGTAATTACCAAAAGTGTCCAGTGCCTTTAAATACACAAAATTATCATGACAAAATGCAATAAACAATAAAAATGAATACTAAACCATTACCCAAACACCTAACCAAGAACACGGTGCCATTTATTTGTTTTACAGATTACAAATTAAGTTGGCTTAACAAAGTTCATAGTACCTTGAAGTAGGCAAAACTTGCTGCTATTATGAAGTAAATTACGTAAAGGGCCAGGGTTGACTATACCACACTATACCAGGGGTTATGAAAGAGGTTCATTAATAATTTAATGCAGAAATATTTATAATAAAAGTGGAGCAAGAAGAACCTAAGTGGTAAATACAAACAGTGCCTAACAAACCTTTTCTACACCTACCACACATAACTTCAACGACTTGTTCAACAATCAAAAATCTAAAATATCTACATATCATGCCAAGCATGCATCATTGTAGTATTCTTCCCAAACATTAAAACTCAACCCCAACTAATGCTTCATAGTCGAGAAAAGGGGCGAGAAGGGTGAGGGAAGGCGACGTTTCGACCCCACTCAATACATTTTGCATTCTCAAAATTTTGTCATAAGACTAAAACTACATTGCGTACAGATTTTAATTATCTTTACCAAACCAATTCTGAAAATGATAACCTCTGATATCCTCCCCTTACCCCACTTTGCAACATTTGACAGGCAAGAATCGCGCCCACCTAGCGGGTGCCGCGCGAGGCGTGGCATCCCGCTAGTATTAATATAGAAAGGTCTAAAAGGTGACAACTTCAAATAAGGGGTAAAATGAGCTTAATGTACGTGCTTGAAAAGAAAATGTTTGTTTGTTTATAGGATAGGATAACCTTTAACCCTGGTTCAAGCGGCTGGTCTAAAGCCGTAGAACAATTTTTCTAATTTTGTTAATTAAAACACTTTTTTTTTTTTTTTTCGCTGAACTTAATTTTCATCCAACCCTGAACACCCCTTAACAAAGTGGCTGAACCGATTTTGCCCTAGAGGTCGTTCACCGGGTAGGCCAGCTGTCACAAAGTGGGTCTGCGCCAAGGCGGCAATTCCCTTGTGTACAAAAATTGCCGCCATAGTATGAACACATGCTCTTTGTCATCTGTCTGTGAATGGAAACCAGAGCTGTTTGTTTACAATCCTGACCCAGAAATACCCTTAGGGTATATATTATAGGTGACCTGGCTACTGTTTCTTTTTTACCCTGTGGCTGTTTCATGTGTCAATTTCACTAATTACATAATATGCCTACCGCGTGAGCACATCCGTTCCACGGGGCAAATCACAAAAAAATCGCTTCTCGCAGGGTTAAAAAAGGGAAGGAGAGTCGACTAAGAAAGTATGTGGGAGGGGAGGAATTGTGTTGGGTTGGAAGAGTAGATCAAAGGTACCAGGGAGGATTGAAGTTAAAGAATTGTTAGTTGGGGGAGGGTGGTAAGGGGTTGGAATGTGTTGCAAAATCAGGGAAGTGCACGGGTATGATGACAAATTAAAATATAAGTGAAACGGGTCAGGGTTGTAGTAGTAGGACGAGGATTCACCAAGAGACAATAAAATTAAAGTAACAAATTCTACATGATGACGTGTAAAATATAAAACAATCTTCTGTACTGATTTAATTCTTCAATGCAATACAGCACATCGACTACAAAATAGCATACAATGTACATTACAAATGCACACCATTACTTATGTACAGCTAAAGGGCAAAAGGTCAGAGCGCAACACGAGGCTGGCTGCACACATACACAAGTTTACAATATGCCGAATTAAATGACCTTCTAAATGACAATATTTATCATTTCAAAATACAAATTAAGATAAGTGATACTCACAGAGAGTTCTAAGAGACTATCTCTCCCAGATAAATAGTATTAGGAGCATGGCCAGAGCCATGCTCCCCACAAAATGGAGAGAAATACAGACCACAAATATAATTATGTGCTCTCTCGTGCAAAAGCTGAAAGAAAAAGAGAGTGGGTCTACAGGTCGCGACCCCAAAGTTAACTTTTTACAATAATCAACACTGAGGGCGCACTTGGGCTCCCTACATATATAAATTAGTTTCGTTCTATATAAATTAGTTTCGTTCTATATATTAAAACTAGTTTCGTTCTATATAAAATAGTTTCATTCTTCATAAATTAGTTTCGTTCTACATAAATTAGTTTCGTTCTATATAAACTAGTTTCGTTCTTTAAAAACTAGTTTCGTTCTCTATACATTAGTTTCGTTCTATATAAATTAGTTTCGTTCTATATAGGTAAATTAGTTTCGTTTTAATAGAAATAGTTTCATTCTATATATATTGGTTTCGTAATAAGTCATAAACGGCGCCCCATACAAAAGCAATTACAACCCGGAAGGGGCCGCGTAAAAAAAAGGGCGCCGCAAAAAAAAAAAAAATCGCCGCACCCCCCCAAAAAGTCGCCGTTTAAGTGTCCTTCATAGAACATACAAATACGTTTGTTGTGTGCAACTCTTGCCTTGTGTTTCTTCTGCTCCACCTTCTGTTGAATTACAAAAATGTATATTTAAAAAAATGTTTGAAGCTTTTTAAAAGCGGACAGTATGTGCAGTAGTTACCACAAGATCGAAAATATCATTTTTGTGTGTCGTGGCGAGTTAGATTTCACAAAGAGCTAATATTGGTTTTAACTGTTTATCAATCTTATCTGCTAAGCAAAGTGTGATGTCTCAATACAAATCATTAATGCAATTATTGACAACACATCTTCAGAAATTTATCTCACTTTTTACTATAATGTTACTGAGGGGAAAATATCAATAGCTTATCATTTGAATAGGCATACCAATCTTAACCAAGTCCAAACGTTTCGATGATGACTCAACATAGAGTGGAATGCATTCACCAATGAAATCCCATTGAGGCTGGCTTAGAATAAATCATAGCAAGAAATCTATCTCACTTTTTACTATAATGTTACTGAGGGGCAAATATCAATAGCTTATCATTTGAATAGGCATACCAATCTTAACTAAGTCCAAACAATTGGATGTTGACTCAACCTAGTGTGGAATGCATTCACCAAATGAAATCCCACTGAGGCTGGCTTATTAGAGTAGTAAATGATATTGAAAGTTCAGACACTCGTAGGGAGGTCAAACAAAATACTGTTGGGTTTTTTTGGCAGGCGATCTTTTCGACCACTTAAAAAAGAGCATGCGCTAAAGATAATTTTCATTCCCATCGGAAGTCATGTCACTAGTAGTGCGTACTGAAAATAGCTTTGTTCAATGTACAAAAATGTGTGTTTCAGTACAGATAAAATGTGAACAAGGTGTTAAACTCTACTTATAGTAAATTTGTACACGTTACAAAAATGATTTTTATAAATAATAGTAATAATTAGGACCGTTTGTAGAGGGTAGAGTGAAATCATATACGTAGCCATGAGCAAGCAAACCATCAGATAAGATAAAGTGTGACCACACATTTTGTTGTTGATTGTATAGACCTTATGCATTGACGTCACCAAGCCGCCATCTTAGAGGTAAACTGATGATGAAACAATGGAAACGCGCTGATTTGTACGCGCGGCGCACAAGACTGGCCAATGAGCATCTTCCTTTTGACCTCTAGGTGAGGGCGCCCTACTCAAATGACGTCATATGCATAAGGTCTATTCGATATGTGCATCATATTGAGAGTTATTTTTAAAGGACATGCGAAGAAAATAGAAGGTCCAGAACACACTCAAAATGTTGAAAAAACGTAAGGTTTTGTAAGTTATGAAACTTCTCCTCGTGTCGAGTGAGAATCTTGTATTAAAAAGAAAACTTTAAAATACATATGAGGCGTCATGTGCAGTTCGTTAAAGAAAGGGGGACCACAAATGTTGTTAGAGGGAAGAGTCAAATCATACATGTAGCAGTGTGCAGGTCAGTCATAAGATGAGACAACATGGCCACGAAAAACATTTTGATGGTATTTAATAATAGCAACATATAGAGATTTTTCTTAAATGGACTAGCAAACAAAATAACAAAATGTAACAAAAAAATGTATTTTTTGGCAAGTTTTAACCCCCCCCTCCAAAAACCTAATTTTTACTATAAATGTTTACAAGGATGCACGAAAACATCAAAGAAAGGGTCTGTTTTAACCATCGCCTACTGAGTTTTCAAAACACAGAGACCTTTGTATCCCACTTTTTAAACAAGAAACAGTCATGGGATGAGTTATTACCAAAGACCACACCGGAGCCATATATGGGACATAAATGTCAGAGACCTTTTCTGCCAAATTATCTCTCAATGGCTACCGCCAGAAATACTTTCAAATTTCCCGCACTTTCATCGCTTACATTGCTAATTCACTGCAGACTAATTAGCAGAGTAGTGCCTGGTCATGCTGTATCCCCTCTCTTTCTCACACCCTTCTTGTATTACGCCCTCTTGTGAAGTTCACATACACTGCGTAAACTCTTAACATTACGGACGCGTGAACTTATAAGAGGAACAAAAATTATTTATATGGAAGTGTTAAAGGGATATTAATTTAGGAGAAGAAAAATAACTAGCCATATGTGTTTTTTGCGCAACAAACACTGGAGGTTTCGTTTGTTGGAACAAACGACAAAAACAACTTTTCACATCTAAAATACTATAAAGTTTGGTCGCAAAAAAAACTAAATAAACTCTTTGAACTTGAAAACAGTTTATGGAAGAATCTACAACTATTTTGTTTTAAACCAAGCGATCGTCACCGCATTACCATGGCAGTCTCCTTGACTGTTATTAAATAAAACCAACCCCGGGTCCAAACCTCCAATCAATACTAATTTAGCTATTTTTAGTTTCTGTGGCAGAATTTCACAACTTGCCATAAATAATACACTGCAAGGTCACACCATTGGTAAGGATGTTTTTCATTATTTGAAAAGGGGTTTTAGTTCACTTTTTGTATATGTTTCAGAGCTTTTAGACAAAAGCCCCAAAAGCCAAAGTACCATTTTGATTAATCTTAATAGTTAGGTCTTTAGTTACCACTTTCATGAAGTTGTTCAGCAGAAAATGGTGCTTAGCAAATTTGTTTACTTAGCAGGAAATAGATTGGAACCAGTAACTAAACATATTTGGCTGGTAACTAGGCCCAATTTCAAATGGCTAGTTCAAGCGGATATTGGTTTTTTTACATTTTTGCTAATCAAAATAAAAGCAGGATTACAGTCACAGAGGGTTCATAAGACATGGCTTTTTGGCTGGTAACCTTATTTGGGTAAGCATATTGGTGTTATGCTTAGCTACTTTTCAGAGATTAAACAGCTTCTATGTAATTTGTCTATGTTTTTGACAACGAAGATTTCAAGTCTGTATGCTTTAGTCATTTTAATAAACTGAAAAGGTATATACACGTTACAGTAGTTTATGGCAAATTTAATCTTGTCGTTGGTTTGTGCAGAGCCCTGGTATAGACTATGCAGTCCTGGTTTGGATACCAGATTACTACTAATGTAGCAGCTTGCTCAAGTTTGCATGTGTACAAGAAAAGGGATTGCAAATACATTTTATTTCCAATGCTTAAAGGTTTCAAAAGAAAAGCAGAAATTAAGGTATGCTTAAAATATTAATTTTTTCCAAAATCAGTGAAACTATTAATATTTCCAAGTTGTAAATTAAGCTTTTAAATATTTAAACCATATTCAATGGATGAAATGTAGACAGCACAAAACAAGATATTTTAAAGAAACAATTGCCACAACATACGATGTAGCTACTACACAAGGCTCCTGCAACCTCTCGAGGTGAACTTAAGCCACCCTTTGTCAAAATCTCAATGGGAACGCATTAAGTTTGGGGAAAATAATTGCATCTTTGAAACTGCAGTTTGGTGACAATGGAAACGTGAGTAAACTGAAAACTGACATTTTATCTACTTAATTTTTTTCAATTGATATCCAACCGTACTGACTGTGTAACATCTATATCAATAATGCAGATACGTGTACCTGAAGTAGTGTGGTGACACTGGAAACGTGAGTAAAACTGAGAAACTGGCATTAAATCTAATTAATTGTTTTTAATTGATATCCTCTCTTTCTCACACCCTTCTTGTAGTACGCCCTCTTGTGAAGTTCACATACACTGCGTAAACTCTTAACATTACGGACGCTTGGACTTATAAGAGGAACAAAAATGATTTATATGGAAGTGTTAAAGGGATATTAATTTAGGAGAAGAAAAAGAACTAGCCATATGTGTTTTTTGCGCAACAAAGACTGGAGGTTTCTTTTATTGGAACAAACGACAAAAACAACTTTTCACATCTAAAATACTATAAAGTTTGGTCGCAAAAAAAACTAAATAAACTCTTTGAACTTGAAAACAGTTTATGGAAGAATCTACAACTATTTTTTTTTTAACCAAGCGATCGTCACCGCATTACCATGGCAGTCTCCTTGACTGTTATTAAATAAAGCCAACCCCGGGTCCAAACCTCCAATCAATACTAATTTAGCTATTTTTAGTTTCTGTGGCAGAGTTTCACAACTTGCCATAAATAATACACTGCAAGGTCACACCATTGGTAAGGATGTTTTTCATTATTTGAAAAGGGGTTTTAGTTCACTTTTTGTATATGTTTCAGAGCTTTTAGACAAAAGCCCCAAAAGCCAATAAAGTACCATTTTGATTAATCCTAATAGTTAGGTCTTTAGTTACCACTTTCATGAAGTTGTTCAGCAGAAATGGTGCTTAGCAAATTTGTTTACTTAGCGGGAAATAGAATGGAACCAGTAACTAAAAATATTTGGCTGGTAACTAGGTCCAATTTCAAATGGCTAGTTCAAGCGGATATTGTTTTTTTTACATTTTTGCTAATCAAAATAAAAGCAGGATTACAGTCACAGAGGGTTCATAAGACATGGCTTTTTGGCTGGTAACCTTATTTGGGTAAGCATAATTGGTGTTATGCTTAGCTACTTTTCAGTGCTTAAGCAGCTTCTATGTAATTTGTCTATGTTTTTGACAACGAAGATTTCAAGTTTGTATGCTTTAGTCGTTTTAATAAATTGAAAAGGGTATGAAATATACGTTACGGTAGTTTATGGCAAATCTAATCTTGCCGTTGGTTTGTTCAGAGCCCTGGTATAGACTATGCAGTCCTGGTTTGGATACCAGACTACTACTAATGTAGCAGCTTGCTCAAGTTTGCATGTGTACAAGAAAAGGGATTGCAAATACATTTTATTTCAAATGCTTAAAAGGTTTCAAAAGAAAAGCAGAAATTAAGGTATGCTTAAAATGTTAATTTTTTCCAAAATCAGTGAAACTATTAATATTTCCAAGTTGTAAATTAAGCTTTTAAATATTTAAACCATATTCAATGGATGAAATGTAGACAGCACAAAACAAGATATTTTAAAGAAACAATTGCCACAACATACGATGTAGCTACTACAAAAGGCTTCTGCAACCTCTCGAGGTCAACTTAAGCCACCCTTTGTCAAAATCTCAATGGGAACGCATTAAGTTTTGGGAAAATAATTGCATCCTTGAAACTGCAGTTTGGTGACAATGGAAACGTGAGTAAACTGAAAAACTGGCATTTAATCTACTTAATTTTTTTCAATTGATATCCAACCGTACTGACTGTGTAAAATCTATATCAATAATGCAGATACGTGTACCTGAAGTAGTGTGGTGACACTGGAAACGTGAGTAAAACTGAGAAACTGGCATTAAGTATAATTAATTGTTTTCAATTAGTATCCAACCGTACTGACTGTGTAAAATCTATATCAATAAATGCAGATACGTGTACCTGGAGTGGTGACACCTCACTGCGTAGAGGCTGGGTGTGTGACTAGACTGACAAGCATCAATAACCAATCAGAGTGTGCCATGTTTGATAGCTGGAAGATAAATACCTTTCACTACTCCACTGGAAATCAGTATTGGGTTTGTACTTCAATGACATCACAAACTTGTATGCCGTTGAAACCGTTTTTTGATAAACACAATTCACTGTTTATTCTACATAGAATCAAACCATAAACACAGGCTTAGAGATTGTTATGGCACTCCAACTGGCATGGGTTCTGGCCTGTGCCTTTCTTCATGTGGTTGTAACATCAGCAAATGAGCAACATTTATCAAGCCATCTTCTGACCAAGAGAGAGTTTTTTCCTGCTGAAAATAAAGCCTTGCAACAAGTTTCATACCGACAGATACTTTATAAATCTCCTGTCATCTGTGTGAGTTATTGCCACTCTGATCCTAACTGCCGCTCAGTAAATTACATCAACAATCAACTCTGCGAACTGCACAATGTGACCAGAGCGCAGTATCCTGATGACTTCAAAACCCTCTATGGCAGCTGGTACTACGATGGCGATTTGGACACCCCTCTCTTCTCTCAGGTTGAAACACCCCTCTTGACTGTCCCCTTTAACTACATTAACAGTGACAGTAATTGTCAGACGCTTCTTGAGGCAGGTATGGTGGACAGTGGTGTCTACACAATATATCCTGCCGGGTTCAGTGAGGGACTGCAAGTGTACTGTGACATGGAGACAGATGGTGGAGGATGGATTGTTTTTCAGAGACGAAAAGATGGGCAACAAAACTTCTACCGCAACTGGAACGACTACCGCGCAGGATTTGGCAACTTGTCAGGTGAATTCTGGCTTGGAAATGAGAACTTACGCAACTTGACCGAGTCTGCCCTCACTTGGCGGCTTAGAGTTGATTTACAGGACTGGGATAACAAAAAAGCTTGGGCCATATATTCTGGGTTTCAGATAACTGGTAAATATTACACGCTTCAATACGATTCCTACGAAACCGGACTCAGTACAGCGGGTCCGGACTCTCTCGGCGTTCACAAAGGGATGCCATTTTCAACTGGAGACAGAGACAATGATCGAAAAGACGTAGGTAGCTGTGCAGACATGTACAAAGGAGGTTGGTGGTTTAATGATTGTCATGATTCTTTGCTCAATGGTCAATACTATCAATCAACTCCTCCTTTTGCCGAGGGTGTACAGTGGGGCCATTGGAGATTGTTCCCCTACTCCCTCAAGTCATGCAGCATGAAAATAAAAATTACCTAAATCTTGATTAACCTGGATGGTACCAAATCTGACCGGTATTTTTACGATATTGTATTGCAGGCCAAAATATAAATTGCTTATCAGTGGATTAGGCATAGCACTCTTACATGAGTCCAAACATGTGGAGGTTTTAGTTTGAAAGTGGAATGCCTTCTCCACATGAAGATATTGCAGGCTGGCTTGGACTAGTTTTTCACACACACATAACATTAATAAACACGTATATTAAAGCCGAAAGAGTGCCATTTGATCAGAAAAAGATACGGGAAAATTACTTTAATAAAGAACAACAAATATTTTTTTTAAGAACAGCTGTTGACTTGGTATCTCTGAAAAATTCTGATTATTAACAATGGTCAATACAATTCTTCGATTAGGGCAGAAAACCTTCATTGTTATTTGTTTCATGCTGCTCAGTATTCTAGAACAGTGCAGTGTATATTGTTGTAGGTTGTGTACAGCATTATTCTGATCAAAGCAATAATAATAAGTTAATCTGACCGAATTGTAAGAAAAAGTCTGGACTTGAGGCAGATTTGTCGCACTTTGACAATTGTTTTCATTACAATATCCTGAGTATCAACTCATGTTGAGGGCGCCAACACAACACTTATTACTGTGTGGTGTCAGATTATTTACGGTGTTACTTATTTGGATCGTGCGTGTACCGGTACAATTGAAAGCAAGGGGTGTTTTTCAATTCAGCTTGCAACAATTTTAGACTTATTTCTGAAGATTATGAGATAAATGTTTAAAACGCATTATAAACTTGTATTTTTTAATCAATGTTTGATCCAGAAACTTATAATATAAATGTATTAAGGCCTAGCAGCACGAATGTAAAAGTTATAATAAAAAATAAAATAAAAAAAATAAAAAATAAAACAAGATAAAAAAACAAAGCAACAAACAAACAAAAATATTTTAAAAAAAATTTAAATAGTAAAGGAAAGCTTTTCTGTTCTAAAGACTGGATCCATCAATGATTGTATAATATTCAGACATTTAGTAGATACAGTTATGTCAAAGTAGTACTTGTAAGTTGGTCTTGTGACGTCATTGATATCTGTAAAGTCAGTAAGTCTAGATAATTATGGAAAAGATGCGACTATGTATTTTTTGAAAAAACAATTATGATGATTTGGGTGTATTTTTTTCTTTCGATGCAGTATAAAAGGTGCCATCTTGTCAAACTTTTCCCGAATAAGTCGAAATCTACAACTATTCTATTAGTAATATAATTATAAAAGAAAGTAACTGTTTTTTCTTCAATCCAATGTGCTTACTTTAATCTGTATGTATTCAACATGTTTAAGCTGAAATTGTCTAATAATAGAAATGTTGAAGGTTTCTGGAAGAATTAGTTCAAACTCAGTTACTGCTTATAGATATTAGCAAAAAGTTATGATGATTTCTTTAGAAAACTATTATTTAGAATAGAACATACTCCATTTGTATTCCCCCCGCCCTTTCTCAATTCTTTCGATGCTTCGCTTCGACAAAATTTTATTAAAGAATAAAACCCCCAAAATCAATATCAGCTGTCTTGATGACCAAGAATGAAAACTCACAGGTTTATTTGAGAAACAGATGAAAAAGATAATCAAAAACTACACACCAGGCAATCGAGAGCTGAAACCTCATTACCCGGTACTTCAAACTATAGCCTTCCGTCATTAGAGAAAGAATTTCCCGTTCGTGTTGTATTGATATTTTAATTGAGGTATTTGAAATGTGAAAATTAACAAAGTTATAAATTGAGAGGTAACCATTGACTGTAACAATAGTGTTTTCAATTACGCAGCGGAACTACTTCTCATGGCGTATGGACATCTCCAAATTATATAATCCATGGCATTAAGGTTTTCAGCTGGCAAAAGTAAAGAGGGCTTGTACATTACTGTCTTTTTTCGCTTAGTTAGGCCCTAATGTCATAGGCCTTTTTCTTTCTTTAAAATGAAATTCTTATAACAGTTAAAAAGAAATTAAAGAATAATACAATGGTAACATTTAAAATGTGATTGTAATAAGTCTGTGAAATAAAGTAACCTGCACTAAAGTTGAAAAATAAAAGAGCACAAAATCAAACGTGTTTTCGATTGTCAGTTAGTATTGTTGTTTCTGGGTTTTGTTTCTAATTGATGATGGTATAGTATTTATGTTATCGTCATAGGATGTATTTAATAATTCATGGTTTATCATCCAAATGCTTTCCACACACTCAATTTGATGTTCCACTTTGCATCAATAACGATAAAGCTATAAACAAGGTCGATGGTCAAACAGATCTGCGCGCATAACATCAGAGTACGCCAATCGACACGCCATGTTATCGTAACCAGACCTCACCACAGACCTTATTTTAAAAAGCAGTTCTAGGATGCTCTCAATATTTTAACTAGAACCTTTTCATGGCTGAATAGACATCGTAGATACCGGTTAATAACTAATTTACACTCAAAATTCACATTTTAGTAATAAAGAATTCAAGTCGGATATGCACCTCTTAGCGAAGCTTTTTTAGCCGAGAGCCAAAACCTTCTTAGTATGATAATGGTTATGCAATGACCCCTTGACGTCATCGGTGGCTAGAAACACACGGTAAGCATTTGACACACACTCTTACACACATAAACGTCTCCTTTTGGGGGAAACAAAACAAAATCAAGAGGAAGAAAAACTTACATTTTACATAAAAATAATCTGCTGTCCCCAATAGTGCGCGATATCAACTTGCCACAGCACGTTACCTGTCTATGGGAAGGAGGTTGATCACTTCGAGTGGCTGGCCGTAGAAACGTTTTTGGATCGTTCAGATAATGTTTACAAAAATGGATCCTAACAATCGCTGATTCTTTCGTGTTATGAGTATGATTTAGCTGTCATAAGGTAAATAGAATATGTCAGCTTAATTGTAAAACTTAAAGACTTTCGGCCGAAACTGAGAAAAAAAATGTATAGGCCTACGTGCAACTCCACACGGCATCGTACATCGAGTTGAAATTATTTTTACTACACGGCTAAACGGGTCAGTTACGTTCACACGAGAAAAAAAAAATGCTTTCAAAATTCCTTTATCTGCGGTTAAAGTATCAAGTTTTATTGCTAAGTCGAGTTAGCGGCAGATATTTTCACTCCAAGAAGCAAAGTTAGCAGCAAGGTAAGCTACATTTTGCGTTCACACGGTCAAAAATGATCGCTGTTAGCTAGCATGCGAAGTTACCAGCAAATTTAGCTATTCGTGTGAACGTACCCATTGTTGTAGCTTGTACAAAATTATGACGGCGCTACACGACCATCTACAGACGAAAGAGTTTGTCCCTGCCAAAGTTATACCATGGAAGGTTCTTTGTAAATCTGTGACCATCTATATTTTCAGCCTCATCAATTTTATGCACGCCCTTTGAAACAGTTTACTATTTAAAGTGGCTGCTTTATAACCCACCTTGAACCACAACCAGTCAATACTAAATCAAAAGAGCATTTACTGAAGGTCTTATCTATGCAGGAAATTGGCTTCCAGCACAACTCTTCAATCGATACAATTGTATAACTATTTATTGTTTTATAAGTGAGGAAGAATTAAAATATAGTTCAATGATTAAGACCATAAAAAAGTCAATACTAATATTTCACATCCTGTTTGCTGGAAGCAGTTTGAGCTTATTTAATGGCACATTATTTCCACTTCACCAGACAGTCAACGCTTGAACCTGTAGCGGTACCAACAGATTCAGATTTTTTTTTTCCACAAGAGTGTATGACACCAGCAACACTTTCAAGAACCACAAGACCAGCATAGAATTCTGGGTTTTTTTACATTTAAAAACTGTTGAAACCTTATAAACAAAAACCCAGGCATTATGGTCTCTCAAAAGATATTTGTTTTTGCCTACACTCTTTTTGTTTTCAATCAAATAACACTGATGGAGATTCACCTTCGTGTAGCAACTTTGTAGTGACGAGAGAGTTTCTCCAAGCAGACAAGAAGGAATTGCGCCTTGTTTCATACCGGGAGAAGATAACACGATCTCCTGTCATCTGTGTGAGTTATTGCCACTCTGATCCTAACTGTCAATCGGTGAATTATCACACAAGCAGTCATCTCTGTCAGCTGAACAATGTGACCAGAGCGCAGTATCCTGATGACTTCAAAACCCTCTATGGCAGCTGGTACTACGATGGCGATTTGGACACCCCTCTCTTCTCTCAGGCTGATACACCTCTCATGTCTGTCCCCTTTAACAACAATAACAGCAGTGAGAGTTGTCACAACCTTCTTGAGGCAGCTATGGTGGACAGTGGTGTCTACACAGGCCCGTAACCAGGGATGGGGGTGGGGACCGGACGCCCCCCCAAAAAAAAAAATTTAAATAAAAAAAATAAAAAAGCCGCCCTCCTAAAAAAATAAAAAAGCACCCCAAAATAAAAAAAAATAAAAAAGTCCGCCCCCCAAAAAAACAAAAAAAAATCAAAAAAAAGTCCGCCCCTTTAAACAAAAAGTCCGCCCCCCACCCCAACCCCCCCAAAAAAATTAAAAATTAAAAATTAAAATAAATAAATAAATAAAATCCGCCCCCCCAAAAAAAAACACCCAACAAAATTTTTTAAATAAATTAAAAAAACCACAAGAAAACTGGCTGATTTCTACTTATTCTTCTTTATTTATTGTATTCAACATACGGCATTATTTCTCACATTATTTATCTACCAAAAGACGTTGTGATATGAACTAAATATATATTATATTTCAATTAAGATTACGCGCTCCTTGGCTGCGCTCAAACGCACGAAAACAGTTTCAATTTATTGAGCACCTTATATGTCGCACTTCTAGAAAAACAAAGTTTTTTTCTTCTTTTAAAGTATGGCGGTGTGGCAGGAGATTCTGTTGAGAAAAAATATGTATAGCATAATGGTTTTTATTTACCCAGGAAAATGTTCACTTCATGTGTGGTTATTACATATTTCGGTCAATCAAAGAATTGAGAATTGTGGGACACTAAAAGTATCTTGCACATGGCACTCTTTCAGATCCAATTTTTCGGCATTTGCATTGACCAATTAAAAAAGTAACTTCTCATTTAATACTTCATCACTAGAAGCAGATAAATTTGGCATATAGCTCCACAGAATGGCTAGTTTCAAAAAGGCCCAGTTGAATGGTATAAGGACTGGGTTAGCTGACATTTGATGAAAGGAAATTTGAGGACTTGTGTTGGTTTACAATTTAAGGAAATTTAAAGGGTGTACAACATTGGTAAGAATGAAAAAATAAATGTTCACAGATTTGCACATAACTTACATGGTATAAAGATGGTCATGGTGGAAAACTTCCCTTGAAATAGTTTTGCTTGAAATGCCATAGTTTTTAGGAAATGAGTAAAATAATAGTCTTTACCCTGCAGGATAAATTCCGATGTTTGAAAAGAAGTTAAAACATATAAGGTGTTTTTCACTGTTTTCTCGTGACTCCGAAGACCGATTTAGCTTAAACTTTCACAGGTTTGTTATTTCCTGTATATGTTCGGTCACATCAAGTTTGGATACAGGTCTTTGGCAATTACCAATGTTGTACACAGCCTTTAAGGACATGGGTTGATTGGTTCTCCAAAGAAATTTGTGGACATTAGTTGATTGATTTTCTAAAAAAAGGATTTTGTGGACATGATTGCCATAGACCTATGAAGGGAGTTGGAGGCACGAGTTGACTGATTCTCCGAGGCAATTTGTGGATATGAATTGATTGACATATATTTGTAGAAACGAGTTGACATTTATTAAGGATATTTCAGGACTCATCAAGTTGATTGATATATTAATAGAATTTGTGGACACGAGTTGATTGACATATTAAGGATATCATCAGACTCAATGGTTTGATTGACATATTAAGGAAATTTGTGGACATGAGTTTATTGACATATTAAGGATATATCAAGACTCAATGAGTTGATTGACAAATTAAGGAAATTTAAGGGCATGAGTTGATTGACAAATTAAGGAAATTTCAGGACTTTTTGTGTCGGTTGACAAATTAAGGAAATTCCAATGTAGGTCAACATTTATAGTCACTTCAAAATAGATTAATAACTGTATCAATAATCTCTACATCCAAAGTCATACGAGAATGTTACACTAATTTGAAACACCATTATGCGACGTTAAAAAAAAGTCGGTTAAAACATTGCCAAACAATTTCCTTTAACCATTGGAATACATTTTTTGTAAACAAAATCGTACAAAATTAGTTGTTTATTTATTCTTTGGTTGAATCATGTCTACTACATATTCCACAAGAGTGGTTCCTTTGTACCCAACATTTTCCCGAGCGGCATCAGTAAAGACGATGTACATCCTGTTAAAAAAACAGACAATGAACAAAGCTTTTATAATCTAATTATTCATTACTACGAATGCTCAATGCAGTCAAATCCTCAATAGCAAAAGGGAATTAATTATAGGGGAGGAGGGGAGGGGGGGGGCATGACTTCTGAAAATGCTTAACACAACTTGAGTAATTAGGCCTACAATGTAATAGTAAGTTTTAATAAAACATGTGTTAATGCTTGGCGAATTGTAGGGATTTGCCCAATCTGAAGGTTTGCTGTTCCTTAAGGATATTTAGCCTCGCTTTTGGCATTCACAGATTGTGTGCTCAGGGGAATAGGGTTAGGGTTAGGGTCAGGGTCAGGGTCAGGGTCGGGTGTAAATGGTTAAAGTTAGGGTCAGGGTCAGGGTCAGGGTCGGGTGTAAATGGTTAAAGTTAGGGTTAGGGCTAGGGTTGGGTTAAACATGGCGGACACTGTTTATTGCCAAAGTCTAATATTATGTAATTTTAGAATCTAATTGTACTTCACCAAATAACAATAGTAGTAAGGGCGGCGTATATGACCCCGTTTTTATGCGGAGGGTCATAACCCTCAGTCACGAGGGTCATGAGGGTCTCCCATCTAGCGCAGACAGCGAATGGGTTGATCGATAATTATGGAAGGGAAGTGTATTTATAGTGTTGTGTTTGTTAAATATGAAGAACATATTTGTTTGTTTGTTTGTTTTTTGTTGTTGTTTTAATTGTATCAACAATGAAGAAAAATGAAATACATTGCACAATTATTGCTTCAAACAACGGGTATAAGAAACACCCCCTTGGTTAAGAATGTGCAAGTCCGGGTAGTTTTGTTGTCGTCTGCTTCGTTTTGATCGTGTTCGAACATGCTCTCACTGGTGGCCAAGCGGATGACTCAACATGAAAAGTTAAGCCAAAAATTATGTCACAACGCCACTCAAGCCATAATGATTGTTTATGACGTATCCATACGCACTGATAAACAAACAGTGCCCTAGATTAAAAGTATACCATTCTTTCTGCCAATGCTCTGTAGGAATACCGCCACGAACGGTATTTATGTTGTTAATTCATACCATCCCCTTCTCTCTTAAGGTTTTAAAAAACGTTTAAAAAAAAAATATATATATATATATATATACCTTTATTTATAAATTTTAATATAATACCCTAATTAATTGTATATCATTTTCTTTAGTTTCTTGTATGGGGACAGGTCAAATAATAATATTATGCTAGTTTACTAAATACATTAACATACAAAACGTGTCAAATTAAGCTACCTTTGCAACCAAAGACTGTTGTGTTGTTTGATCTTTTCATAAAATAAAATAAACCGTTGCTTTTTTCAACCCATCAAGCGAATGGAAACTTGACGAGCGTATCCACGTTCTATACACGTTTCGAAAACGGCCCCAAAAGTGTGAGTACAATTGTTCAAAATTAAATAAATAGTTAAAAAATGAAAATAGAAAACACGGGAAAGTCGACAAAAATAAATACACCGTACACACACAAGATGTTTTTTAATAGAAAGATCAAGCATCACTTTTTATAATCTTCATTTTCAATAAAGCTAACGCTTCATGTTAATCAATTTGGTGTTGAAAAATTCCAACGCTGACTTCTGATTTTTTACGTTTTTTAAAACCTTAAGAGAGAAGGGGATGGTATGAATTAACAACATAAATACCGTTCGTGGCGGTATTCCTACAGAGCATTGCCAGAAAGAATGGTATACTTTTAATCTAGGGCACTGTTTGTTTATCAGTGCGTATGGATACGTCATAAACAATCATTATGGCTTGAGTGGCGTTGTGACATAATTTTTGGCTTAACTTTTCATGTTGAGTCATCCGCTTGGCCACCAGTGAGAGCATGTTCGAACACGATCAAAACGAAGAAGACGACAACAAAACTACCCGGACTCGTACATTCTTGACCAAGTTTCTTATACCCGTTGTTTGAAGCAATAATTGTGCAATGTATTTCATTTTTCTTCATTAAAACAACAACAAAAAACAAACAAACAAACAACCCAATATGTTCTTCATATTTAACAAACACAACACTATAAATACACTTCCCTTCCATAATTATCGATCAACCCATTCGCTGTCTGCGCTAGATGGGAGACCCTCATGACCCTCACGACTGAGGGTTATGACCCTCCGCATAAAAACGGGGTCATATACGCCGCCCTTACTACTAACAATATTCAATAATGCCAAGCCCCCCTACTTTGAATAAATCCCTACTTTGTTGTGCAGCACCATGAGCTGCCCAAAATGCTCAAACTGCAGATAAGACAAAAGACATGCGCAGTCTGAAGATTGGGCAAGTCCCGGAATAGCACTCCGCACAAATGCTAAAAGTAGAAGCCAAGTACCCGGATCTCGGACAAATAAGTCAAAATTCTCTGTCATTGCCGTACGTTTGACCAAGTTTTCTGTTTTCTTGCGTTTATTGACTCAGTGCAGTTTAGCGCGTCGATAATGCAGTGAAAGTGGTGGTATGTTTGTCAGACAGCCGGGTATTTTGAGCAAAAGACACGCCATTACTGCAGAGTGCTATTGCACTCACCCTAAAAATCTACAAACATAGAAAACTAAACATTATAACACTTTTACAGCACTAGGCCAAAACAATACAAAACAAAACAATAAAGCAACATTTCAGCACTCTAGGATATCTGTACAGAAACCTTTGTGTTCAAAAACTTTTTTGTTTTTGATTGGTTTGGTTATGGATATATAGCAAAGACAATTTAAAAATAAAACAATTATTTTCCACTTCAATGCAGAAATAAAAAATAGTACAGAAAAAGACAGGTAAATCACAAGCAGTAATAATTTGGATTAGTTTAAAATGAGAACATAAAAAATCAACGTCTACAGTTTGCGATAGCAACTCATAATTCAATCACTTTCATTAGACTTAATACGAATCAATCTTTCCATGCATCCTGGGTCAACCAAAGCCTAGGTTCACCCAACCAATTCTAAAGTCAATCCCTCCCTTCGACCTCTGAACTTTTGAAACACTTATCACCTACCTGTCAGATGGCACGCCCAGTTTCTCCATCATTGCTGTGATCGCCTTAGTGTGTTTCTTATTTTCTTCTTTACCGACCTTGCCAGCGCTTGTGAGGTCGACCATTGCACATGGTTCTGTGTTTCCTCCAAACGACATCATTTGATCTGGTTTCATGATCACTGCAATGTACTTGGGGGGGGGGGGGGTAATACACAACATTTAGTCCGTTATACGTCGAGGAAATAATAAGAATGGTGACCTTGTCTCAAACGGCAGTTAAAAACCAGCAGGGTTGTGACCGTGTGATAAAGAACCGGCCATAAGCAACCATGCAAGTTCTAAAACAGCTGTTTAAGACCGAGTCACAAATTTTCGACTCCCATTAATGAATACCCGTTTTGTTAAAATCATAAGAAAGAAGGAAAATCTTTTAAAACGGTTGTTTTGTAAGTTTTTAATTCCATTTCCTGTCACGTCCTCAGGTTTCGTTTCACTTGGTGGCAAATTGCACGCGATGCTCAACGGTTGTTTAACGCGTTGACATGACAGTATACTGTGATTACTTTGTAAAAAATATATACTACAAAATAAGGTATAATACAATTGTAAAATATAATTTTAAGATGGCTACATGTGCTTGTTATGATTACTATCTTTTAAACATGAATACATCATAGAAAACTTCAACTTCACTTTTTCCGAAGCATTATTTTTGCATAAACTCACATGCCGAACAAGGATATTGACAAAATTAATAGGGAGACCGCCAACATAGGGCTAGATAGCTCAGTTGGTAGAGCGCCGGCACGTTAATCCGGAAGTCGTTGGTTCAAATCCCGCTCTATTCAATTTGTCTTTGTTCAACCCAAAAATCATGTCGGAAAGCAGACAGAAAAGTGGCATTTTGACCACGAGTATTGAAATCGGAATTTTAAAATCAAGTAATTGCTTCGAGTCCAGATTATTTTTTTCCAATCGAGTAACTAGTATGGACTTCGAGTAAGAGTCTTGTGCTAGTCGAGTTAGAGTTCGAGTACCACCATTCCAATGCGAGTTCTACAGCACTGGCAACCAGACAAGCACAAGGATGTTACGTATAGGGAAAGAACTAATACACATGAGTTTTGTTCACCAACCTGCATAGGTTTATCAATGGTCTCCTGGAATACCTTGGATGCAGTCTGCAGAAAGTCATCAGGGATGTTCTCTTTCTTGATATTTGTACGGATCTCGAGTAAAGGCATCTTGGCAGGTTAAAGGAAGCTAAAACAGTTTGCAAGACATTATCACAATGAAATACATTTTGCACATAATGGCTCTGTTTTTTTTTTTTTTTTTTTTTTTTTTTTAAATATACCAAATGGCTTAATAGCACTTTGAAAGCCTCAATTTTTGTAAACATGTAGTTGAACTAACTTATTTTTTTTGCAGCATGGACCTTAATTAAACTCCCATAGCTGAATAAAAATGCTAAGACTTTCATTTATGTGTCTGAGGTATCGCTAAACTGCCAAATGTTAACGGAATTTTGTCAACCATAAAAGAGAGACCACATTGTTTTGTTTGAAAAAAAAAACCCAAAAAACAAGAACTAATATTATTCTTTTCTATTGAAAATTAATAAGTATGAATGGAACTTCCGGACAGTGAACAGTAATCTGAATTATCTGAACTGTTGTGGTGGAACGGTGCGAGTGAAAATAGTGTTTCGGACGTTACATTTTCCGTAAACATTCTTACCCCACGTTTAATTGAATCAACAGAAGTAAAATTGTATATGATGTCAGTGTTAAAATGCACTGACAGGGGTGCGTTTTCGCGGTCGTAACCAATAACTGTTTCGGTCAATGGCCAGTGATTAACCAATGGCAAGTTCAACCGAAACAGTTATTGGTTACGACCGCGAAAACGCACCCCAGGTTACCCCATTCTAAGGCCTAAAAAGAAAATAGCATTCAGTAACTGCAATGATGTCGTTGAAGGAAACTGTGTTCATCAAATGAAAAAAGGATATCTCATTTTCCGTAAACAATTTTTAACGTCCAAAACAATCTTAATTATGTTCTTAAATGTAAGAATTGCAGACCCTATTTTATTATTTCATATTTTAAAAAAAAGCCAAGGTATATAGCTTCCCATTCACAGCATAAAGTAATGCAGTAAGTAATTGCATTATCATAATATCACCAAAACAAAGTTTGTATTGTCCGAAACAAAATGTAACATCAGAAACAACAACAAAACAGTCTTTTTCACTATAAAAAGCTTTATATATGCAGTTCAGTGTATTTTCAGGGTTATAATTCCACTGCGATCGAGTTACAATTTGCAATTTTCCATTACAAAACTGAAGTAAATTGATCAATAGATAGGTTGCAGTATGACGTAAGTCGGCCATCTTTACGGGCAATTTGGAACACACAGTCATGCGTTACGCGTGAGAACGGCGTGCAGCACGCGCACATTTCACCAAACTCATTGCATGATTGGTTAGTGAATGACGCGGCTGCGTTAATAATTTGAGCGCTCGACGCGCCTGCAAGCCAAAATGCGATTTGCCCGTAAAGATGGCGTCTACTGGGAACTATCTATAGTACAATCAAGAGTACAAAGAGTACAATTGCAGTTTATAAATAATACAATTCTAAATTATTTTGGGGGCCATTTGAATACAGAGCTTGCATTTAAATGTTAAAATGTTAGTACATTTCAGCCAGCAAATACTAACAGACAGATGAAACCAAAGCAAAGCCATAAAAATGAAAAAGTTTGAGATGTTAACATAGTGTAACGTCCGAAACACATTAAGGTTTCAATACAAAAAATATACGCTAATAAACTTTTTCAATTGTTCTTCTTCGTGTAATTATTCTAAATAAATATTATCATCCAATCTTTACATGTTATAAGTTTAACCCAAGAAAATCCATGTCTGAAATACCAGACAAAAACTTTACGTGGCAAAAACCCGGTAATTGGGGCTATTTTGACTTTCAAGCAAAGTAAAAATTCCCCTTGTTGCGATATAAACTCGGTTATCGGCATAAAAATATTCTCTGATCCATTCTCTTCACATACACATTCATTGCTAGAGTGGTTGGTAAAACATGGGTTGATTATCACACCTTTGAATGTGTAGCACTTTGTAGTAAAATAGAGAAATGTTGTTAATGTTCATGGGTGTTTCACGAGATATGCTCAGACTTTTGCATTTCCCCTACAAATAGTTTTGATGTTAAAACTGTGTGTTTGAAGTGTGTACCCTCTTGGTTGACATAGGAGGTACATGTTTAAAAGGAAAAACAGAGCCGTAAACAGCTCCTCTGGCCATAATGTGAATTCCTACTTTTGTTCTCATTTAAGACAGGGTGTGTACAGTATTGGCAAGAGTGAATATATAAACGTTTGTAGATTTGACATAACTTACAATAGTAGGCCTATAAACACGGTCACAGTTGAAATTCACCCTTGAAATAATTTTGGCAAAAAAAATAGCTTAATATGAAAAATACTTTTGATCATTCATGTGACTGTATATGTTGGGGTCACATAAAGAGCGGATACTACTAGTCTTGACAATTACAAATGCTGTCCATTAATTTTACTTTAAATCATTTAAGAGTGTTAACTTATAACCTTATACTAATAAATACAAACCTAGACATGTTCCACATTTTGATGAAAATACAAAATAGTAAGTAAAAAATAACGGAGGAAAAAATAAAAAACCGTAACAGAAACTGACAGGCTGATGGAGAAAGGAAAAAACACTAAATTTTAACAAACATTGGGAAGTGTATGGTGATGCACTGCTCTATTATTTATATTAAACATTTGGAATAGAAATTCTAAATAGGGTGTGCCTTCAAATCAGACTTACGTTATCAAAATTGGTATTGCATGAGATTACATGGCTCATAAACCCCGGGTATGTGACCGTCGGGAGGATGGACAGGAGGAATATGATTTTAAACGTGTTTTCTCAGAAGCATCACCCCAATCAAGTAAAGTGATTTGTTTATTTTTTTTCTTCAAATTTTAAAGTAGGGCTTGAAATTTAGGCCTAAATTAAAAGGCAATTTAACAAATATTTTACACGCGAATATTTAAACAAATAGAGTACAACCATTTTCTGAAAATTTTAAAAGTCAATATTTCAGTACAATAAAAACAAGTAAATAAAGTTTTAAAAACATCCACTAACACCCCCAATAAGGCCAAGTAAAAAAAAGAACGAGTTTCTCGTCCGGACTTTTTCAAAAGAAGGAGGAGGCAGGGCGTTACTGTAAAGTATTTTTCAATTTTTAGCTATTTTTTCCAAGATGCTCAATATTCACAGATATTGTGCTATTTGATTTTGAGTATACTGATGCAATGCATGACAAAACAAATGATTTGTAAGACCCTTCACTGCAGAATCGCAGCACCATCACCCTCGACAACAGTTGCTCTCCTGAAAAGAACGCCCAGCTGGGTTTGGTACCAAGAAGACACTGATGATATAATTATGTCAGGAGAATCACACTTTTAGCCCTCAACTATAGCTAGGGACTGCACACCTCCCCCTGAGCATATTGAAATAAGAAAGTTGGGAATTATTGAGGCAAAGCTGCTATTTTGGCCCTTCTAATTGGATTCAGGAGATTCAAAATATATCAGAGATGCCACTCAGTTTTATCCCCAAAATTTGATTTCAGCTTTAAATCTTCAACAAATCTGATCAAAAAAATCTGATTTAAGATTTTTTATTTATTTTTTTCTAGTCAAAAAAGGAGGCGGCGGCCAAAAAAGAGGCGGGCGGGGACGAGAAACTCTTTATTATTTGTTTTTACTTTGCCTAATAAAGCAGCGAATAAAGTAGTAGGGGCGACTTTGTCGGGGGCGACTCTGTCGGGGGCGACTTTGTCGGGGGCGACTCTGTCGGGGGCGACTTTTCACTAACCCAACATTAATGACCTAATCTTTATCCCCAATGCCCTCCCCATCGATCAAAATGTCATACGTTATGTCCAAAATACACTTATAAAGACAACATTCTCAGGCTATAATAATAGTCAGTTACACAACAGCTGCACTAGCTATTACCATGGAGCTATTACTTGTCATACTCATAGTACCAGTCAATGACAAATTATTTAAAATTGCATCTCACCAAATGTAAAAAGAGTTGAAACTTTTTGACACGACTGTCGCTGGTCCTTTCTCGCTCCCGATTCTACAAAAAGTACAAAGTACAATCCTTCAACTATAAATCACACGTACTACTTAAAGCGCCACCACTCGGCAGATATCGGCAATGTTGGAAGAGCTCACATTAAAAAAAATGTGTTCATTTCCATTTGTAAAACAACAAAATAAATTGAAAAGGCTAATACTAAAATATTTACGGATTTTTTTGTTTGTTTTGTTTATGATTTATTAGAAATACTAGGGGAATTAAAGTGTTTTATTTTAAAGCTTATTTGACGATTCCCCGCAATGTCTTTTAGACGAGGCAGGGTCGTAGGTCACTCAGGGCAGAAAGTAAATAATGGCCGAGACAGCAGACGATTTTACTCTTGTGCAGAGAAAAAAGAGAAGTAAAGTGTGTACTTTCCCAAGAAATGAAAGAAATGTTGGGGTGGGGAGACGGACACAGGCTGAAAGCGGACCTAATTCATCAAAGGCAATAAACGGTGTAGACATTGCGGCCGTCCAGAAGAAAATATTACACTTAAAGTAAGATTAAAAAGAAGCTCCAAGTCCAATTACAAAAGTGTGTGTGTCATGCAAAAAGTAAGTGCAGTACAGGTACAGCGACTCAGGATTTGGACCATTACTGCACTGCAAGCCAACTCCTATTAAATACATGTTGCAGGTTTGTGAGGCTGGGGAATCTATTGGGAGCCATCTATTGTAGTATTTAAGCTCTGCTTTTGATGTTCAAAAGGTTTAATTTCTGCAGGCATTTTTGGAATGGCAGTGGACACGGTGAATAAAAAACACTATCTCGCCAACAGATCATATACTACGTACTAGTAGTAGTACTAGTAGTAGTACAATATACTCCTACCTAGAACTATGACTATATGAGGTTCGATCCGCTATCGTCTCCTCATGGAGAATTCCTCAAAGAACGGTGCTAAAATGAATTGAAAATACATTTAGGGATGAAAATCGAAAAAACTAAATATTTTTTAAAAGATGTGGCTTCAAAAAAAAATGACCAACTTGTTTTAGTTTTTTTACTTGACCTAAATGTTTATCTATGTTCAAGCTCCTTGAGTACCTTATTGGTAGATATACAGACTAATAATAATAATAATAATAATAATAATACTCGGTTCTTAATATATAGCGCTTTATCACACCCCTAGGGGTAGGGGCGTATCAAAGCGCCCACTCCCAGTATTTTTTCCTGCAAGGTATATGTGGAGCTACGTTTTGAATTATGAGACCTATTCCTTTACATAGTACCATGTAATGGTTTACAAGGTGCTGTGGCGCAATATGCAGCCAATCAAACCAGGGACACCGGGGCGAACCCCTTCTCTTTACGATTAGTGCACTGGGTTCTTTTCTGTGCATTATACACCTATCAATTGTATGACGCACTATCAGACCCCCGGGGATGGTGCGTCACTGTCCATATGTGGGGACGGATTTGCGTGTCCAAATTGACACACTTGTTGCAGATTTGGACGGTCTTCCGAACGTTTTTTTGACTCACCTTTCGCGGATAGCAACGCACCACCGACGGACAAATCGACGCACATAATCGCTTGCTATGCTGCAAACGATGCACGCGCAGTGAATACCAAGTATTTCAACCTTGTATGTACGAGTTTCCCGGCACACATGCTGAAAATACATGGCAAGTGTATGCACGAGGCGAGAATGTACTACTTGATCTTCGAGACGTGCGGTTCCCAACGCACTAGCTATCAAACACACGAAATAATAGAGAGGGAACCAGTCTACTAAATAATGCATCTTCGTATCCATCCATGACTCGACGATCGACCCCCAGTATCGTGCATGTGAGAGATATAATATACCACGGGGCAGAGGTTGACAAAACCACCGCGCCATGAATTACATGTGACTAAATAACACACATCCTAGTAATAACTGGTAATGACTGGCCGCTTTCCGATTGGCCGATCGCGTGAATAATTATTTATGACGTAGTGCTTCTCACAGCGCTGTATTTATCACCGCGATCCCGCGGATGTGCTTGCTCTACCTAACGTGGTAAACTTTAGGGGGCGAAAGAATGGCGTGTAGCTGTGGGAGCGATAAGGCAAGGGAAATTCCCTTGGTGAGAAATAACTGCGTGATCAGAGATGTTTTTACACGTGCGTGAGCAATACTGCAGTTTTCGTTTGTCAAACTCAAATACACACGGAAGTGATGGGGGATATTCACACGACTTCGACTCTGCGGGATGTTGTGCTTATAAAGATCGTGAAGGATTATCTCTCGGTCGGTAAATTTTTGGAAACAACATGAAACAACAAGGATTTACAAAATACACTGACACAGGTACATGTACAGTCTCGATGTTAATTGTCAAAACATTTGGGCTTCCTTATACATCGTCTTTGTTGTTCGTGTATTTTAGAACAAATTCACTTGCCGCCGACAAACGGCTAACCGTTTAGAAAAGTTTGAAACGGATAGTAAATTAAACGTATGGTCACAGGCTTACCTCGTATCCATCTATGACTGGACAATCGACCCCCACTATCGTGCGTGTGAGAGATATAATATACCACGGGGCTGAGGATGACAAAACCACCACGCCATGATGCACATGTGTATTGGGCTTGGGCAAAAGGCTTGCTATGTGCAGTGTGGAAAATAAACGGCCGTCTGCAGGGTGATCGCTGACTTTCTGGCGGTAAATTCCCGACCCTCGAGCAACATAAATGTTAACAAAATAATACCAACATAATTTTACACAGGCGGGGAGGGTAGGTGCATTTTTATTCTCCACTAAATAAACAAAATAAATGTTGAAATGGACATCGACGGACCATGACGCACCTCGACGGACCATGACGTACCTCGACGCACCGCTCGAAGATTTTTTTGACTAACCACTATTGGACTTGACGTACCCACAGTCACTTTTTCCGAGAGTAAAGACGCAAACTTGACGCACCATCCCCGGGGGTCTGATAGTGCGTCATACAATTGATAGGTGTATTACACAACACACGGGCCCAACGGCTTTACGTCCCATCCGAAGGACGAAGCAATAATGGTTAAGTGTCTTGCTTTAAAAGGACACAAGTGTCACGACCGGGACTCGAACCGACACTCTGCTGATCTGAAACACCAGAGCTTGAGTCCGGTGCTCTTATCCACTCGGCCACAACACGCCAAAGACTCTGTTCTTGTTTTTGTGAATGTTAATGTTGACTCATTTTTATTTGTATAGAGATGACTTGGCAATCAGCAGCTTTTACAAAGACTTTAAAGGTAAGAACAGGCACAGCTTGAAAAAATCACGGTCTTTTAGGTGTCACCTTTTATTTAAATACACACAGTCTCGATTCTCAAGAATTAAAACACAGGTTCTGTAGCTCAGTTCTTTATATTGAACCAGAAATATTTTTGTACAAGACCTTTTCAAAAGTAGGGAAAAACACTAGACTGCATTACTTGTTTAGCTATGGTGTAACTATCCTCTAGTAGGTATTTCAAGCCAGGTTTTCTGTTCAGGGCCTACTTTCTGTTAGCAATATATTTTTTCCCCAGATCTGCTGCCAAAGGTTTTAAGAAATTTGAGACACAATGTTGACAAACATACTGTGATGTTTATGATGAACAAGCATCTCGAAAGTCTAACAGTGTGATTTCAAAACAAAGTGATGGTTCTGGTGATTGGAAAAATATTGAACTGCATTGAGCTGTGGTGTTACTGGCCCGGTGCTATAGTAACTATCCTCTGGCCAGTGGGCCAAGAGGTATTTCAAGCCCAGTTAATTGTTAAACTTTGATGTTTTTTCCTTCTTTTTAATCTTTTTTACAATTTCAGATCTGCTGTCAAAGGTTTTAAGAAATTTGAGATCTGATGTTGACAAAGCAAACTGTAGCTCTGATCGTGGCTCTGATTGTTATGGCGTACAAGCATCTGGAAGTAGGAACAGTGAGATTTCAAAACAAAGTGATGGTTCTGGTGACGATTCTAAATATTCAACTCAGAATTCCCACAAAAGTAAATGCCCAGACTGTCATCTTCAAGGCTTAGAATCACGGACTTGTAATTTGAGTCTTTACCAGGAGGTTGGTCATGGTCAACGGAAGGAGAGGTTTAGAATCCTAAAAGAAGACTCCAAAATTGAAAACACCGAAGATGAGTGTACAGGTACCTTTCAGCATCATGATGACCTTGGATGGAACAAGTCCAAGGGAGTGCATTGTGAGGTCACGGATGAGACAAAGGTCGTGGGGTCATTTAGTGCTGAGGTTAACCACCAATCAGTGGAAACAGTGGTGTGCTATGGTCTAGGTAACTTCTCTGACTGTATCATCGCAAGATACCAGCTGGCTCTTTTGATTCTCATTGGTGGATTTTTAAAGGTATGTTGGATTGAAATATTTTAAAAAAATCCAAATTTTCTTACTCGGGAATAATTAACAGAAAATAAAGATATACATGTAGATTGCCAAGAGAACAATAGAAGTTATATGGAATGGAAATTCTCATTTTGAGCTCTAGTGTTTTCATCTTTGACAAGATTAAGTACAGAATTGTGTAGATTGTTCTAAAGCATGGTTGTGACAGAACGGTCTAAAGCATCAAACTCAATTTCTGATGGCTAAGTCATCAGAGTGTGGGTTCGAATCCCTGTTCGAATCCTTGGGCAAGGCACTCGACTACAATTGCTTCTCATCACCTGGACTAAGTGGTCACCTGCTTGGATAAAGATTGTTGATATGATCGATTAGCAACATGAGCGCCCATTTGTCTGCCGGTGCTGCATACTCCTAAGGAGTTGAGAAGGTTTCAGGAATGCCTAAGGCCCAAAGAACAGGGCAGTAATAGCGCACAGGGCTTTGATGCGATGTTAAAAGCGCCTAACAAATGTCATATTGTTATTTGTTTCTAACCTGAAGTGTATAAAGCCAAAAGTATTTTATTTAAAGGGGAACAGTCATCGTGATCACAGCGAATCTGTGGCCAGAAATAAATTCGGACCCTCTCACCCAGTTACTGCAAATGCGCAGGCAATGATGATGAAGGTGTTCTTTACAGCTTTTGTTTGTGATGTGACGGTTATTGTGTGCATGTAGTAACCGGGTGGGAGTTCATGTTTCCATGTCCAGCCACAAGCAGACTATGATCAAGACGACAGTACCCCTTTGATAGAAGGTAATAAAAGCAACCCCCCCCCCAAGTTTTGTGAGTGAATGTCTGTATTTCCTACAAACATGCGGTTTTTTATATTAATGCCAACAGATTACAACTGCCTGCTGTCATATTTACGACCCAAGGTTTACGAAAGAAGAGAAACAAATTCTATTGAATCTAGGTTTCAACGTTATCCAACAGAATGAGGTGAGAGTATGGACCATGCAACCTTTGTTTACAAAAAAGGTGACCTTGCACACATTCCAGGGGCTTTCTGGCAGGCAAGATACTACACTGGTCAGATGGGAAATTTTACCTTTTGTGTCATAATTTCCACATAAATTCAAGAGTTGTAAAAATAACAGCTGGACAAGTTTTGAGATGTTTTCCTTTCGTCATATCAAAAGTTGATAAAAAGTTGATACACTACAATAAAATGTAAGATTTCATGTGTTCTTCCATTGGGCTGTGTACAAATTGTGCCTGCAGGAAGTCCTGGCTCTGTCACTCTTTTGTAAACATGTGATGACACAGGTTGTAAACATGGTCTATGACACAGTCTTTATTCGGAGGTCACAGGTTCAACGTTTCTTTGTTCCACCCCAAACTATTTAAAATGTACTAAGTCAGTTTCCAACCCTGTAAGTAGCGAATGGTCTCAAGCGGTAGGACAATTTTTCTGTTTTTGTTAATTACAACACTTTATTTTTATTTTTTCACTGAAATTAATTTTCATCCAACCCTGAACACCCCTTAACAAAGTGGCTGAACCGATTTTGCCCTAGAGGTCGTTCACCAGGTAGGCCAGCTGTCACAAAGTGGGTCTGTGCCAAGGCGCCAATTCCCTTGTGTACAAAATTTGCCCGACAGTACCAATACATGCTCTCCGTCATCTGTCTGTGAATGGAAACCAGAGCTGTTTGTTTACAATCCTGACCCCAGAAATACCCTCAGGGTATATATAGGTGACCTGGCTACTGTTTCTTTTTTACCCTGCGGCTGTTTCATGTGTCAATTTCACTAATTACATAGTATGCCTACCTCGTGAGCACCTTCGTTCCACGGAGCAAATCACAAAAAATACGCTTCTCGAAGGGTTAAAAAAGTAAAAGGACAATGTTATTGGTCCTGCTGGCTAGCTACTGAAAAAGTTCAGGGCAGTTCCTTAAGGGATCCTAGCAACTCATTCAAAGGTTGATGTAGCTAGGTTTTAATAAATATTTGATTTATTTACAGGAGGGTAAACGAGTAGCTTCTGAGACCACATTGTTCTATATGCCTCACTGTGGGAAACCTCTGTATAACAACTTACTGTGGGCCAACTGGAGTACGCAAAGATTGTCAAGTATCATTATCATCGGAAATAGCTTTCAAAACATTCAAGAAAGGTGAAATTGTTTTCTAGTAAAGTTGTGTTGACTTATTTTGATTTCAGGGGGAAAAAAAGAAATACCTGTTGGCTGAGGCCATCACCATTGTTTTTATCATATAAGAAAAGGGGGGAAATGAAGGACAAAACCTTCAATTGCCAATCATGATAAATGCCAAAATGAAGGTCTGGTTGGTCCAATAATCATTGCTTATCACAGGGTCGGGCATTCCTATCTTATCAGAGTCCAAACAATTTGGTGTAGAGTGACGTAGGATAAGAGGAAATTTGAGGAATTGGGCCACACTCTTGCCAAACTACCTAGTCTGTCAGGGCTTTTAAGTACAATATGATTGTTAAACAAATGGTCTGTCAAATCCCATAAAGCATAACACATCCACACTTACACCTCCGCCCGCCCCCCCCCTCCAAAAAAAGACGAGGAAAACACTGCAGACTTAAACAAGATTTGTTCATAAACTGAAACTGCAAATGTTTTAAAACCATCCTCAAGCCTGAAACGCACAGAAATTTGTTTGAATAGGATTGTCTTCAGACTACTACTACTAGTCTGCAGGATTAGGTTTGCCCTCGGACAATGCCTGAGATGTTCCATTGGCTTTTATTTTTACACTTGAAGATAGGTCAGACCTGTAATTCCACTTCAAGTTGCCCCTGGGCCAAATTTCACAGAGCTGCTTAAAAGCAGAAAATATTGCTTAACAAACTTATGCTGAGCACTAGTTAGCAGGAAACCAGTCACAAATGGTACATATGACATGGTATTTTGGCTGGTTACCTTTCTCTGGTAAGCATAGTTGTTTGTGCTTAGCTACCTTTTGTTCTTAAAGCAGGTCTATGCCATTTAGCCCTGATTTTGGCGGCCCTTAAAACAAACTCCAAAAGTGTACTTTGCAAAATGAAAATGGCCTTGCACTTTCAAAGGTGAAATTCCACACCTGATAAATGCTCTTAAAACTAAGAAAATGTTATTGTTGCTTGAGTATTGTCAACTTCCACAGACAAGCCACCAGTTTTGATTTAGTAATACTCTTCAGTCAAGAATAGTAACTGCCCACACTCCTGCTGCAACCGCCATTCTCCACTCTCCACAAATGTCACGTTTTCCTGAATAAAAGAAACATTGTGATTAACTTGATTGTTTATTTTTGTCTGATTTTAGAATACCCAGTCGACTTCTGAAGGATTTTTACTTCTTGAATAGCGTATCCTTTCATTGTCTATTGTCATATTGATCATAATTTTGAATTTTGTTTGTTAATTACCAGAATTAATATTAATACATGTATTTGCGCAGATTGGATTCAAACTGTCTTAAAACAAAATTCTCCTGTTTTTTATTTTGTAAAATCTAAGAGCTCTTATTCGCATTAGTGGGCTAATTTTAATTTTTTTTTTACTGAAGTATTATTTTTTTCAACCTTTTTGAGAATCTAGATCTTTATTCAGAACTTTTAAAAGACAAAAATAAACACTTATTCAGAATTAATTTTCATTGTTGTTTTTTCCTTAAAGTAAAAATGTTTTCTTCAGATTCTTCCTTTCACCAGAGGATTCTCCATCAAGAATAGTTTTCAGTTTGCAGACATTTTTAACGACACGTCAGTACATTTATTTCCCGTGAAGAGACTGCAAGAGATTCCGAGCACAGTCTGGGAGAATCGTGATGAGCCACAGTATGATCCTGATTTACATTCGGAAATTATTCTTCATGATTAAGACACTGACCAACAGCAGCCCTGCCAACCTGTACGCATTTTGCGTGCGCATTTTGACATCCAAGCACACTGTTACGAGATATTATTCAGAAATTTGTGCAAAACAGGTCAAAGCTATCTATAACGCACTCTTTAAAATCACGGCGAGAACAAATCAAAATCTGGTGGCCGAGTCATCAGAGTGTGGGTTCCAATCCAGGTTGTGACAATTGTGTCCTTGAGCAAGACACTTGATCATAATTGCTTCTCATCACACAGGAGTAAGTGAGTATTCACAAGGGTAGAGAGTATTCACAAGGGTAGAGATTGTTAACAGGAATGATATTTATAGCAACACGTGCACCAATTTGGCTGTCGGTGCTGCATATTCCTAAGGAGTTGAGATGGTTTCAGGTTTTTTCGACCAATGATGTCTACACAACTGTACAAATTCTAGCATGACACAAACTATAACTTGCCTTATTGTGTGCAAGTATTTTGCCTCCCAGTATCTAATACCCAACAACAACTGCATGAATTTGTTTTTCAAAACATATGTTCCAAACGACAAATCACACCTGTACCATTGCTGCAATTTCATTTTTGTTCTCATTTATTAAAAGGAAAAGGTAAAATAATTGCAAAAGATAATTACAAAAACCCTTTACTAGTTAATGTGTGCGCTGTGAAGATACCTGATGATGATCACATTTTTGATGCATAATAAAAATCTTTGTAGTGATGTGAAAGTTTCACTTCCCTTTAATTCTGTTGTCTCTTAACTTGTATTAGACATGTGCTGAATAAAAGATTATAGAACACCAAAGGCGCAAGATGGGGAACTTGGGCTGAACTGTGAAGAATGCACTGGACACCATTCAGTAAGCAACTCTTTCGATGCAACAATAGATCAGTGTATACAATGACCGTTGCTATCAATGAATCACATAGCTGAAATGGCATGTGTATTTCACGTTTCGATAGAGTTCCAGTGCCCTACTTGCGTCTTGGGCGATCTGTAATCTTAGATTTTGACCGAAAGTCCAGGGTGTTTAGCGTTTAGCAAACTTTCCTCCCAGTATACTTCAAAACCTGACAGTAGACATCAACCCAACATCTACACTGGTGAAATTGATCCCATGCTAAGCTATGAAAATACAGCCCAGATAATATTGAACGAACTGGTTCACTTCAACACAGGTAATCTTTAATAAAAAAGAGAAAGGGAAGAGCAACATAATTTCACCCGTATAAATTAATAAATTATTTCACACACGTTTTAGGATATTTAAGGGCTTAAATTTGCAGTGCCTACTAAGTACTATTTACAAATAATAATATCGCATTGACAACTGGACATGTATGTGCTTTAGGCTTACAGTGGAGTTTCTTTGATAACAATGCGACAAAAATGTATTTTTCCCTTGCTAAAAGTGAAAACAAAGAGTACTTTCCTGAGCCTAAGTTCATAGAGTTGCTTAAAGCAGAAATTTTTGCTTACATCTTTTGTGCTTAGCAAAAGTTTGCAGGATACCAGCCAGAAATGGTGCATGTGACATGGTATTTTGGCTGGTAACCTTATTCTGTAAGCATAGTTTTGTTGTGCTTAAGCAGCTCTATGAAATTGGTCCCCGTTTACAAGTAAGACTTTACTGAATGTTTACTTTTTTTATGTAAAATGACTGCACAACGCCCATTCCAAAATGTCCATTTTACAATTTGGAAAATCGTTCAAAGTTATTCAAAAATGGTTTTAAATCAAACATGCCTCCGATATTGGGTCTTAAAACCTAGCCATGTGATTTTAATGACCAGCCATGTAAAAATTTGCTTTATAAGAAACTGTTCAAAAGGTTTTGTTTTACTTGACACAGATAATGTAAGAGCTGAATTAAATCACAACACTCATTGTGTGCAGTTTGTGCAAATTCAAAACAGAATCTATCTCGGGCATTGTGCAGCAGAGGTATTTTAGTTAACAGATAGTTCCCGATACTAGACTTCATCTTGACGGGCAACTTGGGTTTTGTCTTTGGGCCGCGTTACGCATTCTTATTTTTCTACCCAGTGTTATGTTCACCGACCAATCGTGCAAGGAATTTAATAAAACTATCACAAGGTACATATGGTATTTATGCACAGTTGTGCATTAAAAATTACTATCGTTGCCTGTAAAAATGGCAGACTTTACATGGTGTGACGTCAAGAGGGAACTTTCTAGATAGTCAACTGTGAACAAATATTAATAGTGTTTTACTGTATGCTTCAACTTACGACTCTAACTTTCTTTTAAGACAGAAAGCTTGGTGCTTTTATGTTATGTTTTCACAACAATTTAACAATCCATGGCTGACAGACTGACCATTTTTACCCTGAAAATCAAAATTTGGCACAAGATTATCTGACTGCCCTAGGGCATTTCGAGTTTAAACATCCTGATTGCAAAAAAAGGTTGGCATACAAAACAGCATACAAATCAGTCTCCATAACTTCCCATATTGTTTACATTATAGAGTAAATATTTATAATGGTGTACCACCCAGGCAGGAAATTTCCTTTACAGCCAGTCTGAACTTTTAATAAATATTTTTGAATACACACAATAAATACCCACAGTTGCCGATAAAAAGTCAGGCTCAATGAAGCTTGAAAGTACAAAACACAAACTTTTGCTTACCACAAAACAGACCAGCTTAGCAAAACAAAGGTTGCCAGCCAAAATGCCATATAATTCACATTATTGCAACTGGTGGTGCCCTTCTAAATTTTCTGCTTAGTTCATAATTGGTTGTGCTCGACAGCTTGCTACATTTCAGGGCCCAATTTCAAAAGCTCCTGAGCAGAAACTGCTGCTTAGCAAATTTCTTTGCCATACAAAAAATTAGCAGTGAGCCAGTGCAACAATGAAACTTTTAGTAGTTTGGCTGGTCCCTAGTTTCTGCTTAGCAGGACTCATTTGTGCTCAGCAAGTTTTTGTGCTTACATGCTTTATAAAATTGGGCCCTGAAGGTCTGTGTTTAGATCATCATTCTCTGCTTACATGCTTAGTACTTAGTTTACTTGAAAGGTTTGTAAGCCAAGAATGCCTAGTAAAAGTAAACATTTGCAAGCGCACAAGCAGACAATTCTTGCCAACCTGTTAAATACACTTATATTTGGCCTTTGATATTTCTGCGATCGTAAGCCCCAATGTTTTGCTTACGGTAAGCAGAACTGTGATACTAATCCCAGCTGCTTACTTTCAGATCTTTTAGTTTCTATAAAATTGATTCAGCTGCTTTGTACTCATGCAGCAATTATCTTTATCAATTTTGCAAACATAAAACAGTCTTATCCTACACAAAAGAAAACTTACTGTTCATTGTTAAAAGATTAAGTAAACAACAAGACTCCTTAAAAAGTACAAATTTTATTGCGTTTGTTCTGTGCTTTGTTGTGGGCCAAATGACCATTTGAATAAGTTTTAAGCAGGGTAAAATGCATACCACAGCAAGATGCACACACACACACACTTGTCGACCCCCATAAATCAAGGACTTCTTGTTCTCCCATTGTTCGAACTTTGATCTTTTTAAGAGATGTCCCCAATGATTTTCTAAATAAAAACAAATGCACGAGCAGCCTCGCTCTGTCAAAATACCTGGATCCCTTTTTGAATATTCAAGTCCTTGATTTCAACGGAACACACTCAGGGTTTCTTGTTAATAGGGACAACCTCCGCCAACAAGATGTACGGAGCTTTTCAGTGACAAAGATCATTGACTATTTGCAAAGCAACCAACTCCTGGTACAAAGCACAAAGAGGAACGAACCTCCGAACAACCACGTCCACCATTTCCACCCTTTTTGAGTAAATTCCTTCATGTACATTTGACTCCCAAAATGGAGGACAGGAAAGGCGCTTAGCATGGACTAGTAAGTTTAGCTTAGCGAGAAACAGGTTACCCACCAAAATACAATGTTATGAATATTGTCAATTTACATTTGTTAAAAGGCAAAGTACAGGATCGGTTATCACGAACAACTAAAAACTTCATATGTTCCAATCGGAAAGCACAATGATTATAAATATTAAATTTCATATCAGTACCAGTCTGGTATACTTCGTAAGTCAATGAACATGTACAATAACATGAATTTTGTTCGATGCTGTCACAAAAAACCTGACCACTGACTTGATGAAAAATTCAAAAATGGGTTGCATGGTGGGTTTATTAAAAAGTAGTATATGCTGGACAGCACTTTGAAATTGGGCAATGCTGGGCCAAATCACTACTTACCACAGAATTCTGTGCTTACGGCTCCATGTAAAGCATGTGATCCAAATCATGGAGCAGCAATTATTTTCAGTCATGTTTTAACACAACTTTACAGCAAATGTTAATGCACTACACACTTTTGAAAGATCAAATTCCCACGTAGTCGTTGTAGGTGATGCTTTTATAGACTGCATAGAGCAATTAGATTGCCATCGTATCCAATACGGAGTTGCTCATAACAAAATAAAATGGCGAAATCTAGGGTTTCATGCCAAGAATTTTTTTTCAGCTATAATTGTTTGCTTTATCAGCTTGGAACATCAAACATCACTCTGTTATCAATCAGTGACGGCATACTGCCGTGTGGCGACTTATTCGAAGCTGCGTTCAATGCATCCATCTTGGGTACGTTCTCAAACAGTGCCGCCCGGTTCTGACCTTCGCCTTTCTTGACCCAGTGGCCGTAGATCCCGAATGCGCAGCCGTCAATCGTTTTGCGGATGGTGCGGATGCTGTACGGGTTCTGCTTGACGCGGGCGAGGGGGATGGCGCTCTGGCTGGTGTAACGTCTCAAGGCGCAGATTGCAATTATCGCTATGGCAGCACTCTGTCCAAAAAACAAACAAAAAAAGGATAGTCAAAAAACATTTTTTAAGATACAGGGGCATATTTACAAAAAGAGTGACCTTGTACATTTTAGGGCATTTCCTAGCAGGCAAGACAAAACACCGGTCATTTGAGAATTTACAATTTGTGTCTCTATTGAATACCACATAAAAAGCAAACATTGTAAAAAATATGACAGCTGAACAAGTTTTGAGATTCATGTGGCCCCGCAGGTTGCCCAACAACTTGACACGCTTACCTTACAATGCAATTTTAACTATCACACAAAAATCTAAAAAATTGTTAATGTTGGCCACAGGCAATGCAAATTGCATATGGGAATCTGTGGAAGAGAAAGTGTGAACAAATTAAGGCTGTAAAAGTTTGACCAAAAGAAGTAAAACAAGAAACCTACTCTGAACCTCTTCCGGGGGGAGAAAGCAGCTTTGACGGGGGAGTCGGACGTCTGGAAGAAAGGGCTTTGCAGCGCCTCAGCAGGTGTCAGCCTCTGGGATGGTTCAACGACCAACAGCTTTCTGATCTAAGACATGAATCAACATAGAGAGGAGTTGTTAGTATGGCAGCAATTCCAAGGTGACTCGCGTTACATTGGGTGCAGGTATCAGAAAGCTGGTTTTACGTATGATTAATTGTCTTGACTTGATACATTGAGATCAGGGCCCCCCGATTTCATGGCTCTGCTTACCACAAAATTCTGCATTTACAGCCCATAGAGTCATGCACTTCACAGGATGGCGCAAGCGTAGAATTCCACAAGCGTAGAATTCCGCACTTACGGCCCATAGAAAGCACAGAATCATGTTTTAACAGCATCATGATATTAAGCCCTGCTCATAATAGTATTAAAATTCAACACACAAGGTCACTAAAATCGTCCAGGAAAACAGATTTTGTCTGACTGATATGATAGTTGATGTAACATGGGAGGTTGTGAAATAAGGCCTAGGATCTTTTTGAAGCCCTCCAAACAAACCTTAACTCATGGTCCAATGTTAGACCTCACTATAGACCTTTTGCATAACGCGAAACTCTACAGGGACGCTGAGGTCATGCGCCGGTTTTAACGCACAAAGAACATCTCTCGTCCAATGATTTGCCTCTTTTGGCCTCGGTGAGGGTGCTTTTTGGCCTCATCCCTGATGAGGGTGCTTTTTGAGAGTGTGACGTCATATGCAATGGGTCTATTGTGTTTTCACCCTGTCGACTTTCAACTTCAACTTCTACAACAGACAGAGATGAAATTCTTCTAAAGATGATCAGAGCACGCCGATTGAAGCGTTGAGTTTTGTCAAACCACCTGTTCTTTTCAGGGTCGCCATACAGAAATTTATGTAGTGTCTCCACAAACCTCACTAGATTGCATTCCCACCTTGAAAAGTTTCAAATCTCACTTTTAAAACCCAACTAACAGCAGTAGGGAGACATTAGTAGTGAGAAACAAAAATGTAATCCAATAAAAAAAGGGGACAATTAAAGCAATAATAATTAATTAGTGAGGAGAGTACTTTTACTTGTTTCTGACTGAAACAGTAAAGTTCGCAACAGAAAAACTTCAAGCACTCCAATCCGCAAAACCTTTGTGAGCGAGACAAATAACGAGGGCGCTAACATCAGTATTAGGTCACAGTATCGTATTCATACCGTATCTTTGGCAGTTTCTGTGTTGTCGTCCCATTCGGGGCTGCCGAAGGAGAACCTGCCCTCCATGATGGTGCGCAACATGATGACCTGCCGTCGATGCCAGAAGGGAGGGCAACCAATGAGCCTGGGTAGAAATTATTATTATTATTATTTATTTTATTATTATTGTTGATTTATTTCAGAAATAAAAGCTTCACAGCCTTAAGGCGGCTGAATTGAGTTTTATTTTTACAATGTTAAGAAGAGTAAGAACATTTAAAAAAGAGACAAAAGTCGGAGATTTAAAATATTGTAAACTAAAAAACATGGATGAAATTTCTGGTTTATTAAACAAAATCAACATTCAACATGCCGAGATACAATACAGATTTAACAAGCACTAAAAGATATATAAAAATACTCATATTTAAAAAGGATCAGTTAAGAAAAAAAATAATAATAACATATGGAATACAGTGCAAAAGAAAAGACATACACACGCAACAGATGTAGAGTTTCATCTTTGAGAGGGCAAGGCCATTTTGATTTTGCAAAGGTCACTTGCATTAGAAAATCTAAACGTCTATAGGACAGTTTGAAAAGGGGCACCGAGGCCAAGACCAGGTCAACAGAGGCCACGGCCTCCGTGTGATTCCAGGCTTGATGGAAAGGAATAAGTGAGTGTCACAGATACAAAAAGCACAACAGTTCAAAGGGTGTGACTAATAATTTCATCAACAATTAACCATTGAACAGGAAACCTGAGTTTATTAAGCATCAGAGAAATCAACGAGATAGAGTCCTCACAAGGCTAACAAGAATAATTAATGATTATATATGTTGACTAAGTGCCTTTAAAATCCTTCAAATCCAATCCTTTCTTTGGTCACATAACCAGCACTGCACAGACAACAACCATGCTTTGCAATCCTTTCTCCCTGGCTAATGAACTGAGCAAGGTGATAACAATTCAAACTGAATGACTGAGTTTTCTACAGTCCGCAAACTGACAGGAATTCAGCGCTCACACAAACATGCGATGATCCCATCTACACATCCCAAGTATGAAATCTTGATACATAGGTCAGGGGAAAGGCTCATAAATGACACAAAATGAATTTGTTAGTTAGTTTAGTATTTCCTTTTAAGGCAATTCTTAACACCGAGGTGGTGAGATTGGCAAAAAGAAAAATGAACGAGGTCTTTGAATATGTAGGATGGGTCATATGTCACAATTGAACGGGTAGGAGAAACACCGTCTCGCAAGGGGACGGCAGTGTAACATATTGGGTTTTTTCTGTCCTGTTGAAAAAAAATTGGTACGCATTACATTCTTGCTTGGAGAACTTACAGTGTGAACATGATGACCCCACACGCCCAGAGGTCAATCTCCTTGCCGTAACCTTTGACATCATCTAAACTCATACTGCACTTCAACATTTCTGGAGACATGTAACCAGGTGTCCCACATAACTCTGTGGACGGAATTAACACACAAAAATTAGATTGGTTTTTCAGAAATGTTGAAGGGGTTTCTAAATTCAATAAATACAAAATGCTCTTTTAAAAGATTTTTTTGAATCCACTGTGGTAACTGCTGCTAATTACAAGGTGAAACCGGACACAGAACAATCTGAACCCAATTTTGTAGAGCTGCTTATATAAAGCAGGAAATTTGGCTTAACAGTTTTCTGCTGAGCGAAAAGGAGCAGGATACCAGTCACAAACGGTACATGTGACAAGGTATTTGTGCTGGGAACTAGGCCTGGGTGACTAAGGCGAATAGTGTCAAAGTCACGACTACTCATGGCTATGTCCTGTCGCAACTACCACTTTTTAATTACCCGCCTAACCGCGCCACCATGACTGATGAAAGAATAGTCGCGACTATTGTTGAGCTGTGAATTTCACTAGTCGCCAAGGCCCGAGTCATTGTCTGCTATATTGTTGCAACAAAAGAGTTGCTTACTGCAATGGCATCCATCATTGCAATGCATACTTAACATTTCAGCCTGAATTTTACCACCTTGGGCCTGCAGCGATCCACAATCTTTGGTTTTTAAAACTGTCGCGGCAAGGGTGAATTTTACTAGTTGTCCAGGCCGACTGACATGACTGATAACCTTATTATGGTAATACACATAATTATTGTTTGCTTTGCTACTTTTTGTGCCTAAGCACCTCTCTATGAAATTGATCCCTGCTCTAGAATGCAGGGGCCGTGGGTTCGAATCCCACACTAGTAAAATACTTTAAAGTTGAAATTGTTGTTGAGCTTTCCACTTAATAAAATATTGAAACATCAGAGAGCGTTTTCAACCAAGGGTTTGGGAAATTTTAAAGAAACAAGACCTGAAAATGAACAATCTGAAATGCGTCAAATTGAAGGCCGTGTCCACATTGGCAGTTGAGGCTGCGGCTGTGACTTGATTGTCACGTGAACATTCTTCAAGCAAAGGATGCCCATAGCAACACCCTTAGCAACAGCCATAGCCGTAGTCACAGCTGCTAATCCAGACACAGATTAGAATCCCATTGACTGCTACTTAGTCAGGTACCCTTCGCTCACCTGTAAGCTGTTGCCCTTCTCTGATGTCGGCAGCCATGCCAAAGTCAGAAATCTTCACAGTCAGGTTGTCTTTCAGTAATATATTTTCTGGCTGTATATACAAAAATAAATAAACAAATAAATGTTTTCTGATGATTCATGCTGCAAACATATAAGAACATTCATTTAATAAGTCCTTACAAAAGGACTGTTTAAATTTTAATAAAGCACAAAAAGCAGACAAACTTTCCCGTAATATGGACTGCGTACAAATATAAAATGGTTTGAGTGTGAATAGTCGATATAACCTCCCTGACGTTCGGAAGATGACAAAATAGTTCCAGAGTCAAAGAAGACGGATCTAGTTTCTCACCTTTAAAGTTAAAATTGCCTATCCACCCAAAATAAACCATGTTGTTCATGTTGTTACTGCACCTTATACATGTACATAACCATTTGCCATTTGACACTACGTACTGTGTGCCCCTATTTTTCATATGTTTGTAGTTAGAGGAATGCTTGTGCTTGTGTAGTAAACCAACACGACAATTCCGCGATCGCTTCTAAAAGCACATGCGCAGAATACTGTGCGTATTTACCCTGGGTGTGAATACTACCACACGCATTGGTCAACAGCACATAGCATCGGGCACGTGATGGTGAATGGTCCAGTGGGAATTCAGCTCTCGATCATGAATATGTATGAGGTAATGACCCCTTGTTGAATGCACCTCCGCAAAATGCGCGTCAACCATTTCCGCCATTTTGGGAGTACATTCCTTTGTCTACATATTCACCCCCAAAATGGTGGGCAGGATAGGTAGGTGTAAGTGCACTGCCTGCCTAGCAAGGAGTCATTAGTATAGATGAAGTTATTCACTCTACCTTCATATCTCTATGGACAATGCCATGACTGTGGATGAACTGCACAGCATCAAGAATCTGTCTCATAATATACCTTTTAATGAGAACAAATAATAAACAGTTAGGAGTCACTTGAACAGAGTCATCATCACACACTGCACAGCAGGCATGATATTGATCCTTGGAAAAAGGTAGGAAAGATTTACTGAGTACAAGAGCTGACCGTGCATGTTGTATATATGCTTTAATAATAATAATAATAATAATAATGGCTTCTTATATAGCGCTCATATCCGTCACTCAGTGACGCTCAAGGCGCTTCAACAGTCAATATTTTCCTGCAAGGTATATATGTGGAGCTACTTTTTGAATTTTGAGGCCTATTTCTTTACATAGCACCATGTAATGGTTTACAAGGTGCTGTGGCGCAATGCAGCCGATCAAACCAGGAACACCGGGGCAAACCCCTTCTCTTTTCGATAAGTGCACTGGGTTCTTTACGTGCATTACACAACACACGGGACCAACGGCTTTACGTCCCATCCGAAGGACGAAGCAATAATGGTTAAGTGTCTTGCTTAATAAGGACACAAGTGTCACGACCGGGACTCGAACCCACACTCTGCTGAACAGAAACACCAGAGCTTGAGTCCGGTGCTCTTATCCGCTCGGCCACGACTTTTTAGGCTATCATTTTAATCACAATTTTTCAGATTGTTCCCAAGGGCCCAACAATCAGGAATTAGACAAAAGTAGGACGAATTTCAAGTCTAATCACAGCCGGCAGTAGTTGTTTTTTTGTCTTGCATTTCGATGGTTGATATAAGACCAAACAGCTCTGCTACTCCAGCACTTGTTTTTTGCACATGCACAGTTGAACTTATGCTTTCAAATTTACAAATAACTATTGATTAGGGAATGTTTCCAAACCAAAACCTCAATCCCTCTGAGGTCAGCCAGGGAGAGACTCAAACTAACATATAGGATTGGTGAGGATGAAAAACGTCATTGTTTAATTTGTGTCTGAAAGCTTACTGATCACGAAATTACCTGAACAGTTTTTTCTGTGAAATATTTCCCTCTGAAACAAAGTCATTTTGTCAGCTCTACCAATTCTGTAATAATACTTTTATTTTTTTCTTCAAAATGAAAGGCAGTGTCCAAATCAAGTTACTTCCACCATGGCTATGGCATTTGACTCTCAGTGATTCAGACACACCCAATTATACCAACTAGTCAATATTCGGGACACAACCTTTATGTAGGAACCGGAAGGGCAAATCTTGTTTTTCTTTTTTTAATTACCTTTCTGAACTTCCACTCTTTACTAGATAGCCTCTGTTTGTGGGGTATCGTGGACTCAAGTTCTGGTGTTGTAAACAGCAGAGTGTGGGTTTGATGCCCGGTCATTGTGCCCTTGAGCAAGGCATGCACTTAACCATAATTACTTTGTAAAAAGTTGGGAAGGTAGTGCATTCTGCTCTTCCAGCCAGGCTCCTAGTGGATGATACCCATGCCTGTCCTTACAGACCGTGAAGGGGTAACCTTGTTTCAGCCCCGGGAGTAGGTGGCAGCATGCCCCTGGTGGCAGTTGATTTGGGTCGATAGCCCAAATCAGTTCAGTGTTGCCCTAGCCTTGAAGTGACTGTCCAGGGCCTTATAATATTAGGCGATATCTCATGTTAAAAAAATGTATTTTAAGTTGTTTTTACTAATCTTAAACAAAATGGATGATCTCACCTTGTTTTCTTCTCGGAAAGTGTGACCACCTTCGTTAGGTAGTCAAACAGCTCACCCTCCGGACATCTACAAAGCACATAATGAATAAAAGATAAAAATAACAAAAATACAAATGTCTATAGCGCCATCTATCTATGACCAAATATATTCCTAGGCACTGGGGAAAAAAGAACAAAAAATGGACAGAACAAAATACTAAGAACTTCCAATGCACATGGTACAATGTAGGTAATTTGTTGCATATTGAAGACAGATTTACACGTACTGGAGATTCTGTAGCTCTGGAGGGCCCGGAGAAAAACCCTTGTCTCACAGGAGAGAACCAACGAACAACTCTACTCACTTATGGCCCTAGCCTGGAATCGAACCAGGGCCACAGTGGTGAGAGGCGAGTGCTTTCGCAATAGCCTTCCCTGCCACCCACACTTACAAATATCCTCAATGAATTACGATATTATAAAAATCATCATCAGACTGTAGAATAAGATTTAATACTTAATCATAAAAGATGAATACTCACAATTCCAAGACGAGAAAGTAATATGTTGGCGTCTCCATGAAGTCATGTAGATCAACTGGAAGGGAATGAAACACGAACGATCAAAAACAGCTCTTCAAATAACACAAAACCATAGAAATACAATGGAAGTTAACATGATGTAATGTCCAAACTGGTTTTGGCCACTGCATGTTATGGCTTAATTAATGATTTTAGACAGAATTTCGATGCAGGGTGTCCTAAAAGAAGGATAAAGTGGGGCGGTTAAATTCAAAACTGAGTGTCCAAAAGTCCTTGTGACGTCTGTTTGATTTTCAGCTTGACTGGATCACTGCCTTCAATAGACACAATCGGCGACTCTGTCACGTGACTCATAGTGGGTATACAATGTAAACAAACCAAGCAAACAATGCACAACGCGTGCATGGAAAACCATGACTGCTTCCCACCTTACCACAGGAGCGCTCGGAAGCAGCCATGCGTTTCCATTCATGCTGCGCCTTGCTTGCTTGGTTTGTTTACATTTTATACCCACTATGGGTCACGTGACGGAGTCGCCGATTGTGTCTATTGTAATCTTTAGTATTGCCACAGAACTGTAAGTCAAAAACACTCAGCCAAAGATGCTAAATCCAGATACAGCCAAAGGGTTTGCCCTTAACTTTTTCAGTGACTGGCCAGGGGGACCAGTTAGCTTGTCATTTCACATGTCCGCCAGCTTTTTCACTGAAGTCCATACTTCTTGTTAAATAGGGATGCTTATCAAGACTACTGAGCCAAGCCGGACCACGAAGAGATAATTTTGACTGATCCTTAGATGCTCTAACTAGCATTTGGCCAGTGGACCACTCAGTGTAAGGGAGATCAGTGCTCAGTCACATGCAAACTTGTAAAAGGCTTTTCTGGACTTCCATCAAGTTATCTTCGTTGAATTCCCTGTATCCCCATAGGTGTACGATCATCAGCACTGATGCAGATACAAAGGAGCCAGTCTACTGCCTCAATTCTGTGGCGCTTATTCGCATTGGAGAAAAGCAACACCGTTTACCCTTTCTTTCTCTAGTGTGATAATTTGGCGGATGTTTATAAAGGCTTTGTATCTCTGCAACTAATAAACTTTGTCACCAGCGCACAGAGATTTTTCTTCTCACTGAAGGTTTTGAGTCAATCCGATCATGTGAGAGGAACTTGTTATCTCTGATGTCATCAAACTTCCTCTGTCTGTCCACATCAGAATCAAAACACAACCAAATCACTTACACTGGGTTAACTTCTATTAATAGAACGAATCATTTGGACATATGTTTCTGTGGCGTGTCGTGGCCGAGTGGATAAGAGCACCGAACTCAAGCTCTGGTGTTTCTGTTCAGCAGAGTGTGGGTTCGAGTCCCGGTCGTGACACTTGTGTCCCTGAGCAAGACACTTAACTATAATTGCTTCTCTCCACCCAGGGGTAAAATGGGTACCTGTGAGGGCAGAGATGGTTCTTGTGATGGATTTAGCCTAGTAGCGCATATATTGCAGCACAGGCTGTATATACTCCCCAGGGAGCTGATATGGTTTCAGGATTGATAAAAATGGCCCAGTGACCAGGGGTAATAATATGCGCCTCGGAATAGCCTAGCTAGATAGATGGCGCTTTATAAATGCTTGATATTATTATTATTAACCTTTAAAAAAAAAAAGACTTGTGGGAATGCCGAGTCACAGCTTGAAAAAACAACAAATCATGTAAAGGAAATGTTTGGAAGCTCACTCGGTAACTACACAAAAGACCATGAGATCAGTGTAGACTTGATGTCAAGTAAGACCATGAGATCAGTGTAGACTTGATGTCAAGTAAGACCATGAGATCAGTGTAGACTTGATGTCAAGTAAGACCATGAGATCAGTGTAGACTTGATGTCAAGTAAGACCATGAGATCAGTGTAGACTTGATGTCAAGTAAGACCATGAGATCAGTGTAGACTTGATGTCAAGTAAGACCATGAGATCAGTGTAGACTTGATGTCAAGTAAGACCATGAGATCAGTGTAGACTTGATGTCAAGTAAGACCATGAGATCAGTGTAGACTTGATGTCAAGTAAGACCATGAGATCAGTGTAGACTTGATGTCAAGTAAGACCATGAGATCAGTGTAGACTTGATGTCAAGTAAGACTGTGAGATCAGTGTAGACTTGATGTCAAGTAAGACCATGAGATCAGTGTAGACTTGATGTCAAGTAAGACTGTGAGATCAGTGTAGACTTGATGTCAAGTAAGACTGTGAGATCAGTGTAGACTTGATGTCAAGTAAGACTGTGAGATCAGTGTAGACTTGATGTCAAGTAAGACCATGAGATCAGTGTAGACTTGATGTCAAGTAAGACCATGAGATCAGTGTAGACTTGATGTCAAGTAAGACTGTGAGATCAGTGTAGACTTGATGTCAAGTAAGACTGTGAGATCAGTGTAGACTTGATGTCAAGTAAGACCATGAGATCAGTGTAGACTTGATGTCAAGTAAGACCATGAGATCAGTGTAGACTTGATGTCAAGTAAGACTGTGAGATCAGTGTAGACTTGATGTCAAGTAAGACTGTGAGATCAGTGTAGACTTGATGTCAAGTAAGACCATGAGATCAGTGTAGACTTGATGTCAAGTAAGACCATGAGATCAGTGTAGACTTGATGTCAAGTAAGACTGTGAGATCAGTGTAGACTTGATGTCAAGTAAGACCATGAGATCAGTGTAGACTTGATGTCAAGTAAGACCATGAGATCAGTGTAGACTTGATGTCAAGTAAGACCATGAGATCAGTGTAGACTTGATGTCAAGTAAGACTGTGAGATCAGTGTAGACTTGATGTCAAGTAAGACTGTGAGATCAGTGTAGACTTGATGTCAAGTAAGACCATGAGATCAGTGTAGACTTGATGTCAAGTAAGACCATGAGATCAGTGTAGACTTGATGTCAAGTAAGACTGTGAGATCAGTGTAGACTTGATGTCAAGTAAGACCATGAGATCAGTGTAGACTTGATGTCAAGTAAGACCATGAGATCAGTGTAGACTTGATGTCAAGTAAGACTGTGAGATCAGTGTAGACTTGATGTCAAGTAAGACCATGAGATCAGTGTAGACTTGATGTCAAGTAAGACCATGAGATCAGTGTAGACTTGATGTCAAGTAAGACTGTGAGATCAGTGTAGACTTGATGTCAAGTAAGACTGTGAGATCAGTGTAGACTTGATGTCAAGTAAGACCATGAGATCAGTGTAGACTTGATGTCAAGTAAGACCATGAGATCAGTGTAGACTTGATGTCAAGTAAGACCATGAGATCAGTGTAGACTTGATGTCAAGTAAGACCATGAGATCAGTGTAGACTTGATGTCAAGTAAGACTGTGAGATCAGTGTAGACTTGATGTCAAGTAAGACCATGAGATCAGTGTAGACTTGATGTCAAGTAAGACCATGAGATCAGTGTAGACTTGATGTCAAGTAAGACTGTGAGATCAGTGTAGACTTGATGTCAAGTAAGACCATGAGATCAGTGTAGACTTGATGTCAAGTAAGACCATGAGATCAGTGTAGACTTGATGTCAAGTAAGACTGTGGAAATTTCCTTTGGAGAATGGAGGACAATGTAAACTGTCAGGAGTCCAAGCTCCTTTAAAAAATTAACCTGAGAGAACCTTGTCAAGAGAGAACCAAAAGAAAGCGAAGCTAAGTAAGAGGGGCAGGCCTGACACTTCATGGAGGTATTGAAGGCAATTGCAACTGGTCATTGCGTGTCGTGGCCGAGCGGTATAGGTCACCGGACCTAAGCTCTGGTGTTTTCAGCAGCAGAGTGTGGGTTCGATACCCGGTCATGACACTTGTGCCCCTGAGCAAGGCACTTAACCATAATTGCTTCGAAAAAGTTGGGAAGGTAGTGCATTCTGCTCTACCAAACAGGCATCCTAGTGGATGATACCCATGCCTACATCCTTAAGGACTGTGAAGGGGGTAACCCTGTTTCAGCCCCAGGAGTAGGAGGCAACGTGCCCCTGGTGTCGAATTGATTTGGGTCGATAGCCCAAATCAGTTATGTGTAGCCCTCACTTTGAGTGGCCGTCCGTGGCCTTGTGAGTTGGGCGATATCTCATAAAACAAAATAAATACAAAATAAAAATTGCCTTGTGCCCCTTCAAATGTCCCAGTAGAAATGCACCTCTTCCTCCTAGACTGCTATCAAGGAGAAACTGCCTTTTTGCCCTTGCCTTTACAACAACAAAGAATCAGACCTGGAGTGGGGGGGTGGGTGCATCTGCCTCAATTGTTCCCATTGAGAAGTTGGACTTACTGATGTTTCGATGTTTAGGTGGTTTTGACAGCTTACTCAAGATGGCTACCTCGTTGCTGTATTCATTCTTGATGGCCGTCGTCTGGTCAGAATGCTTCTGGGACGTCATATCGATGATCTTGACTGCAAAGCTCTTGGACGTCTCTCTGTGAATACACATCCTGACAGTGCTGCTTATTCCTCTGCCAAGTCAATTCAAAGATATACTCACTTTTTCATTTTCATTTCAACAACCATGGACGTAAAATCAGACATAAAGGTAAATTTGAGATTTTCTTTATTTCGTTTTCATTGTTAATACCGGAACTGACTAGCCAACTAGGATCACTTATAAGTAAAGCCCTTTTCTCACTACTCTATTCCCCGGGGGGCAACCCTGGGGGGCAACCCTGGGGGGCAACCCCGGAAATAACGGCTGACCTTTTTACACTTGGATTACTTTACCCCTGATCTTCCCCGACAAATGGGTATTCCCTAGGGAATAGCCACCCCTGCTCTGGAGCAAGGGTAAGCAGTAAAACCCCTGGGTTTTCTTGAAACGTGCAACCGGAACCCTGTGGAATAGGAACCTAGGCGGGGACTGTGTGAACGTGCACCGAGTAACCATGGGGTAAAACAAATCCTGGGGCCTCCCCAGGGCTGCATTCCACAGGGATAAGAGATACAGTGTGAAAAGGGCTAAGGCCTATCAAGCATAGACCTACAGCATCACCAATAGAATGCTCATACCATTTAAAATTAATCATTCTATTAAATCAACCTCACATTTATATTTCTATAGTTGATGCTCTATCATCATGATTGTATATTGATAGTATCATAAATGGTTTATAAACAATGTAGAACAGCCTTACTTTTAAATGGAAAGTATACCTTTGGTTTTAGGAACCATTCAATTGTTTTATATGTAATTCTAACTAACCTGCAAAAATTTCATTTCAAAAGGTGGTTGCATTTTTGAGAAATCGCCGAAAATCCGGAGCGACTTTAACCACGCAGGAAGAATAATCTCATACACAATCTGAGAAACAGTTTCTCAGATTCAAATTTGGGGGCATAAAAACTGATTTCTTTTTACATTAACCAAATTACTTCTAAGTGTAATGTCTCTCAAAATGCTTACTATCGAAAGCTGCTGTACTTGTAACCAAGGAGTGAACTTTTATCCATGCTCCAACCAATCCCCTGACCCCAACCCAAGCCCCAACTGTCACAGATTGTGATCAAGTAACTGGTACTTACTTGCCCAACATCTGCTTGGTAACATAAGTGCTGGAGAAGACGTCCCCATATTGCTTGCTCAGCAGCAAATCCGAATCCGTTTCATCCGTTCCAATCGTCATCCTGGCGACAGCGACTGTCTTTAAAGTCTCTGATCAGTCAGTGTACAACACTCAATCATACCAACCATAGCTACTCAAATGTTGTTTGCAGTGAAAGAGTACATCCATGCTAACTTTCTGTCATAGAAGTTGCATTGTATGTTGGTACATCCTAAGAAGAGTGATTCTCATCTTGTGTAGGTCTCACAATCCACAACCTCGTTACCAGACAATGAAGGAACTCCACAAGGTGTGATTTCCACTTTTATAACTGTGCTGGACATGGAATACTCCACTTGTGAAGGCGTCAGCATTCTGTGACACGCCGGCAACTATCGCTCCCTTCTTCAGATCTGCCTATAAAGTTGTATTCTGCAAAAAGGAAAAAGTTTCATGACATTATGAGCCAGATGGCTTTGTTTTGGTGCAAGTGATCTAACATCCATTAGTCAATGGCTTATTATTATTTCTCGTAAAATCACAGAGTAGACAGGATGAACATCACATTGGTGCCTCAATCATACAGGGGCCCTACATACTCTATTTTGTAGAAAACTGCAAATTTGCTGGTCAAGAATGCAAAATCACTCAAAACAATTGCAGTTGCATCAACTGCTTACTATTTCCTTTCTGATAAAAAGTAAGTGGAATGTTGTGAAGAGAAAAAAAAACAATCAGCACACACCCACAAAGAAATTCTGAAAAAGATATTTGAGCAAAGATCTACCAAAGTACCTACATACACAATGACATAGTGTACATGTGTACCACTACCACTATTAAACTAAGAATTATCGCTCTTCTGTACAAACTATAGTAATGTAAACACATCTGCAATTTTCCAAGCTGAAAATCAGACCATAGCTATTACATAACATTACACAAACAAACAATAACACACTGCTGCAGGTTCGGGTCATTAGCATATAACTGACCAATACCATTTTTAAATTTGACCACACCCACTCACTGGAGTTCACTAATTTACATACAACTGTCCAGAGCAAGGTATTCAAAAGTTCATTGGTTCTTGGGCCCATATGCAAATGATCAAGTAATGCAAGAAGGTAGCTGCACATGTAGTGACATGTGCTGGTTACCCATGCCCTTGTGGGGGTGTCTGAAAATTGTACAGTGTAACCACAAATCTGCATTGACACAACATTATGTGTGGTAGTAGAGCATGGGTAAACAAACATTGAAGCAATGGCTGTGGTTATAAATTTAAAGGGGCTTATAGTATAAGCCCCTACATGTATGTGTTGTCATCATCCATACAGGACTGTGGCTGTACAAGGAATTATGAACTCTCACCCAGTCACTGCACGTGCCTACCACTCTCCATAAGTTTGATACAGACTGGAGGGCGCGTGCGTGCGCGCGTGCAGTGACTGGGTGAGAGTTCATAATTCCTTGTACAGCCACAGGCCTGCGTTGATCATGATGACACAGCCCCTTTAAGACAGGCACTGTGCAAAACATTAGAGTCAGACTCTTTTAAAAATACCCGTTGATGGATTCTTAATTTGAACTGGGCATCAAAATAAGCAGAATTTCTGATAAATTTACAACTGTTGTTCCTGAAAGGCTGAATTTCAGTGTGCAAGTACTGGATTAGTAAATTTTTTATTTTTAATTTAAGCAAAACATAACCATGGAAAGTCCCTCACAATCGCAGTGCATGTTTTGTTGTAACTTTTGATTGGTTTTGGTCGGATAAAGAATAAAAATAAAAAGTACAAGAACTACGACTGAATAGTGTTGTATTCTAAGGTTGTTTTGTCTCTCTAAAAGTACAACTACTAGAATTTATCAGCATAAATTCAATCATGGTCATGGTTAGACCCAGTAACTGGGGCGCTGTACTTGTTTTTTCAAAATTTTGACATCTGCGGTCGTACCCTAGTACGACCATAGATGTCAACATTTTGAAAAAACAAGTACAGCGCGCCCCAGTTACTAGGTCTAGGTCATGGTGTAATATAGGAATTAATTCAAAAGAATACATGCAAAGTTTGAGCTTCTATTTAGCATGTAGGGAAAATTAATAAAATACAACACCTGTACATGTACACATTAACACTAAAAAACACCACTATAAATCCTCCTAGTCCTACCTAGTTTGTTCCAAGGTTCTCCAACAATAGCGGAATGAACCTCTGTTAAATTAGTCACTGTACATCTATAGTCATGTAGTTCTTGGATTGGATTGGAGTACACAACTCCTAGCTAGAGTCCTAGAACTTAGGTTTCAAGGTTTGTTCCGCTAACGTCTCCACATGGAGACGATAGTGAAATGAACCTCATTCAATTCATATAGTTCTAGGACTCTAGGAATTCATTATTTTAGCCACACACTACTGCTGGTGTGGTGCTGTTCAACACATATTGCCATTGGCATCATGGTCATTTTGGGCTTCAAACTCAACTCGTCTGGACTTGCTCACAATTACATCTATCTATATCTAGTTCTTTGATACAAATTACCTGATTACCATTACAGGAACTTGAGTGAACTAAAATTAATGCTGAATAGCCCCCACCTTTCCCACAAAAGTGGGGCAATACAATTAAATTAATAAATAAAAAGAAGGGATCACATATGAAATGAAGACATTCCCAATGAAGTATGAATGATGCATAACAAATGTTTTCTTGGATTATTTATAATTTAGCCTACCTTTTCACATCAGCAGCATCATCATGCTTATCTCAAAAATGCAAAATGTCCATCCTCCATCCATGCTTGGTCGTCGGTCCGACTTCCTCACAGTTTATCACACACACTAGTACTAACTTATTATTATGCTATCTCCCTCTACTCTCTAGGGCCTAGGTTTACGCGCGTACACTGGACACTCGACTGATCACTCACATTCACCACCATGGAGGTAGAGCAGAGTGACTGGGCTCCCTAGTCTTGCTAGTTGAATTTTTCTTTCTTTCTTTAGTTCTGTCTCTGAATTAGTTTGTCGTTGATGAACCCCAAGTCAAAAAGGTCACTTAAATGCTATTCAATTAATGATCTACAATTCCATTTCCGTGTAAAGTAAGCAATATACAAAGTAAACTCGGATTATTATCCGTCATCATCAATCATCGATTAGCTGAGGTTCAATCAGGGTTCAACGCACTTTGGCCTGCCTGCTGCCTGCCTGGATGCAACACTCTCAACCTCGTCTTCAAATAATCCGCGTAGATTTTTATTTCGCCCCCACTTTAAATCCTACGTTTTAAAATGGTCTCATCTGTTCCGGGAACAAGTGCTTCATTTGTCAAATTTCCTGACTTCATCTCCTTGCGGTCGCGCGTAAAAGCCGACGGCGCCTGACGACAATTGCCAACAACGAGCAATGTTTTAATTAATGCGCATAAAGTTATGTGCGTATAAAACTTATTACTGGCGCGGCGAGGTCAGTTGTCGGCTTTTACTAATGCGACCCTTGCCTTGTATGTGATTAGTAAATGTTTATAATTTACCTGAAATTTCAAACGAATTGCTCGAGCATGCAGCTGAGAGCGTGGCTAGAACGCAGAAAAAACGTAGAAAAAAGAAGCCTCAAAGTAGATATATCCTAGTTTTTCCTCCTCTAGAAAAAAAATAAGGATCTTTGCGAAACACAAATTTTCAGGAAAAACAAAACCGTCCGTCCAACGGTAACATTTTCAAAAGCCGCACTAGTCGAATGACCAAGAGATGTCAGTTTCTGAACCTGAAAACCTACGTTTCGATGAACGCACTTATTTTCTTTCTAAAGAAATACAATATAAATTACAAGGGTATTTTCGAAACGACATACGGAGATTTTAGCAGATCTGCAAGATTTTATGTTTCATGTGATTTTTGTGTGAAGTATACGAGGAGGTAACTTATGGTGACGAGGCCTGGGGCCCTGTCCAAAGGGGGGAGCGGGGTTCGCTTGCTCTATATGGTAGGTATAGTTGAGATAATCGTCGTAACCCTCCACCATCCCTCGGACGTTGGGGGAGGACGGTTAAGATTATGGGAACTAGGTTTTGGGTACTTAAAATGAAGATTTTGACAATGGTGATAAACTAAATATATTTTATGAGCGATGGATTGTTGACCTTTTATATTGTCCAATACAATTACGAAAAAGTTTATGGGAATTAGCGGCCCAAAATCTGCCGTTAAAACACTCTATAGGCCTAGCCTTTTACCACATTTATGTGTGTGCTTAATTAGTTTCTTAACAAATTATTTTTTTTTCACAAAAAACCACTGGCTAGCGCTTCGTTTTTAATTTAATTCTATTTTAAAATAATTATTGGGGTAAGTTAATGATTCGGATGAATTTTGCTCGAATTTTCTCTCTGTTTTACTCGTCATTTTATGGCAAGGTCATGGCCGACTAACTTCAATCCATTCATAGGGCGTTTACGAAACGGAGGCTCGGGCTCAGGCTTAGGCTTCAGAAATGTCAGCCTCCGTTTCGTAAACGCCCACAGTTCACTCGTCTCATCTCGTCGGCCAAGCGAATGGCAAAGCATACACGCATGGTGGCGCTGTTCCCTAGATTTAGATTTGGAATAACCTCGTTCATAAGTAATATATTTGTATACATTATATTTAATTGTATAAGAATCACAATAAACATAAATTAAATTAAATATACTTAAAATATCTTTAAAAAGTTATATTACACTGTAAAATATAATTTATACTAATTTATTTGATGTTGTATTTGGCTGTCAATAAAATATTTTTGAACAAAGATTATTTGGGTCAAACGTCACTTGGCAACCTGTAATTTACATAAAATATGCTGCGCTCGCACCTTTGACAAGGAATTTATTTCATCTGAAGAAAAAATGGTCAAGAATACGAGTTGTTATTGTATTATATTATCTTAAATATAGTAATAACGGATATAAGGATGAAAGGTATGTATATTGGAGTCTGTTTTTTGGTTACATATAGTCATATGCAACGTAGAAATAGAATGTAAACAGTATCCATCGGTCTCATCAGTCACTTTCGTGAACATTTAATAATGTATCCCGTGTACGGTGTATAGGGCTGGTCAGATTGTCTGGTCAGATTGTCTTGTGCTAGCTGTGGCTAGCTAGCTTTGTCGTGTTTATAACTAAGTATAACGTAGCTTTTCTGTTATCAATCAAATGTCTTCCTCTAGTTAGAAATGGCCCTAAATAGCGAGCATTGAGGGACATTCATTTATGACAGAATGTTTATTATTTTATAAAATCTATATCGTAGGACGCCCTGTATTCAGGGCGTCCCTGAAATCGAGGCAAATCTTTTACCTCTCTGTGCGCGATGTAAACAGTCCCTAGATACAATTTTTGTGGTTTGACTTGCCAAGCAAAGAGTCTCCTCTCATTTGACCAAAACTTAGAAACATGTAAGGCTCCACTGGTTAGTTGCACTTGTAAATGCAAAAAGTTGTGGTATTTTAGGCATTTCTGCAAGGTACAAAAATATGTCATACTGTCGGGGCCATAACAAAAAATGTCCCCACCGAAAAAGTCATCATCAAACACTTTTTCAATTCACAATTCACGATGATCAAATCATGTGACTGAACATTCTGCTGAGCATTCTGGGGAAAAAATACAGAGGCTTAATAAAGCCACGTGCCTTATATCATTTTCTAATAGTCTGGATAATTTTTTTGTAACACTCTATCATTTTTGTTATTAATATTAAAATTTAAACATCAGCTTTGTGATTCGATTATCACTGTTTATTTATATGCTTTATTATAAATGTTAAGAAACATAAAAAGACACAAAACTAAATAAAAATAAGATTTCAAAGCCAAGAATTATTTACATTTTTTGTTTTTTGGGTTTTTTTTTAAGTTTTTGAAAAATACCATGGTTATTTTTAAAACTAAATAAAAAATATGTTGAATAAAATGAAGAAAACTGCTGGCTATAGAGTCATACACTAAGTCTCACAGAACACTTGTAGTCACTGCAGATGTTTCTTCCACGTATGGCTTCACCCGGACACCATACTTTCTTGTTTGCATCGAAAACAGGTCAAACTCAAAACAAATGGGACGCTATTGAAGTCATCGAAGATCGGTGCGTGGTGTGAAAGTTTCAATGTCCATCACGTTTTAATATATGTTTGCATATTTCTTATAAACAAAGGAAGGTAATTAGGGCATCAGTTGATTATGGAATATTTTTATTTTTTTTCAATTCAAAGAAAAAGGCATACTACATCGAAAACCGGACAGGGGAGGATAAATGTCTTTGCTCGATACTGGGATGAACTCCCAGAAAGTCTGAGTACTGGGACGGGGGTGGTTGAACTTCCTCTTCGGCACTGGATCTGTATGATTCAGACTAATGCATCTGTTTTTATCCTGTTTTATTCTTGCGCCCTTTTTTAATTTAAATCTTTTTTGTTTTGTTTTTTTATTTATTTATCTTATTATCTTATTAATTTATTGTACTTTTTTTCTTCTTTTTTCTATCTTTTTATTTTTTACTTAGGGGGCCTACTTATTTAATTCATTATTTATTTATGTATTTATTTCTTTATTTATTTTTTATTTTTTTATTTATTTATTTATTCTTTAATTAATTAATCATTTTTTTCTTTACTTATACATTTTCTTTACTTATTTATTTTCATTATTTATTTTGTATATTTTGTATTTTAATATTTTCATTAGTTTATATAATTTAATGTGTGTATTTTTGTATATTTTAATATGTGCAATTTCATAATTTTTTTTGTTATATTCTCTATATTTCTGTATAGCCAGTAGCATTGGAAACGAAGGCTCTTGGGCCACAGTTATTAGGTTAACTTTTTTTTTCCTGGCATGTGTTGCTGGCTCTATTGTTTGTTCCCTTGTTTTTTTATCATTGTCGCAACTGTTTTGTATTTTTATTGTCTTGTGAAGTATGCCGAATAAATAATAATAATAATAATAATAAAAAGGGGAGAAATTAAAGTCAGACATTGTTTTCTGACTCAGAAATTATTTATATATTGTTAGGGGTATATGCTGTATTTGATTGAAAACAAAATGATTGTTATTTTAAGAAGTGTTGAACAATAGACTTAACTTAAATAACTATAATAGTATATACATGTAGGTCACACTGAGTGATGATAAAGTGGTGTGTGCACTGTGGTTTGGCATAATTTCAGTAATTGATTTATAAACAAGGACAGGCAGTGTGTGAAGAAGGTCCCTTAGTAACTTAAAGTTTAAACAACAATAATAATTAAAAACATGATGTTGATACTTCATCAGCCACAGCTAAACTGTGATTATTAAAGTTAATCGATACTGAATATTGACACCTCAACTGATGAAAGTGTACCGGGTGTCTTGTTAAGACCCAGTAACTAGGCAGGGTTCTGCCCAGGATTTGTTTAGTGCCGGAAATTTCTTTTTTCCTAGTACAGTCAAGTCAATTTCCTTTTGATCGTGCACGGAGTGGTTACACACGTGCGCCCTGCAGCTGTGTGTAGGCCCTCAGTGCGCGCACGCCTTTACCGCCATGGGAAAACAATTTACAGCATCTATAGCATGGTGCTTACTCTGCAGTTCATTTCCTTTGTATTAAACGCTGTAGAATAGGGTTCGCAACATGATGAAACTGGTATCATGTTATTCCAAGCGTAAAGTTATAATCAGCGTGACTGGAAAACATTGCAAAATCAATGCGGGTTTCGTGCGTTGGATATATTGTACATCGTACTGGCGGGAGGAATGCTCGATCCTGGATCATTAAAATAGACTCAAACCAAAGAAGTAGGCTACTCGAAACTTTGGATAAAACTGTTTACTGGTAAATAATTTGTTTTACACGTTGTTCAAAATATTTTGAAGGAAATGGGCAAAAAAAGGGAAAAGGTGTGGTGGTCGGAAAAAGAAATAATTCTGCGAGTGCCGGTCGGGGAATCATGAGTGCCGGTCGGGTTTTCCGGCACCGACCACCGTGGGCAGAACCCTGACTAGGGAGCTGTACTCCTTAAAAAAATTGTTTTTAACATTATGCGGTCGAAAATAAAATAAATAAAAAGGATTACAGCACCCCAGTTATGGGTCTAGTGTCTTATTTTATGGATTCTGACATGATATAAAACAAGGTAACCTTGTATCTCTGAACTTGATGCATTTGTGCTGGGAAGATTCCTTGTAAAAATTTATTTTATTTTGTTTCATGCTTGAAATGTCGGATCAAGCTTAAAGTTAAAGTGTTATGTTGTTTTATGCTGCATTTTTGCATGAACCAAATGTTTAATTTCAGATAGAAATGTTATTTGCAAGACATTTATTACACTAGTGAGTTTCTTTCTGAACTCTTGGCATGTTACTGAAATTATGGAAGATTTTTTTTTTATTCTGTCTATTTTACTATTTTAAAACAATATTTATCTTCTCTTTTCAGATTGTTTTCTTCGCCAAACACGCGTAGCATAGTCGCAGCTATGGAGTAAAGTTTCTTCAAGTCATTGCTTCAGGTTTCACAACACAGAGATTTACTACAAACTTAACTTGATATGATATTTAGTGCGCAGGTTTCAGAATAAGAAAGAATCTGGGTGCGAGAAGCCTTCAAGAAACTACAAGGATATTTTCTGTACTTTTTTTAGTGACAGTACATGGCATCTCCAATCATGTCCATGACACTTCCACCACTTGCTAACTTACCCCAGTGGCAACGTGTCCAGACGCTGGACAAAGCCCGCTATCCCCGTCCCTTCCTGAAGGACCAGATCCCCATCCTCCCAGCGACAAACTCAAGTGGTGCTTCATCGTTTGTGCTTCACCCCGACAATGAGAGTTTGGACACTGGGGGTTCGGAAGTGGACCCACTGCAGCGCATACTCCATATGGAACGCAGTATGGAGTTCCTTAAGAGACAGCATCATGAGGTGCTCTTTAGCCTCCATCAAGAAATTGATGACTTGAAAAGAGAAAATAAAGGTGAGTAGGTGATTGAAATTCGTTCATTGAATTCTGGTTACTCGGGCTTTATCAAATAACCAAAATCGAAGAGGTACAAGTTTTTTCTCAAAAATACTCCAAACATTTGGAACATTTTTTACAGACATTTCTTGATTAAGACCTTGTACAACTGTGTCTCTGGTCACCAACATGATGCACATAACATCAATTTTTTGTTTCACTTAAAATTAAACACACATGTGGTTGTTTACACAAGTTCTGTATGTAGTAGATTTAGAATTATAAAATTACAAACCACTCCAATGCAAGAATTGCCAAACGTTTTTTTTTCTGCAGGATTCTGAATTCTAGGTAATTAGAATTTTGTTTAAACATAGGCCTACAAGAACAACAACAAACAACAAAACTCGTATACACCCATGGTAACCCTTTCATAATTCAAATTTTGTATTTAATTTTTTTTTATATTCAAGATTTTTACAAACTCTACTTTACCATGGCTACATTTCATGCTGACCCTAAAAGTCTGCACTTACAGTGGCCTTAAACATGTTAAAGCGCATAAATCTATGGTTTTAATTTATCGATCTCTGTGGTAAGCAAGGTTTATAAAGCTGGCCCTTGATACCATGCAAAAACATGAAATGACATAGAATTGATTTGTAACAATTACATGTTCTATTCTAATAATAGCTTTAAACCAGAGAGGTCTTCACAATCAGTGGGTTTGATAGTTTATCCATTAAAAGGGGTCATTTAATCAATGTTAATGCAAAATGAATGATCGTTTCCAACCGACACGTAATCACTTAAATAATACTGGGTTAAAGATTAAGATGTATCATGTCTGCCTCTGTTTCACGCCCTTATTTATGCCACACACTTGACCTTTGTTCTTGTCACTATTTCACTACTTGTCACAATTTGTTATGATGCGTACAGTGAGCTTTGGTCAATGAATGTTTGCAGAATGTGCATTAGCATTTAAAGGCAGGATGTACTTTTGGTAATCACTAAAGACCAGTATCCTCACTTGGTGTATTCCAGCATATGCATAAAATAACAAACCTGTGAAAATAATGAAAGAAAATAAACCATGTTGCATAGAATTGTGTACTTTCAAATGCATGAAAAAGACTTCATGCCTGAAGCCTTTCTCAGATTCAAATATTTTGGTGAGAAATCACCTCCTTCTCAAAAACTACATTACTTCAGAGGAAGTCGTTTCTCACAATGTTTTACACTGTCAGAAGCTCTCAGGTGCTCCTAACTAAGTAAGTTTTTATGGTAATGTATTTCTTGAGTAATTACCAAAAGTGTCCACTACCTTTAACTATGAACTAGATGGGATAATCGTGTGTTTGTGTTCCCACAGTAAACAAGAATGCACTGTGGACCTCAGAATCAGATGTAGTTACAATACAAAAAGCACAGAGGTTCACAAAAATTTAGTTCTCTTGCTTGTAGACTCACAAAACAATATCAAAATTAAAAATTAGATCGTGGTAAAACTCAAACAAATTAATTTATGTGGAAATATGGGAAGGCTGTAAGTGTAATGTTCGGACATTCTCGAGTGAGCTTGCCCTATTATAAGTGTAGGGATATACATGTGGTGTTATTTAGTATTTTTTTCATTAAAGGGGATGTAGATTGATAAATACTCCAAAATGTAATGACCGTAAAAACTTACGAGGTGAGAAGACTGCAGCTGTTTATCTATTTTGAGAAGGGATTCCCTTTGAAGTAATATGTCAACAAAAAATCACCTCAAAAATTACTAACTGTACAGCTGAAACTTTCATATGGGACTTCAATGTATCTTTCTTGATAGTTTTGCCAATAAGTCAGCATTGCGTTGACAAAAACCAAACGATGACCGAACCTTTAAGCAATCCAAACACAGGTCAACCACCGCTTAAAAGAACTGCAATTATTATTCAAAGAAGCATGTAGTTTGCATTTGTGTATTATCCACCCTTCTCTTTGGTTACACTATGGATGTAATTAAATTGGGGATTTAAAAGTCAAAGTATTCATTGAGAGGAATACCCTGAAATACAATAATGGATAGCGACTACAGTTACATTGCAAATAGCTCATTAGCATTGTATGGGATTACAAAAGCCTGCAGTTTTTTGTATAGATCTGATTGCTATGTGTATTTTAATTGTCATGTAGAGTTACAATTCAAGGTCATCATGGCAAGAGGTGCAAGTCCAAAGAAAGGTAAGATCCGTCTTCTAAGGATTCCTTTGACTTCCTTGTCCTGTTTTTAAAGTGATTTATAACTCATCGACCCTTTGTTTTTTATTTCTTTGGTGACAAATCGTTCATTCATTTTTGTTTATAGTCATAGTCGTGACCAGACATTGCTAACATTAATGATTTTTAAGTAACCTTTTTGTTAGTATTTCATCCAAAAATGATAACAGAAATTTGGTTTTCTTTTAGAAGCTTGCAAACTATGTTAACACAGGAAGCATTTGGAACTGTCAATTTAAGACATGACCTTATTTTGACCTCTTTGCGTGAATGAAAGTAGGTCAACCCTTTTAGAGTTGATTCTTTTTAATATAAGTGTTTTTCACTGAAAAGACATTTTTTAACAGGAACTCGGTATTAAAGCAGTATGATTTGTGAGCATTTTATTTTGATGATTACATGGTTATCTTGGAAAAAGATTTATTCAAACTTTCATTTCAATTAATGTTTTTTTCTTCTTTTTTTTCTTTGCAGAATCTTCAAACTCTTCAATCAAATACGAAGGAGATACTTTTGGGAGCAGCCAAACACAAAGTAATTACGATGGAATTACTCCCAACCTGTTTCAGTTTACTGTTCAACACTAAATAAATAACCTTGATTTCAAGTGGGGCCTTGTGTGGCCATGTTTGAAACTTCAAATTGCAATGTTAAGCGGAAATCAAGGCCTAAAACCCAAGATGCCATGCATGAAAAGTCTCTATGACTATCATCATCCAAAATATGAGAGGTGCCGCAGGGGTCAATTTATGGTCCTTTTAGCCACTTTTGAAAGAGTCTGCATCTATCTGAGGCTCTTTTCAAAACTGTGGCTAGACTCCGGCTTGAACTCCTTCAGTAATTTTGAAATTGTACACTTATGTAGGGTACTTGGATTTCAATAGCCGAAGCCATAGCCTAAGCAGTGGTTTTGAAAACAGCCGTAGAAAAATCCATCTATTGGCTTGTGGTTTTATCAAAATCAGCATTGCTAAAGCATCTTGACATTAGGCATTAATATTGTAAAAGGAAAAGTAATATGTAGGTGGACTTTTCATGAGAGGTAGCATTTATTCTAACTGCCCTTTGTTTGTCTGCCGTCATTCAGCACAAAAACTAGATCAGCTTAGGATGCTGTACATGGAGGATAAAGTGAAGGAGCTCACCGCTGCCGTCCAAGACGCTAGAAATAGGAATGCTTACCTCCAAAGGTTACTCAAGGATGCTGTGGAGAAAAGGTAAGAGGGAAAAATGCCAATAATCAAGGCGTAATGGTATTTGAAAACCCAATGACTTTATTGTGTATAACCGATTTGTTGTTTCAAATATATCAAGCTACAGCACTTTTGTGAGGTGTGACCCTGTACTTAATCGATAAAACATGAAACATGTAAAGAAAGAAATATAATCAAGCCTTCACTTTTTCCATAGTCCTGCTTTACAATTTTGAAAGATAGGTAATACTGTCCTGTTGTTTAAATTCAATGGCAAGGCAAAGTCAAGTACAATTTATATTTCATCAAAAGTAAACAAAATATTCTTTCTCTTCTCGCAGACCACCGAGCCAAGAAGCTGCACAGCAGACTAGTCCTACCGAGCCCCAAACCCATGCAGCCCCCGTCCCAGTCAGTATGAACCCCTTGCAGGTCCAGGGGCCTAACGACCCCCATCCCAGGGTGCCTACCATGGCAGAGTGCGAGGTCATCATATCACACCTTCAGGACTGCAGTGATAGGCAATCACTTGAGGTAAGAAGAAAATAAATGTTTGTTTTTAATTTTTTGTTCAAGAGTGTTCATTGAAACAACATTAGGGAAACATTTTGCACAACTTGCATGCTTGAGAGTGCAAACTTGCCAAAGTGGAGTTAACTGGAGGACCACATTAGACTTACCCAAGGGAATAAACTTTCCCTTAATTGATGCAACTGGTCTAAATTGACTAACACAGTCTGATGTTACAGCCCTTGGATTCTATTGTATAGTGCCACTGAAACTTTCATGTGCGTTGTAGACCTGAAATCAAGTTCTTAGTGTTTCGCTGTAAGGCCCCAATCGGACATAAATTACAAGCTATCACCAATGACCGCTACTTTGCAGAGGAAAAGTGCGTAAGGACTGTACACTAACTATATACAGGCACGAGAAATTTTAGACTTTTTGTCTGAATTCAGACTTTTTTATGTCTGCTTGGTGAAGAAAATAGTTTTTATTTTCTTCAGTTATAAAGCATTTATGCTCTTTGGATACTGTTCCAAGAAGCTACTTGCAATTTTTAACCCCAGGGGTTACAAAAAGTTTGAAATGCCATCATTTCAAGCTGCCACCTAACATTTTGATCCTAGATTCAGACTTTTCCCTTAGCATTGACTCGCATATATGACCTAGTAGAGGGCAAGGCAGTACACTAGTGTTGGATTCGGAAGGAAACTGTGAGATTTGTGGCCCCCAAAAAACATCTTGACAAATTGTGTTTAATCTTAATCCAGTATCTTTCTTCTGATCAACAGTTGTCAAGACTGAAATCCGACCTGAAGGACGTCCTTTACTCTCATAAGTGGACGCCCGATGCGTACCTCCTTGCTAAGGCATACGTAGCAGAGGATGATCCCAGTGCTGGGTAAATGAAAACATCATTATTATTGTTAATATTGTTTTTATTGTTATTAATATTAATATTAGTATTATGATTATTGTTAATAATGGGTTTATTCAAAACACTCTCCAAAGCAACCCCAGGTTAAACTATTCGAAAATAATAAAAATTGAGTAAATCAAAAAAAAATTACACAGGGATGAAACTTTTTTTTAAAGCGAGCATGTGTGGTCAGGAAATACAATCAACTAACATCCTGAATAAGATTGATATAATTTTAGAATTCTTGCAATGAAACCAGAGATGTCTCATAAGTAAACTAAATGCAGGTGTAACTCGAAAGCCTGATGAAATCTGTACCTTTATATGAAGTCGCTTGTTAAATTGGATACGATGATGAGTGTTCTGGAGCTTTTTCCAATCCTCTGCTTGGGCCATGTAGGCTCAGAGTTTTGTTGTAATCAGGACAATGAAATTGGGTCGAGCATCTCAATGCTCTATGAATCTGGGCGCCTTGTCTATGTATGTCTGTATTAAAAATCAATATGTATTCATTCAATTTTAATCTTCTTTTGTTTCAGGGATGGAAAACTTCCAATAATATCATTAAAGAATCAATCCAAAAAATTGTAAGTAAACAAAAATGTGGGGAAAAGAAAAAAATTGGGGACTTTTTGGACGCTAGGTGGCAGCAGACTTACCAGGCAAATCCATTGTTCTCAATAATGTGCGCATGCTCAGAACTATGTAAACAATAAGTTAGTAAACAATGGACATTTACCAAGTAAGTCTGCTGCCACCTAGCGTTCCAAAGTCTTCCATTAGATGGCTGATTGAAGTTGTGTTTTTTACTGTGGAATTAGGTATTTGCAATTACATTGTCATATACGGGATTTGAGGCACACTACACCCCTCCCCCCCTCCTCGATCCACTAAGCGAAAGTAGTAGTCCCTGCCAATTTCCCTACCTTCCGCCCAGGTAGTAGTTAATAAGCAGGACAGTTCTTTTTAGAACTGAGAAGTCTCCTGAAGTCTCCCAAATTCTGAATAATCTACTCCGCGGCAGTAGAATAAATAGCAAGACAAGTTCTCATAGAACAAAATCTCCCACAAGAAATACACATGGTGTTACCGAATACCAAATATACATACAATTTTATAGTCGGTTAAGTTATGAATATTAGCCAAGGCATTTTGTTTAACGACAAGTAGGTTATATTTGTTAAAGTGGTCAACAGTTATTACATCAAAATGGTTTCAAAACATTGTTACCAATCATTCAGCAACAATGCCGTGTTGAAATGTTCTAATATTTTGATAAATCTTATGATTGCCTAAAAGAAGAATATGAAATAATCAGCAGTTTTGTAAAATTTCATTATTACAGACCGGAGGCAGCATTCAGCCAGAATAGCTTCTCCCTCCCTCCCCTAACCCAGACGATGGGGAACAAGGTTGCCGAGAGACAGAAGAGGGTAGATGCCGTCAAGAGAGCACGGCAACAACGTAAAGAGGTCATCCTTTGACCGCCTACATTAACTATCATTATATTACCGAGGGTCCACTCTGTCTATTAGAGGGCCAGTTCAGTCACAGTCACAGTGTTGTTATTTAAAAAGTTGAATACAGTTTATTTATTTTTATTGGGACCACAAAGAAGAAACTTATTTAAATACCATGCCTTTCTCTAAAGACACCTTGCATAATTATGACATCACAAGCTCAAAGAGCGCCCTCAACTGGTTTCAATGGAATGCCTAATATTGGTTGAGAGTTGTGCGTGGAGTGTACACAGATTTCATTGTAAGGTCAGCCTATGCAAGGGGTCTTTTTTTCATCGCTGCGTGTTGAGACATGGCTCAGAAGTAGGATGACGTAGCTGATTTTTCAACACGCTATTTTTGCAGTAAAATTGATTTGAAAATAATATGAAATTGATTTGGGTTCCCTTTTTTGATTGAGAAATTTAACAAGTAGATGTTTGTTTATCACAAGACATATTGGGTTCCCTTTTTTGATTGAGAAATTTAACAAGTAGATGTTTGTTTATCACAAGACATATTGGGTTCCCTTTTTTGATTGAGAAATTTAACAAGTAGATGTTTGTTTATCACAAGACATATTATTTGAAATAAGAAATTTTATTTGTGACCTTTACGGTTAAATGGAAGTACATAAAATATTGCGAATGTTTGCAGTCACTTTAGGCAGTTTGGCACAAGACACTTGCGGCCACTTTGGTTCCTAAAAGGTTAAGACTGTGTGATACCATTGACGAGAAAATGGGAGTTAAGAAATATATTCATCAGAATGGGCATGCATAATGTGATACCAGCTGCAGCTTTACTTTGCTGGTCCTTCAGCCTGGTAACCCGTTTTACCGGAACTACTCTTTGTAGTAACAAAGTGTCTTCAAACAGGGTTAATGCTGGCAAGAATTGCATCCACTTGTTGACTGATGCCTTGGCACAAAGTATTATGTACAGTGATTGAAATTAATACATACTTGAGGGTTTTTGTGCAAAATAAGACAAAATGATGTGATTGAACTGGCTCTTTAAATCATTTACTTTTTAAACTTGGCTTTTTTTCCCTATAGTCTGCAGTGACATCCGTGTTTTGTATTGAGTTGATGTATGTTCTGGGGCTGATGTCATAATGCTGCTAAGCGTATCAGGTTTACTTGCTTAGCAAATATTAGCAGGTAACTATTGGGATTAATACATTGTACATGCTGTATTTTCACTGGTTAACTGTTCGATCAGCAAATCAGCGGCTTTTACAAACAGGCCCCAGTTAAGATGTTTTGAAGACAAGCGAAATATGCTGATAAAGTGCTTGCTCAGAGTGCGTCTAAAATGCAATGTGTTCAATATTTGGTACTCAATGATTATCACAAAAGACCGACCCTGTAGGCCCCGCCCACCATAGCAACTGTCTATCTATTGCATCTTTCTCTGTCCTGCGCCATACAGAAAAAGCCACTGCGCAGCAGTCCAATTGGTGGACACTTTGCAATGGGATTTAAACGTATTAGTCTCATGGGAACTTGTTAGCGCTTGTGATTGGTGGATTCATTTAGGGGGCGAAGCTTGTTGAGTTGGCCTGTTTTGCATTGTGATTCTTATAAAATTCCCAGCAGTCCAGGGGTCGATTTCACAAAGCACTAAGATTCATCAGTATTACCATAGTGATTTGTACTGGGACATCACTCTTTGCTAAGCAACTGCGATGGATTTGCAGTTACGATCAATCTTAACTCTTTGTGAAATCGAGCCCAGGACGAATTGCATAAATCTACTTAAAAGTACAACTGTCCGGACATGCAGTACTCCGTTTGTGATGTAATCAGTACATGGGTCTATACAGGATGCTGGGTTTCTTGTTCACAACTAAGCTCATTTAGAATGCGCACAAAACATGGCAAAAAAAAGGTTAAAGGTGCTATAATGTCGCACTCTACAATTAGGTGCAGCAAATTGGTTCCTTTGACCCTTCCAAAGAGTTAGCTGTTTGTATAGTGGGCTATGCAGAAGATTGTGTGTACCCATTTAGAAGTCTATGCGCCCTCTTTGGTAACTTTAGCATCAATATGTAGAGTGTAATTATGGTAATTTCAAATACACTCTGACCATCAGAATCAACATGAGACGTGATGCTTTTAATAAACAAAGGAATTTTCTGTCAGTAAGAGGTCAATGTTTAAAAGGAAGTGCTCGCTGAAAATATCGCTAGGTGTACATTCATATTGGCATTAAATAACTATAGTAATAAACTAAAAAGGAACTGACTGGTAAATATAAATCAATTTTGGGGTGAACAGAAAAAAGTGACAAGAGTTGGATTGAACCAGCAACCTCCAGGTTTCCGTACCGGTGCTGTAGCTCAGTTGGTAGAGCAGTGGTCAACTGTTCTCTGTTCACCCCAAAATGGCTTTGAATAATGGCAGTGGTTTGCAACCAAGTCTCTGTTTCGTCAGGTGGAAATGTAAAAATATAATTGATAACCTGAATATTTGGTGAACTACGAAAAGGTGTTAAATAAGTAAATAATTATTATACAGTGGTTTATACCTCCAGTTTCATCTAAATCTACTTGCCGTGTAGTACATTTTAATGCAGCCCTTGCCTACACAGTGCTATGTACTAGAACCCAAAGCGAGACTGGGTGGAAAAATTATTCTGGCCCTTCATGTGTGCAAAACTACATTAACGAATCATGGGAATGTGACAAAGATGTTCACTGAGCGATAAAAGTCAAAACCAGTGGCTTCTTATTCTGTTAATTCTTTTTCAAAACTGAGTGACTATTTTGGAATACTTTGTAAATTGTTACTTAATATTGCAAGTCTCGCGCGTTTTCGAGCATTTTGGGGGACCTTGGGTGCCACCTACATTGTTATAACGCATGAAGGAAACAAAATCGCGCACTTTCACGGAGCCCTCTCAAAACTTGGAATACGCACGAGACTTTCCAAGCTTATTGGAAGAGCGAACTCTCTCCAGACTCTTTCTGTGTCAAAGTTAAATCTGAACTGTATTTAACTTCCTGTAAATATTGTCAAATCATGTGTGTGTATAATTTAAACAGTTTAAATTAGTTGGACTTGGACAAGGGTGCAAAGAAACAATAAAATAATATATTTGTTGCCTCTGAGATTGCGCCTGGCTGTGTATTTTGTCCGTAGAAATAAAACCCACAGAATGCCGAGCTACTGTCATCTGCGTTTGCTATGCACGACCACAATGTTTATAGCAAAGATTAGCATGCGAGTCGGTTGTGTTTGTATGGTAAAACTAATGGAAATGTTTGTCATGCTTTTAAAATGGCAGCGTACACGAACTGACTCGTTCCAAGAATCAGAGCTGGGCCCAATTTCATGGCTCTGCTTACCGCCGAATTCGGCGCTTGCGGTCACCATTCTCCGCTTACCGAGCAAGCGCCGAAATTCTGTGCTAGCTGTGTAAGCGTAGAATGCCTGGTAACGTAGACTACGCACGCGCACAAGCAAAAATTCCCTGCTAACCCGTGAAATACGCTTGACGTAAGCGCGGAATTCCCTGCTTCCGTAAGCGCCGATTCTTTGCTTACGGTAAGCAGAGCCATGAAATTGGGCCCAGACGGGGGGCACATAATTATAACTACACAAACATGAAGTTTGATTTTTATGTGTACGATTTCGGCGCAGCGTGATTTAAGCCCTATAAGCCTTTACGTACTTGGTGATTACCAACTTCTTAAAAAAGTTTTAATAGCATGGGATCTGAACACAATTTGATGCGTCGAATTTGAGCGTATTTGTAACTCTAAAGATTTTGTTACAATATTTTGATCCCAAAGTGAGTTCAACTTCGACACATCAAATACTGGGGTGCACCAAAGAGGGCACACCTGGGGCAAATTTCATACAGCAAAGCACAAAAACTTGCTAAGCACTTAGAAATGTTGTTTAGCCGAACCGGGTTACCAGCCAAAGTTGTATAGAGTTTACATTGTTGCCATTGTTGCAGTATCCTCTGCTTTACAGCTGCATCAAATTAGGCCCTGGTCGTTTGCTGAACTTATTAGATATACAGTGTGCAGCCGATCCTGGAAAACATGATTTAGGACACGAATTTAAGAATAACTGAATTGTTTATGGTAAGTAGGGGGGCCTACGCCAAGGTGGTTAAGTTAGAGTTTAACAAACATAGAATGGGATGGTAACATATGATCTGCTTTCCACCATCAACACAATGAGTTAGTGTAAAAACTATACAAAATAGTTGTTGCAAAAAATTGTAATTTGTTCGTTTGTTTTGGTACTCTAATAATTTTGTTCCAACTAGACCAAAGAGATCAAACTGGACCCAAATTATGGAACTCCCTCCTCCCTGCTTCCTGTCAGGAAAAAACTATCAAGTTAGTCCGAAAAATAAAGTTTTAAAGAGTCTTGTAATTAAGTATTAATAGCATTCAAACTTATCGTAGGCCTATACATATTGATTTATTAAACTTTTATTAATTAGCTGTTCCGACCTAGCTGTCGGAACAGCTTTTTTTATTTATTATTACATTGGTGTCAGGGTAAAAATCAAATATATGGAAATATTCCAGCAGGATTACCACAATTGGGAAACGCATTCCATAACAATTTAATTAATCTGGAATTATATCAGAAAACGTCTTTCCATAGGCGTTTGACATACTGCCCCCACCCGAAGAATTGTTCGTGGACGGGGGGCAAATTGCGTTCATCAGGCCGTTTCAGTGCCGTGTTTTTCAATCTCGTTGCGCATGGCACAGTCATCATGGTATCTCCGAGTTGTGTTTGGTCACAACAATCACCGCCGTGTCAGTGTTGGTCATTATCCTTCCGCCGTCCGCTCTCCAGGAGAACTGCTGTAGCATCTTAGCGGCTTCCTGCACTATTTTCTTTGGCGCATTGATACGGAAGTCCACAACGCGCGTGATGAAGTCCCAGAGACAGTCCCCATTGGCTGATGAGTGGTCGTTACGTAGGCACGCGGTGACGTCCAGGATGCCTCTGATGTTGTACCGCTCATAGGTGGGTACCCCTTTGCAAAGTTCCTTTTCTATGTCATGGACGGACATGTAAGGCAACATCCCTGGCTTAAACGGTTGCAGGGCACCACGGATCCTGGCAATACTACTTTTATCTGCAAAGGAAACAATTTCAAGCAAATGAAAACTGGGTCGATAGAGTTTTTACTGGAGTCTTCTTATGATAGTAGGCCTAATGGCTAGTGGTAATTATCACATAAAAAGGCCTACATACAGTACACGCATAATGCTCATTATTTCTTACGTATTTTAATGACTTGGATGGTCTGATCTTTTGAGAGTGGCAGGTTATCATAAACTGTAAAATGGTTATTATAAACTCTCATTTTTAAAACATTCAGAATACGTAGGTGGCAGCAGACTTACCAGGAAAAACATTGTTCTCGGATCATAATCATACCTAGAACTACATACGAAACCACGACTTGGGCCTGGACTTTGGCTTTGCTCCGCTAGATTTTTTTTACTTTTCTTTACGGGGTAGTCTTGGTCACGGGGAAACCAGGCGGATATAGCCCAAGTCGGAAACCCAAGCCCAAGCCGAGGTAAAGCCTCATACAATGGGACTTAACTTATACTACGTCTGGCGCCCCACCTCCTGGCTTTCCCATTGGCTTTCTCTGATGTAAAAAAAAACTAGCCAAGCAATGTTTTCGCCCGAATAGCATTTCACTGCAATAAGGTCGGGGATGGGAGTGTGAAAGAAAAAACGATATGATAATTGTTTAAAATACATCGAAGCCTAATTTTGAATGTTCTATTATCACCTGATTCATACGTGATGAACAAGACTCCCCCAGGATTTAGACTTTGGTAGTATTTCATGAAGGTGTTCTCCAACTCCACCAGATTGATGTGATAAAGCACGTGGACCATGTGGATCAGGTCAAAGGTCATATTATGAATACTCTCCGTCTGCCAAACGAAATACATATGATTGTTTTCTTTCAATTTAATTCTGAAGAAAGAAAACAAATCTAAATTGCGTAAACCATGAGTATTAACACATCTGCATCACTACACTGATTAATATTGTGAGATGTAAAAAGTATGGTTCTTTTTACATGCAGGGCATAAGTTTGGTAATTGTCAAAGACAGTATCCTCCTGGTATGTGCTTTCAGATGATTCATGCAGAATCCTCAAGCCTTTCTCAGATTCATTGTTTGGTGACGTCGTTCTCTAAAACTACATTAGGCCTACTTCAAAAGGTGTCGTTTCTAACAATGTTCAACAGCTCTCCAGTGCTCTTTTACCAAGTAAGTTTTGATGGTCATTAATTTTTGGAGCAATTACCAAAGGTATGCTTAGGCATGTAAAGGGCAACATTTTCCCGTGGTTATGGTGGAGGCATTTCTGTGAGCATTTAGTATGACAGAGCTGCTTTCGTCCCCTCTGAAAATATTGACTCTTTCCGCCATCTTGCGAGATGTTTCAAAGGAGGAAGACATGAGACGGCACTTACGGCACTCACGATGAACTGAGACGATGTCTTCTGATGGTAGGCGAACTCGACTCCGGAGAGATCGTTTTCCGCCATGAGTTGACGGTACAGTCTCATCTGGGACGGGTCTGGCTCTACAACGGTAGTCAAGACTCGTGGATGCCGAGGAAGTAGCACCCGTAGAATGGCCGCATCGACTTCACCTTCAAATCAAGTCCAAAGAACGTTAACTTGCCAGAAAATTGTGCTGGTGTCAGATAATCAGAACAATCGTTGTACCCATTAAACTATACTTCAAGCTTTAAGGGCTTCCAAGATTGACCTTCCTTAAAAATTCCAGTAATGTCTGCCAAACCAGAAATGGTTACAATCAGATTTCATGTAAAACACCTTTTTGTTTGTAGTTTTGACTCATAAACCCTGTCACCCTAAAGGGCGTGATCAATGACGTACTGTAGTTATTTTTTCTGTTTTTTTGTTTTAATAATGTGACATCTGACATGACCATGATGTATTATTAATAGATTAACCTTTTCTATCAGCAAAACAAAAAGCACGTTTTAAACTAAAACTATTCTTAAATTTAGGTTCTTGGCTAGCCTGCTGCCCAGACGTTGGTTGAGGTGACTCAAAGTGTAAACTGTTTTAAGAGTTTTATGAAACACAAATCTAACGTCGTGAACCAAGACTAAAGGGCCAAATTTCATAGAGCTGCTTAAGCACAAACGATTGCTAAGCACAACAAAATCATGCTGACCGCGTTTATAAGTTACCAGCCAAACTACAATGTCATGTACAACTTGTGACTGGTATCCTGCTCATTGTTAAGCAATATTTTCTGCTTAGGCAGCCCCATGAAATTGGGCTGAGGTCTTTGCAAATAAAACTGTTTTTGGCGGTTTTTGCTTGGCTAACATTACTCATTTTCTCTTTGGTCTGATACTGACTGTATCTCTCCCTACAGACAAGAGTTTTATGAACTCACCAGATCCACTGCCTACTCCAAGCATCTTGTATATTTCTGGACGCCAGACCGATGGCTGGTCGCATTCAATGTTCCTTGCTAATATTCCACCACTCTGAAAACCCAAGTTTTGAAGATCGACGAGCTTGGCTAAGTTGTCACCTATCCACCCTTGGACACCCTGCCACTCATCAGAGAACCCCTGGAACTCATCGAGGCATTCCATGTACCTCTCGGTGTTGTCGTACAGCCACGGGAAGAACGCGGGCTGGTCTTCGGCAGCTTGTGAGCCTGGGCTACCGCAGGACGACTCTTGCTGGCAGTGTTCTGTTGCCAGTTCTCTTCCATCGACGGTCTGATCCGGGTTGAATTGACTCCCATAGTTTGGTTTCTGAGAGCTTGGAGATAGAAGTATGTTGATAGTTTGCTTAGACTGTTGATGTTTTATGTATGGGTCGCTGCACCCAATCGAAAACGAGCGAAAACGTGGGGTCAGAAACGTCGGGCGCACCGTATTGCTTACCGAACGAGACCGGACGTCGGGTCCCGGTATTAAGCATGCAACATGCGAGATGCCACTAATTTGAGCAGCCAAATGCTCCTCTGGTTTGGACATCATTGTCTGTATGTTAAGGAGATCGGGTTGTTTAGAAGAACTGAACTACCACCGGAAAATTGTGAACGCAAACATAACACCAATGAAGGGGTTTTTCATAATTTGGATTGTAGGGCCTACACTTCCGAACATCCTACGTTCAGTGAAACCAGCCCAGCTCCTTACACAATCCAATAACATAATAGGCCCTATCTCTTTTGACAGCCCATCCCACCCCACTTAATTTATTGTTTATGAACAAACTGAAAGCTTATAACGATTTTGTTGGAACTTGGAAAGTGTTGCTGGTTTAATCTATCATGCTACGCAATGTAGTGATTGTTATGTAGGCTGAATTATGTTACGCAATAAACCAGCCAGGCGTGACGAAGGTTGGGCGGCAGTTTGCGCCCCAGCCACCAGTGTTGTTCCAGCCATCCTGTGTGTCTCGTGTCTCCCTCTTCACGTAGGGGTCCATGCTACCGCGACCATTCGGAGCCGGAGGCGCAACTAGCTGAGTGTTGGTAAATGTGGTGGTTACTAAATACTACATTGGCGACGAGAATAAATTGTGCGTGAAAGTTTTTAAGAACGGAAATAGTCGTTAAAACTAATTATTCAAAAAAGTATCTGCATTTTACTGTTCACGCTTTGCCCAATCATAGAAAGTGAATGACAAATTCGGCGTTAGCTGGATGTCCAAAGTGAAATAAATAAATTGTTATTCAATTACGTATATTACTCTGTTGCACATTGATTAAATTTGTATAAATGTAGTGTAAAACTATAACCTGCTATACCAAGCATCAATGTTCATTTTTCAGACGTTGTCGTTTAACCAAATAATAATAATCGTAATTTTTGCAATAAAATATTTTGCTACAAGTCGGGTCAAACTGTTGTCATATCACTCCCAACAGTGGCGCTTGTAGCAAAAGACGAGAGTGATACGGTGTTGAAACCGTTTATGTAGCAGGTTAAAAACATGTAGAAGGTAAAAACATGTAGAAGTAGTTTCACATTAGTATAGGTGAATTACACGACCACAACTATGGCCATTAACATACTTAAGGCATCCATTAAAGAACTGACAAAACTACCGGGAATCGGAACAAAATTTGCCGAAATAATTTTGTCAGTAAGGGCAAAAAAGGACACCATCACTATCGATGACTTCCATGAATCACCAACCCTACAAACCAAATTGCATGAATTACAGGAAAAAGGCTTAATTATAATTGACTACGCAGGGCCTCTTTCGCCTACCAGTCCTGGGCAAAAGGCACAACCTAAACAAGGAAAAGAAACTGCCGATCCAATAACCCTACTAGCGAAACAAATAGGAGAACTGAGTAAAGTGATGCAAGAAAACACCTTTGCATTAACGGGCGCCATTAACGAACTTAAAATCCAATCTGTACTATCAGAAAAAAGATTAACGGATCTCATTCAAGTCGTAACAAAGCCTGAAGATGCCACGCCATATTTCGAAATTCCCGGCATGCTTCCAGACGTAAAACCTCACATTCCATTGCAGCCACAGGCATCAATGGACACTAAGCCAGCAAAGCCTAATCCTATTGTTCAAACGTTAACACCAGGAACGGCTGCTATAGAAACCACTGGCGATGCATTAATAGACGCTGAACAAAAGGTAATCCGTGAAAAAGCTCCTCCATTACCACCTCACATACAAAACGCCGTACAAAAACAAAAGCCCCACCCTGGGAAGGAGGATCAAAACATATCCACCAAACAACAACCACTGATCAGCCACTTGTCAAATACAATGGTGTGTCCGGCGGTCGCTGGGTCTCAACAACCAGGCGCTAGCAACGTTTTTGCAACACAGGGGCATTCAAGTCGGCTCCAAATTCCTAAAATTGTGCCGTACGACGGCATCAGTGATTTCAACGCGTTCATTAAGAAATTCGAATTAATTGCCGACTGCAGTGGTTGGAACGAACAAACAAAGCTGATGCAGCTAGTTGGATCACTCACAGGCAAGGCGCTAGAATGCTATGCATGGCAAGAAGCAGAAACACTGCATGACTAAGCAAATAAAATCACAGCTCTTGCTAATGTTTGGAAAGATGAAAGACCCCATGATCCACAGGGCAGAACTAAGTTCATTGCGACAAAGGGAATTTGAAACAATTGAGGAATTTGGTCAGCGCGTTAGACAAGTAGCGACTCGCGCCTTCCCAAGTGCCCAAACTGAAGTATTTGAAGTTATCGCAAGAGAGGCGTTCCTAAAAGGTTGCACCGACGATAATGCTGCTGAATTAGCACTATTCCGCGACCCAAAAACTCTAAACCAAGCGATAAAGTATACCTTGTCTGCTGCACACAATCACAAACTATTGTCGAAAACCTACAAACCCAAAGTAAGGAATGTCTCATTTCCCGACTTGCCGTTGAAGGCTCATGAAAGTGTACAACAAATACAGGTTACGAAGACTGGTAAAGACAAGATTGATATCAACTTAGATTGGTCAGATTTCAATGAAACTATGCAGGAAGTGCTAACCAATCTCAGAACATTCAATAAAAGCATACCATCCCAAAATAACTTGCCGTCCCACGCCGACCCCCGAACGAAAGGGACCCTTCACCACCCGCCTCGCCATCAAGATTTCGTTGTTATAACTGTAACGGATATGGTCACTTCGCGAAAGACTGCCTGCGTAGTAAACAATCTCGGTCGCCCTCACCATCTCGCAAACTGCCGCCCAACCTTCGTCACGCCTGGTTGGTTTATTGCGTAACATAATTCAGCCTACATAACAATCACTACAAACATAATAGGCCCTATCTCTTTTTACAGCCCATCCCACCCCACATAATTCATTGTTTATGAACAAACTGAAAGCTTATAACGATTTTGTTGGAACTTGGAAAGTGTTGCTGGTTTAATCTATTGCAAGCTTCAATAGACGTTTTGTCTTTCCCCGAATCCAAATAAAAGAAAATGACAATGGACCAGATAAGAGGATTCACTGTGGTGGAGGCCAATACCACCGCGTGGATACAAAAAGGCTTAACAACGACGACAGCAGCTGCGGCTGGGGCTTGACTTAGGCTGCCTCCGTCTGTTTGAAGCTCCGTTCTCCATGGTATACCAAAAGCGCGTGTTTTCAAAATAATCCGACGGAGCCGAAGACAACGATCAGCATGCAGAAGCCAAATCAAAGAGCCGATGCTTCAAATCTTCAAATATTCTTTATGCCAAACTGCAACCTGGAGTAGTGAACACTGAAGTGTCATTGGAAGCATTTCTTTTACTCTCATAATTAGAGGCAGCACTTCATTTTATTAAAAATGGTGTTTGATTCTAAGGTGTTTTTTTAAACGTATAAACTGTTTATAACCTTGTCAAGTTGCAATCTCTTTTCACATATTGCAATTGCGAAAGTAGAATGGCAATGACACAGTTGTCTGAACAATTATCTCGCAGTTTCTTATAAAATGAAAAACTTGTTTTCAGCTATACCATGGGTAAAAATAAGTCAACAGTTTGAACTGGAGTACCCCTAGTAATGCAAAATATATTTTAATATTATAGATTGATGATGAAACCAGTTTGAGGTTGTTTTTTGTACTTTAGCTGTTATTGTTGATGTTGCTGTTAATGCTTACGTTTTTTAAAAGTTTTTGTACTTTTATTTATTTATTTATATAAAAAAAAATGGGGGGGTGGTTGTTTTTCCTTTGGATGGTGCGTTAGGATGGGTGTTTTGTTTTGCTTTGCTTTTGTTTGCTTGTGTTCGGGGAGCAGATTGTTACATCGTATTTATCAACCAATCAGACTCACCCATGGCAACCCCAACTGTCTTGTGCAATTTCGTACTCGATAGATCTTAAAGCTGAACACCAAATATCATCGCCGTCATCATGACAGCACACGACCATCAGCACACTCCACAGACTCGGTTTGACCAGCCACTGCCTCATGTTGTTAAACTGAAAAGAATTCCCTAAATCATCCAGGTTAGGGACGGTCCAAACGGGGCGATCGGTTGGTCTGGCCTGGGTAGAGCAAGGTAGTGTGCACTGCGCACCCCTGCATGCCCGCACAGACCAAGTCAAGAGTGTGTACTAATTTTAACTACTAAAAGTAAAAGCAACAACTGATGGCGCGCGCCTGAACTTCAACCGTTGCAAAGGTACATAAAACTAAAAGGTTGGTTATGACGTAACAATATTTGAACTTCGGTTGATTTACAAGTTCGGTTGTGCCGCAGTGATTACGTAGCTGTTCCAACCAAAAGGGTAACCGAGTTAAGCTTGGTTTCAAGATGGCTTATTCTACAATACAAACGCTTAACGCACACAATGGAATAAAATTAAGTTGCATTGCGTCAAGATGGCAAATTATACAAACATGACAAAAAATAATCATTGTATTTATTTAAAAAGTTCCGGATCTAACGCTTAACGAAGTTTAATTGCGTGAAAAATAAAATGAAGACATTTTGTTCTGATTTGTTTTTCTCCAAAGATGTGACTACAGTACATCAGTGTTGTAGTCGAGTCACCTGTGCCGAGTCCGAGTCACTTGGGTCGAGTCCGAGTCACGAGTCACTTGGTCCGAGTCCGAGTCACGAGTCACTTGGTCCGAGTCCGAGTCACGAGTCACTTGTTTAAAATATTGATTGCAAACCAAATGTCGTAAAATAAGAATTGGAAATGACAAAATGATACACATTTAATTTAAACAAAGTTCTGTTAAAGTTGTTGTTATTAAAAGTTGGTATAAACCAAAAGAAACAATACGGGGCGGAACGGCAGATGCCATGATTAACAAAATTGTGTACTACTTTTTACTAGTGACGTGACCAAACTTGACGTCGTGTGTAGGTAACCACATTCAAACCGGGGACCTATAACAAAAGAGGACAATAGGTCCACGGTTGCCATCACAAAATAAAGCATTGTGGTCCACGGTTGCTATCACAAAGAGCTGAACAAAGGAGGGTCCACGATTGCAGGCTGTTACACACTTGGGTGTGTGTGTCGACCATGTGTAGAAACTGGTGCAAACAACACACAGCCACCACAGTGCAATATGCAGGCTGTGTTTTACAGGTACCAGACATAAGCACAAGCAGTGGCTATGGTGTTAACGTTGACAGAATACCAGCATTAATATTGGTGTCGTGCATCCCAGTGTTATAATGCATATTGAACATACGAATCGAACATACACGAGCTGTACGTACATGGCCATCTACACAATAATCAGGATCACTATTACTTGCAACACCATACGACAGTGTACTTATTTCTTGTGCTAGACGTTAATATTCCTCCATGTGCACTCCGGGAATGACAATCGGATCATCGGAATTGTTTGTAATATTTAAAAGAGGTAATGTTTGTGAAAATACGTGACTCGCAAGTCACGAGTCCTCGGGGACAAGTCCGAGTCATGACAGTCGAGTCCGAGTCTTTTGCAGACGTGACTCGAGTCAAGTCCGAGTCACCGAAATGGTGACTCGAGACGGACTCGAGTCCGAGTCCTGGACTCGAGTCATACAACACTGCAGTACATACACACGCCATCATGTTGGATGGGCGATATTTAGCATCACAAAATTGTTTAAATGGGATGGCACAACTAAATCTGCTTTTTCCCAACATTTAAACCCCTATTTTCCGAGAAAATTTGTTCTTTTCAGGATAGCAAAATTATAATATTATTGATATGGGTATTGATAGCATTATTGTAATAAGAAATTAATTGCTGTATTTGTTATGTTTTCTTTATTAAATGTTTTTGGTTTGCTATTAATCTTGAACGTTCAACGAGTCCATCATGGAAGCACATATTGAGGAATCTAGTTGTTATATCATTCCGTAATTTCAAAGTTCAGTTAATTGTGCCTTATTTTCCACGTTCAAAAGATGTCAGTTTTTTGAAATTTTCGACTAATATGTTTACCGTACGTGTCCTATAAAGCTTACGTATTTTGACCGAATCCTTCAAAATTGTTAGGAAGAGTAAATTTGTCATTATTAAAATAATTTGTTTGTACTTTAGGTATTCATAAAGTTTGTCACAAGGTCCATCATTGGGAAAATAGCTTTCCCCAAAATATCATCGGCTGGCAATCACATTAAAAAAACCTGAATTCTTCCTTTTTCACATATTGTTCACACTGTATGGCGCTTCAAGACTTGCAAATGGAGCTCTAAAAAAATCATTTTTTTTAAAACAATTATTATTATTGACTGCTTACTACATTGTATCACTGACTAAAAAACCTGTCACATTAAATTTAGCCATATGCCTACACTTCTTCACAGTGGGTTATGGTAATTTGTTAAATAAAAAGAATAGCGGGTAAAGCACATCGCCTAATGTACATGCACTGGATTACTCTTGTTTCGATGACTACTGTTTGAGATTTGAACTTACATCTAATCATGCTCTAATGTTTACATACGTATCTGGACATTGGACTGTCTGTATAAGGCTATAAACAGCAACGGGATATAAATGAATACAGACCCAGCACTGTATTATATAGCAAGCCTACGGTTGGAACAAAATGGACGCCAAACACTACGGTTCTGTATAAGTTATATAGATTTTCAAAGTTGCTGTTAGTCAAACGTAGTCCAACCGACGAAATTCATCAACCAGCTATGAAGAGTTGATCTGAGAATGATGTATTTTCGTCTGAGAAGGAAAGTTGCTAAGGTAAATGTGTTTATAACATTAAGCTCCCTAGTTTATTGGATGGAAATTGGAAATATTACCCGTTGCATAGCTGCATCTGTACAACAATCAATAGTCCCATGTTTATCAACAATACATTTCAATAATAAAATGGTTTAGTTCAAGACGTGTTTGTGTGCATGTTTCTTTTTATATCTCGATCTTATTGTACGAGGGAGGTTGCCTTTAAAAGGTTGCGTACAACATTGGTAATTGTCAAAGACCTGTATCCACACTTGATGTGACCCAACATAATACATGAAATAACAAACCTGTGAAAGTTTAAGCTCAATCGGTTTTAAGAGTAATGCGAAAATACTGAAAAACCCCATTATGTTTTAACTTTTTTTCAAACATCAGGTTTTATCCTGCAGGATAAAGACTATTGTTTTACTCATTTCCTAAAAACTATGGCATTTCAAGCAAAACTATTTCAAGGGAAGTTTTCCACCATGACCATCTTTATACAATATAAGTTATGTGCAAATCTTTATTAAGCAGTATTGTTGTTTTTAACTTCGATCGTTCGGTGCACGAGGTTGCAAACTTGATCATACCCACAGCTTAAAATGCGTCATGTAAAGTCATAGCACCTTTCAACATATAGTTTTGAAAGCAAGACAAGATTGCATGCACATTATTTCGTTGAGACAATAGTATACAAACTTGCTTTTGTACTCTATTGAAAAAGATGATTCGAATTCATTTACCATTGTTCAATGGCTTAGTTTACTTGAGGTAACTTTATAACCGAAAATAAATTTATAATATGATTAGAACAGCACCTTAAAGTTGCAAAAATGCTGTTTCCGACATTTACCTTATAATTGGTTATTCTTGAGGAACTCGCTTCTTTTTTGATAAAATGGACTTTATTTTCCTTTTCAAAAAATGTTCTCTCGTGCAACTGTTAGGAAAAAAGATAACTATTCGTCTTTCTATGAAAAAAGCCCCAAGGTAAGAATATTGACAGATAGTGGACTTGGATTCTGCATATTTTCTCAATGTCTTTTTACCTTTTAATCGTGTGCTTGTTATCCACTCAGGTCCTAGGCTTGGTCCTTCGTCCTTCAGTCATCCTGACGCTCATCATCGCCGGCGCAGGGGCTCAAATCATCTGGGTCTACGTCGTTGTCTCCGGGTACAAACAGAGACTCAACCCGGACGTTCCCCTCCGTTATGTCGCTCCGCTCTCCCCATCCCATGGTCGAAGTCAACACGGCGTCCCCGGGCTAGAGAAGGGCGAGTTCCTCAAGAGGTACCGCTTGCCGCCGGACGCGATTAACCGGTTCACTAAGACTAAAGAGTTCCTCATCTACGGTAGTTTGAATAACATGGAGGATTTCCCTGAGTTAATAGGCATGCTTGAAACATTTGGCAAAGACACTCCCGGTACTTACTGGACATACGCCCCGGTGTCATGCCCTGAAATGAACACAACAATAGGCCTGACAGTCTCCATGGACCATTCCGATTTCAATACAAAAGACGCCGTAGTCTTTGGTATGTTGCCCAAAATGCTTGCCAACAATTTGGAAAGATTGCTCAACAAAGAACCAAATGCCGGCCAAACTTGGATTTACTACAGTACCGAATCTCCATTCAGAGCCATGAGATGGGTGAAAGATATGCGGTTGGCAAATTTGAAATACCACAAACTGATGACGTACAATCGGCAAGCAGACATTGTCTTCCCTTTTGGTTATACTGTGACAAATAAAACCACGGACATTTCTTTGAGCCGGAATTTTGCTCAAGAGAAAAGCAAGCTTATCGCCTGGATGGCAAGTAATTGCGAGGAGATTTTCTGGCCGAGAAACGAGTACGTCGAGCGGATGAGAGAACTGGTAAAGGTGGACACATACGGGAGGTGCGGGGTGGTCGATTGCCTTCCCCGTAGCTCCGAGAGATGCACCCGAATTCTTGGGCAGTATAAATTCTACCTGGCTCTCACGAACTCGGAATGTCAAGACTACATCACGGAAAAGTTTTGGGACACTGCTCTCAAGCACAACATCGTACCGGTCGTTGGAGGCGCACCACGGGAGGATTATGAGCGAGTTGCCCCGCAGAATTCTTTCATCCATATCGGAGATTTCAATACAGTAAAACAACTTGTAGATTATTTGCTTTTGCTGGATAAGAACGACGCAATGTACAATACTTACTTTGAATGGAAGCAGACGAGAGCTGTCGTCAGTCGCTTCCCGCCAAAACCGGAACTATTTTGCAGCATGCTATCGCATTTGACTGATGGCAGGTCACGGTCTGAGGTTAAACCATTGGGCAAATCGCCATGGTTTAAAACGTGCAGAGATGAAGTCACCATAACGACATCAGTGCATGCACGAGCCAGAGTTTTAGACAATAACTTCAACTCATGGACGCCATGGCGCCTTTGAACAATTTACACTTTTCAGATGATTTTATTATGACGTACCTCATTGTCTATCCTAAAATTTATCTGGTAATTATCTTTACTTTATGAGTATCCAGTGTAAGAAAAGAAGCTTGTTTCACTGATTACTTGAACAGTTTTGCAGTGATGAATTTATGTAATATTTACTTTTCAATACCTGTTGTGTTTTTGCATTAAAAAATAATAGTACAAAAATAAGAAAATGTTATCAATGATTTCTTGTTCATTTGGCGTTGTTGGTCCACACCTGCAACACTCGTGTAGGCCTTTGCGTTTGTAACTTATCTGATTTTCCCCCCGAATAGTGAAATACAATTAGGCTCAATCGTTAAAAATATTAAGTGACTGAAGCAAATACTGGATAATATATGGCACCCTTGCACTGACGAGTTAAAATGCATGCACAGATTGTGAAGCTCGACGCGAGTGTCGCCTCATGTGCGCACTGCACACAAAAATGGCGCTATCAATATTTCTCGTTGGTGATGACGTCAACATAAGTTAAAATAAAACTGTTACCATCTACAATGAATGAGATTGCCAAATCAGTGGTCAACATGACAGTAATTGTTTACCTTATACGAGAATCCAGCCACATAAGTTCCAAAATAGGCCAACGCACCTTAATTATGGAATTCAAAACGATATCCCGTAAGTTTTTAGGACCTAAACCCATTCCCTTTACTTCAACCGTCATATAAATAATTGTCACGGGTAAGAACAATGTCAGCGTAATGGTCGGTGATAAATTCATAATTTGTACACGAGGTTATGAATATAGCGGCCACTGATAGATTTCTAATCTGTTTTCTTCCGGGTCATTACACTTTGACTCTGTCGTAGAATCCCCAGCCATAATATTACATTGATTAACGGAATATTATATTATACAGAACAGAATGACTACCAGACTGCCAATTCATCTTCCTCCAGTTGCGGATTATCGACTGGGACGGGACCTAGAGGCATCGGGTACATGGGATCGAAGACGAGCTCATAGTTGAGATTATGCTGGACAAAGATGGGTCTGAATTCTTCCATGACCAACGCCTCCTCCTGACCGAATCCTATGATAGTGATGACCACTCTGAAGTACGTCAGACTCGGCCGGAGACCCTTCTTAATGAAGGATTCATCTACGAAGTCGAAGACGTCTCGTAGTGCTGGCCACTGTATCCGCCCGTGGATGTCCAGGCTCTTCATTTTCGTGCAGTCCCGGACGAGCGCCAGAAGGCCCCTGTTGTAAGCGTGGTACACGGGTCCGATGTCCACGGACACTTTCTCTACGACGTGCTGGAAGTGCCGCGAGATGTGGCGGAGTGCCCGGTCAGGGCGGAATCCACCGTCGTTGTAGCCGAACATGCGGACACTCTGTAGAGGCATGCCGGGATGGAGGATGCGATACACGACACCCATTCGCATGATACCACTCAGTATAACCTTCACTCTAGTGCGTGGCATGACTTCACTAAACCCCACCCAGGCGTTTCTGTCGATTGTGTGTTCATGCTTGTCCTCGCGGTTTGTGGAGATTGTTAGGAGCTCCAAGGTGGAACGGCAACTCCCGGCAAGTTGAGCCAACAGTTCGGCAGAGAAGCAACTGTAGTTCATGCTGACATCCACTAAGGAAGTGAATCGGCCGAGGGTGCCGGAAAAACGAGGCTCGCTGTGAATTGTGGCTCCCATCTGGAACATATCTTCAATGAAGAGACTCCGGAGGCAACTTGATGAATTTTCACTCACTGACAACAGGAGACCCACTCCCTCATCAATCCGTAAACCACCATCGCTCACGTCTAGTTTCTTCAGCATTGTCTGCCGTCGCAGGAACCTGTTCAACGACCGCATGACACCATCTCTGGCACGGTCCGTATCGGAGGACCGGAAGTGTCTCTGGAAGCTTAGTTCCGTTATGAAGAGCTCATTCAGCTGCACCGGGCCCTGGCGGTAGAGCTCGGCTAGGATGCCGGTGAAAAGCTTCTGCAGTCGACGAGGCCGGCGGTGAGCCCGGAAACCGAAGGTGAAGTACACCCTTTTGAGGAACCTCCCAACACTCTTAACGTACGAGATGTGGTAGTTGTCCCGCCAGTTGCCGTGGATACGGAAATCTCTGGTTCTCCATAGATGAGGTGACTCCATGATGGCACGGTGCCAGTTGGCACAAGACATTGCCATGTGACCTCTTTCCCAGGGTAGGAGATATGAGGCTATCATTGCTGCGGTCACATCCGGGAGCATGCCCCACTCGCTTGGATAAAATAAGTTGGGGTCCTTGCTTGTCCCTTCTAACGTCTCTGCCTTACACAGATGAGAGACCGATGACCCATGACTTGGTCCGGGGTCCTCGTCCCGTATGTTCACCACCTCAACTCGCGGTTGACTCACCAATGAAAGTTCTTCCATGACTTTCTCCTTTGTTGCCGTTCTTCTTGAAAGCAGGCAAAACATACACTTGCTACATTGCTTGGACGTGTTTTAAAAGCTTGGTATAGAAACCCATCATCAGTGTCGTTTTCATTTTCCCACATAACGACTGTCACCAATGAATTACGCGCAAACAAAATGCGTCTTTTTTGTTGAATAATCGGGTTGGACTGTTACGTAACAATAACGGACAGTGTTTTGAGGTATTTTGCAGTGAGCTTTTTTGTTTACTGTCGAGAATCACGTGTGCGGGAAGTCTGGCGCGCGTATTTAATTCAAATCATCATCTAAGCGTCTGCGTCAAGTACATCTGACATTGCGCACTCCCAGGGGGGCGGATGGGGTAGCGCCACCAGCGCGCCACCTACGTTGAAAATAATCTCATTCGACCATCGCGACGTGAACTGGTCGAAGCTCCCCACGTACAAACGGATGTGTGTGTATGCACAGTACACACTATTTGAATTTACGGTTGCTCTCCGCTGCGTGCCGTTGAGACTGCCTGGACGAGTCCATTTTATCAGAGGGTATTGTTATCTTCAAATGTTGTAAATTCACAAAATCTTTACACCAGAAAACATTTGTAAATTGTTTTGTTTTGCCTTGCCAACTGCTTCAGTAAATTAACTATTTAATAAACAACATATATTTAACCTAAACGACATGTATAACATATCTGTTTAAGATGTGTATGTTGCCTCAGAATTACAATTACCTGCGGCAAATGTTCCCGTCCGTCAACAGAGATCGTTTGAACGCAAACTAAGTATTGGCGGGATCCATTCTATCCAAAAAAATCGTCAAATATCTAGAGGATGTACCGAGGGATTTTGATTAAACTTTCAGGAATGAAAGATCTATTCCTAAATATTACGTTAATGGAAAAAAATCAGAGGATGAACGATAATTTTTTTCACATTATGTCGATATTTGTAGCCATTTTAGGGGAGACCATTTGTAACGAAATTCCCACCTGGACCCATTCATACACGTTAGCCGCTGCAATAAACCAACGGAAATTTTTCGATAATATTTTTACGCACTTTATTTAAAATTAAGCATCTCAACAATTGAAAATGCTCTTACAATATACACTGTTATGTTTTCAGTGCTGATAAAGAGAGAATTTTAACGGTATACTTGGATTTCTTTTTGTTTTTTAATGGTCATTACCTATTTTTAAAATGGAGTGTACCCAAACAGCGATCGCAAATGATTGCGCAACACCCCTTCCGCCCCCCCCCCCCCCCCCCTGGCGCACTCCGTTAGTTTCCCAAACTTTTTCATTTCATTTCAGAAACATTTATTTCATGTCAACATCATTCATTACAAAATATTGAAAAATAAATAGATAATAGGGGGCCTATGTGACATTAACATGTAGGAAAAAGGAGAAGCAAATGCTTTTTGTTCCCCTTCCCTATATAAAGACAAAGACAAAAGAAACGTAAAACAAGGAAAACAGTACCGGGACACGGACATGTTATGCATGAGTGAGACTAGACAATAGATATATAATTACTAATACATTAGGTGTATTAAAAATTAAAAAGATACAAATAAATTAATTAAGTGGTGTATAAATCAATCAATATATTCTTTAGTTTTTGACGAAAAGATAAAACACTGGCTGACTGTTTAAGTTCTGCACTTAGATTATTCCAGTAAATGACTCCTTTATGAAAGACACTCTTTCTAAAAAACTCAGTTCTACTTGGTTTTACAAAAAGATTCCCTTTGGCTAAACTACGGGTCTGGTGAGTGTGAACTGAAGCACTAGCTAAAAAGAAGCCTTGGATTTTTTGTGGTAATAAATTACGAGATTGTTTAAACATAAAATTTGCTAAATTAAGTGAATGAATATCAACCAAGTTTTAAAATACTTGACATGGCAAATAATGGGAAGTATGTTCTAGATAACATGCACCATGAATAATACGGAAACCGTTCTCTTTAAATCAAGAATCGACTTGTGTATCATTCACAAAGAGTTAACGATCTTAACTGGAAATCAATCGTAAGTGCTAAGCAAAGTGTGATGTCACAATACAAATCACTATATATGGTAATACTGGCAATTCATCTTAAGGTGAATCTTAGTGCTTTGTGAAATCGGGCCCAGAGACCTTTTGCGCTTGATGTCAAATTGAGTAGAGGGCACCCACAGGGAGGTTAATAGCCCGAACTTCTTGCGCAACCTTCGAGACGCGTGGGTAATTTCATATTCAGCTTTTGGAACTTAGGCGTTAGGGTATCAATCTTATCTGTTAAGCATAATCTGACGTCACAATACAAAACACTATGGTGATACTGACAACTCATTTTAAGATGAATCTTTAGTGCTTTATGAAATCGAGCACCGGTTGCCTGCCCTATTTGACATTGCATGCCATGGTACTGGGTGTGTAACAGTTATGCATCATTGTCAGTGTGTGTTATGTCTATCCAATGAAATCATTTGGATTGTAAGAGCAGTGCCTGTCTTTATTTTTTACGGATAAATACAATGGCCCAGTCTAAAAAGGAGGTTGCTTTATCATTGGCTCATCCTGTGCACGCCGCGCGTAAGATGACGGCATGCTGACGTCAATGCTTAAAGTCCATTGATCTCCATTGTTGTTCATTATATCCAATATTTATTAGGAATATAAATAATTATCACAAAGAATAAGTGGTAAAATTAAGATTCAATTTAATGAAGTTTATTATTAGCCGAGGCCTACTACAACTCAATGCCGGATGAAGGCTTCTTAATCAACTTTCCACACCAATTCTCGAACCCTTGCTAGTGTAACACGTAAAATGGGTGTCACTTTAAGTTGTAGTATAGAACGGTAGGCTGGCCGGTAGAACGTATAAAGGAAACTCCAATAAACTCATTTCTTTGGGCTTTAATACAGAACGATATTTATTTATATCTGCATGGCTTTACAAGGATGAGTATTACTACCAGTCAAGGAGTAGCAGGAAATGAAGAAGAATACTGGATCGGGCCACAGTGCAAGATTTGGCACTGGGCTAACCAGAAGGGTCTGTCGATAAGTTCAGAAAGAGAAGAATGAACTCAAGATGGGACATAATTAAGGGCATTTTATAATAAAGTGGTGGGGACAGATAGGTGGGCATTAAGGTCGTAAACTTGTCAAGTCCCAGACAGCCAGTCTGGACACTGGTGTCTGGGTGAGCATTGGATTAATTAGGATGGGTGCTTGTGAGATCGGGGGAAAAGTGCCTGGGGTAAAACAAAATAACCAGCTTACACTAGTATTCAGGTTTGCGCCCTCCTCTGTCCGTCTGTGTATAGGTTTTAGTGTCTGTCGATAATGTTACCAGAGAAGTGTAAATTCTGTCTTTGGCAGAACTTCCCCCTCCCCCGTTTGTTGTTGTTGCTTTGTTTTGTTTTTGCTGGGGTTGCTTATTGGCTCCCCATAGTTTTTTCAGTGAAGAGGACAAAGTGTAAGAAATGAAATTTCCATAAGAGTTGTATTATTTGTACCTTCAGCACACGACACGGGTGGGTGCGGGTGGGGGGGGGGGGGGGGGGGACCTTCCCTTCCGTAAGCTTTCCAGCCCATCAAGTCATTTATAAACATTTCCATAAGAGTTGTATTATTTGTACCTTCAGGACACGACACGGGTGGGTGCGGGTGGGGGGGGGGGGACCTTCCCTTCCTTAAGCTTTCCAGCCCATCAAGTCATTTATAAAGCTCCACATCTTCACTTCTCCCTGTGAAGAGTATTTCGTTTCAGGAAGTACTTTTCGTCAGCCTTGGTTTTATCATGTGCAAATGCTTTACTACACAGTGAGACAAAATGCTTAATTTACATAGTGGTTTTCGAATTTGTCGGTATAGGTATGGAAAACTCAACCAGGAATTTTAATTAATAACAAATTATATAATGTTATAACATAACTCTCACAAATGATCTCTGAACAGGTTTACATTTAACTGCATTTTTTCACATTTTTGGTTATTTTTCAAAGTTACAGCTTCAAATTGTCATTAGGCCTATAATCCGAAAATTGCAATCGAAACAGGATTTTAAAGCAACAAATTTGTATTTTACAATTTGTTCCTCTAAATTGTGAAAAACATGCTCCAGATTTTATAAAGCAATCTAATTTTTCAAAGCTAACAATTTAGAAATGGATAAATTCCAGTTATTTGTTGGCAATGTTTGAGGTCATGTTTGAGGTCCAAGGGAAACAAATATATCCCCTTCTCTTTTTTCGCTTGGTTTGAGCAGCGAAGGATAGAAAATCTATCTCTTCCACTTTTCGGCTAGGTTTGAGGAACAAGGGATATAAAATTCTATCCCCTCCTCTTTTCGGCTGGGTTTAAGGAACAAGGGATAGAAAAATCTACCCCCTGACCTAAATTATAACAACTCGAACCACAATTAAACTTTTATTTTTGTCAGCTTTCCCAATTAGTGAAGTACATTATTGTAAATAAAAAGGTGTGCGTATTTTTCTTTGATGGTATGATGCAACAATAGTTATGAGAACGCAATTTGGCAAATTGTTTTGCTAACAAAAATGAATCAATCAAAAGACTGTTAAAAATATTTTTTAAAGTGCACCAGGTTCTAACTTTGTTCTTCCAGCAATATTTTATGAAGAAAAACAGCATAATTTTAGAGACAACTTCAATAAAAAAAAATGCTATTTACTATAAAACAAAAAAGTGAATTGTGAAAAAGTGTAGTTAAATATGAACATGTTTCTGGAGGAATTGACACAACACCACGTACACAAAGAATATTAGGGGCCTTTCTCAAACCTCGGCTTGGGCTCCGGTTCCGGCTCCAGGCTCCGTCTGAACCACCGCGTTCGAACCACCGCGTGCAAATACACGCTGCACCAACAATTTATAATGGAGCCCAAGCCGGAGACGGAGCCCAAACCGAGGTTTGAGAAAGGCCTTAGGTATTTCGACCTATTGCACTGACGCCACAAGCAGATAATACTGTCTGCCCCGTTCTTCCATTTGGAGAGTCAAGATGCATGTAAAGATGGTACACGTATAATTATAAACATTTCCATTGTTGATAAACAAAGAGCTGGTTGGCATGGACGGCCGATTGTTAGCAAAACATTCAATCGTCAATCGTGTTAACAGATGTTATGACCAAGTTCAACATTTTCTGCAACTTCAATTAAGAAAGACCTGCCATGATTAGTTGCTATGTTTTCAACAAATTCAACACTATCTTTGAATATTTTTGCATAACATTGTTACAAACTGTGGTTATCTGTTTTTGCTTTGCATTTATGGCTTTCCATAGATTTCCAACCTCGGTTGGCAAAAACTCGGGCTGTGACGTTGCATCAGAAAGGTCTATAACTAAACTCATCTATTCATAGGCCCTTTTCGAAACCACAGCTTGGGCTTGCGGGCTTTGGTTTTAGGCTCCGTCAGTTATTCAAAATACGCGTGCTTTCCTTACGGGGTTTCAATTAGGCGTTCAGAGCCACAGCCGGATTCCAAGCTTAAACCGTGGTTTCAAAAAGGGCCATTGATCGGTGAATCTTACTCTCAAAATGGCGTAAGCAAGACGTCAAATGAATTGAGTCACTGCGTTGGCCTGCATCGTTTTTTAAGGGTGGCAACTTGCTATATGTTTTATGTGAAAGTGCAAATAGTCTTTACTTGTTGTGTTTTGCCGATGTGCAAGCGTTATTAAGTCCGAGGTTATGGTACCGTTTCAGCGCTCCGAAGTACCGATTGCCTTGTTGCTGATGTAGTGGCTGTCTCTGCCGCATGAGTCGCCTGTTCAGGCCGCGATCGCTCGGGACCAACGGCAGCCACAGACCTCATCCCAAGTGCAGTCTTCACCCCATCCCGGAACCGTTTATTCTTGTAAGTGTAGATGAAAGGGTTGATGCAGGAGTTGCAGAGAGCCAGCATGACGGAGAGGTGATACGGGAGAGACGAGAAGGAGACAGGGGCTCCCAGGTTGAAGGCCAGGAAGATGGCCTGGTTCGGCAGCCAACAGGCTGCGTAGGTGAGCACGACCACCAGGAGCATCCGACTCAGCTCGTGAGCTACTTCGTATTGCCAAGCTTGTTTCTTGTCGGCAGCCCCGGTTGATTCTGTCGTTAAATTAAAACAATTGTACTGGTTATTTTGTTTGAGGATAAGCTGGAGTAAAACATCACTTTGAAATAATTATTTCTTCAATGGAGGTGCTGTTTCTATGGATTCAAAATTGTGTTGTGGCTAATGTAAAGTTATCTGAACTAAGACACAATGGACACTTTGGAACTCTTGGTGGCAGCAGGTAAATTTCCATTGCGTACGTAGTTCTGAGAATGCGCACATTGCCGAGAACAATATAATATTTTACCTGGTAAGTCTACTGCCACCTAGTGTCACCAAAAGTCTCCCCTAAACAAACAATGTCTTGGACAATTTTCGTCCGGTCCAGTATTTAGGCCTTTTCCAAACTAAGCGACTTCGGCTATGCCTTGGATCTAGCCGTACCCACTGCAGAAGCCGTCAATTTGGACACAGTCTTGTTATTTTACACCACGGTTTAAAAGTTTGAACTACATAAACCGAAATCAACAAAAACGATCCGTACTTTTTACGAGTGTTAAATTTTCTAAATACATAGCCAGTGCCAATGGAGATTTTTATTGCACGGGTAGATGCAAATTAAGGTATTGTTTCTTCTTTGTTCTCGTATGAACCCACCTTTCCCTTTGAGAAGTGAAGCTTGTCTTTTCAATGCCTTGATCATCTTCCAATGTGCCGCCAGCATCGTGGTGATGGGAGTGAAATAAACCACTGCGAAGATGTACACCCCAATGACGGCATTGACAGCATTGCTAGGCCACGGAACAAAAACACATCCCTTCCCGCTCACGTAATCATAGTTGTAGAGGAAGAACCAGTTGGAAACAGCGCCAACCAGCCAACAGCATACCATCATGGCGACAGTTCTGCGTGGGGTGAAGAGCATCTTGTACTTGAGCGGGTACACGATGGCAAAGAAACGCTCCATGGTGACGCAGAGCATGCTGTACGCTGAGGCAAAGATCGTCAGCCACAGCGGGTACTTGTTGAGAAACAGACGGCACAGCAGCTCTCCTCCGAACCCGTCAGGTACGCTGGCTGTCGCCTCCACCGAGAGCATATGGAACGGGATCACCCAGATAGACGTGACGAGGTCAGAGAAGGCGAGATGTATGATGAAGTAACTGGTGTAGTTGCGTAAGGATGGGACACGTATCAGGGCGAAGATGACCACGAAGTTACCGGCTATTCCCAGGCAAGCAATAATGGTGTAGAAGATGCGGATAGGGAGGCTGTTTTCTATTCCCCCAACTCCCCAGCCCTGCCGCCCGGCATCCTCGCCACTGCTACCGTCCGGTGTCTCCCCGACTGTGGGGAAAGAAGCTGTTGTCATGTCCATGGTAGAGGTGGTCAGTAATTCCTCCATGGTTTCCGAACTGACAGCTTTTAAAAACTACAAGAGGTTGACGCCTACAGTTTCAAACCCGACTGGGCGATTCGATTGGAAAAAAAAGTTGTCTTTCAGAAGTCAACAATGACGAGCCAGAAGTCTGTTTTGCATTGTTAGGAGATGCGATCTAATCACAGTGAGTTTTCAGTGTATTCCAGTCTATAAATAAAGAGGAAATAGACAATTGTATCAATGGGTCAGCTAAGAATTATTAAGGAACAGAAAATTGTGCAGAGATTCGTACGTGTGTGTTTTGAGAGAAGGAAAATGTGGCTGATATAATAATCTACAGGTTGATGGCTGTCACGAGTGTGCAGGTTCTTATGGAATGCGCTGGGAAGGTGGGAACAATACCTGCAGCAGGAATAGTCCAGATTCAGGAACACTTGAAGGTGGGTTATAGATTGGTTGTTGTCAACGTATAATGCTGACTTATTATAGGCTCATTTATATAAAGAAATATACAGTAAAAGTAACGCGAAAGTTTGGTTTTCAGCTGAGTGTCTAACTGATAAAGCAGCAAAAGAAATGTCATGGATATATGTTTCACAGGAATGCCGAATCAAACCACGTTTAGGTGACAGCGGGTAGGCCTAACCGACCGCATCTCTGGCTGCCAGCCCCCAAAATCTGAGACACGATTCATGCATGAATCATCTGTCAAATTCAAATATTTTGGGTGAAAAATTATCTAAGCCATATATTGGAAGGGAATCCTTTCTCAGAATAGTTTGACAGCTGCAAAACAGCTGCAGTGCTTCTCACCAAGAAAGTTTTTATGGCCATTCATTTTTTAGAGTATTTACCAATCTATGAACCTACATGATGTTTAACACGCGTGGAATTTTTAATCTAGCAAGTTAACAAAATACACACGGGCTTGCTTGGTTTCTTGATTTATTTGAGAAGAGTTGCGTATTGACCTGCTCTTCCTGTATTGACTTACACCCTGATATCATGAAGGCCGATTAATTAATTAAGTCCACATAATAACGTTACTTCCATGAAATAATTCTGCCGATGTTTCGAAGCATAAGGCAGGACTTTTGGGTCGGGTGGGGGGGGGGGGGGGGGGGGGCTACATTCTACCAGCCCCCTTCCCCATCTCCCTACGCCACTGATTAATAATCAAGGGAACTCGTCTACGAAACCGAAGTTTCCAAGTTATTCTTGGGGTTAATTATTGAAATACCGGTGGAATTCCGCGACGTTAACACGTGAATAACATAAATTACATTATTCACAGCTGCTCTCAGTCTGTCCGAGCATATTTACCCGCGAAGAAAAGGCCTAAAAATGGTACAACAACCCTTTATCGCAATGCCAATCGCCTGATATTCCCGCGATAGGCTGGGCCAGTCAGCCTCCGAACTGAAAACGTTATCAACGTGCACGGCACCAAAGGTGAATAAGGAACTCTACATTTATGCAGCTCTATGAAATTGGGCCCATAGAGGCTGCCAAAGCAGAAAACTTTTCACATTTTGTGCTTAGCAAAAATTAGCAGGATACCAGTCTGGAATGGTGCATGTGACATGGTATTTTCGGCTGGTAATCTTATTCTGGTGAGCATAATTTTGTTGTGCTTAGCTGCTATGTTGTGCTTAGCTGCTATGTTGTGCTTAGCTGCTATGTTGTGCTTAGCTGCTATGTTGTGCTTAGCTGCTATGTTGTGCTTAGCTGCTATGTTGTGCTTAGCTGCTATGTTGTGCTTAGCTGCTATGTTGTGCTTAGCTGCTATGTTGTGCTTAGCTGCTATGTTGTGCTTAGCTGCTATGTTGTGCTTAGCTGCTATGTTGTGCTTAGCTGCTATGTTGTGCTTAGCTGCTATGTTGTGCTTAGCTGCTATGTTGTGCTTAGCTGCTATGTTGTGCTTAGCTGCTATGTTGTGCTTAGCTGCTATGTTGTGCTTAGCTGCTATGTTGTGCTTAGCTGCTATGTTGTGCTTAGCTGCTATGTTGTGCTTAGCTGCTATGTTGTGCTTAGCTGCTATGTTGTGCTTAGCTGCTATGTTGTGCTTAGCTGCTATGTTGTGCTTAGCTGCTATGTTGTGCTTAGCTGCTATGTTGTGCTTAGCTGCTATGTTGTGCTTAGCTGCTATGTTGTGCTTAGCTGCTATGTTGTGTTTAGCTGCTATGTTGTGTTTAGCTGCTATGTTGTGCTTAGCTGCTATGTTGTGCTTAGCTGCTATGTTGTGCTTAGCTGCTATGTTGTGCTTAGCTGCTATGTTGTGCTTAGCTGCTATGTTGTGCTTAGCTGCTATGTTGTGCTTAGCTGCTATGTTGTGCTTAGCTGCTATGTTGTGCTTAGCTGCTATGTTGTGCTTAGCTGCTATGTTGTGCTTAAGCTGCTCTATGAAATTGGGCCCTGCTTTGGTCATGATGGCACAGTCTTTTTAACAACTTGCCCACAAGTCTAGCCAAAATATTGATATTGTGTCCAATCATTCAAAAACCTCAAGGGCAAAATGTTGAGTTCCTTATTCACCTTTGGAGGGGGCGCGCGTGTGTGCTGTACTGGATCATAGATATATAATAATAATAATACTAGATCGGACGCGCGTACATACGCGCCGTTAGCCGTACACAAAAAACCTGGTTCTTCATGGACGCGCTAAAAAGTCACGTGAACAAGGTAACGCGCTGAAGATGAACAAATAAAAGGTGCCTAAATGATACTGTAATAGACTATAGTATTCGACAGGTTTCTGGTACATTTTGAAGACCCATTTCATGGAATAAACGACAAAAAGCAAGATCCATCAACTCAACATAGCCACCTAAGCGTTGAATACGGAAACATTTGAAAATCTTATATCACAAGGGGATAGTCATTTATTTTTCACTGAAAGTTGAATAAAGTTTTAGATCATCATTAGTAGGTCTATATTCAATTCAAAAATAACAATTGGTAGTAATTCATGGCACAATACAGAAAGAAGAAAAAAATTGTGGTAGATTACCATTGAAATTACCATTTGAAATATTATCATTGGAGATATACATTCTCTTTTGTAAAGTACTTCCTGAGTATTAACGGGGTTGGACCTCTCTCATTCATTTTTATTTTGTACACAATAAATAAGATTAACAATCTTCCACCTATAGACTCTGTTTGACCAAATAGGCTCGAATGAATTCCTTGCCCAAAGTATTTATGTTAGTTTTATCCTTAATCCAAGCAACTACTGTGAGTTCCAGAAAGAAAATTGTCTACTCCATTAGCGCGAACGCCGAACTTACTCTTTAAATTAACAAGTGAAAGAAAATGGCCATCATTGTATAAAAGACCACAAATGACATTGGCACCATGCAGACTCCCATTGCGTATAATACACTTATTGATTGGAGAATGTAACTGTGTTAACGTAGACCATGCATCGTTTGATTTTTTAAGTAAAGAACAAAGCATTTAAGTAAAATACAGTTAGGAGGGTTAGGAATAAGTTCAAATGAGATAAGAAGGACTATTTTTAGTAAGGAAACGATTTAACTACAGTCACTGTGAATAAGTACACTTATATTCATATAAAAATCTGATTACGTAAAGATAAAGTAATCTTATCTAAATTTAAAGCAAAATCCTAAAGTCTGGATTGGTAACACACCCAATACCAAGTACCTGAAAAGCATGGGTAGCCTACCTACCCAATGAAGACCATTCATAATTGTTTTCAGAAAATTCGTTTTCAGAACATTCATGAACAAAACAGTGTCGTCGGCTGGAATTCTTTGCCGTCAATTCAAAATCCCTTAATGCCCATGTTATTACATAACATCGAATTATGATTCTATTCTCTACACATAAAAGAATGGCTTAGGCCACCCCCTTGCCATAAACCCTCCCAAATTGGAATGCTTCTGAAAGAAAACCACTAATGCAAGAACCGGGAAGGCCTAGTAATAGAATTGTTTTATAGGGGGATGGGCTAAAGTAAAAACAAAAAACAAAAATTACGAGAAAAGTATTTTTTTAAAGAGTATTTTTTTTAAATTGATGGAAACGAATACAGCCGAAATATCATTCACAGCTAATGTTCCCATAAAAAGCGACCACCATAACCCTTTATCTGTCATGAATAATGTGGTAGGCCTATAAGCAAATCTTCAGTCGCCCATTAGTACAAGCATATGCAATTTTATGAAGCGGAAATTGACATAGGGCCTAACTGTTTTTACTAAACGGGGTTTATCCCCTTTTAATTTTGCAGGAGGGTAACAAATCCGTATTTTGGAGTCACTCATGAAAGCTTACCAGAAAATAGGCAACACTCTCAGAATAGGAGTTTTGCCGGACTTTTATACTGTTTTTAAAACAAGCTCATTTCCTTCCCTAAAATAACATAGGGCAAATTCAATACGGTGGTAAGGGAGTCACGAACTAAAAGACCGACCATGATGAATGTTCACCAGTAGGCCTACTAATAAAGCACTATAGTTTAAACGTATGTCACTAGTGCGCGTTCAAACTGTTTACCTTGTTCACGTGACTAATGGCTGCACTCATGCCATAACCTGGGTATGTACGCGCGTCCGATCTAGGTATTATATCCTACATGTATATGGATGAGAGCTGACTGTACTCTCATCCTGCACACACGTGCGCCTCTCCCTGGAATTTTAAAATCGGAATGACCTTTTATAGAAAACCATACCGATCACTAAACGGGCGTAGACTGCCATTATAATCGCTGATTTGACCCTAAATTTAGATTTAAAATTCAATTTTTTTTTTCCTCTCAGATTAAATTTTTTTTAAACGGCAAGTTACTGCACAACGCCAGAGGTTGTTAATTTCAAAATGACCTAATGCCGGGATCTCCAACGTTATCGCACGTCTATCAGTATCAGTCAGGCGAAAAATGTTACAAAATGTTCATGTAGGCCAATATTTTGTGCATTGTCCTCGAAATAATAATGCGAAAGGTTTAAAACACTGTATCATCTGTCAAAATTCGTTCAGAGAAAATAAGTCGTTACAAATGAAGTTCTATGGGCGAGTATTGGGCCATGCAACTTGAACACTTAGATTAAGACATCCAAGTTCTCATATTAGAAAAATAAATTGTTGTTTTGTTTTTAAGCACCTTAAAACATGGTTTATAAACCATGAAATTTTAAGCACCTTCAAAAAATTCTAGCATCATGGTTTAAAAATCATGGTTTATAACCCATGATTTATAAACCATGAAAACTGAGGCATCATAAAACATGGTTTATAAACCATGAACATTTAAACACCTTCAAAACATGGTTTATAAACCATAACAATTCTAGCATCATAAAACATGGTTTACAAAACATGGTTTTGGTTTATAAACCATGAAAAGTGAAGCATCATAAAACATGGTTTTTAAACCATGAACATTCTATAGCACCATAAAACATGGTTTACAAATCATGGTTTTAAACCACTAGCGGGGCCCCATAGTTAGAAGCCTTCAGCAGCTTTCGATAGTATAAAGCTTTTTTATAAACATTTCACTTCGAAGAAATGTGGTTATTCAAAAAGATATAAGTTTTTATGCCCCAAAATTTGAATATGAGAAACGTTTCTGTCAGAAACGCTTCTCAGAAAGCGTGACCCCCATTTGAATGAAATTTTCACAGGTATAGCCTGATTGTATGTATCTACATTTCAATAGGATTAAAAACAATCGAACGATTCCAAAAACCGAAGGTACACTTTGCTTTTAAGTTTGACGTATTTTCAAATAATTTAGCTCAGTAAAGTTTAACGATGTAAAAAATTTCAAAATTAAAATCAGGATATAGGCTTACCCGTAAACATTTTAGACATAAAAAACCGCAAAATAACCCCAAATTACCTCACAAGTTTGAAGAGCCATCCACTTGAAGACAAAATTACAACTCAAAAGTGAACCCGGCAACCTGCTGTTAATCTGCCGCACTGAAATCCCAAACTCTCCGACAGGCAGCACCAGGCGAGAATGTTACAGTGACCACCTGAGACCGTCGTCTTTCTCTGAGGATCAGCACTTCAGACTGACGATAAGATCAGATGGTCCGTTGATGTTTTCCTCTAAAGTGACAAACGTTATTTACGGGTTGCTGTGGGTTGCCTTGGAAACCGGGCAATTCCACTTTCGATGGATACAGATACGAGATTGTGGGTGGGATTACAAAAGATCTGATGGTTACTGACTGTTTCCCCCCCCCCCCCCCCCCAGTTTTTCTTGTTTACAATAACGTTGTAAAAGAACCAATCAGAACAGTGACTGACTCTACACTGAAACCTCTGAACCCCTATAAATGGACCAACATGTCTTACACTCTACAATCTCCTGACGATGACTATCTCGCTAGTCGAAATGTTGAGACCTATTAAGAACTCACTCCGCGGCAGTGTAGTTAATAACAATGTTATTAATAACAATAATAATAATGGGTCCCTCCACAGTCTCACCCATATAATCATTATATATTGTTTTGCTTTATACCCAGATTTTGTTAAGTAGTGACTAAATATTATGTTTTTGTGATCTGTGTATACATTGATACTGTGGAAATTAAATCAACAACAACAACAACAAGAAAACAAGAAGTCCCCTCGATCCACAAAGCGAAAGTTCTACAAAGCGATTTCCTACATCCTGCCCAGTAGTTAATAAGCAGGACAGTTCTTTTCAGAACTGAGAAGTCTCCCGAAGTCTCTCGAATTTCGAATAATCTACTCCGCGGCATATAAATAATAGCAAAACAAGTTCTCAAAGAACAAAATCTACCTAGCAAGTATAGATATACACATGGTGTTACCACAAACCAAATATACAATGTTGCCTCACCATGCAATGCCTAATCAAATCCCATAAACGTTTTGTTTGTTTGTTTTGTTTTGTTTTGTTTTGATTTTGCAAATATTGAAGTTCCATAACATTTTATTGTTATCCTGACAAGGACATCGTACATTAAACCTAACCAATTTAAAATGTCATCGAATTCGTTCAAACTTAAAAAAATAAAAAAACGTAAAACGGTTTGTGTATTGAAAAAGGCTTCAGGCATGAAGCCTTTCTCATGCATCTGAAATCACACAATTCTAATGATGCAACACTATAGGTTTTTTTTTTCTTTCTTTCATTATTTTCTTGCAACTTCGATGACCAATTGAGCACAAATTTGCACAGGTTGGTTATTTTATGCATATGTTGGGATACACCAAGTGAGAATACTGGGCCCAATTTCATGGCTCTGCTCATGCAAACAATCGGCGCTAATAACGGAAGCAGGGAATTCCGCGCTTACGTAAAGCGTATTTCATGCATGTGTGGGAACTTGATCTTCTTCCTATCCCTTCTTCCTCTCCCTCATTTTGTCAAGTCTTTTTTCTCCAGTTTTCCTGTGTGTGGGACAACATGCTTCCGAGCATCAGTAATTTAGTTTACTTTTGTTGTCCCTGACCCACATAGTATTGTTTGGTCCTTTTGTTGAGTTGTTTTCTTGTGTCCTTCCCCAGATTAACTTCTTATACTTGTATGCTTCCCTCATAGACTCATTTTTCATTACTCTATTTGCCCTCACGTCATCACAATTTTTTTATTATTTACTTATTTATTTTATTATTATTTTTTTTCGTTAAAGTGGAGCTATACAGCCCCATTTATTTCATTCCTCACACGAATAACAGAAATACAATTTTACTTGAACAAGAAACAAATTAACAACAATTTATGATATTTACAATTAGGAGGTTAAAAATAGTGCATATTAAATGAAGACAGCGAACATGAAACAATGAACTAACAGGTTCTACAATGAATCTAGAAACAAAATCGTAAGTGATCATCTTGAAAGCAACAAAGAACACTATTTATTTATTTATCAATTTATTCATGTATTTTTCATTTATTTGTTTGCTTTGTCGTTTCTGTTTTGGGCCCCCCCCCCCCCCCGTCATTGCCTTGTATTGTAGTTTCTGTTCTTGTACTATTGAGGTCGAATACATAATAATAATAATATAGTATTTCACGGATAGCAGGGAATTTTTGCTTGTGCGCATGCGTACTCCACGTTACTAGGCATTCTTCGCTTACACACATAGCGCACAAATTCGGCGCTTGCACAGTGAGCGGAGAATGGTGATCGCAAGCGCAGAATTCGGCGGTAAGCAGATCTATGAAATAGGCCTAGACCCTTCCCATGAAATATGCTCATTGCATTCACGCATGCGTACAGACAGCTACTGGTTGGCATACGCCATAGAGATGTGCACAAATGCGTCTGTGTCACGTAACCATCAGCCACATACAAAAAGGTGCGATGGTCCATCATTTTGCCAACCAAAGTGTTAGTGCGCACGCGTGATGTGCAATTTAAATATTTCATGGGAAGGGTCTATTGGGCCACGGTCTTTGACAATTACCAAGAGTACATCCTACCTCGACCCTATGTAAAAATCGGTCATCCGTGATCGAAAAAATTTACAAAATATGAAATCTAAAAATTGCCACAATTTCCCCCCCAAAACATCGTGGGAGGTAACAAATTAAATATAGATGTAGCTCTATGTTTAAGCTTTATAGTGGTGTTCAATGTTAACCGGTTTATGAGAAGTAAACCAGACGTTTTAATATATTAATAGCCTGAGCAAATGATGCAAATTGTCCCCAAAAGAGCAGAGTTAGGGTTTTAAACAAAACACTGAATAGTTTATACCTTTTCTACACTTTCAGTACGTGCATTGTCGTCGTGCACATTATTATATATTGTGTGAATTGTTCTCTACAAAAATTCACTATAGTTTATGAATCAACCATTCTTCACCTATGCATTGGTAATTCCATTAGTGTTATTAGCTGTTCCGACGTAGCGGTCGGAACAGCTTTTGTTTTCGTTGGGATTTTTATTTGTTCTTTTTATTATTATTCTTTCCTTCCGCCAAAACGCCATAGGTTTAATACACGCAGCCTGAATATACGTATTTTGTTATGTCCAAAAATCATACTTGGCTTTGTATGAAAGAGTCAAATCTTGTAACATATTAAAGCTTAGGTCTTGAAGTTATGGTTAAATGTAATTAGCTTAACTTAATTAATTAATTTACTTAGTTATAATGACATGAATATTTAATTAGCCAATATTGAGACCACTATATCTCGAAAAGTATACGACCGATCGTCAAACTTTTTTCGATTATAGACTCCTTGGGCATTGAAAATTAGCCTTGGGTAACCGTAACCCCATGTTGACCTTTTCTTCCGGGTCAACCGGAAGTAAGACCATTATCTCAAGAACTACACAACCGATGTTCAAACTTTTTCAGTTATAAACTCCTTGGGCATTGGAGATTAGCCTTGGGTAACCGTGACCCCATGTTGACCTTTACTTCCAGGTCAACCGGAAGATCAAACTTTTTTTAAGTTATAGACCCCTTGGGCAATGGAGATTAGCCTTGTTAAATGTAATTAGCTTAACTTATTTAATTACATTACTTAGTTATAATGACATGAATATTTAATTAGCCAATCTTTAGACCACTATATCTCGAAAAGTATACCCCCGATCGTCAAACTGTTTAAAAATAATAAAAATACCTTTTAAATACGGGGAATGTTCGGAAATTGTGTTTTGTTTTGGTAGATTAAGTTCATAGATTAAGTTGCAAAGAATTCCAGCCGACGACACTGTTTTGTTCATGAATGTTCTGAAAAACGAATTTTCTGAAAACAATTATGAATGTTCTTCATTGGGTAGGTAGGCTACCCATGCTTGTTCAGGTTCTTAGTATTGGGTGTGTTACCAATCCAGACTTTATGATTTTGCTTTAAATTTAGATAAGATCACTTTATCTTTACGTAATCAGATAGGCCTAAATGTACTTATTCACAGTGACTGTAGTTAACCTTTTAGCCACTGGACCGCCCAGCCGCCCAAAGTCATACACCATAACATGTGGTAGGAAGAAACGCCCACAAGCATGTGTATTGCAATAAAAAGTGACATCAAAATAAAATTATAGTCTGTGGTACGCATTAGTCAAGTCAATGGCAATCGTTGATATAAATAAATTTTCCCCTTCACACATGACTTGTAACAATTGTAATGCTAATTGTCACAACCCAGGGTTTGCACTCCTCTTAGGTTTGACCTTCAGTACTCCACACCCATTTCCCCATCGACACACACACACACACACAAAAACTAACTTGACACTTCTTTAATATTTACAGATTTATTTTACATATTAATTACTACATTATTTACATGGTAATACATTCATTCCGGTTCTACTTCAGTTCTTGGGGAGGGGGAGGATGTCCCATCCTTCTCACTCAGTACGGTACAGTCAGTTCATCCTTCCATCAAGCACTCCCATTGTCTAGGCTTTTCCCAAGTTACAAGCCCTGTAAATACATAATCAACACCATTCTTTCTAATATCCATATTAACAAATAAACTCTCCAAAATTTAATAACAAAATTCCACTTTAAATAATACAACTCAATACAAAAATATAACTCACAGGAATACTGTCGACTCCTGGCCTTTCCCGAAGGTAATATCACTGCTGATGCAGGCTTTACTCCAATACATATTCTGTCAAACGGCACTCATTTTTATACTTCAAAACTCTCAATAGTTTTTACTAACTGCCAAAGGCTGGCTATGCCCTCTCTCCTAAGGCGAACTCATCGAGGCTGGCTGCGCCCTCTCCTCGGGATACTCAGATGTCGAATGCAAAATATTATTCTTCAAGGTCCACATACCCTCCCAAACCAGAACAAGAAATTTTAGGAATGCACAAGTTGGTACCTCCCTTAACTTTTCTACCTGCTCGCTCAAGCAAACTTTGAATATTCAACATGCATGTACAAAACCAGTAAATTAACCAATCAAGTAACCTGTTTAAATCACCTCACTCCCAGGTATGTCTTGAGGTGGTTCACCAAGTCTAGGAATGTTTAGGGCGCGGTGCGGCCACTAAAAATAAAAACTTGTTCCTTCACTATATATATAACTTAAAGTCACTACTACGGTCTTCTGTTGTAATACAAGGAGTAAATTCGCTAAAATTTATTTCACTCTGTGACACTAATGATGATGTAATTTTGTAGCTTTCACCAAAACCACGCTCATTTGTAACAACAAAGGGAGTAATTTTCTTTCATTATGATGATACTATCAAAAACTATTGGCTGAGCAGTTATTCAGTATTTGATGCCAGATAAAAGGCTTCAAAAACTATTGTGTTCATTTTAACCTTTATGAAAATTAATCGCCATAAAAAATTACCGGCAGCCGTTAACGAGAGGCACTTATTGTTCCCTAGGGACTTTGTTATTCAATAACAATATTCACGAAAAAGACGAAAACTGTAAAAAGGGCCTAAATAATTAGCCTTACGTGTCTTTTGACAATTTGAAACACGGTTCGAGTAATTTACTGCTTGTGTCTTGAAATCTAAACATCGTTTCAGCAAATTCGGGCGGTGCAGGGACAAGGGGGTTAAGTCGTTTTCCTTACTAAACTATAGGCCTACTTATCTCGTTTGAACTATTCCTAACCCTCCTAACTGTATTTTACTTTAATGCTTTGTTCTTTACTTAAAAAAACAACGATGCATGGTCTACGTTAACACAGTTACATTCTCCAATCAATAAGGGCAATGTTCTGGAGGGCATTTTTCATGTATTGTACAATGGTAATATACAAGTTGGTAAAAAAGTGTATTATACGCAATGGGAGTCTGCAGAGTGCCAATGTCATTTGTGGTCTTTTATAATGATGGCCATTTTCTTTCAATTGTTAATTTAAAGAGTAAGTTCGGCGTTCGCGCTAATGCCAGTAGATAATTTTCTTTCTGGAACTCAGTAGTTGCTTGGATTAAGGATAAAACTAAAATAAATACGTTTGGCAAGGAATTCATTCTAAGTTCTCATATTAGAAAAATAAGACTTTCCGATTTGCTGGAAATCAACATTTCATTTTTTTTACAATTTAATTATCAATTCGACACTTCTATTTTAAGTTTATTACTAAAATTAAGGGAATGTATAGCCTTTACGTTTGGTAATCACTCTTAAAATTAATGCCAATAAACACGTATAAGTTAGAAGCCTACATCAGCTTTCGATAGTATAAACATTTTGAGAAACATTTCACGTCGAAGAAATGTGGTTATGTAAAAAGATATCAGTTTTTATGCCCCAAAATGTTAATATGAGAAACGTTGCTGTCAGAAACGCTTCTAAGATTGTGTATTCCTATTAGGGATTATTCTTCCAGCATGGACATATTCGCTCCGGATTTTCGGCAATATCTAAAAAAACGCGACCTCCTTTTGAAGTAAAACTTTCACAGGTAAGTTTTATTGTATATTTTTTGACATTTAGATAGGATTAAAACAAACGAACGGTTCCAAAACCCAATAGTATACTTTGCCTTTAAAGTTTTACGTATTTTCAAATAATTTTGCTCAGTAAAATGGAAACGCGGATAGTCACTGAAAGCTTCCGTCATTTTAACGATACAAAAAATGTCAAAATTAAAATCAGGATATAGGCCTACCTACGAAAGCCCAATCGTATTTCAGTCCTCCAGATTTCTTAACCATTTTGCAAGGTTGACCCACAAATTGCAAATGACTATTTTTCTACCCCCTAAAAGAGAACTCAAAACTGACAAATAAACAACAAAAACAGCAGCAGCAACAGCAGCAGCAACATCAACAGCAGCAGCAACAGCAACAGAACAGCAACAGCAGCAACAGCAGCATCAGCAACAACAACAGCATTAGCAGCAGCAGCAGCAGCATCAGCAACAGCAGCAACAGCAGCAGCAGCAGCAACAACAGCAGCAGCAACAACAGCAGCATTAGCAGCAGCAGCAACAGCAACAACAAAAATCAAATCAATCACTGGTTCCAAAACGTAGTCACTTTTATTGCTCAAATCAGAAATTTAGATTTGACAGGCCAAGAATTCAACAACAAACATTACTTTTTAGTAAAAATTAATTTTCATATAATCTCTTGTAAAAAAAATGGAAAACTTTTTTATGGACGGATAAACGTTAACTTACATTAATATTAAGATAAATATTTACATTATTTATGAAAAAACATAATTATTTACAAAGGTCGCATATCTAATATCACATTGTAGATGCAGAAATATATATTTCGCCAAGTAAACAGGACGGAATTCTTATAGAATCTGGAATTACAAAATCACGGCATGTAAAGATTGGAACAAAAAATATACAAACTTGCACTAAATAAAGTCATAGATTATGGACGGATCAGAAGATCAGTTTGAAATTTTGCAATAAATTTGCAACATTCGAGTTTATCAATTCGAATCTAGTACATGTAGTTTAATGAACACATTGTTAGTATTTACTACAACCATAAGATGACGAAGATATCGAGGTACTTTGGTGAAAGTCACAACTCTATTATAAATTGTAAATTCCACCTTGCCTTTCACTCTATCCACGGAAGTAAAATATCTCTTCAATAAACATTATTAGCAAACATTGAACCATACTTAATCATCAATACGGTCGACTGTAGTTATAACAAGATCACTGGGACTCTCCAAATTACCGTACCTCTTTACAACGAGAACGCTGTTTATAAGAGGACAAAAAAACCACACACACAAAATGAGATTCAGGACTTTTTTGGACACCAGCTTTGGCCCCATCAGTAATTTTGACAACGTACACTTTCGGTACAGAGACTAACAGGTGGCCACTGCCCAATTAGGAGCCCACGGGCCCCATGGTTTGGAAAAGGGCCTCCTTATTAACGGAAGTTTTGAATCCAATAGTTGTTTTGCTGGATGATTGTGAAAACAACAGAATCATTAAGATTCAAAACAAAGCAATAATATATACAGTTGCCTAGAGCAAAGATCCTTCAGACACCCACCAGTCTGTTTGTTCCCACATGAATTTAATTATTATACAAACGATGGATGAGAGTGATCGAGTTTCTACGACGATGCAGGAATGAAATACATTCAATAATTGTTTTTATTATATACGTCAAGGAAGTTCATTTCTGGTCCATGACTTCACAAAATCTTCTGAAAACGGATCCACGCACACACACAGATCCGGTTTGTGGGGTACTGCTATTGTTGTTCTATTATTCCCTTTTCTGAAGAATTCCCTTGTGGGGTCCAATTGTTCCATTGTTGTCAGGACCCCACAAGTGCCAATCCGTGCGAACACCATGGTTTACCGTCTTAGAACGCAAATAAAATTGAAACCCCCGACTGCCCGTGTATTAACATCGCCACGGTAGTGTGACTCGAATATCTACAGTAATTCCTTCGAATCGATGTTTGTCTCTAATTTTCCGTTTCAAGTATAAACTGTAATAAATGAAAGGCACAAATCGATTCTTTTATTATTTTTTTTAGATTAATACTTCTTATGAGAAAAAATAGTAATTTTTATCCAAGAGTCCCAGAGAGAAAAACAAATATACGTATATATTAAAAAATATATATATAAACAAATTGAATATTGTTGCCTTTCTTTAGTAAGTTGGATAAAGCGCCTTGGTTTGTACATCAGATTGGCACGTGTTTTTCCCCCTTTCCTGCAGGTCTGTGGTCCCCGGTTCGAATCCTGCTTTGGACTGGAGCCTTGCAAGTGGATTGGGTTGTCAGTTCCTATCTCACGATAGAGTGGGTTCCCCCCATTTGGGGGGTTTTCCTCCCACATCTAAAACTTACATTTCTTCATCATCATCTCTACACAGGTATCTTCAGGCCTACAAGTCACAGTGCTAGTCACGTTTGAGGCTCCCTTGGTTTCATTACATGCACCAGAAAAAATACACAATAACAGTAATACTGATATGTTGGCAAAGTGTACAAATGCTTTTCTGGTTTTTAAAGCTTATTTAGAAGGCTGACAAGATTTCAATCAATACAACAACAACAGCAATGTTTTACACAGGCTGGTAATTACATTTCACCCCACAGCACCTGTGGTATAGGCAACCATAATAAACGTCTATCTCAAGAAAACAAGTGTCATGACCGGGATTCGAACCCACACTCCAGTCCAATACTCTAGACCGCTTGGAACACAACATGCAACAGGCCGAAATAGTTTGGCTTGAAATGCCATAGTTTTTAGGAAATGAGTAAAACAATAGTCTTTATCATGCATGAAAAATCCGATGATTGAAAAAAAGTTAAAACTTAAAATGGGGTTTTTCACTGTTTTCTTATGACTCCGAAGACCGATTGAGCTTAAACTTCACAGATTTGTTATTTCATGTACATGTTAGGTCATATCAAGTGTGGATACAGGTCTTTGGTAATTATCAATGTTGTACACACGCTTTAATTGATTAATGCCTGCTTTTACAAATCTGATGCTTTTGATGATAATTTGAAAAATATGGTGCAACTGATACACAAAGGCTACTAAGGGTTTAAAAGATTGACGAGCATAAATTCAATCCAGCTAGTAAATGAAAGTGCCAAATAAATCAGTTATTATTAATCATATCATGTTACAGTACTACAAGAGATCTGAGCTCAACGAAAACAATTTATGTAACCTCATAAAAAGGTCAAACTTAGATGCAAGGTCACACTGTTTACACAACGATCCTTTTCACATAGCCAGAAAAAGAAAAATATACTACGCTGCCTTCTTGATGGAAACCAGTACCATTATTGTTGTGAGAACTATTTCCGTCTGAAATACTGCCAGGGCGCCTTTGTACATTCCAGGGTATTTCCTGACAGGCAAGATACTACACTGCTCTCAAATGAGAAATATCACATTTTGCAGCATCATTTCATTTCGTTTTAAATTCATTTATCCTGGTTGTGAAGCCAAGGACTCTCAGAAAAGCAAACTTAATCACTGTACTAGCCAAGAACTCGATGGAGAGAAGACAAATAAGGAAGTTTAAGTTTTAGATGTGATAGGAAAACCCCAGAGAATTATTCCAGGGAAAACTTGCGCAGTCAGGTAGGGACTGAAAACCCAATCCATAGTGCCCCGGCGTGATTCAAACCGAGGTCCTAGAGGTGGAGGGTGAGGAAGAGTGACCACTACGCCAATCCGACCACCCCACATAGAGTCAAGAATGGTTAGAGTAACACATTCAAAGTTATTTTGAGATATGGCCACTTTCTTCATATCAACAGTTGATAAAAATCATACTTTCCCTAAGAGTAAGATTCGATGAAAACCTCCATTGAGCAGAAAACAAAAACATGCTTGCAGCATGTACAGGGGCCAATTTCACAAAAAGCTAAGATTGATCTCAACTGTGTATTAATCTTATCTACTAAGCAAAGTGTGATGTCGCAATACAAATCATTATGGCAATTATTGACAACTCATCTTAAGATGAATCTTAGTGCTTTGTGAAATCGACCCCAGGCTCTGTGGTAAACATGTGTGTCACAGCCAGTTATGGTCTAGAGATTTGTTGTTGCTGTTGTTGAGTCTCTGGGATGCAGTGAGTCGTTTCTTGGTGGGGTACGTGAGACACTTTTTCTAGTCGGTGTTGAGCACGAGGCACACCCCTTGAAGGACCCAGTGGGATATGTGTTCCGACGTGCCCAGGTCTGCTTCAAACACCAGCCCCACACCCATGGCGTTACGACGCTGTGACGTGGTGTACACCGGTGTACGGAATGTGTTCTGTGAATAAATATAGATGGAAAAACCAATATTAAAGTTAGCTTCTCTTGCCAATTAATTTCATTCGTATATGAAATTTCACCTCGGTTTCTACATCTTTCAGTGATGTTACAGTGACTTGGTTATAAGTAGAATAATCTACAATCTACGGCTTTATACACCATTCTGATTCTCTATATCTGTCTCTCATATCACCACCTGAGGCAATAAGGTCATGAAGGTTGCACTAAAAATAATGTATAATTTGACAAGAAAAACAATCAAGGCCCTACTTTGCATTGTCACGTCAGTAGTTTTTCCTAATAATTGTGATTTTGTTTTAGCACCTGAATCCACCAAAATAGTGTTTCATCATGTGATATATTTTTTAAAAATATCCCTCAAATTTCACTCAAAAAATTTAACCTTTTCCGTCAATTTTTGATTGATATTTGAGAATGATTATAAGAAAACCACCCCCCCCCAAAAAAAAACCCAAACCCAACAACATTACAACAACAATGACAATGAACTAACTCAAATTATTTTCAGTATAAGCCTGCATGTTAAATCACACGATGGACAACTTTTTAGGGTGATTTCAGACATTTTACTCTTGCAAAAAACTGTTAATTATTATTATTATTATCTCTGCATTGTTTGTGTTTATTTCTTGTAATGCGCAGTAGAGTATAGGTTTTGCGCAATATTTATGTCTGTTATTATTATTAATGTCTGTTATTATTATGAATGTCTGTTATTATTATGAATGTCTGTTATTATTATGAATGTCTGTTATTATTATGAATGGCTGTTATTATTATTAATGTCTGTTATTATTATTAATGTCTGTTATTATTATTAATGTCTGTTATTATTATTAATGTCTGTTATTATTATGAATGTCTGTTATTATTATGAATGTCTGTTATTATTATTAATGTCTGTTATTATTATGAATGTCTGTTATTATCATTTATGTCTGTTATTATCATTAATGTCTGTTATTATCATTAATGTCTGTTATTATTATTAATGTCTGTTATTATTATTAATGTCTGTTATTATTATTAATGTGAGAGATCCAAAGTGGTCCCCTTTATTGTGATTCTTATCATTTGTCAAAACCCCAAATAATTTAGCCCAAAATACCCGCAGCCAAATTATGTTCAATCAATCTGATTACAAGAAAAAAATAAAGTGACATTCACAAGAAACAAAATTAATGACATAACATGTAAAATCAGCAGTACAATTACTTTAAAGAAGAAGGGAAGTGACCAATTCAATTTTGTTTTGTACTCATTTTCTCATAGATAGAGTCCTCATGTGATTGGAGAAAAAATTTCAAGTCTCTAATCTAACATGAAAATGTGTAAATTGCCATTTTATTCAATACCCTTCCAGTGCAAAAGATTGTCAACATCCAAAACATCTGGTGACATCATTCTGAGAAAAATGGACCTAAACATTTTTGTACAGGGATTTATTGGTTCAGTCCTGACTTTCAATAAAATTTAATCAAAACAGCCTTGAATGCGACATTTTGACTTATTATAAAAATCCTCCTTGGAATGTAAAGATCAGTAAGTTGTTGAATTACAAAGACGTTATGTTTCAAATTTCTCTCACAAAAAGTCAGTTATGAACCAAAACATCCCTGTACCAAAATGTAGTGACCCATTTTTCTCAGAATGATGTCATCAGATGTTTTGGATGAGGACTCTATCTATTGGAAAATGAGTACATCACAAAATTGAATCAATAAATTCCCTTCCTCTTTAACCAAAAAGCTCAAAAGAAATTCTTTGACATGGTTTGACAAAAATGTAATGAAGAATTGAAATCACGAGCAATGAAGATATCACTGAATGTGGTTTAAGAATAACCCATAGTACACAATTATGACATGTAGTCAAACTGCACAAAGTACTAGTGTGAAATTGTACATAGATTAACAGGAATTGATTATAGATTTATCCGCTATTGATCATAAGTAATTTGCATTATGTATGCAGTAATAGGCTCGCATGTGCACTACGCAGCACCTGCTACGTGTATGTGATAATTTATACATGGTGCCCAATGTAAAGAACGTTGTGTTTACATCACGCACCTGCACCTTCCGCACTAGCGCCCTCTGTTGACAAGTTGCGCACCATATTGTTATTAAATAGAAGAATTAATATTATTAATAGAAGCGTAATGATGACATTCTTTTTGTCAATATTACTTCAGAATAACTTGACCAAGGAAAGTAACATTTGCTGATTGTCTGGCACCGTCAAGAACGGATGTATAAATAGTAATAGAGTAACTGTTCCCTGTTGGATCGTACAACTTAATTGTTTCTTTTTCTTTATTTTGTTGCAATACTCAGGGTCCCATTGGAGACCACATCGTTTGTGAACAGGTTACCCTGATAACAGATAGTAAATAAATAAATAAATAACAACTGACTCTGCGCTAACAGTCACTAATAACGAATGTCATGGCAAAACATAAGTTCTATTGACAACAACACAAAGTATATGACCAGACGTGATCGCACAATTTTTACTACTTTAAATCATGTAATTTTTTTGTATGTACAATTCGTTGCAATTTTGCCTCTGGCAACAAGTTCGGATTTTGAATAAACCATGAATAATAATAATAATAACACAATAAAATATTGCTTGCGTCATTACTGTGCAGTGCGCATTTAGGCGACGCGCATGCGGTAAGACGCACACCATATCTTTACATGCATTTTGACACCCTGAATTGGCAGGCAATGGACATTTTTGGCTTTAGAGTAGTAGATGAGTGTGGATTTTGTCATCATGTGGGTGGTTTTGTTGTTTTAAATACCTTTGTAGCCAACCTTTTCATAACACAAAAACATAAAAAGGAGGTGGGAATAACATATTTCATAGTACCTTATTCACCCTGAATTAATATATATATTTTGTTAAATAACAAGACAGACCTCTTGTTAATAACACATACAAAAACAAACCAATTTATTGATTCATTTACCACCACTGTTCCAACTATAGTTGGGACGCCCCAACTTGACCAGTCATAACTATAGTTGGTGCGATTGTCAAGTTTGGGCGGAACAACTCTAGTGCAAGGGGTCCATCGAGCATTGACAAAGCAAATTATAAAAGCGGATAAAATATGTGGAAACAAGTTGAATCTGAGGAAATCAAGTGGCGTACCTGCAGCTTAAGACGATGAGACTCAATGGGGATGACCTTCAAGATTGGAAGCTCCTCAATGAGCTGTTTGGGTTTAGGTCTGGAGAGACAGCAATCCTCCTTGGACCATGATGCTCCCTCTAGGTACAGACCAGTCACAAAGCAACCTGTGGTGAGGAGATACAATTATGGAAGTTACAATCACCATCTGAGGCTGTAGGCTGCCGGCAAGTGATGCAGCAACAGCCCACTTCTCCTCAGACATGTTAGTGGTGTGATGGTACAAATATGAACACTGGGATGCAGACAGAGTATTGAACCGACATGGGGAGTATCGGGGAAGGAGGACACCTCTGTGGACCCTGGTTCAAATCCACCTCCAACTAGAGCCTTGTAAGTGGGTCAGTTAGCTTTCAGACTAAAATTAAATACAATGTGGACTATTTTTTTCTTCCTTTAGGCAACTGCTTTACTTTTCCAAGAATTGTTAAAGTCTCAAGGAGATTTTGAGAAAATCCTGAGAAATTACACGGCTCGGTCCTTCATCCCCCAGCCAACCCCCAACAAGGTTTTAAACAAACATTCAAGAATCGTCCCATTCTTTCTATTCCCTTAGTAACTCACAGTCATCAAGCTTGCGGTCTGAAACCCCGACCCACATTTAAAAAATGTGTGCGGAAAACCAGTCATAAACAATATATACTAAATGTCTTTGGGACTGGTAACCAGTGTCTGCTAAGCAATATAATGATGAGCTAAGCAAGAATGTGAGTTGTATAAAGTTTCCCCTGATTAAGAGTTGTTTTCGTATATGCATATTGTCACTTCAACCTCATGTGCATTTCCGACAAATTAGTTGCAGAATTTTTTGTTATATCGCAGATCCCACAATTCGATCGTGGTTTGCGTAGCATTTTGTTTGTCGGATGAAAACCGAGTAGATTAAGAGACTACTTACCAGAGTGAGCGCGCTCGCTGACCTCGTCAGGGGTCATGTACTGGGTCACGGCAGTATACAGGGTGGACTTATCCAGGGGCCAACCGTTCTTACGGCAGGTTGCCTGCACCAGGGCAGTCAGGTAAGACTCTGGGATGTGGAGACCACTCAACCACATGACAGGTGGCTCACTCTCGTTGACCTAGTAGAGGGAACAATAACAAGAACTATTATATAAATACTAATAATAACAAACATGTATAACTAGCGCTCAAAACAGACAGCCTGAAAAGGAGAAATGTACAAGTAATGGGAACTTGGTGAATAATGAAAAAACTAAAACAAATTTTTTCAAAAAGGTGTTTTTAAAAGATAATATGAATTTTGTTTTTGCTTACGTTAATAACAGGAGCCCTAAGCTATCGCTAGAAACAAAAACTGACATTGGTAAACCAAATTTTCTGTTGAAGTTTGTAAAATAACAATTCTCTCCTAATATCAAGTTTATTCTTGTTAGAGATGTCAGGTATGGAAGTGGGCTGCATTAACCTACTTAAAAGATATAACACTCCGGCACGTTAATGCGGAGGTCCTTGGTTCATTTTTTTTTGTTCAGTCCCAAAATATAATTCTCACTAACAGTACTGCTCACTAACAACTGAGACACTCTCAGGTATTTACATCCCCCCCCCCCCCCCCCCCCCCCGTTTATTGTCCTTCTTTCGTAAATTTCTCTACAAGGATAGCTTCATTGTTCTTTTGAAAATGTTCTTGTAGGCTAGAATTGTTCCCTTTATTTGAGCAACGCTCAAGTGGGTCAGTGTCAGAGCACACACACACTCAGAAACAACATCAGTGACGCCAGATATGAAAGCTCATTGGCACAAAACCACAGAGTAATTTCTCAAGATGCTTTCATGCACATGAAATGCCAGTTTTACTGCGCTGAACGTTTTTAGGCAGGACACCAGCCGTGGGAATTATGCAATTACATGGCATTTTGGCTGGTAACCTTTTTCTGTTTAAGTAACTTAGTGCCTACACATGTGGGCCAAGTATTATAGCAATTGTTAAGCAGATAATATCTTTAACAAATGTAATGGCTAACCAAAGATTAGACTGTTTTGAAGAGGAATATCAGTTCCTACTTTCAGCTCCCCAAGTTATTTTTATCTTAACAGTTTTTTTCTTAAAACCTCTTACCAAGAGTGACTTTTTGCCTTCCCCCTAAAAAACCACAAAACAAACCAACATCACGTACTACATGTACATTGCTTTGAAAAAAGAAAAGAAAAAAAAAGCACTACAAAAACCGAACTAATACCACACAAAAAACCACCAAAACAACCTTTAACTAAACATGTTTTTGCTGAATATACAACCGCTGAGTTGATCCCGGGAGCATGCTATGTTCCCCATGGCTATTATGAACTTGTCTAATGGGAGAGAACAATATAAATAAACCAAAAATACTTACCCAAGTGGTGTACTGAGTAAAACGCTTCTGGAAATGCAGCATCCAGTTGCCGAGACCTTTGAGTGTGTCCGGGGCCAAACGGCGCCATATATTGGGAATCTGGCCATTGAAGAGTGCCCTCGCGACGTCGTCAAGCTCGCTGCTCATCCCCACTTCACCTTTAAGAGCCTGTATCACAAAACAGGAAGGGGGATAAGAAGAACATCAATATTGCAAACATGAGTAACGCAAAAATAAAAACACTGCAAGTACTTATCAGGGCTCCAATTTGGAGAAACAATCCACAAGACTGCTGGGTTTTGTAGCTCAGCATTGTTAATGGACCAGAGTTCTGTTTAAAAGGCAAAGTGTACCTTTGGTTGTTGGAATCAGTCGATTGTTTTATTCCTTTGTAAATGTAGATATAATACAAGAAAAACATCTTGTGGACATTTTATTTCAAAAGGTGGTAGCGTATTTGTGATATTGCTGAAAAACTGAAGCGGTTACATGTTCGCGCAGGAAGAATAATCCGTAATTGAAAAACACAATCTGTGAAAACGTTTCTCAGATTGAAATGTTTTGAATCCTTATCTCTAAAACCACATTCCTTTGAAGGGAATTGTTTCTCAAAATGTTATGCATTATCAACAGCTGCATGTGCTTCTTACCAAGTAAGTTTTTATGGTTATAAATTTGTCCTTTAATAGACCAAAATCAAAATGAGAAAGGTCTCTACTAAACTGCTTTTTTTTGAATAAGCGCAAATAGAAGATTGATCTCATTTGTTTTATGGGCAAGTACACTTCAATACTCAACAGAATTGAAAGTGTTTGTCAGACTCAAAGTCAATGTTTGAAAATCTTTTTAAAAATATTTAATTAAAACTATAGTTATCACACAGTGATGTATTATCATTCAGTTGTAAAAAACACAACACCACCGAACATGTTTGTAATTGACTTAACTGGGCCCAATGCTAACATCACTGGCCTCTGGCCTACGGTCCAGTGTTAATTTTGAGCTCCTGATATACTCAATGAGAAGTTTAATTTTGAACACTTTGAAAGCCATGTGCTTGTACAAAAACTCATAAATACCATGCATTGGATTTGATTTCTCACTCAAAAGGTAAAATATTTTTGCTTCAAAGTGTCACTTCAGGGTACAGGAATCAATGTGTTAAAACTATCCCCCAAAATCACAAATTTTGTAATCCATCGGTGATACTGATAAAGCTTAATGAGTCTTTTCAACATTGATAAAAAATTTACATCTATTAAAACATTGATAATGATTACAATTTTGCTTGCCCTAAATAATCAAGTTTTTTAAAAAAGCCTCAAAACAACAATTTGTAACTTAATTGGTAGGGTTATGCAAGGATGATGTGACGAGTCTTGGTTTATTTTCCTAGCAGACTAGTACAAACTTATTCAGCAATGGTTGAGTTATGGTTACAGTAATCAACTAATCATTATTTAATAATTTTTCTGACAAGACTTGCTACTGGCTATGACCAGACCTGCCAACCTCTGGAGTTCAAAAACTGTATTCTTTATTCCCAAAAGTTGTATTTTACTGACAAAAATTGTATTTTTAAAAAAACACACGGACTGATATACAGATTAACTCAAAGCCTCTTATACATGTATGCTGAAAAAGAACCGTTAATTATATCCCACCTGGCTATTGGATCGTACGTAATCGCTACTGTGTGCGGTACAATGTATAAATTAGCTCACGCACCAGCGATGCAATTTTGGGGGAATAACCGGTTCGCGTAATTTCACCAATAGAGGGCGTTTAATCTCGCGCTATCGCATTGTTCCGAAACGCCCTCTAGCGCTCAATGTTTCTTGCATTTTTGTCGCACGCAAAGTGACAAAGACTACAGGCCTGAAAACGACGTCTGTGTGTGTAGTGTGTGCGTGCGTTGTGTACAGTACTGTGTGATCATGCGTTGTATTTTGTGTGGCGTGATGCGGTCAGCGTTTCGCGGCGCCTTCGAGTGATTTTATTTTACGTTTATATATCCGTCGGATCGTGTAACGCACATTATTCACGCACAAAAAAGAGACAAGGAAAGAAAATGACGATAACCGTTAATCAGAATTGGATAATTATCAAACGTCTTTATTATTATTATTATTATTATTATTATTATTATTATAATTAGATTTTTGGAAAATCGTACTTTATAGAGAAAAATCGTACTGTCGTATTTTCATTGATCGTACTAAATACGACAAAATCGTACTGGTTGGCAGGTCTGTATGACACGACAGTCTATGACAGGCTTAAAAGGTAGTGACAAAAATTTGTTCTGTCAACGTAAGGCTGGTTTTTAAAGAACGATACAATAAAAAGTCTCATGTGGAAGTTTCAGCTGAATACAATGTCTACTTACTGAGGGTATTTTCACAAGAACATCAAATCCATCCACATTTAGTGAGGTGGCAGAACGTACCAACAGCATCTCTGGCCATAGCATTCGCAAACGGACACCAACCCTCAGAAATCTCAGAAACGATTCAAACAGAAATCTGAGAAACGGTTCACGCATGAATCAATTCTCAGATTCAAATGTTTTGGGTGAAAAGTTATCCAAACCATATTACTTCGAAGGGAATCCTTTCTCAAAATAATTTATACAATCAGCAGCTGCTGTGCTTCTCACCAAGTCACTTTTTATGGTCCTTAATTTTCAGAGTATTTATCATCTTAGACTCTACCTTTAACCCTCCTACTGTTCGCAACATTTTCAAGTGAGTTGACCAACCATTTGAAACCATTCAACTGCCAAAGTTGTGTATGGTGGCACAACTGTGCACAGAACTAACTGTGTACTGTGTACATGCATTCCCTCATGGTATCATATTGCAAGGCTGGCATAGCTTATCTATCATTCAAAACCACAGTGAATGGTATTGAATGGTCAGACAGCAAGAGGGTTAATGTGACCAACCCCCTACTTTCCGTCCATGCAAAATAACCCTCATGATTCTCATTAAGTGATTATTTACAAGTGATTTTATGAGTGACTTTTCTTTTGTGTTCCATCCCTTTTGTTACGCACAACGTTTTCTTCATGGCTATTATTTCCGAAGACCACTCTTCTAATTACAACCCTGAGCTTTTGTGCACACTGACACAGACAAATCAGCAATTAATTTGATTAACAAATGCAAACTCAATCCAGTCAACAGCAAAAACTACACTGCAATCAGTTTCTGGAAAATCATTGAGAATTTTTAAGAGTATTTTCTGATTAAAACTTGTACAGCTTGATTGCATTCCACATGAGAAAGCAACATCTCTCAAAGCCATGTCAATAAAATCAAGAATATCAGACAAAAAGTCAACAAGTCGTGTGAGGTCACGTCCTCCTCTTTGAATGCATGTAATAAGTCAAATTGGTTTGGGTAGTTTTTACACAATGCTCAAGTTTTGGGTTGTTATCAAGCTTACATTCAAATTCTCTCCAGGTTTTTTTCAAAACTGTGGGGCATTCTGGTCCCAAAGTTTGGCCGAAGATTGCTGAATGGAAATGAGGTCCTTGAAATCCTTGAAATGTTTAATTTTGTGCAACCTGGAGCATTTCAAATGTGTTTTTTTTTATAATTTTTTTAGAATTTGATCTTAAATGCAACTGTTTTGTTTGCGTATACATGTAGGTAATTTGTGGGGTATTGACTCGATGTGCCAGCTTGTGCATGGAACAAACCCTGTATGTACATTATAGGGACAAGCTGGCAAGTTTGAATAGGGCACTTTGGGCTATAAAAAGCATTTATTACAAAATTAATATGGTTGGAAAGATGTTTTCAAGGTAGAATATAAAGATTCGCACAAATATCCCTCGAAATTGTGTGTTTTTCCTTTTACTTTGTGAACTAACACGGTCGAACATTTTGTAGAACCAAATTTTTGACTTCACAAAATGGCGTACTGTGATAGTTCACAAAGTAAAAGAAAACCACATAATTATATGTTATATGTTACTTTTAAAACGTCTTTACATCCATTATTTATTTCAAACCCTTTTACAGCCCAATCCCAAGGCAACCTGTCCCTTTAAATAAGCTTTTTTCCCCAGTACATGTACATCATCAAGGGTCACTCTCTTTTCCCCCAATTTTGCTCTGTCAAGTATGAAGCCTGACTTACACACATACACATGGTGTAGGCTTTAATTCACTTTTCAGGTTTTCCAAGGGCAGACATAATCGGAAATCAGACTACAGTATGAAGAATGTTATGCTTGCATACAGTACATGCATCATGATATACCTGTTCAACAGACTGTGCAAGGACTTGCACAAATTCAAATCAAGAGCCTCTTTAAAAAAATGTATATTCCAATTCACTAAATTTCATGCACTTCCATTTTAGAGATTGCTCAGTCGAACTAGAAAAAGCTAAACGACATCTTGGCCCAATTTCATGGCTTACGATCATCATTCTCCACTTACTGTGCAAGCACCGAATTTCTGCGCTAGTTCTGCAAGTGAAGAATGCCTAGTAACATGGACTATGGATTAACACAAGCAAACATTCCCTGCTAATCCGTGAAATACGCTTGACCTAAGCGCGGAATTCCCTGCTTCCGTAAGCGCTGATTCTTTGCTTACGGTAAGCAGAGTCATGAAATTGGGCCCTGTATGGTTGCAGGTCCGAACTGAATCAAGTAAGACAAATCAAACTTTCCAAACAATTTCTTTCTGCCTATGTTTTTTAAAACCGCACATGTAGAACTCCTAGTTTTTTTTTAAGCCTCAGGAGTTGAAACTACAATTCCCCAGGAATCCCTGAATGATATTTGTGCAGTCAAGGTGTGTGCTTGTACCTAACAGAATAATCAAATCAGAGGGACGATGCTCTCGTGATTCAATCCGAATAAATTCTTTCTCTGGTGAGTAAGTCAACAACGCTTTTCTTCGTCTGAGGGTGACTGTGAGGTTCTGAGCTATTTAACACTACACCGACAATCAATGTTCAAGCATATGTCATCCAGAAGAAATACTTGGGAAAAAACTCAACTGAGCATTGTTTGTGGTCCCACTGATGGTCAACAAATAGTTAATTGATTTTTCCCGAGGCTTTGATTTGAAGAGAGGCTCCACGGTCAATTCAGTTTTGTGCTGCATTTATTTTCCTTGTGAAAGTGGGAGAAAAAATTAAAAGTCTCTAACCTCAAATTAAAACAGTGTAAAATGCAATTTTGTTACTATCATTTCAGTGCAAATTTTGTCAACATCCAAAAATATCCAAATGGAAATGGAATTTTTCTTTTTTTAAAAGTTCCTTCATGAATTTTGATGAAATTCAATCAAGACAGCATTGAACTTGACCTTTTGACTGAACCAAAAATTCCTCTTCTTTTTTAAAAGTTCCTTCATGAATTTTGATGAAATTCAATTAAGACAGCATTAAACTTGACCTTTTGACTGAACCAAAAATTCCTCTTCTTTTTTTAAAGTTCCTTCATGAATTTTGATGAAATTCAATTAAGACAGCATTAAACTTGACCTTTTGACTGAACCAAAAATTCCTCTTCTTTTTTTTAAGTTCCTTCATGAATTTTGATGAAATTCAATTAAGACAGCATTAAACTTGACCTTTTGACTGAACCAAAAATTCCTCTTCATGAAATAAACAGAATCATTTGTTAATACTCAATGCCGTCGTGTTTAAAAATTGACTCTGAAAGTGATATTTTCCACTATTTAAGCGGGAGGTTAGATACTTGTAATTTGTCCACCAACTTTCCTAATGGAAACTATCACTTGGAAAATGAGTGCAAAACAAAATGAACTTTGACCTTGGAGACACTCTTTAAAGGGAATACGTTTTGGCAATCACTCTTAAAATGAATGGCAACAAAAAACCTCTTGGTTGGAAGTACAGCAGCTTCCGATAGTACACATTTTGAGAATCATTTCACTTCAAAGTAGTGTGGGTGTGTAAAAAAGAAAAATATCATTTTAATGTCCCAAAATTTGAGCAGGCCTGTGAGTGGACCCTTAAAAAAAGAGCTGAAACACTACATGATGTAAGAATGATCGTGGAACGTGAAGTGAGCGCACGTCACGCACTTACGCTGGTCGAATTGGGGCACCCCAATTTCTTTTTTTACAAAAAAACAAAACAAAGCGGGAAATACAAAATCGGCACGGTCAATGAAAAAGCAGATATCCGCTTTAAAGTGGAGATTTCACAGGCCTGTTTGAACCTGAGAAACATTTCTCAGATTATGTATTCCTATTAGGGATTATTCTTCCTGTGTGGACATATTCTCTCCGGATTTTGGGCGATATCTCAAAAACGCGACCAACATTTGAAATGAAATTTTCACAGGTTAGTTTTAAGTAAACATCTACGTTTATTATAGGATTAAAACAATTGAATGGTTCCAAAAACCAAATGTATACTTTGCCTTTGAATAAAAAATAAGTCTTTTATAGTTATTATGAATTCTCAGTCTTCCTGAGATCTTTCCTCAGATTAATTTAAAAGCGCACACAAAGGACCAGCGACTTTGCATCAAATTAAATGCAAAAAAATATAAATAAATTAAAATGGACACACAGGAGAAAATCTTGACAAAAGTAGTTCTTTCACAGAATAAGCACTTCCTTTAGTATAAGCAACTGGGAATAGTGCATAAATTCTAAAGAATGCACAAAGGACCACAAATTTAGCATCAAATTACATGAGAAAAAATAAACAAAATAAATAACTGGACAGGCAGGAGCCAAGCTTGGCAAGTAATTTTTAAGATAACAATGTTCTCTTTCACAGAATGAACGCTTCAATTGGTAAAATTGCTCAGAATAATGCAATTTGTTTGGGTTTTTCTTAAATGTTGTCACCAGATAAATTCTAAGGCACGCACAAAGGACCACAAATTTTGCCCCATATTAAATGCGAGAAAAAACCTGAGCATGTCCAGTAGGAACAGAGCTTGGCAAGAAATTCTTAGATTCCGGTGTTCTCTTTTTGAAGATGAGTCCATGGGTTAGTCTGCTGGGAGTAATTCCTTTCATTAGAAAATGACTGTGAATACTTTTTCTTCAAAGGTTTCTTTTTATGGCACGCAGCACTGACATTTATTGAATCTCGAAGTTAATGCAATTTATTTTGGTTTGTCACAAAAGAGAAATTTTCTTTCCAATTCCTATATCCTACTATACACATGTAGGTAGATAACTAGATCTTTCTTGGGCAGAGATACCATAAATGGAAGTTTATATACCAGGAGTATATAATACCAGGAGTATATGTTAAAATTTGTAGATGTTTTAAAAGAGGTAAACAATAATGAAGAAATAACCGATATGATGAAAATTTATGGTTTGCCAATATATGATTTGCAAAAATGATGGATTACTTTTAATGTTTTATGTTTTTCAGAATTTTATCTTATTTTTATAAACTTGTATTTTATGTGAAACTGCCAAATAAATAATATTGATAATAAATAAATTGTTGACAGAAACTTTGCTTTACAAGAGCAGGCTGATTCCTAAATGCATATTGGCCTTCACTGCACACAATGCGGGTCGAAATTGGCCAGGAAAACCTATATTATAATTCAATGAATGAATGAATGACACCCAGATTTGTTCACTGTACGCCAGAGGCAAAATATGCCTAAGTTCTAATTTGATAAAAATAGAAGATTTCAGAAATTTGTTTACTCGACAACGCAACAGAATGGTTGCGTACGAGTGTTTCACACCAAACTAAGCCTGCTTGTCAATTTGTCACTTCCTTTAATCGACACAGAACAAGTCATTGACAATATAATCTCATTACGAAATTGAATTTGCTGATGCTTGAAAAACCATCATTAGTAATATGAGGACTGTTTCTTATCAAAAGAGCAGTGAAGTGGCAACTTGCTCCTACATGTAGGTCCAGTGCTTGAAATTGCAAATTTTAATGGAAAAAATGGTTGAGTTTGTTTGGGTTTTGTATTGTTTTTCAAATGTTTTTTTCAGCACCTGAAAGTGCGATGCCCTAAAAGGAAGTTAAATGGCACTAGGCTTTGGTCATACCTTAACGAGAAAGTGCACATGTTGGGCCCCACTGACAACCCCCCCCCCCCCAAAAAAAAAACACCACAAAAAAACAACCCCCCCCCCAAAAAAAACCCCAAAGAACAAGCAAACAAACTAACAAACAAATGAAAAACACATAGGGATCTCATGGTGTTAATGCACTATTAAGAATTGTGTTAATGTGGATGTTGAGTTTGGCTAACTCCTTAATTCAAATATTTTCCAAAAACATCCCCAAAATAACATTTATACTTGAATCATTGTCATTGCTTTTGCATGCCTCAGACTCGAGAGTGGTATCTGACTTTATGACTACGGCTACGCCTACAGCCGGATTGCCGTATCATTATGCGTTGAAGTATAGGACGTCCTTAGCAACGTCCTTAGCAACACCCTTAGCAACAGTTGTAGCCGTAGCTGTAGCAGCCAATTCAGATGAGGACTAAGCCTCAAAAAAATTAAAAACAATAAAAAAGAGAGAGAAAATAATCACAAAAAATAAAAGCCACAGAGCTTTGGGTTTGTACTTACCCTCTGTAGTTCAGCCAGTGATTTAGCCATGCGTGCAATCAGCCTGTTGAAGCGTTCAAGCTCCTGTAGCAGCACCACGGTGGTCGGGGAGATCTCCAGGCCGTACTTCTTACGGATCTTATCCAGCTCGAACTGCGCGGGAAGTTTGTTCTGGATGTCCGAGGCGATGTTGGCGATGAAATCCTCCCGGCTGATCCCTGCACTGGTTTCGCCTATGAAGTGAAACAAACGATATTATGATTTACCAACTGCATGACTTTTAAGAGCAATCATCGAGTTCTCAATAGTAGCTTTGGTTTCTGTTACTCTGATTTGACACTTGGCACTAGGAATACTACAGGGGAACAAAATAGATGTTTTTTAAATTATTGACCTCTTGCTTGACGCGCAGCACATTACACACGCCTATTCCTTTCCCTTTTTTTGATTCATAATGCAAGGGGTAAATAGACGCCATCTTTGGGGGCAAATTGGGCTTTGACTTTGAGCCGGGCGAAGTGTTCTAATTTTTCTACGCAGTCAATTTTTGTTTGACCGGTCATGCAATTAATTTGATAAAACTCCTCCGTACTGTACAGTTGTGCGTTAACAGATTGACTATCATCACTGCCTGATAATGTTAATTGGTACCATCAAGCTAAATATAGCGACTTTAAACAGCTAGAGTATGAGAAAGTCTCACAAGAAGAGCCAAGAATATTTGATAAATAACCAGTGCAAATGCTGTAAATCAAGGAAATACAGTGAAATATTTTTTAAAAGGAGGGATGGAAACAATAATCTGCTGCGGAATTAGAAACTTTAAATTGCTCCAGTAGACTGAGCTTTGGACTGGGCTTAATTTAATTTTTTGTATCTCCCAAAAATTGAGACATCTTGACATCTCATCTTATTAATCTTGTTCATCGTATGAAGTAGGCACAGTTGGGCAGAAACAGTTGGGAGAAATAATCTCAAATTCAAAGGCCTGTTGATCGACAAAACCCCTAAAACTGTTCTCATGCTCCAATAATGGTGGTGGAAGGAAGGCGTTGGGGGCAGCAAACCTGTTTGTGGTTGGAGCTCCACCAGTTGAGCCCACATGTCCCTGGCTGCCTGAGTGTAGTAGTTAATCTCAGCATTGGGGTGAAGTCCAAATACCTCTGGTGTGTTGGCTAGCGGCAGAATCTCTACGGCCTCTGTAGGGGGAATCAACAAGAATAAGTTGCTAAGAGTGAGGTCAATTATATGTTACTCTGACCAATATCAGTCATTCTGTGGCATATTTTATCTTTGAGAAAGCATCTGGTAGTTTCATTATTACTATTATTATTATCAATATTATTTATTTTCTTGTTAATTCGGCCGAGAGTTTAACAGACACACTACAATACACACACTATGTGTTGCATACAATCTGTGCACATCACTCTTCAGCACTGTGTGGACACACATAAGTCCACACAGTGTTTCAAGTCACTACATTAAGTGGACCTCTTTTGTTCTCAGGTCCACACCTTAAATGCTTAAACAAAAATACCTACAAGTGTTTCCATTTAAAATCTTATGAAAAGTAGAACAATTTAAAAAAAGAATGCATCACTGATGTTAGAAAGGCAAGAACTATTGGTCTGTCAATCTGGTGAGCACAAAAATTTGCTAAGCACAGAAACATCTTGCTTAGCACAAACAGGTTACCAGCCAAATTGCCATAAAATGTACAATAATACAACCAGCGCCCTGCTATATGTTCTCTTCTTTGCAAAGAAATTTGCCAAGCAGTATTTTCTGCTCAACAGTTTTTAGAAATTGAGCCACGGTCAACAAGTTAGTGGGTATTCTTACGGATGTAGTTATCCTTGGGACCAATCTCTGGGATGCAGTAGTCCACCTCCTTATTGCAGTAGAAGTGAAACGGCTGGAAGGCATCAAAGATAAAATCACCCATGTACTCATCCATGTAGGTGTTGAGAACACGCCGGTCAAAGTTGTCGATGGCACGGCCTCCGTACATCACCTACAATCAGGAACAGGCAAAGATTTTTTTTAATGAAATACTCTGTACTCATTTCTAAATGACTGAATGACTTTGGCTACAGATATGGTCATTGGCTGCAGCTGCAATGTTGAAGAATAAGACCTTTCAAGTCGAAGCTGTCAATAGACCTTATGCATGACGTAATTCGAGTAGGGCGCCCTCGGCTAGAAGGTTGCTCATTGGCCTGTCAATGTTTTACCTCTAAGATGGTGGCATAACTTTGTGTCCACTACTGGCAGCAGTGCCAACATTGAAGAATAGGCCTTTTCAGGGATCTCGCCATCGCCAAAGCCAAAGTCGTCACGTCAAACTCAGCTATATATTGAAACATTTTTTTCAAGTTAGAGAATTGCAATAGACCTCATTTCCTATGATCTCAAAGAAATGGGAAATCCTCCCCCAGGGGTCGAAGGAAGGTTGCTTAGGTCTTCTCTGTTTCTCTGTTTGGCCCGAAGGCCAAAACAAAAATGGTTGGGAGTTTGGAATTTTGAGGTCCTTAAAAAACATGAAACCTGCCATACAAAACCTAGTTTGGTGTTTTTGTTTTTATCTTACGCAGGCATGATATTTGGTCCTTGGAAAAAAGTAGGAACTCTTCATTGAGTACAACACCTGACCTACATGTACACATGGTGTAGGCTTTAACAAAATTTTCAGGCTATTTAATCACAGTTTGTCCAAAGGCAAGTTTTTCCAAAGGCAATTTTTTTTCTTTTTCAATCAGGCTAAAGTAGGAAGAACATCATGCCTGCTTACCTCACCGATAAGATACTTAAGACTGTTCCATGGGATCTTAGAGTCTCCTTGCTCATATGTCTTAGTCAGGTACGTCTGTAAGATATCCATGCAGACCCTAAAGTCAGACTCGTTGAAGTCATACGGCACGTTCCAGCCGATCTTGCCGTACTTCCGGCGCTCCTGAACGACGGCGTGGAAGAAGGCGAGGACGAAGACCAGAGGTTTGAAGGCCTCGTGAGGGCAGTCTTCAAGAACCTGGGCGGAGATCTTGTGGTAGTTACTACGGAGGTTCAGCTTCAGACCGTTGGGAGGTTCTGTCACCACCTGAGCATGGACAAGAAAAATTAACAATATATTGTTTAAAATAATATAATGCCCTTGAATAATTTGTATTGCTGGCAGAGCTGCCAACATAAGCATCTAATTGCAATCAGGGAGATATTTAGAATGACATTATAATAGGGAAAAGGTTTCCACATTCAAGGAGATTCTCAAATTTGATCATCAGAACATGGAATGATTGGTTTATTTTCAGGGAACTTACTGCAGAATCAGTGTTGGCAGCTCTAGGCTGGTGAAATGTATGACCCACAAAAAACATCAAATATATGAATCAATGAAAACAATTTTTGTTAAATTGATAACTGATGCTCTATTTGTGTAATGAAATATTTAAAAGTATTGTATGTTTGTAATGCTTTTAGCGCGAATATGACATAATAACTAGTTTAGTTAAGTAATTTTGAAATCTAGCATTATTTTGTTTGTTCAAGATAAAAATATAACAAAACTAGTAATTTTACTGATTCTGTATCCACATAAGGGTGGAATGCTATAATAAAAATCTGTCTGACTGATATTTGGGGAACAACAATCAGATTTCTAATATGCTATGGGAGTACAAATCGTGACATCCGCAACGTCAGACACTGACCTTGAATGACCTCTGCAGGATACCAATTGGGAAAGCAGGTGTCGGATCCGTGGTCAACCACAGCCTGAAATCAGGATGTGGCTTGATGATCCTCTCCAGTGCCTTCTCGAGGTCTCGTAGCCACTTGGCGAGAAGGTGACAGTTCTGTAGCATGAGCCACTGACCGCGGGCGATGGCCGTCTCAAGAAGTTGAAGAGCAACCTGGGTTGAAGGAGGTCATTGTCAAAAATATAAAACAAATTCTATTGAGTATTTTTTTCACAAAAGAGTTTTTAACTCTGGTCTTTCATACCAAAGACATGCAAGAAAGTAGATAAGAAAAGATAATCACTATTTGCTGACAAGTTACTTATGGAAACTAAATAAACGTATGCTGTTAAATTGGCTAGATGTGTATATTAACCAAATTTCAAACTTTTGAAAGTTGGCAAAAGAATTTGGCTACAAAACTTGTCAGGTATGCATAACAATTATTTTGTTTTCTTCAACTTTGGCTCTTCAAAAAAGAAGTAAGAAACTGACAATAACGACAGGAGTACAAAAGGTACAAAACTAAAACCAACAAGAATGATTAAATAAATGAAGAGTGGTTTAAAAATATAAGATTCTGAGCACCTCTAGCCACCAGACAAGCTTGGTGGTCTAGTGGTAAGACATCTGCTCTACTATGGCAAAGGTTGGAGGTGTGACTCCCACCCGAGTAATGTTACTTGTTTTTCACAGGACTCCGGAAAGTACTAAGTGAACAGTGCTTAACACACATCGATGTAAGGGTAAATCACAAATGATATTATTTATCCCCGATGCAAAATCAGATTGATTATGATTGTTATTTACAACTCACCTTTTCTTGGCCCTGACCCATGGAGAGGAACTTCAGCTTGTTACCCCCAAACCCTGACCGCTCCGCCAGCTTAGTCAGATCACTAGCGGGGTCAGAGCCGGGACTCAGAATGAAGACGATCGGGGAGAACGGCGTACTCTGCTCAAAGATAGACTCGAAGCTGATGACCGGCGGGGTGACGTACTTCTCTCCCATGCGGGATGTGACGTAGTCGGTGACGGCGCGGTAGACACGGTCGATACGGAAGCAGCGCAGTAGGAGAAGGCGTTGGAACTCGGACAGAGTGTCTTTGTATTTACCCGGGAAGGGACTCTGCTCTGGGGTGTCTAAATCATACCACTGTTAACAAGAGAGGAGAGGAAATAAAATACTGACTTGAGTGTTTAATTCAAAACACGGCAATGGACAAACAAAAAAACAAAACAAAAACCATCTGTGAGACATGACTACCCTTTGAGATAAATGGAATGGTCCAGTCTGGGATATCAAGGAATATGACATCCCCAGGTCATTACACTTTGGAGAAATGGCTTAATTAGTCATTGGAGAATTGATTTATTGGTACTGTCTAGCCCTTAAGAGTTTTAAAGACTGGAACCATAATCTGCAGCTTACTGGGTATATTTTATAATATTTTTGGGTTGAACAAAGACATGTTGACCAGAGCAGGACTTGAACCTGTAACCTCGGGTTTACATCAAAGATACACAACTACTAATGAATACACATTTGTCTGACCTCCTTCCACACTGTATTGTTTTTCTCCACATCGTCCGGTAGCGTCGTGAAGACGTCAGCCATCTGGGCACACTTGATGATATCCTCCCAGCCCTGCTCAGGGATCCACATGTGAGGCCGGGCACGCCGGCTCTTCTCCAGTGAGAGGTTCCCCTTGATGAAGAAGTCTAACTCATCCTGGGGAAGCTGGTCCTCGCTCTGCTCCAGCTTGATGGTCATCTGGAATGAGAAGAGCAGCTTGTGCTTCTCAAACAACCCTGTGGAAAGAGAATGGTGTCTTTAAAATGTTGCTCTTAAATAAAAGGGGGTGAAATATATTGGCGTCACCCAAAAATACTGTGTTTTGAATAGCAGTGACTGGTCAATGCTTTTATGGAGCAGAGAGTGGTGCATGCAGCAGATATGCACTCATATGATGCAATGGCTTAGTAACAAAATAAAATTGGGTGACAATAACTATAATAATGTTGGACTGAACAAAGAAAAATTGCCAGCGCTCTACGAACTGAGCAATCTAGCCCTATGTTGGCGGTCTCCCTATTTTGTCAATAAATTTGTTCAGAAGGCAGATCTATCCAGTCAGTCTCCCTCGTGGTTTATTACTTGATTCAGGGCAAGCGTTTGTGTTTAGCAACTACCAGGGGTGCATTCCACTTGCGCAAACGTTGCTGATTCTCATGTCATGCATGTAGCTACGCAAAAGCGTGTCCCGAGTCATGTGACTTAGCAACTGTCTCATTAGTCTGAGGAATTCAACTTTATCAAATAATAAACCACAAGGGAAACTGACTGGGTAAATGTTTAAATGATTTTGGGTTGAACAAAGAAAAATTTACTAGAGCGGGATTTGAACCAACGACCTCCGGTTTAACGTGCCGGCGCTCTACCAACTGAGCTATATAGCCCTATGTTGACGGTCTCCCTATTTTGTCAATATCCTTGTTCGGGGGGTGCCAGTCAGAAGCCATTCAACCGCAAACTGCCGTGTAGCCAGGGATCACACCCAAGTATACGATACAACCTGGGAAGTGGCAGCCAGGGGATCACCTTAAGGGGATGCGACTTTTTATATCAGATATCAAATAATAAACCACAAGGGAAACTGACTGGGTAAATGTTTAAATGATTATGAATGAGTTTAAATGAATTCAACTTTAAGCGGTAACTTGTGACTAAGCTAGTCATTGTACCAGAAAATAATCAAATCCAACTTGTAAATGGCTTATTGGAATGAACAAATCGTACAAATTATGCCTAAAGACGTACATGTTAGTGTCTCTTACCAGTACAAGCGTAGTTATACACATTATGGGTGAGGGTATCCATGATGTTCCTCAACCTCTTCACCAAGATGGAGTCCGGAAGACTCTTCTTCAAGGAGAACTGGAAGACGTCCAGGTAAGCGGCCAAGGAGTACTGGTACATGGTGTTGATCAGAGCCATCTCAGACAGGACAAAGAAGAGAATGGCACCGCGCTTAGCGGCGGGGCGGTAGCCGTCGCGGAGCTTGTCGATGTCAATGGCTGTCTTGGCGGCAAGCTTGAGTTTGTCTGCAACCTAGATACGGGAAGAAGAGGTGAGGAATATCATTGGTATATTTTATTGATTTGAGTTCAAAGATGGAAATGTATAGTTTACTTTTCCTATTATATTGAAGCTTTGCATGGTGGGGAAGCCAAGAGGACCTACAGGCCAATTTCATGAGGCTGCTTAACACCATTTTGTGTAGAAGAAAAATTTGCTTAGGTGAAAACTCTTAGGTGAAAACGCTTAGGTGAAAACGTATTTCAGTTGGAAGCATCCCTGGATTAAGAGTGAACACTGAAATAAACCCTGTGCTGAGGGCAGTCCAGTACAAGCTTCATTAAATAGGCCCCTGGGTTCAATTTTATAGAGCTACTTAAGCCAGGGATGAGAGTCATTGCTGGCAAAAAAGTCTGAAACTACATGTTGGATCCAAACTTTAGGACGTAGGGCCTGTACATGAATGTTGAAATGATGGCGTTTCTACCTTTTGGTAACCCCTAGGGAGGGTTTGGAATTCAAAGGGTATTTTAGGAACAGTGTCCTAAGCACTAGTGAAGTAGATCAAAGGGCAGTCTTTCTTTTATGTGGAAAAATGAAAGGCTTTTTTTATTCACCAGGCTGACATAAAAAGTCTGAATTCAGACAAAAGTCTGACAAATCTCATCCCTGTTAAGCACAAAAAGTATCTAAGCACATTCAAATTATGCTTACCAGAATAAGGTCACCAGCCAAAACACCTTTCCACACACCATCATCTGTGAATGGTATCCTGCTCATTTTCGCTAAGCAGGGTATTGTTAAACACTATTTTCTGCTTAAGCAGCTCTATGAATAGGCCTCTGGATGTAAAGCAATGACAACCTCACCTCTGTGGCTTTGGATTTGGTCTCCTCCAGTGTCTGTACAAGCTCTACGTTATCCAACATGTTGCCCGTTGACGTGGCAAGCTCACGGAGCAGCGAGTCTTCAAGATCCTTCAGAAGTTTCTTGTTCTCGCTGGTCTCCATGATGAGGCGCTCTCGTTGCTCCTCCAGCTCCTTGCGCTCGAAGCCGACGATGACGCTGAGCAGCTGGTCTTCAAGACCCTACCAAGGATTAAAGAACACAGAGATCGACTTACTTGAAAACTTTTAAGTAGGATCTGAAACTTTGCACAGTGGAAAAACAATGTAGTAAGGTTTGCAGAGACACCAAGGACTATAGCCACTGGCACATCTTTAGGCATGGGTCATCTCGTCAGTCCCGCCACAAACTGACGGTTGGAGAAAAGTGTTCCTTTTGCATGCGAGGCCTTAAGTCTACTAACCTTGAGTGTGACAGTGTAGTTGATGACCATGGCTTTACCAAAGACAGACGGGGTGTACTTTGGGTTGGCCAGCTTGGTGTTGAGGTAGAGTCTGAAGTTAGGATCATAGTCTACCTCCTTGTCTCCTAGTATGATGAACTCACGGCCAGCAACACCTGACAGAAATCATAACAAGTCAAAGAGAAATGTATCCATCGCTACACAACAGGCAGGATAATTTATACCTTGATAAGCAATTTGATATTTTAGGAGCACCTACGCTGAACTAAATTGGCTTTGATAGAACTTGGGTGTGAGTACACATGTAATAAACCACATTCAATAGAGTCCATGCATTGCAGGCCATCACCCGCAAGCTACGTTTTCGCAACCACCAGACTCTGAAAAGGTATCTAGTTAACATAAATCTAATACTGGTTTTATGAGGAGAAAAACGAAATCAGATTGACATAAAAAGATCATCATGGCTGACAATGCAACAGAAGAGAAGTCAAAGAGAATTTTTGTGTAGAGCCTGTCCGCGGCGAAGTTTTTCGTCGCTTCAGTGCAAAAACGTTGTATCTCAATTTTGCAAAATCTTAATATCTTGAACAAAATGCTCCGTGCAAAAACAATGTTTCTTGATCGTACTTGTCTTTGTGTGTCCATCCAGGCTATTTCAAGCGAGGTAAGTTTTGACACTTGTGCGTAACGTAAGTCTATTTTAGGACATACACAATTTTTGCACTGACACATCGTTATGTTGTTGTCTGAACACCTACCTTTGATATTCTTCTCCAGTACATTGTCAATGACGGGGTCGATGTACTCATCAACGTCTTGAAAGAGGAACGGGAAGCCATACTTGATGGCCAACTCCAACTGCTTCAGGAAATCAGGATCGTTGAATGTACACACCTAAAAGAAGCAAAGAAAAAACAACAGAAATAAGAAGTCAATTTAAAGGAGTAACTAACTACTAAATGACACTGGAAGAGAGGAGACAGAGAGCCGATCTAATCACAACATTCATGATAATGAAGTGAAATGATCAGGTGAATGCAGATGTATTTTTTGAGCTCAACACCGAATCAAGAACAAGAGGACACTTGAAACTCAAGAAAAAGTCCTTCAGGCTAAGCTCAAGAAAATTCATCTTTTCACAAAGGGTCATTGAAGACTGGAGTCATCTCCCTTAAGAAGCAGTAAACAGCACCACAATACTGCATGTACTGGGGTTCAAGAAATAATGGGATAATACATGGTTTATTAATGGACTTAAAAAGCCTTCTGACACTTTCCACACCCCAGACTGACCACTTGGATCTGATGGAGGAGGTGTGCTGTATCAAGGTTAATCAAGGTAAATCATAATACGGTATTTCACAAAATGTACTTGCTTGAACAGTGATTTCGGCTGAGACAAAAACATATATAAAGGGATTTAATAACAAAGAATTCTATTCACATATCTCAATAAAAAGAAAGAGGCCACACAAAAGATAGTTCCCACTTGACGTCACACAGTGTAGGCAACAAAGTCTGCAATCCGTACATGCATTTATATCATTTGTTGAGCACACAACTGTGCGTTTTGCGTGAAGACATAACGAGTGGCATGCTGGAGCGTATCAACTTCCTTGCATGATCGAACCACTTTGCTGCATAAAACATTAGAGCGCTTGGCACAGCTCAAAGCAAAACCCAAGTTGCCTGCAAAGATGGCATTTATCTATGTTAGACTGATAAGTGAAGTGATGCAATCCCACACTTCAGGACGATGTTCTTTTTTGAATTTGATATGAAAGGTCAATCTCCACTGTTCATTCCCATCACAGCAGTGTAGAATGAAAGTTGGTTGGCAACATAAACTCTTTAGAAATTAAGCAAACTCTGATTAGTTGCTGAAACATCGTTTGACTAATATCGAAGTAAGCACAGAGAGGCCATTTCCGAATCAGTGGCTGTGACTGGATCACCACATTAACAGTATGGGATCTCCATAGCAACACCCTCAGCAACAGCCACAGCCGTAGCATCCAAATCGGACAAACCAAGTGCTTGGATGTCCCAAGGATTTTTTTTGATAGTATATAGTCGGGTACCTTGAGGTTGTTTTGCTCTTCCTTCTTCTTGATCCAGTTCAATGCCTGTTGCTGTGGATCGATACACAGTGGGAAGCGACTGGCTCTGGTAGTCAGGATACCGTTCTGGACTGAGAGCTCATCTGGGGGCAGACCCTCCGAACCCCATCTGTGAATATCAAACGATACATTGGTTTATTGACCGATATTTATGAATTTTTCTTTGATTCATATTAGTATGACGTTCTGCATTACTGCTCTTGCAATAATACCTGAGCCAATTAGACAACAAGTATCAATTTTTTTGCACACAGTACTACTAATGGGGTGTTTTGTGGCCGAGCCGTCTAGTGCACCAAACTAAATGTCTGGTGTTTCTCATCAGCAGGGTGTGGGTTCTGGTCCTGGTCTTGACACTTGTGTCCTTAAGCTTGACACTTGCGTCCTTAAGCGAGACATTTTTTACTATTCGAAAACCCTGAAAAACCAAAATAATAATAATAAGCACTTTAAGACCCCTGTATATAAACCACTATATAAAAACCTGTTATACACTGGTTTGGAAAAAGACATAATAGGATGGTTGTTTTGGCAATCCATGCTCTGCCAAATACAAACCAAGGTTTGAAACTTTGAATAGTGTGGAGAGTAAAGGGTAACTAGAGGCCTTTTCCAAACCTCGTCTGAGGCTCCAGCTCCGGGCTCTGTTTGATGTTAGAAACACCATGCAGAATGTACACTGCTCTTAAAATTGATTACGAAGCCCAAGCCGGAGCAGGAGCAAAAACCGAGGTCGGGAAAAGACCCCTAGGTTCAGGGTTAAAACCAAATGAAATAACAGTTCTGATTGGGCATATTCTTTGAAGAAGTTTGGGTTCTAAGAACAAGAGATGAGATGAGGGACTTCAGGCATCGTATGGTGAGGTATCAATGTAAATTTAGTTTGCAGTAACACATTGGTATCTATCTACTAGTTGTGTAGATTTGTTCTTTGAGAGCTTGTCTTGCTATTTACTCTACAGCTGCAGAGCAGATTTAAGAATTCCAGAGACTACTTAGTTCTGAAAATAAATGTCCTACTTATTAACTACTACCTGGGCAAAAGGTAGGAAATCAACCGGGACTACTCTTTCACTTAGTGGATCGAGGAGAGTTCTCGTTATTGCCGCGAGGCGAGTTCTTAATTGGTCTCAAGGTTTCGACTAGCCTGCTCTAGACATCGTCAGGAGACTGAAGAATGAGATGAGATAAGTCTTGGCATTTCAAACATTGTCCTCTCTGTGTCCCAAAGGCATACCAAGCTACCGAACCACGACTTGTTTCAGAACCACCACGTCTAGCAAGATGAGATTATAGTATGATTATCACTCGCGTAAATAATTTCTGCGTAAAACTAGCTTCCTATATCACCCATACTCAACACGAGATGTTCCAAATCTAGTAATTAGGTTTGCGTGTTTTCACACACCTGCTTATCTCTACATCATCCGTCAGCAGACTCTCAAGCCTGTATGGTTGGCTGAGTGGAATTGATCTCTCTAAGACGTCTTCCTGCCAATCCGTGTACACCATCTTATTACGGTATTCCCAGGTGAAGGCACCCACGTAGCTCAGGAACGCCGAGGAGATGAGGCAGTCGCCGAGGAGGCGGATACGACGCTGACGCAGCTCCTCAAGATCCTTGGTCCACCTGGGAGGAATACAACAAGACAATAGAGCTTTCTTAGTCTCGCACCGAGATCAGGTTTGTGGAAAGACATTTAAAATGTCGTTCCTGTTTACAACTTATGTACATCATCGTCCAGGTGGCAGGATCAGGGCTTAGCTTAATACTTTTAGCAACTAACGTCAAACCACACTTTTCTTTCTACTTACAAAAATATTTTCATATTCTGTTCACTCTTAAAGTTAGTGCTAAAGAGTGGTCATAAAGATTCACAACAATGCATTGCACTAATCTACTTTTTTTAGAAAAACAAATTAACGTAGAAGGAGTTTACAAAACTCTTTACAAAGTCTACAATTTTCTCCTCAAATTCATTTCGTATTCTGTTAATCGTAAATATGGGGCTAAAGAGACGTCACCGGTATTCACAACAATGCACTAATCTATGTTTTTAGAAAAAGTAAAAAGGAAGAAGTGTACAAATTTCTCCTCGAAAACACCTTGACTTGCAAATTTTTAAATATCATGTTTTTCAAAAATAAAAACCCAAAACAACAAGTTATTCATATAGTATTTTGCAAACCTTCAACACCTCCTTAATAGGGGACAGCTTTAAAATTGACCCCCAAAAAAAGAAAAAAGAAAAAAACTGTGGCAAAATTTGAAATGAAATTTTAGGGAAACAAACATTCACCACACACCTGACATTTTCCGAGCCTAAGCCAGAAATGAGCTTATCAGCGGCGATCAATCGTCGTTCCATGATCTCAGCCTCTTCCTGCAGCTGTTGTTTCCCCGTCATGGCTTCTTCGTACTTGGAGCCCAGGCCGGACAGCTCATCCTCCAGGGATTTCACCTCGTTGTTGATGCGGTCTAACTCTCGTTTGGACTGGTAGAAAGTACGCTCCAACCTTGCCACCTGGATGATGAAGAGGACAAATTTAAGGCATGTTTAGCGGTCCGTTAAATGGACACATTGCCTTCGGATTGGGCGCTTTGGGCTAAACAGCGTTTCGTATGAAATGAATACGGTTGAAAAGATGTTTTTAACATAGAATATAATGTTTCACACAAGCATCCCTCAAAATTGTGTGGTTTTCCTTTTACTTTGTGAACTAACACGGGCCGCCGATTTTTAGAATCAAAGTTTTGACTCCACAAAATTACAGATTGTGTTATTTCACGAGGTAAAAGGAAAACTACCCCATTTTTGAGGGATTTAACAGGTCTGTACCAGAACCTACTTTAATTAAATTGTTTGAAAATAGTGTTCCGCCTGCCATCAAGTCAAACCTAACATTCCACAACAATATTGTCAAAAAACTGATTTAATATTTTCTATGACCGAAAAATAATCCTACACAAGAAAACAAAAGGAATAGATTTTAGTTCAAATGAATTTTTCCTCCATGGTCTGTTCCAGTTCCTGCCTTCGCCGCATCATCAAGCTGATCCTCACCCAGTACGTAAAGAAGGATGCATCATCAGAGTTTGGAGTTCTACTGAAGACCATCAAAGCATACTGATCGAAACGTCAAGTTCTTAAGCCACCGGTTCTTTTCAGATCCACCACAACTCATAGAGCGATTGTGACATGGTGTTACTGCAAATCTTACGAGATCCATCGTTAAAATAAATAGAAAAAAAAGTCTACCTTCTCTCTCTTAGGCTTGATTTCCCTGGCGACTGAGCAGTAGCCCATCACAGCGAACACAAACTTAAAGAGACCTGCTCCGGCGCGAGAGACTGACTTCATCTCCTCAGCTGATGTGTCCATGTCCTTCAGAAATCCACGGACAGTCTTGACCTGAGAGGAAAATGAAGATATTTGTTGATGGCATTTACAACTTCTGGTAACGCCTGGAGTTATAGATTCCTGACAGGATTTGGGAAATCGGTTAGGAAAGGAGCTAATTTTAAGTGGTTTGCCTGAATTTGTTAGGAAAAGAACTATCCAAATTATTCCCCAAATTAATATTAATATCATTATAAATTAGCATTGAATAAAGATTATTATTTGTATTTCACCCAACAGAGATGTGCGGTAATCATTGTATACTCGGTACATTCCCAAATCATGTGAAACTTGATTAACTTTGGACTTACCTGCCATTTCGTTGTTGTTTTTACAAAGTGACAAATGTGTCAAAAATCGAGAAATTTAGCAAATCAGGGTTTTTGTGAATTAATGATGTATTCAATGCGGTTACATTTTCCAAAAGTTTCAGGACTTAATACGTGATATTTTCTTAATTACACTATTTAGAATAACCAACAAATGTTTTACATTTTTTGTTTTTACGAAGTGACAAAATTCGCCACTGAAGTCCATTGAACTACATATTACAGGAACAGTGTCAAAATAGATGTGGTTTAACGTTTACGCTTTTAAGAAGTGACAAAAACCTTTTATTTACGGTTTTTACGCATTGGTTTGTACACAGCGCTCTGCGAGCAGGTCTGGTTTTTGTTTTTTTTACGAAGTGACAAATGTGTTTTGAATTCATTACTCATCAAAACAGTCGCAGAATATTTAAAAAAATTCTTATTTGATATAAAAAAAATTGACAGTTCTGAATGACTGAGGAATTACGCTTTGTTTTGATAGAAACTTTAAAAGAAAAATTAGTAGGCAGTGTCCTAAGAAATAGTTTGAAAAACAGTTCAACTTCAACTTCTAAAAACATGTATTTTTGGCTGTGGGGCTAAATAATTGCTGTTTAAAAATGGCGATGATTTGATTGATGACACTTTAAATTGTTACTTCTAAAGCCAAAGCCACAACAGCATACCTGTGTCTGTCCAATTCCATCCACATCCATTTCAGTAAGTGACTTCAGGAAGTTTGCCTCGGCCATCATCCCCTTTGCTGACTTCCATGATACCTCCCTGATGCCACGTAACACCACGATACACTCGCACACCATCTGGACAAGCTTCGGAGGCTTGGCAAAAGCTCTGAGGAGAGGAAGGCGCATACCAATCAAATTCACGACATTTTTGAAATAGACTACTTACAATTCGTACACATAGGAAAAGAAATAATGACCTGCAACTATATTGGATTTCAGGCATTGCATGGTGAGGAATCAATTTGTATTTGGTTTGCAGTAACACAATGTGTATATATCTACTTGCTAGGTAGATTTTGTTCTTTGAGAACTTGTCTGGCCATCTTAGAATTAATTGTTTGTTTTGTGCTGTTTCTGTCTGGCCTTTACGATTAATATTGCCTTTAATTATTAGCCCGTGTTCAATTGCTGCTTTATTTTAATGTTACTTGGACTTTCAATCTTTAAATCCATTCATTAATTTCTGTCATCCTAATACCTATCCTATTCTATATTGAATTATCTGTTCACTCTCATGTATGTCTGTTTGATTGTTGCAAATTTGGTCGAATAAATAATAATAATAATAATACTAGCCTTCTTATTTTCGGCCTATTTTTATTATATAAAGTAAGCTTTAAAGGTAGAGTTATAAATTGGTAAATACTCCAAAAATTAATGACCATAAAAACTTACTTGGTGAAAGCACTCCAGCTTTTAACTGTTTTGAGAAAGGATACCTTTTGAAGAAATATGGTTTGGATAACTTTTCACCCCAAAAAGTTTGAATCTGAGAAACAATTCATGCATGAATCGTTTCTCAGATTGCTGAAGGTTAGTTTCTGAAAGGTTGGCGAATGCTGCAGCCAGAGATGTGCTTGGCACCCGCTGTCACCTCGCGAAGCGTGGTTGGGTTCAACGTTCTTGTGAAAATACCTTGACAGTTTTTGGAGGCTTTTTTGCTTTGTTATAAACTCAACACACATAGATAGTTCCTGATTGATGCTATCTTTACCAGCATTTTGGGTTTTGGTTCTGAGCTGCAACAAGCGTACTAACTTTTCTACACAGCCAAGTAGTTCACCGAACATCCATGCAAGGAATTTGATACAAATCCTGTGCGCGGCATGCAATATTTGTGCATATTACATTGTTGAGCGATTTTTTAAATTATTGATGTGCCAGAAAAGATGGCGGATTTGAACCTTGGATACATTTATTCACAATTGTTATGGAGTAATTTATTCACCGAAAAACATTGCTAGTTAAATATATTTCTATTTAAGTCAAAACGGAGAGCCTCACTCACCTAATCTCAGTGACGTCTGATTTATCCAAGTCTTGCAGAGCAATGCGAGCAGCTTCTAAGGCAGGCAGGGCTTCAGCCAAAGACTCCTCAGCATCTTTCTGCATGGATACAATGAATATAAATATTGAGTGTCATTCAAGGTAAGATTGCTTTAAATTTTATTTACCCTTTTATATAATTTATTTTAAAAAAAATAAATAAAACAAGATTTTAAGTCATACTACCTATACACCAATGAGACTGCGCAAATCAATTGCTTTAAATTCTATTGACCATTGTTCACTAGGGATTTTAAGCTGATCCACACGTAGCGCACAAGTTAGTGAGATGTTTTTATCATTTACCTAGAGAGTTTCCCCAGTGGTTAAAAAGTTGCATCCCCTTAAGGTGATCCCTTGGCTGCCGCTTCCCAAGTTGTATCGTAAATACTTGGCTACAGGGCAGTCAAAGGTTGTATGGCTTCTGACTGGCACCCACAAACAAGGATACTGACGAAATAGAGAGACCGCCAACATAGAGCTAGATAACTCAGTTGGTAGAGCGCCGGCACATTAATCCGGAGATCGTTGGCTAATAGAGAGACCGCCAACATAGAGCTAGATAACTCAGTTGGTAGAGCGCCGGCACATTAATCCGGAGATCGTTGGCTCATATCCTCTTTCTATAACTCAGTTGGTAGAGCGCCGGCACATTAATCCGGAGATCGTTGGCTCATATCCTCTTTCTATAACTCAGTTGGTAGAGCGCCGGCACATTAATCCGGAGATCGTTGGCTCATATCCTCTTTCTATAACTCAGTTGGTAGAGCGCCGGCACGTTAATCCGGAGATCGTTGGCTCATATCCTCTTTCTATAACTCAGTTGGTAGAGCGCCGGCACATTAATCCGGAGATCGTTGGCTCATATCCTCTTTCTATAACTCAGTTGGTAGAGCGCCGGCACATTAATCCGGAGATCGTTGGCTCATATCCTCTTTCTATAACTCAGTTGGTAGAGCGCCGGCACATTAATCCGGAGATCGTTGGCTCATATCCTCTTTCTATAACTCAGTTGGTAGAGCGCCGGCACATTAATCCGGAGATCGTTGGCTCATATCCTCTTTCTATAACTCAGTTGGTAGAGCGCCGGCACATTAATCCGGAGATCGTTGGCTCATATCCTCTTTCTATAACTCAGTTGGTAGAGCGCCGGCACATTAATCCGGAGATCGTTGGCTCATATCCTCTTTCTATAACTCAGTTGGTAGAGCGCCGGCACATTAATCCGGAGATCGTTGGCTCATATCCTCTTTCTATAACTCAGTTGGTAGAGCGCCGGCACATTAATCCGGAGATCGTTGGCTCATATCCTCTTTCTATAACTCAGTTGGTAGAGCGCCGGCACATTAATCCGGAGATCGTTGGCTCATATCCTCTTTCTATAACTCAGTTGGTAGAGCGCCGGCACATTAATCCGGAGATCGTTGGCTCATATCCTCTTTCTAGTAAATTTGTCTTTGTTCAAAAATATCTTGCTGACTAAATCAACAAAATGCTGACCTTTTCAACAGCAATGACGACACTCTGCTCCTCGATCTCTTTACTCTTGCCCAGAGCAGCCTTTTTCTTCTCGGTGGCCTTCTCCGTCCTGGTTGAGATCTCTCCCAGGAGTATCTCGCAGGCCTCCGTCTTCTCTCCAACGGCTACCTTCTGCACTGCCAGCTTCTCATTCAGCTCATTCAACTGGACACTTGCCTCTGCCAGCTTGGCCATACCACCTTCAAGACGCTTGCACTACAAAAAAACAAAAACAGACATGCAACAATTTTAATGATGGATCTTTTAATGGAAAGTTAAAAATACAACTCTTTCATACTTGTAACGATCAAGTACTGTGATTGGTAATATTTTACAAGGAGTGATAAACCAAGACTAACAGAAATTCTAAACACTTAGGGACCATTAAGAACGAATTAAGAATTAAGAACGCGTTCGTGGCCGCATGGAGTCGTTCCAAAATTGTTCTGGCCCCTTGCAAAGATGGGATTTGCGCTCCAGTGATTTTTAGGTTCCCTCATTACTGTTGGTGCCTTTTGTTGGTTGGATTACAGGGACAAGGCAGTGCGAAAGTAGCCCACAAAGGAGTGAAGGATTAGTGTTTGAGGTCTAGCTCAGGTATACTAGGGTTTATCTAAGCTGATTATAACTACACAGTGGCATTTGGCCAACACCATTGTTCCTTTGTTATACAGTAAGTCTCCCTCAAGACCTGGTGATTGCAAAAGAAAGCAAAGTGTGACAGTGCGTGACAATGTGTGGGTTTTCTTTTGTTTGAGCTTGCACACAGTGGCCATGCCCTTGACATAATTTATCCATGCTCCCTTAGGAAAAACTGACTTAACAATTTAGGCACTTTGGTAGACATGGGAAATGGGCGACTACGTACCTGTGTGAGAATGTACTCATCTCTATCATCAAGCAGCTTCAGGTAGGTGTTGATGAAGTCCAGGTAATTCTTAGGGGTGACGTAGTTATTGCGACGTAGCTTCTGCTGGAACTGCACACTGTAATCACCGACTGACTGGTGAACGAACACCACGTGTTTGACGACGGAATCGCGGTGTTCGTCAGGTATACTCTTGATCTGAAGGGATCGGGGAAAAAGGTTTTAAGTTTTTATTCCTTGAATATAGATATTTCCCACTTGACGTCAATGATAGTTCCCACGATTATTAAATGCACGACTATGCGCTATGCGTAAATACCGCAAGCAGCACGCAGGATTTATCAAATTCCTTTCTTGATTGGTTGGTGAACCACTTGACTGCGTAGAAAAATAAGAACGCTTGACGCAGCTCAAAGCCAAAACCCAAATTGCCTGTAAAGATGGCGTAATATTGAAAACTATCTATTGATTGTTCTTCAAAGACTTCAAAGAATTGTCATTAAATTGTTGCTCTGACCTTTTCACTGTTATCCTTTCTTCAGCAAATTGACCCGCAATAAATCTTTATAAATATATATATATTAGAGTAGAAAATTACCATATTTACAGCTCCTTAACTTAATAGATAATTTTTGCATTGGGGATAATGAATATAATTTGGTTTTTACCCTAAACTGATGTATGTTAAGCACTGTATACTCAGTACTCAGTACTCAATAGCTTCTTAACTATTTTTAACTCTGGCCCTGTCCTTGTGAATTCATTGAACGGTGGCTTAAAAACTGCAAATTCATGAATTTTGGCTTAGAACCCTTCAGCATAGCACCATAATCCTTTTACAAAGAAGCAACGCTGTCAGTTTGGGTATAATGGAAAGCTATTGAAGGGAAAAGGGCCATTCAGATTACTCATGGTTACACATTTTTTCCAATTTTTTTTTGACCCACCCACCAAACCCAAATGTTGATTTTTAAATATTGACAAACTATTTAATATACAGTATACACTAAAGAATAAAGTAATGCCTCAAATGAAGCAGATATTTTAGATCAATGCTCTCCCAACTCAGGAATTTTCAATGAATTTTCCTGGCTTCCAGTAAACAACTTTGTAGTTGAAACATACACAAAGAATTTGTTTACATATCCCCATCAGGATATCAAAACAAGGTTGACCAATAACAACGGAAAGCACAGACATAATACACATGACAGATGATCTGGAAGGGGCCGCTACGAGCATTTTTCACCTGAATTTTTATTTTTTTCTTCTAATGTTCTAATGGTAAATTGAATTTTAATTTCCAGTTATTTCTTTTGACCCACCCACTCACAATTTCAAAAGAGAAATATGTAAACAATGATTATTCTGAATGGCCTCTAAGGTAAGATATACTCACATCTTCATGGCCAAGAAACACCGACGCCACAGCAGTCAGTGCCTGGATTGGCCAGGGCATAAACCAATCAATGCTGCAGTTGTTGACGAGCCCCGGGAAGTTACGACACCTTGTCCTAAGAGTCTCACCCACCGGCGACATCGCCAAGACAATGTGAAGATTGTTAGCGCACTTATTGATGAAGTACTGCCAGATGCTCTCACGGGTTGGTGGGCAGCCAGCCTTTGTGGCCTCCGTCCGCATCTGGCCGACGATGGCTTCCTTCTCATCGTCGGGGAAGAGAGCTGGTACCATGCCCGAGGTGAGCATGTTGTTGATCAGCTCCAAGAAGCTCTCCTGAGCGACGTGCTGATCGGTGAACAAGAAGACCATCTTCTTCCTCTCTATGCCCAGTTTGTTGTACAGGACCTTAAGTTCATCTCGGAAGCTTGACTCATCGTAGCCGCGGCTGAGTTTGATCTCAAAGACCTCGCAGCCGGCAGTGAAAGAGGCCAGACGGGTCAGACTCTGTTTGCCACTTCCACCTGTTAGAGACAATTGGTTGATGTTTGTTTTTAAAACATTAATCCTACACAGCACATATATTTACTCAAGACATGGTTTCAACAAAGATTACAATTCTGAAGTTGGCTTATCCTGATGCAGACAATCTGTAACAGCCGACTAAAAGCCAATAGCAATCTCTATGATAACTTGGTCCTCATCTCAAAATCCCTGCATATTGCAGTCAAAGCTGTATTTTGTGTCGCAGTTTCCGCAGCCAATTCCAGGGTTTGAACTAGCCTCTTTTCACCAGGCACGTTTGGTGGTCTAGTGGTAAGACACCTGTCATAGATTGGCTGGGATACCAAGTTCGAATCCCACTAGAGTAAACACCTGTGGATTTTGTTTTCCTGCACAATTCAGAAAAGCACTGAGTATACAGTACTTATCATAAATAACTGTAGGTTTAAATAAAACTAATATTCTTTCTACTTGATGCAATTATTACATAAGTTACACAATTATTTTGTTGACATATATAATACTAGTGGCTTCTTATATAGCGCTCAGGTCCGTCACTCAGTGACGCTCATGGCGCTTCAACATTATTACCCCTGGTCACTGGGCCATTTTTGTGTCATTCCTTTAACCATCTCAGCTCCCTGGGGAGTATACAGCCTGTGCTGCCAAATATGTAGCGCATCAAGCTAAATCAATCACAAGAACCATCTCTGCCCTCACAGGTACCCATTTACCCCTGGGTGATGAGAAGCAATTATAGTTAAGTGTCTTGCTCAAGGACACAAGTGTCACGACCGGGACTCGAACCCACACTCTGCTGATCAGAAACACCAGAGCTTGGATCCGGTGCTCTTATCCGCTCGGCCACGACACGCTATTAAAGGAATACAGGAATTTGAAAGTAAGCTGGCTTGTACCATTCCAGAGGTTATGAAATAACAACCAAGAGGTGAAGACAATTTTAATGGGTGCAATATTTGCATAGAGGATAAAGAATCACATCTGGTGTTTTAACCTACACCAACATCAGACTTTTTCAGTGACTGGCCAAACTTAGAGATTAAACTCACCGACACCGACCAAGAGGGCGTGACCTCTGTCCATGCGGATGACCCTGTGAACTCGGTTCAAGTGATCCAGAGCATCTTCAAACAACACCAGATTCATCGGGGTCTTGTTGTCGTTGTACTCCTCTAAGATCTAGAAATAAAATACAGAAGAAAACGTTAACCTTTTATTTTTTCGAAGTGTTTTGTGAGTACATCTGGGATATTTTCAGCGAGATACAGCGTTTTGACAATTTCAAACTTGTATCATAAGTGCTGTTTTAGGAGATACAACGTTTATGGACTGACACGACAAAGTCCATGGACAAATTTAACTTAAATTTGCAATTAGAAGCAGGTATAGATAATACCTCTTGAAAGAGGGCCTTGGCTGCCTCAAAATCTTGTATATCTTCATAGAGTCTAGCTTCACCCTCATCCAGTGCGGTACGGTAGTCACCAAAGAGTAGAGGCTCCTGCATTGCACTCTCTAAATGCTCCTTAAAATGCTCCTCAATCACGTTCTTCATGTGACCCTGGAAAAACAAGAGAAGAGATCATCATCAGAAATAAGTCAGATTTAAAAGATGTTAATTTGAAAAAAAAATACTAAAAATTAAATAAAATTTACAATTCTGATTTTGATACATCTGTTAGAAACCGCTGTCATGTTAGGCTTTCACTTTAAGAGTTAGAGACTAGATTTTAAGAAAACTTGACTAGAGTGGGATTTGAACCTGCCACCAATTAAGATTGATGCACATCTTTAGATCAATCTTTGCTTTTTGGGTCTCTCACATAGAACTTAAAAACGTTCAAATGCTCTTCTAAATTTCGATTCACTCTACAATTGGCAAATTTTTTTAAATTAGTAGTAAACCTGTTACAAGGTGCTACTTGTAAATAGATGGGTCTTATAACAGCCAACCGTAGCTCTGAATACCAATAAAGTGCGTTATAAGACCTGCTTTTTATTATTATTAGTACTGGGAAAATAGAATTAGCTGTTGCAAACTGCTTACCAACCAAAAGAACCTATGGTGTAAATGCAGAAAGTAGTTAAAAGCACTGGACACGTTTGGTGATTACTCAAAATATATATTAGCATAAAAACTTACTTGGTAACGAGCAACGAAGAGCTGTTGATAGTATAAAATATTGTGAGAAACCACCCCCTCTGAAGTAACGTAGTTTTTGAGAAAGAGGTAACTTCTCACTAAAATATTTGAATCTGAGAAAGACTTCAGGCCTGAAGCCTTTCTCAGGCATCTGAAAGCACACAAATTTGTGCAACAAGGGTGTTTTTTCTTTCATTATTTTCTTGCAACTTCAATGACCAATTCAGCCCAAATTTGTACAGGTTTGTTATTTTATTCATATGTTGGGATACACCGAGTGACAATACTGGTCTTTGACAATTACCCAACATGTCCAGTGCCTTTAATGGCCTGATATTATGACCCTAGCAGAGTCTTTCTCTTTAGCCTTTCGAGAAAGACTCTACTAAAGTTGAAGAGTCAGGCCATTACTATTATTATTATTATTACTGGTTGCTAACAATTGACTCAACTAAACCTCACCTGAACTAAGACCTTGTCCTCCTTATTTGTCAGTCTGTCGAAGAACACCCTCAAACATTCATTCCTCCACACCCTGACGAACTGCCCCACATTTGTAAAGCGATCGGGCGTGGTCTGCAACAGCCCCTGTGACACTCTGGACAGATCTCGCAAGTTGAAAATGTAGTGGAACTTGGAGGGGGTCGGCGGGAGGTCGTTGACGATGACCTTGTAGAGGTCAAGGGTCCCCTGAGTGATCTTGTCGGTGATCTTCTGGATGTTCTCGTCAAAGGGCTGGGCGTGGCCGGCCAGGATGGAGGAATAAATGTGCTTGAGGGAGGCGTCCGATGGGAAGGTGATGTTGAAGGTACAGAATAGAGAGATGAAGCGGGGGTCGACCTCGTTACGACCTCCACCGGCCTGGGTAGTGGAAACGGGATGTATAGGATTGTTATTCACTGAATTGAGCAACATCGGTCAAACAATTGGCCAAAACCAATATTAAATGGTCAGACAATAGGAAGGGTGACTGTGTACTGTGTTGATGCATTCACCACATGATACGATATTGCAAGCAGGCATAGTTTATCTATCATTCAAATCCAGAGTTGATGATATTGAATGGTCAGACAGTAGGAGGGTTGAGCGTTCACTATGAAAATACACCACCACATGATACAATTTTGCTGGCTGGTATAGTTTATCGGTCATTCAAAACCTCAGTGGATGATATTGAATGGTCAGAAAGTACCGTAATTTCTTGCGTACAAGACGCGTCTTATCTGACGTTTTTGACCACAAAATCATCACTGCGCCTTGTATTCCGGTGCGCCTTGTATGATGTCGCTTGAGATCAAAATGACCGCGGCCGACGTGCAAATAATCTAGGCCCTATTTAATGTAGCTGCGGTCAGGTTAATAATGCGGTCGCCAACCATCAACTCACCACGCATTGTTGACGTAGTACATTATCAGCGCTCAACTCTCCAGACAATGTCGCCAGATTTTCATTCCGACAATGACGCGATGTATTGAGCCGCCTTTGTGGCCACGTGTCCCTATACATAACGACCGTGAATTCATACCAACAATGCAGCAACGTGTTCATCACTTCTTTTGTGGCCGCGATTTCGTACCAAAAATACTGCATTCAGATTAATCAGAACGATTGCGGAAGCATTCACCCAACCTCTATTGTGTGAACGGTGATTCACGCATTCACCCAACCTGTGTGAAAGGTGCGACCATGTCCATGGTTTACTTTAATCAACTTTATAAAAATAAACTGTAATCGTTACTTTTTAATTGATTGTATTTTATAAACGAAAAAACAATTATAAATCACGGGAAGTGACCCTTTTTCGAAACTAATTCTATGGTAGACCTTCAGCTTAGTTAATTGTTTCGTTTATTTTAGCTCAAAAGTTAGACATAAAATAACTGTGGAGAAAACAAACCAGAAAAACGACGTCTTTGAATAAATGTTTGTGGTATAAAATAAAGAAAAGAACTTCTCATTAATTATAAATGTCACGTCCCCATCGATATCGGAATGGCAGGAGATTTTTCCTGTATGGTAGCGCCCTCTGTTGAACAAACAGATCTCTTCAGCCCTGCGGTAGCGCCCTCTGTTGGTCACCTGTAAACTCCCTTCAACCCCTTGTGACACACGGGAGAAGAATCTCCTGAAAAAGTCGCTGAACGGTAGGTTGTTTCAGTTTAAAATGAACTTTTCTACATGTCTCTACATGTTTCAAGCACATGTGATTTCTATTTATTCACATGTTGATTAGCGTGGTACTTTTAGGGTAACAAAATGACCCCTTTTTGGCGATGTACCGATACGGTCTGCTGTTTGCAGTCACAGTGCATGTAAGATCATGCGCCTTGTACGGCGGTGCGCCTTGTCTGTTGACGCTTGAATTTTTTTTGGTAATTTCACGGCCCTGCGCCTTGTACGCCCCGCGTCTTGTACGCAAGAAATTACGGTAGGAGGGTTGAGCGTGCACTATGTAAATGCACCACCACATGATATCATACAGCAGACTGGCATCGTTTGATCTATCCTTCAAAACTACAGTGGATGATACTGAATGGTCAAACAGTAGGAGGGTAAACCAATAAGAATAAACTTGTTTCATTTGTGGTCAAGAGAATAAGCACTAAGAAAATCAGGAGATACAAACATCACTTCTACAGTGATGAAAATAATAAAACCCAAAGCCTACCTTTCCCATAGAGGCAATGAATCCTATATCCTTGATGTACTTAAGGATCAGATCCTTGCCTCGGTCATACATCCCGCCTCGTTCCAGGAGGAGCTTCAATAAAGCTATGGGCTGCTGGGTGCCGTAAACATCAACCTAGTGGGAACAGACCATGTTGAACATTGTTTAAAAATCTATGGTCTGATTTGAAACAACAGGCTCCAGCTTGGGTGCCGTCACTTATTTTGAAAGTGTACACTTTTGCTACGATACTTTGAACAGGGTAGACGGTCCCAGGGCCCAATTTCATAGAGCTGCTTAAGCAGAAACTATTGCTTAACAAATGTCTACTAAGCAACAATAAGCAGGATACCAATCACATTTTTCACATGTGAAATGGTAGTTTAGCTGGTGACCTTTTTCTGGTAAGCATAATTTTGTTGTGCTTAGCTAGTTTTTGTGCTTAAGCAGCTCTATGAAATTGGGCCCAGCTGAGCCAGAGTCGGAGCCCAAGCCAAGACTTTGAAAAGGGTCTATGACAGTGTGCCATCCATGTTTAGAGTTTTTTGGTTGAGTGGCCTCCATAAAAGGTTTGGGCTACTTCTGGCTCTAAAGCCACCACACCTTCGCGCCTAATTTTTTTTTAAGTCACTCATTTCATCGCTGAAAGGCATTCCTTATGACAGAAACTGAGAATTCTGACAAGAGCACTTTGCGTATTGGAAAGCATGTGACAAGCAAGTCGCACAAATATATTTTCTCAAACATAAATCGTTCCTGGCAACCATTAGAACTAGTTTTTGTGAGGTGGGCTTACGAACAGGATTCTCCGTCCTGGGCTGGATTTCACAAAGCACCAAGCATGGCTGCTTCCCACCTTACGGCAGAAGCACTCACAAGCAGCCATGCATTTCCATTCACGCTGTGCATTGCTTGCTTAGTTTGTGTACATTGTACACCCACTATGACTCACGTCACTGCAGTCGCTGTTTGTGTTTCTTCATTGCAACATTTATTTCTGTACTCACAATAAGAAAAGACAGAACCATTTGGACAACTCTACACCCACCTGAGGCATGTTCATGTCATCCATGAAGACCAGTAGACGACGACCCGGAGGTGGACCGTACATATCCTTGGTCCGCTTCTCAACATTAGCCTCTAGATTACGCTGGACATCCATGGACGTGGTTCTTGACGAGAAGTTGATGTTCAGGATCAGCTAGAAAAGAACAGATGATTTTATTTTATTAACGCTGTCGTCAAAAATGGCATCCGGGACTTGGCTGATTCAGGGAGTGGTGTGTCCGAGCAGTCTCATGCACAAGGCTGAAGCTCAGCTGGGCCCAATTTCATAATGCAGTAGAAAATACTGCTTAGCAAATTTCTTCTGCTTAGCAAAACTATGAGTGTAGTACCAGTGGCAACAGCGTGAACTTTATGGCACTTTGGCTGGTTACAAGTTTCAGCAGGCAAGATTTTCCTGTGTTTAGCAAGTTTTGTGCTTACAAGCTCTACGAGAAGTTCCCTCGATCCACTAGCGAAAGTAGTAGTCCCGACCGATTTCCTACCTTCCGCCCAGGTAGTAGTTAATAAGCAGGACAGTTCTTTTCAGAACTGAGAAGTCTCCCTAATTCCGAATAAACTACTCCGCGTAGGTAGAATAAATAGCAAGACAAGTTCTCAAAGAACAAAATCTACCTAGCAAGTAGATAAACACATGGTGTTACTGCAAACCAAATACACATTGATACCTCACCATGCAATGCCTCAAATCCCATATAAGCTTTATGAAATTGGTACCTGGTGTTGTCAGAGTTTGTGTTTGGGTTGAAGACATTGCACTTGATTCATGCATGAAGCGTTCCTCAGATTCAAACGATTTTGGGTGAAGAATTATCTATACCATATTACTTTAAGGGAATCCTTCCTCGAAATAGTTTATACTATCAACAGCTGCAGTGCTTCTTACCAAGTAAGTTCTTATGATCATTAATTTTTTTGAGTATTTACCAATCTATAACCGTACCTTTAAACTAAACAAAATTGCTATAAATGATTCACACGGATCATTCAAAATGTTGTGTAATATTTAGGAGACAAAACCTCCTTAATCCAAACTTACGTTGGTCTCTTGATCAATGTTTCTGAGGAAATCCTGAATGGTGGCCGTCTTGGAGGTTCCGGTATCTCCAACGAAGAGGACCGGCTGCTTGGTGTGAACCATGAGCTCCAGGAGCCAGGTGTTGCGCACCGTGTCCAGGGTGGGTACCAGTATCTCGTAGAACTTCCTCTCTGGGTCATGGACGTACTTGGGAACCAGCCTGGACCAGGGGATCCACTGAGAAGTGGGGAAATCAAATTAAATTAAATACATTACAGTACAATAAAAAAATACTTTGGAAAGCGATTTAGTTTCAGGTACATATGCCCTGTACACTATTGGTAAGATCGAAAAACACAAATGTTCACAGATTCACACATAACTTACATGATTTAAAGTAAGTAATGGTAGAAAGGGTTCCTTAAAATATTTCTGCCTAAAATGCTATCGTTTCTGAGAAATGAGTAAAACAATAGTTTTTATCAGCGCGATAATAAACTCGATGTTTGAAAAACAGAAAACACATAAGGTCTCTTTTCACTATTTTCTCGTGACCTCGATGACCAATTGAGCTCAAACTTTCACAGGTTTGTTTGTTCATGCATATGTTGAATCACACAAAATGTGGACACTGATTTTGAGCCGTTACCAAAAGTATACAATGCCTTTAAGCCTGGGTTTCTTATCCTGAAGGTTTTTTTTCCCTCATCATTTTTTTCTCTAAACAACAAAACGTTGAAAAACATAGCTTGAACAGCTCTCACAGATTTTAATAAAATCCTGAAATCAATCGAAATCCCACAGCTGTAATTTAAGCTTTTATCGGTTGTTAATAACAATACAAATAACAATACAAATAACAATAATAAACAAAACAGTAATACCTTCTTCTTCTCCTGATCAAAGAAATACTCATAGAGAGAGTCCAGCTGCCCGGGTAGCTCCCCAGGCCCAGCGTCTGCCGCCTCGTCTGTGATGGTCGGCATCGAGGCGATGTATTTGACGTAACCATCAAACTTGACCTGGCTCTCCTCGATGAGGGAGCCCCCTAGTGACCAGTAGAGGGCCTGGATGAAGATGGCCTCCAAGACGTCGGATTCCTGCTCCTTGGTGATGAGTGCATCCAGCATCTTGCTCAGCTGGGTTACCTGTTTATTTCAAATTCAATTAAAACTCAAATTTGTTTCCATACCAAATAAGACAAATTAGACGACAACAGAATAGTAAAAATACTGAAGAGTTAACAAACAAAGAACAATTTCTTCTTGAAACCTTGGCTTGTGGTAAGAGAGCATCTAAGAAAAGTCGGAACATTCTAGGAAAGTAGGAGTGTTGTTATTGGATCGGAAAAAGTATTCCAGCACTGGCTCATGGACTGTTCAGTTGGACTGGCGGAACATTCTTTTGGATTGTTAAAAATACTTCGGCACAATGGTGTGGTAAAAAACCCTTCTTTTTTTAAAAACACATTTCTTATCATTAAAAAATAAGAATTATGAGTCTCGCTTGTATTATCAAGTATCCTTTGCTGAACAAATCTTTGAAAAAATGTGCAATCAGAAGAAAAAAAAGCGAATAAAAAAAAACCCCAAAAACTCCTGACTCAGCTTGTTCTAAATGCAGTTACACTACCCCCTAACCCCCCCCCCAAAAAAAATAAAGCATCATTTCCGATACGTACCATGTTGAGATTAGTCAGTGGGACAATCATCTTCAATTTATCCCCAGGCTTTCCGTCTAACATGCCCTCCAGAATCAGCTCGATGCCCCCGGGGACATACTTCTGGAACATTCTCATTAGGTCCTCTTGCTCTGTCTTGCCGGCCCGGCCGTTTATCCACTTCTGCCAGAACGGCATGTAGCCCAGGTTCTTAGGGTCAACGAAGACCATACCGCAGCGGGAGACGGTGGCGGGGGAGGCGTACTGAAGATCAGACACCTGGTTGGAATAATTTCAAAGTTTTAGGTCAAAATCAATTTGAGATAAAAGGTTTGGTAATAATAATGTTAATTGTGTCATCTCATTGACATAGCTGTGCCAGGTGATATAAGGGTAGCTTCGAAGGAGGTAGAAAAGATCCAAAAGTACCAAGACCTGGCAAGAGAACTTTGTAAGAATTGGCAGGTGAAAGTGAAAGTAGTCATGACCAGGATTCAAACCTTAACAATAATGGCTAAGCTACCTGCACTTGAGTCCAGTGCACTAGACTGCTCGGCAAAGACATACTAAATGATCAGCGATTAAAAATAAAATAAAAATAATAACAATTAAAAAATGCAAAAAAAGTAATACAATTTTATTTTATAACTTTGGGTTGAACAAAGAAAAATTTATTGAAGCGAAAATTGAACCTGCCACCTCTGGATTAACGTGCCGGCGCTTTACCAACTGAGCTATCTAGCCCAGAGATGCCAACATTGAATTCCGAAAAAGAGTAGCACCGCCGAGCAAGTTTTGGTCAGGCATACAAGTTACAACTCACCGAGCTGTAAAAAGAGGAAAATTGTGACATTTATGATAAAAACTAATGTTTTCATCGAAAATTGCTTAATGCAAAGTGGCCTTGCTTATATAAAGGCCAAACAATTATGAATTTTATTTAGGCTTGATTTAAAAAATAAATAAAATAAATTATTGATTTTTTATTTTTTTTTTTATCGGACCGCAATTTGCACTAGCTTGTGCATGAAGAGAACCATACTGCAATTCTTCCAACTAAATTCAACAAAAATGCTTTGGTTTTTGTCCCATTGTTTATTGAGAAATTAATGCTCACGGTTGTACAGACACACCACACCACAGCAGGCCATTCAAGTCTTCAATTCAAACGACTTCAGCAAGAGGAATTTTGTCAACTTGCCTTTCCAACCAATTCCATTACCACCAACTGCATTCTTTACAACTTTTTTATTAACAGTTTCCATCAGATCTTGGCCTCGATTGCGATCGATGAAATCTTTTCTTTTCGTCACTTTGAATTTAGTTGATCAATGCATGCAGCGATCGCGATGTTTCAAACAAACTCCACAACGACGTGCGCTTGCATTGCTGACAGATAAAAGTTATCACAGTGTCTGTTTGCCGCCGCATCCCACACACATGAAGCGTTAGAAAAACTGCGGAACCAGTCTCTACAAAAGCAACTGTAGAATGTATGCTGTACAAGGTGCATTGTGTCTCTGTGCTATGCGTGTCAGTGTAGGCAAATCCTGAGTGCGATAGTTTATTGGATCGGTACCTAAATTATAAGAACAAAACGGGTGTGAATTCGGTTCCGCTATCATCACTTTTAACCACGCGGCAGACAACATTTAAAGTTTTTTATTTTATTTTATCATGATACATTGTTTGTAACTACATTTACACGGGGCGGCTTGTTTATCGTATTTAATTGAAGTATTATCGTAGCGGCGTATTCACGGCTCAAAATCGTAATTTCTACGCCCAAATCGTGTATGTTGGCATCTCTGCTAGCCCTATATTGGTGGTCTCCCTATTTTTTTTCAATATCTTTGTTCGAGGGTGACAGTCAGAAGCCATCCAACCGTTAACTGTTGTATAGCCGGGGATCACACCCAAGTTTAGAATACAACCTGGGAAGCAGCAGCAGAGGGATAAATAATATTAAAAATAATAGGTTTAACAAATAATTTCTTACTTCAAAGAGCAGAGCACAGTGTTTCTGCAGCCTGATCCTCTCTCCGTTGGCCAGAGTCAACAGTCTATTGTCATCCATCACAGAGTTCATGTTCTCTACCCACAGAGCATCAACGTCCCCGTCAAACACGATGTACTTGCGCTCGTTCTTGTCTGTCGGTCGGTTGATCTCACGGAAAATGTTGGAGAGGAGACCGTCAGTCCAGTCACGGGTGGTGGGGTCTAGGATACCGTAGAGCTCGATGACGCTCATGGCCTTGGCGTTCATGATGTACAGTTTGGTTTGGATGCCGAGTCTGGGATGGTGGGGGGGGGGGGGGGGGGGGGGGACCCACAATAATGTGATTGTAAGCCATTATAAAAATAGGGGCGAGAGTTATTGTCAACTCTGTGATGCAAATTTAAGGAGGTAGGTTGAAATGATGGCATGTCCACCATTTGACAACCCCTGGAGTTATAGATTTCAAGGGGCTTTGGGGAACAGTTGGATAGAGATGTGACAACAAATTCACTTGGCATTCTCATTTGCATGAAGTATGTGTCTGAACCGGGCTTAAAGGGGCACATTCATTTTGGATTAGGCACTTTGGGCCATGAGAAGCTTTTGTTATGAAATGAATATGGTTGGAAAGATGTTTTAAAAGTAGAACATAATGATTCACACAAGTATCCCTCGAAATCATGTGTTTTTCCTTTACTTTGTGAACTAACACAGTCCACCATTTTGTAGAACAAAATGTTTGACTCCCCAAAACTATGGGCCGTGTTGGTTTACACAGTAAAAGGAAAAAACACACAATTTTAAGGGATATTTGTGTGCATCATTATTTTCTACTTTTAAAACATCTTTCCAACCATACTCACTTCATAACACATGATTTGTAGAAAGAAAAAGTTTTGACTCTACAAAATTATGATTTGTGTTAGTTTACAAATTAAAATGAAAACCAAAATGCACTAAAGCCTTGTGCAGAATCCAAGGCAACTTACAACCAAAGTAAGAAGTGAAGAATAAGTAAAACAGAAACTGGGAATATTGAATTTATTAGCAAAGATGACGACAGTTACTCACTTTGTCTGTGCCTGTGCAAGTGCATTGATAACCACAGTCTTTCCACCCCCAGTTGGTCCGACCACCATCGTTGTGTGTCTAGTCAGCATGGTCTCATACATCTGTACTACTTTGTCAACCTGTACATTTTGATAGTAGCAGTTTCAATCAGAGTTTCAGGTATTGCACGATTTACAAATATTGACTGCTTCAAGTTAAAACTACAACTCCAGAGGTGATTTTTTTTATTAGGAGCATTTTATTTTTCCGGGGCGAAGTCAAGAGAAAGTAGAACGCTCTAGAGGATCTCAGAGGGGAGGTAGCTTTAACCAAAACACAAGTAAAAACAGTCGATAGTTGTTTTATAACACCCTAAACAAAAACTGTACCTAGGCCTCTAGGTACCAAGAAGCTGGTGCTATGGGTATAGTACACTGGTTGCTATGGGTATTGTAGATTGGGTGCAACTGGTAAAGTACATTGTTTGCTGCATGTATAGCGTATCTCGTTCGCACACTTTGGCTTTCTACTAAAAATAAGACATATTATATGACATGCTCTAAACCAATCAAAAGGCAGAATCCTTGTTAGGGGTGTTATCATGTCTAATACACTCTGAGATGTGGGCTAATAGATGGTTCCCGCTTGACAGCAACTCAGTGTGAAGTCAGCCTTCTTTACAATCATTGTTTCATCATTTTTTAATGCAAAAATACGCTTTTGCGTGAATAATAAGTGAAGCACACTTAAGTATTTATTATTCTTCGACTGATTGTTCGGTGAACTACTCGGCTGTGTAGAAAATCAGAGCATATGATGCCCCCAAAAGCCAAAGTCGCCCATAAAGATGGCATTTATTGGCAACTTTGTAATGTAACACCCTGATATATGTATAGACCATTATCTTTTAATATCACAGCTGCAAGTTTGGCCAACCTTGGTCGGCAAAAGTATGAACGGCCTTCAATGCAAAAAGAACAACTAGAATTTATTATTACGTTTAATTTTATCAAATTCCCCACATCGCTGATGAATCAATACTGTGCATCCCAAAATATAAAATACACACATTCTTTGCGAACAAAAATATATATATAACTGGGGGAAAAACGTTCTCTTACCTGGTGGTCCAGCATAATGTAGTTCTGCTCAGTCAGTGCTTGCTCCACGGCGTCATTGAAGTTGGGATATCTCACACGAGGGCAGTCTAACCCAGGGAAGAGATCCGAGATGAGACCGAGGAAGAGGGGTACATCTTCATAGACAAACTTGGGGAGGTTCATATCGCGCAGAGCTCTCATCAACACCACATCCTGGGGGCGGGGTGGGTAGGTACATGTAGGAGGGGAAACACAGGAATTTACATCCACTTTTGATTAGTATTAAATCAAAATTAACTTAAAAGGTATTACACAGGATTTGTAGAGCTGCCCAAAAAGTTTCAGACAGTGTTCATGTTTTGTGTGATCAACCATATACATGAAATAACAAACCTGTGAAATATTTCGACTTAATCGGTTGTGTGAGTCAGGAAAAAAATAGTGAAAAACCATGCACAATTTTCGGAAGGGTAACACTTTGTCCTTAATTTTGGTTGAAACAACCGAAATCAGCTGTTGCGTTCTTTTTTTTAAAGGCTTTCAGATAACGTTTTCTTGAATATGACTTTATTTCAGAAGGAACTATTTCGCAGAAAAAAAAGTCTCTAGAATGAAATTCATAATCAGTAAGATTTCAGCATTAAATGGAACAATGATGTTTTGTATCTGTACCATTCCTGTATAATCAGGGATGTGATAGGCTGTTGAAAAAAACCCTGAACTCTGAGCGCAAAGTGCAAAAGCTTGGTTCAAAAACTTGCGAGCACGAAGCCTACTAATAATATTTATCTTGGTTTTAAAAGCCCTTCTTTACAATCTGGGGCGTTATATATTGTTTTATCTTCATTTTTTTATGAATTTGATCTCAAGTAAAAAAATAAAAATAAACATTATTATTATCATATTTTTTTTTGGGGGGGGGGGGGGGGCAAAACAAAAACTGGATTTCTTTTTTGGGGAGGCAAAAAAACCAAACGGATTTCCAGTTCAGAACAGAGAAATCACATCCCTGATAACACATTTAAGCGGTTCTATAAAATTAGGCACTGGATGGAAACCAAGACTTTGTGAATTGTTCTCTCACCTCAGATAGATCTGGGGATCCTCTCTTGAGCTCACCGGCCATGACGAGTACAGACTTGAGGGCACGCAGTCCAAAGTCATAATGGTACTGCTTAGAGAGCTGTTCCTTGGCCAGCTTGTACAGAACTGTCATCTTCTTAGCGAGGACCTAGCATGAGACATTGTGACAAAAACATTCTTAAAATGCTGTAAATGTCGCCCAAAAAAACCAAGGATTATTTTACATAAACATCATAACAATATGTGTTTCTTGAATAAGGTGACAGCTCTTTTAAAGTAATGATTAAAACAATAATGAGACCATGAGAGTAGTATGGTTTTAAATAAACAAACTGACAAGAGGTTTTTAAACAAATGGATCGACAGTCCTACCTTGGCAAGAATGAATCCCTCGGAGAACAACATGATCTCACAGATCTGACCGAGATCAGGTACGATGACGACGACCGGTCTGAACAGGGCCTTGACACTCTCTGGTAGCTCAGTACGTCCAGCATAGCCAGGGTTCATAGTGATAAATATACCCATACGATTGTCCATGGTGATCTCATTGCCTTCAAACTGTCAACAAATATGCATCAGCAAAATTAACTGAATATAAACTATCTTGTGGTTATTAGTGGAATTTTTTAACTGTTAACGACTCCAAACCACTATAAAAAGTCAAATTTTTACAGAATAAAAGGAAAACAACTAATTTAGAATTTAGTGTTTTCCTTTTATTTTGTGAAAATTTAAATTTTTTGCAACCCATGTCTACAAAAAAGACCGGTCCCTGAACAGACCGCCAACATAGGGTTAAATAGCTCCGTTGGTAGAGCGCCGGCATTTAATCTGCAGGTCACAAAATCAAGTCCCGCTCTAGTCAATTTTCTTTATTCAACCTCAAAATATTTTTAAATTTAGCCCAGTCAGGTTCCCTTCTGGTTTATTAATTGAAAATCCCCACAACACACAAATAACAGGAGAGCTAATTTGAGGCTTAACCCACAAACTTAACCTTCCAGCAGAAACTGTATTACTATTCAGTGCCTTCAGAAACAAACTTCAAAAACCACTGAAGTGCTTTTTTTAAAATGACTAAACAACAGTTTGTTCTTCAAGCATTTTCTAATATATTTTAGAATAAGAAACACAGTTTAGATGTCCAAAACAGGAGCAATCAATTTGTCATTAAAATTGTCTGTTTTTTTTTTCTTAGTCTGGTATATCAAGTTTCTCAAATATTTTGCACTTTTTGGGGGCACTGGGCAGGGAAACAGACTGCAGTGAAGAGCCAGTCTTTCTCCAAATATGTGAAAGTTTAAGATGTTACTGACCTGGAACTTCTTGAGGTTGTGGATGAGAGCGTTCCTGATGGTCTGGATTTGGGAGGAGATGACGGACAGGACCGAGACGTCGATACGGTTGAACTCATCAAAGCATCCCCAGGCACCGCACTGAGCTAGACCCGAGAAGATCTTACCAACCGCCTTGGGGAGGAAACACATCAATCATGACAATTTGAGTTGTGACTCATAATTATATTAACTTATACCTAAACTTCTATTCCGTTGTAATTTTTTTTTATTCACTCTTTCTTCTTTTCCTTTTACCAGTGTGCAATATTTGTACATCTTTTTTAATTGTTTACCTTGGTGTTTTTTAAAACAAATTCGTCTTTGTTTTGTTTACTTGGTTTAACAAAAGTTATTTTCAATGAAAATTGTGAAAAAATTCAGCTCTCGGCTGTAATTTATGATAGTAAATTACCAATATGAGTAAATAAATGAAAGAAGAACACACATTTTTGCTTTTTTTATTTTATAGAACAGATAAAACAAAAAAAGATATCTGAAATGGTAAAGTCAAATAACAAATAGACAGAGAAGGATATGTTCTCTGGAATAAACTTCCTGATTCAATCCGGAACATTGTTTCTCTGCAAACTTTCAAAACAGAACTGAAGACCAACTGCTCTTTACCCAAGCATACTGTGTCTAGTTTCTTAGTTCTAAATTGTCACAATGTTTAATCATTGTATCTCACTTTCGTCTAGTGCTGTAGCGCCATGAGTAATGCATTTTAGAATGTGCGCTTGATAAATTATTATTATGGTTTATTAAAAAAAACTGCTCATTGCAGCCTACCGGCTGAATTACAAACCAGTATACATTAAAAATAAAATGAATCCAAATAGTTTATTTAAAGTAAACAGTTTAAAAATCTATATATTATTATTATATTATAACTATGAGCAACTTTACCTTGTAATCCATACCCTCACCACAGTTAGTGACAACACACAGGAGGCCCAGAGCCTTGGCCAGGTCCTTGGTGGTCTCGGTCTTCCCGGTACCAGCTGGACCTGCAGGGGCTCCACCAAGCTGCATAGACAAGGCCTGCAACCAGAACACAATAAATCCATAGTCAGTTTTATCCAACTCTTTGTAGGCATCTATAAGTTAGTGTACTAAAGAAAAGGAAAATGACCGTTCCCATTGTCATACAAGCTTTCTATATTCGGTAAAGAAGAACAAATAAATAAATTGCTTCTCCCGCCATTTACATTGGTGTGGTGAACAACACATCACAGCAAATCCATCCACAGCCTTGGGCCAGGTATACACATATCCTATCAAAAAAGTGTGAGTGTTAATGCGGCATGATGTGGCCGAGAGGTTTAGTGCACTGGACTCAAGCTCTGTTATTTCTGATCAGCAGAATGTGGGTTTGGGGGTTGGTCTTGACACTTGTTTCCTTAAGCAAGAACACTTGACCAATATGGCATCGACCTTCAGATGACGTAAAGTCACAGGTGAGTTGTGTAATACAGGTAAAAGAAATCCGTTCATTTATCGTCAAGAGAACAAACAGGATGTTACATTAAGGAAGTTTATAGCTTCTCTACATCAACACAAATAGCGGTTCCTTCATAAAAAGTGTCAATGTCTCTGTGATGAAGACTCTACACTTTACAAGATAATCTAAACATGAAGGGACCAATACAAATTTCCTGACGAATCCCATCCCAGTCATACGACGTAACGAGAGACAGATACAGAAACTTTCACAAACAATTCTTGCCAGTACCTGAGTGAGCGTGAGATAGATTCTGTCAGTCAGTGGTGTGATGACCAGTCGACCGTTCAGTCCCATGTACTCGTAACCATAGCCAAAGGTTCCTGTACACTGTCTGACGTTCAGCTCGTCTGGTTCCCTGTCCCAGTAGAATCGCAGCTGGCTCTCCCATTCAAACTCCCTCGCGTCTAAGATACTGAAATGATAAAGAGTAGACTGGTACATGAAAATCTGACAATTTTCACTGAGTTTTTGTTTTCATAAAAATGTAGACCATTTTAGTCTTCGGTGGATGATTCACAACATGTGGAATAAAAAAAAAAAAAATCCACTGTTCCCTTCCCCAGCCAATTTTTAATGCCGTTTTACATGAAGAAAGGAAAGCAAATAGTTTGAAACCTATTGTTATGGCTGTCAGAGCTCACTAGCCCGGCGTACATTCACTAGTAAAATATGCTGTGAGCTAGTTAACATCAATTCGCAACTTGCCCCGTGGGCGACTAAAAACTGTGCAACCTACTTGATTAAAATGCTGACCTTCCCTTTCAGATGTGAATAAAACATTTCAAAATGTGCTAATTTATTTTTGAGTGTGTAAATGTACCTTCATTTGACAATTATCTGGTTGTGATCACTACCGTTAATACATCAGAAAGATACATTTATTACGTACATGTTCAAAATCTGGGCTACTAAAACTTCCTGGAGGAGAGTAAAATGCAGTTTACTAGACCGGTGGGCTACTTTACAAAAAGCTTAAGCGCAAGGCCTTTATCAGATTAGTTTCAATCTCACCACACTGGTTTTTCAGCAAGAATGCTGGAATCATGTGCTAGGGAAGGCAGAAGAGTAAATAGAGTCTGATACGATCTGATGAAGAATGAGTTTTTTGTTACCTGTCCCTGACGAAGCCATCGATGATATCTCTGGCGTGTACATCAATGATCAGAACAGAGTTGTACTTCTTACGATCATTACTGGACAACGGTGATCGCACCTTGCAAAAAGTAAAAATGAAATTAAGTAAAAGTCAAAGTGACTCAAATGTTCCCAGGTCCCTCAAAAGATTCAACGAGAGGAACAACTAATTAACAAAACAGCTGAAATCAACAATAGACAGTGCAAGTCTTGCGCATATCGAAAACGAGAAAAACAACTTGAACAAAGACTATATTTTTTCGATGAAATCAAATCTTCTTTTACAACTCTATTTATAGAGACCGAGCGAGCAAGAGCAGCGAGGCTATGCCCGGGTCCCGGCAGGGAAGCGCGGGTAAACGGCGAGAGTAACCATGACTCTCTTAAGGTAGAGACCGAGCGAGCATGAGCAGCGAGGAAGTACAAAATTCTTATTCTTAAGATGGCACTTGTGCATATGGGCTAATCGACTCATGCAACAATCTTTCCTTCTGGCTTTATGCCCTCCAGGGGTAAAGACTCATGCAACAATCTTTCCTTCTGGCTTTATGCCCTCCAGGGGTAAAGACTCATGCAACAATCTTTCCTTCTGACTTTATGCCCTCCAGGGGTAAAGACTCATGCAACAATCTTTCCTTCTGGCTTTATGCCCTCCAGGGGTAAAGACTCATGCAACAATCTTTCCTTCTGGCTTTATGCCCTCCAGGGGTAAAGACTCATGCAACAATCTTTCCTTCTGGCTTTATGCCCTCCAGGGGTAAAGACTCATGCAACAATCTTTCCTTCTGGCTTTATGCCCTCCAGGGGTAAAGACTCATGCAACAATCTTTCCTTCTGGCTTTATGCCCTCCAGGGGTAAAGACTCATGCAACAATCTTTCCTTCTGGCTTTATGCCCTCCAGGGGTAAAGACTCATGCAACAATCTTTCCTTCTGGCTTTATGTCCTCCAGGGGTAAAGACTCATGCAACAATCTTTCCTTCTGGCTTTATGCCCTCCAGGGGTAAAGACTCATGCAACAATCTTTCCTTCTGGCTTTATGCCCTCCAGGGGTAAAGACTCATGCAACAATCTTTCCTTCTGACTTTATGCCCTCCAGGGGTAAAGACTCATGCAACAATCTTTCCTTCTGGCTTTATGTCCTCCAGGGGTAAAGACTCATGCAACAATCTTTCCTTCTGACTTTATGCCCTCCAGGGGTAAAGACTCATGCAACAATCTTTCCTTCTGGCTTTATGCCCTCCAGGGGTAAAGACTCATGCAACAATCTTTCCTTCTGGCTTTATGCCCTCCAGGGGTAAAGACTCATGCAACAATCTTTCCTTCTGGCTTTATGTCCTCCAGGGGTAAAGACTCATGCAACAATCTTTCCTTCTGGCTTTATGCCCTCCAGGGGTAAAGACTCATGCAACAATCTTTCCTTCTGGCTTTATGCCCTCCAGGGGTAAAGACTCATGCAACAATCTTTCCTTCTGGCTTTATGCCCTCCAGGGGTAAAGACTCATGCAACAATCTTTCCTTCTGGCTTTATGCCCTCCAGGGGTAAAGACTCATGCAACAATCTTTCCTTCTGGCTTTATGCCCTCCAGGGGTAAAGACTCATGCAACATTCTTTCCTTCTGGCTTTATGCCCTCCAGGGGTAAAGACTCATGCAACAATCTTTCCTTCTGGCTTTATGCCCTCCAGGGGTAAAGACTCATGCAACAATCTTTCCTTCTGGCTTTATGCCCTCCAGGGGTAAAGACTCATGCAACAATCTTTCCTTCTGGCTTTATGCCCTCCAGGGGTAAAGACTCATGCAACAATCTTTCCTTCTGGCTTTATGCCCTCCAGGGGTAAAGACTCATGCAACAATCTTTCCTTCTGGCTTTATGCCCTCCAGGGGTAAAGACTCATGCAACAATCTTTCCTTCTGGCTTTATGCCCTCCAGGGGTAAAGACTCATGCAACAATCTTTCCTTCTGGCTTTATGCCCTCCAGGGGTAAAGACTCATGCAACAATCTTTCCTTCTGGCTTTATGCCCTCCAGGGGTAAAGACTCATGCAACAATCTTTCCTTCTGGCTTTATGCCCTCCAGGGGTAAAGACTCATGCAACAATCTTTCCTTCTGGCTTTATGCCCTCCAGGGGTAAAGACTCATGCAACAATCTTTCCTTCTGGCTTTATGCCCTCCAGGGGTAAAGACTCATGCAACAATCTTTCCTTCTGGCTTTATGCCCTCCAGGGGTAAAGACTCATGCAACAATCTTTCCTTCTGGCTTTATGCCCTCCAGGGGTAAAGACTCATGCAACAATCTTTCCTTCTGGCTTTATGCCCTCCAGGGGTAAAGACTCATGCAACAATCTTTCCTTCTGGCTTTATGCCCTCCAGGGGTAAAGACTCATGCAACAATCTTTCCTTCTGGCTTTATGCCCTCCAGGGGTAAAGACTCATGCAACAATCTTTCCTTCTGGCTTTATGCCCTCCAGGGGTAAAGACTCATGCAACAATCTTTCCTTCTGGCTTTATGCCCTCCAGGGGTAAAGACTCATGCAACAATCTTTCCTTCTGGCTTTATGCCCTCCAGGGGTAAAGACTCATGCAACAATCTTTCCTTCTGGCTTTATACCCTCCAGGGGTAAAGAGTATTAGTAGCAGCAAACTATCCACTCCACACTGAACGTTATCAATACCTGGACCACAAGATCGTTGATCTGTTGGTGCATCTTCTTGGCATACTTCTTCATCGCCAACTTATCTCCCAGCTTCACCACCTTATTGAAGACGTCCTCTACCTCCCATGTCCACCATACCTGGTTAGTGGCTAGGACGATCATACCCTGGTACTTGTACATCCACTGCACTCTGGAGAAGAAAACAAATATACATAATCAAGTAACAAACGCTGATCCTATTTCATATGACTGTGTAAAGGCAGGATCATAGATTGGTAAATACTCCATAAATTACTCCAACAACTTACTTGCTGAGAAGCGCTGCAGCTGTTGATAGTACATCAAAGAGAAAGGATCCCTTTAAAAGTATGATTTGGATGATATTTCACCCCCATAAAATTTGAATTTGATAAACGATTCATGCATGAGTGGTTTCTCAGATTTCTAAGGGCTGGTGTCCGTTCGTGAACGCTGTGGCCAGAGGTGTGGTTGGTACCCACTGTCACCTCGCAAGTCGTGGATGGATTTGACGTTCCTGTGGAAACACCGTGACAGTTTTGTGCTGTTTTCTCAGCAAGTAGACACTTTCACATGTGACTTTTAGTGTATCTTTCTTAATAATCTATGACTCTAATTTTGAAGAGTGGGCATAGCATTGGTACAAATGTTCACAGAGTTTTTTTTTTTTTTTTTTTTTAACCCTTAGGAATCAGCCCTGCAGTACATCGAGCGCCCCCGCTCGATGATTAAAATCATTTGTAGTTTTGCGTCTGCTGCCCTCTTTAGGTTGAGTCAGGCACCATCAGAAAGGTGTAGAAATAAGCTTTCCAACCATAGTATGGTACCCCTCCTAAGAACTACATGAAAACTAATACAGAGCGAAACAGAAACCATACCATTGCTTTGTTCACCAGCAAGAAAAAAGCTTGTGTGTGTGTTTCCCATGCAAGTTTCTCCGCACAACCTCACACACTTTATCGGATTATTACGCTCTCTTTCTCTGCAATAATGCCTAAAAAGAAGCCTGAAAGGTTGGCAAATCCTGTCCAATGTCAAAGAAAGAGATTTGAAGACTTAGAAAAATTAAGATTTGTTGAGGGTGTCGACGAGAGCGACGAAAATGGTGATCTCGACAGTGATGAGGAAGACATGCTGAATGAACGCATCGATCCATTGACCGGTAGTGGTATGACTTTTCAGTGAAGGAGTTACAGCTGTCACTTTTGTTTATGTTTCCAAGAATGGTCAAAATTGTGATTTTTTTTTTCATAGATAGAAAGCTCTGGTATGGTAGATTCTAAATAGGGCATCAAAAATTTTCCTTCATGCTGAGAAATTTATGTTATTTGCATAAAATATGAAAAATATGAAATTTTATAGTGAAAAATCATATTAAAAATGGCTGCAATTTTTTTTCAAAATCTCCTTGAGGTCCACATTTCCCCCCAAAATAAAGCCCTATATGTAAGCTTTCCAATGATACATAATTATATAGGATTTCTAAACTGTAAATGAGATTTTGAAATATAAAATGGCAACACATACAAAAACCTCGAAAACAGGCCTGATTCCTAAGGGTTAATCCCGGGGATAACATTTTATTGTTCACAGAGTTGCACATAACTTACATGACCTAAAAACTGTCATGGTGGAACACTTTCCTACATGTAGGAATATATAGTTTTTGAGAAACTAGTAAAAACAATCAGTTTTGATCTTGTGAGACCAATACTCAATGTTTGAAAACAGTGAAAACACAAAACGGATTTGTTCACTATTTCCTCACGACTCCAATGACCGATTGAGCTTAAACTTTCACAGGTTTGTTATTTCATGTGTATGTTGGTTCAAACAAAGTGTGGATACAGGTCTTTGGCAATAACCAATGTTTTAAATGTGCTTTAAACAGACAGTAGTACTTGCGAAGTAAATTTGTTAAGGTAAGATTAAAAGGGTACCGGTCTCAAGCAACATGCAGTACATATCATTTGGTTGGTAACCAATACCTGGTAAGCAAGTGCCAGGTAAATTTCAAATCCAAGACTTTTGACAGATCTTCAGATGTTCACATAATTTTGCTTTATAATCAAAATCTACACAGCAACCTTTTGTATGTGCTACGCAAATTTCAAAATCAAAACTTTTACAGAACTTTGGATGTTCATTTTGGGGTAAATGGGTGCGTTCGATTAGCTTCACCGGGTCGACCCCAGTGCGTTCGAATAGCTCTGACGTCATTGTTGTGGCTCACGCGGGTGAGACCCAAGTGCCCTGCTTGTACTTGGGGCTGACCCTGGTTCATGACGTCACGACGAAAAACTTTCTCAATGGCCCCACAAGTTTGACACACATTTTCTCCATTAAAACAGCGTTTTTGTGAGCAATCAATATTTTTTTATTCGAAGCCGGATACCTTTGAATCACCGTGGGCTTGTAAAATTGTTTAATGTTGCAGTTTTACCTTGAGAATAATTATTTTACGAAGTTTTCGTGAATCCACAAAGTTTCAAACGTAATGAACACTTAGGAAGTAGTTCCGGTCAGCTGTCCCAAGATGCATTGGTGTGAATGCTGGGGGAAGTTGGCGTTCGATTAGCTCATGTCAGGGGCTTGCCCGGATGAGCACACCGGGGTCGACCCGGGGAAGCTTATCGAACGCACCCAATATAAGCTTAGCAACCTTTTTGCAAGCTGCTAAGAGATTGACTTACCTGTTGATGTTATCGGCACAGTACGTGAAGACGGCCTCCTTAGTGATAAGCCTGTTGGTTCGTCTCATCTCCATCAGGACGTTGGTCATCCAGTCCTCTACGCGTCCCTCGGCCGGGATGTTCTGTCTGAACTCCATGACTTCCCCCTCAGCGGACACCATGGCTGTCACCAGGGTCTCCTTGTTGTTGCCTTCTTGTAGACGCAGTGAGGAAATGTTGTCATACATCTGAGATTAATTGAAAACATATTATGCTCGGTAACATATAGTCATGGCACATTATATTTATTTCACTGTTTTCTCCAAAGTGCATTGCCCTACGGGAGTCACAGTCCTTGATATACTAGACTGGACGAGTGATTGAATGAGTATTTGTTGAAATTGGCTGAGAAAACCTATATTAACGAAAAAAGAGGAAATCAGCTGAAGCATGGCATGCCTGTAAAATGATATCGAATCACACACCAACCTTAATGATGTGCTCCTGAACACAGGACGGGTCACTGCTTCCCAAGATAGACAACAGCTCGTCATCTGAGATGAAGAAGAACCTGGGGAAGGCATTCCTCTTGGAGTCTAGATAGTCATTGAGACTCTTCTGGCAACGCTCCAGACCGGTACTGATCATCTCCAGATCCTGGAGACGGTTGGAGACGTGGCAGGCATCCTTGATGCGGGGGTTGGCTGTTGTGTCTTGCATGATCTGGGGGGAAGGTTGAGTAGGACAGACATCATTAATAATGAAAAGAAGGCAGAGAAACTCATGGCATTGTTTGAAACAAAAATTCTCTGTAAAGGGTATGTACAACATTGGTATATATGCCAAAGACCTGTATCCAAACTTGATGTGACCCAACATATACATGAAATAACAAACCTGTGAAAGTTAAAGCTAAATCGGTCTTCGGAGTCATGAGAAACAGGGAAAAAAAACACTGAAAAACCCCATTTAATATATGTTTTAACTTCTTTTCAAACATCGGAATTTATCCTGCAGGATAAAGACTGTTATTTTACTCATTTCCTAAAAACTATTTCAATGGAAGTTTTCCACCATGACCATCTTTATACCATGTAAGTTACGTGCAAATCTGTGAACACTTATATTTTCATTCTTACCAATGTTGTACACACCCTTTAAGGATGCAATTTATCCAGTGAAAAATAAAATGACAACAAGGTTTGAGTTTGGGTTAAAAATCCATAAGATCGCAGGGCTTGAAGATCAACACTTTCACTGGGCCAGAATCAAAATATAGGGTAGGCGTAAGCAGGCGTGATGCTTTTGAAAGGGCAAGGGTACCAATGCATTTTCTCCTTGGTAACGGGTACCTCTATGGTAAAACAGTAAATTTCTGTTGGAACATTTAAGAGGCACCAAAGCAATGACCAGGGGCAATGTGCCTCTCAATCGCTCGTCGTGAAGTATCAGGCATGCATAAGAGTCTTTTCTCTACCTTCTTGAATGTCTTGTCGATGGCGTCAAACTTCTTAGCCTCTTCCGGCAGCTGCGATCTGATGTCACCACCGATGAAGATACTTTCCAAGTACATCCACTTACGCTGAACAACCATCCAAACCTAGCAAAACAAAGCGGCTAGAGTTTTCCATTTGACTAAAATATCAATTTTGAGGTTAACAAAGACAAATTGACTAGAGCGGGACTTGAATCCGCGACCTCCTGATTAAGGTGCCGGCGCTCTACCAACTGAGCTATCTAACCCTTATGTTGGCGGACTCCCTATTTTGTCGATATCTTTGTTCGGTGGTGCATAAGAACAAGAATTATCATAAGAATGTAAGAAAACCAACATACAAATTCTGAAATATAGTTTCTATAGAGTTTTATCACTTCATTGGCAAATAAAATTGATTTTGTAATAACACTTTCCCATAAACTTTACAGCAATGATATATACAGATGATATTTGAAAAGTGACGTCACTGGATTGTTTTGAAAGTTAACAACTTCTGCACTGGAAGGGTATCAAATACAATGGCATTATACACCATGCTAATGTGAGGTAGGAGATTTGTGAACTTTTTGTGGACTTTCATAAGGACTCCGTCTCCTGGAAAATGAGTGCATCAGCAAAATGAATTTGACCTTAAAGTAAAATCCCACATAAATAAATAGACCCTTTGCATATGATGTTATAAGCTCAAACGAGCCCTCGCAGAGGTCAAAGGAAGACCTACCATCGGCTTAAGTTGTGGATGATGTTTACTCGTGTTCACAATTCCACTAGGGTTGAGACGTTAAACAGGTTAACCGTTTATCCGTGAACAAGCGCTGACGTTTGTTTCAAAGCTGACAGTAAAAAATACTTTTAGCTCCAGACACTATCCAGTGCGGATGACACGACACCCCTTTTGTTGGCGGAATGTTTCTTATCTTATTTCATTATTGTTAATCCCCTACAATTTGATATACATTTTGCTTTGTTTGCAGCCTCACTGTAGTTTGTGGTTTTGTAACTGTAAAGACTGGGTTACAAGAGTTCTATTTTTCGTCCATGAAAGTGTGTTAACATCTGCTCCTGTTACAGATAGACTCATAGCTCCCGATTGGAGTCGGCAGAAACGGTTAAAACGGAAGTCACAAGTTCCAACTAAAGACTACCGAAGATGTACAAATTCCATTGTTTGACCTCAGAAATGGTGGCCTGTGCAAGGTGGGGGGGGGGGGGTCTATAAAACAGAGCCACCAGTCTCATGGGCCCAATTTCATAGAGCTGCTTAGCGGCCGATTCTGTGCTTACGTACAAGTTTCTATTTCACAGCGCTGCTAACCGTAAGCACGCAAAAAGGCATGCTAGCCTTCCGGTGCTTACTGCACGAAAATGAATGACGTAACAATGCAAATCCATGGTGAACATGCAAGATGGCCGCCTTATTTTCTTGCTAACCTGTGAAATACGCTTATGCTTAAGCTACAGTTAGCACGAAAATTTGCTTACCGTTAAGAAGCTCTATGAAATTGGGCCCTGGTACTCACCTCCAGTACTTCCCCGATGAGTGACAGACTCTTCTCCCATGTCTGCACGGTGTTCAGGAAGGGACCGATGAAGCGAGATGCGGACATGCTCTGTAGGTTCATGGAGTTATCATCCAGGTTCTGAAGGACCTCATCCACGGCTCCTAGGATGTACCCTCTCTCCTGGGTGCCTTTCATGTACTTGATGATGTTGAACTTCATGTTGTCCCAGACGTCACTCACCTCCTTGATGCCCTGCATAGACAAGTTTCAGTTGTTAACAGGACTGGAATTTTTATCTTTGCGAGTGCAAAGGCCACTTAAAGCACATATCACATTGGTAATTGTCAAAGACCAGTATCCACGCTTAATGTGATCCAACATGTACATGAAATAACAAACCTGTGAAAGTTTAAGCTCAATCGGTCATTGGAATCACGAGAAAAAAGTTTTTAACTTGATCGTGAGATAAAAACTAATTGTTTTACTCATTTCTCAAAATTTATAGCATTTCAAGGAAAAATATTTGAAAGGGAGTTTCCCACCATGACCATCTTTATAATAATAATAATAATTACACAGCATTTGTAAAGGCGCACTGAATCTGATATAAAACCATTCAAAGGCGTCGGTCAAGATGGAAAGGAGGGAAATCTCAAGTGGTAGGAAAAGCAAGTGTGAACAGGTGTGTCTTCAGTCGCTGCTGAAAGAGTGAGATGTTGTGTATTTCCCTGAGGTTTTCAGGAAGTGAATTCCAGAGCCTGGGTGCTGTGCTGGAAAAACCCCTGTCCCCGTAGCTGGCTAAACGAGACTGGGGAACAAGGAGCATGTTGCTGGTGAATCTTAGACCTGGTCTTGTACTACGGGGAGTCAACAGGTTTTGAATGTAGTTACGCGTGAATCTGTGTACATTTATATTTTTACTCTTACCAATGTTACGTACACCCTTTAAAGTCTTAAAGTCTAAGGGAAACTACTGAAGAAGGGTAACGGCCAAGGCATCCATGTTATTCCAGACGTGTATTAGTTGAAACATTGATAAATCATCTTTAGTAATAATATTTTTTCTTCTTCTCAAATTTACTTCAGGGGTTACTGAGAACAAAGAGTTAAACCCTCACTTTCAGACTTTTTTTTTTTTTTTTTAATGAAACTCTTTTGTTTGGGTGTGGATTCATATTTTCTCGCAAAAAAACACGAAAAAAACCCACCCCAATTTGAGTGTGAGCACAAGATAAATGATTTTAACTCTACCATAAATAGCAGAGTATAAATCTTGTCTTCAGATTTCCCGCAGAAAGCTTCAGTTAACTAAATACTGCTATTAGATATTTACCTTTTCAATACTCAATTCCTTGGAGTCAGTTAACTAAACACTGCTAGTAGATATTACCTTTTCAATACTCAATTCCTTGGAGTCAGTTAACTAAACACTGCTAGTAGATATTACCTTTTCAATACTCAATTCCTTGGAGTCAGTTAACTAAACACTGCTAGTAGATATTACCTTTTCAATACTCAATTCCTTGGAGTCAGTTAACTAAACACTGCTAGTAGATATTACCTTTTCAATACTCAATTCCTTGGAGTCAGTTAACTAAACACTGCTAGTAGATATTACCTTTTCAATACTCAATTCCTTGGAGTCAGTTAACTAAACACTGCTAGTAGATATTACCTTTTCAATACTCAATTCCTTGGAGTCAGTTAACTACACACTGCTAGTAGATATTACCTTTTCAATACTCAATTCCTTGGAGTCAGTTAACTAAACACTGCTAGTAGATATTACCTTTTCAATACTCAATTCCTTGGAGTCAGTTAACTAAATACTGCTAGTAGATATTTACCTTTTCAATACTCAATTCTTTGGAGGCGCTGGTCACTATATTCCCAATGACGTCTTTGTAGTTATGCAGCTCCATCGCAAACAGGTTCTCCAAGGTGAAGGTGTCTGGGTTCATGTCAAATGACTTTCCAGTCTTCTGCATCAACTCCTTCCAATGTCTGCCAAGGGTCAGAGACGGCCGTTAGAATCATTACATCAAACTCTTCAGGAGAATGTTCAAATAATTAAACTATTCTTGTACGGGAAAACTGTTGGAGTTGTTGGAAGTGCACTGGACTCAAGCTCTGGTGTTTCTGATCAGCGGAGTGTGGGTTAGAGTCCCGGTCTTGACACTTGTGTTGTTTAATTAGACACTTAAAGGGACACGTTGCCTTGGATCGGGCGAGTTGGTCTATGAAAAGCGTTTAAAAACGTTTGTTATGAAATACATATGGTTAGAATGATGTTTTAAAAGTAGAATATAATGATCCACACAAGTATGCCTCGAAATTGCGTGGTTTTCCTTTTACATTGTGAACTAATACGGCACGCCATTTTGTAGAGCCAAAATTTTGACTCCACAAAATGGCAGACCGTGTTAGTTTGCAAAGTAAAAGGAAAACCACGGAATTTCGAGGCATATTTGTGTGGATCATTGTATTCTACTTTTAAAACATCTTTCTAACCATATGCATTTTATCACAAACGGTTACAAACGCTTTTCATAGACCAACTCGCCCGATCCAAGGCAATGTGTCCCTTTAACCATTAGTGCTTCATTCTTCGGATGGGACATAAGCTGTAGGTTTGATGTGTTGTGAAATGCACATAAAAGAACCCAGTACCCTTATCATTAAGAGAAGGGGTTCATCCTGGTGTTTTCTTGTATGGTTGGCTGCAGATTGCACCACAGCACCTTGCAAACCGTTACACGGTGCTTTGTGAATAAATGTGTCTTACATTTTGAACTTAGCTCTGCATACCTTGAAGAAAAATAACAAGCACTTTGAGATACCCTCAGGACTGATAAAGCGCTATATCAGAAGTGTGTATTCTTGTTAGTTATTATAACTAAAATTTATAAATTTATATGAAAAACAACTGCAGGAAAATCTCAGGAGAGTGGGCATGAAGGATTAGGAAACTTTTCTAACCAATATCCTCACCTTTCTCTAAGGGCCTCATTCTTGAGATCCACAAACAGCGGGATGGAATCTTTGAATTCCTTCATGCGGCCCTCTACCATGTGAGCAGTGGATGTACTCTTCACCTCTCTGGGTAGTTTCTTCAGGGTCTTGATGAAGCTGTCAATACCGTCCACTAGATGGTTGATGCTCAGGTTGGACCACAGGGTCTGGGCCCACTCCTCACGGGCCGCCTGCAAGGGAGAGGTGCAAAAATGGAAAAAGATAGTGTGTGGGAATCTACAGGGAAACATGATGTCTTGACTGGGCTTGAAGGACAGATGTAGAAGAGTGGTCTAGCACACCAGACTCAAGTTCTGGCGTTGTCAGAGTGTGGGTTCAAGTCCTGGTAGTGACACTTGTGTCCTTGAGAAAGACACGTAACCACAATTGCTTTGCCCATTGAATGGGACATTAAGCCTTAGGTCCAGTGTGTCATGCAATGCATGTATAATAACCCAGTGTAGTCACGCAATGCATGAATAAGAACCCAGTATTTTGTATAATAATAACAACAACAATACAGAACATTTATAATGTGCACAAATCTGCAACAAATATGATCAGTGAAAAAACCAGGGGATTGCTCCAGTGCTTCCAGCAGTGGCAACAAATTGCAAAACTTGCATTTTGACACCACTTACTGAGCGTCCTACAAGTGCTCAACAGTTTATACAAGCACGCACCCAGAGCAGTCACTTTTAGTTAGCCAATCAGCAGTATTTTCCTACCAGTGGTTAGTGACGAGAGGTATGGATACGGCGCGCTGCCCATGCTTGCAAGGCTGATAGTATCCACAAAATTCTCCAGTAAGCAGAGCCGTGACATTGAGCTTTTTCTCATGAGAGACTTGACACCTTACCTTCTGTTGTTTGTAGATTTCATAGATCTTATCCAGTCCAGACATCTCTTTCTGTACTTGGAGGAGTTCAGGGTACATGGTAATTGAAAGATCAAAGAGCTTCTCAGCATTGGCGAGTTCTTGCCGATCTTTCTCATATATGGATAACTCTCCCTTGAAAGCCTCCATTAGCTCAACACCTGAGAGACACAGGGATGAGATTGTATGAAAATAAAAACTCTTGAAATATTGATGACAATTTCCTCTTGGTGTAGAAATGAAGTTCCCTAAATGTATAGAATGTTACAATTTAGTGGTATGTCGTGGCCGAGCGATCTACTGTATTGATCTCAAGTTCTGACGGTTGAATCGATGAAGTGTGGGTTTGAAACCCAAATATGATACTTGTGTCCTTGAGCAATGCACTGAACCATAATTAATTCTCTGAGCCTGTAACAAGTCCTAACAAATTTGTTTCAATGCTAATTTGAACAAATTACTTTGCATTATATATAAATATATATAAGTAATTTTTTTTATTTATAACAAATTGCTATGGGTATTATCATTTTTAAGAATTTTGTATAAATAGAATTTCAAAAGAAGATTTGATTTCATCGAAAAATATAGTCTTTGTTTCAGTTGTTTTCTCGTTTGATACGCGCAAGATATGCACAGTCTATTGTTTATTTTAGCTGTTTGATTATTTTTCCACTATTTGAATCTTTGAAAGAACCTAGGAACTTTTGAGTAACTTTGACTTTTACTCAGACGAATTTTTCCTTTTGCCAGACGTGCTATTACCATTATCCAATAACGGTTGTAATAAGAACAACACTGTCTTGATGTTTGCATTGTTTCCTCATTTTCGATATGCGCAAGACTCGCAGTCTATCAATTTAAAATTGGTGAGCCATTCTTCTGGAGAAGAAGTCTTTTGTGTTTTCTGTATAAATATTACTGGACTCAACATGGTGCCTGTTCTTGAGTGAGGTACTGTGTAGTAGAACTCACCTTTGTCCAAGTTATTCCCCACAGCTCCTGGACCTTCCAGTCGGAACTTGCTCTGGAAATTATTCAACTCGGAACTGAAATTGCTGATCTGATCTTGAGTAATCTGTGGAGAGCGATAATCGGATTAGTGTTTCATGGTGTTTCTTGGTCAAGCAGTCTGGTGCAGTGGAGTTCTGAGCCAAATTTCATACAGCTTTTTAAGCAGAAAATATTGCTTAAAATTATTCTGCTAAGCAAATATAAGCAGAATACCAGTCACAGATTGTACATGTGACATGGTATTTTGCCTGGTAACTTTATTCTGGTAAGCATTGTTTTGTTGCGCTTAGCTACTTTGTTTTGCTTAAGTAGCTCTTGGAAATTTGGCAATTAGTTGAAAAGATGATTTCATTGAAACCACAATGTTACTAGCATTGGAAAATTCAGAAAAACACTAAAAACAGCAAGAAATAAATCCTTACTATTTCCAACTTCTGTGAATATTATGTTTTCTACAATAGGGTTGCAATTAAACAAATTATTTAAAAAAGGAAAGAGTGCAAAAAACTGTTTTGTGCTTATCATCCGGGAGTTTTTAACAAAGATAAGGCCTTGTTACACTACAAGAAATCATGTTTGCATTTAGGTCATAATCGAATCATACAACACTGTTGCATTGATTTTGTGCTTACTGCCGCGAGTTTTTAGGAAATATATGACCGTGTTACGCTACCAGAAATAATGTTTGCAACAAGGTCATACATTATTGCATTAGTTTTGTGCTTACATCAAGTTTTTAACAAAGATGCGTTCTCTTTGCTAAATGAGAAATTGTGTTTGCATCAAGCACTAACATGAGGTTATTCTTCTTACCTCTGTAAATTTCTTCTTGACCACAATGAGGCTTGCATCCACATGTTTAGACTCCATGAACAGATCGTCCCACATCAGCTTGAAGTTCCTACACGTCTCCTTCTCTCTGTCGCTAACCTCGATCTTGTACATCTCCAGGGTGCGGTAGCGCTCCACGATGTCCGTGATTCGCATCTCCACGTCAAGAGACATGTCCTTGATGTCCGAGATGATACGGAGGACAAACTTGAGATCTTCCAGGGTGTTTGGGGTCTTCTTGAGGTCGGTGGATAGGGTCTGTTGCAAATCAAGGTGGGAATGTTAAATATGAAAGACAACGATTCGTTTTTGTTTTCACCTGCTGAAGTTATTATTGAGTTTACAAATGTTAATATTAACCCTTGAGAGACCATTCATTTCCGATTAACTATCACAAAACCCCCAGACATTGCTAACATTTTGTCAGTAAAAATCTCAACATAAATAAAATGAAAGAGAAAATCTAGTTTCTAGTTTCGAAATTGTGATACTATGTCAACACACTACATCGGACATTTTCATATATGGCCATGACCTTTACTTTGACCTCTTTATGTGAATAGAAGTAGGTTAAACTTTGCGGTCGCTATGGGGGTTTTGGTACAAGCTGCTTGTGGCTGCTATGGTCTCTAAGTATGAAAGATTAGTAATGGATTTTTGTGTTCACCTGCTAAAAGTTATTATTGAGTTTACAAATGTTAATAGTAATACAAGCTATAGTCGTCACAAACAGTTTCCTGGTAAAATGTATATTTAAGTATAAATATATAAGTCAAATGTTCATGTGAAGTTAAAGATTTATGACGCTATGTACATAAGGTCTATTACTCACCTCTAACTCTGTCTTGAGCCCATGGAGCTCCTCACTAGCTGTGTCTTTGAGTAAAGTCCCCAGTGATTCAACCCATTTCTTGGCATGGTTCTTAACCGTGTCGGCCAAGAGTCCCATGTGCAGGCGAATACAGTCCTGGTCCTTAATCTTCGGCTGGTTCTCCACCTGTGAATACAAAAAACAGAAAGATTTATCTTTAGTCAAATTCATATATTTTAAATTCTTTGTAAACTGAAGACGGATAAAAAGCTGACCTTAGCAGCACTTATACAGGGATGACTGACGAAGTGATCTACCCATAGCTGTGCAAGTCTTGTGCGTAATCGAACATCAGGACCCGTCAAAGTGTGTGAGTTTGTTTCCTTCAGGCGTTAAAGCTATGCGAGTGGGACCAAAGTGATCCCCAAAAATGTTCCGAGTACGTGTGGAACTTGCAGAGTCTATTGCCAAAGCAGATGGCCAATAATCTAAGAACCAAGTAACACAAAGAACACACAGTAACATGAAGAGTATCTCAGGAGAAGTTTGACAATATTTCAACAATATGACTTAAAAAGAACAAAAACAAAGACCATAAAATTGAAACAAAACATGCCCCTTTGTTTTTTGTTGCCATTGTCGTGTAGACAATCTGTGAATTGGTACTGACTGAACAGTTTTGTTATTTGCCTCTGTTTGTTTTAACTCTGTGGAAATTAAACACAGACCTGCCAACCTTGTAATTTCTTTTTGAGTACCACACTAGCGCAGCGGCATTAAAACCAGAAGCCCGTGCACGGCGGCATAACCCAAAAGCCCACACTGTTATTGGCACAACAGTCAGTCCAAAAAAATAAATAACCAGTTCGACTGTTGGCACTGTATGTTCCAATTGCCTAGATCATAGATGCCACTCAAGGGGCAAACAAATCTATTTAAAAAAAAATAATAATAAAAAATATATATATAATTAAAAATCTAAAAAAAAAAATGCCAGGGGTTTTCCCTACGGGTGGTGAGCCCATTTTGACTGATTTCTATTCCAATAACATTTATTGAACAATGTTCCTAAATCATTAGTAACTTACTCGGCATGCAAAAAATTATAATGCGAAAGGTTCCATCTTTGGTTGCCCAGTAGACGGACAAACGAAAGCCTATCGTAGAATTTTCCAGTTCCACTTCAATTCATCATTTGTTTCCCTTATACAAAGATCACAGGCCATTAAATTCCCATTATTCTCCCCTAATAAAAGTAAAACTAACAGAAACGATGTATTAATCTGACGAAACGATGTATTAAAGGCCCTGAACACGTTTGGTAATTACTCAAAATATATATTAGCATAAAAACTTACTTGGTAACGAGCAACGGAGAGCTGTTGATAGTATAAAACATTGTGAGAAGCGACTCCCTCTGAAGTAACGTAGTTTTTGAGAAAGAGGTAATTTCTCACTAAAATAATAAAAGACTTCTAGCCAGAAGCCTTTTATTCCTATCTGAAAGCACACTAATTTGTACAACAAGGGTGTTTTTTCTTTCATCATTTTCTTGCAACTTCAATGACCATTTGAGTCCAAATTTTCACAGGCTTGTTATTTTATGCATATGTTGGGATACACCAAGTGAGAATACTGGTCTTTGACAATTACCAAACGTGTTCAGTGCCTTTAATCTGACACTTCGATCGGCATCCATGTTGTACACTGAAGTATTAATCACACGGCGATGCCGAACACGTGCGTCGTGAGCACGTACATCCATGCATACAGCTATACAATGTATTGTACCAGATTGACCGAAACTGGATTGCGCCATTCTCACCCCCTTTGTTACACATTGGTTTATTAGTTTTCCAGCGGGAGTAAGAATTAAAAATATAGTTCTAGGCACAACCTCTTTTTTATCGAAGTGCATAATAATCACTCAGATGCAGGGTGTCTTTGTTCGGTTGTTTTTGCACTTGGGGTCGAACGAATGACAGTTGAAGAAATTGAGAACAAATTGTTCGTTCGTGCTGCAGTTTTTAACACCGCGATTTAGAATTTGCGTCTGTTCCGTACTTTCTGCATATATTTCGTACCACCGTACTCAGATGTGAAAATGCGTGCATGGTACGCAAAATGCGTACAGGTTGGCAGGTCTGTAAACAAATTTGCAGGTCAGGGAAATTGCGTATGCAACACGATATTTATAAAAACAAATTATCTATGAAACTTTTTATTTTGTTTTGAATAATACCCAGAGCAGCTAGACAGGAGCCAGTTTGGCAATCTGCTGCAGATGCCCTGTGATCTTGACAAAATGCACTCACTTTCAAGGTTCTTTTTTCGTTGCTATTTGTTATGCATGTTCTGTGGGTTTAGCCACTCAGCGCTGAGCCCATGGTGGATCCAGCATGGCTGTGCAGAATTCCACAGCCAGACCAAAGCACCACTTAGCATGTTTTGGGCATCTTCCCTTAAACACATGTACTTTTAAGAAGCTTCAGGAATTGAACTCAGGGAACTTCTGGCCAGGGATTTTGGTGGATGAACCTGGAGATTCTCAGTTGGGCTTACCTCTTTGGCCAAGTTGGAATAGAACTGCAGTTTGTCATCATAGGCCACACAGGTTGGCTTCTTGCTGGCAAACTTCTCCAGCATGATGGTTTTGTCTAGCTTCCATAGTGGTCGATACCTCTTCCATCTGAAAAGAAACAATCAAACATCAGTCAATTTTTGTATTTTGGGGTGAAATGACATCCGGTCTGAGCCACAATATAAAAACTTGCAAACATTTTGGTAAAAACTTTTGAAGAAAACCTTGTATGACTAGGATCAGAGTCATCTCGGAAGTTCTTTGATGGACATTTTTTGTGGAGCATCAAAAAGTACAAGAGTTTTGAAGAGCGAAGACTCGATTATAGCCGGATCGGGCTGGACTGGAGGGTGTGGAACTAGGCTTGAGGCCCTGTCTCGAGACCCTGTATCATGTGGTTCCCCCTCTGCCAAGGCCGAAAGGCAGCCCATTCTCAACCAGTCCAATTGGTGTGAAGAGGAAAGAGCACCTTGGGGGGGGGGTCTAAAATATTAGGCCTCTGAGATTAGTCACCCAAGCTCAATTCCAACCAGGGCCTAATTTCATAAAACTGTTAAACAGAAGATTGTGCTAAGCAAATTATTCTGCTAACCAAAAATCAGCAAGGAACCAGTCACAAATAATGTGCATTAAATGGTATTTGGCTGGTAACCTGTGTCTGGTAAGCAAGATTTGTCTGTACGAAGCAATTTTTTCACGGTCCAACTTCAAAGAGGTGCTTGAGCACAAAAAGTAGCCAAGCACAACAAAAGTATGCTTACCAGAATAAGGCTACCAGCCAAAATACCATGTCACACGCACCATTTCTGACTGGTATCCTGCTTTCTTTTGCTGAGCAAAATTGTAAGCAAAAATGTCTGCTTTAATAGCTTCATGAACTTTGACACCACTCTGCTTACCTGTTGAGGTACTTGGTGTGGTTAGTCAGCGTCTTCTGCATTAGGTTGGATGCCTGTACCACCAGGTCAATGATGCTGCCGTCAGCTGAGATGTCTGAGAAGAAACTGAAGATGAAGGGCTCGTCTTCACCCTCAACATTCTGAGGTGAGGTCTCGATGCAGGTCCCATGCATCCACCGCACAAAGTTTTTGGACCTATAGCAAAAGACACAGATGTAAAGAATGATTTTTTTGATTGTTTATCCTCAATTATTCAATAACTGTTTCTTAATCCCCTACAAATGTTATATATATTTTTTTAATCCTGTAATTTTGTTACACATTTTGCTATACATTTTGCTATGTAGACACATGGTAGACTGCTGCCCAATTGTGGTTTGTAGTTTTGTGACTGGGTTACAGTGTTCTATTTTTAATCCTGGAAAGTGTGTTGACATCTGCTCCTTTTACACATGAGCTCATAGTTCTGATTGGAATCAGCAGAAACGGTTAAACTGAAGTCACAAGTTCTCTGTTTTACCATTTCAGAAAATAAACGTCAATGCACAGCTCTGGTCTGGTACCTACCCTTCCACACAGTCTCGGACACTTTGCATGGTGAGTTTGTAGATCTCATTAGCTGCCGGCGCTAGAATGATCTCTGGGGCTGTCAGCATGGCGTCGATCTGGAACAGCGGCTTCTTGGAGGTCATAGCAGTGTTGAACTCAGTCATATTACGAGTAATCAACTGAAAGTTGAATCAAATCAAATCACAACAGTGTTTTTCTTTTAGATTCAAAGATGTATTATTCTAGAGGACACCATAATATGTATTCTGCTCATAAAAGCATCTTGCAAAAAATACTTCATGGCCTGACCCTAGCAGAGTCTTTCTTGAAGGCTAAAGCATCTTTGACAGACCAAATTAAAAAGTTTATAGTTTGACCGGCACCCTTCAAAAAACCAGATACAGAAAAAATATGGAGAATGCCAAAATAGGGCAAGATAGCTCAATTGGTAGAATACTGGCACGTCAGCCTAGATATCACGTTTCAAAATATTTTTCAAAAGATTAAATAACTTTGTAAACATGACTGTTAAATTAAAGCAAGAAAACTAGACAATTCAGGGTTTCATTTCTGAGAAAAGAAGAAGGAACAACATCTAAGTTTTATTTGGCCATTCTATAAAACTTGACCCACCTTTGTGAGGGAAGCGTACACCCTCATTTCCCAGTAGCCGTAGTAAGCCTGTAGACGTGGTGACCTGCCCGTATTGGTGTGGACAACCAGCCCTTCCATCTTAGTCAGGAGTGGTCCGATGGCTCGGTACTTCCTGGCCAGCTGTTCAAACGTGTTCATGCGCTCTCTCTCAATGTGGTCATAGTATTCCTGTATACACAATAATAATAATAGTGGCTTCTTATATAGCGCTCATATCCGTCACTCAGTGACGCTCAAGGCGCTTCAACAGTCAGTATTTTCCTGCAAGGTATATGTGGAGCTACTTTTTGAATTTTGAGACCTATTTCTTTACATAGCACCATGTAAAAATGGTTTACAAATCAGTTTGTTAGAAATAACTCTGAAAATCATTTCGGTGTAACTTAGTTTTTAATTGACACCATCTGTACGGGCAACTTGGATTTTGCATTTTGAGCCGCGTCAAGCAATCAAATTTGTTTCCAACCAATCAAGCAACAAATTGAATCAAACTCCCAAACTTTGCATAGTTGCGCATTAAAAAATGATGCACCCTAGCCCATTAAAATGTCTGACTTTATTAGCTTTTAATTATCTATTTATTAGCTTAAAAAAAAAAAAAATCAAAACATTGTATCTCGCATAAAAATGTGCAAAAACGTTGTAGCTCAGTTTTGTGTGTACATCCAGGCTATTTAAAGAGGGATACAATGTTTCGACAATTTCAAACTCACATGTAAGATAAGTGCTATATCAGGAGATACAATGTTTTTCCACTTACACGATGAAATAAAAAACAATGATAAGTGGATTAGAATTGTGGATACATGAGTCAAAGATTTTGTTTTTCTCACCTTACAACCTGGTAAGATTTCACCGTTCATCTGACTGGGGGGTCCCTTAAAGAGATCAGCTTGTTCCACTGCCTTGAGCCGAGCATCGATGTCCTTGGCATTCTTCTGTATCTGGTTGATCAGCGACTCAAACTTAGAGATTGCCTTTTATGGTGAGAAGTGAAGAGAACAAGAAATGAGAGCAATAAGTTTACAAAGCGATGGTTTAGCTTCTAGATGATTAATAGTACATGTAAAGTATCAGTTTACTAGGAACTTGAAAGTAGGGTCATAGATTGGTAAATACTCCAGAAATTAATGACAATGAAAGCTCACTTGGAGAGAAGCCGCACTGCAGCTGTTGATAGTATAAACTATTTTGAACTTGCATAGTTTGAATTTGCGTATGCCTTGACTGACGTCATTGTTTCAAGAATGTTTTGTAATTTCTAAACACAGTAGTAATTTAAGGTTAAAAATGCTTTTAAAAAAGTAACCTAAATTACTGAGCTCAACCATCATCAGGGTCTAATGTCAAGGCTTTGCTTTCCGCGGAATTCTGCACTTACCAATCCCTTTAAAAGCACATAATCCATGGGACGCAAGCACATAATCCATGGGACGCAAGCGCATAATCCATGGGACGCAAGCGCATAATCCATGGGACGCAAGCACATAATCCATGGGACGCAAGCGCATAATCCATGGGACGCAAGCGCATAATCCATGGGACGCAAGCGCATAATCCATGGGACGCAAGCGCATAATCCATGGGACGCAAGCGCATAATCCATGGGACGCAAGCGCATAATCCATGGGACGCAAGCGCATAATCCATGGGACGCAAGCGCATAATCCATGGGACGCAAGCACATAATCCATGGGACGCAAGCGCATATTTCCGCGGTAAGCAGAACCATAAAATTGGTCCCAAATTGTTTGTTTTTATCCACTAACCTGTTCACAGCGGGTGATGTAATCTGTGATTCCTAGGGAGTTCCAGTTGAGACGTTTGTGTCCGGATTTCAGCGTCTGTCTCAAGTCCTTCAGGTGCTCATCAAGAAGCTGAGTCTGTTCAAGAAGGTAAAGGTAAACTGTTAAAGTAAAGACGTTAAAAGAAAATACTTTCAACATTCCTCAAGACAGTCTTTAAAATACAGGCTTAAAAACCATCTACCACTTAACAGAGGAAGGCGTGTAAATATACACAATTTAAAAGGTCTGATAAAACCGCATTTAAAGTGTCCAGCGGTGGAAGTACAGACACGTTTGGAAGGTTCACTGTGTAGCTTGCAACATGCACGGACTCAAAGTGTCTTGCTTCGATGGCCCAGTGCAGACAGAAACAGGTGCTGGAACAAAGGTCAAAATCTCTCTTTGCTGGGATTACAAACCCCAATTTCACACCTTCATCCTGTGTCTGACAAGCACTGAGGCAACTTTCAATCATTGGAAAAGTCTATTGGAAACTTTTGAAGGGGTTTGTAAACAAATGTAACCCCACGCGTTGTGAACTTCTTCAGTGGTTTCACCGACACCCAATTTTAAACAAATTGAATAAACGGCAGGTTAAAACTTTGTTCCAGACAAAACTTATCGACTGGTTGTCCTGGACTAACTTTGACAAGGTCCCTTTGTTTTTCCTTGGAATAGATTAAGAGGGGTGAGAGAGGGGGGAGGATTGGAAGGAACTGCATCTACCTCTGCATTATTGATGGAGCTGATGGCTGAGTGGTATCTACCCAGCATGTGTCTCAATCCGTCATTCCATCTCAGATACTTGTCTTCCTGAATATGTGAAAGAAAATCATAGCGATTAATAATCACTACTTTGTATCTTTCTGCATTGTGAGAGGAAATTATAACGATTAATAATCAAAACTTTGTATCGATCTAAATAATAGTTATATAATTATCATGCAAGTAAAAACGAAAATGAGTTTTGTCAACACAGATGAATACAAATGATAACATTCATGATTTTGTTTCTAAACACTTTAAGAAAAATGACTAAAGAAAAATGTTATGACTTAAGATACATTATGAAGAGAAGCTTGTATTTCTCATATCTTAGAAGTAACAGTTCTTCAGTCTTTGGTTGTCAACAGAGAAAAAGAACATAGAGAATGCCAAGTATGTATCTGAGCTTTATCTACATTAGGATGATTCATGCGCACTGCCAATTAAGCTGTACAGTAAATTTCAGCTTTCCCATTGGTTGGTCTGGATAATTTAACCATACACGCATGTCTATGGTACTGTAGCCTTAACATTTGACAACACTTCGAGGCTCGTGAATAACGCCAGATACCAGCCTGACCGGATGTTGCCAGATGTACCTTTGACCTTGCATACATTTCACACAGAGATCCGTAGTCAATTTACACGCACATCCATAGTGAATAAAACAACATTACTTTGACATTTTTTCAGGCTCTTTTGATCTTGAGCAATGGGTGAATTTGAATTTAACCAAAACTTGTTGGCTTTTTGAGTATTGTGCTGTCACAAATTTGTTGTGTGTGTTTTTCTTAATAACTATTTGATATTTCAATCTTTTTATGTAATATTGCTGGTGCTTTTATGAGATTTTTAATGACTGTTTTTGTAAACTGTACATTTCGGCTTTTAGCCGCTGTATTGCAGTATTTTAATAAACCATAAATAATAATAATAATAATATTACATGATGTAAACATTATGCACACGCTGCATGCAGACGACCGAAAGTGCAAGCTGACAAACTACATCACCTCGGACCAATCATAACACAGATATGGAAAGCTTACGTCTCCGCACGTTTATCCAATGAAATCATTGTATCCAATGAAATCACTGGGCCTGTGAGACCAGTGCCTGTTTTTATCCTTGCGAATAAAGACAGGGGACCAGTCTAATGGTACTGATACTCTTTGTCTCCACAGCTGACATAGAGGGCGTGCACAGTAGACACAAACAATGAATGGACTACTTCACATGTGTGTTAGATGTTGAACGAGGTACATGCTGGTCTAGATTGTCATTATCTACACCAGCATGCACCTCATTTTACGACTAACGTATTTGCGAAGTAGTCAATGGGCTCAGAATTCTCCATGTTCTATTTCTATGATTGTGAACAACACCAGTATCTGTGAACATTTCCCAACATCACCTCAATATTTGTGAGTAATCTGAACTGACCTGAAGAGCTACATTACGAGCCAGCTCTGGTATAGAGAAGCCCAGCTGCTCCATATATTTGGTCTCAACGATGATCTCTGACAGCTCTGTTGCAAAATCAACCACGTATTTCACTTCTGCACCTAAACATTGAAAAAAAAAAAAAAAAACATTTGTTGAGAGATTTGTTTTGGTGTGGAATATCACTTTACATCACTTGTTACCCTCTTTGGGACGGAAATTTCAACTGAAAGATACATAGACCCCTTGCACAATGCAGAACACACCTCCGAACAATGTGCGTCTACACCATTTCCACCATTTTGGGAGTCAATTCCTTCGTGTACATTTTGACTCCCATAATGGTGGACAGGATAAGCGCGGGCAAGTGTGCTGCGCATTGTGCAAGGAGGCAAAACGCCCAAAGTCAATTTGCTTAGCATACTAGACTCCCTTTTTAAATTGATTGAAGTTGATTGGTGTAAAACTTCCATCAGGGATGAAGAATACAACTTTGGTTCTTCCCCTTACAAAAATGAGATAAGCACTGTACACTCGGTGCTTTCCGAGTGCAATGGGAAAGAAATCCACGAGCTACTCGGGTTGGATTCGAACCAACGACTGCCACACTCTAGAGAGGATGTCTCAACTAATATATAACCCCCAAAAATGAAATTTTGAGAAAATCTCAGGAAAACACTGGCCTGAAATCCAATCTTACCCTGCATGGCATGATTGCTGGCTGAGCTACCCTCATTCCCGTCCCCTTCACTGCGAGAGACAGGGATGATGGCCACGGTGGCTGTTGGCTTAGTCAGGAGGTTTCTCTTGAGTAGTCCTGGGAGGATGCCCTCAACGTACTCCCGCCATTGCTCGTACTTCTTCTCCTCAAACTCTCTCATCTGCCTGGCAACACCAAGGTACTTGCTCCTCGCCTTCAAATAAACATCAATGAAATGACTAAATCAGGGCTCAGATTTTAGGGAAAAAACCCACAAGACTACAGGGCTTGTAGCTCAAAATATTTACTGGACCAGAATTTAGTGTACATGACCAGAAGTGAAATGAGAAGGAAAAATGCCTGACACAGTTTAACAATTGAACTTTTTTACTTTGAAAAAGCACTAAGAGAAGATTGATCTCATGTGTATTGTGGGCAAGTAAGTGTTCTCCAATGATCAACCGAATCATATTTATCAGACTGAAAGTCAACCTTTGAACACAAACACAAGACCGCTGGACTTTTCCGGTCATTAGTTTACTGGCCCGATGCTGAAAACACTGGCCTTGGGCTTGCAGTCCACTGTAAAAGTTGAGCCCTGTTAATGACAAGAAAATCAAGACTAAACAAACTGACATGACTGTGCAAGTCTCGCGCTTCTTCAAAAAAAGTTGGGACAACTTTAGTCCCACGTACATTGTTTTAACGCCTGAAGGAAATAAACTTGTGCACTTTAATGAGTCATACGCCACGAATACACGCAAGACTTGCACAGTCTAAGGAGGTTGAGCACTCTGTGAAATTGTTATATCTTTTTGCTTTAATTGGAAAAAGGGTTTGAAAGCTTAATGTTAACCTGTTCGCCTTGGGATTAAAAATCCTTTTCCTGTTACTCGTGAGGGATTATTGTCAGTCAAAAAGCAACTTTTTTCCAAGCCATTAATTTGTTTGGACACTCTTGTAAAGACATTTTCTCAATGACATTTACCGATTTTTATGGCTCATATTTTGTTTATGGTCATGCTTCTGAAGCACTCGGACCGTTGGAAAGCCGTTTAGTAATGGTTGATCATCGACCTGAGCCTGGTCAAATGGCATCCCAGAGAGAGATGAAAGGTCTCATGACAATGCAGTATAAAGCGCCTTTACAAAATCTTGGCTGGTTTGTGAAAGAACAGGTCTTCGACAAAGGCATTATACACAAATACATCCAAAGAGTTAGTACATTCATTGGTTGCCGTGCCTTTTCATCGGTGACACCAAACCATCACCACTCTGTGAAACAGTTGCCTGTGTACGCACAACCTGCCACAGTGCCTCATCCAGTGTTATAGCTAGAGAATTTTTAGTGGTGGGTGTGACTTCACCAGGCATGAGAATAGGCGATGAAAAAAATCAGAAAAAAATCTAACGCTAAAAATGCATGTCTGGATTTTGGGCAATTTCCGGAATTTGTGCATGTCCGGAATTTGGGCAAGTTGACTCGGGCGTCGGCGCCGCACTCGGTGAACCCCTTTGGCGTTAATGGGACCATAGGTGGGACCGGGGAAGAGTAATTATTGTCTAAAAAAGCTAAAAATATAATGATCTTCCGAATTAATCCAGCAGACGGAGCAGACATGTTTTTGTAAAATGTAATGTAAGAAATATTGATTATTCTTATTGGGGTCTTTACCTGTGATATTGTCAAGTGTTGCCCCCCTTGGACATTGAAAATTGTTCTTCAAACACATTTTAGTATCTCCAAGATTATCCTGACAGTTTACAATATACAACAGCATTTTCGAAAAATAATGTGAGACGTCAACTCAAACTTCAAAGAATCTCCTCACACACGTGTGTGACGCACACTCATTGCATTGTCTCGAAGTTTCTTCCAGGTCATAGTTCAATGCGTAGAAATATCTCCAGCCGTAAAACACATTAAACGTATCGAAGAACTGGGGCTTTTGCCTATGAACGTGCATCATGACGACTGGTACAAAAAGTCTACGATTCGCTGGCATCCACAAAACACCGTGCGTTGTTGTCAGTAGACTTTTCAATGTCTCCCACACATGTCCCTTTGCTGCAGCAGTAAACATACATGTATTACGGTCAAACCGTACCGCGAATGAAGCGGGGAATGAGAGAAGTCTATTGATCTAGCTGCTGCATACCCAATGCACATGGAAGAAATATACATCGGTAAATTCAATATGGCAGCTTCCATGAAACGTAACATTAGACAACAACACGTGGCAAAACGGAATTTTTTTAAATTTTTTCTCAAATTGAAAACATGTTCCCTGTACATTTGCAATTTAAACAAGAATTAAGACGGAAATATGAATGTAAGTACTACTTTTCATCACAAATAGTTACGTTTACAGCAGTTTTTTATGTGAAATTAGTGCCGGTCGGAAGCAGTGTTTTCATCAGAAGTGGTGGGCGGAAATCCTCGGTGCTGGTCGGGCCCGCCCGGCGCCGACCACCGTAGCTATAACGCTGGCCTCATCACACGTAACTGCAAAATACGCACAGAAACTCAAATTTTATAAAAACACCACTGCGTCTTGAGTTTTGCACTTTGTTCTTTCCACCGGAAATGACTGGTTTTCTTTCCTCAGCCTTAGCTTGTTTTGAAAACAATTTATCTCGACGTCACTTTATTTAAAAAACTTACCGCTTTCCCGTATTCACTCGTCAGTAAATCCTCCATACTCTGAAAGCGGATGATGGTGTGCTTGATGCGGTGGAACAGTGAGCGCTCCCAGGCAATAGCGCCACCTACTGGTGGCTGGTTCTTAGAGACAGGCGGGCTGTCTTGATGCTGCTTGAACAAGGAGTTGACTGTATCCACCTATGTAAACAGTTGACATTAAATATACTATTATGCTTAAATTCACATACTTGGTTCAAGTTCATATCACACACACATACCCAAATGCTGTCTACATTACTATAGACGAAAAGTTAAAAATTTCATTACAACATATTTTTAATAACTGTTAAATTTGTATCGGGATGAAGAATTTTATTTGCGTTTTACCCGTACACCAATGTGTGTTAAAGGTAATGGTCATTGATTATTTTTAAGCATTGTAATGCTGATTTAAAGGCAAAATTCAAACGAAAGGTACAATTAGGGTCACTTGTGGAAGTTTCAGCTAAATACAGTGACTATTTGCTGAGAAAACAGCGAGTACAACTGTCGCAGTATTTTCAAAAGAATGTTGAATACATCCACGTTTAGTGAGGTGACAGCTGGAACCAATAGTATCACTGGCTGAATTGAAGGCAGCATCATTTAATGGACACCATAGACATTACAAAAATTCTCCTGCATGTGATCTTTGGAGATTCAAATTTGTCACCATACTTTTATTGATTTCTAATCAATGGGGGCACTTCATAGTTTCGCAGTTTGAAAATAGCTTCGCAGTACACTTACTAACATTACCATCTTTGTAACAAGTAGGCTTTTGGACAAAAAATGTTTTGTTTGCGGTCATTCCCAAAGTGTGACCCTACCTTCTAACTTCCACAGGTTCTATTTCAAGTGTTTGCTGGTTCATACAAAGTGTGGATACTGGTCTTTGACAGTTACCAATGTTGTCCGCATTAAGTAAGAAATCTTCTTACCTCTTTTCCATATTGCAACAAGATGTCGTTGAACTTCTTCATCATCTGTGAGTTAATCGCTTCCCGAGAGCGGATGTTCTTAAATTTGAGAAGCATGTCGAAAGCGCCCTCTGCCGAGCGCAGCGTCTTGAAAGATTCGTTGATGAAGTGCTTGGCTTCTTCCTCAATGGCCGCCACCTCTTTGTTGAACCACTCCATGACTTTGCGCCATTGGAGCTGGTGTTTCAGGCTGAAGGGGTCAAAGCTCACCTAGGGGTCAAGGGATAGATTGACAGTCACTAGATTGCTCTGCTCTGAATGCCACCATATTGTGCTCATGAAGTCTGCTTTTGACAGTTATTTGTGCTTGGATATCTTCAACCCTTACTCCCTAGGCCTTTTTGTCTGCAGGTGACCAAAATTCTTGCATATATCTGCATGTCACTCCACACCAAATTATTTGAACTTAAAGAATGGACTACCTGACCCAGTGAAAGCAATTGTTATTTGGGCCTACAACCCTCAGTCTTTCTGAAACCGTCATTTCAGCAGAGAGAATATAGAAGGATTCCGGAGGATAAGGGATAAGAAAATGTTTTAGCTTTTTAAGAAAGTACTGATCTTGAGCTGAAAACAAGTTTTAAATCTTAATTATCCTTGAATATTTGTATGTATACAAAAGTCACTGCATCAAATGTGTGCATATCTGTTGCATGCCCAAAGTTTTGCCTCCAAAGCTGGTGTAAGTTTGTAATTTAAAAAAAAAAAAAAACCCCACCCGTTTCATTGTTCAAAAGCATTTCTTATGACAGAAACTTTTAACTCTGAGAAGACCGCATGAAGTCTTATGAAGAACGTATGTAAAGCTGTAGGTCGTGTGTGTTGTGAAATGCACATAAAAGAACCCAGTACACTTATCATTAAGAGAAGGGGTTCATCCCGGTGTTTTCTTGTATGGTTGGCTGCAGAATGCGCCACAGCACCTTGTAAACTGCTACATGATGCCGTTTTAAAATGTGTCTTATATTGCAAATATAGCTCAGCATACCTTCTAGAAGAAATTATGAACACTTTTTAGATTTCTTTGGGTGCGACAAAGCTCTATATAAGGACAGCTTATATTATTATCTTATTTCCAAATGTGCAGAGAGGAAAATGAGGAGGTTTCAAGAATAACAAAGTGGTACATTTGTAATCTTTTTGGTTACTCTTTCTGTTTTTTGTTTTTGTTTGGTTTTTATGCGCCTCGGAATAAGTTTAGTCTTAGATAGATGGCGCTTTACAAGTTTTAATTATTATTATTATTATTATTACAACTCACATCTTGAATTGGTTCTACGAGTCCGTCTACTCTCTTCAGGACATCCTCAATGCGCTGTGGATCACCGGTCACCGACTTCAGCTCTGGCCCAAAGATATGGTAGAATTCTTGCAAGACCTGAATGTACACAAGACACCAGATTGAACATGATTTAAATGCAGACTATGCGGGGAAACTTTTGAAGGGGTACCAAGGCCAAGAGCAGGGCAACAGAGACCATGGCTTCTGTGGCCTTCCCGTTATTCCAGGTCTGAAAATGTTATATGGCCACTGGATTTTGAGTTATTTAGTTATGGATATGATGAATGAATTGGAGGAAAAAATGAGTGGTAAGATATCAAGATGAAACGTGTAACAATATTTCACTGAGACTGTAAGACAATTACTTACAGAGGACCATATGTAAGTGTTCACTAACGGGACCATTGAGTTGTTAAACCGATGGCACTAATCACAGACTCCATAAACTCTCAACAAGAATTTTACACCGAGTGAACTACCAAAGTTCGCCCCAAACAAGGCTAAACAGCCTGATACTTTACGTAGGCAACTAAGGCAATTGCCTCCATTCGCCATGCGATTTCCTTGGTGCCCCTTTTTGTTATGCAAGCTTACCCCAAACGAGGCTAAAAGACACTCTTGAAAAGCGGCTAGAAGAAGAAATTACTTAAGATGAAAATAACTCAGGGGAGCTGATGGTAGGAATTGATATTCATCTAACCAGAGTGAAGCATCAGTTCTTTTAGCCTCTCCTAATTAAATTTTGTTACCTGTGCTACATCATAGATGTCCTGACATATCACTGCCATGTAGTCTGTCCTCTCAAACAGGCGCTTGCGATCAAACTCCCACCTGGCGTCCCGCCCTGATGCCTCGATCTTCGCTCGCACCTCGAAGTAGCACTCCTTCCAAAGTTCCAAAGTCTTTTTGGCTTCCAGGGTTCTGGCTTTAATCTGGGTAGGTGTTTCCCTATAGGGGGGAAAAAACAAAAACAATTTAACCAAAAAGATCTTTCTGAAAAAAGGAGTCTTAAAACTCAAGCTCTGGTTTTTTTGATCAACAAATTTTGGGTTTGAGTACTTGTCTTGACATGTGTCCTTAAGCAATACACTTATTGTTTCGTCCTTGAGGCTCTGCCTAGACGGCCCTTTACCAGACCAGTCCAGTGCAACAGAAAGAATCACCTGCATCCCAATTATTAAGCCGCTGCAAGGACGGGTCGTTAACTTGTGGAGACGACTGCCAGTGCAACCCAGTCAACTCTCACCGGTATCTTAGGGTCTTTAATTTTGCATTGTATTAATTTTCCCCCATGTAATTCTAATGCTTAGTTTACTGTTTTTGCGTATATATTGATTCTTGTATTAAATGATTTGTTTTTAATTATAAATGCTGTGCTAATTATCTTTATGTTCTGTCGTGCCTGGTTCTTTTGGACGATTAGCTTTTTTTATTTTTTTATATGAGATATCGCCTTACTCACAAGGCCACGGACGGCCACTTCAAGGTGAGGGCTACACCAAATCAATTGACACCAGGGGCACGTTGCCTCCTACTCCTGGGGCTGAAACAGGGTTACCCCCTTCACAGTCCATAAGGATGTAGGCATGGGTATCATCCACTAGGAGCCTGGCTGGTAGAGCAGAATGCACTACCTTCCCAACTTTTTCGAAGCAATTATGGTTAAGTGCCTTGCTCAGGGGCACAAGTGTCATGACCGGGTATCGAACCCACACTCTGCTGCTGAAAACACCAGAGCTTAGGTCCGGTGATCTAGACCGCTCGGCCACGACACGCCACAACAGCTGCATGTAACAATAGCAAAACTCCCATGAACAGAAAAAAACCTGATTTGCTTTCAAATAATATCGCTATTTCAGCTCCACACACTAACATTGAAACACAAAAAAACAAAAATATGGACACTATAAAAAATCTTAAAAACAATAAATACTTGCCTTTTCAGCAATCAGCTATGATGTAAATAAATGCCCTCAAACATACAATGTCATGCATACTGCAGTCATACTTCGAGGACTGTTTGAATTTTCTAGGATTCTCTTTAAGGCAACATAATTTAAACCATAAGATAAGATCACCACAAGCTCACCTAAAGATTGTTCTAATGTTGATGACTTTAGCGACACGCTCAGCAAGCTCCCATGCAATACGTTCCATCAGTGGCACCATCCTCTCATCGCGGTTGTAGTGCCTTGATATAATCCAGACCATACGTAGAGCAATCATCAATGAGGGCAGGGTATCTAAGACGACCTGAAAGCTAGCACCGTGGGTCACATTCTTAAAGTGTCTCTCCAGGGTGCTCAAGAAGCGCACATTGTCCTTGGCCTCCACGTGGTATTTGTTCAACTCTGAGCGATTCAGCTCAAAACTCTGAAGGATGGCGTGGTCTCCCATCATGTCTCTCTTTGCGAGAATTTCAAGCATTTTCCTGACGGTGTGGAGTTTCAGCTGCTCTGATAAGGCACTGAGGGCAGCGTTTCTCTCACGCCAGAAGTCGATTTCTGCTAATGGTCCATCCCCCTGTGGGGTCTTCTTAAGTTGGATCTCTAGCGCACTTGCGATTTGTTTTGTCCATTCGAGGCAGGCGGCCTCGATCTTGTGAATGAGGTTGTCGTCCTTAGCGAGTTCGGCCACGTCCCCATCGAGGTTCATGTGAGGGATGTCCAAGCGGACCTCCCCCTCGATCTGCTGGATGGTGCGACTGATGTGCGTCGCGAACTTCTGCATGTTGATGAGGAACTCGTCGCGGAGCATGGCCCTGTGCTGGGACTCTACGAGCTTCTGTTGCTGTGAGGGGTCTTCGTCGTCTGAGTCGTCATCCAGGTCTTCCTGAGAAGTAGAAGACAGAGCCGCCTGCTGGTCACCAATCTGGGATCCCTCACCGTTTTTGTGGGAGTTAAATGACAGCAGGGGAATGTAAACCTGATGGGTTGGGAAAGAAAAGTAATTACAAAGAGTTTTAGCATTTCAATTAAGATAATTAATGGACTGAGGCTTCAACCCTAGCAGAGTTTTTCTTTAAGGCTAAATTCGAGAAAGACTCTGCTAGGGTCAAAATTTCAGGCCCCTAATTTGTTTTTTGCATTCCTACCATAGTTCAATTTGGTTGATAAGCAGTTTACATCAGCCAATTCTATTTTGTCATAATCAGATATATTTAGGACTTATTTCAGTTTATGTATTAATTTATTTTGGCTATTTATAAAGACCTCCCAATGTAATGTAATGTCAATAAAATTCAATTGAAAAATACTGGCTTTTAAAGACTTGATCCAGCCCCTGATTGAATGCTCAGCAATATTTTTAATATTTTGACTGTTGGTTTCAAAATTCATTTTCAGTCAATTAGGTTTGTTTAGGATTCCATTTACCGTACAGACTCCATTTTGCTGCAACAAGTCTGGTACAACTCAAGGGATAAGAGTACCGGACTCAAGCTCTGGTGTTTCTGATCAGCAGAGTGTGGGTTCGAATCCCAGTCGTGACACTTGTGTCCTTAAGCAAGACACTTAACCACATGCTTCGTCCTTCGGATGAGACGTTAAGCCGTAGGTCCCGTGTGTTGTGTAATGCACGTAAAAGAACCCAGTGTACTTATCGTAAAGAGAAGGGGTTCGCCCCGGTGTTCCTGGTTTGATTGGCTGCATATTGCGCCACAGCACCTTGTAAACCATTACATGGTGCTTTGTAAAGGAATAGGTCTCATACTTCAATACGTAATTCCACATACCTTGTAGGAAAAATACTGAGCGCTTTGAGACACCCATCGGGAGTATAAAGCGCTATATAAGAACAGCGTATTATTATTATTATTTGAGTTGTTATTACCTGATAATATCTTACATGAAGTTTAGGGTGATCGGAACACATCCAATACAAACTTAAGTCAAATTCTTACTTTGGTACCTCAATGTAGGTATTTTCATTCCTTCTTTAAATCCCACGACTAGAATTATTGTTATTATATATTTCTTGCTTATGAAACCATAGGATGCCTAATAAGTGAGCTTAATCACTGCAGCTCGCAAGCCAATGGTGATTGCTATTATAGTTCTTCCTTTCTATTTTACAAATTTATCTCCATTTGTGTTTTTATTGTAAGATGCACACTGGAAAACAGTTTTCATGTTTTTTAACGTGACGTTTATAATAAATTGAATTGAAATTGAAATTGAATTGAATTGAACCAGAAACCCCTACTCTCCCCTGATAAGTGTTCTGGGTTCTTTTATGTGGACTACCAACCTTAGTTCACGGGACCTACATTTTAATGTCCCATCCAAAGGACAAAGCAAAGTTTTTTCAAGTATCTTAAAGTATCTTGCTCAAGGACACAAGTGCCAAAACCGGGACTCGAACCCAAACCCTGCTGATCAGAAACACCAGAGCTTAGTCTGGTGATCATTTAACCGTTTGGCCACGATACGCCACATAATGAGGACTAAAGAAAAGATTCCATTCAAGATTTAATACATACCTGGGTGATAACATGTTCCAGCATTGTGAGGGAGCTCCCGTTGAGCACCCCAAACTCAAAGAATGACGGCAAGGTGTGGTTGGCTTCATCCAGGGTGTTGGGTAGCTCCACCATCCCGGGAGTATTACGTAGGAAGTATATACAGTCGTTGTCGCACACCTCATCCGGCACGTTGCCATGACACATGTAGAGCAACGTTCGCTCAATCGTCTGGGTGACAATTTTCTGCAAAAAGATGAGGAAACCTGATGATGAGGATGTCTTGTTGGATTGAATCTTGCTTTGGTTTGGGGATTTTTTGAGACTCTCACTTAAGACAATCATCAAGTTTGAACATAAAGAAACTCCATGGTTACTCACCTTACCTTCGACACAAATATCAGAAATTAACTTTGGGTTGAACAAAGAAAAATGTCAGCTTCCCTTGTGGTTTATTGTTTGATAAGCAAGTACTAGAAATCTGGTTTTCTTAAAAAGGAAGGGAAAAGGGCAATTCAATTTTGCGATGTACTCATTTTCCATTAGATAGAGTCTTCTTGTGAGTGGGGAAAAAATTACAAGTCTCTATTATTTACCCTACGTTAAAACATGTAAAATGGTGTAAATTGTCATTGTTTCCGGTAACCTTTCAAGTGCAAAATTTGTCAAATCCAAAACATCTTTACTAAATTTGATTAACCCTCCAACTCTTGTGATACTGTCCAGCAAGTTGACCAAATACAGACATGCCAACCTCTGGGATCACAAAACTGTATTCTGAAACCCCAAAACCTGTATTTTTCCTTAAAAACCTGTATTTTTGAAAAAAAATGCATAAAAGAGTTTAGCCCCCCCAAAAGGGTGTTCTGTCATGTCTGTTTCCCGTGCCACGACCCTAAACTTTTTATTCGACTTTTAAAAAAAAAAAATAAAAAAAAAATAATAATTAAATGTCAGACTTTGACCAACCAAACATGTTTTTAACAAAATTGAACTAAAAAACCAGAACACATCCACTGATATCTCTGTGATTTTGTCTCATGATTTTGTGATCCACGGTCGGTCGTCGCGTCGTGTTTCGTGGAAGTACACAGCGCGCATGGTGTACAAGACAATGCGCAATCTGAAAATTGCGCAAACCTTTACTCGATAGGCAATGGGAGCTGCCGATTCTGCATGGCGCAAACTGCAGATTGCGCAAGAGTTTGTCCAATTCGTTGTGCAGCTGAACGAGAGTGGACAAGAGAAGTCGCAAGCGGACGATTTGGGGCAACCTTTTAGCCGAAAATTTATATTTTTTGAAAGATATCTGACACAATCATACCTCCATATTAACAAAAAAACATCTCCTGCGTACCTCCATCCATTCCATATTGTGAGGGATGCTGCTTACAAATTACATAACAAAATAACATTATTGATAAATTAATTATTTTCTCCCTTTTTTGGACGCTTTTATGAAGTCCCACTTCGCTGAATATTCTCCTTTAAATGACTGCTTCCTTTTATTCGACGAGGTCGAAGCCATAATCAGATATTTATATTACAATTTCATTCAGGAGTGCTAAAAAAATTCCCCAAAACAGCGTGAACTGACACTGACAGCTCTCGAAAGGCGAACAATCGTAACCTTTTGCATGCAGTGTTCCGATTGGTTAATACAGGTTTGTTTACATACCATGCACCAATAACTGATGCGCTTACGAATAATTGGTGATAAACGAGCCTCCGCTGCCTCGTGCCCACAGACAACCTCGCTAACATGGGTAGCGCGTGCGCCGTATTATCGATCATTCTGGGAAAGAAAATAATTGCGCGGCGAGATTGTACACCATTGGAAACGAGGTTGTACCACATGGCTTAATAGCACTAGCTTTAGTTAGTAGAGTATTTCTCGCAGCCGTTTTGGGGGAATGGAATTATTTTTGCGGTGGCGGTGGTCAAAACCGTATTTTTTTTTGAAAACCTGTACACCCGTATTTTTAAAGAAAACCCGTACGAAATACGGGAAAAACGTACTAGTTGGCATGTCTGCAAATATTTGGAACCATTCAACATGTTCAACTGCATGGGTTGTGAACAGTGGCACAATTGTGCACAGACTGACAGAACTAAATGTGTAGAAACATTTATTGAGTGACATCATATTGTTGCAGGCTGTTATCATTCAAGACCACAGTGGATGATTATGAATGATCAGACAGTAGGAGGGTTAATTACTTTCATATGAGTCATTCAGATTTTAATATCTGTGACAGTGTTTATTGAGGGTAACCATGGAACTGCTTATACACAAATCGTTAAACTTTATGAAAGGTTGTAGCATCTCACCATCTGTGGTACCCTCTCAGGCGAGGGCGCCAGTCCTCCGTCGATGCCATCTTCAAGTTTAATCTCCTCTGGCTCCTTGGGTTCTTCCTTAGGTGGCTCGTCTTCTACTTTGGCAGATGACAATCCTTTCTTACCCTTCTTCTTTTTCTTTTCTGGAAATTAAAATAATAAATCAAACTTGAAATGACAATAATTTTAAAATAGAAAACAACGGGGCTTGTAGCTTAAAGGCCCTGTACACTATTGGTAAGATCGAAAAACACAAATGTTCACAGATTCACACATAACTTACATGATTTTTAAAAAGTAAGTAATGGTAGAAAGGGTTCCTTAACATGTTTCTGCCTAAAATGCTATCGTTTCTGAGAAATGATTAAAACACTAGTTTTTATCACGCGTGATAATAAACTCGATGTTTGAAAAACAGAAAACACATAAGGTCTCTTTTCACTATTTTCTCGTGACCTCGATGACCAATTGAGCTCAAACTTTCACAGGTTCGTTTGTTCATGCATGTTGAATCACACAAAATGTGGACACTGATTTTGAGCTGTTACCAAAAGTATACAATGTCTTTAAAACTTTTTCTGAGTCACAAATGAAATATTTGCTTACCAACATTGGTAATTGTCAAAGAACTGTATCCACACATAACATATAAAAGACCAACAAACTTGTGATAGATTAAGCTCAATCGGTCATTGGAGTGACAAGAAAAACAGTAAAAAACTCCATGGTAGACATGCATTGTGCAGACGCCGATCTCCCTTAACCCTGGTTCGCTGGCCAAATGCCAGTTTAAACACCAGAGGACCAGTCAAAATTCTCTCAAAGTGGTTCAGCTGGCTAGTTAAGTGTTGAAAAGCATTCCTATTTTGAATTAGGTATGGATTATAATCTTAGTACAAAAAGATGGTGGGTAAGTGAAATGACACGCTAACCATGCTAACCGGTCCTGCTGGCTCATCACTGAAAAAGTAAGACAAACCCTGCACCATGCATACCACATTGTGCAAGGTGTCAATAGAGCACTGTTGTTCGTAGAAAATTACTCACTTTTTCCCTTTTCTTCTTCAACAGGTGTTTCAGCCACAGCAGGTGTGATGGTTTGCTCAGTGAGTGTGCCATCTAGAGCTGATAGGGCTCCATCTGTACCATCTAACCCGTCTAGGTTATCATCATTCAGGGCTTCAAGAGTAGGGTCGAGCTCTGAGGGTTCTGTTAAGAAAAGTTGAATATCATTTCTAAAGATCCACAAAAACTGATTTTGCTGACTGTCATTCATTCAATATTGCAGACTGTACAATATGATAAAAATTGTGATAAAATACCGTTCGATACAAATTAATGTCAATTCTGAGTTAGGTTGCTTACACGAATACCGGACACTTCGGCACCTTGCAAACTCGGCACCTTGCAAACTCGGCACCTTGCAAACTTGGCACCAAACAAACTCGGCACCCACTCGGCACCAAGAATGCAAACTCGGCACCGGCTGTTTTTTGACTAACAAACTACCTGTTCTTTAAAACGCTGGAAGGGTTTAGTGGTTAAAGTTACGTACTTGTACATGTACATTGTACATTCACAATAAAAATGAGGGATGTTTCGATTCTTTCTCTATATTTCGATTTATAATGTGCAAACATGGATCATGTCTCGTGAAAAGAGGGTAGGGTAATTCATTTGACACGCTATTGACTAATAGTAGGGAATGTGGAAATTTCAAAATTTTTCATTTATTTTCTGGGCGTAGAAAACATTGTTGCGTGTACTATATTATATGTTTAAATCTATATTTATTTCATTGTGTACCCCAGATGTGGGGCAACAGATCTACGGATCATAGTATGTACATGTACATGTATTTGCTTTTGTTGTCCCTTGCCCATCTCGGGGTATATTGTCTTGTATTTTGTTTTGTACTGTTATGGCAAATAAAATAATAATAATAATAATAACAAGCGGACAGTTAATAACAATCCCGTGGCATCATGGAAGGTTTAAAAAGCTGCAGGTATATATACATAGTCAGAGCATGGAGCTGGATTCCAAGCAACTTTCAACATCTGCGGAAAATGACTCATAAAAACACAATTCAGAGGCATCCTTATCGTATTGATTGAATAATGATAAAAAAAGCACCACAAATAAAAATTAAATAAATAAAAAAGCACATGTCATTGATTGTTATTAACAAAAACTCAATGATTTTGTTGCTCATAAACAAAGTTAATGCGGTCGATACCACCCTTTCAAAGAATGCAATAACTTTGAAACTACTGTTTTATGCAAATTACTCTTTCCTTTCTGTATAATTATTTGTTGTTTTGTTTATTCATTTTTTTCAATTTTTTCTTCTTCAGGTCTTTATTACTTTATTTTATAGATTTTAAGTGAAGGTTTATTTTTTTATGTTGTATTTTTGCACTTAAATATTTATCTTATGAGCTTTAAACTTATCTTTTTTATAGTCATCGCATAAAACAATATTTTGTTTGTTTTTGTTCACTTATTCTTTTATTTAATTATTTATTTATTTTTATAGTCTACTTTTAATTTAACTTTAATTTTTTATTTTTTTTATTGTTAAACAGTCTAAAACAACTTTATTTATTTTTGTTTATTTACTTATCTTCTTGTTTATTTATTTTTTATTTTATTTCTCAACTTTTAAATTAACAACGAATTCATTTTATTCATATATTATTGCAGTCTAAAAAAACTAATTTATTTATTTATTTGTTTATTTACATGAACTTGATACGCAGCGGTAAATCGGCTGGGTGCCGAATTTGTGTTTGTGGGTGCCGAGTTTGCTAGGTGCCGAGTTTGCAAGGTGCCGAAGTGACCGGTTACCGCTTACACTTGCTTGCATTAGGGCCTACAGTCTACAGAGCAAAACCATGTCAAAAGAGCATCAACGATTCACTGTAAACAAGGGGAAATCTTATTTTTATATAATTTTTAAATTTTGTGTGTGTTTACCTATAATTAAACTGTAATTTCTACTGCAACTTTTCATCTTTGTTAACTCGACTTATTTAGTCTTTGAACTATATTTCAGTTATTGTTTAAACATCCAAAACGCCCACCGCAAGCTAACTAAAAGAGGTATAGTGAACACATTTAGCTGGTTTAAACAGCAGACCCGCTCGTAGGAAATGCACTTTCAATTTGTTATCGCTTTTAGCTTCAGAAAAAATGGACCCCCGACGTGTGGCCAAGGATTCAGCTTGGCCACACATGGGGATAGCAACTTTTCTATCAGAAAATTTACAAAAAAATATCGTAGGACGTCCTGTATACAAGGCGACCCTAAAATCAAGGCAAATCTTTTACCTCTCTGCGCGTGATTTAAACAGATACAATTTTTGTGGTTTGACTTGCCCAGCAAAGAGTCTCCTCTCCTTTGAACAAAACTTAGAAACATGTACATTAAGGCTCCACTGGTTAATTGCACTTGTATGCAAAAAGTTGTGGTATTTTAGGCATTTCTACAAGGTACAAAAATATGTCATACTGTCGGGGCCATACAAAAAAATTTGCCCACCGAAAAAGTTTCATCAAACACTTTTCCAATTCACAATTCACGATGATCAAATCATGTGACTGAACATTCTGCTGAGCATTCTGGGGAAAAAATACAGAGGCTTAAAGAAGCCATGTGGCTTATGTCATTTTCTAATAGTCTGGAGAATTTTTTGTGTAACCCTCATATAATTATTATTATTAATATTACAATTTAAACATCGGCTTGGTGATTCAATTATCACTGTTTATTTATATGCTTTATTATAAATGTTAAGAAACATAAAAAGACACAAAACTAAATAAAAATCAGATTTGAAAGCCAAGAATTATTTACATTTTTTTTTCTTTTTTCAGTTTTTGCAAATTACCATGGTAATTTAAAATTAAATAAAAAATATTTTGAATAAAATAAAGACAACTGCTGGCTATAGAGTCATACACAAAGTCTCACAGAACACTTGTAGTCACTGCAGATGTTTCTTCCACGTATGGCTTCACCGGGACACCATACTTTCTTGTTTGCCTTGAAAACAGGTAAAACTCAAAACAAATGGGACGCTTCAATGTCTATCAAGTTTTAATATATTGTAACGATTCCGACCCCCCTTTTTCTTGTACCTAGGGGGAGAGGAGCCGGTATCATCCGATGAAACTCCAAGGAGAAATGTTATGGGGGAAAACCTTATCTACTCGACATAATCAGACATGTTGAAAACAGAGGGTTACTGTCAACCAAAGATCTGTATTAATTTATTGTCTCCAACTCCTTATTCATACAACATTCACTTGTAAACTAATGTTGAAACTAATGGTACATGAGTATAGTTTATTACGGGCCTTCAATTGTATTGGTAGCGTGGACTTCAACCCTATAGTTATAGGCATTACGTGTTGAATAGAATGGTCTTTGTGTCTTTGGTCTTTTGGTGAGGACAGCTCCAAGAAAAGTGTCCCCCAAAAATGAGTTTGCAGCTGAATTTATAGCCATCAGAAGTGCGTATGCGCAACACGCACTTCTGTTACATACGCGGTGATCAATGCGCACTAAATTATTGACCAATCACAAACACCTTTCTACGGTAGCTTGCTCCACTTCAGCTGGCGCGCGCCCGTACTCTGATCCTGCGTCACGCGTGTGCCTCATAAAGAATACTCAAGCACAACATGGCGCAGCCACAGAATCGGAACGGCACGTAGCTGGGTGTCACAAGCCTGCAAAAATATTACTGCAAGGAAAGAACAATAGAAATGAAACATTGAAATAAATAGTTGTCTATCTTAATTACACATGGCGATTTTCGCCACATTGCCGCACACTTAAAATTCGAATGCGTCCTCGCATTCATTAACTCTCAAGAAGAAAAAGAAGAAAAAAAACAACCAAAAACTGCAAAGTTTAATTTACTTTTTGCCTTGGCTTTTTCGCCACATTGCCGCACACTTAAAATTTGAATGTGTCCTCGCATTCATTAACTTTTCAACAAACAAAAAAAATGCAAAATTAAATTGTGCCAATAACTTTAACATTATTTCTGTACAGCTTTATGCCTATTTTCTTGTGATTTCGTTTGTGAAACAAGCATTTTGACAATAGCACTAATTATATTCAACAACAGTCAGAAGTAGCAAGTAGTATAAACTTAATAAGACTAGTATTACTATCTAACTAAGAATAGATAGGGGCCTCAACATGCAATAAAAATAAAAAAATAAAAAAACATTTCAACAAATTTGTTATTGACTTTAAACTGTAACCAATCAAATCGATAGAACAAGCATGACAAGTTATTAAATCATCAAAGTTAAATCAATACAACCATGACACCTGGTGGAATGGAAGCTACACTACTACCATGACTATATACAGTACACAGCTTGCTACCTACTGCTGACATTGACAATGACATGACCGACTGGTGCTGTGTGCTGCTCTGCTCAGCCCCCGTCACGTTTCCAGACCAGGAGTGCAACACATTTAAAAAAAAAAATTATGCCATAGTTATGATTAATCGCTACCCTATGTACAGTCGTTTCCACTCCTCAAAGTCAAACTATTTAAGTCAGTTAAGTATTTACATTACCTCTACTCTATGCCAGTTCAAAGTGTCTCTGTATTTATATAGAGCATGGGAGCAGACATCTTTTCTACACTGGTTTCCCGTTTCTGTACACTTATAATGAATGGATATGGAGACGCGGCCGTGTACCACTGAATCACACGTCCGGTCCGGGGACCGCTAACTCTGACCAATCAAAGGCTCAAATTCTGCAGGGCTAATTTACATACAGCTACCTGAGCTGACCCCGGGTCAGTCTTAATAAGCTAGCTCAAAAGCGCGGTGGTTCAAATGTCATAATTACAAATCTCGTCTGCCCTAGCTCTATTACATTATATATAGTGTTTAACAAGGAGATGGATTAAAAGAAAGCAACTTATTTTAAACCATCGTTACCGTTCCAGATCCTAACTTAATGAAGAATGCATTTTCGAGTACAAATTACACGTAATAGTGTACTAATTATTCTTTAAGTTTAGAGCGCCATAGTAGTGTGTTGGTCTGAACAAAACATTATTATATATATATTTTTTTTAACGTCACGTTAACAACAGCAACACAAATGTAACGTAGCCTTGATTTTAGGCAATAAATATACAATACATATATACTACTTACAATAGTCCCGGACAGGGGATTCTTCAGGTTAGATTGGAATGAAACGAAAGGCTGGCAAAATAAAGACAGTGTTCAATGTTCGTTCATATTTCGTGTGATGCATGATGGTGTGATGATGACTCCGTTGCGGTCGACGTGGCACTTGAACTGCGGGCGTATCCCACTTGCCATTGGGGCCTACCGAAGGCGGCGTTTGCTGGGAGGAGGTACTCATTGAATCGTACAGAGTAAATCTTTCCATCTGGGAAATGGGCAGACTCAACCACCTGCCTGAAGATTACCCCATGGTCAAGCTGGTCTAGCTCATTCTCTCTGACCTTATGAAGATTTTGTTCCCTTGCAGCTATCCTGGCCATCTCGACTTCTGCGCCAGCGATTGACCGTGGCGGACCAGTACGTAGCTGGGACGACTGTGCCGCTCCTGGCCTTGACTGACGCGGGGCTCCGGGGTTGTGCAGCAGGCTGCTGCGGTGGCGCTGCGGGCTGTTGGCACCAGACTGTCGGCCTCTCTTGGGGGGAGCATCTGGCTGAGTGGGTGGGGTCGTGGGCGGCAAAGGGGCATTGGCTTTCTTGTCGTCAGCAGATGTATTGAGTTCCGGAAAGAGTTCTCGATCCGGAGTTGTTGGGGCATGGGGCATCAAGGGGGAAAACCGAGGGCAGTCCGGTGATGAGGCTGGCTGTTGAGACGGTGACCTGGATGGGAAAGGGGAAACCGGTGGAAGTGTGATGACGGCCGGTGTCATCTTCTCGAGGATTTCTCTCAATTTCTTCTTGTCTGCTGTTGTTGCTGTCTTTGTTGTCTGATCTTCTTTGTCCTCTGCTGTCTTTGATTTCTTGTTTTCTTTACTCTTGTTGACTTTGTGTACAATGACCAACTTCACTGTTTTGGTGACTACGTCTGCAGACTTTCTCTTCTTATTGACGCTGCCTTGAGCCCTGCATTCACTTGGATGAATCTTGTGTTGCCTCAGCATGTGTTGTTGCAGAAACCCAAACTGCCGAAAAACTTTGCCACAGCGGGGACAATCAAACTTTTCTTTTTCTTTCTGTTCTTTGCCGGATTCTTTTCCCTCTTGATGTTTGTCCATATTTCCGCTGCTCACCCTGATGACACTTTGTACAATGTTATCTCTCTATCTGTCCGCCGATGAATGTGTGTGTGCTTAACTTGTTGATCGTTTTATGCTTGTCACGCACAGGTCCTTTTCTTTCATATTATTATTATTTGCCGCCACTTTTCATGACGTCACATTTCAGGCATTCATTCTTAGTCGTCTGCTAACTTCAGCCATAGGCCTTGAAGATGTTCCGTCGCATTCTTTCATCACTTTCCTTTGTAATCAAACTTTTCTACGAGCACGTCTTATTACTGAATTTTTTTAATTATTTCTGTTTATCGTTATTCTCCGTTTTCTTTTATAATTTCACACTGCAACTATTATGCTGACTCTCATCATCATTGCGGTCTCTCCGCAATCAACGTATGTACGAGGGCGCCCTTCATAATTTCCACTCCGTGCGTGCACTGTGTACCAAAAGCACGAGTAATATCACACCATAGAGTCCAGCATTGATTAGGTCCCTCTTCGAAGGTCTAAAGCGTAATGCATTAAACGTCTTGAGCACTGTCGTTGGTGATTTATTTCAAGTTCTGATGGGCTTTTAAAGAATGTTTGCTCCTGGCCAGGGATCAATTTATCTTACCCAAATCCGTGAACACTTTTTCACCAACTATCTTTGTCGTGCATCGACGTCTCATTTCATGCTTTTTCCACTCCAACCTTTGAATTCTCCTTAATCCCTTGCAATAATTCTTGATTGAATTTCCGTAGTATGTACTACACTACCCAATATTATTATTTCTTTCTGTTTCTTTGAATCATCAGTACTACTTCTTAGATGTTCACTTGGGCTCGAGCCCCTTGTGTATTAATATTTGTATCTTGCCGGCCGTCGGCGTTCTCGCTGACTTCGGCGTCTGTCTTGAATCTCATGGAATTCCGGTTCCTTTGATTGCTTTTTCTCATGCTGTTGATGGCTTGACAAAACGTTCTCTTTATTTGTCCTTTCCGTCGTCTCCCTGATTTCTTTATCTTGAACAAGACTTTCGCTATCATCAAGCCGTCTTTCTGCACCACCTTTACTTCCATTCACCGTTGCCGGAGTTTTTGCCCTTGTCGTGTCTTGATACCACTTTGGCGCATTCTCTCCAGTATAAGGTTTTAGTCTATTGTAGTGTACAATTCTCGGCTTTCCCTTCGCTCCTTTCTGAAATCGATACGTGACGTCACTCATACGCGTTGTTACCACATATGGTCCATCCCACGGTAATTGAAACTTGGGACAAAGACCTCGTTTTCGTTTAGGGTTATACAACCAGACTACATCTCCTCTGTTATATCCCCCACGATCTGCTTTGTGGTCATAGTTGCGTTTCTGTCTGTCACTTGCTATCTGAAGATGTTTTCGTGCATATTGATGGACTTGCTCCATACATTCTTGGTGACGAACTGCATATTCAGTTTGATTTTCTTGAGGGTCACTCTTTGGTCTCTCAATGAGTAAATCGACCGGCAATGTTGCCTCCCTTCCCATCATCATCTCATTGGGTGTGCAACCGGTCGTTTCGTGATCAGCAGATCTTTAAGCCATCATGACATATGGCAAATAGATGTCCCAGTCTCTCTGGTTACTGTCTACAAACATGGCTAGCATATTTTCAATGGTTCTATTCGCTCTTTCAATCATTCCATCAGATTGAGGATGAAGTGCTGAGGTTCTTGTTTTATCAATGCCAAGTAGATTGCATATTTCTTTGAAAAGCCGAGACTCAAAGTTTCTCCCTTGATCTGTATGGAGCTGCATTGGGACTCCATATCTGCAGACGAACTGTTCAACAAAAGCCGTTGCTATGGTAGTGGCTTCCTGATTAGGTATTGCATACGCCTCGGTCCACTTTGTAAAATAATCACCAGCGACCAACATGTATCGGTTACCTCGATCAGTCAGGGGTAGCGGACCTAACACATCCATAGCCACTCTTTCCATGGGTACTCCCACGTTGTAAGTCTTCATTGGGCTTCGACGAGTCTTATTTGGGGACTTTCTTGACGCGCACTTGTCACATGCAGAAACGACGAGATTCACATCTCTTTGCCACCGGTTCCAGTAGAATCTGTCTCTTACTCTTTCTCTTGTTTTATTTTGTCCAAGGTGACCACAAGTCTTATCACTGTGTAATCGTGTTACCAGCCCTTTTCTCAGAGTCTTTGGAAGAACAATCTGCCACTTGACCTGATCACCCGCCGCAGTCTCCCATTGTGTAATCGTTCCCATTGCGACCAGTAGCTCTTTACTTCTACACCTTCATGTGAGATGTCAGCCCATTTCGGCCGCTCTGTTAAAGTCTCTTTCCATTGGAATATTTTACTGATACTTTTGTCTTTTTTCTGTGCATCTTGGAGCTCCTTTGTAGTTATTAAATCTTCTCCGGCTACTCCTTCTTTTGATTTATCTTGAATGTTGGACGTGACGACTCCACAGAATGGAGTGAGGGCAGAGATGGTTCTTGTGATGGATTTAGCCTAGTAGCGCATATATTGCAGCACAGGCTGTATATACTCCCCAGGGAGCTGATATGGTTTCAGGATTGATAAAAATGGCCCAGTGACCAGGGGTAATAATATGCGCCTCGGAATAGCCTAGCTACTAGATAGATGGCGCTTTATAAATGCTTGATATTATTATTATTATTGCTCAATTCTATAGGTGTCTTGCTGGTTCTCTCTGTACCTGCACTAATTGTATCTTTGCGCTTTCTCGGCTGTCTCATTCCATATTTTATCTCCGGTGTAACACCGTATCTCTCTATCTTGTCACACTGTGTACAATCATTGCAAGGTTTCCTTGACAGACCATCAGCATTCCCATGTTGCTTACCTGGACGATGTTGGATGTCAAAATTGTAGGTGCTCATAACCTCCAACCATCGCGCAGTTTGTCCCTCTGGATTCTTGAAATTCATCAGCCATCGAAGTGCTCCGTGATCTGTTCTGATGAGGAATTTCTTGCCATACAAGTAATGATGGAAATGTTTGATGGAAGCCACTACCGCAAGTAGTTCCTTCCTTGTCACACAGTAGCTTCTTTCAGCTTTAGACAAGGATCTGCTGTAATAGGCGATGACTCTCTCCTCGCCATCTTGTACTTGAGATAGCACTGCCCCTATACCTTGATTACTTGCATCCGTGTCTAAGATGAATGCGTCATCAATCATTGGATACACCAGTATTGGAGTTGATATCAATTCTCTTTTTAGGCGTTGAAACGCACCTTCACATTCCTTTGTCCAAACAAAGTTAACTTGTGCCTTCTCTGTTAATCGATTCAAAGGTCTTGCAATTTCGGCAAAATTCCTGACAAATCGTCTGTAATACGAACATAATCCTAGGAAGCTCCGTACTTCAGTGACCGTTGAAGGGGTAGGCCATTTCTCGACTGCTTCGGTCTTGATCTGGTCAGTCTGAATTCCTTCACTTGACACGACGTGTCCCAAAAACGTCACACTCTGCTGGAAAAGACGGCACTTCTTTGGGCTTAACTTAAGGCCAGCTGTTCGTAATCGAGTCAGTACCTCTTGCAATCTGTTCAGGGCAGATTTGAAATCATCTCCATAAACAATGATGTCGTCAATGTACAACAAACATGTCTGCCATTGTAATCCTGATAACACTCGTTCCATCAAGCGCTCAAAAGTGGCGGGAGCATTGCATAAGCCAAATGGCATCACATTGAATTCATAAAGCCCTTGTTGGGTTATGAACGCCGTTTTCTCTTTATCTTTATCTGCCATCTCTACCTGCCAGTACCCACTTGCCAAGTCCAAAGTTGAAAACCACTGAGACCCGGATAAAGTGTCCAATGCAAGTTGGTCCAATGAGTCATCAATTCTTGGTAAAGGGTAGGAATCTTTGATCGTGGATGAATTAAGTCTTCGATAATCTACGCAAAATCTTATTGATCCGTCTTTTTTCTTTACTAAAACAATAGGCGACGCCCAGGGACTTGATGATGGTTCAATGACCCTTCGCTTTAACATCTTGTCAATCTCTTCTTTTGATACGCCCCTTTGATGTATCGGGAGTCTTCTTGCCGGTTGTCTGATAGGTCTTGTCCCTCCAGTATTTATTTCATGCTTGACAACTGATGTCTTCCCAAGATCCTCTGAATTTTCAGCAAAAACGTCTTGAAATGTTGCTAAGGCTCTTGCCAATTGCGTCTTTTGACTTTGATCCAGTCGTTCACCGCTTGCCTCGTATAGTTCTGTCAAATGGTCAGGGATTTCTTGCTTTACTTGAAAGGGCGGTTGCTGTTTTAACGCAGCAATCTGATGATTATCATTTTCTTGAATTACTTTGTCACTTTCAACTGGTTCACACATAGCCATAACTGTACCTTGATGCACAATTATCGGTTCATCTCTAAGGTTGAGAACTCTGACTGGTACCAGCTCCTGTTGGATATCAACCAAGGCTTTGGCAACCATTACCTCGTGATTCTTTATGAATCTTGATTCAGGCTCAACAATACCAAATTCGATATTTCTATCTCTGTGTTGTAGTTTTCCGGGCATTAATATCTCTCCTCTTGCCTCAATCGTCACAGTTCGGTCCGCTATCACTCGAGTACACTTGTGAGATTCTGACATTAGGTAAACATGGCATTTGACTTGTTGATTTTCTATTCGCAATTCGCCTTTCCCCAGATTCAACGAACAATTATACATCTGGAGAAAGTCGTAGCCTAGAATCCCTTCAGGTTCAATATCAGCAAGGTACACATCATGGGTCACTGTTTTACTTTGTGTACCAACTTGAAACTCTAGTCCGAGTTGTCCTCGTCCTAAGCAAGGAGCAAGTTGTCCATTAGCCATTGCCACTCTTATGTCAGTGTAACTTAGGTGAGGTCTTGAATTTTCGGGAATTTTGTAATAGATGTCCGGACGAAGAATAGTCAAACTTGCTCCCGTATCCACCAGAAAATTTACTTGAACTCCATCAATTAACAATCACCTCGATGCCTTGGGTAGTTATCACATTTGTTATCGATAAATGCTCGGTTACTGTCGGTCCATCATCACTCCTTGATTTCCCAGCCGCCTCCTGGACCACGAAGTCGGCTGTTGTCTGTTTCCCGGATGTATCTCTTGTTGGCCCATATATCTCTGATGCTTGGGTTTTGGACATTCGCGTGCAAAATGACCTATCTCATTGCAATTCCAACAAACGAGAGGTCCTCTGCTTCTCCCTTCTCTGCGTTTCCAGCTCTGTCTATCTTGTTTGTATGTCTTGTCACCTTGCTCAGGCGTGGTCACTTTGTCTTGCCGTGCATAATCGGTTTCCTCTTTGTGTGTATTCACCATGTTCTTTATTGCGTTTGTCAAACAGCCAAGCTCATTGGACAGTGAGAGAATTTTATTCTTTATTTCCTTGATTTCTGAAGCTTGTTCCTTGCTTCTGAAGCTTGTCACCTTGCTCAGGCGTGGTCACTTTGTCTTGCCGTGCATAATCGGTTTCCTCTTTGTGTGTATTCACCATGTTCTTTATTGCGTTTGTCAAACAGCCAAGCTCATTGGACAGTGAGAGAATTTTATTCTTTATTTCCTTGATTTCTGAAGCTTGTTCCTCTTTATCTTGCTCTGGGAGAACAACTCTCGCTCTTTTCCGATTTACTCCACGTTGACGATCGGCCGCTTGAAATGCCTCCAGTTCGACTGCAATACGGACTGCATCAGCTAGACTCTCTGGCTTGGACTGGAATACTCGCCATCTCACGTCACTTTCAGAGAGTGCGTCAATAAAATGCTCTTTGGCCAATGTTTCTTGTAAGCTGTATGTTGCTGTTGGATATGCAAGACGTGTCAGTCGCCTGATCACTTGAGCCAACTCGGGCAAAGTTTCCTCCCTCTTTCGTTGTCTGTTTTTCAACTGTACTCGAAATAGTTCTTTTTGATTATTTGAGCCAAATCTGTTGTCCAAGGCTGTCACTGAAGCTCTATAATCGTGACGGCTTTCATCATCCAAGTCACTCAAAACGCACTGTGCCGATCCCCTTAAGTTGGCTGCGAGATACACGGCTTTGGCCTCATCATCCCAATCATTCATCTCGGATAACATCTCAAATTGAACGGCATAGTCATTCCAGCAACTGGACCCGTCATAATTGGTTGGCTTTATTTTTACTTTTGCATCACGTTCTCTATTTTCTGGCTTTCTTGTTTGAGCCTTCTGTGCTTTGTATTCCTTTACTTGTTCTCTTTCTTCATTTGCGCCATTCAACTCTCTCTGAAGGATTTCACATTCTGCCTTCATTTTGTCTAGAACTGCTTGTCCCTGTTTAATTAATTTCTTTTCCGGGGAATTCTCACTCGAAGTTGACACTGATAGTCTTGAATCACCGCTCTCTGTAATCTTTATTTCATCACTGCTTGCAATGGAAATATTATTTTCATCTTCCCCTGAAGCTTCACCCAAGGATTCGTTTTGGATCTCTTGTACTGGACTTTCCATCTTTATCAATGCCTCTTTACTTCAATTTTAAATTCTCGTTTCTTTATTCGAAATTCTTTAATTCACCAGTCTCAGAGATCCCACCGCTGCCACCAAATGTAACGATTCCGACCCCCCTTTTTCTTGTACCTAGGGGGAGAGGAGCCGGTATCATCAGATGAAACTCCAGGGAGAAATGTTATGGGGGAAAACCTTATCTACTTGACATAATCAGACATGTTGAAAACAGAGGGTTACTGTCAACCAAAGATCTGTATTAATTTATTGTCTCCAACTCCTTATTCATACAACATTCACTTGTAAACTAATGTTGAAACTAATGGTACATGAGTATAGTTTATTACGGGCCTTCAATTGTATTGGTAGCGTGGACTTCAACCCTATAGTTATAGGCATTACGTGTTGAATAGAATGGTCTTTGTGTCTTTGGTCTTGTGGTGAGGACAGCTCCAAGAAAAGTGTCCCCCAAAAATGAGTTTGCAGCTGAATTTATAGCCATCAGAAGTGCGTATGCGCAACACGCACTTCTGTTACATACGCGGTGATCAATGCGCACTAAATTATTGACCAATCACAAACACCTTTCTACGGTAGCTTGCTCCACTTCAGCTGGCGCGCGCCCGTACTCTGATCCTGCGTCACGCGTGTGCCTCATAAAGAATACTCAAGCACAACATGGCGCAGCCACAGAATCGGAACGGCACGTAGCTGGGTGTCACAAGCCTGCAAAAATATTACTGCAAGGAAAGAACAATAGAAATGAAACATTGAAATAAATAGTTGTCTATCTTAATTACACATGGCGATTTTCGCCACAATATGTTTGCATACTTGTTATAAACAAAGGAAGGTAATTGGGGCATCAGTTGATATATGGCATCATTTTTTTTTTTTCAATTCAAAGAAAAGGGCATGGTAGGGGGGAAACCAGTCATCTCGACCCCCGGCAAAGTCGCCCCCCCACAAGGTCGCCCCCCTGCAAAGTCTCCCCCCAGCAAGCTCGCCCCCTCATGGTACAAACTCACCCCCTCACAATGTCGCCCCCTACAAAGTCACCCCCCGCCAGAGTCGCCCCCGACAAAGTCGCCCCCTAACAAAGTCGCCCCCTAACAAAGTCGCCCCCGACACAGTCGCCCCCTATGAATTTTTTGCTATTGTTGCAATGATTTTCCAAGGGGAAATGTTGTTACAAGACCATGCTTGCCCCACGGAGTTGACTGTGGTAAAGTTTGAAACTAATAACACATCTATTGTCCCATCCCCAAGTGACAGCTAAGTGATGGTTTTGTACTGTCTAATAAAAAGTAAAAGATTTATCTTACAAATAACAACACTATCTCGTTATGGGCTGCCCGTTTAGTTTTTTTTTATTCATCGTTTTATCATTTGGTTGACAGTTACAGTGCAAGATTAATTTATTTATTAAGTCTCCTGTATATTTTTCTATTCGTCTTTTGATAGTTTTTAAAGTACATACATAACTTATGAAATATATTTCTGTGAGATGTTTTTACGTTTATTTCGGTGATTTTTTATCCTTTAGTTTTTTAAAAATACTATAGCTATACAGTATATTTTTGTGAGAAATCTTTTATGTTTATTTAGTAACTGTTAAGCTTTGTTGATTTTGTACGTTACATGGCTTTTATTACATTTTAATTGATGTACATTAACTCTTTCGCTACGGCGAGCCGCTCACAGCGGCTCAAAAAATTTCTGCAGCTGCCGGCAAGCCGCTGTCAGCGGCTCGATGTAAACACTACATAAATCGGCCCTCTATTGAATCCTATGGCCTCAATGGGTTACGACAGCCAATGATATCCCTTGATGAGGTCATGACCCTCTAATTTATTATAATGAATTACCGAAAGAGTCCGAAGAGGACCGGACAAGTCCGGAAAAGAGCTTGTTAGCATAGCGTGAGGACGCACATTTGTGAAACATGGCGGACGGTGCTCGTACTTCCGCATCGCGACCATTGAGAATTTCGTCAGAAAGAGCCATAAGTCTTCTTTCTCAGTGGAATTCAGACTCAGAATCCGATGGAGATGACAGTAATGATAATTCTACCCAGGATGACTATCAATCAAGCTCTGGTAGTAGCGATTCGGACGACAATTTAGTATGCCCAGCAACAACACATCGGCAAGGACGAAGGCAAACTCGCGGCCGCGGTGGTCCACGGCAACGGGGTACATCGCAGCGTAAGACCGGGGCCCCAGTAGCAGCAAGAGGTAACGTTAGGCCACAAATTGCTAATGATAATGACTGGAAAGACATTTCTGGATCAAAGAATGATACATCGGGACATTCATTTCGATTCACACCAAATAAACCTCCTGGTGTAAATGGAACTTTAGATGCAGATTCGAGACCCATTGATTGTCTCTTTGAACTTTTGACACATGATGTGCTACTGCAAATAAAGAACATGATCAACGAATTTGCTGCATATAAATTGCTCATCAACAATCCTGCCCGTCGTAGATCAGTTTACAGTAACTGGAAGCCAGTAACTGACAATGAACTGTTGAAGTTCCTTGCTGTTCTTATAGCAATGGGGCTAAACAAACGACCAAGTGTAAAGGACTACTGGTCGACGTTTCCTGTGAACTTTAGCCCATGGTTTGGCCAGATGTTTCCAAGAAATAGATTTGAGGCCATATACCATACCATGTTACATGCTTCGAGCGTAGAATCAGTTGCGAAGGAGAAAATTGAGCCGTTTCTCAACACACTACTTGAACAATTTCAAGCGGTGTACTACCCATTCACTGACGTATCCATTGACGAAATGGTAATTGGGTGGAAGGGTAGATGGAAATACAAGCAGTACAATGCTGCCAAACCCAAAAAGCACCACATCAAAACCTTTGGACTGTGCGATAGTGTCACTGGGTACGCTTACAACATACTTATATATTTTGGGAAGGATACGTCATACAACCTGACCAATGATGACGTAAGCGGCCAGTCAGAGAAAATCTTTGAATACTTGCTTCAACCTCTTGGAAAGGGTCATCACATTTTCGCCGATCGATACTACACCACCCATGCCCTCATCAAATACCTCACCTCCCAGAAGATGTACTACACCGGCACGCTAAATCTCAACCGAAAAAACTTCCCACCAGAACTCAAAACATTGAAGCTTGATCATCGTGAGTCCAAATGCTTCAGGAGTGAAGCGGACGGCATCCTCTGTGTAGCATGGAGGGATAAGAAAGCACGTAAACCGTGTTTGCTTGTCTCTACCAAGGCCACTGTGGGGAATATCACCATCACCAGGAAGCATGGAGAGAAAGTCGACAAGCCGGTCGTCGTCAATGACTACAACCACTCGATGAATGGTTGTGATCGGGTGGACCAGTGCATTTCGTACTACGGACAGTTTTCCAGAAAAACAATCAAGTGGTGGAAGCGGATTTTTTTCTGGTTACTCGAAATCTGCCAGTCAAATGCCTACATACTGTACTCACTGACACGTGACAACAACCAACAGAAAATCAGCTTCCGTAAGTTCAAACACGAACTTATCACGTCTCTAACTGAAATTGCTGCAGCAAACACTCGAGAGGATGAGCATCGAATTCGGGTCGGACGACCCACAACCGGTAACCCCGTGGAGCGTCTGCAGGGTAATACGCATCTCATCGACCACCGTGAAGCAGATAGAAACTGTGTCGTCTGCAGCAATCCCACAAAGCGCAGACGCACAAACTTTTTCTGTACTGGTTGCAGTGATGCTCCCCATCTCCATCCCAAGGATTGTTTTTTGAAGTACCACACATCAGTCTGAATGAACATTGACACTTATTGCAGGGACTTTTAGGATAAACTACCAAGTACACTTTATTATGTCATCAATTTGTTTACATGTATAAAACTTTTTGGCATTTCTATTTATGCCAAAATATAAATGTACATGTATGTTTTCTTTTCAATATCCATGTTTGAAATGGCACAAAATTGAAATGGCACAAAATTGAAATAGCACTATGAGTTACACGTGCAAATAACTGCATTATTCTGAATCTTTATAAGTTGTTTGTTTGTCAGTATAATAATAATTTTTGTACCTGTCATACAACATGAAAAACTCAATCTCCCATAAATAAACTAAGAAACAAACTAAAATCTCTTAGAAGAACCGTTCAAATGTCATTTTGGGAAATATTACTGCCATGACTTGCATCCATATCTTGCTGCATTGATAAGTTTTGTTTTGATAAACAAACTTCTTATTTATACTTTTTTGCACTTTTTTTATCTAAAAAAATAATTTTTATTTACATTTGACCTTTGTGAATACAGAATTATTGTGCTATTTTATTCAAATACACATAATAAACTGTGTATGTTCATTATATTAGTAAGTTCAGGTATGTATGTTTTTTGTACATGTACCTGCATAAAACATGAGCAACTCTATATCCTAGTCAATGAACACACTTTAGAGTAATTTTTGAATTTGCCTTATCAAAATGAAAACCTCATAACTTTTCAAAAAAACATTCAATTGTAACCATACTCGGCCATTTTATTGCCATTACCTCCATCAATCTTGCTAAGTTATAATCAATAATGATTCTTGACATTATGTTTGATTTTTTTGCTGATATTTCAACAATTTTTTTTTATATATTTCATATCTGCAAAATTAATTTTCATATATGAGCTCCCATATTTTTATTTCATGAATAAACAAATGTTCTGATACTTGAATCACATTTACAATGTCCTCAGCTTCATTTTGATATATCAGTCATGGGTATAGGACTCTGAAAAACCTACTTACAACTATTTTACTAAAATATTGTCTATGCGATGTGTATGTGTTGAAATTAATTACGTCACAGCATGCCAAAAAACTCCGTAGTGAAAGAGTTAAGTACTGATTCCAAGGGCAGAATTTTTTTCACACATCAATTTAGTGCGGTTTAGTGTAAAGTTTGTTTAAATTAATGTTTCTTGAATTTCTTTTTAAAATTAAATAGTGAGTTACAACGGGAGAATTTTTGTCAAATTTTTTTGTTTTTCAATTAGTAATATAGTTATTAAGTTATTTATCTTCAAAAAATGTATAGTCTTTTTAGGATTCCCTTTCTTGAATCAAGTTAAAGACAACAAAATTTCCCCTTAGAAAATCATTGCAACAATGGCAAAAAAATGCACAGGGGCGATTGTGTCGGGGGGCGATTGTGTCGGGGGGCGACTTTGTCGGGGGGCGACTTTGTTAGGAGGCGACTTTGTCGGGGGCGACTCTGGCGGGGGGCGACTTTGTAGGGGGCGACATTGTGACTGTGAGGGGGCGAGTTTGTACCTGGAGGGGGCGAGCTTGCTGGGGGGCGACTTTGCAGGGGGAAACTTTGTGAGGGGAGACTTTGCCGGGGGGTGAGATGACTGGCAATCGGTAGGGGGCCTACCTCGACAACAGGACAGGGGAGGATTAAAAAAAAAATTGACAGCATCAAGACAAAACAAAAAAACTAACTTTAACGTAAATTATTGCAAGTTGGTTGTCACTTGTAATTTCGCACTTGACTTAGTTGCTTTCTCCTTACATTTTCCCACTGGGCACTAATCTCAAATATAAATGAAAATTCACAATCCCCTTAACCCCCCCCCCCCCCCCCCCCCCCCACCCCCACCAAATCTTTTTCTTGAGCTTTTAATATTTAATAATATTATTGATGTCTTTGTTTGTGCTTTTTATCAGACGCAAACTTATTTGAAAAAGCAACATTCAACTCACCGATTTCCACTTCAACCTCAATTTCTTCTTCTCTCAACCTCTTGTAAAAAATAGTGGCTGCCTTTCCCTCCTCGGGAGTTTCATTCAAAAACTTCGCTAAACTTCTCTCGCATTCCCCATCGTCCCTGTTCAAAAGTTCTTCGAACACTTCGGGATCTTCAATACCAAGGGCGCCGTAGACCTTGTCTCGAAGCCATTCGAATCTAACGTCATCCATAATGTTATTCTCTATTCAGTGACATCTCAATTGTTAAACATGTACGATGGAAGTTTGATTAATTCACAAATTTAGCCCTTTTTATTTTAGTCGAGCAAAGCTTCTGCTACAAGTTTTTGTGGCGGCGGACATATTGATTTGTATCACAGCTATGTAGCCCTACGCACGCACTAATTGATTGATAAAGTTGTGCGCCACAAAATATATAAACTTTAATTTGTTTTTTTGAAAAGTTTTTTTTTTTTAAACACTTGATGTCTTTTACACCTTTTCTGTACATTAAAGCCTTGGTTTTGAATGTTTTGGGGCTGAAATTTACAAGAGCGCATTGATAATAAGTTTCTTTAAAAATGTAAATTGTCCACATCGTTTTAGATACGGCGCCCGTTGCTAAGGCTGAAAACTGGGAATTTAGCGAATAAAGTGGTAATTGGGTTACGCTTTTGTGCAATTTAAACTATATAAATGAAATATATTCACTAAAATTTGTTAAATAAACTTATTTTAACAACAATTATTGGGTTTTTTAATGCAATCGAAATAGCGCAAAATACCGCGAGAAGTGATCAAACGAGAAATGATTGCATCGTCTTTATTACTGCAGTCGCTTTTAGTGATTTTGATAATGTCAAGTTATGTTTGCTTAAAGCATTGATCTCTTAACTAAAACTATTACGGCTGGAAAGTAAGGCTATAAACATAAACAACAGCAACACCGCTGATCGTCCGTCTGATATCCTAAACTTCTTAGTGTTTGCGAGTTGGGAAAAGAAGAGAACCAGTCTAAATAAGTCGTCTGAGATATGAGAACTGAAAGTGACGTGATTAAAATGGCGCAGGACTTGGACATGTTGGAGGCAGTTGTGTGGGAATGGTTTACAGACCATGGGCGATGGAGGCCTTATCAGGCTCACATCGTACGGGGAATCGAAGATAATTACGGCAAGACGGTCATGCTACGTTTGGGCGACATTGAGTCATCGATGGGGATGTACGAGATAGATTTTTCAACCAATCAACAAATACGAAATAATACAGGTTTGTGTTTTGTTTTCCTAAAAACCAATGTTAATTCTTCTTCCATATATCGTAGGACGCCCTGTATTCAGGGCGTCCCTGAAATCGAGGCAAATCTTTTACCTCTCTGTGCGCGATGTAAACAGTCCCTAGATACAATTTTTGTGCTTTGACTTGCCAAGCAAAGAGTCTCCTCTCATTTGACCAAAACTTAGAAACATGTAAGGCTCCACTGGTTAGTTGCACTTGTAAATGCAAAAAGTTGTGGTATTTAGGCATTTCTGCAAGGTACAATAATACTGTCGGGGCCATAAAAAAAAAATTCCCCACCGAAAAAGTTTCATCAAATACTTTTTCAATTCACAATTCACGATGATCAAATCATGTGACTGAACATTCTGCTGAGCATTCTGGGGAAAAAAATACAGAGGCTTAAATAAAGAAGCCACGTGCCTTATATCATTTTCTAATAGTCTGGATAATTTTTTTTTTGTAACACTCTATCATTTTTGTTATTAATATTAAAATTTAAACATCAGCTTTGTGATTCGATTATCACTGTTTATTTATATGCTTTATTTTAAATGTTAAGAAACATAAAAAGACACAAAACTAAATAAAAATAAGATTTCAAAGCCAAAAATTATTTACATTTATTTTTTTTTATTTTTTTTAAAAAAGTTTTTGAAAAATACCATGGTTATTTTTAGAACTAGATAAAAAATATGTTGAATAAAATGAAGAAAACTGCTGGCTATAGAGTCATACACTAAGTCTCACAGAACACTTGTAGTCACTGCAGATGTTTCTTCCACGTATGGCTTCACCCGGACACCATACTTTCTTGTTTGCATCGAAAACAGGTCAAACTCAAAACAAATGGGACGCTATTGAAGTCATCGAAGATCGGTGCGTGGTGTGAAAGTTTCAATGTCCATCACGTTTTAATATATGTTTGCATATTTCTTATAAACAAAGGAAGGTAATTAGGGCATCAGTTGATTATGGAATATTTTTATTTTTTTTCAATTCAAAGAAAAAGGCATACTACATCGAAAACCGGACAGGGGAGGATATCATAGATCATCTTCATCATGCACACTCAACAGGCGCAGGCGGCGGCATGGAGTTAAAATAAAGTAAACGAAACAGTTGCAATTATTGGCCATGTATTATAATATAAGAAATTGTTTAAAATTCATAAATTATGAGGTGTTGGACTTGGATAGAAAGAAAGAAATTAAAATATACATTTTGTTTTCATTTTTAAATATATCGTAGGAGGCGCCCTGTATTCAGGGCGTCCCTGAAATCGAGGCAAATCTGACCTCTCTGCACGCGATGTAAACAGTCCCTAGATACAATTTTTGTGGTTTGACTTGCCAAGCAAAGAGTCTCCTCTCATTTGACCAAAACTTGGAAACATGTAAGGCTCCACTGGTTAGTTGCACTTGTAAATGCAAAAAGTTGTGGTATTTTAGGCATTTCTACAAGGTACAAAAACATGAAAAATATGTCATACTGTCGGGGCCATAAACAAAATTTTCCCCGCCGAAAAAGTTTCATCAAACCCTTTTTCAATTCACAATTCACGATGATCAAATCATGTGACTGAACATTCTGCTGAGCATTCTGGGGAAAAAAATACAGAGGCTTAAAGAAGCCATGTGCCTTATATCATTTTCTAATAGTCTGGAGAATTTTTTTTGTAACACTCATATCATTTTTGTTATTAATATTAAAATTTAAACATCGGCTTGGTGATTCAATTATCACTGTTTATTTATATGCTTTATTATAAATGTTAAGAAACATAAAAAGACACAAAACTAAATAAAAATAAGATTTGAAAGCCAATAATTATTTACGTTTTTTTTTTTTTTTTTTTTAGTTTTTGCAAATTACCATGGTAATTTTTAAAATTAAATAAAAAATATGTTGAATAAAATGAAGACAACTGCTGGCTATAGAGTCATACACAAAGTCTCACAGAACACTTGTAGTCATTGCAGATGTTTCTTCCACGTATGGCTTCACCCGGACACCATACTTTCTTGTTTGCATCGAAAACAGGTCAAACTCAAAACAAATGGGATGCTATTGAAGTCATCGAAGATCGGTGCGTGGTGTGAAAGTTTCAATGTCCATCACGTTTTAATATATGTTTGCATACTTCTTATAAACAAAGGAAGGTAATTAGGGCATCAGTTGATTATGGAACATTTTTATTTTTTTTCAAAAAAAAAAAAAAGGCATAGTACTGTACATCGAAAACCGGACAGGGGAGGATAAATAAGGCCAAGAGAATGAAAGTTTAGATTTGTGTCCGGACTTTTATGAAAACACATGAGGCTTTTTTTCATTATTCATTATTTTTTAATGACCGTCGTGTTTTATTTACAAATTCAATACAACTGAACTTACAACATGTACAAGCAGCGGCGGCAATAATGCGGCATAGCTAGTCTTGGTGCAAGACTTTCTTGTTGAGTAATAGTAAAACCATAAAACCATAGGGCCTACATGCACTCAACAACACTATTACGCATCGCGACTATTCCACCGATAGAGGGCGTCTTCTGGAAGTCGGGAATCCGTGAGTGCGATGTGTGGTGGTTATCTGGAAGTTTCCCAACAGCGCCCGATAGTCATTATGCGCGGGGGCGATAGTTGCGTGATTGGGATAGTTGCGTGATAATGAACAACAAGTTACAACGTCTTGCACCAAGACTACGGCAAGCGATGATACTGTTAAATGGCTGCATTTACGGGGTCGCACTAAAAGCCGACAACTGACAAGGCCTGACGACAACTGCCGACAACAAATTTTAAATGCACTTTCAAACAATGTTTGAACAACAATAACCCGTAAAATGTATGTGTAAGAGTCATACATACATATGTATCCAAATCACCTTCAATCTGTTGAAAAAGTTTGTTTTTAATTGTAAAAAAGTTTTTTTTTACCATGAATTAGTAACGACAAGTACTGTCCGCCATGATGCATCTGGAACGCACTTGGAAGATACCATTATACTAACAGGGGGTGCTGAAAATGGCAAGTTAAGTTGTCTTTATTTTTTACGGTATCATTTGAAAAACCAACATGGTATGGTACTAGAGTAGTAAAATGACAGCCAGTAAATATTTCTATTTCTTAAAAAAGGAAAGAACAAAATAAAGAAATAACAAAAAAGCAGTAAAAAGAAAAAGAAAAAAAACAACACCACCTAAGCGCCCTTAGAACTTACTCATTGCATAATGGTATCGTCCAAGAGCGTTCCAACCGCATCATGGCCGACACTTCTTTTCGTTACTAAATCGTGGTATAAATAAAACCTTTTTTTTACAGTTAAAAACAAAACTTTTTTAACAGATTGAAGGTGATTTGGATACACCCTTACACATATATTTAACGGTTTATTTTTGTTCAAACATTGATTGAAAGTGCATTTAAAATTTGTTGTCGTCAGGCGTCGTCAGTTGTCGGCTTTTAGTGTGACCGCATTTACGTGGTAAATAGATCGTCTTTCTGCTGTGGGCGATTTGGAACAGAATTTCTGTGATAAAAGGGATTTTTTTTTAAATAATGAATTTTTTTAAAATAATGAACATTTTCGTGCGGTAGCTTTTCAGGCATGCGAGCGGTGGACGCAAATCTTTAACTTTCATTCTCGTTGCCTAAAATATAATTAGAAAACAAAAATGTTTAACTTTAAAGGGACACGTTGCCTTCGGATTGGGCGCTTTGGGCTATAACAAGCGTTTGATGTGAAATGAACACGGTCGGAAAGATGTTTTAAAAGTAGACTATAATGATCCACACAAACATTCCTCAAAACTGTGTGGTTTTCCTTTTATTCGTGAACTAACATGGTCCGCCATTTATGGGAGTCAAGATTTTGACTCCCACATGGCCGACGTGTTCCTACTAGTCTTATTTCCAGTCGTAAAACGATGATCAGAGTGCTGCTGTGATGTGCCGTGTCTATAAGTCCTCATCCCTCCTGTCCACAATAAACATTTGGTATAAACAACACCGGTTGTTTCTCTCGGTTAGTCCCATGAAAGTTTTCTTAAACTGAATGACGAGGTTTCTTCTTTTTGGGCACGTCTTCAATCTGTTTTTTTGTGGCGATCCATTTTGACATATGAACAGTGTACATGTAGGTGTTTACATACACGTTCATACAAACCGAGCTACCTGAAGCTACGCCGTGTATTCGTGGAATAACCAGCCACATCTTCCGAAAATAGAATACATGCAACACAGGGAGGTGAACAGATGAGCCATATTATACTCACCTCCCTGTACTGCATGTATTCTATTTTTCAGAATATGTGGCTGGTTATTCCGCGAATACGCAGCTGGCAATTTCGGGCCCAATACTGTGCTTGCTTCAGAGGTAGAGAATGGTATGTTACCCAGTGTTCATCTGATAGGTTTAACCAGGCCACTGGCCATACGGCAACAGCCTAGTTCATCGCGCATTTTGCCATTACATGGATGATGGTATATAATTTACGGCTGGAAATATACGTTTCGCGGGAAAGATGTCGGGGGTCAGAGGCCAAAGTTTTTTTTTTTATCACCATTCACTAATTATTACACATTAAAGGTGTTTTATTGCAAGGACAACTCTTAATAAGGATAAGGAACACCTCCAAACAGTAAAATTTCATGAGATTTGAAGGCAACGTGTCCCTTTAAATAGTCTTGAGTCGACAGCAGGGAATAATTTCTAAAACAAGTGTCCTCATCATGTCAGCAAGATCGTCCGTGTCTTTCCATGGAGGTATGAATAACAATTCCTACCTCCATGATATCGATATGGTCTGTCATGTCTATGCTGCTCCATTGTTATAATCGGTCATTCTTGTTGAGTGGGGCTAAACGATTTTGAAAGGATAAACATTTTTCGTTTAACAATTTCATCTGAGCAATCTGTCTTCTGAATGGCCCCCCTGACACTCATGAATGGTCATAAATATCACACTAGAAATAACAACAAATCAATGTTTTTAACAAAAACATATAACTCAAGTCTCAAGTCAGGTGACTGTCTTTGTTTGGTAAACATAAAACAAAAGCTTAGTTTTCAGTTTTTACTGTAAATTCAAATGTATTTTGGGCTGCCAAATGTTATTGTTTTTATTCGACCAGAATAATAACAATTAATATAATTATTTGTTCAGATTTTTTTTCACATAGTTACCATGGACATAATTTTGTTTAATTTCAAATCATTGTCATGGAGGTTTTACTTTACCTCAAATATTAAAATGGTCAAATGTAGGGCTTAATTTTTTTGTATGATAGACCGAGAGGAGAGCAATGCTCTTTTTTTGCAATTTTATCAATTAAATGTGTCTCTCAATTTATTTGAAAATAACATGGAAAAGATTTGTAGAATCCTGACCATCACTTTTTCTTTCATTAAATATTTAAAAAAATAGTGCTATTTTTTTTCTTACTGAGATATGATAAAATAATATTTTTGTTCATAATGACTATGAGTGAATCAGTGACTGTTGATTCTGCATCTTGCCTAGTGAATTCTCAACCGTCACTGGAATGTAAATTGATATAATAATTATTTTAAATATTAATTTTGTTATGTGGGACCTGAGAACCAACCCTTGCACTATTAAATCAATCCATGACTGAAGAAGCTAGGATTTGTAATCATTTGTCAATCATTTGTGATTGCTTTAACGTTTTGATGTCAAGAAGATTTCTAAATTTCTTTCACTCGAATCATGCTCTAACCCAAAGATCACAGTCATTGACTTAAAATCAAAAGAATACTGTGAATACACTCTGTACATTGTCTCAAATCAAACAACAAATCTTGTTATAAATATTATTAAAAAAAAGAACATGTGGCCCCGTAGCAGATTTTTGTTTAAATTGTTTTGATTGGTCTTGTTATACCATAGAGGAAAGGAACGGTTTTAATCATGGAAGAAAGAATTCCTTCGGAACTTACATGATTTTCAGCCTAAACCACTCCAAATCCTTCAATGTCATTCTCCTAGTTAAACCTAAAATCTGATGGATTCACCAGTCACTGCCAAAACAGACCTGTAGTGGGCCTGTATCCACACTTGATGTGACCCAACATATGAAATAACAAACTTGTGAAAGTTTAAGCTCAATCAGTCTTCGGAGTCATGGGAAAACAGTGAAAACCCCCATTAGGCCAAGTAAAATAAATAACATGTTGGTCGTCCGGACTTTTAAAAAAATTGGTGAGGGAGGTCCTTGTTATTTGTTATTTTCAAATTTTTCACACCACACCCCGATCTTTGATGACTTCAATAGCATCCCATTTGTTTATAATCCAAACGTACTTCTTAAAAACTAAGGCATTTCAAGCAAAACTATTTAAAGAAAAGTTTGACCATCTTTATACCATGTAAGTTTGTGCAAATCTGTGAACATTTATATTTTCAATCTTACCAATGTTGTACACACCCTTTAAAGGGAGTGTACACCTGTGTTAATTACTCCAGAAATTAGTTTAAATCCAAATGTACTTCTTAAATAGTACTGGAGAGCTGTTGATATTATAAAATATTGTTAGAAACAACACCCTATTGAAGTTATGCAGTTTTAGAGAAAGAGGTTGTTTTTCACAAAAACATTTGAATTAAAGGCACTGGACACGTTTAGTAATTACTCAAAATATATACTAGCATAAAAACTTACTTGGTAACGAGCAACGGAGAGCTGTTGATAGTATAAAACATTGTGAGAAACGACTCCCTCTGAAGTAACGTAGTTTTTGAGAAAGAGGTAATTTCTCACTAAAATATTTGAATCTGAAAAAGACTTGCAGGCCTGAAGCCTTTCTCAGGCATCTGAAAGCACACAAATTTGTGCAACAAGGGTGTTTTTTCTTTCATCATTTTCTTGCCACTTCGATGACCAATTGAGTCCAAATTTTCACAGGCTTGTTATTTTATGCATACGTTGGGATGTATACACCAAGTGAGAATACTGGTCTTTGACAAATTACCAAACGTGTCCAGTGCCTTTAAATGTATTTGAAAACACACAATTTTATACAACAAAGGTGGTTTTTTCTATTATTATTTTCTTGCAAACTTCGAGTATCAATTGAGCCTAAATTTTCACATGTTTATTTTATGCATATGGATACACCAAGTGAGGATACTGGGGTGCGTTTTCGCGGTCGTAACCCCATAACTGTTTCGGTTAATGGCAAGTGATTAACCAATGGCAAGTTCAACCGAAACAGTTATTGGTTACGACCGCGAAAACGCACCCCTGGTCTTTGACAATTACCAATAGTAGGCCTCCACACATTGCAATGTACAAGCAACCAGTTCCAGGCAATCTCCAATTAAAACTTTCAGTAAATTCACATTTCAGTAAAAGTCTTTTTCCAGGAGAAATGAAGTAGGCTAGAAGAATGCTCTTTTGCTGCCTAAAGCCGTGTTCGCACTGGACTTATTTTGGGTAAACTAACCGAGCAAATGGGTAACTTAACCATTTTAAGTCCAATGCGAACAGCCCAGAAAGTTTCCCTCCCAGGTAACTTACCTGACCCGAATGGGTAGTTTAACCGACCCACGGCTGCCCGGTTAAATTGACCAGGTCAGTTTAACCGAGCCGAATAGTCCAATGCGAATGCGATCTGGGTAACAGCCGTCCCGATAAAAAGCCATTTCCGGTCCCTCAACCCGCTGCCACGAGATCGTGAGGTGACATGTACGTACACGCACATGTGCTTACACGGAAGCTCGGTTGCATTCATTGCATTCTCGCTGTCATGCACCCCGGTCAAAGGTCACTGCGATAGCGCCCTCTTGTGTTTGTTTTAAGTTAGTCAGTTAGTTTCTACCAGTCGTGTCAGTTAGTTTACCCACGTCATTAATCCAAGTGCGGATGCTGGTAAGTTTCACCTTTTGGAATGTTAACCACGGTCTCGGTAAAACATGAATCCAATGCGAACACGGCTTTAAAGTGTTCATTGTGCATCATGTATGTACAGTGCAGTTGGTTGCCTCCAAAAAGTTGCCTGACAATTTTGCACTTTTTGACATGACCTGTTTTAGACTTGAAGATTTTGGCAGTGATGTTTTCAGGGGGACTCAGATTGCACAGTCAAGGCTATCATGGCCACGTACATGTAGAACCCTGCTGAATACAGCACAGTGCAACAGAGTATGCCCTGGGGTTTGAGTTGACTACTAATTGTATTGCAACAAACTGCAACTTTTATGTTTGTAGAACCCTGCTGAATACAGCACAGTGCAACAGAGTATGCCCTATATGGGGTTTGAGTTGACTACTACATGTAATTGTATTGCAACAAACTGCAACTTTTACTGTTTGTAGAACCCTGCTGAATACAGCACAGTGCAACAGAGTATGCCCTATATGGGGTTTGAGTTGACTACTACATGTAATTGTATTGCAACAAACTGCAACTTTTACTGTTTGTAGAACCCTGCTGAATACAGCACAGTGCAACAGAGTATGCCCTATATGGGGTTTGAGTTGACTACTACATGTAATTGTATTGCAACAAACTGCAACTTTTACTGTTTGTAGAACCCTGCTGAATACAGCACAGTGCAACAGAGTATGCCCTATATGGGGTTTGAGTTGACTACTACATGTAATTGTATTGCAACAAACTGCAACTTTTACTGTTTGACACATTTTGTTGTATTTGTCAGGCCCGCCGGCCTCTTTGAGAGGGCAAGGCCATTTCAATTTTACAAAGGGCATGTCCTTGGAAAATCTTTTCTATGGAGAACTTTTGAAGGGGCACCAGAGGCGAGACCTGCCCCTGTGGCCTCTGTGTTATTCCAGGCTTGCTAAGGAGATTGTATTCTGAATCAATAAGTTCCATTTCATTTTGTTGTTTATTCTGATATTTTAAAACAATCCCTTCAAGTGTTGTGTAACTCTCAGAGGGCCTGGTACTCTGTTGTTTAATTGTATGTATTCAATATTTTTATTAGGCGTATTGAGTTAGTAATTGCTGATTTTTTAGAATTAACTACAGTGTACAGTGTACATGTACACATGTACATGTAACTGACACATTTTGTGGAGAATTTTGCTATAGGCTAATATACGGAAAATCATTCACAAAATGAAAATTGTGCATTTACAAAAATATTAAAGTTGTTATATGTTAAATGAGTTGATCCTGTAAAAAAAAAAGAAGCAAAACAAGTCTTGAATGTAAACATCAGAAAGCCTGGAATTGTCAAGTGTTGGCAATGAGCCCAGACAAAATAATTTTTGCTGGTTTTAGAGTCATGACGTCAGCGGAAGTGGGAGTGTGTATCAATCGATTGCTGCAGGTGTAATTATTGACAAAAGGCAGCCTCTTGGCATGAGAAATCATTCATGGGTACATGTACAGCCTACCATGTACAATGTAGTCAGTCTGTGTCTAGCCTGAAGGCTTTGTGGAGGGGGAGGGGGGGGGCAATAGTTGTTGAGGTGTTTTTTATTGACGTTCTTCCCAAATGGATCGCTGATAAAATACTGCAGTTTGGGAAGGTGGGGTGGGGGGGGGGGGGGGGTGGGGGGAAATGCAGACTGAGACTGAATCATGACAACAGTTTTAAACTCTGGGGGGGGGGGGGGCGGGGGGAAATGCAGACTGAGACTGAATCATGACAACAGTTTTAAACTCTAACAGGACAATGTGCCTAATTGTAAATTATAGTTTGTGTGCATGTGTGCAGTTACCATTCTGAATAGGCTGATGTTGAGACCCTGGGGAACTTGTTGTCAGGATTTGCCTATTTTGCTCGGGTACATGTACATGTACATGTGTATGTTTTGCCTATTATTGTAAAAAATTTGATGGACAAATTATTCTGATACAGAAAAAGGGCAATTTGACATTTTGAATGAAGCCCGGTTCATACTTCCTGCGAATGCTTTGTGCGAAGCGAATTTGATGTCACAGCTCTGTTTTTGCTGGGAATGCTTTGCAAGAGTTGGGTACAGCTCAACCAGTCCATGTCAACCCTTCCGAATGTTCAGTACGAAGTTTTGACGTCAAAATTTGCATCGCATAATTTGCATTCGCAGGATGTGTGAACCAGGCTTTAGAAGTGAACAAAAAATCATAAAAACTAAGAAATGCAGCTTGATTTCATTTTCCGTCATTAAAGCCCAAGCTGAAAAAGAATGGAATTGGAAGTAAAAATGAAGTTACATACATGTAGCAACTATTTATTTAATTACCAGGGCCAGGGTTCAAATGTTAACCCCAAGACCATGCCTTTCACTGGACCAGAAGTATTCTTACAAACAAATATTCTTCCTTCTACATAAAATTGCCCTTTCTAAGCTTTTGGTGCCCTCCCATTGACCTGCGGTTTGAAAACAAAATCCACAGGCAACATGTATTCGAGTGGGACTCTGACCAACAACCTTTACATTCTAGAGTAAATGCCTTAACCTCTCGCTATTGAGTGTAGCCTAAACTGTCAGGGCTCAAATTTGGGGTGAAATTTCACAAGACTGTACTGGGTTTGTACATGTAGCTCAACATTTTTAGCAGACCAGAAACCATTTTACAAGACCAGAATCTAAGAAAGAACTTTCTACATATGAAGTTTAACATGATAACTATTTTATTTCTGAACAAGCACTAACGAAGATTAATTTATATGGGTTAGTTTACTTTCATACTCAACAGAATTGAATGTGTTTTGGTACCAGACTCAAAGTCAACAGTTGAATATCAATTTTTCGTTATTACAAAATGAGGTAATACTATTATTTCATTGGAAAAACTACAAGACATTCAGTCTTGTCCAGTCGTGAATTTACGGCCCCGTCACTAAAATCGCTGGCCTCACAAAACACCTGTGAAGGCCAACCTGTAAAGTGTCCTTCCATTGTACCATTACACGTACCGTGTACTTGGTCTTTCTTGCGCATCTTACGGGTGTACTTGCTCCCAACTGGGTCTTCACGAATTACTGATTGACAGTATAATTATGTGGAGATGGAGGAAAACAAGTTATTGATTGATGAGCTAGAAGTACCTTGACATACACTATACAATGAGGGGCTGTATCAACATCAGTTGGAGGTCTTAAAAGTGATTATTTGTAACAAATATTGTACAGCCCTTATGAATATGTAGTTGAAGACAGTGTTTTCATTGTCGTTCCAGGTAAACTGATTGTTATATTGTTGTTATTGTTATTTTTTTTTTTTTGTAATAACAAATATGCATGGCATGCGTGAGTGTGAACTAAAACAGCTGACACTCAGCAAGCACTTTTACACATAAACATGTAGCATCCTATTTTAAAAAAAACAATTCATATGTTGGCCGTCATGCCATTATAATGGTTAAAATGTATTTTTAAAAAAAATCTTAGTAACAAAAGTTTAACTTCCTTTTCCAAATTCAAGATTACATCAAAGATACTTTAAATTTAAATTAATTATTTCATTGTCTTAGACACTCTTTGAAGTCTGAATAAGATCTTGAAAGAAAAACAATTCTTTGATTCTATTTCAAAGAGCGGAGGCATATTTTCCTAAAAAGAAGATAGTCTGTTACTGATAGTCAGTTGTGAAATTTAACAAATTATGAATTTTTCTTCCATGTCTGAGCAACATGCTTCTAGGAATTGAAATCCACCTGTTGGAAGCAATTTGTAAAAAACATGTTCTTTTCAGAGCGCGGCCATGCATGCTTAAAAAGATTCTGATTTGATTATGAGCCTGCTCCCCCTCCCCCAGAAAGACAAATACAAAACAACAACAACAACAGCAACAAAACATACTTAAAACAAACAAAAACAAATGCAATCAATACTTTTTAGGGTATAAGGTAGAACCCTTAGCGTAGATGAACATCAACATGACAGGAAGTCAGTCTTTCGCTTTTTCCTTTTAAAAATACCAAACACTTTTCTCAGTTTCCGACAATAAAGAGTCAATTGCACAGGTTCAATTTAGAATTCAGAGAAGTCAGAGATTGCACCTTCTTCACTAAATAACACTGTAGCCCCCCCCCCCCCCCCCCCCCCCCTTCCCCTGATGCATTTGAAGACTAAAAACCCATCTCACCGTAATTTAAGCGCCGACAGCACTCTGATCTGGTAATCTTGGTATTGGATTGGGGAAGAGTCGGAGTGCACGTAACCAAAAACCGTCTGTCAGCCATTTGAGTGGGTTTTTTGTCTCCAACATATTGATTCAAAAAAAGGGGGTGGAAAATCCTCCAAGGATCTGGCCTAGCTATCCTTCATCCAGGGAGAAGTCAAAGAGGAGTCTGTTGTCCTTTTTGGTGATTCTTAATTGTCTCTCAAAGGCTGTTTATGTATCTTGGGTCTACTGTGTACAGTAACATCTATATTGTACATACGTAATGTAAATAATTTTGCCCTTTTTTAAAACCCTAAAGTGAGCAACTGGTAACATTAACTTGTGGTAAAAGAACTGTATCGAAAGTACATACATTTTCAGAATTACTGAAGGAGCCAAAGAAAAAGCCAATGTTTCGGAAAGGGTCCATTGTTTCTCTTAGGGTTCTAAAGCCAAGCAAAAACTGCAAGTGGAACAGGCGTGATATTCCTGCTTGTAAATTAAATATCTTTTTTTTTTGGAGGGGGCCCTTAGACATGTTAGAAAAACCAAAAAGTCTGTAAAGTCTATTTTAAAAAGCCTATACCATTTACATGTAGGCAAGCCTTTGGACTCAAATAAAATTATTCTACTTTTTTCTTAGGGCGAAATATCATGTCTGAAGTTGAGTTTTAAAAATGTTATGCTTGTATCTGTTTGTTAAAGGAAAACAAAGTACTAACCACAGAAACACATTTAGCTTGCATTTCAATTGTTGTTGTTGCATTGCATTTTGCAGTGTTGCTCTTGACATTTTCAGTGACTAGCCAGTGGGGCCTGTTGGTCCTTTCAATGGTCCCCCAGCTTTTTAACTAGGGTTCCGTATTTCATAATAAGCATGTAAGTTGGGATGCGTTTCAACACTGAAGTAGCAAGCCGGACCACTTGACTGGTCCTCAGGTGTTTTAACTGGCATTTGACTAGTGGAACACTGCTGTACTCACTCAGTTTGCCAAAAGGGTGTCTGAGTGTTTCTGTTTTGTTTTTTTGTTTGGGTGGAGGACACCTTGTTTTGATTTGGAAACCCATCCTTTCAATCTTTCATATTTAGTGATTTTGACTCCCTACTTCCGAGTTCTGGCTCACTGCATCAGTGATTCACCTAGTCGTTAAATGCATTCAGAAACTCAGAAACACATTCACGGCATGCCTTATAGCTGTGTTTCTAACAACCTTGTTTAAAAAAATAAAAATAAAAAAAAATCGCATTAAACCGTTCAACATTTTTTTTTTTTTTTGAGGGAAAATGTATGGACATCAAGTACTGCCAGAAACCGTAGGACAGTTTTTATTAGCATATAAAGCCAATTGCCAGCAGTAATACGGCTCTCAAAGAATCCCCTGAAGGCCGCAATTACGGAAAAAATTACTAACCAGTTATTCCTTGTAATGGGAAGTCAGTGGATCCCTGACAGGTTTCTGTCGCTGTGGCCAAGAATAGTAATTTGCAAAAGGTGTCATAAGTGCTGATTGTTAATGCAAATTTTTCTGTTTTTTTTGTATTAAATATATATTTGTTTCCGCTTTTGCCGTGGAGGAGCATAAACAAACGTATCTAGACTGGTAATTTGCGTACTTCCGCCTTCGTTATTTCCCTGGGGGTGTGCAGTTAACCAATCTACAAGGCACTTATCTTCTGGAACTGTAGCGCCAACATTGAAAGTTTACACAGGGTTACTGACACATTTGCAAGTGTGCAGGGGGAAAGAGCACCGATCTTGTGCGGGCGGATTTCTAATGTTACAGCTTCAGTGTTCAAGTACTCATACCATTCTTAGGAGCAATCATATCGGATATCCAGTGCTTCTTAACCATGGATTTTGTCACAACGGAGGCTCGGCAGTGATTTTGTTGTTGGTAAGAAATAAGGAAGGGATAGTTTTTTTGTAGGAAATTGATGAAACATTTTGACACTTGGATTTAACATAAATGTTCAATAAACAGGGAACACAAGTTAAGTGAACGACTTTTCCATCATTATGTTAGCAGTTTTTTAATGTTTGTAAACAAATTTGAAGTACCTGAAACATTCCATAAGTGTTTCAACATGTCAATGGACTATGTAGGCTTAATTGAGTTGATTAGAACCAGTTTTGAAATTGCTTTCAAATTGCTTTTCACAAAAATGTATGGAAAAGGCAGGTGACTTTTTCGTCCATTTTGGATAAAAATTCAAGAGTGATTTTTTAAAACAAAGAATCAACTCAAATTGTTTTCAGTAAAAACCTGGTTGGCCATTCACATGTTGATACACTCTTGGGATTGTTTAATGTAAAAAAAAAAACTTATAACCATTGGAAAAACTGCCGACGTGATGAGAGCAGAGTGGTATTTTTTGGTTCTGTCAATAGCATTTTGACATTTTAGAAAACATACTTTGCCATGTTTGCTACAACAGTGTACATGTATTGCTGACATTTCGTAACAATGTATTTTTGTTAATTTGGGGTTAAAACAAAGAAAAATGTACATACTAGAGTGGGACTTGAACCTGCGACCTCCGGATTAACGTGCCAGCGCTCTGCCAACTGAGCCTTATGTTGGCGGTCTCCCGTTGTATTTCGTTGTAAGTGATATCTGTACATATGTACATATGAAGCTTTACTAGGTGTAAAACAACTACATGTACAGTAGTGGTAATGAATCAAAATGGATTTACTTTTAAATATTTCAAACTTGCGGATTTACAATACAGTGATCTCTACAGTTGCTAGAAGAGCAAGTGAATTGGCCATGTCTGGCACTAACGTATGCTCACATTACATGTACATGTATGTCCAAGCTTTATGTTATTTTGCGTATACGTACCGACTGTACACTAATGGCGGTCTGTCATGTTGATGCGGTGATCATGGAGGGTTAGTGGTAGAATGTTCGTCTTAAGATCCGGGTATTTTGAGCAAAAGCTACATCAAAGCTGAGTGTTATTGATGGTCAGCAGTAGCTACAGTTGGATAGCTGAGCAGACGTTTTCTTCAATATTGCCGTTGCGGCAGCCATTGGCCGTAGCCGTATCCGCTTGAGTCTGAAACAGCCTGAGACTAAACAGAACGGCTCTTTTTAGAGCTACATGTACCATTGCTTCCTCCAGAGAATGGTGTATGCCATAAAGGCCATCAACCAGTTCCAGGCAATCTCCAGGAAGAGGAAAGCTTCACATTTAAATTTTTCACACAATTCACTTGGACATGTTGGAGGTACAGTAGAAAGGCGCAAAAATGTATTTTTTGTTCCTTTTGCATACAGTAATGGTAGTTGCCACTTTAGTTGTTATAGATGTAATGCGCCGTATTTTTGACCGCGTGAGGGCGCTCTCAAAAATTATTCTATCACTTCTGGGGGTATAAGCGATTATCGTCTGCTCAGCTCTGTGTACAGTTTTAACATCGGCGTTCTGTCATCACTTCTGTGCGCGGTATAGTTTTCAGTTGATTCTAAGGTGGGTTATAACGGCTCCTTTAAATGTTTTATTGTTCGTGATGGATATGATGTCTGGTGGCAATGTGTTCCAGTCTTTAACTGTTACGGGGAAGTATTTGAAGCAGTCTTTACTTGTTTGCGGAGAACAGTTGGTAATGTAGGCCTTGCAGTTGCTGTGAATGTGATTATGTCTGGATTGGCGTGTGACAAAAAGACATCCCAGAAGTTGATGACCCCACTGCAGCATCAGTTATTAAGCTCAAACGTTTGTTAGCTTGCAGGAAAGTTTTTAAATTTACAACCGGTCAAACGCCAATCCAGACAAAATCACATTCACAGCAAGGCCTACCAAAATGTTCTCCGCAAACAAAAAATACTTCTTCATCAAATACTTCCCCAGACAGTTAAAGACTGGAACACATTTACCACCAGACATCATATCCATCACGAACAATAAGACATTTAAAGGAGCCGATAACCCACCTTAGAAGCAACTAAAAACTATACCGCGCACAGAAGTGACACAACGCCGATGTTAAAACTGTACACAGCTGCTGAGCAAACGATAATCGCTTTACCCCCGGAAGTGATAGAAATATTTTTGAGAGCGCCCTCACGCGGTCAAAAATACGGAGCATTGCCTAGTGTGACAAAAGCCTTCAGACTAAACTAACAGCCATCTATGCCATGCAAAGCCCTAAAATCCTGACATCCTTGTTTATATTTTAAGAACATCCTTCTCATACAATGTAGGTTAATTTATAGTCAATTCGATTTTCAGCTCCAAGATTCAACAGAAAACATGGCTATGCCACTCTCTCTCTAACCCACAATCTCCCTTTGAAATTGTAATTTATTCACTCTGTAATGTACTGAAATGTGTTTAAACTCGCCCACGAGTAGGATTTGGTGATCCATTGCTAAGTAGATACGTCTGGTACGTAGACAGACAGAATGGAAGCGACTGAATTAGGTTAAAACGACAGGAAGGAGAAAAAAAAGGTTAAATATTGTTGTTGGATGATTATGTACATTGTATGTTTACTGGGGCAAAAATGTGTGCTTTTCTTATTGGTCGACAGTGTGTGGCAAATGTGATTAATAGAGCCATTGAGTAGAGGGTTGTAGTAGAATGGCTTGAATTTGGGGTAAAATTCCACAAGACTGCAGGGCTTGTACAGTAGCTCAACAATTTTACCAGACCAGAATCAAATTATAACAAGACCCAAATTTAAATGAGAAAGAAGTTTCTACAAATTTGAACATGTAAACTGTTTGTTTTATCAGACTCAAAGTCAACATTTGAACACAGTTTTTTTTTATTTAAGAAAATGGCACCTAGAGAGGTATTATTTCTTGATTGAAAAGCACAAAACAGTCGGACTTGTCTGTTCCTGAATTACCGGCCCAATGTAAAAATCACTGGCCTCAGGCCTGCGGTCCAGTGTAAAATTGGAGGCTTGAATAGCCGTTATGGCACTGTACATGTACATGGCTGGGGTTAAGAGCCAGACATCTCCAATTACAAAGTCACAATGTTTCCACCATTAAATTTGTTTAATTTTATTTATGAAATTTCGGCTAAATTTATTTTAAAGAATGTAAGCTCACAGAGTATACATTTTGACAATTTGATTTAAAAAACAATCAGACATTGCGCTGGGTCGATCTTCTCGTAAAATACTTGGAGAAGGTAATGGTAATTGTGATGAGTTTAGCTATTGGGGAAGCTTTGAAAATAACCAAATAATGTTTTCATTTCATGTTTCCCGTTTTTTCAATGTTTTAGTGTTATGTGAGCACAAATTTGTCCGCATCATAGTTTTCATACATGTTCATATACTAAAAGGCTGTTGTTTTACAAACATTTGCATCTTTTAAAAATTAGTAGTATGGTCTCACATTCTAGTGTTTGTTTGTCCATTGTTCACTTTTGCCGACTAGTTTGTCATGATGTCAATATTATAAAAAATTGTCATGCCAATATGGAACAAACATTCATTAAATTGAGTTGAATTGAATGGGATTTTTTGTTTATAAGCAAGAAAGTCATCGTTCAACATTGAACATGTTTGAACATACAATGTGCATGGAGTGAAATTTGATTCTGAAGTAGGTACAATGTACTGCAAAGTAAATTCATTTGGCATCCATTTCGTTCTTGTGGCCTATGTACATTTACATCTCCCCTTCTTACATGTAGGTCTGTATTGCACAAAATCAATCCAACCTTTTTTCGCATACATAACACGTACATATATAAAAGTCTTCTTGTTGCTCCTAGTACATGCTTGCAATAAACATCCTATATGTATGTACATCATGTATACATTGAAGGCACTTTACCAGGCCTGGGCTAGATTTCTCAAAGAACTACATGAAGATTGATCTTAATTACAAATCAGTTTTAACTGCTATAAAGCAAAGTGTGATGTCACAATACAAATCACTTTGCCTTTACTGACAAAACTCATATTAAAGGGACACGTTGCCTTGGATTGGTCGAGTTGGTCTAATAAAAAGTGTCTGTAAGTGTTTGTTATTTGTTTGTTTGTTTGTTTGTTTATTAATTTCCACTCAAGTAAACAATAAGTCATAAATCAACGGCTTTGAAGAAAATAATACATATTGAGCGGGGGGGCATCTAGAAACCCATAGGGCTTGTGTCGATGACCCTATGTAAGATGCATGGTTAGAAAGATGTTTTAAAAGTAGAATAAAATGTTCCACACAAATATGCCTCGAACTTGCGTGGTTTTCCTTTTACATCGTGAACTAACACGGTCAGCCATTTATGGGAGTCAAATTTTTGTTAATTATTTGGATTTTGTTAAAAATTTGGATTTAATCTATTTAGATGTTTTAGATGTGGGGGGAAAACCCGAAATTGGAAAATCCACACAGGTAGGAACTGAAAACCCAATCCACATACAGTGTACATTACTCCGGGTACTGAACTACTCCAATGGAAAAAACACATCAATTTTTGTTTTTATTAGACCAACTCGCCCGATCCAAGGCAACGTGTCCTATTAAGATGAGTCTTAGAGTGCTTTGTGAAATCGAGCCCTGATGCTTCACAAAGGCGACAAAGGCAATTACCCTGCAAGTGTGGCCTGTAGTTGAACATTGGGACCCGTACAGTTTGTGAGTTTGTTTCCTTCACACGTTTAAGCATTGTACAAAGTGGTCCCCAAAATGTTGAATACATGCGAGACTTGCACTCTCTATTGCCTCTATGCCCCTGGTCATTGCCTTGGTGCCCCTTGAATTGTCCCAGTGTAGAAATTTAAACTTTTCTCATACATATGTAGAGGTGCCCTCTATCAATGACAAAAGACCTTGTCTAAAACAGAAACCATATTGGAGGTTGAAAGGAACACACAGTATCGGGCCTGTAGTACACACAGTAAACTCAATTGCATTGTTTAGTATACAAACAATGAATGTTTATGAGTGCAATGGTGAGAATATTTTCATGAAAGATGGACTGTTCCATTCAACAAGGCGAAGCTGAGTTGAATGGAAAAATCCATCTTTCAACTTGAAATTGATGTGTTTTTTCCATTGGAGTTAGTTCAGTACCCGGAGTAATGTATGTGGATTGGGTTTTCAGTTCCTACCTGTGTGGATTTTCCAATTTCGGGTTTTCCCCCCCACATCTAAAACATTTAAATAGATTAAATCCATTTGCCCAGGTGAAGGATTGAGAAGGATTTGGGCTGGCAGGCCCATATGACCATTTCTTAACACAGGCTCAGGCATTCTAATCTAATCATTGTAAGTCCAAACAACTTGGTTTGGAGTGACGTAGGTGAAGAGGAAATGAAAGGACTTGATGTGTAGACAGGTAGAAGTAAAAACAGGTAATTCGATAACTCCATTTAAGATGAGGGATATTTGTTAGTTTGTCATAAACAATAAATTAGTATCAAGTATTTCAGGAAAAGACAGGGAATGATCCGGAGTCAAAGGTGCCCTGCAGGAGGTCCGAAGAAAGCCAAAATAAATTCTCTGAATGGAGCTTCTTGTCAAATACATTTTGCCTCAAGTTTATGAAACAAATTTCAACGGAGTTCTGAAATAAAAGCTGTTCAAATTTGTTGACCAACTGTTTTCGCTAGCAGGCGAATATGTTTTTTTAAAGGCAGAAAGAGTGATTATAATGTTTTACTGGTTATTTTTTAAATCAAATGAAAAAAAGTTAAAGCTTTCAATGACAGCTGTCAGAGTGTTGTTGCAAAGTGGGAAGTGCGTCACTTTCCTTTTCTATTAGAGTAGTTCAGTAAGAGATAAAACAGAAACTGCATTTCTGAAAGTGTTCCAGTTGTCATCTGTGCTGAAATTAAAGCACACACAAGCAAAGTGCCACACAACACTTGCCCATCTTCTTTACCTGTGTATTTGATTTATCCATTCATTTATTTGTGTACTTTCCCAGAGGGGGGGGGGGGGGGGGAGGGTGTTTAGTTAATTGTTTTTGAGGTAGTATTAGTGTTCACATCTGAAAAATGAATAATTATTAGCATTACAAGTAGATTTCACAGTTTTTAGTAGCCCAAAGGGCAAGCTGAGAAGTGGCGTTTACTAGCCTGGAGCAGTTTTTATTAGACAATGTACGACAGGCTAGTGTCAAGGGTGAGCTCTGTACTTGTATGTAAAACATGATCAGTTTCTTGCTGCAGTCCTCAGTCCAACAGAATCTAACTTACATGTAATACACTGGATTTTGAAGGGTGGTAGAATAGATGTTTTAGGGTTTTTAGGTGAGTTGAGAAGCTCATGCCTAGAAAAGTACTTCATAGAAACATTGATTTGATAGATAGAGACCCAGTCAATCTATGTATTTTTATTTATTTTTTTCTTTTCTTGTTTCAGTTCTGGTCTTGTTAAACAATCTCTGGTCCAGTGAACATTTTTGCAAGCCCTGCTTCAGTCTTTCGTGTTTTTTCCCCCCAAATTAGAGCCCTACACTGCGTCGATAACATCAATTGGACAAAAAAAACACTTCTAAAAGTTGTTTTTAAAAAACACTTCTAAAAGGTCTTTTTAAAAAACACTCTAGGAAGAGTTTCATCTATCAAATTATGTTACCATGCCAACAGTATGTTATTACATTCCCTTCGAGAAAAAATATATCACTTGCATTTCCCAAATCCATTCAGTTGGTCATATCGATTTGACGTGTTTCTTTGACTGTCTACTCTGGTCTGAATGCTGCTCATGAATGTTGCCGTTGGTTTGATTATAATAGGCCTATCAAGGATCAGACAAACTGTGACATATTGTTAAGAATTGTCCATGGTTTTTTGTCAAAGATTTCCCATTACCTTAAAAAGCTACTTGAGCGATTTTTTTAAATAGGAATGCTGTTTAAACTTGTTTATAGTGTGTCTGTTTATCATTTAAATGTAATTTTGCTATACTTGTGCACTACTGAAGTTTTTGTAATAATCGATCAGAAAATTAGCCCCAAACCTCAAGGTTTTGAAAAACCCTCCATGCTGCAACAAAACGGCTATACAAACGGGAGCTCCCACATAGGTCACTTCATGAAAAAAAAGAAGCGAGTATTGCCCGCAGAGCGTTGTGTACAAACACATTGCATATTGAGACCTATCGCGATAGGTCACTTCGTGAAAATACTATACGCTTCCAGATAGGTCACTTCGTGAAAATGCGAAATGTCACACGCGCGCTGAACTGTGTCGTAACGCTTTGTTTATCATTGGTGAAGTAGCGCGTCGAGATAGGTCACTTCGTGGAAATACAAACCGGCAAATCTAGTGACACGTCGTTTTTACTAATTAGTGTAATTACGAAACTATTAAGTATTAGGTATTCAAACTTGCTGAAAATGTTAACAGTAATGAGTATATTAATAATTTGTATAAAACCCGATTTGCAAAAATTTATTATTTTTGACAGATAGGTCACTTCGTGGTACGCGTGACGATATGACGTAGCATGAGTGAGTAATTTAGGGTTTTGGCAAATCTTTCTGAAAAGCACCAGAGAAGGATATTCAAAGTTATTGTTTTCACACGATTAATCTGTTTAATCTCATGTGAACTAAATTTTCCTTTTGATTGAAAACATTCAAAAAAATTAATTTCAGCAAAGATCACTTGTTGCTGTTTTCGTTCAAGTAGGACTTTAAATTTTTCTGGAAATAATTGTGTTGTATACTTCTTCGATGAAATTGATAATCATGATGACAGTTTCAATCTCCCCTTGGGAATCGATTTGATGGGATGAGCTGTCAAATTGAATTTACAAACTAACATTACACCCCATATAACCCATTTGGCAAAAGCACTCTCTTCAAAATAACCATCTTGTGTGTAGTTGTGAACCATTTTTTAACCCTCCACTGACTGGTTGTTCTGCAACATATAACCCAAAAACACATTTTCCTAAATTACTCATTCATTTTTTAGTACAAACAGATGAAACTCTATAAGTTCTATCCTCAGACAGGCCCGATTGACATGGTCTATGATCCTTTTGGCAGTATGACTCAAGAACTTTGAATCTTCAGTTATGAAACAATTTTTATATAAGGTACAACAATTGCACTGTAGAAAACAGTGGGTTTGCCTCAGGGGTGTGCAAAACAGTAATGAACATATTAATAATTGGTGAAAAAAAAATATTTGCAAAAATTCAGATAGGTCAGTTCGATTTGTCAAATTTATACAAACAATTATCTTTAAAGGTGGGGGTCATACTTTAGTAACAATGACCCAGAAAAGGGTGATATTTCTATCAAAAAGCCTCTATGTTTTAAAGACAGTAATGGTAGTAAGCATTCTTCAAAAATATTTCATCTGAAATACCCCCATTGAGAAGAAAAAAGTAAAAGTGTGTAAACAATTTGAATTGTCAAAACTCACCTCCAGGCATGCCAGGTGAGATTTGGAGATTCAAATTTCCATGGTGTCTAATCCAATTGCTAACCATTCACATCAGCAATCTCTACCCTCACTGGTACCCATTATACTTCTGGGTGATGAGAAGCAACTACATGTACATGTATAGTAACTTGTCTTGCTCGAGGAGAAAAGTGTCACGATCGGGAGTGGAACCCACACTCTGGTGGCTTAGCCACAAGCTGACAAGAACTTGAATTTGATGCACTACACGGCCCGACCCCATCAAAAAAACAAAACGACAGTATACTTTCCCTTTAAGGTTTAATATTGGCCAATCTATGAGATTGTCTATCATGTCCATAGGGACTAATCATGCACTGGCAGGAAAGTAGTCACTCTGGGGACAGATGGCAGAGTACAAGTGCTCTCGGTCTTATCATAGGGAGGAGAAAGGAGAAGAACAAACAGGAGGCAGAGCCGCTTAATCTGTGTTGTCTGACGAGTGTCATGGCTGCCGGAGGAGTTTATGGTCAGGGCGCTTAATTCTTTCTCATGGCTAAGTCGGCTAAACTGAGATGGTTGAAGAATTGTTATTATATTATCCTTGACCATTTTACAGTGATTTATTTTTTACTTAATTACATGAATTACGACATTTGCTCTAAATTTGTATTTTGTATTTTATTTTTATTTGTGATTATTATTCTTATTATAATATATAATTATTTGAATGTTGTTTTTATTTCATTTTTCCTTCATATTTTGTTTATTTTATTGTATTTTTTTTTCTGGAGGGGGGGGGGAGGGACAAAGAATTTATTAAATGTAAAGAAACGCTTTAGATGTCAATCTCACAGTAGACCTTAATAGTAACCTGCAACATCATAATGTTTACTAGAGAGTGACAAAGGCTAGACGTAAAGGCAAAGTATACCAGTTGTTTTTGAAACCATTTAATTGTTTTAATCCTATATAAATTTAGAAATATACAATAAAACTAACCTTTGAAACTTTCATTTCAAAAGGTGGTTGTGTTTTTGAGATATCGCTGAAAATCTGGCACAAATATGTCCACGCAGGAAGAATAATCTGTTATAGGAATATATGCACAATCTGAGAAACGTATCTGACAGTAATTCTCCGATTCAAATTTGGGGCCATAAAAACTGCTATCTTTTTACATATATAACCACATTACTTTGAAGTGAAATGTTTCTTAGAATGATTTGTCTTATTGAAAGCTGCTGTACTTCTAACCAATACGTTTTTTTGCGATTAACTTTAAGAGTGATTACCAAGCGTATATACATGTATATAAACATCCTCTGAAAGCGAAATGAACTTCTCTTTAAATTATTTACAAAGCTTTCAGACAGTTCAGTGGATGTCACTTTTTCCAGTACTGCATCTGTAGGCCTATGGGTAGAGAGAAACAAGACATTTTTTCCCACTCCAACATAGAACTAAAAAAATCATCGTTAACAATATGAATAAAGACTGTTTAGAAGGTACATGTACATGTAATTGGAAATGGGGGCATAGCCAGAAAAGCCAAAGCTCAGTGTTAGGTACATTGTTTTGTATGCCTGCATAAACAAAGACAAAAATGGACTAAACATAACGTTGGGTTGGTTCAGTATTTAACTACTAAGACAGGGATATGTGAATTGAAGGCGCTACAGAGAGATGCAACATATACATGTATAACAGTAACAAGATACACATACAGAGACACTTAACATTATGTTGGCTGCTTGGGGGGGGGGGGGGGAGGGGGCGTAGAGACTGAACAAGCCATTTGAATGTGTCTGGATATAAATTATGTATACCTGTACATTGAGTTCCGCTAATGGTCATGATGGTTCATTTGCTCATATAGAGATGGATGCATTAGGAAGTGGCTATGTGCAAGTGTGGGTACGTAATGGACGTATATGAATTTACCGGTAGGTACATTGCTCTTGACTGACAGGGAGAGGACATGCCTGTGGTTGCTCATTAGTTGTAAAGTGTTGAATTATTGAGAGCTGTATTTGACTACTGGCTAAACATTCCCACAGATCTCAGACTCGGTCAAAATCGAGTAAAATATGTGGTTCGATTCTGATGAGAATCAAGTTCACTTTTAAACTCATCCAGTTGATAATTGCATTCAAGGAGAAAATTGTTATTATAAATTATATTTTCACCCTAAGACTGATGTATGATTTAAGCACTGTAAACTTTGGATAGTACATGTACAATGTATATTCAGTGCATTCTGGTTCCTGCAGGGAAAACAAATCCAGTGGGCTGCTCATGTGGGATTCGAACCCTTGCATTCTAGAGGAGATTCCTTTACCACTAGACCACTGAGGATTGCACTTGACGAGAGGCCAGGGCCCAATTTCATAGAGTTGTTTAAGCAGAAAATTTGGCCTAACAATTGTCTGCTAAGCAGAAATGAGCAGGATACCAGTCACAAATTGTACATGAGACATGGTAGGTTGGCTGGTAACCTTATTCTGGTAAGCGAAATTTGGTTGTGCTTGGCTACTTTTTGTGCTAAAGCAGCTCTATGAAATTGGGCCCTGGGCCCAATTTCATGGCTCTGCTTACTGTAAGCAAAGAATCGGCGCTTGCAGAAGCAGGGAATTCCGCGCTTACGTCAAGCATATTTCACGGGTTAGCATGAAATTTTTGCTTGTGCGCTTGGGTAGTCCACGTTACTAGGCATTCTACGCTTACACAGCTAGCGCAGAAATTCCGCGCTGCTCGGTAAGCGGAGAATGGTGATCGCAAGCGCAGAATTTGGCGGTAAGCAGAGCCATGAAATTGGGCCCATATCTCTAATGTTGTACATGTACCTACCTTGTCACAAGCTTGTTGGTCTAGCAGATGTTATAACACCCCTTACACAGATTCTGCCTTTTGATTGGTTAAGAGCATTATACATGTACATGCAGCACCAACGTACTACTTCATAGCAACCAATATACTATCCCACAGTAACCATCGTATAACACTTAAAGCAACGGCAGCTTCTTGATAACTTGACGTCTAGGCACAGTATGTTTGTATGGGATGTTATAAAACAAATATTGACTGCATTTTCTCGCGCTATGGTAAAACTATGACTCCCTCGGTGATCCCCGAAGCGTTCTATTTTCCCATGGCTTCACCTCAGGAAAATAGAATGTGCCAAGGATCACCTCGGGAGTCGTAGTTTTAACCATATTTTGTACATACTCTAGAATGCCAGGGTCGTGGGTTCACATCTCACCTAAACAGCCTGTGGATTTGTTTTACAGCAGGACTTGGTACATGTATGTAGTGAATTTCCAGTGCTAGCGGTGAGGCCTAAAAGGGTAAAAAACGAAATAGTGATCCAGATCATGCCCTGCATGAATTATGGTTAGCATTAGATCACTTATTCAGGACATACATGTACATGTATGCAGTGTAAGGTTGTACAAAAATGCCATGGAACAGTACATAAGGCATTGTCTTATGCACAAACACACATTGATTTTGAGTTTAATTTGCCACAATGCTCCGTACTTTTGACCGCATGAGGGCGCTCTCAAAAATATTTCTATCACTTCTGGGGGTATAATGCAATTATCGTCTGCTCAGCTCTGTGTACAGTTTTAACATCGGCGTTCTGTCATCACTTTCACTGTGTGCGGTATAGTTTTTAGTTGCTTCTTAGTTTTTAGTTATTTGCGGAGAACATTTGGTAGACCTTGCTGTGAATGTGATTGTGTCTGGATTGGTTTGTGACCGGTTGTAAATTTAAAACTTTCCTGCTGGGATCGGGACGGCAGCCTGACCGCGGTGGAGAGTCTTGCCACTTTCCGTCTATAAAATTACGAGACAAAAAGACATCCCAGGTGCACAACTTAACGACCTCACTGCAGCATTAGTTATTCAGCTCAAACGTTGGTTCTGGGATGTCTTCTTGTCACACGCCAATTCAGACACAATCACATTCACGCTAGCAACTGCATGGCCTACATTACAAACTGTTCTCCACAAACAAACATGACAAAGAGTAAAGACTGCTTCAAATACTTCCCCCTAACAGTGAAAGACTGGAACACATTGCAACCAGACATCATATCCATTACGGACAATAAGACCTTTAAAGGAGCCGTTATAACCCACCTTAGAAGCACAGTAGAAGTGATGCCAGAACGCCGGCCGATGTTAAAACTTTACACAGAGCTGAGCAGACGATAATCGCATTATACCCCCGGAAGTGATAGAAATATTTTTGAGAGCGCCCACACGCGGTCAAAAATACGGCGCATTCCTGCTGGAAGGGTTCATACATAATGTATAATTTGAAATAAAGCATTTTTCAGGAAGGCAGTTTATTGAGTGTGTATAATTGGATCGTCAGAAGTTAATAATAATGTGAAATGCAATTAGTGTCTTATGTTAATCTTAAAAGTAAAACTATCCCACTTAGTCCACTTACTTTCTTGTGAGCTTCTGATAATTGTTTGAGCCAATCAGAGTGACTTAACTCCGATTGGCTCAGACTGACTTCAGACTGATTGGCTCAAACGATTGGTACAGCGTAAGCCTGGTTTGTATTTTTGCTTAAATTTGACTAACAGTTTATTGTGTACAGCCTTTTTCTTACATGACAAGTTTTTCTTGGGAAGACCCAGGGAAAATTTAGGAAGCCTCTGTGCGCTTGCATCTCTTACCCAGGTTAATACGTTAGCTTTTTCCTCAGGAAAGGGGTCTCCCTGCTCAGGAGTAACTGAATTGGAGAACACTGGTTAAACATGCATCAGTGTTTATTTTTCTAGTGGAAATTTCATCAAGGGTTATTGAAACTCAGTGGCCATGGGTTTAAAATTCTTCAGGAATTATCAATATTTTTGTGAGGATGTGTGCGGACAATATTTACGTGATGCGAAACATGTAAACATATTTTTTTTTTCCAATTATTTTTTTCATAGTTCTTATTCTTTATTTATTTGGCTATTGATCATATTGATACCAGAAAATATACAGGCAGTAAAAATAAGATAAAGCTAATCTTAATGCAAGGGAATTCGCCATTGAAACACCTTCAAACGATTTTCAAAATACAGTCAATCGGCAGGGTTCTCCCAAGGATTTTTTTAAACTGTGGTGCATTCTGGACCCACATTTTTGGGCCGAAGCACGCTGAATTTAAACAAGGTATTCAGATTTTTTTTCTTAGTTTTTAAAGCCCTACTGTGCAATCTGAAGCATTCTATAGTTCAATTTTTTATAAACTGTTATTACTATTTTTGTGTTTATTGAACAAAATTTTTGCCTATTGGCACGCAATTCACACATATCGGCCCGATGATACGTCAGCTTGTGCATGGGGAAAACCCTGATCGTTACTGTAAAAAGGTGCACTCTTTTTAGTGAGTACCTTGAATACAAAAGTGAATGCTGTGAAGGATTGCAATAATTTTTATTAACCGATGTTGCTGAAGAGTATTCATGGTCATCATAAATGGATCCTTGATTGAATTTTCACAGGAACGGTTCGGTCTATCCGAAGACGCACCTTCCCTTCTACCTCAGCACCGGCCCATGACATTGAGTGGCAGTGGCAAGACGACCACGGCTGGTGCCCTTATGATGTTGACACCTCAGTAGTCATCGAAGAGGCCTATAAGCACCCATCTGGAAGTATTGACTTGTCAGTGACAGGGAGCTGCCTGCCTTATGAGCTCGACCTAGTTGCAATGACACAGAAGCGTTCGGGGACTGGATTCCTTCGAAGTATACGAAGGGTTGTCTTACCGGCTCCAGGATATCCCAAATTTTCATCAGCACCTATTGGAATGAGCGCAAGCATGAACTCTTTGTCAGTGGAGATGGAGTCCCCGGATGGTGGGTCACCGAGCTTGAGTAGACCCACCAGTCTACAGCCGGCGTCCCAATCCACGACGGCACTGCCAGTGGACGATTCTAACTCCTCACAGGGTTCAGACTGTTCAGGGACAGCGTCATCGTCGATGGGGCGGTCGTCGAAGAAAAATGCCGGGAAACGCACGGCGTCACGGAAATCGGTGGCCGCAACGAGTGGAGTGCGAGCTACGGTAGCGTGGTCCTCTCCGCCAGACCCAAATGCGGCAGGAACAAGCACGGGGAGCAGCAATACAGGGTTGAGATCGCTACCACGATCTGTGAGTGTGCCGACTACCATAGCTGGAGTGAGTAACTTGGCCATTCAGAGGCCGAGTATGGCGAGTGGTGCTGTGATGAGTTCCAGCTCCACCACGTCATGTCTTGCAGCTGCGGCTAAAGCAAGCAGAATGACCAGGTGAGTACACCATATAATTATGTACACACAAATCCCAGAAATCAATTGGGCATTACAGGTACATGTATACTGTATGAAAAATGTAATAAACCTTATGCGTTGTCATTTCAGTAGGGTGCGCCGCATCTACAAAACTGTGTATTTTCCTTTGTGAGAAAAATAGAATTAGCTGTTGCAAACTGGTTAACAACTAAAAGAATCTGCTAGGGTCGAAACATCAAGCCTTTAACGTTGTTTTACATTTTCAATTGTTTCATAATTGTTTTACATCTAAGATGACGGCATAATGAGACATCAATGCGTTTATAATCTATTAATCATAACTTCAGATTTAAGTGTCTGCTTAGAATTGTATTGAGTCAGGGATGAGATTCTTCCGCCATTTGGCGGAATTCCGACTTTCAGACTTTGAAAAACCGTCTTTTCTTTTCAGTTCCGACAATTAAAAATCTCCGACTTCGGCAAATTGACTTTTGAAACTTTCACTTTCCAACATTTTAATATGAAGTTTTGAAGATTTTGAAATGAAATAAACGGTTTTTGATAATGATTACCGTTGCTTTGTGGACCTCTTTCTCAAAAGGTTGTAATAATAATGCCTTGCGTACATCATGTACGTGCACGCTGTCTCTCTCTGCACGCGGCACGGCCACGTGCACGGCCGGTCGTCGGTAGCTTGGCTAGACTCCAACTCAATACACGTTCACGAGCCTAGTAAAACATAGCTGCACTGTTTTGCGCTGGCCCATGGATTCTGGACTTTACATAGCCTTGAATTAAGGCTAAAAACATCGACAACTTTTGCCGATGGAGGGCCTTGCGTGCGATCGATGCGGGGCAAAGTTTATTGGGTTTTTCCCAATGTGTGTCGTCGAGCACATCGTTGAATCACGAAGATGTCAGTGAAAAAGAAGCTATACAGAACCAATATCCTCAAATCACGAATCTATAGACATTTTGTGTCGAAGAAATTACCAATATTTAGGCAGAAATTAGGCATTAAGATTTCAAAACACGCCATTTTCGCGATTTTTTTTGTTATTTGTTATTTTTTTCACGATGTTTCGAAAATTGTGTGCATGCGTACGCACGGGCTAGTGAAAAAAAAAAAATCGGTCGGCGAGTGATGTTCAATTTTCCGACTTTTTAATTTTTTCATAATCTCATCCCTGATTGAGTGTATCTTAAAATAAAATAAAATAAAATAAAAATGCTTGTTTTTTTTAAGAGGAAACTTATTCACGACACACATATTTTGTTTTGAGACACTAGACACTTGTTTGTGGCAAATAAGAAAGATTTCTTGCTCCCGTCATTCTTCAAAGAAAAAAACTAGGGGGCAATTTTATTCAGCTACAGTACATACACATGTATAAAGTGAGTAAATTGGAACATCTGTTAAATATACACATAATAGTAGTTATGAGTACAACATTCATGTTAATGGGTCTCTTATGTAGTGCTTATTGCTGTTAGTTTTCAATATAAATGTTTTCATATGTTCTTTGTAGTCCATATTAAGCTTGGGCGATATTGCTTTTTTTCATCCACGATACATCGACAAAAATATATCGCGATATTCGATGATATCGCGGTTAATTTGGGACGTGCGTAGATGAGGGAACCCACTTCTGTTTTAAAATTGTTTTTAAACTGAAGTGCCGCAAATTGGTTATTGATGCAAGGAAATTTGATAAAGGCTGTAAGGCTCCCCATTCTAGCCATGGTTTTATTTCTTCATGTTACCCGAAGCACCACGAACGCAATTGGCACAGGCTGATTGGCTGATTTCTGACCGGCGCTTTCCGATTGGCCGATCGTGTGAATAATTATGATGTAGTGCTTCTCACAGCGCTGCCATATTATTCATCACCTCGATCCTGCAGATGTGCTTGCATGCTCCTAACGTGGTAAACTTTATAGTTAGGGGGTGAAGGAATGGCATGTAGCTGTGGGAACGAAAAGGCAAGGGAAATTCCCTTTGTGAGAAATCACCTCGTGGTCGGGAAACGTCGGAGGAACGTTTTTGAGCAATACCGCACAGTTTTCGTTTGTTTGATGTTGGTCTGTATGAGACCGTCTGTTTGATGTCAGTCTTTTCGAAGAATCCCAGTCGGGGATCAATAGTAGGGAATCTTGCGGTTGCGGTCGGTGCCTTTTTATGTTTTTAAACAGCTCATATCATCTCGATTAGGAAATGCTATCGCGATACTTCATCGAAACCGCGATTTGCCGATAATGCGATTAAAAAAACCAGACACGATATCGTAATCGTTTTAAAAATTGTATCGCGATTTTCGATAATATCATGGTATCGCCCAAGCTTAGTCTATATACTGTATTGTACATGTATAATTTTGACTATACATGTAGGTTGAGCCTGTCCTTGGGAGGTTGGCAAATTGTGTCCAATTACAAGCAGAGGAAGCACAGAAATATGATGATTATTTCTTTTCATGATGTGAAACACAATTCAGATGAATTGAATGGAAAATTGATTCCAGTGAAATCATAATTCTATGACTGTAGAAATGAACTGTTTGAAATTGATAAGGACTGGCTGTGTGTACAATAGACTATGCAAGTAAAATATATAAATCAAGTCTCGCACGTGTTGAAAAAGAGAAAGCAACTGGAACAAAGACTGTATTTTTCTGTGAAATCAAATCCTCATTTTAAATTCTATTTACACAAAATTCTTGGACATAAAAAATACCCGTAGCATGTTGCAGCCAACAGTAATAGCCACAGCCTAAGTAAATTTTGTAAAAGCTGAGCCCAATTGTACAGAGCTGCTTAGCGGCCAATTTTGTGCTTACTGTATGAGTTTCCATTTCATAACGCTGCTCACTGTAAGCACACGAAAAGGCCTGCTAACCTTCTGGTACTTACTGTATGAAAATGAATGACCAAACAATGCTAATCCATGGTAGTAAACATGCAAGCTGGCTGCCTAATGTTCTTGCTAACCTTTGAAAATACGATTATAAATGCTTCATGAAATTTGTCTGCTAAAGTTAGCATGAAAATGTGCTTACCCTTAAGCAGTGCTATGAAATTAGCCCCATCAGGGCCCAATTTTATAAAGCCTATAAGCACAACAGTCTTGCTCAGCAGAAACATGTTACCAGCCAAATTAACTTACAGTTTATATGACTGTGACTGGTACCCTGCTATTTTCTTGCTTAGCAAAACAAATTGCTAAGCAGAGGTTTCTGCTTAACAGCTTTGATAAGTAGGCCCCAGGTCTCTCCACCCTCCCCAATCTTTCTCTCTTGAAAATTAAACTTGTCACACCTTTTCATTTCAGATCGCAATCAACCCCTAATTCCATAACAGCCCGACCTGCCCATGCAGCTGGGGCCAGGCTCAGCCCTGTGATGACTGGTAAGAATTAGTGTGAGATAGCACTGGAATTGCAGTTGGCAATAAAGGGACACCACTGTTCTCCCCATGCACAAGCTAGCAAAAAATTGTTTTACTTATTTTTATTAGTTTATAATTTCACAAAAAACATCAAGACTGTCCGTATATCAGGTAAAATGCTCCAGATTGCACAGTAGGGCTTTTAAAACCAAGATAAACACCAAGTAGAAAACATTCCTAAAGATTTTGGTTCAATTCAGGGCACTCAAGCCAACCATCCAAACACTTGACTCCAGAATGCTCCAGAGTTTGGAAAAACCTGAGGAGAACCCTGGGACATAGTCACAACAAGGCCTGTAGAAATGGTAGATGCAGACAGTTTTCATGTTTTTTGTGTGATCACACAACATTATGGATCAGGTTTGTGTGGTTCTGCTATTGTTGTCATGGTTGTTCTATTGTTCCCTTTTCTAAAGAATTCCTCTCTGGGGTCCAAGTTGAACAATGAAAACTCTTGGGGGTCTATTGTTCCATTGTGCAAAGGTGCACTCCTGTAAGCCCAACCATAAACATGAACTAACAAACCTGTAGAAAGTTTGTCTTATTGTGTGAGTCTAGAGAAAATAAGGAAAAAAATCATGCACAATTTTCAGCATGTAAACAAAGGTATAAATTAGAAAGTATTGTTACTAATTTACCATGCACAGCACTAGGCATTGTTGTATCATAAATTGTTCCTACTTAATTTGTTTCATGGTCAGCTTTTAACCATCTAAGTCAATCAGGTTTCGTTGAACACAATGTATCCATAACAACACAATCTTGCACTGATGTTTCATGATATATTCTGTCAATCTGGCACTTGACCTTTTAAAACATGTGTACAATACATCAGATCTCGACCCCCCCCCCCCCCTAAAAATAAACAAATAAGCAAAAGTGGGAGGTTGAACCTGTTTTGAACTTTCAGAAACTGAATTAGAAAGAAAAAAATCTTTGACCAACTTTAATTAGCTGCATGCAAAGTACAAGTGATTTTGCCTGGTAAAATGAAAAAAATTCTTAGTGGAAGTGGGTTACCAGCTGTTTTGCTTTACAGTTTGTATGGATCCTGGGTGGTTCCCTTCAGTTGTTTGCTTCAGCAAATAAATTTATTAGTGGGTATTGTCTACTTGGTGTAGTTCTACAGAATTTGGCCTGTTTGTTCGTTTGGGTAGAGGGGGTGGATCTTTTGGGGAGGGTGTGGGTTAAGCAGGTAACTAAGTAATTGTTTTTTTAATTTATGGCTTGCACATCCAACAGCACAATTAGCGTCAATAACAGGATGAGTTAGGAAACAAGAAAAAATGTTCAGTATTAGATGTGGGAGAAAAATCCCAAGTGGGAAAACCCAATCCACATGCAAGGCTCTGGTCTGAGGTGGGATTTGAACCGGGGTCCACAGGGGTGAAAGGTATGGAAAGTAACCACTGAGCCAACCTGATTTTTGTTATTTTAAGGGTTGGTGTTGGGATGGCTTTTTCATTTTTGGGGCAGGGACAAGGATTCTGATTTAGGAGAACACCCGTCCACTTCTGGTTATGCCATGCCACTGCATTTGCTCACTTGGAATAATAACTGAATAGATAGTAAATCACCTCCGCATTTGTGATTTTAAGAATTTGAATATTCATTTTAAGAACATGTCCTGGGATAATGTGTTTTAAATGAAGTAAATGTGTCAAACTTTAAAACTATTGACATTTATCAAGCTTGTACTCCACATGCCTAAATAAAGATTCCATTCAAACTTTCTTAGAGTTGTTTTGGTACAGCTTGGTACATGGTATCAACGCAAATCAGTAAATAACAAGGATTTCGACCAGTTTTTATAAATCCTGCCATTTTATCATGCAACCATACATGTACTTAACATGCTTCTTAAACCTAGCAGCATTACATTGTGAGATTACATGCAAACAAAATGGCTTTTGCAATTTTACCCCAAAAGTGCATGATCATGAACCCTTAAAGTTTTTAACATAGCCTGCAACCAAGCCTTGAAACTTGTCCGCTCAATAGATATCTTAGGATATTATAAAATGGAAATCCCTAATTTTTACTTGGAATGTTAATGGATTCATACGAAAAGGTAGACTGCACCCAATTTTTCCCCACCATAATACCGGAGTCTTATATAGCACACGCATCTATGTATAAGGTACTCTGGTTGCTGAAATTAAGGAAATATTTTTAAGACTGTTTGCAAGAGGCTACAACTTTAGGGCCTACGTCCCACCCGAAGGACAAAGCAATAATGGTTGAGTGTCCTTTTTATTAACACAAGTGTCAAGACTGAAACTCGAACCCACACTCTGCTGATCAGAAACACCAGAGCTTGAGTCCGGTGTGCTTGACTGCACAAAATGTGAATTGTTGTTAACAAAATGGACGGTATCGTATGCAGGTCTTGCTAACAAACAATATTAACCCATCCTACTTCCCCAACACTCACTCATCATCGGTTACTCTCCACCCCCCACCCCACCCCATCCTCAACATCACCACTCCGTCACTCGCCTACATTTTTTTTGCTCTCTCCTTGCTCTCTCGTGGCTCTACACCTTTGGGCCACCTTTTTCCCCAATCCTGTCTGTCCCTCTTCGGTGTCCCACCATCAGCCATCACCAGCCTGTTGCTCTCCACAGCAGTTCCAGTCATGATCCACCCAACGCCCATCCCGATCTTCTCGCCTCCACCGACATCCAGGGGCAGTATCCGACCCGTCGAGGGAATCAAACCCAACAAGAAGAAGCGAAAAACTACGCTCATCAGAGGTAGTGCATACTTTTCTAACAATAAGATTAACTTGGAAAGGAAAGAGATCCAGGCAATCTGGGCTCAATTTCATGGCTCTGCTTACCGTAAGCAAAGAATCGGCGCTTACGGAGGCAGGGAATTCCGCGCTTACGTCAAGCGTATTTCACGGATTAGCAGGGAATTTTTGCTTGTGTGCTTACGTAGTCCACGTTACTAGGCAATCTACGCTTACACAGCTAGCGCAACAATTTTGCGCTTGCTCTTTAAGTCATGTAAGCGGAGAATGGTGATCGCAAGCGCAGATTTTGGCGGTAAGCAGAGCCATGAAATTGGCTCTGTAGTGTCAATGAACACTAACTAACTACAGCAAAAAGAGGACAAACTATTTTGCTCTCTCAACCTCATTTTGGATACAATGATTTGAATTTAGGAAAACTAGATGCACAAGGCCCAGTATCACAAAGCTGTTGCTTCGTGTGAAATTTTGCGATGACAGAATTCTGTGGTAAGCACCACCATGAAATTCTGCACGCACAGCCTACATTACCATGTTTGCAGTGAAAATACTGCTTAGCAAATTTCTTCGCTAAGCAACAATATGAGTGTAGTACCAATGCCAACAGCGTGAACTTTATGGCATTTTGGCTGGTTACAAGTTTCTGCTAGGCAAGATTTTCCTGTGTTTTGCAAGTTTTTGTGCTTACAAGTTTTATGAAATTGGGGCCTCTGATCAGCTCAAACATTTGCCAGCAGAGGAAAAACTGCCTCAGTAGAAATTTCTTACCAGACATAAAGGCCACATGATATAATTTGTTGACTGGTGCCATGCAATTTGTATGATTATCACAGAAATTTGCTGCTTGAATGTTTATGTACTGTGCCAAGATGACTTCTTGGCTGGTACCCGACCTGACTAATTAGAGGAACCATTCTGGATGAAGTCTTCCCAGCACCTGTTATCCAGTGGCTATAAAGCTGTTAACGTTTCGGCAAATGTTTGTGCCTATGCCGCAGCAAAATGAGCCTATTAGCATCAAGTGTATTTCACAATTGTTTGAGAAGATTTCCTGTTACTTGTGCAATCATGGGATGTATTTTATTAAATTAAAAGTTTGCAGAAATGATGAATTTGGTCACTACATCTGTTAACACAATTGAATGTTTGGCTAACTTTCGGCTGTCCATGCCAACCAGCATGGTTTGTTTATAAACAATAGAAAGTTCTATAATCATCACCATACCCCCACGCATGTCTACTATTGTTCATTTTTTCGAAAACATTTTCATGTAAAAGGCAAATGACAAACGTGTATTCCACCATCAACCTCATACAAGAAGACGCGATGCCAACTAGGGCTCGATTTCACAAAGAGCTAAGATTGATCTTTAAGTGCGAATCAATCTTAACTGCTAAGCAAAATGTGATGTAACAATACAAATCACTATGGCAATAAAGACGACCCGTCTTAAGATGAATCCTAGTGCTTTGTGAAATTAAGCCCACTAGTGTTAGTGCCCACGTGCGATGCGCAACTTACATTCGATGGGAAGGGTCTGTTACGGAGTCTGTCTTTCTTTAAAGTCAAATTTGCTCTTTCTTACAGTTGACTCTGCAGATGATGTCATGAAGAATTACGTGACAAAAGTCAAGAAGAGTCCGGATGAGGTGAGGGAGATGTAGTATCAAATAATTTGTCACACAGTACTGACAGGGTGATTTATAATATGGGGACTGCAAGCTGGCTCCATCTTGGCCAGTCATGCCTTCGGGGGAATCTGACATCGTGGAATTTTCAAATTAAAATGTGCCAAAATGTGGAGAAGTTTCATTAGCCCCTTGGCTGATTAATGGATGCATCCTTTTGCAACTTGTTCATGATCATGTTCGAGTTTTAAAGGTAGAGTCACACCTTTTTCAATTCAATTCAATTCAACTCGACAGTTATTTTCATATTGCAAAATGTACATACAATTAATATTAAGAAGGTCTATTGAACAGAGATGTATAAAGAACTTCTAGAATAATAATTATAAGAGACATAATGAAGCAGAGGCAAATATGGAGGCTCTATTCAAAAGACAAAGTCTTGTATAGAAATGCCTTACACAACAAAAGACTGGATTTCTGAACAGAACTTAAGTTTTTTGTTTTTTTTATGAGATATCGCCTAACTCACAAGGCCACGGACGGCCACTCAAGGTGAGGGCTACACATAACTGATTTGGGCTATCGACCCAAATCAATTGACACCAGGGGCACGTTGCCTCCTACTTCTGGGGCTGAAATAGGGTTACCCCCTTCACAGTCCCTAAGGATGTAGGCATGGGTATCATCCACTAGGAGCCTGTCTGGTAGAGCAGAATGCACTACCTTCCCAACTTTTTCGAAGCAATTATGGTTAAGTGCCTTGCTCAAGGGCACAAGTGTCATGACCGGGTATCGAACCCACACTCTGCTGCTGAAAACACCAGAGCTTAGGTCCGGTGACCTAGACCGCTCGGCCACGACACGCCACAAAACATCAGAACGTACAGACAGGTACAAAACAGGACAAACAAACAAAACAAACGCTGCCAAACGAGCTAGGGCGGAACAAGAAGGGAAAACATAACTAGGAACTCATAGAGGTGAAGGGTGAAAAGAGAAGAAGCTACCCAACTGGATAGTAACATCAATAATTTTGTTGATGCTTTTGACAAAATCATGGCCAATATAAACAGTGAGAATAAAACTTCTTTTATTATGGGTGACTTTAACATAGATCTCCTTAAGCATAACAGTCATAATCCAACTCTTAATTTTGTTAATTCCATTTTTAGCAATTCCTTCCTGCCTCTTATAAACAGACCGACTCGTATTACTTCATCCACTGCTACCTTGATTGACAATATTTTATCTAATGGTAATGACCTACTTACCAGAAGTGGTATATTAATTAATGATGTTTCAGACCATTTGCCAGTGTACCAAATTACTTTTTTTAATAAGTCTCCTAGTAGTGCAAGAACAATTAATACGAGTCGATCCTATAGACTTATTACATGTGAACGTGTTGATAGGTTTAAGGTGGATCTTAGTAATGTCAATTGGAATGCTGTGTTATCCATCGATGAGCCAAACTTTGCTCTCAATACCTTTCATTCTCACTTTGTGGATCTGTATGATAAACATTTTCCAGTCAAGAAATCCATCCCCAGTAGGAAGCTCAAAACATGGATGACCAATGGAGTTATTAATTCTATTAAATATAAAAATAAATTATATAAAAAATTCCTCAGCAATCCCACCACTAGTAACTCATTTAAATATAAACAATTCCGTAATAAGCTTAATTACATAATCAAGCTTACTAAAGCCAACTACTATAGGGACAAATTTAATGCAGCTAAAACTAATATTAAAGGCACTTGGTGCATCATCAATTCTTTACTGAATAAAAAGTCTCATACTAAAGTTCCCCCTAAATTCAACTTTGGAGGGCAACTAACTAGTGACCCAACTATGATTGCAAATGCTTTTAATAATTACTTTACCCAAGTTGGCCCCTCCCTGAATAAAAATATTCCTAGGGCTAATACTGCTTTTAGTGATTATCTTAAGGATCCTAACATTCATTCTTTTTTCTTTAATCCTGTTATTAAGAGCGAGATTCTTGATGTAGCTTCCTCTTTTAAAAATAATAAGTCTCCAGGAGTTGATGGCATTAATCCAGGGTTGGTTAAATCTGTCATTTTACATATAAGTGACCCATTATGTCATATCTTCAACTTGTCATTGTCGAAAGGTACTTTTCCAGATAAACTGAAGTATGCTAAGGTTACTCCTATTTTTAAATCTGGAGATCCCGGTGAGCTGGGTAATTATAGGCCGATTTCCGTGCTGTCCTGTTTTTCAAAAATGCTCGAAAAAATTGTGTACAATAGAACTGTTACTTTTTTAAGCAAGTATAATTTGCTTTGCAATAACCAGTACGGCTTTCGACCAGGTTGTTCAACATCTATGGCACTTATAGATTTGACTAACAAAGTAGTTAAAGCTTTTGAGGACAATGATTATGCTGTTGGTATTTTTCTGGATCTATCGAAAGCCTTTGATACCATTAACCATGACATTCTTTTAGACAAAATAAGTTATTATGGCTTTCGTGGTATTGCTTTTGACTGGTTTGCAAGTTATTTGAATAACCGTCCTCAATGTACCAAGTTTGATTCCTGTCTGTCAGATTTTAAATATATCTCCTGTGGCGTCCCACAGGGTTCCCTACTCGGACCGCTACTTTTTATTATTTATGTTAATGACATATGCAATACTTCTGACCTTTTGTCTTTCATACTTTATGCAGATGACACTAATATTATATATACTAATAAACATCTTAATTCCCTCTTTGACGTAGTTAATAGGGAACTGATTAGTATCTGTGACTGGTTTAAAGCTAATCGTTTGTCCCTGAATTTAAAAAAATGTAACTATATTATTTTTTGCAACAGGAATAAGCCATGTGACTGTTCTAACCTTAATATTGCTATTGATGACACAGTAATACACAGAGTCAACAAGTATACATTTCTAGGGGTCTTTATTGACGAAAAGTTAACCTGGAAGCATCACATCACTGGTATTGCAAATAAAGTTTCCAAAAGCATCGGGATTATAAATAGACTTAAACATGTTGTTCCTTTGGAAATACTTAAAACACTTTATTGCTCTCTGGTTCTTCCATATTTGTCTTATTGTAATATTATTTGGGGGAATACCTTTCGTACTAATTTAGATAAACTTGTTGTTCTTCAAAAAAAGGTTGTTCGTATTATTACAAATCATCCTTATAGGTTTCACACTTATTCTATTTTTCGTGACCTGAAGTTTCTAAATATTTTGAACCTTAATAAGTATCAACAATGTATATTTATGTATAAGTACTTGAATGGCTTGTTTCCACCTTCTATGCAAGGCATGTTTATACTTGGTTGTAACTTACATACCTACAACACACGTGTGTCTGTTAATTTACATGTTCATTTACCTCACCATAGAACTTCTGCATTCCAGCATACCATTACATTTTCTGGCCCAAGTATCTGGAATACCTTACCATTGTCACTTAGAAACTCTACTTCTCTAAACATATTCAAACGTAAACTGAAAACCTACTTAATCTAGACGCTTTACGTTTTCCTCTGCTTAAATTACTTTAAATGTAACCTCGGATTTGTTTGTGTCTGTTACCCTTATGGTTGTCTTGTCCTTTTGTAAAGGCATACCTTACTCAAGCTTTTGCTTTTTAGGTCTTGCCTCTCGTCTATGGCCTCAATACAAGTGTAGCTTTATCTATTATATTGAACCATGCCATGATGAGAAATAAATGTTACTGAATGGAAAACTTTGGTAATGTCCCCCAATTTTGTTTTGTAATTTCTATCTGAAGTCCTCCTTGTTTTAAAGATGGTAATGGTGGTATTAAAGCATGCTGTGGAATTATTTTGTCAGAAATGCCCCGTTTGATTAGAAACCAATAAAAGTATGTCACAAATTGTGAACCTCCAAAACACACCTCAAGGCGAGTTTTGGAGATTCAAATTTCTGTGGTGTCTGTTTGTGAGTGTGCAACGCTTCGAACAGTATACTCTGCCATGTCTGCTTGTCTTATATTATTTACCATTTTATGTTCGCCAACCACTCCAGTCAACATGACAAACTTCGAACATAATACCCAGACGCAGACCCTACCCATAAAACAAGTAAAAACACCTTTACAGTTTTATATATCTCAAGTCAACAGTGTTGAAGTGTCTCTGAATTGGACAGTGCCATCATTTATTTACCATTTTTCAGAGCCAACACTCCTCCCAAAAGAGCAATTTTACTATGAATTCACTTTAGTTACTTTTTGTTTTCACACCATGCAAAGCTTTACACATGAATGTTGCACGTGTGCTGAGATTATGGTGACATTCTAGCATTCAGGATGTGTACATGTGGTGCGAGTTGTGCTGACAATACGTACTGGAAAGGTTTTTGTTTAGGTACAACATTAGGGAGGTTTCGCATACGAACGGATACGGTTAATGCGACGGATACGTCATCATTATGACGTCATACGCTACTCGCTATCCGCTATACGTGCAGACGACACTGATATCCCGCTTGCTACACGTAAGTAAAAAACACGTAGGAAAACTCGAACTTCTAGTAATTCTCCTGTATTTGTTTCCAAATATGTATGAATAGTATCAACATTTATGAATCACTGAACATGTACGTGTCATTTTGTTGATTTCTAAAGACTTTGAAATACGAAAAAATGCACTGTTTCTTCGTCATTTTCCTCTAAAGCTATGAACATAAGCTCGTCTATGGAGGATGCCATGTTGAGCAGCGCCACCAAGTGCTGTGCTGGAACAGCGAACAGTGCCACCAAAACGCTGGGATTGCAAAACAACAGAAAGGCTGCTAACGGTTACGGATAGCTAAACGTATGCGTATGCGTATCCGTTCGCGTGCGAAACCTCCCTATTAAAGCCACTCATCATCAGGTGTTCTCTTTATCGTTGTCAAGAGTTATTGAGTACAGGTTGATATACGTACACTGCACCATGGCAACAAAGATGTGTAGTTTTGCTGATTATAGAATGCTTGATGTGAATTGTGAGTTAAAGGCACTGAACACGTTTGGTAATAATTGTCAAAGACCAGTATTCTCACTTGGTGTATCCCAACATATGCATAAAATAACAAGCCTGTGAAAATTTGGACTCAATTGGTCATTGAAGTTGCAAGAAAATGATGAAAGAAAAAACACCCTTGTTGTACAAATTAGTGTGCTTTCAGATAGGAATAAAAGGCTTCTGGCCAGAAGTCTTTTATTATTTTAGTGAGAAATTACCTCTTTCTCAAAAACTACGTTACCTCAGAGGGAGTCGTTTCTCACAATGTTTTATACTATCAACAGCTCTCCGTTGCTCGATACCAAGTAAGTTTTTATGCTAATATATATTTTGAGTAATTACCAAACGTGTACAGTGCCTTTAATGCTTGATTCAGACATAGCTTAAGACTTATGCATTTTTTTAGTTGCAGCCTGACCTCATGGGGGAGGGGGGAGGGAATGACATGAGTGCCTTTGGCCTCACTTCACGATGTAAACGCATAACAATCATTTCTTATTTGAAAAGAATCCTGTTTATGGCAACAGTCATGTTTATTTCTCTTTAGTGTTGCCTGTTAATATGAACAACATTGTGAAATCTGACATGCATGTCTGATGGAATGATAATTTCACAATTATTGCTAAATAATTATCCAGCAACTTGTCAGTAAAGAATGAAATAAGTTTGTCGAATGTACGCTCAGTAGAGTTGTCCATACATGATAGTGGTGTCTTTGTGCCCGTGATTGGAGCTGTACAGGCCTGAAATTACACGTGCAAGTTAAATGCCAATGTATTTTATTTATTTTTCTCGGGACTCAGGAAGGTACTTAGTAAACAGTTCTTAAAGAGGAAGGGAAGTGACCAATTAAATTTTGTTTTGTTCTAATAGATAGAGTTCTCATGTGAATGGGAAAAAAAATTAAGTTTCTAACATCACATCAAAATAGTGTAAATTACCATTGCATTCGATATCCTTCCAGTGCAAGAATTGTCAACATCAAAGACATCTGATGACATCATTCTGAGAGAAATGGGTCACTACAGTTTTGTGCAGGGATATTTTGGTTCATAAGTGACTTTTTCTGAGGAAATTTGAAACATGATAGATGTCATTGTAATTCAACAACTAACGGATCTTTACATTCCAAGGAGGCATTTTCGACAGTCAAAATATCACATTCAAGGCTGTTTTATTGAAAGTCAGGACTGAACATCTCGTACATAAATGTTGAGTTCAATTGTTTCTCAGAATGATTTCATCAGATGTTTTTGATGTTGAACATTTTTGCACTGGAAGGATATCGAATGCAATGGTAGTTTACACCATTTTAATGTGAAGTTAGAGACTAGTAATTTTTCCCCACTAAATGATGAAAATGAGAAATTTAGTACAAAACAAAATTGAATTGGTCACTTCCCTTCCTCTTCAACACACATCTGTGTGTTGGTAAAACAAACAAACATATCAACAAAAACAAAAACAAAAACATGTTAAAGTCAAAGTTCCATGGCTATTTTGCAGGAGTGTCCGATATGCTATGAAAAGCTGACGGAGGGGTCACACTACACAGATAACACGGACGACATGGTCCTGAAACTCAACAAATGCGGTCATCTCTTCCACAGGGGATGTCTTCATGCCATGTACGGCAGTGGCCCAAAAGTAAGTTGTAAAATATCACATTTTAGAGCTTCATTCATTTTAAAATTGTTATGTTCTTTACAGTTCTTAGTCACATTTTTAGAATAACGGCATATCGTATAAGTGGAATTTTCATTTAATTTTAGTCGGTAATTTTTTTACCACACTGTTTTATTACACTTAAGAATGTTGACACTAGGCCTGGAACTACACAAAGGTCATGTACATGTAGACCATGGCCTCCCTTGCCTGTTGTCTTAGCCTTGGTGCCCCTTCAAAAGTTTCCCACAGACTTTAAGATTTTCCAATGAAAGTGCCCTTTGCAAACTGAAAATGGCCTTGCCCTCTCAAACATAAAATACCAGGCCTGTCACACGATATAAATGTTTGTACTATTAATATTATTATTAATTTGTATTATTATTATTATTATTGCACTGTAAAGTTGGTTGTGCTATACAAGATTGCTCTTCTTGTTTTTAAAGGCTTGAACAAAACTACTCCGCGATATATTTCCACTTTACTGTCACATTACACTCCACCACGATTTCTTCGGTCCACACTTGACATCCCTCGCTTGAATGTTCCCCGAGCAAACAAAGTTCTAGGTCAAAAAGCTTTCAGTGTAGCTGGGCCAATGATTTGGAACAATCTTCCTACTGTCATTAGGGAATCTGTTACTTTATTTACATTTCCTAAAGTTCTAAAGACTCACCTTTTCCATGTTAATTGCTTTTATGTGCGCTATGATCTTGATGGAATAGCGCCTTATAAATTTTAATTGTTATGTTATACGGCAGTTAGATTCTGACTGACACCCCAAACGAAGATATTGACAAAATAGGCAGACCACCAACAAGTCCAGTTTTAGTCTTTTTGTCTTTGTTCATCCTAAATTTAGTATTTACGTTATTCATTTTCCCTTTTATTTTGTTTGATTGTCTAGGATGGGAGTATTCAATGTCCGACATGTAAGACCATTTATGGTGTAAAGCATGGGAACCAGCCTCCTGGTCGTATGGATTACCACATCATCCCGCACTCCCTACAAGGATTCCCTGAATGTTGTGCCATCAGGATCATCTATGACATCCCACCGGGTACACAGGTGAACTATAAATTTCTTCTCAGTGCAAAGAAGTTGTTACTCAATAGACCTTATGCATTGACGTCACCAAGCCGCCATCTTAGAGGTAAACTGATGATGAAACAATGGAAACGCGCTGATTTGTACGCGCGGCGCACAGGCCTGGCCAATGAACATCTTCCTTTTGACCTGTAGGTGAGGGCGCCCTACTCAAATGACGTCATATGCATAAGGTCTATTTGGGGATTTACTCGCACATCTGACTTGCATGAGAGGGTCCTTGTAAAAAACATTTCTTGAGTAGCAAGGAAAATAAATTGTCGCACTTTAAACTAGTTGTTTTCTTTCTAAACGAACTATTGGTTGCAATATGCATGTACACTTCTCCTTATTCTTGTTTCAATAATTATCATCGTTATTCTTAAGTTGTTATTAATTCACTTATTAACTAAAGGGACCAGGGCCTGTACATGTATAAGCCTTGGCTTTTTCCTGGTGCCCTCCATTGTCACCATTTGTATCAAATTCTTGTATTGATAGATTGTCTAGATGTGATATATGGAAAAAATAAACAGACAATCAAACAGACAAAGATTAACTAGTATGAAATAATTGCATAAGCTGTCCTAGCAACACCTGACTAACACAGTTCATGTATGTAAATGTACAGTACAACCTAGATATTGTTTCTTATCAGCAGAGTGTGGGTTTGAGTCCCGGTCTTGGCATTTGTGTCCTTAAGCAAGACACTTAACATTATTGCTTCGTGCTTCCGATGGTATGAAAAAGTGTTTTATTAAGCATAACATCTTTGTTGTTACTTCAAAAAGGCGTGTTCAATTTGTTAAAATTTGTCCTTGCAGGGAGTTGACCATCCTCATCCCGGCAAGCGTTACTCCGCTCGTGGGTTCCCTCGCCATTGCTACCTACCCGACAACGAGATAGGAAGAAAGGTAATTCAATTGATGCGATTGTTCTGACAGAGCTGCCAACTCTGCCTGATTTGGCAGAATGTCCTTGAAAATAAAGCAATCTTCCATGTTCTGATGAACAAATATGACAATCTCCCTGATTATGGGAACTGTTTCCCTTTTATGTTGAATGTTATTCTAATTATCTCTCTGATTGTTGTAGAACATCTCCCTGATTGCAATATACAAATGTAGGCAGCTCTGTTTCGATTGTAACCCTCTTGCTACATTTACAAAATAGTCAAAACAGATTTGTTACCGATTGCACTGTACTATTACTATTGATAGCACTTTTATTTTTAGTATTATCTTTTTACAAGGGTATAAATGGAAATAAAATAGTAGTTACTCTATTTGAAATGTCCGCTTTAGACTTCATTACACGGAAGCAAAGCAGGGAATTTTGCAACTTTTTTTCTTTAAACAATTTGAAAGGTTGAATGTATTCCATATGAAAGCCTATCGTGTGTTTTCCCTCTTAAAATTGTTTTAGTCAAAGCTTAAAAACCCATTTGTTTACGATTATTTCCTTCTAGTACTGTTCTCTGCATGTTTAGTATTGATTGAAATACGCAGTAGAGTATATTCAATATAGGTTGCGCAAAATAAATTATTATTATTAACCCTTTGGTGCATAGATTAATTTTATTGTTTTGAGTGTAAAGAAAAAAAACGAAACGTTCGGCCATGTTTTTCTCAATTTTTTCAATAGCGCCCCCTATTGAATGACACATCAAATGAAAGCCCAACCATTTCTCTAAACAACCGAATGGGGGCGGTATGTATGGGGACCGTAGTTTTTGAGTTATGACAATTTTTCAAAGTCCAAGTTGAACGTGTTTTTGGTGGTCGCTAGCGACCGCCATGTGCACCAAAGGGTTAATATTAAATTTCATTTTGTGAGTGAATGACGTTGGCATAAACACATGGAATGAGTACCAGCAGTTATAACCATTTTCAACTCATTTTTGGTTGTGATTTTCTTGCTTTTCTATTCCCTTATTGGTCAAGACCAAACCTCAAACTCTAATTCACGTTCATAAATTCCCCTGTTTGAAGTTGTAAATTCAAACGTTTTGTATTAGAAATATATATATATATATATATATTTTTTTTTTCAAAAGATAAACAACCAGAAACTTATTAAAAATAAACACATCTTGTGGACGTTAGAGTCGAACATTGAGGAGAAAATCTACCTCTCTGGAGGGGAAGAAATTGCCTCTAGGTAGAGAGAGCAGCTTGCATTTGATGCCACTAAAAGATCCATTTAGTCTTAACCAGTCTTGAGCGACTCATTAAAGCCTGTCCAAGTATACCAGTGTGATTGTCTTAACTGTCTTGGGAAATTATGAGTGTCATTTTAACGCTGGATAACAGCTGTTTTATATTTGCCTGTGGGGCCTTTGGGGAAAGTTGCTCTACAAAAATTGTGCCTCGAAGAACTTTTCAAGGAATGACATCTTTGAAGAATGTGTCTCTCAAGTAATCTAAAAAAACAAGTTGTTGGAAAGGTGTATAATTTTCAACATGCCTCCTGAAATATCTTAGTTTCGTATCAAATCAAGTTATGAAAACAGAAAAAATGTCGTTTAGTGGAAGAAGATTCCAGGGTGTCGCAGACTCTAGCTTTGGGTCCAATTGGAGCTGAATTATTGAATGTTTCATTAGACGTGAAACGTGAAAGGGAACAAATTTCAATGATCAACTTGGATTTTTTATAAAACAACCAATTAATTTTTGGTTGAACAAAGGCAAATTGACAGAAAGAGATTTGAACCTGCGACCTCAGGATTAAAGGGGCCGATGCTCTACCAACTGAGGTATTTATTCTTACGCTGGTGGTTTCCCTATTTCGTCAATATCTTTGTTCGGGGTGCCAGTCAGTAGCCATTTAACCTGTAACTGCCGTGCAACTAGGATCACACCCAAGTTTATGTTACAGCCTGGAAACAGCGGCAGAGGGATCGCCTTAAGCATGTTAAGGGGATCTCACTCTAGAGTCATTTTTTCTTTATTAAACTCAAATCAGTTTCCTTTGTGGTTTATTATTTTATATGATTGTTTATTAGTGCAGTGTAGAGAATAATTGCATTCTCTAAAAGATGGAATGTTCCATTCCACTCGGCTTCGCCTTGTTGAACATGTTGAATGGAACATTCCATGTTTCCAATTTCATGACGATGCCAAGCATAGGAATTTGCTAAGAAAAACAAAATCTTGCTTTAAAAAAATGGATTGCCATTACAAAATTTCCTATGTATATTTAATGTATATTATTTATGAGAGGTACCCCTTTAATTTGATTAAAGATTCTCCTTTTTGTTGTAGAGTTGACCTCTTCCTTTTAAACATAGTTGAGCGCTCCCATTTTGTATTGTTATTTTTTAATTTTTTTTAAATAAAAAAATAAAAAATCCTTTACATTTGTCTTAGATTCTGCGACTTCTCATAGTCGCCTGGGAGCGGCGTTTACTCTTCACAATCGCTACGTCGGCCACAACGGGAGAATCCAGTACAGTGGTCTGGAACGAGATCCACCACAAGACCGAGTTTGGTTCCAACGTGACGGGACATGGGTACCCGGACCCCAACTACTTTAACAATGTCCTTTCAGAGCTTTCCGCGCAAGGGGTGACAGAAGATTGCATTAAGGAGTGATGTATAAGTCTGTATCTAACGGAAGCTGGAGACCCAGACCTCGTTGCCCTGTAATTACACTTTTATTACACTTTTATTTAGCCCTCATTTAATTAGTTTTTTAATTAGCGCGGCACGCTTGTGTGGTATGTGAAATCTAAACAGTTTATTGAGTGCAAAGACCCCTGGCACCACCATCACATAATATTAATAATACAAGACAAATTAGTTGCGCATAATGCAAAAGCCTGTATGCATAACATAAAACAATGAAATGAAATATATAAAGCAATTTGTTACAAAAATATAGATTTAAACAAATGAGTCTTTAAAAGACCCTTGAAAATCAGAAAAGAGTTAGCTGGGCAAATATGAAGAGGTAAGACGTTACATAAAGAAGGTGCAATGAAGTTGAAGGCTCTTTGACCATAGAATTGTGTGGGAAAAGTAGTTTGTGTCAGTAAGAGTTGGCCAGCAGAACAAAGAGGACAAACGGGAATATATTTTTGATTATTCATTTACGTGAATGCGTCATATGTAAATTTATGCATTGTTCGCAATGTGCTGATATGAGTAGCCTTGATTCCAGGCGCCATTCCATTATTGATTTCTGTGGCGCCTCCAGGGATGGCATATTCGAACACATAGCAAGGACAATCAATACTTTAAAAGTCACACATAATCTTGACCAAAGACTAGGTGTGACCCGGCCTGACCTCAGTGATCACACATAGAAAAACAACTCGCTCGCAAAAACAGCCTATTCATCAAGTAGACACATTGTCCATCATTGTAAATTCCTAAACAATGTATAAAGCATAAAAATAAGTTCACACGTGTAAAACATCACAAACATTTTGGTTGTAATTTGTAAATTGTTTAAGTGTAAGCATGACAATAGCTTGCGATTTTCTTTCATCATGTTTTTCACTTGTCATTTTTTCACCTTCAAAGAATGTGAACCATACTTTACCTTTTAAAGGGTGTGTACAACATTGGTAAGATTGAAAATATAAATGTTCATAGATTTGCACATAACTTACATGGTATAAAGATGGTCATGGCGGAAAACTTCCCTTGAAATAGTTTTGCTTGAAATGCTATAGTTTTTAGGAAATGAGTAAAACAGTAAGTCTTTATCACTGGTGATAAAATCCGATGTTTGAAAACAGTGAAAACATACAATGGGTTTTTTCACTGTTTTATCATGACTCTGAAACATTCACAGGTTTGTTATTTCATGTGTATGTATGCTAGGTCACATCAAGTGTGGATACAGGTCTTTGACATCAATGTTGTACACACCCATTTTTTAAAGATGCACTATTTTAAACACAATCCTAATAGGTAAGAAACCACTTCTACTATACACAAATGTGTTACTGATTTACTGTTAAGCAGCACAAGCAAGATATTCTCTTGACGTCAGTCTGTTTTCCAAATTATTTTGTTTGTCCTTAGAGAATTCGGCAACATTTTTATTAATAAGGCCTGAAAAGTCTCTTGGAGACGACACCATGTGTACCGTAATTTTCGGATTATAAACCGCGGTTTATACGTTGATTTTGACCTTTTTTTGAACTCCTGCGGTTTATGCGCCAGGCGGCTTATACGCCGACGTATAACAAAGTTCAAAAATGGTCAACACAACCGATCATCAAATCACGAATTCTTAAAAATAGTTGTTGATGGAAAAAGTATAATTCAGGACTGATAGTATGAGATAAAAAATCACCCAAAACGCAGTTTTGCGAACTTCACTTCCGTGTTTTGAGGTTAATTTTTTTAACATTTTGGCCGCGGTTTATACGCCGCACGGTTTATACGCTGACACCTAAATATTTTTTTCCATATTTTGGAGCAGTGCGGTTTATACGCCGGGCGGTTTATAATCCGAAAATTACAGTACATGTAGGTCAGCCCTTGTACTCGATAAAATGTGCCTACTTTTTATTAAGAACCAAATATCATGCGAGACAGTATGATTGATATTAGCAATAATATACCATGCAAGTACCGGGTAAGTTTTGGAAGTTTAACCCTTTAGAGACCATTCATATAATAATAATAATAATAATAATCGAAGTCTTATATAGCGCCGGTATCCGCCAATGCAGGCGCTCATGGCGCTTGCTCAAAAAATCTGCACTCTAGTCAGCTGAGCTCCAAGTGCACTGCTCGTGATATCTAATAAAATAGTTATAGTTATTATGCTCTGTGGTCAAATTCACATGTCCATATCAAAATAATGTCAAAGGCAATGATTAGTTGTGCATGTTGAACAGATGTGTTTTGAGTGCTGATTTGAATGTATCAGTTGTGACAGCTGCCCGGACGTTGTGTGGAAGACCATTCCATATCTTTGCTGCTGCGACTTGAAATGAACGCTCTCCCCAAGAGTTGCGTGCCCTGTGTTCTTCAAGCAGAAATGTGTATAATATCTGTATAATCAACACAAAACGCCCAGACATTGCTAATTATTCTTAATGTCTTTATTGAAATTTTGTCAGTAAAAACGTCAAAATAAATAAAATGAATAAGAAAAGTTAGTTTCTTGTTTAGAAACCGGGATACTATGTCAACATACTACTTCAGAAAATTTCATATGTGGCCATGACCTTTACTTTGACCTCTTTATGTGCATAGAAGTAGGTTAAACTTTGCGGGCCGCTATGGGAGTTTTGGTACAAGCCGCTAGTGGCCGCTATGGTCTCTAAAGGGTTAAGCAATTAAAAAAACTAAAACAACAACAGTAGTTGTGGTATTTGCAAATTTGTGACCAATTTAGTCTGTGACGCTTTCCCTCAAAACCTGTTCAAATTACAGGAAAGCTCCATTAAAGAAAGGGGCTCAAATAAAATATCCTTTTTGTCTGACAGCTCACACCTGTTATCTCCAAACAGTGGACTTAACAAAGTTTAATGACCAAAGTAATTCAATGTAAACACAACTAATGGGTGAAAAGGATGTACACTTTCTGGGGTTTTGTGGCCAAAAACTCAGCTTTCCTGTAATGCACTTGGATGTGTTCATAGAGCTACTTAAGAAGACAATAATGCTTAACAATAGCGCTTAACATTTTCTGCTAAGCAAAACTAAGCTCACAGATTAGACTTTTGTGTCTGCAGTTGACTGGTACCTCTGTGTCATGAGTTGCCAGTAAAGGTACCAGTTAAGCCATATGGAATTGATTTTTCCCTGTTTGTTAACGTTTTTCTTGCCGCAAACATATAAGCTCAGTAAGGGAAGTAGTTTAAATATGTATATGAAATATTTTTAAAAGTTACAATGCAGAAGGTAAATCTGAAGATTCTATCATGTAGATCTATTGACTGGTATTGGCACAGTGACGTCAGCCATTTTGTTTTTCTTCCATTCAACTCAAACTAAGGTGTGAAGGAGAACAAATTTAGACTGGTCCATTTTTTTAAATAATGATTGTTACTACGTGTATGCACATGTATACAAGATACCAGATCAAGATGGTCATATCTGCAATAAGAAACTTGTACTGTAGATGTCAACAGACCAAGAAACACATTTTTAAAAGGATTTTAAAGATAAGAATATTTATAATAAATTTATCGAGGGAACAAGCAAACACACTTGGTCCGATTTCATTGAGCTGTTTATACTTAACAACTTTCTGCTGAGCAAAAATAAGCAGGATACCAGTCACAGGTGGTTTAAGTGACAAGATATTTTGACTGGTAAACCTATTCTGACTGGTAAACCTATTCTGGTAAGCACAATTTTGTGCTTAAGCAGCTCCATGAATTTGATCCCTGAACCAAGCTGAACTGTGTAGAAACGTCGTTTTGATTCAACTGACACACATACTCACATGTACAGGTATACCATTGCCAAATCATTATCTAAGAAAAGCGTTTCCAAATTAGCCACTTTGGCTGCGGCTGGATCACCATGGTAACAAGTCTGGAAGCATAGGGTGCCCTTGGGGTGCCCTTGGCAACCCCCTGGCAACCCCCATAGCCACAACCACCAATTTGGACGGGACCATACTCTGTACTTGTTGGTAGCGTGTATTTTCTTTAACTTTGATTTAAACTCAGAGGAATTCAAAAACTAAGAATCTTAAGTGTAAATGTAAATAATTATTCAATCGTCAATGCAAGTATTATCATTCTCTGATAGTTAGCTCTTTTTTTTTGGTATGAGTTGTTAATTCTCAACAATAAAATAAAAATAGAAGAAAAAACAAGCGAGTGTTGATGTGTCGGGGTTTAAAACAAGAAACCATTGTTGGTTTCTCAGCAGAGGCCAATTTCAAAGAGGTGCAAATTTGTCTGCTTAATTTATCAAAACAATTTTCTCAAGAGCAAGTCAAGTGTCTTTCAGAGGTCGGCAAGGAAATTAGCCGACCAGCTTGCATGGGCGGGTCAGCATCATTACATCATTCAATTGCTTACAGTTACCACTGGAAGGTTAGCAGTGCTATGAAACGGAAATTGCAAGATGGCACAAAATCAACCGGGAAGCCGCTCTATGAAATTCGACCCAGGGCTCAATTTTGTAGCGCTGCTTGACGGTAAGCAAACTTGTAAGCTCACTTTAGCAGAAAATTGTGCTGAAGTGCAAGCATATTTCACAGGTAAGCAAGAAAAATTAGGTGGCCAACTTGTGTGTTCATGAATTTGCATTGTTACGTCATTCACTTTCATACAGTAAGCGCCGCAATTAGCAACGCAATGAAATGGAAACTCGTGCAGTAAGCACAAAATCAGCCGTTAAGCAGCACTATGAAATTGGGCCCATATATGTTGTAAGACCAAATCTCGAGTGTCAACCAAGTCCTACTGTGTTAGACGCACCAACTCTACCAAAGTCTAATATGGTGTTTAGGGACCGGTATGATTGAAATGCATAAGAAAAGAAAAAAGGGTTAGCAAAGTATGCTTTGGGAAAATAAGCGGGGAACCAGTAACATCAGTACATGACATGGTATTTTGGCTGGTTACGCACTATTGGTATACCACTAGGGAAATGTTTTAGCTTAAGTAAATTTGGGCCCTAGTGGTAGAATTTAATGGAGTTTTTTTCCCCGGTTTTCTGAAGCTTGATTCACTTGTTTTTTATTGGAGTCCAAAAGACTTGATTGCATTAAAACATCTTGATGGTATTAAAGAGGATAAAATCTTAACATTGCAAAACATGTTTGTGATTTGTCAAATTTGCTATTTTGTTACACAATAGACCTATAGTCATGGTGCACCAATCAGGTTCATTTATTCCATAATGTAATCAAACTGAGTCTGCAGGGAAATATAGTCAGATCCCCTTCTTGTAAAACGAGCATCAGCTTTAATATCAGTCATGAATGTACATGTACATGTAAGGTCCTTGTAACATGAGGCAACAAACTGTACTGCATTCTACATGAGTAATTTTTCAAACTGTTTTACGATCCCCAAGAAAAATGTGTGTACATTCAAAGGCGAATGTCTTATGTTATTGGAGATTGTCTGGAACTGATTGCCTGTAAATTGCCTGGTTGTGACATGGCCTAAAGAAACATGACAAGGATGGTAGCACGATGATGAAGGTCTGCTGGATCATAAGCCGCTTCCGAATGACTCTGGCTATGGCTATCCATTGCAGCAGCAACATGGAAGAGTAGACCTTTTCATCAATTCAGCCGGTTACTGCCGAAGCCATCAATTCAGACTGCACAATTGATTCTTGTGTACTGTTTATGGAAACAACTATCTTTTATCCATAAAAAGCATTGTTATAGCTCTCAAAAGTTTTAAGCCACGTAAAAATTAACTTTGATGCAAACCAAGAACAGCCCATGGTCAGCAACTCTCTAAAGAGATAAATAATCTCACTAATGCCTTGGCTGGAGACTAGGGGCTCGTTTCATAAAGCCTGCAAGCAGATTCACACTCAAGCTAACTTTATACTGGTGGGTCTTGTAAGCAGGGGCCAATTTCATCGAGGTGCTTAATGGTATAGCAAATGCGTGTGCTTACTTTAGCCCTGGAGGTACATACAACAGAGCTTTTATAAAGTGCCTTTTCGACAAGATCAAAGCGCTCATGCTTTAGTAGAGAAATTTGCTTAAGCTCAAGCGTGTTTCACAGGTTAAAAAGACAAAGAGCAAAGAGCTTGTGCATTTACCATGGATTGTCAAGTAAGTCACTTGCTTAGCATCAGATTGCCAGCATGCCTTTTTCCCTGCTTATGGTATTCAGCACCAAGAAATGGAATTCACTCTAAGCACAAAATTGGCCTATTAAGCAACTCTATCACATTGGCCCCCCAGATGAGCGACACCTAGACCCAGATCCATTGAGAGCGCATCAATAAATGTTGTGTTTATAAATAAACAAATTTATGCATTTGTAATCACAAACGTTTGCTTACAAGTATAAGACAGCTTTATGAAAAGCTTGGTTGTACTGTATTGATATAAATGGTGGACTGTTCATTGCAATAAAACTAATCATGTTTGACACCGTTACTGATTTCTGCCCTTGCCTCTTATTTAATGACAAAACACTGCAGTGGGAATCAGGTTGGTTCATCTTGTCTGTTGTGGCCAAGCGCTGGTGTTGTTGGCAGCAGAATGTGGGTGTGAACCCTGGTCATGACACGTACCAAATGGAGAAAAAGACCATAATACAGAGTTTTTCATTATAACCAAAATGTATAATTTATTTGCACATGATTTACATATATTCTGTTTTGACAGGCGACTTGTTCTACACAATGAAGTACAGCAAGACAAGAAAATACACAAATTATTAATTTTTTTTTTTTTTTGCGCGGACAAATTTGTGGATGAACCAAATGGGAGCTGCTTGAAATGTGTGCAGACAATGCTATAACTAAGCCTCGAGACTGGTGACAATCAGGGGCCAGTGCCATAGAGCGTCTTAACCACAGGAATTTGGAACAGGTTACCAGCCAAAATACAATCCAACCCTGTTGCTGTCTGGGCCCAACTTCACACAGCTGCTTACGCATAAAGAGCGGCTAAGCAAAAACAAATTGTGCTTACTAGAATAAGGTTACCAGCCAAAATATCACATGTACTATCTGTGACTGGTATCCTGCTAATTTTTGCTTAACAGAAAATTGTTAAGCAGTAGTTAAACTCTATGAAATCGGGCCAAGGTCATTCAATGTAATGCACTGTGGTTTTGAATGATAGATTAGCAAATTCATCTACACAGTACACAGTCAACCCTCCTACTGTCTGACCATTCACTGTCATCCACTATGGTTTTGTATGATACAAAATCATGGTGTTTCTGGTGCTAGCAAGTACCCTTGTTTACAGGTTTCCTCAGGCTTACAAGCTACAGTGATTAAAGTTCAAAAAGTGACGTAACTTCACGAGTTGACAAGAGCAACAGAACTCCGGGGCTAGACTGATTCAGTTGGACTCTACTTCCAACCTGCAGAATTTGACTAACATCTACACTGACTGTGGTTAAGTCAATTTAACTCTAGTCACTCACCCGAGCTTGCTCAATAATGTAGAAGGGATCAATATTGTAGACAACTTGCAGATGGCTGCACTGTTTCGATTTGTCAACCAAATAAATAAAAAAACAATATAAATTTGAAGTTCAACCATGCCCAGCAAATTCCATGGGAATTTGAGCCCCAAAATACGACACCGCTATGTTATGACATCAATTGAAAGAAATACATTAAAATTGAAAATACCATAACAAGTTAATGGTACATTGGGATGTAAACCAGTTACATGCAGGGACAGGGCTTCACATTATGGGCCCAGTTTTGGAGAGCTGCCTGAGTAGAGCAAATTTAAAAACAAATTTCTGCTAAGTTAAAAACATGCAAGTAACTAACAACAAACAATACACAGTGGAGTTTTGGGTGGTCAGCCTTTTCAGGTAAGCAAACAAGTTTTGTGCTTATCTTATGTTTTTGCTTAAGCGGCTCTTTGAAATTGAGTCAAGGGGAGGTTGCAAAACCTTGACAGGGCACAAATACTTGACCTTGCTACAAAGTTTTGTTTTATCAATTTTTCATGAATCCCAACCACCCAAACCCTTCAAAATCCAACTGCATACTTTTGTTTGATTCTGTTGGACTGGGGACTGCACCAGTAAACTGGTAAATGCTTTACATGGGATCAGGCGAACAACCACAATCAGAGCCCAACAGTTTGGGTGTTGCGCTACCAAAATGGTGCTGGAATTGTTTAGAATGTGACCGATCCAAGTCAGTTCACTTCAGTGAGTTACAATTGTCATACAGAATGGATACCAATGACTATAACTCCATTACATATATATCAATATAAAATACACAGCCTAAATCAATGTACATACTTGACTTTCCCTATCTACATCCACAGATACTCACTTAGTTTGCTCTTATATTATATACCCAGCCAACACACGCTAACACAATGGATGCGGGAAAACAACATTCCATAAAATGTTTGAATAAGCATGAGGCTTGCACTATCTATACCTATGATGGTAAATTTTACATACCACTACCCCAGCTGCTCTATTAACTCTTTCTCTTTTTTCCCCAAATATTTCTGTTCTACCTGTTCTTGTTCTTGATGAGTGAGCCATCGTTGACTTTGCAAGGTCCCCTTCTCCTCCCCCTTACAAGCCTTTTACAACCCCCGTCTCCACACCATCATCTCTTGCTTATGTGTAACCCTTTGTACTAGTATTCTACCCATTCTTTTTCCTGGTTGAGCCGTTATTGAATTCGCCAGACCCACCCCTCCAATTCTCCACACCTTCACAAGCTGTTACTTCTCTACCCCATCACAAGCCTCTCATTGACTCTACCCCTCCTCTGTCCTATCTTCTCTTAATGAGTTTTTCAAGCCTTCGTATTCTACTTCCCTCTTGTTCTTGATGAGCTATTGGTGAATTTGTCTGACCATCTCCTCTAGGGACCCTCGTTCTGAAGAGATCCAGCATTGCATTCTGATCACTCCTCTTCAAACTCTGCAAAAAAGCAAAAAAAAGCAAAAAATACAAGATGAAAATAAAAAGCACAAAAAGAGCTCTTCCCTTTACTCACCAAATTTGAGCAATTAAAAGAATACTAATTTATGGGTGAAAAGAACAAATTGGCTAAAACAGGATTTGAACCTGCGACCTCTGGATTTCCCTGCCGGCGCTCAACCAACTGAGCACTCTAGCCCTATGCTGGCAGTCACCCTATTGTTGAATATTTTTGTTTGAGGGGCGCCAGTCTACAGCCCCACAATGCCAAACAGCCAGGGATCATGCATACATTGTTGGAAATGGCAGTAAGGTGGTCACCTTTTTAAGGGTATTAATTTTCTCTTTCAAATATCAACAAACCACAGGGGAAACTGACTTTTTCTTTGTCCAATCTAAAGTTGATTTAAAATTACCCAGTGATGGAAGCTGCCACTTCCCAGGTTGCAAAACTGGGATGTGACCTCTGGCTATACGGCAGCCACAGGTTGTATGGCTTCTGACTGGCAAATTAGGGACACCGCCAATATTCTGGCTAGATAGCTCAGGTGGTAAAGTGCCAGCACATTAATCCGGAAGTCAAAGGTTCAAGTCCCGTTCAACCAAAAACTATTCAAAATGTAAATCTTCCTAAAACTCCCTGCTATACATGCAAATTGGATGGAGTTACATTTGACACTATTCCACTGAACCATGGTAGTGTTGTAGCTGATCAGTCTAGTGCACAGACTCAAGCTCTGGTGTAGTCAGAGTGTGGGTTCAGGTCCTGGTTATGGCACTTGTGTCCTTTTAGCGAGACACTTCACCATAATTGTTTATCTCCTTAGACGGCACACAAAGCAAGATATAACATTCAGCATTCATACTAAAACGCGACAACCGCACACTTTGAATTATAGACCCCGACAAGAAGGAGAACTGCAAAGTTTCATTTATTAACTCTGGTTTTGAAGCCAAAGACTCTCAGAAAAGCGAACTGAATCACCATACTAGCCAAGAACCCCATGGAGAGAAGTGGTGAAGGAAGTTTCAGTTTTAGATGTGGGAGGAAAACCCTGGAAAAAAATTATTCCAGGGAAAACCCACGCAATCAGGCAGGGACTGAAAACCCAATCCACATAGTGCCCCTGGTGGGATTCGAACCGGGGTCCCAGAGGTGGACGGCGAGGCGAGATACCATTACATCAACCCGACTGCCCAAAGTTATTTGAAGTATTACCTTCATATCCAGAACCTTCTGGAAGTTGCCGGTGTCCCTGTCAGCGATCAGTTTGATGTAGTTGTCAACAAACGACTGAGGTGGATCAGCTGGTGACATTACAACCTTAGCAATAATAAAACAAGAACAATGAAACTAAGGGGCCAATTTTATAGTGCTGCTTAATGGGTAAGCACATTTTCATGCTTGTTATAGCAGGAGAAAATTGCTTAAGCGTAATTAACGCATTTAACAGGTAAGCAAGAAAATTAGGCGACCAGCTTGCGCGTTCACCATGGATTTGCATTGTGATGTCAATTTCGTACAGTAAGCACTGGAAGGTTAGCATGTCTTTTTGTGTGCTTACGATTAGCAGAGCTATGAAATAGAAACTCACGCAGTGAGCACAAAATCGGCCGTGAAGCAGCTCTACGAAATTGGGCCAACAGTCAAACGCCTAATAAACAAGAAACAAAAAAGGGTGCCACTTTTCTACCGTCACATCAGCAGTTTTTATAGCGGTTGTGTTTTGTTTTTCAAGTAACTGAAACCACCCAAAAGTGTTGAAACATGTGAATGGACATGAAGGCTTATACTGAGTTGATTAGAATTATTGATTTTATAATTACCCCTAAAATTTCTCTCAAAAACGGGCAGAAAAATTAGATGACAGGCGGTTAAAAAAGAGAGTAAATAAATCAATAAACTAACATTATTTGTAGTGTTAGCCTGCATGTCAATTCACATGTTGGAAGATGATTTGGATGGTTTCGGGTACTTAAAAACAAATTACAACTGTTAGAAAAACTGCTATGGTGTCAGCTTCAAAGTAATCCCCTTTATTTTTAACAAGTTTACACGTATTGGATAAAACAAATCGTTTGTAAATACTTCTAAAAAAGAAAATCCGCATATTTTAAGAATAGACCAATCCATTAAGCCCTGCCTCCTTACGAGTTGACCAATCACAGCCGCGAAACCCGATCACCATTAGTGCAAAGATCACCAAACGGCTCAAATGGTGATCAGATTTCGTGGCTGTGATTGGTCAATGAGAAATGGGCGGGGCTTAATGGATCGGTGTATTGCCTACCTTCAGGATCATCTCGGCCTTGGTCATGCCTTTTACAACGATCTTTGTATAACTGTGAAACAGAAAAGATACATTCATGAAAAACTTCCACCAGGAAATACAAGCTGCACATGTTTAAGCCACAGTGGGCTGATGCTTGGAAAGGGGAGAGAAAAACATCCAAGAGTTTCTTAGTAATAATTGCAAAAGAACTCCTTAGCTGGAATCTTTTCCAAGGTATAATAACTGGATTTGTTGGCTTCAGTTTTCAATCATTTTTGCATACATCAGGAAAAAAGTTGTATTACTAAATCTTCCCACAGTTGGTAAAATTTTCCAATGGATTGACCAACCATTTTGACCCAGGGCTGTGTATTGCAGACATGATATTTGGTCCTTGGAAAAGAATAGGACAACTTTATTGAGTACAAGGCCTGAACTGCCTACATATGGTACAGGCTGTTTTTTCAGGATAGATAACAATTTTTTTTGCTGATTTTCTGAGGGCCCAACAAACAGAAATCAAACTTAAATACAATGTAGGAAGAATGTCATGCTTGGTGTTGTGGTAAAACTGTGAGCAAATCTACATGTATCTGTGTCATGTGTGGTATACAACCACCACATGATATCATAATTGCCGACTGGGGAAGTGTATCTACCAATCAAAACCACAGTGGATGATATTTAATGGTCAGACAGTAAGAGGGTTGACTGTGGACTGTGTAGATGCATTCGCCACAGTGTATAATATTAAATGGTCAGACAGTAGGAGGGTTGTCTGTGCACTGTGTAGAGCTATTCACCACAGTGTATAATATTGAATGGTCAGACAGTAGGAGGGTTGACTGCACTGTGTAGATGTATTCACCACAGAATATAATATTGAATGGTCAGACAGTAGGAGGGTTGACTGTGCACTGTGTAGATACATTCACCACAGTGTACACTATTGAATGATCAGACATTAGGAGGGTTGTCTGTGCACTGTGTAGATGCATTCACCACAGTGGATGATCTTGAATAGTCAGACAGTAAGAGGGTTGATTGTATACGTGCAGATGCCTTCAGTATAGGATATCATATTGCAGGCTTGCATAGAGCCTCTATCATTCAAAAACTACAGTGGATGATAATGAATGGTTTAGTCAAAAAAGAAGAGTTAAGGAAGGGGCAGGGGGGGCTCGATGAAAAAAACACCAGCATTGGCCCAAGCAATCAACCAATAAGATACTGACCTAGCAGGAGCCTTCCTGGAGACTTTGGAACCAATAGATGGCAGGTCTAAGAGAACAGTCTTCAAGGAATGGGTGTCTAGTAGAAGCTGTTCCGCTCCGACTGTACTTATTGGTTTACATTTATACAGATGACTTACAAACCGTGGAATGAATGTGCTGCAAGAGAGAAAAAAAGAGATGTTTGTTATTAACTGGGATTAACCCTAACTCCCAAAGCGTTTTTACTAGAATCCATCCCTAACCCAACACATTCCGAACAGCTTATACTACCATGAGATGGGAACTGTACCCAATCTTAGGGGGACGATACACAACCTAACAAACTCCAACAGGCCTTTTTTGTTTGATTTTGTTGGAGTGTGTACACTTGGCATGTGCAAAATTTGATCAGTGAAATCACACAGTACCCAACATAACATAATCCAACAACTATCTCATTAGACCATGGAGGAAAGAGCAATGCCAGACATGTACATTTCACACATCCACCATACCCACTCAATCAAATTCAAACACCATTACTTGTCAGCAAGGATACACAATCCCACAGAATCAAACACCCAATACTAACTTCACTGTACTTAACCTAACAAAATTAAACACTTTGCCCTGTTTGAATTTGTAGGGTTAGGGATTGTTAGGGTTAATTAGAAAAAATGAAAATATATAGGATGGCAGCAGACTAGGTATCAGGTTGACTTTCAGTGGTAGTTGTTTTTCCAAATTTTACTTTTGTCGACCCTGGTTTAAATCCAATCAAGGCCAAAACAGTTTTGCATGTGGATTGGTTTTCAGTTCCAGATGTCAGTTCAACCATAATCAGAATTTCTCCAACATCTATTAATGAACAATTCTTCATGTACCCTTGTTTCTTTAGTATTGCAAGACAGTTTTCAATGATTTCTATTCAGTTATATTTAAATATCATTGTTCAGCCATCACCACAACAAATGTCACCATGCTGAGGCTGTAGGGAAAAACAGCCTGATTCCTTTTTATGTAACTCAAAATTGAACTATCATTGTCATTAGGTATGCTGGGAACAAGACAAATATGGCAAGATAGTGAAACCAGTCTATACTCATGCAACTCATACATGTATAACAGAGGTCTAGTGTCCGGACTCACTTGGCAAATTTGATGCAGAATTGAGTGAAGTACTTCCTGGCTGAGGCCAGGTTGTCTCTGATGACGGGGAGCGTCTGTTTGATGTGGCTGGTGATTGCCGTCACGTAGCTACTCTGGTCTCCTACGGTCTCTATGGCTGCCCAGTTCACCTGCAACAAATAAATGAAGACAGAAAAATCAGCAACAAAGAGTACTGACCCATCGCACTGATGTCAGAGTTGGCCACTTTCTGCCCATGGTCTGCGCAGAGTGCGAAAGGTTGCGAGCACCAAGCCCACTGATATACATTTATCTTTAGTTTTAAAAGCCCTACTCTGCAATCTGGGGCGTTCTATATGGCTTTATCTTCATGTTTTTATGAATTTGATCTTAAAGGTATTATACAGGATTGGCAGAGCTGACAAAATAATCACAGACAGTGTTCATGTTTTGTGTAATCAACCACATACATGAAATAACAAACCTGTGCAAATTTGAGCTCAATTGGTCATCGAGGTCACGAGAAAATAGTGAAAAGAGACCTTATGTATTTTCTGTTTTTCAAACATCGAGTTTATTATCACGCGCGATAAAAACTATTGTTTTACTCATTTCTCAGAAACGATAGCATTTTAGGCAGAAATATTTTAAGGAACCCTTTCTACCATTACTTACTTTAAATCATGTAAGTTATGTGTGAATCTGTGAACTATTGTGTTTTTCGATCTTACCAATAGTGTACAGGGCCTTTAAGTAAAAAAAATATATATATATTTGTGTTTTTTGTTGGGTTTTTCTTTGGGGGGAGCCAAAAAACGGATTTCTGGGAAAAAAACTAAGAAATCACATCCCTGAAATTATATAATTGATACATGTATGCTGTTTTGGAATGTTGTTATACTATTTTTTAGTGTTTTGTAACATGCCATGAGCATCAAAACTTGACAGATACCGGCCGGTAGTAAGTGTTTATTATTTTTATTTTTTAGAAATATTCAAATAGACTAAAACATGAAATTAACACATAGCTTTTTAGTCAAAGCCAAATTGTACCTTGTTCATTGCTGACAGTGCAGGATCACAAGCCGACTCCAAGTCTTGCACTAACAGTTGGATGCAGTTGGATATAACGCTGTAAGCCAGAAATAGAGAAATTGATTTGAAATTGAAATTGAAGTAATTTTCGCCGTTTTAATACCGTTGGAAGCACTTCTTGTTCAATACAATCCTTCACTGACACTTGTCCATTCAATCAAACATCCCCAGTCTCATTCTCCTTAGGGAGTGTCGCAAAAGTGTGGCATGTTCTACTTGTGAAAGAACATTCCTGTAAGCATACGCTAGCAATCCAGTGGATGCCAGATTGTTCTGCTGGATATGACAATGTGCCGGGACATAAAGCCGTAGGTCCCAAGTGCTGTATTAAGAACCATCAATGCACGTAAAAGACCCCCACAACCTTGTTTGGGGTGAACTTGCACACAAATAATAAAAAATTAAAAACAAGCAAATTTTCACAATGGAAAATCGGCGTGTACCGATTGTTTGTGCTATGATAATATGCTTTCCAATGAAATCTGGTTGTAGACTACCAACTCCTGATTTTAAATCACTAGCAGTACAATAGAGTGGGAACAAATAATGATCCAAACACAATTTTATTTATTTGTATTCACTCACCCATGGAAGACGTCCATCTCTGCACTAAGATTGATCTTGTCAACTAATGTTGTATCAACTTTTTCCTTCAACTTTTCCTCCAGCTGTACATTTGGAAAAATTTGAAAATAGGATAATTGACATCACCATATGTACTTGGTTATAGTTCAGAATAAAACCAGTTTAGTTACAATAAACCATGGTTATAGATAGTTAAACAGCTAACTGATTGTCACACATAATGACAAAGCAATTGAATAAACAAGCCTTGCATGTGGATTTGGTTTTCAGTCTCTACCTGATTGCGTGGGTTTTCCCCATTGGGGTTTTCCCCATTGGGGTTTTCCCCATTGGGGTTTTCCTCCCACATCTAAAACTAAAAATGTCTTCTTGTTTCCTATTCATCCTGTTATTGGCACTTGCACTGAGTGCAATAAAAAAAATACATAAACAGAAAAAAGTATACTTAAACAAATCAAAAAAACCAACCAATCAGCCAAACAAACCAACAAACCACTCACTCACACAACCAACAAGCCAGCTAACCACCTAACAAACCACTTTATACTCACACAATTCCATCAAACCAGCTAACCACCTAACAAACCAACAAACCACTTACTCACACAATCATCAAACCAGCTAACCACCCAACAAACCAACAGACAATTTACTCACACAACCAAACAAACAGCTAACCAGCATGACCAGCTAAAAAACCAACAAGCCAAACACTGAAACACACCAACCAAAGAACCACTTCATACCTGTAGTGTTGTATCCAAGCAATACTCCGCAGTACACAGCAGACTACACACCAAATACTGCTCCTCTGCAGTGAACTTGGGTGCCTCGGACGTACTCTCCTTCAACCCTTCCTTTAACAGCGCCGAGATGTTGATCCCCATAGCCCCCGTGGTGCTACCCCCCTGGCCGGCCTGGGTCCTGTACAGGTTTGAAAGGCTAAGATGTTGGGTTTGCAAGGAGTGGGCGAGTGCAAGAGGTCACAGATTTTCGGAGGGGGTGTATTTTTTTTGTTCAGTCAGTGATAGGGCGAGAGATGTGGGATTGATTGTGAGATGTAAATGAGGGGATGACAATAATTCTTTTAACTTGGGTTAATTCTATCATTCTAACCTAGTCACAAGAAATACAAAGCTGAGATTATAATAAGATTGATAAATCTAGTTGATTAACTACCTAGGCACAGCTTAAGCTAGTGAAATCTCAGGAGACTGCCCATGTGATTTGCACACCACTGATGCACAGGCGGAAGATTTGCATCATAGAGCAAGTTTGGTCACTGACCTTTTGTCAATTTTGCCATATAAATTCACAGGCGTGGTCTGTTTTTCACTCCAACGCATCTAGTCAATTGACTAGTCAAATCTAGTTGAGCAGACGATTGGATTAAAGGAAACGTTAACAAAGCAAATGTTGGCATGTCATTTTAGTTTTCTTGTTTCTATTATTTTCTCTACTTTAGTGCAGTGATTAGTTAATTATCTCACTTTGTAGATACACATTCCGCTGTATAACTGCTTTTCATTTATCGTTTCCATTGACTGCAAAGTCAAGTGTTACATAAAGCAACCTATAATAATAAAATTAATAATAATTGCTGAGAAGCTTCATTGTGAAGGACGCGACTATACCATGTTTTAGCCGCAGATACACAAGGGTGCCTCTGACAGCCAGCCACATTGACCCCTATATGATCATGAAGCACAGCCAGAGATCGAAAGTGTTTGATTTTTCCGGAAAAAGGAACACCCCGTAATGCCCGGAGAAGAACCCCTTGTGGCATAGGAGAGAACAACGCACAACTCTACTCGCATATGGCCATAGCCTGGAATCGAACCAGGGCTACAGTGGGAGAGAGGCGAGTGCTTTACGCACTAGCCATCCATGCCACCCTATACCAATGTCTTAACTCTGCAGTAACAAATGCAAAAGATCTTTTCTTGCTCACAACATAAAATAGTGCACCCCCAAGAAAAAACGTCATTCATGAGATCCTACGAGTCTTACTGTTATAACTTCAATAACTGACACTTGACAGTCGATCTGATCAAGGGTTAACTTTCCATATACTACACTACAAGATGGATGCCGTCATCAACTACAACACATGGCTTCACACAACTAGACAACAGAGGTCGCTATAACAATAATCCACTACAGGTTACCACACTTACTTTGGCAGGTTATTTGTCAGCAATCTGCTGGCATACTCCCGTAGGTACTTCTGGAATGTTGCAGTCAGGGATAGGAGTGGCGCCCCCGTGCTGAGGTTGGAACACTGCACCATGCAGTTCTTATACGCTACAAAGAGGTCTGCACTGCTGGGGAGGATGGCTCCACTCTCATCTGATTCCATACGGGGAGGGCCATGGGAGTGGAAGTCGGATACAAACTGTTGGATCAACTCACCCAAATACCTACGTTAAAAAAATAAAAATTTTGTTGTTCTTTTACTTAACATTTGTAAGATAAATTTAAATGTTCCCAGGTCTGCACATAACGAGCATTGTTTAAAAATGGTCATGGTGGGATACTTCCTTTGAAATATTTTGGCTTGAAATGCTTCAGTTTTTGAGAAATTAGTTTTGATCTCGCCAAAACCCTGACGTTTGAAAACAGTGAGAACGAAAAGGTGGTTTTTTTCTCACAATTTTCTGATAACTTCAATGACCGATGAAGCTTAAAATCAGACAACATGACAGTTCCAATCTAACATGGATAAAGATAAAGGCTGATAGTTTTATAGTTTATAGTTTAGTTTATTGTTTTTACATTCGTGGCCAATGGCCAAATTACAGTAAAAATTACAATTAATACAATTAATACAAAAAAGTTTACATACAAAAAATAAACAGCATATCGACATTGAAAGCAACATTAAAAGATTCAAATTGATATAAGTAAACCACCAACAAAACACACAAACGAAAGCAACTACCTATTTAGTAAATTAACAAAATAAGGAATAGGACTGTTTCTAAAACGAGAAGTCCTAGTACGCAGCTGGGAATTTTTTTTACTACTACGCAGATTGCGAGAATGACTCTCATATCTAGTAGGAGGGAGAAGGTCCATGGTGCGGGTAGACTTTACAAGTCCTTCCGCAAACCGCTGACAGTGGTCCTCCCTTCTGCTAGACAAAGACTCAAGCTCGCAATCCTGAAGAGCATCGTAGTATGAAGTAAACTTACTACCCAAGACTATCCGGCATGATGACCTACCTGTCCTGGGATTGGATGTAGATATGAAGATGAGGTTCAAAACACTGGCTGACGATACCTTGGAATGGTGATGGTTTGGGCTTCAGGACAGTCTGTCAAAAAAATAAGATGAATTTAATACACAGCTCTCAGTTTTAATTCAATCAAACTTTTAATGCAATCTAGAGGGAAGAGAAATACAATCTAGAAGGGATTGTGATAGCATAATGGATAAAACCTCCAGTCCATTACGGGAAAGCTCCATTGAAGAATTTCACAGTTTGGCAACAAAAAGTTAGAAAGTGTCTATCCTTTGCACAGAGTGGTTGTGTTTACATTGAATTATTTTGGTCATTTAACTTAATGAATGAGTACTTAATCTGCCTGGGGAAGTCAGCAGCACTACTGGTTTGTGCATAATTCAATTAAGTCCAATGGAGACCAAGGTCTGTCTAAATAAGAAGTGGTTCAAGAAGAAGGTATAGTAGGGTGTCGTGGTCGAACTGTCTAGGGCAGTGGACTCAACTTCTGTAGTTTACAGAATGTTGGTTTAATCCTGGCCTGGTCGATAACAACACTTTTGCCCTTGAGCAAGGCACTTTATCACAATTGCTTCTTTCCAAGCAGGCATGCCAGGAGTACAAAAGGGTACTGCCAAGTGCAGGAGAGTAACTAGCGCTGGACTGGTATCCTGTCCACAGGGAATTAATGTCAATGAAACCGGATGAAAACACTAGCCTTATGAGTCATAGTGGCTCGGGACAAACTTTACTGTTACAAGAAGCGGATAGGAGGGAGTATCCTGTTGACATGTGTGACATAATTCCACTCTTAAAGGGTGTGTCATTGATAGCCTAAGAGGATTGGGACATATATCAAAATACAAAATTTGTTTCAAATAAAATTGAAGAAACTACAGTAAATATCTGCATTCTTTTTTTTAAGCATCAAGACATATCAAAGTTCAAAATACAAGTAAAATATTGATACAAAAATTGAAGACCATGATGATAACTTCTTCCAATCTCAGGCACCAAAACTGTCTAGTTAAGGGTTTCAAGACATACAAAAGTTTAAAGTACAAGTATAAATTGAGTTCAAATTAAAACCTGATGACATTATAGTAAATCGCTTCTAGTTTTCCTTGCCAAGACTGGATTCCATAGGGAGACAAGACATATTAAAATTTAAAGGGTGTGTACAACATTGGTGAGATTGAAAATATAAATGTTCACAGATTTGCACATAACTTACATGGTATAAAGATGGTCATGGTGGAAAACTTCCCTTGAAATGGTTTTGCTTGAAATGCCATAGTTTTTAGGAAATGAGTAAAACAGTAGTCTTTATCATGCAGGATAAAATACGATGTTTGAAAAAAAGTTAAAACATATAATGGGTTTTTTCACTGTTTTCTCATGACTCTGAAGACCGATTGAGCTTAAACTTTCACAGGTTTGTTATTTCATGTATATGTTGGGTCACATCAAGTGTGGAAAATGGTCTTTGGCAATTACCAATGTTGTACACACCCTTTAAGCCACGCTCACTTCACCCAAACTCACTAGCTCCCAACGATTGGGAGTAGGAGTAGGTGATGATGTCGACTCTGAGTTGCCAAACTGTACATCCAGCAGTTGACATCACTGGTTTTCCTATAAGCTTACCTTCACCTCAACTGACTGGTCTATGCTCTCATCCATCTCAAAGGGGTTTGTGGGCATCTCAGGCGTGTCGATCTTAGCAACGGGTATTGAAGGATCCTCCCCGATGGGTCTCAGGGTTGCTCCACTGTACCTCTTGGCAACCAGGGCCTCGAAGGTGGTAGTGCGCTTGATCGCGAAGAGGAGCAGTTTCACGTCGATCTCAGAGGAGCGATTCTGCATGATCTTACTCAGTTCAGATCTGAAAATTGTGAATGAATCCTTTAAAATCCATTGGTCACGGTTTGTAAATGATTTGAAAACATGAGGTGAAATCTCTATTCACCAAATTTGTTCCCACTAATAACTCCATTTGAAATTACGGGCGGCAACAAACCTTGTGATGTTACAAAACTCCACACATATCCGCTCCTCGATGTCCCAATCCCTCGGAAACATCCGGCTGAACTTTTCCTCGCATTCGACAAGCGCCCTCTTGAGCCATGCATAGCGTCGATCGATCTTGTCCAGCCAGGCCACATCCTGGTTCTCCCCGAAGAGAACAACGTATTCTTGGAGTTGTAACCTGACAAAGAACCTGAGGAGGTCCTTCCTGCAAATAAGTTAGGTATGAAAAAGTTACAAAATATAAAATGCTTTTGGGTTGAACTAAGAAAAAATTGACTGGAGTGGGACTTGAACCTGCGGCCTCCGAACTAACGTGCCGGCACTCTACTATCTGAGCCATCTAGCCCTATGTTTGCGATCTCCCTATTATGTCAATGTCTTTGTTCGGGGGGTGCCAGTCAGAAGCCACTCAAACCCGTAACTGTCTTGTAGCAAGGAATCACACCCAAGTTAAGGATACAACCTGGGAAGCAGCAGCAGAGGGATCACCCTTAGGGGATGCTACTTTTTATTTCAGATATCAAGTAATAAACCACAAACTGACTGGGAAAATTTGTAACAATTTTAGGTTAAAATGTTTGCAGCCTCCCCATTTTGTCAAATTTTTTTTGGGGGGTGCCAGACAGAAGCTATGAAATTATTGCGTCAGGGATAACAACTTACTTGACTTTGGGATCAAGCACGTTCACCACGAGACAGGCTTCAGCCAGTTGAGCCTGGTTGCTGACCAGCTAAGAAAAGAGATGTTATGATTAGTTTGTTTTAATCCACATTAATATACAAATGATAATAATGTGAAAGATTAAAAAGAGAGCCTGTTTTCTTTTGACTACCTGAGTTACATTTGTAAGATCTTCTAGAAGCTCGAAAAGGACATGTACATGTACACTAAAGGAATACAATCTTGTACATTTTGTTTATTCTTATAGTTTTATCCTCAGGTTTATTGTTATAGTTTTATGGAATACAATCTTTAACATTTTATTTATTCTTATAGACCATGTGACCTGTGACATCACATGTTTACAAAAGAGCTACAGAGCCTGGACTTCCTGCAGGCACATTTGTACACAGCTCAATGGAAGAATACAACAAATCTTATGTTTTATGGAGATTGCACTGTCTGATTTTTTTCAACTTTTGATATGAAGAAAGGGGGGACATCTCAAAAGCTGTACAGCTGTTGCTTTTGTAAATTTTGAATTTATGTGAAAATTATGACACAAAATGTAAATTTTTCCATATTGCCCGTGTACATGTAGTATCTTGCCCGTCAGGAAATGCATTCAATTCAATTCAACTCGACATTTATTTCCATATTGCAAAATGTACATACAATTAATATTAAGGTCTATTAAGCAAAGATGTATAAAGAACTTATTTATATAAAAAAAATAATTAATAATAATAATTATATTGTACAAGGTCACTACTCTGTAAACAAAGGTAACATGGTCTATACAGCAATCCTTCACCGATCTTGAACTCTTGGTGGCAGCAGATACTGCCATTATTGCGGTGGTACCTGGGTGGTACTGCGCTGCCTAGCGACGGGTTTAAGCGATTTGCAAAGTGAAAGTCCAATAACCCGCGACTGATCAAATGATCGCCGTGTAGCCCAAACCTTATACCAGTCGCTAGGCAGCGCAGTACCACCCAGGTGGTGGATGCTTGTTCTCAAACGTTTGGGGCTCATTGCTACACACAAACAGTATCCGAAAGAAATATTGCAAGCATCATGCGTTTTGGATAAACTTAACCGAGTCCTTTGAGTGTAATATTGGTTTTTATTTTTGGTTTTTTTCACAGAACCCGTCCTGAAAGTCAAACTATCTAATCATCAACGGATTAATTCATGAAATCTTAAGAATTGATTTTTGAAGAGTCTAGCTTGATGAAACATATATATATATATTGTTTTACCATTTATAATTACCGAAATATTTTAAGTTAAAGTCATCTCAAACGTTTGGTGCTCAACGGTTTGCGTAAACACAAACGTACAGTCAACACGCACGCCGACTGCAAGAACAGACTCCCCTATTACACCCCTCACAGAAACCGTCTTCACAGTGTCTAAACATCAACGGATATTCTTCAAATTCTCAGAATCGATTATTGAAGAGACTAGCATGATAACACATATTTTGTCATATTTTTCCTATTTTTAATTATTGACTTATTCAAAGTGAAAGTCATCTCAAACGTTTGGGGCTCATCGGTTTCCATATGCACAGTACAACGTATACAGTCAACACGCGCACGCTGACTGCAAGAACAGACTCCCCTATTACACCCCTCACACAAACCGTCTTCAAAGTATCTAAACATCAACGGAAATTCCTCAAATTCTCAGAATCAATTATTGAAGAGACTAGCATGATAACACATATTTTGTCATATTTTTCCTATTTTTAATTATTGACTTATTCAAAGTGAAAGTCATCTCAAACGTTTGGGGCTCATCGGTTTCCATATGCAAAGTACAACGTATACAGTCAACACGCACGCCGACTGCAAGAACAGACTCCCCTATTACACCCCTCACAGAAACCGTCTTCAAAGTATCTAAACATCAACGGAAATTCCTCAAATTCTCAGAATCGATTATTGAAGAGACTAGCATGATAACACATATTTTGTCATATTTTTCCTATTTTTAATTATTGACTTATTCAAAGTGAAAGTCATCTCAAACGTTTGGGGCTCATCGGTTTCCATATGCACAGTACAACGTATACAGTCAACACGCGCACGCCGACTGCAAGAACAGACTCCCCTATTACACCCCTCACAGAAACTGTCTTCAAAGTGTCTAAACATCAACGGAAATTCCTCAAATTCTCAGAATCGATTATTGAAGAGACTAGCATGATAACACATATTTTGTCACATTTTTCCTATTTTTAATTATTGACTTATTCAAAGTGAAAGTCATCTCAAACGTTTGGGGCTCATCGGTTTCCATGCACGGTACAACGTATACAGTCAACACGCGCACGCCGACTGCAAGAACAGACTTCCCTATTACACCCCTCACACAAACCGTCTTCAAAGTGTCTAAACATCAACGGAAATTCCTCAAATTCTCAGAATCGATTATTGAAGAGACTAGCATGATAACACATATTTTGTCATATTTTTCCTATTTTTAATTATTGACTTATTCAAAGTGAAAGTCATCTCAAACGTTTGGGGCTCATCGGTTTCCATATGCACAGTACAACGTATACAGTCAACACGCGCACGCTGACTGCAAGAACAGACTCCCCTATTACACCCCTCACACAAACCGTCTTCAAAGTGTCTAAACATCAACGGAAATTCCTCAAATTCTCAGAATCAATTATTGAAGAGACTAGCATGATAACACATATTTTGTCATATTTTTCCTATTTTTAATTATTGACTTATTCAAAGTGAAAGTCATCTCAAACGTTTGGGGCTCATCGGTTTCCATATGCACAGTACAACGTATACAGTCAACACGCGCACGCTGACTGCAAGAACATGGGAAGGTTCACTTTGGCAATCATTCTCCACATTAATGTCAATAATAACTCACTTTGTTAAAAGTACAGCATATTTTGATAGTATAAAGCGTTTTCAGAATGATTTTACTTCGACGTATGTGGTTCGGGAAAAAACATATCAGTGTTTATTCCCCCAAATTTGAATCAGAGAAACCTAAAGCCAGGTTCAAACTTCCTGTGAATGCGAATGCAAAGCGAATTTTTTTAACGCAATAATCAGTACGCGCTTACTTTCTAATTGGGACACAAGAAAAATTTCCAACGGAAATTCCTCAAATTCTCAGAATCAATTATTGAAGAGACTTGCATGATAACACATATTTTGTCATATTTTTCCTATTTTTAATTATTGACTTATTCAAAGTGAAAGTCATCTCAAACGTTTGGGGCTCATCGGTTTCCATATGCACAGTACAACGTATACAGTCAACACGCGCACGCTGACTGCAAGAACAGACTCCCCTATTACACCCCTCACACAAACCGTCTTCAAAGTGTCTAAACATCAACGGAAATTCCTCAAATTCTCAGAATCAATTATTGAAGAGACTAGCATGATAACACATATTTTGTCATATTTTTCCTATTTTTAATTATTGACTTATTCAAAGTGAAAGTCATCTCAAACGTTTGGGGCTCATCGGTTTCCATATGCAAAGTACAACGTATACAGAGTCTGTTCTTGCAGTCAGCGTGCGCGTGTTGACTGTATACGTTGTACTGTGCATATGGAAACCGATGAGCCCCAAACGTTTGAGATGACTTTCACTTTGAATAAGTCAATAATTAAAAATAGGAAAAATATGACAAAATATGTGTTATCATGCTAGTCTCTTCAATAATTGATTCTGAGAATTTGAGGAATTTCCGTTGGAAATTTTTCTTGTGTCCCAATTAGAAAGTAAGCGCGTACTGATTATTGCGTTAAAAAAATTCGCTTTGCATTCGCATTCACAGGAAGTTTGAACCTGGCTTTAGGTTTCTCTGATTCAAATTTGGGGGAATAAACACTGATATGTTTTTTCCCGAACCACATACGTCGAAGTAAAATCATTCTGAAAACGCTTTATACTATCAAAATATGCTGTACTTTTAACAAAGTGAGTTATTATTGACATTAATGTGGAGAATGATTGCCAAAGTGAACCTTCCCATGTTCTTGCAGTCAGCGTGCGCGTGTTGACTGTATACGTTGTACTGTGCATATGGAAACCGATGAGCCCCAAACGTTTGAGATGACTTTCACTTTGAATAAGTCAATAATTAAAAATAGGAAAAATATGACAAAATATGTGTTATCATGCTAGTCTCTTCAATAATTGATTCTGAGAATTTGAGGAATTTCCGTTGATGTTTAGACACTTTGAAGACGGTTTGTGTGAGGGGTGTAATAGGGGAGTCTGTTCTTGCAGTCAGCGTGCGCGTGTTGACTGTATACGTTGTACTGTGCATATGGAAACCGATGAGCCCCAAACGTTTGAGATGACTTTCACTTTGAATAAGTCAATAATTAAAAATAGGAAAAATATGACAAAATATGTGTTATCATGCTAGTCTCTTCAATAATCGATTCTGAGAATTTGAGGAATTTCCGTTGATGTTTAGACACTTTGAAGACGGTTTGTGTGAGGGGTGTAATAGGGGAGTCTGTTCTTGCAGTCGGCGTGCGTGTTGACTGTATACGTTGTACTGTGCATATGGAAACCGATGAGCCCCAAACGTTTGAGATGACTTTCACTTTGAATAAGTCAATAATTAAAAATAGGAAAAATATGACAAAATATGTGTTATCATGCTAGTCTCTTCAATAATTGATTCTGAGAATTTGAGGAATTTCCGTTGATGTTTAGACACTTTGAAGACGGTTTGTGTGAGGGGTGTAATAGGGGAGTCTGTTCTTGCAGTCAGCGTGCGCGTGTTGACTGTATACGTTGTACTGTGCATATGGAAACCGATGAGCCCCAAATGTTTGAGATGACTTTCACTTTGAATAAGTCAATAATTAAAAATAGGAAAAATATGACAAAATATGTGTTATCATGCTAGTCTCTTCAATAATTGATTCTGAGAATTTGAGGAATTTCCGTTGGAAATTTTTCTTGTGTCCCAATTAGAAAGTAAGCGCGTACTGATTATTGCGTTAAAAAAATTCGCTTTGCATTCGCATTCACAGGAAGTTTGAACCTGGCTTTAGGTTTCTCTGATTCAAATTTGGGGGAATAAACACTGATATGTTTTTTCCCGAACCACATACGTCGAAGTAAAATCATTCTGAAAACGCTTTATACTATCAAAATATGCTGTACTTTTAACAAAGTGAGTTATTATTGACATTAATGTGGAGAATGATTGCCAAAGTGAACCTTCCCATGTTCTTGCAGTCAGCGTGCGCGTGTTGACTGTATACGTTGTACTGTGCATATGGAAACCGATGAGCCCCAAACGTTTGAGATGACTTTCACTTTGAATAAGTCAATAATTAAAAATAGGAAAAATATGACAAAATATGTGTTATCATGCTAGTCTCTTCAATAATCGATTCTGAGAATTTGAGGAATTTCCGTTGATGTTTAGACACTTTGAAGACGGTTTGTGTGAGGGGTGTAATAGGGGAGTCTGTTCTTGCAGTCGGCGTGCGTGTTGACTGTATACGTTGTACTTTGCATATGGAAACCGATGAGCCCCAAACGTTTGAGATGACTTTCACTTTGAATAAGTCAATAATTAAAAATAGGAAAAATGTGACAAAATATGTGTTATCATGCTAGTCTCTTCAATAATTGATTCTGAGAATTTGAGGAATTTCCGTTGATGTTTAGACACTTTGAAGACGGTTTGTGTGAGGGGTGTAATAGGGGAGTCTGTTCTTGCAGTCGGCGTGCGTGTTGACTGTATACGTTGTACTGTGCATATGGAAACCGATGAGCCCCAAACGTTTGAGATGACTTTCACTTTGAATAAGTCAATAATTAAAAATAGGAAAAATATGACAAAATATGTGTTATCATGCTAGTCTCTTCAATAATTGATTCTGAGAATTTGAGGAATTTCCGTTGATGTTTAGATACTTTGAAGACGGTTTGTGTGAGGGGTGTAATAGGGGAGTCTGTTCTTGCAGTCAGCGTGCGCGTGTTGACTGTATACGTTGTACTTTGCATATGGAAACCGATGAGCCCCAAACGTTTGAGATGACTTTCACTTTGAATAAGTCAATAATTAAAAATAGGAAAAATATGACAAAATATGTGTTATCATGCTAGTCTCTTCAATAATTGATTCTGAGAATTTGAGGAATTTCCGTTGATGTTTAGATACTTTGAAGACGGTTTGTGTGAGGGGTGTAATAGGGGAGTCTGTTCTTGCAGTCAGCGTGCGCGTGTTGACTGTATACGTTGTACTGTGCATATGGAAACCGATGAGCCCCAAACGTTTGAGATGACTTTCACTTTGAATAAGTCAATAATTAAAAATAGGAAAAATATGACAAAATATGTGTTATCATGCTAGTCTCTTCAATAATTGATTCTGAGAATTTGAGGAATTTCCGTTGATGTTTAGACACTTTGAAGACGGTTTGTGTGAGGGGTGTAATAGGGGAGTCTGTTCTTGCAGTCGGCGTGCGTGTTGACTGTATACGTTGTACTTTGCATATGGAAACCGATGAGCCCCAAACGTTTGAGATGACTTTCACTTTGAATAAGTCAATAATTAAAAATAGGAAAAATGTGACAAAATATGTGTTATCATGCTAGTCTCTTCAATAATTGATTCTGAGAATTTGAGGAATTTCCGTTGATGTTTAGACACTTTGAAGACGGTTTGTGTGAGGGGTGTAATAGGGGAGTCTGTTCTTGCAGTCAGCGTGCGCGTGTTGACTGTATACGTTGTACTGTGCATATGGAAACCGATGAGCCCCAAACGTTTGAGATGACTTTCACTTTGAATAAGTCAATAATTAAATATAGGAAAAATATGACAAAAATACTTTTTATCAAGATAGACTCCTCAATAACAGATTCTGATGTTTTACAGACGTTGATGTTGAGATACTGTGAGGACAGGTTCTGTGAGGTGAGGGTGTTTTAGTGGGGTCTGTTCTTGCAGTCAGCGAACGTGATAACTGTATACTGCATCGCGTTTCCCCTCAAACGTGGGAAGTGGGATGACTGTTGCTGCCACTCTAATGTGGCGCAAGCAGTGGTTATTACTTCGGATACTGTTTGTGTGTAGCAATGAGCCCCAAACGTTTGAGAACAAGCATCCACCCCACCCAGGTACACTGCAGTAATGGAGGCATATCTGCTGCCACCAAGAGTTCAAGATCGGTGAAGGATTGCTGTATAGTTTTATCCTCAAATCGAATGACAAAGATCTACTGATCATATAAAGAATGGTGAGAATATTTTCATTCGTTAAAAGATGGAATATATTTCATTCAACTCGGCTTCAGCACGTTGAACGAACAGTCCATCTTTCAACTCATGAAATATATTCTCATCAATGCACTCATCAAAGGAATAAGTCCCATACTTCAAAAACATAGCTGCACATACCTTGCAGGAAAACACTGACTGTTGAAGCGCCTTGAGCGTCACTGAGTGACAGATATGAGCACTATATAAGAAGCCATTATTTTTATTAATATTAAAAAAAGTTCAAAGATTACAAAATAATTTCTACAAACCTTGCCTCCTTGTGAGTTGAACGCATCTTCAAAATCAGCCAAAATCTGGATCCCCAACTCTGTCTGGATTTTCTTCACTCTTCAAACAGAGAAAAAAGACAAATGCATTCAATCAGAGCACTATTCATTATCATTATTTACTTTCAGTTCGAGAAACTTCAATGTGGCGTTTCGTTGCCGACTGGTCTAGTTCACCGGACCCAAGCTCTAGTGTTGTCAGCAGCAGTGTGTGGGTTCGAATCCCAGTCATGACACTTGTGCCCTTGAGCAAGGCACTTAACCATAATTGCTTTGTAAAAAGTTGGGAAGGTAGTGCATTCTGCTCTACCAACCACGCTCCTAGTGGATGATACCCATGCCTACATCCTTAGGGACTGTGAAGGGGGTAACCCTATTTCAGCCCCAGGCAAGGGCGTCGATCGCTACTGAAAAGTAGGGGGGACGGGCGAGCAAGTCTTCAAAATACATAATTACATTATTTGCACCCCCCATTACTTTTACATTTAATTCTGTGTTACACTTGTTCCCTATTTTTGTTTGACCAGGAGGCGAGTTACAGGGGGTGATATTTAACAATAACATCACCCGAAATGGTGTTTGGGCCTGGGTTTTCCTTATGTAAAACCGAGATTCTACCAAATACAAACATGCTTCGGGAGTCCGGCGTTTATCGTGTGTCAGCTTGAAGTTCTTCGAAAAAACAAAATACTGCTTCTTCGACAAATCTTGTCATGACCCAAACTGCTCATATTAATAATGGATTTTACTACATTTTTTGCGTTGTGCGATTGTAACAATTTGAACAAAGATATTGACAAAATAGGGAGACCGCCAACATAGGGCTAGATAGCTCAGTTGGTAGAGCGCCGGCACGTTAAAGGCACCTGGCAGTGGTATTTTTCAAAATAAAGCTTTTGTCATGAATATATACATTTTTATGAGTGGAATGTGAATAAACAATTTACTAAGGTTAAAAGTTTGTATTTTTCTTTTAATTACAAATTAAAAAATAGGCCCCCCTTTACATGGCGCTGTTCGTGACGTCAATCGAGGCAGGAGAAAATGTGTAGTCTGGCCCCGTACATTACGTCTGGGTACCTGATCAGTATGATGCGTTTTCGTATTCGGACGTCACCACCCAATGCAATCCTAGGACAGTGTACAGTCGACTAATACGAGACGCCAGTTTATACGACGTTTTTACCGGTCCCGAACTGTCCCATGCGCGTTTCTATGTCTTAAAAACGGAAGATACGAGCATGGTCATAACGAGGAACACGGATAATACGAGGTATTGTTTTTCCACCAGAAACATTTCGCTGGTAACCTTAGCTTCACTGCAACTTCCCTTGCACACTACTACCAACGAAAAAATCCCCGGGCTATCCAAGTGTTCGCTGCATAGCGCTGAAAACGACGTCGGACCGGACAACTTTGCCCTCGTTAGCCTAACTTTCGATGCCCGTAACTGCCTATATTTGGGATCTGCAGGAAAAAAATGCTGGCCGACCCCATCTTTAGTCGTTTTGCTGCATCCAGCAGCAATTTTCGCTGGAAAAATGCAAGAAAAAAAAACCTTTTGGATAACCAAACGAAACGTACAATCTCACTACTTGCACGTGTATATACAACGTAAATGCAGGCAAGTTCGAGTGGGGTCGATGTGCAATCGAGGCGAAGTCTTCCTCGATTGACGTCACAAAAAGGGATGGGCGGAGTCGCCCCCAAACAACTTTATCTATTTTTTTAACATATAAATACTGACAAACAATTACTCAAAAAATTGTTTTATTGTTAATATACATATACTCTTATATTAAAAAAAAAAAATATCTATTTCCAGGTGCCTTTAAACCGGAGGTCGTTGGTTCAAATCCCGCTCTAGTCAATTTTTCTTTGTTCAACCCAAAATCAATTTGAAACACATTTGCACATGGGCGCACACACAGACAGACTTCCTTTGTGGAGGGATCGTGTACCGTACATTATAGCATACACAAATGACGCATAACTTGAATGCTAACAAGATGTAAGCGGGATTTTGGCGTTCATGTCTTGGACGAAACTTGTCGTCTATTGTCTGTATTATAGAAACGGAAATAGGCCAAAAATACCATTCTGCGCGTGGTCCATCAGAACAAAAGATGAAAATGAAGAAAACATTTCACCGTTTGTTCGCTATTCTTTTATTTGAAAAAAAATTGTAATGAAATATTAAATCTAGAAAATGGTGTATATTTTTTCATATTTTGTTGAATATTTCTAATGAACAGTCAATCAAAAAGTGGGGGGGACATCTGATATGCTGTCCCCCCCAGTCTAAAAAGTGGGGGGGACATGTCCCCCCCGTCCCCCACCCATCGACGCCCTTGGCCCCAGGAGTAGGTGGCAATGTGCCCCTGGTGGCAGTTGATTTGGGTTGATAGCCCAAATCAGTTAAGTGTAGCCCTCACCTTGAAGTGGTCACCTCTCATAAAATAAAAAGGGCTGCTGACACGGAAAGCCTTCAGAAGCTGGTAGACAGTAGCCTTATGAAAAAATGCAACGGTTTTTACCGACGGCACACATCCTCTACACTCATCGATTGTATTAACCAATAGATCAGGTAAGATTCCACAACTAGGCCTTAAAACAAACTGAGCCCTATCTCATAGAGCTGCTTAAGCAAACAAAACTAGAAAATCCCAACAAAATCATGCTGACCAGAAAGAGGTTACCAGCTAAAATACCATTTCACATGTAGCATCTGTGACTGGTATCCTATTTGTGTTGCTTAGCAGAAATATTTTAAGCATTATTGTTTAAGCATTATTAATTTGGCCCAGGTTTAAACACTCTTTCCTACCCAGTACCATCCACAGTTTTAATAGTAGTTTTATCAAATAGCTTTGTTTAACCTATAGACCTGTCTTGTTTTTGTGACTCTCTCTTTACTTTTGTCTAAACAAATGTCTAATTGTGATGTGCTTTGAGAAGGTTTTTTATGTAATTTTGTTAATGCTGTACAATTGATAACAATATTCATGTGTTTTCACATAATGAAATATAAATTGTACTTTTTTTTTTTCTTTCTTTATTTATTAATTTCTTTTTTATCCTGGGTAATTCATTCAGTAAGAAACACTCACTGATCTCCCATGGATCCCAGCTTACATAACAACCTACAAATATGCACTTAAGATAAAATACAAAAAAGGTTAAAGGGAATAACATTGCCCATTTATTAAAAAACACTAGACCCAAGCACTCATAAAAACTACACAAAGGCTACCAAATGATTCAAAAATCAAATTGAATTGAATTGAAGCGAATCAAAGGAAACTGACTAGACCCAAATAACGATCGGGAGGGGAAGTTTTTCCACTTACTTGTCAGCTAGTTGTCTTATCTGCGGAATGCTCATGTATTTCTGGAAGTGCTCCATCACGTTGATGACTCCCTGAAGAAGGTTTGCAACTTCTCCGTACTGCCGTCTTCTTGTTAAAGATCTAGAAAAGAAAGACAGAAAGTTCCAAACTGTTTACGAAGGGGCGGACTTTTCAACTTGTGTGCCGTGGCCAATCGATCTTAGTGTAACATAATGGACGCAGATTCATCAGAAGTTTAAATCCAGCCATGATGATCAAGTCCTTAAGCAAGATGCATGACCATAATTTGCTTCCCTTTACCCATGTGTACAAATGAGGACCATGTAATGGTCTAGTGTTAGACAACCCAATCTGTGCTCACATCAGCAGCTTGAGGATCAGTTCACATACCCTATGCCTCAGGACAAGAGATTATTTATTGTACAAGGTCTTGGTCTTTTCATATCACCTCTGCACTATCTAACATCGATGTAATATTATAGTTGCTATTATGATGATTATTATTTTGAAATATCACAGCATGCAAAAGAAACAAAATCAGATTTTCCTTTTTGCGGGTAACTCCTCGAGTTGTGCCATGTCTTGTACGTACATTATCGTGGGACCTAGGGTTCAACCTGGTGTTTCTGGCATGGTTGGCTGTATTACTTTGCGCCACAGCACCTTGCAATTCACTACAAAGTGCTGCAAGTCGATGTAAAATTTAGAACTCAAAGGTATTTCACAGGATCTGTGTCGTGTCCTGTCCTTTTGCAATAGATCTATAAAAAAATTCTTACTTATAATTGTTACTTTTCCCGATTCTTATTGTCACTCTTACGTCTTTCATGCACAACTTTTAAAAATGGCAAAAATTATACGCAGAGTGAACATGAGACAGTGTATACTTACTCCAGGGCATCTACACCACCTACTAGCATATGGAGATGGTTGAGGGTGGTTATAGAAGATGTTAGATGCCTCTTAGCATGGTCCAGCTGCTTGATGTCTCTAGTGATCTCTTTCACCTGAATAACAAAATCAATTCAATTAATCTTCCTATAGGTGCATACTCCAAGATGCCTCTAATACTCCCATTTACTACCCGCACAACGGTTTGTTTGTTTAGATGATCTTCCTGCCAAGGGAACTCGGCAAACTCCCACAAGGGGATATAAACACCAAGCTGGCAACAGCCAATCTCTCTCATACAAACACTGGTTTAACCTCTATGATTATGAATTGCACAAATCAAGAAATTGTGATTCAGTATTCAACTAGACAATACTTATTCTAACTTGGTAGGATTCGAACCCATAACCTTGTAGTTGTGCAAGTCCTGCCGTGTCACCACTGCACCATGGTGATCATGGTAAAGTAACCCATGCCACACTTTCCAGTCATTGTATTGTATGTGTGATCAATCAATGCCACAGACTGCTACTGCAGAAATTGAACAAGGTTGAGAACAATATCTCTTATCTCTTTCAAGGTGGCTCAAATTCCATTGCAATTGAGCACAGCTGGTGGCTTCTCCAGTTTTTCACTCACATGCACTTTGGGCAATGGCACTACTCTCTACATCAGCATGTGTGTGCCTCAAAATGCCACTGTTGTGGCACAGTGAGGTATGGTGAGGTATGGGGTTGGCTGCCTCGAGAAACACACTTAGAGTAGGAGGATTGATGTCTTACCATCTGCTCAGACTTGTCAGCTTTCTCCTTGATGTCTTTGATTCTTTTGAACAATTCCTGGATGGCTTTCTGCGCTTCTGAAAGTGCCTGGTTACAAAAATAAACAACAAATCCAAAATAGACAGAGAATCTACATCCCTTCGCATATTATTTCGTTGGTGGATCATTTTTCGATAGTTTGAAATCAAACATATTTTAAGCCAAGGTCATGGTGGTACAAAATCTCAGTCTAATGAGACCTCCAGTTTAAAAGTATCAGTACAGAGATCGAAAAAGTATTAAAATACGAAAAAAAAATCAAGAAATGTGCGGACATTTTATCAAAAGATTACACAATACTAAGCCAAAATATATGGCTGCTAAGCGTAAAACTCTTGACTCATAGAATTATATGCTTTGCAATGGGCTGTAAGTGCAACAATCTGTGGTATAAGCAATTCCATTGCATTGGGTCCTGGTGTTTTCTCAAAACTACCTTTCGACAAAATTTATTCATTTCAAACCCTCCTACTCATTGTACCCTCCTACTGTACAGGAGGTGTGCATGTAAGTGTTGTGTAGATGCATTTATCACATAATATCATTCTGCAGGCTGGCACAGTTTATCCATCTTTTAAAAACACAGTGGGTGATCTTGAATGGTCAGACAGTAGGCGGGTTAATATTCAGTTATTAGCAATACATTTGTATAGAGTACATTTTCTTGCATCTTTGCAATTATACCTGTCTGCCATCTTGACCAGCATTTGTCTGACCCCTGACGACCCCACGGATGTTGTCATCAAGACGTCTGATCTTCAGCCTCATCCTATTGATGACATCATCGATGTTGGCAAGAGACTGCAAGAGGTCAAGCATGAATATTCATAGAAACATGAACTGCTGATTTAAATCTAAAAGTTCTTGGTAAATAAGACCAGTCATTAGTCAGAATGTTGTCTTGAGGCCAACATTGGATTCTTTTTATGTGGAGAATTTGACACATTTTGTGATTAAAGTTGTCTTTATGCTCCTTTTCTTCAAGCCAAATCTCACTGGGTCTCCATTGCCCCAGGCAATGTTGTCGCTCATTGCGTTATCTTCACTCCAGCACGAGATGACGATAAACGGGGGAGCACGGGACAGGGAGGATATATTTATTGCCAAATGTCCCAACCAGTTTGGCCCGGATTGTAGGAGATGAAATAAATGAGCGCTTTCCTTTATTCTATCAGGCCTTGAATTCGATCTTTGTAAGGGCAAGGCCATTTTCATTTTGAAAGGGGCACTTTCCATGGAAAATCTTTAAGTCTACTGGAAACTTTTAAAGGGGCACCAAGGCCAAGAGCAGGTGCAACAGAGACCTTGGCCTCCGTGGCCTGTTCTTTATATTGTTGGTTTTGCAAAAAGGTACAAAATCGCTTTACAGCATTTATTATGTACTGAACTGACTAGTTTACTGAGTGTATTTTGTACTCTGTGAAGCACTACAAAATGACTACAACACACAGCATATTTCGTTGGCTTTGCAAGAATGACTGGCTCAGCTTGAAGTACTTTAAGCCTTTAAGAGTTTTACCTGTTCTGTTGGGAACAGACTGTTGATATATTCCACTGCATTGAAATCTGGTTTGTCCAAGGGATCATTTGATGGTAAGACCTGCACAATAAAATGTCAATAAAATATTAAAACCATCTGTGGATAGTTTACATTCCATTTGCAGAGATTATGCAGTAAGGCGTCAGGTCTGGCCCATCCTAAAAAGGTCAAGGTTGGATATGGAAAGTTTTCATTCTTGTTGATGTAGGCAATGGGTATTTGAGTTTTTACTGCTGAATCATCGGAAATGCTATTTTTGCAGTATACAATGTCAGACCTAGCCCCACTTGTGTGGCCAACAAGTGGGGCTATTTCAGACCATGCACACTTTTTAAAATACTCCTTGAGACCATGAATCGAAAAAAGAAATGGTTACTAATTTAACCCGTTTATAACTGTAGGAGTCAAGTTTTAACCCCCCAAAAATACTCTTTTCAAGTATTGGGATGGAAAACAAATTTGATATCAATAAATAAAGGCAACACTGGACTCGATTGCAGGCAAATCGTTTACAAAGTGGGAGCGTAGTCCTCTTCATAAAAACATTGACATGTGTAGCTTTTTTGCAGGATGCTCACCACAGGATATTTGGAAGTAATTCTATTTCTACCAGTACCACCTCCATGTTGTTGTACATGTACATCATTTCTGCTTTGAACATTGACTTTTGTCTTTGCTACTCCCATGCATTCAGTACTTTTGCAGTAGGTTTTTGTGTGAATATGGATGGGCGTTTTAAAACTTAAAAGGCTGCATTTAGCCTTCAATATACAGAGCCCGAATCTACAATACATGTACAGCCTACAGGTACATGTATACTAGACCCAGTAACTGGGGCGCTGTACTCCTTTTTCAAAATGTTGACATCATCGGTCGTACTAACTAGCGATGATGTCAAAATTTCGAAAAAGGAGTAGCGCCCCAGTTACTGGGTCTACAGGTATACCATCCTCCCGTACCCCAATTTCGCGCGTCACAAATATTCGCGCAGGTACCTTTCCCGACGCATATAATTTTGTTTACAATACGCAGTGACTCAATTTTTTTATTTCATGAAGTATAAAGCCTAATAAACAATTTCCTGCAAAAATGTGAAAATTCAAAGCCTTTCCGGTAAGATTTTAGATAAACTACAAATGTAGTATACAATCTTACCCTTTTAGACTAAATACAAAACATAGCTAGATAAGATGGTCGATAAAAAAAAACCCAAAACACTGAAAGTTTCGTGCGTATGCCGTCTGCCTTACTTCAATACTTTAATTACAAGAACACATGATTTTCAACAGAGGGCGTACAAAATACTACGGAAGGTTGAAGTGGACGTGCGCCTTATAATCCTTTTTTCAGAAATTACGAATTGTTTGCACATAACTGGACGCGGGGCTTACCAACTTTGTGATAACAGCGCAGAGTCCATTTCCCACCTCGCCAACCCCACCACCCCTTCCCGTAAATAATTATCACTGCCGATTTCAACCGGCAGCTTCCCTGCCGCACGGACTAAAGCATTTAGAAGAAAGGCGGGACAATAGGGACTCCGTAGTGACGTTCCAGCCCAAGTGCGCGAATTTATGTGACGGAAAACGAAACTTGACAAATCGGGGTCGATTGCAGACGACGAGTTTCGTTGTGCTTTGACGATGTTCTGCGGGCTTCAAATTCTCCTCTCAGGTGGGCTTTGACATCAGACAATTAAAATTAAAGCTAAAAGTTGTTCTTGATTCTGTAATCAAGTCAAAATTCAATTTCAATTCTTACGTGCGCGAATAATGGAGATACGAGGATATACAGGCTTACACACTTTATCGGGGCGGGCGGATCCCATTCGTTTGTGCACAACACAGTCCCCCTCCCATCCAAAGCAAAGGACAGTGCAGAAAACCGGTGGTGCATGTTTTCTACTCATTTTTACCACCGATAACAACAAGAGCAAAAACAGAAACAACCCAAATATGTGTCTTTAATCATGTCTTACTTGTTCGATTGCTTGTTGTACATCTGGTGGGAAAACAAGCATCGAATTTAAATGCTCATCGTCAATAATGTCAACATCGTCTTCTTCCATGGGCGCTGCCATCTTGGAGAATCGACAAATCACGCGCGGAAGAATAATTGAATGCAAAACTTGTTTTTATTATAACAATTTTTAAATATTTTTTATAAGTAATTACACGATAGAATAATTTATCTTTTAAAGCATATGTTTCTTTGTCCAAAAAGGTTTAAAAGCCAGAGTAAATTGAAACTACTTTATTCCAGGTCAAAGGTCACGAAATAGCGGAGTAATTTGGGTGTTGCAGGGCAGAGGCACATGTGCAGTTAAAGATTGGTAAACACGGTGCACAAAAACCGTATTTTTTCTACTTTTTAGTCAATAACATTTATTTATACAGTGCTGTTCTATGTAGATCTACCGTGAGGTTTTTATTAGGTTGTCATGGGGCGAATAAAGCGTAGTTTTAACAAGAGAGGGCGGACAGTTGTGGACGATTCAGACGTTCGAAAAGCACACAATATTCCGTGCGTCGAATTAGACTTATCGTCTGCTTCTGTAATTGCGAATGTCACCACTGAAAACAACAACCAGAAAGATGATGCAATGCATAGCAACCCACTGGTTCTGCCATCAAAGAAGAAAACGTCCAAGAGTAGTAAACAGCCTCAGCAAAACTTGCCGAAGCAACTGAGTAAAAAACAGCGGAAGAGACTGCAGAAGGTTGTCGAGAGAAAAGACAAGAGTTCAAAGGTAAGTAAATAATCCTGGGCCCAATTTCATGGCTCTGCTTACTGCCGGATTCTTCGTTTGCAATCACTGTTCTCCGCTTACCGAGCGAGCGCCGAATTTCTGCGCCGCTGTGTAATACACAATCAATTGTATGACGCACTATCCGACCCCCGGGGATGGTGCGTCAAGTTTGCGTCTTTACTCTAAAAAAATTTGACGGTGGGTACGTCAAAAGCCAATAGTGGTTAGTCAAAAAATCTTTAAGAGGTGCGTCGCGGTACGTCATGTTCCGTCATGTTCCGTCATGTTCCGTCGATGTCCATTTTCAACATGTAATTGCCATTTTGTGGAGAATAAAATAATGCACCTAACCCTCGCCGAATATGTAAAATGATGTTGGTATTTGTTAACATTTATGTACCTTGGGGTGGGAATTTACTGCCGGAACGATCATCACAGCTCCGACGTCCAGTTTATTTTCCAATAGCAGGCCACAGACCACAGTACAAAAAATTCGTGGCGCGGCGGTTTTGTCAACCTCGGCCCCGTGGTATATTCTATCTCTCACGATAGAGCGGAATCGCTCATCGAGTCATGGATACAAGAATGCGTTTTTAGTAAACTATATGGAGAACGGTAGCGAGTACGGATATGACGGTTTTTAGATTGGCCCTATTGGGTGAGCAGTAGTATACTTCCCTTTTTTCAGTTCCTCACGAATAGATCGATCCATTAAGCCCCGCCTCCTTACAAGTTGACCAATCACAGCCGCGAAACCCGATCACCATTAGTGCAAAGATCACCAAACGGCTCAAATTTTGCGGTTGTGATTGGTCAATGAGAAATGGGCGTGGCTTAATGGATCGGTGTATATGAGCAGTAGTACTTCCCTTTTTCAGTTCCTCACGAATCACAACAAGAAACAACCAACTATTTCACTTTCCTTCTTAATAAATGTTATAGGCAAGAACGGAAGGAAGGACCGGGAACCAGTCTAGCGACTCATGCAGGCGAAATTCCATTGTAGAGATATACTGTACTGTACGTGCAGCAACCATCAGGGGCAACCTCGTCCCCATGGTGTGTCGAGCAGTACCAGGTTGACCGCATAGTAAACCATGGGGACGATGTTGCATCAGGGGTGATTCCATGAACGATGGGTTGGGGGCTATTTTAAGTGCATGTACTTTGAAAATTATTTGATAGCTCATCAGTAGGCAGATTATTTTTTGGAAAAACTCTCAGGCCAGATTTTTACCTTGACTAAATCCTTTTTTGAGGAGAAACTACCTTCAATGCATTTTATTTTTATTTAAGAAAATATTTTGTTTAAAGGAACTGGACACGTTTGTTAATTATCAGAGACCAGTATTGTCACTTGGTGCAAGAAGGGTGTTTTTTTCTTTTATTATTTTCTTGCATGGGATACATGCAAGAAAATAATGAAAGAAAAAACACCCTTCTTGCACAAATTTGTGTGCTTTCAGATGCCAATAAAAGGCACTGAACACGTTTGGTAGTTACTCAAAAAATATATTAGCTTAAAAATTACTTGGTAACCAGCAACGGAGAGCTGTTGATAGTGAGAAACCACTCCCCCTCAAGTAACGTAGTTTTTGAGAAAGAGGTAACTTCTCACTAAAATAATAAAATACTTCATGCATGAAGCCTTTTATTTATTAGCATCTGAAAGCACACAAAATTGTGCAACAAGGGTGTTTTTTCTTGCAACTTCGATGACCGATTCAGCCCAAATTTTCACAGGTTTATTATTTTATGCATATGTTGGGATACACCGAGTGACAATACTGGTCTTTGATAATTACCAAACATGTTCAGTGCCTTTAAGTCTATTAATATTTTAGTGAGAAATACCCTTTTCTCAAAATCTACGTTACTTCAGAGGGAGTCGTTTCTCACAATGTTTTCAGCTCTCTGTTGCTCGCTTACCAAACATGTCCTGTACCTTTAAGCAAAAATATACTTAAATGTTGCCACTTTATTCACCATAATTGGAACCTTTTGGTATTTTATTACCCAAATTAGTTGATTTGCAGCTATACAAACCTTTCAAACAGCTATGAAATAAAAACAGCTATTAAAACAGTTTTAACTGTACGTCCGAAACTTTTCAAACCTTTATTAACGAAATAGCTAAATCTCTGCTCAGGCGGGGTGCCAGTCAGAAGCCATGAACCCTAAACTGCTGTATGGCCAGGTATCACACCGCATAATATGACTAAAAAAACAAGTTGTAAATCCAGTTACAGCAGTCAAGATTACTACTATTAACACAGATTGCTTTTAATTGATATCTTTGTTTGATTATTGAGCAAAATACCATAAGCCCATTTTGTTGTCCTGTTCTTAAAAAACAATTAAATAAGGTCATTCCACTACATCTTCCAGTGTCACTCAGAGATCCTTTCTTGTGAATCGGGCATATGAAACTATTGTTATGGTCATTGTCAGTGTTTGCTTGTTACCTTTTTAAAAGGGCTATGGGGGCTACTTTGCAGGACTCCATTTTAAAACAGATTTTAACTGGGTGTATAGCATTAATAAATGGGTCAAAGTTAATCCTCGTCGTTAATCCTCGTCTTCCATTGTGTCTACCCTGATGCTTTTCTTATAGACTTCGATGCCATCCAGCAAGAAGGTCGCCAAGACGAGTGGTTTAGACATCTTAGCAAGCTGTACATGAAACAAAATAATTCAGTCCATTAACAGGGGTATAGAAACTGTATCATGTTAATAAAATGGTATCCCAGCACAAAAAGTTACAAAAATATATAACCATTTATCATTTGTTGGCGACACAAACACATGATGAAGGTTGCAGGCTTTGACCTAGGTTACACATTTTAAAAAATAAAACATGGAAAAAATAAAATCAAGAAATAGGCCCCCCGAAAATAGTAATAAAAAATAAAACAAAATATTAAAATCATATCTATTTGCTCTGCCCTCCAGGGTACACGACCAAAAACTCTTGGGTTGCCCTTTTTCTGTCATTCATATTATGAATTAAATGTACACATTGTCTGTGTATTTCTCCGAAATCCAGGAATTGTAGTGCCCAAGTAGTACCAAAATTATACTTCAAAATGTGAACATCATATCATTGATATAGAAAGTCACCGACCGCTGCATCCTTTTTGTCATATGGGCAGACGGGGCATCACATATCACAGCACATTCCTACTGTTTTTTTTTACTCAATTTGAACTTTTTTCCCTCCTTTTTGATCAACAACCAAATACAAAACATCTTTCCTCTACTCTATTAAAATACACACATTAATTGTTTAATACTCATAAAGGTCTAAAATCAACTGCAAAATGTCGACATTTTGTCGCCAAAGCGAAAACAAAATGGCTGCTGACTTGTTTTTGTTGAGAGGCAGCAAAGTGACAAATACAACGGCTGTTGAGTATGTCCATAAAATTATTTTCTCCTCATGCAAACACATGGGCTTAATATTGTTAATATTAAAACGGCCGTTGACTTAGCAATAAACGGAAGAGGCTTTTTTACAGTAAAAATCTTTCAACAACTTTATTTACAGGCTATCATAGTTTATGGTAAAGTTATGGATTATTTGAAACAAGAAAAGTGATATTAGAATTCCCTCGAATTGGTACCAATATGTGAAATTTCAGCATCTGGCTCCATACTACTACCAAAAATAAACACATTATAAAACACGTTTTGTCTTGCGAAATTGTTGGATGATATTGATAACTTTTAATTTCTTTTTCTCCAGGCCAAAAATATTTTGTAACATAAAATACAACAATCAAAATGATCAATGATAAATAAAGACCAGTTATGTAGATAAATGGAAGTTCTGACTAAAAGGATGTCGCAGGATTGAAGTAGATTGTGGGGGGATCGTTTTTGTTTTTGCGTCGAAACAGACACACACTCGTCCGACTCCAATCAATCGAGTCACGAAAAAGCCACGATTCACAAAGCGGCATACGTTTCAAGTAAAAATACAAAAAAATGCATACATTATACAACAATACGTTCGTGAAAGCATGGTCGCTAATTATAAAGCGATTTGTGCATACAAAAAAACAAGCAAAAACAATATTCCTACCTGATTTTTTCTCACATCTGACATCTGACATCCAATTTTATCGTGCGGCGTTATATAATAGTTGTTGTCTTCGATCGTCGACTGGCTCTCTCCTCGGGCCCCTCTTTTTTTCTGTGCGTTTTAATAGCTAGTGCGCTGGGAACCGCACGTCTCGAAAATAAAGCAGTACAACCTCGACCACCTCACCTCGTGCGGACACTTGCAATGTATTTTCACTATGTATGCCGGGAAACTCGTACGTAAAAGGTTGAATTATTTGGTATTCACTGCGCCTGCGTCGTTTGCAAGAGATTTTATGTGCGTCGTCGGTGTTCGTCCGTGGTGCGTCGTTTTCTGCGAATGGTAAGTCAAAAAATCGTTCGGAAGACAGTCCAAATCTGCAACAAGTGTGTCAATTTTTCGACTCAGGGTGGGTCTTTGGACACGCAAATCCGTCCCCACATATGAGCAGTGACGCACCAGCCCCGGGGGTCTGATAGTGCGTCATACAATTGATAGGTGTATAAGCGTAGAATGCCTAGTAATGTGGAATACGCAAGCGCACAAGCAAAAGTTCCCTGCTAACCCGTGAAATACGCTTGACATTAAGTGCGAAATTCCCTGCTTCCGTAAGCGCCGATTCTTTGCTTACGGTAAGCAGAGCCATTAAATTGGGCCCTGTTCGTATAAAGTGTGATGTTATTCCACTGTGCGCCATGCCCACTTAACACTAACTGGCTCCAACGATTATCAGAGGTTGCATGGAGCTAGTTTTTCTTTGATGATTTATCCAAGAAAAGTTTAACAATTGAACTTGGCTTTTAATTTAAGTTTTACACATTCTTCATAGACTTGAAGTTCAACATGAGACAAGTAAGTTTCTGTCATAAGAATTGTTTTTGAATATAAATGAAATGGGTGATTTTGGATTAAAGAAATGGGTGATTTTAGATTAAATTACACACAAATGAATGCCAGCTTTTGGAGCCTTAAGTAGCAAACACTTTGGGGGTGCAGCAGAGATGCATTACTCCGAGTCCTAGAAATGAGGTGCATGCCACTTTCAATGGAGACGATAGTGGAATGAACCCATATAATTCTAGGAGTAGGCCCTATGCTAGCATCATGAATAGGGCCAATCCACTTTTTATCCAAGGATGAAGGATATATGGAGTGGATTGGCCCTATTCATGGGGCTAGCATTCAGGAAGTGAATTCAGAAAGTGAAATTACAGATTTGTTTTCTTATAAAATGCTTTAGCCATGCACCATGGCACTCAAAGCACTCATTGTAGAGTTCAATTGCAGGATTTATCAGGAATGACTGTGGGTAACAAAGAAAAAAAGCTGTCTTCCCAAAAGAATATGATTACTCAACACTCAATACTTTCAATGGTCAGGAATGACTGTGGGTAACAAAGAAAAAAAGGAACAAATTGCTGTCTTCCCAAAAGAATATGATTACTCAACACTCAATACTTTCAATGGTCAGGAATGACTGTGGGTAACAAAGAAAAAAAGGAACAAATTGCTGTCTTCCCAAAAGAATATGATTACTCAACACTCAATACTTTCAATGGTCAGGAATGACTGTGGGTAACAAAGAAAAAAAGGAACAAATTGCTGTCTTCCCAAAAGAATATGATTACTCAACACTCAATACTTTCAATGGTCAGGAATGACTGTGGGTAACAAAGAAAAAAAGGAACAAATTGCTGTCTTCCCAAAAGAATATGATTACTCAACACTCAATACTTTCAATGGTCAGGAATGACTGTGGGTAACAAAGAAAAAAAGGAACAAATTGCTGTCTTCCCAAAAGAATATGATTACTCAACACTCAATACTTTCAATGGTCAGGAATGACTGTGGGTAACAAAGAAAAAAAGGAACAAATTGCTGTCTTCCCAAAAGAATATGATTACTCAACACTCAATACTTTCGATGGTCAGGAATGACTGTGGGTAACAAAGAAAAAAAGGAACAAATTGCTGTCTTCCCAAAAGAATATGATTACTCAACACTCAATACTTTCGATGGTCAGGAATGACTGTGGGTAACAAAGAAAAAAAGGAACAAATTGCTGTCTTCCCAAAAGAATATGATTACTCAACACTCAATACTTTCGATGGTCAGGAATGACTGTGGGTAACAAAGAAAAAAAGGAACAAATTGCTGTCTTCCCAAAAGAATATGATTACTCAACACTCAATACTTTCGATGGTCAGGAATGACTGTGGGTAACAAAGAAAAAAAGGAACAAATTGCTGTCTTCCCAAAAGAATATGATTACTCAACACTCAATACTTTCGATGGTCAGGAATGACTGTGGGTAACAAAGAAAAAAAGGAACAAATTGCTGTCTTCCCAAAAGAATATGATTACTCAACACTCAATACTTTCGATGGTCAGGAATGACTGTGGGTAACAAAGAAAAAAAGGAACAAATTGCTGTCTTCCCAAAAGAATATGATTACTCAACACTCAATACTTTCGATGGTCAGGAATGACTGTGGGTAACAAAGAAAAAAAGGAACAAATTGCTGTCTTCCCAAAAGAATATGATTACTCAACACTCAATACTTTCGATGGTCAGGAATGACTGTGGGTAACAAAGAAAAAAAGGAACAAATTGCTGTCTTCCCAAAAGAATATGATTACTCAACACTCAATACTTTCGATGGTCAGGAATGACTGTGGGTAACAAAGAAAAAAAGGAACAAATTGCTGTCTTCCCAAAAGAATATGATTACTCAACACTCAATACTTTCAATGGTCAGGAATGACTGTGGGTAACAAAGAAAAAAAGGAACAAATTGCTGTCTTCCCAAAAGAATATGATTACTCAACACTCAATACTTTCGATGGTCAGGAATGACTGTGGGTAACAAAGAAAAAAAGGAACAAATTGCTGTCTTCCCAAAAGAATATGATTACTCAACACTCAATACTTTCGATGGTCAGGAATGACTGTGGGTAACAAAGAAAAAAAGGAACAAATTGCTGTCTTCCCAAAAGAATATGATTACTCAACACTCAATACTTTCGATGGTCAGGAATGACTGTGGGTAACAAAGAAAAAAAGGAACAAATTGCTGTCTTCCCAAAAGAATATGATTACTCAACACTCAATACTTTCGATGGTCAGGAATGACTGTGGGTAACAAAGAAAAAAAGGAACAAATTGCTGTCTTCCCAAAAGAATATGATTACTCAACACTCAATACTTTCGATGGTCAGGAATGACTGTGGGTAACAAAGAAAAAAAGGAACAAATTGCTGTCTTCCCAAAAGAATATGATTACTCAACACTCAATACTTTCGATGGTCAGGAATGACTGTGGGTAACAAAGAAAAAAAGGAACAAATTGCTGTCTTCCCAAAAGAATATGATTACTCATTTTTTGTGGAATGAAAAAAGAAAAACTTACTACAGCGGGATTTAAAACTATGACCTCTGGATTAGCTTGGTTGGCATTCTAACAACTGAGCTATATACATGTATGTAGCCTTAATGTTGGCGATCTCCCTTTTTTCTCAATATCTTTGTTCGGGGTGCCAGTCAGAATCCATAAAACCTGTAACTGCTGTTTAGCCAGGGATCACACCCAAATCTATTGATACAACCTGGGAAGCGGCAGGAGATGGATCACCTAAAGTTGATGCAACATTTTATTTCACAATATATAATATCAAACAATAAACCACAAGGAAAACTGGTTGAATAAAACTCATCCAGCCTGTTTCCCTTCTGGTCTATTACATGTATTTGACACTTATCTTTTATACAGAATTCATTTTTGAAATTAAATTTACATTGGAATTCATTGGTAGTACTAATCAGTAGATGAAGAAGGTGTTAGAACAATTGAATTTGTTTCTACATTTTTCACTCTTTCTTTTAGAGAGCTGATATCTTTGCCTCGTTGGTCCAGCATCAAGTGTCGAAAGAGGAGCTTTCCATGTTCTCATCTGCAGCGCACCTTGGGCAGAAAGTCTCCAAAAGGTACATTCAAAACGATAGTCACATGGAGAATTTGTTTTTGTTTTAAATGTTTTTATAAAGCTCGTCATAAATTATGTTTTGTAAATTAATGATTTTCGAAATATAAAAGAACCCCCCCTTTGATCACTTTTTTTAGAACTAATTTAGTATTTCTTATTTACTGATTATAAAATCTGCTTGTTTTTCTCCAAGACACTCTTTTGAGAAGAAACAGGATGGGGTGACAATCAACAGCATCAGAGGTGTTAACAAACAGAAGAGATTAAGAACGGAGGATTTAGAAGAGCAAGAAGATAGCGAGACAGAATCCAGTGATGAAGAGACGGATGATGAGGAGGATGAAGAAAGTGAAGGAGAAGTTCAACCAGAAGAGAACAGTCAAGATGTAGCTGAAGAGACATCGAGAACTGAAACCATGGCAGTAGATGGTATAAGGGATGAGGAGGTCACAGCGGGGTCAAAGTCCACAGAAGAGAGCAGAAAGAAGGAAGGTGATACCGCTGAGAGGATTACAGACGGCAACAAGGCGACGTCGACAAAAACTTCAGAAGAGAGGAAACCTGCTGTGTTTGTGCACGTTGATAGGAAACCAGAGGTGCAGGTGAGTGATCATTGACCTTCTAAAGGTCACCATAATTGTATTCCCATTTCTTGTAATCGAGGATAAAATTGCTGAATGTTTTTATTTTGTTTCATTTTGATCTTGCTGTTTTGCTGTTAGAAGTTTGATTTATTTTTAATGAATAAAAGTACTCTGAGTACTATTAAATTTTTCCCAATCCTCTGTTATCAGGAAGCTAGGCTAGCCCTACCTATCCTCGCTGAAGAGCAAGTGGTAATGGAAGCGATCAGTGACAACCAGGTGGTCATTCTGTGTGGTGAGACGGGAAGTGGAAAAACAACGCAAGTTCCACAGTTTTTGTATGAGGCAGGCTACGCTGAGTGAGTCACCCAAGACAGTTTTATCTGTCGTCTTGTTCAGTCCGTTTCTTCTCAAGGGCAAGATTTCACAGTCAAATTTTTGACTCCCATAAATGGCCGACCGTGTTAGTTCGCAAAGTAAAAGGAAAACCACGCAATTTCGAGGCATATTTGTGTGGATCATTGTATTCTACTTTTTAAACATCTTTCTAACCATATGCATCTCATAACAAACGGTTACAAACGCTTTTTATTAGATGTCCCTTTAAGATGTCTAGCAATCTTAACTTGGGTGATTTGCATGTGGATTTTTTTCACAGAACTCTGGAAAGTACTGAGTATATGGTGCTTTAACACACATCAGTGTAAGGGTAAATCCTAACTTGCTAAGCAAAGTGTGATGTCACAATACAAATCACTATGGTGATGCTTACAACCCATCTAGCCCCAATCCTTTAGTTCAAAAATCAGAAAATAAAACTAGCTGTTGCAAACTGCTGGTAATAAAAAAGGGATTTTTGGTATGAATGCAAAACAAAACAATAGGCAGTGGCCTGACGTTTTGACCCAAGCTAAGTCTTTCTCGAAGGGTAAAAAAAGCCTTAGGACTCTGCTAGGGTTGAAATGTCAAGCCTTTTGTTAAAAAAATAAATTACTTACAAGGATGATTTACAATCTTGCCATGATAAGCTTTCAGAACCTAGTCCCTGTTTTGATTCTAAATATTTAAACCAACATATGAAATTGTTTTGCTTATTCATGCAAGAAAACCCTTTTTTTTCTTGTTTGTTCTTTGAAAATAATTTGGAGATAAGTATATGCTGCTATTCAACTTTTTCCCTTATTTGAAAGCTTTTCTAATAGACAGAATCACAGAGACAGAATCACCTCGAACAATAAAACAATTTTCAGCTGATGTCACTGAGTTTTACCTCACCATAACTTTTAATATTTTCAGACTTTCCGATGATTGCTAAAGACGTTCAGGATTATTTTACTAATCACTCATTACTGTCTCTCTTTGTTTTTATTTCCAGGGAGGGTCTGATAGGAATAACAGAGCCGAGGAGAGTGGCAGCAGTAACAATGTCTGAACGGGTTGCCATGGAAATGAATCTCTCAACAAGGTAAGCTCTCTTTTAATCTTAACTCCCAAACGCTCTCGAGTAACCATAGCTTTACAATTTTTCTTTTTTTACAACGAACGCGCGCAGACACACATTTTCCAACGTTTCCCAATGAATGGGCTGCTAGTCTTTGCTATCTCGCTTTTTGTAATGCTACAATACATGCAAGAGCCAACGAACGCTAGAGGGCGCTTTCTTAATAGTGCTTTTACAATAAGAACGTACGCCCTCTGTTGGCGAAATCTAACAGCGTATTAGGATCCATCCTAACAATGAATATTTGAACTCCACACCCAAATTGTTTGACTGTGATTATGATGATGTGAAACAAACTTACTTGTGCAGAAACAAAGAGAAACAAACAAAACATGCTGTTGGATTCTGAAGGTTTGCAGTGGACAGACTTCTATACTTCTATTTTTATTACAGTTTATGTATGTTAAAACATATTCGGTTTTGACACTTCTTTTTTTCTTCTTCTTTTTCATGATAAAAGAAATGTAAATAAACCAAAATACAAGTTATACATTTTTTTAAATGTACATTTATTATAATTTTCAAGTGTTATGAATTTGATGTAAATTTGAATGGTAATTTATAGCTCCAAGGATTTAATTGTTTTCTTATGTGAAGATCTGTTTTATTATTACGTTTGTATTGTTTCAATGGACTTAACAAAGTATTGGGTGTGAATTTACAGAGTTGTGTCCTACATGATCCGTTACCAAGGCAACGTAACTGAAGATACCAAGCTCAAATTCATGACAGATGGTGTGCTGCTGAAAGAAATCCAGAGGGTAATGTCTTCTTCTTTTTTATATCTAAGACAACTTGTAAAAGCTTCGTTAATCATACTGTAGACAAAAAGCAAAATGGTTTGACGACATGTTTATACGAAAAGAGACAACTTTGAAGTAATTATTTATTTCAAGCCCAATATTTCACTCGGAGGTATTTTTCAAGTTTGTGTTTTAAAAACCTCACAAGAAACATATAGTACTAACATGTGACTAACGTAGTTACATTACAGAATGCAGGCACCAACGGAAACAACTTCCAATCTCCTATATCCAAGTTCACATCTCCAACCCCTTAGACTTGGGTCTTCTTTACCCTCAGTCTCCTCTAGGTTCCCTCACCCTCCCTGTGCTTATCTACAACTGATTCAGTTCAGTGAGCACACACTCCCTACCCACTCCCAATGGGTTTCAGTTTAGGTTTAGTCCCAGCTCCAGCCTACATGCTTCATTGAGCCCAGCTTATCTAGTTCCCGCCTTCGTGCATCACCGAGCCAAGACCAACTCCCAGTTAATCACCTACAAGGCAGTACTTAAGCAGCATCCAGCAACAGAGTCCAGCATTCTCCTGAAGATGATCAGAGCATACTGATCGAAACGTTGAGTCGTTAACCACCGGTTCCTTTCAGAACCAACAGTACTCAAAAGAGATTTTAACATGGTGTTACCACAAACCTCTCTCAGTTATTCCGTTTTTGTTGAGCCAAGAACTCATCGTTCTGCTTTTGGCCCCAAGACATGCAAGATGTCGAATAAGCTCCCTACATGTACATATATCAGGCATGTGTTCTACCTACTTTAGTCTGATTTCCGATTTTGTTTTGCTCAAGGTATTATCTGAAATTTTTTGATTAAATAGCCTGAAATGTCTATTAACCCTCCTTCTGTTTGACCATTCAATATCATCCACTGTGGTTTTGAATGGTAGATAAACTATGCCAGCCTGCAATGTAATATCATGTGGTAAATGCATCTACACAGTACACACATGTTATGTGCACAGTTGTGCCATCATACACAACCAGTGCAGTTGAATGGTTTCAAATGGTTGGTCAACTCACTGGAAAATGTTACCAGGAGTAGGAGGGTTAAAGCCTAAACCTTGTACTCAATAAAAATGTACCTAATTTGATCAAGAGCCAAACATCATGCCTGCATATCGGAGATGCCAGCTCATTCAACACATTCAAGAAACTCCTCATAGCTCACCTGTTCCAGTAGGCTTTCTAACCATTCTTTTTGTGCCTCAGCACCTGAGAGCAAACTTTTGCTTTTGGCGCTATATAAATGACTTTTGAATGATTGGTTTTAAATCCCCACCAAGTAGCATGTGGATATTTGTCCCCCGTGGGACTTGGGGGGAAAGCACTGAGTATAAAGTGCTTATCACATCAGTGTATAGTAGGGGTCAGACTTAAATAATATTATTTGTTTTGTTTTGCAATGAAAAGCAGCTTGTATACATTTCATTCTAATACTTAGTTCAGGGATGAGAAGTTTGAGACTTTTATTTGCACACAGACATTTTATGACTGCCTGATGAAAATAAATAGCTGTAATTTTCTACAGGTATGAACAAATCCTGCTCCTTGATCTACTTCACTAGTGCTGAGGATACTGTTCCCAAATGCTCCTGGAATTATATAATTGCAGGGGTTACCAACAAGTGTAAATACGATCATTTCAACATACTGTACCTCCTGAAATTAATATGCTTCTTGTCCTTAATGACTCTCACTTCTGCATTAGGTTCTAATTTTTTTTTTAATGTGGCATAAAATAGTAACACTTTTTTTTTTTTTTTTTTAGCATGGTGCTTAAAATTCTTGGCCTGTCCTCATTTTCATCAAGATGGATGGGCTTCAAGTGGAATATGTTACCAGTATGATTTATACAAATTTACAAAAATTTGAATCAAATTCTTACTAGCGAAGAACCTACCCTTGATACGTCGATGCTCTGCAATTTCTTGAATATTTCCTCCACCTCTTCAGGATTTCCTGTTGACGAAGTACTCGGTGATAATCATTGATGAGGCCCATGAACGCAGCGTGTACACTGACATCCTGATCGGACTGCTGTCAAGAATAGTACCACTGAGAAACAAGGTCAGGTCAAATGCCATTTGGGGTCATGAACTTTTGCCGTAAGCAAATGACTATTTATTTGTTATTGTGACTTCGATTAGACAAATTAGGGACATCGTGTTTATCCGTAGAATGCAAATTCAAATTGTTTTGTAGTAAATTTTGTCTTGTTCACCCCAAAATTGGAAACAAAAGCTTGCACTTTGGCTAAGATTAACTGTTTGTGCCAGACTTGCACAGAGTACAATTGACTGTATTTCTGACTGAATGAGTGCGCTTTCAACAAGGACATTCCTTGCATTACATTGCTTTCTTTTAAAACAATTTGTGACTACCTGTTTGTTGTTATCTTTCAATGGCCAAATAATATATACCGTAATTTCCTGCGGATAAGGCGCTCGGCGCATAAGCCGCAGTACCTCAAATAAAAAATAAAAAATTCAAGGGTTATCAAAATAAAGGAACTATTTTGCAGTATAAATGGAAGATTTCACAATAAACTCAATCAAAATCAGATAAGGCGCATCGGAAGATAAGACGCAGTGACTTTTTTTTCCCTTTGAAAGTCAGATAAGACGCGTCTTATCCGCAGGAAATTACTACAACAAAATTATACATTTTTTTCTTTTTTGTTCTGCATCATGTATTGTAAGTTTGGTTTTAAAACACATGTCCTCATGCGTCGAAAATACTCTGAATTAAGTAAAAGATGCTGGAAATGTTGTTCCTGTGTATTGAATTCCTTCTCAAAGTACAACCTGGGCGTCTTTTTATAGAGCTGCGCTACAAATAATGCTTGATATTTTTCTGCTTAGCAAAAATTTGCAGAATACCAGTCACACTACAGATGATACGTGTGACACAATATTTTTGCTGGTAACCTTACTCTATTAAGCATCATGTTGTCGTTTCTTGGTATTACAGAAAGGTCAGAAGATGAAACTGATCATCATGTCAGCCACTCTGAGAGTAGAAGACTTCACTGAGAACCAGCGACTCTTCAAAACCAAGCCACCCGTCATCAAGGTCATTATTACAACTTCTTCAACTTCTTCACTAAAGACAAAACCTGCGCTGCGTTGGCAGTCAATTGTGCAGCTTTGTTTGCTTGTTTTTTTCCTTCAGAAAAAATTGATTTATTTTATGATACATTACATGTTTTACAAGAACTGCATACTCAGTCCTGAGTCCTGCAGAAAAACTCCTTATCCCTGATGAAATAATGTTATCATTTTATAAATTTATAGTATTGTTGACTAATGATTGACCCCATTCACGTAATGTTATCATCACAGTAATCTTGGCTGCGCCATTTTAGGAGTTTAGGCTAATGTCTTTGTGTGTTATTGAACCCTTGCACAACGTGGAACGCACCTGCGCGTCTACTATTTCCACCATTTTGTGGATCATTTCCTTTGTGTACATTTTGACTTCCAAATGGTGGACAGGATAGCTGCACATGTAAGCTCGCATTTAAGGCGATGCATCGATTATACGATTACCATGATTTTAGAGAGCAATTTGACTCCCATACATGCCATAATGGCAATTAGTATTGACCTTTGTTATGCTGACACCAGCTTTGTCAAGTTCCCTGTGTGCAATACTAATGCAAGCATATTCAAATCTATACCAAAATTGCACCAGACTATTTTGCCCTCCCAGCCTCGCTTTGGTTACAGTTATTTAAATAGGATAAAGATGGATGCCTCATGATAAAGGTCAGGCATGATATTCTTCCTACTTTAGTCTGATTTCCGATATTTTTGCCCTTGGAAAAATCTGGAAAATTGTGATTAAATAGCCTGAAAAATATATTAAACCATACACCATATGAGCAAGTAGGTCAGCCCTTGTGCTCAAACATTATTTTCCTACTTTTTTCCCAAGCACCAAATATCATGCCTGAATGGTCATAGTACCCTACCTGACTGATTATTTTAAAGTTTGTTGGTCGTTGTTCAGGTGGAGTCAAGACAGTTTCCAGTGACCGTCCACTTCAACAAGAGGACACCCATAGAAAACTACATGGAGGAAGCGGAGCGAAAGGTGACATTTTAAGATTCCAACTATCTTCACTCTGACCTTTAAATAATTTTCACTGGTGTGATATTGCTTAAACTTTTTCTTTTGTAATTTTCTTGCTGGTATTTTTATTGATATGGTCCCTTGAATGGGCGGGTCCTGGAGAGAGCGCGATATAAATATTCAGTAAATTGTTATTATTAATAATATTATTCTGATTGCTTTTGATAAAACAGTGACCTTGGCCCAAATTAATGGTACTGCTTGCAATAAACTGAAAATGAATGGGGTGTTTCATATTTTAGTACGACACTTCTGCTTACTTGTATGTGCATGTGTAGGTTCATTTATTTTTAGGTTATCAGTATTATAAATCACTAACACAGATATTTGAAGCTAAACCTGCAAGAACAGTATGGCAGTATTGTCAACTTGAACCTAAGTAAAAGCCATGTTTTATATTTCTTATTAATTTTATAAAACAATTGTGTTCCAATTTTTGAGCTTCTGGTAAATTAGGTTCACTGTTTATCTGTTTTTGTTCTGTTCGAAAGCAAATGTTTGGTATAAAATAAGAACTGCATTTTGTTTCAGTTGCATTCATGCGGGTTTCCAATTTGGTTTTTTATACTTCGGCCTTTGAAACTGAAGACAATAATTTTGTGAACATCAAACCTTTCTAATTGAATTTTTCTTTTTTCTACACTAGTCAAGGCATGGAACTTTTAAAGCTGATCTGACTACTTCCTCGTTTTGAGGGCTTGGCTTTGATATTGAAAATTATTGATTTTCCACTGTTTTTTGCCTTACTATCTTGGCCATAATAAATCAAGTCATTCTGACCAACATTGCAGGTACTCAAGATTCATCGGACGTTACCTCCCGGTGGGATCTTAGTCTTTGTGACTGGCCAGAATGAGGTCCGCTCGTTGTGTAGTAAACTACGCTCCAGATACAATAAGAACAAAGGTACATAAAAATAATAGTATTCTTGGCCTATTTTCATGGCTCTGCTTACCGTAAGCAAAGGATTGGCGCTTACGGAAGAAGGGAATTTCGCGCTTACGTCAAGCCTATTTTCACAGGTTAGCAGGGAATTATTCAGTGCCTTCCAATGTCCAACCAGGGGGTCTGGAGGTTAGAAACCAACCCCACCCCCCATGAAAAAAAAAAAAAACATTGGGTAGACAGGTGTGAGTGGAGAAAGAAAAATTTATGGGGGGGTGGGAGTGGGATATACCCAACCCAACATGTCCACCCCTTTGGTGTAGTATCACGAGTGTATAGGCCGCGCAGCTCTCGCAGGCATTCAAACATGGTTCCACGTACGTTGCTCGGACTTGTGAAGGAAAAAAACTCTTCAATGGGTCCCAATGTTTGAATATGCAAGACCTGCACAGTCTAATTTTTCATTCACACACACTTTTCACTCGCTTAGAGTCAATTATAGACGCCACACAATGCACCACCACTAGCGTGTCATGGCCGAGTGGTTAAGAGCATCGGATTCAAGTTCTGGTGGCTTAGTCATCGGGGTGTGGGTTCGAGTCCCGGTCATGACGCTTGTGTCCTTGAGCAAGACACTTTGCTATAATTGCTTCTCTTCACCCAGAGGTATAAATGGGTACCTGCAAGGGTAGAGGTTGTTTTTGTGTTTGAAAAAGCCTTCGGAGCGCCACGGCAGCCCAGGGCTGTATACTCCCCAGGGAGCTGAGAAAGATTAAAGGAATGTTATTGGCCCAATGATCAGGGCACTAATGTAAAGAGCATTGATACGTTATTGTAAAATGCGCTATATAAGAACTAGTTATTATTACTACACAACCCAACCCCCTTCCCCTTGAGAAAATTTCGGCTCTCGCTAAGTTTTCACATCACTCTATGCAGGTGGAAAGCCCATCCTGAAGAGGAAAGCATCGGAAGGTGAATCCAATGAGGAGAAACAGACCAGGGAGGAAGAAGAATCAATGAAGACCTTCAAGAAAACACAACTTCCAAAGATCAGTCTAGACAAGTAAGATATCATATGTCTTTATTATTAGTACTATTATTTCTGTCTGGTAATGGTACTTGAGAACAGTTAAAGGGTGTGTACAACATTGGTAAGATTGAAAATATAAGTGTTCACAGATTTGCACATAACTTACATGGTATAAAGATGGTCATGGTTGAAAACTTCCCTTTAAATAGTTTTGCTTGAAGTGCCATGGTTTTTAGGAAATGAGTAAAACAATAGTCTTTATCACGCAGGATAAAATCTGTATGAAAAAAAATGTATGAAAAAAAGTTAAAACATACAATGGGGGTTTTCACTGTTTTCTCGGTTGAACAAAGAAGAATTGACTAGAGCGGGTTTTGAACCAACAATCTCCAGTTTATCTTGCCGGCGCTCTACCATCTGAGCTATCTAGCCCTATGTTGGGGGTCTCCCTTTTTTGTCAATGTCTTTTTTCAGGGTGCCAGTCAGAAGCCAAACAACAGTAAACTTCTCACTGGCACCCCTGAACAAAGGTATTGACAAAATGGGGAGACCACCAACAAAGGACTAGATAGCTTGGTTGGTAGAGTGCCGGCACGTCAAACAAAAGGTTGTTGGTTCCATTTTTGCTCTAGTCAATTTTTCTTTGTTTAACCCCAAATTAAAATCATTTGAATCTGAGAAATGCTTCATGCATGAACACATTTTCAGATTTCCGAGGGTTAATTGTTTTTTCCCGTATGCTGCGGCCAGAGATGCGGTTGGTACCCACTGTCACCTCGCTAAACACAATGGAGCCAACTTTTTAGTGAGAATACTGTGACAGGTTTTTTTACCGTTTTCTCAACAAGTGGACACTTAATTCAGTTGAAACTTTCACACATGACTTTTATTGTATCTTGATAATTCTGCCAATAAATGAGCATTACTTTGACAAAAAGCGATCATTGACCCTGCCTTTAAAATTTTACACCAAGGACTGAAGGAACAAGTAAAACAAAAAAATGATGGGTTTTGTAATTATTGGCAATTGTATCATCATGGATTTTATTTACCAACCAACAACTGTGAACTTTGACCCTAGCTATTCGGTAAAGCCGTATGAAGAAGAGGAGGTGGAAGAAATGAAGGATGAAGAAGATAACCAATCAGAGGATGGCTTTCAGGTTGCTGGAGGTGACTCTGATGAGGATGAAATGGTACGTGTGATGTGATTGGCTGTTCTTATGCTCACCCTTTGGTGTATGGGTTATATCACTTTCAAATCAGTAAACAAAAACAATTAAATTGTTTTTTATGAGTCATTAGTTTATTCAAGTAATATCAAGTCAAATGTACTTTTTAAATGTTTTAGCCGCAGGAAGATATTGAAGATGAGGTCCCTCTTCACGTCCTGCCCATGTACTCGCTCCTTGCAGCCCATCAGCAAGCCAAGGTCTTCCAACCTCCACCAGAGAATTCCCGGCTCTGCGTTGTGGCAACCAATGTAGCGGAGACATCTCTGACGATACCTGGAATTAAATATCTGATTGATACCGGCAGGGTGAGGGACGATTTTTTACATCTTTTTTAAAGGGGTCATATTAATCGTAATGATAATGGGCATTTTAAGATGCTCTACTTTTAGTCAACTAAACCACAGTGCTTACAGTAATCAACAAGTGAAGAGACTAAAATACTTAATTGATTGTCAAATCTACTGCAGTAAATTTGTTCATGTTGAAAGAGATGTGTTTTAATCATCGTCTTGAATTGGTTGGTTGATTTGGCATTTTGGATGAAAAATGGGTAGACTGTTCCACTCCCTTGCTGCAGTGACTGTGAAGGTTCACGGTCATTCACGTTACATTGGCAAAAGGTAGTAAAAATGCCGTTTTCAGATTGATTGTGAAACTGTATGAGACGCTGTTTGTATTCAAAGAGGCACATTTATGGGTTTTTTATCACTATTCACTAATTACAAAACATTGTAGGTGTTTTTTGTGCATGGACAACTCTTGAAAAGAATATGGAGCAATTCCAAACAGCAAAAGTTTGAGAGATTTAAAGGCAATGTGCTCCTTTTTAAAGTGAAGTGTCAAGGGGAGTTGCTTACATGTATCTTTACCTTAACCTTGCTGAGTCTTCATTTTGTTTCACTATTGTCGTAGCCCATTATTTTATGGGGCAACTAGCCACGTTTTAAAAATAATACAAAATATTTTGTCTCTTTTTGCAGGTCAAGAAGCGGTACTATGACAAGGTCACTGGTGTCTCATCATTCAAAATCACCTGGACATCTCAAGCTTCAGCCAATCAGAGGGCCGGACGTGCAGGGCGGACAGAGCCCGGACACTGCTACAGGTCAGTCTGGTTTACACTGTTTTTGTTTTCTTGTGTTTTTTAAAAGGTGGTTTCTGTCAATGTATTTCCATAATTCATGGAATTAACCTTGCTTTTGAAAGAAACTGAGTTTACTAGCCAAGACGCCTTTTTTTCTTTTTCTTTTCTTTTCTATTAAAAGTTCTTCTTTTGTCATACAAAATTCTCCATGGTCAAGCCCCTACATATCTGTCAGATTTGATTTCCTTACGTTGTGCTAGTTCTATAAGACCTCTTCGATCATCATCAACCTTGCAGTTAACCCTTGGACCTCGTACTGTGACAAGATATGGTGACCGAGCTTTTTCTGTAATTGCCCCTATCCTTTGGAACAAATTACCAGCGCATATTCATAATGCTCAATCCCTTGATCAGTTTAAGACCTTGCTGAAAACGCACCTTTTTAATTCATGAATGTTATTCTTCACGGGCTCAGTTGTGAGTCGGTCAAAGGAGGTGCACACCATCTTATTCCTTGTTTGTTTGTTCTTATGCCTGTTTATTATTGTTATACATGTATGATTTATTGATAAATGTTCTGATTTATTTATTTTTTGTATTCACTATAAGTTTTGGTTGGTATTTATTTTGTAGACAGACCATGGTGCGCTTAGAAACATCCGTATTAAGCGCCTAATAAATGTTGTGTATTATTATTATTATTCTTTTTTTGTGGGCGCTTGTTTTTATAGGTTTCTTTTATTTAGCAAATACAGTTGTTTAAAAGCCTAGTTTGTACTTCAAACGAAGCAAATTTCTGAGGTAGTGATGCGAATGCAAATCAATTATAGCAGAACAAGGTTAGCTTGCTGTGCCGTATGTGTGCCAATTAGGTTATGCTGTTCACGAACCAGGTTTCCATGGATATTGTCATGTAAACAAGGTGTAAACACAGATTGTCTTACCAGGTACACTGGAAGAGGATTGCGAAAGCCACGATGTATGTTTTTTCTCTCTCCCATGTGGGTGCAAACACTTGTGCTATTACAGGGACTTGCTGGGATTGGGGGTGGGGGCGTACAGGAACCTGCTGGATGGGATGGGGGGAGGGGGGGTCAGTGACCTACTTTGGATCAGGGTGGGGGTTGGGTTACAAGGGCCTGCTGGGAAGGGGAGGGGGTTTATTGACCTGATGGGGATCAATATGGGGTAGGGGTGCACCCCATAATCACCCTGGGTTATAAGTGCCGGGGGGGGGGGGGGGGGTCAGTGACCTAATGGGGATTGGGATAAGGTTAGGGTTGGGCCTTCTCAGGAGGAGGGGGGGGTTCAGTGACCGTTAAGGTGGGGATAAGGGCCAGGGGTCGTAAGTTTTAGGGTTAATTTCTCTCTGCCAAATAGATATGCAAAGAAATTCAAATAAATTCCAATACTAGAGGAAATCTTTTCTATAATTTAGGGTCAAGTATCATATTTGTGCTATTTTCAGTGTTAACAAAAATACATGGAACTTGGCAGCCATGATTGGTTTGAAATAATGAATGATTGGAAATTAATGACATTGTTAGTGGGGGGAGCGGTTTATTTGATTGCCATCGGAAACATGAATGTGGCTGCCACCTTAGGAGGGCTAAGAAAAAAGTTAAAATTATTATGTAATACAGATGGACAGGAAACTTAAACAACACTGTGATCTTCTAAGGCAAAAAGAAGTATTTGTCGCACTTTACCTTTATTACATATAGCACATTCAGTCAACAGTATTACACAGACTCACAAATTAGCATTACAAATTAACTAAGGGTTGAACGAGGAAAAATTGAATTGAGCGGGATTTGAACCTGTGACCTCTGGATTAACGTGCTGGCAATCTACCTGAGCCATCTTGTCATAATGTTTGCAGTCTCCCTATTTTGTCAATATCTTTGTTGTTCGGACAAGCAAGTCAAACCTGTTTGGCCAAAACCAGGCATTTCTTGCTAAAACCCCAAACTGGGTTTGTTTGCAGATCAAGTAGATTAGAAAAAAAGCTTTTAAATAACACCTACATGTTATGAGGTGAGTATTTCTCAAGATAAAGAACAATGTTTCAGGTTTCTGCCCTTTTAATTCCATTTATCTATTTCTGAGCTATGCCTGGTTTTGCCTTTGGGTGTCCACCTTGTGACAATAGTTTTGTTAAAGTTTTGTACGCAGATAACAGTTTCACTACAATTCACACGCATAAGTGGTTCCATGCAAAACTGTTGTACTCGGGTTAGTTTTGGTCTCAAATTATCTCATTGCAATAGACCGACCCATTAAGCCCCGCCTCCTTACGAGTTGACCAATCACAGCCGCGAAACCCGATCACCATTAGTGCAAAGATCACCAAACGGCTCAAATGGTGATCAGATTTCGCGGTTGTGATTGGTCAATGAGAAATGGGCGTGGCTTAATGGATCGGTGAATAGAATGTGCTTGTCAAACATTGAAAACCTGTTAAAATGCGCATGTTTGTTTCCTTCGTGCGTTAAATTAATGTACGTTGGACCAAAGTGGTCCCCGAAACGTTTGAACGGTCTATTACAAAAGGCTGTTTTTACTGATACAACAATTAAGCACAGAAAGAAAATAAAGTTTAAATGACTGCCATCATAAACGTAGGTTACACCTTGCATATTACTGCATGGGTTGTGTTATGTACATGTAGATTGACAACTTTACACACTATCATTTCTTTTGCTCACTTTAAGAAAAACAACAGCATTGTTGATTATACACCAAAAACCCTAATGGGTTCAATCTAAAAACTCACTGACTATTAAGTTTCAAACCATCACCAATCCTCAAAAGAAATATTTGTGTTAAATTAAATACTATCAAAGTTGTGGCAATGAAATGTTTTGGGGTTTTTTGGGGGGCAAACAAATAGTGTTAGTTCTTTTTTCCAGTGATGTAACTCAATATAACCAAAATGACACGTAGACCCAAAAGTCACACTTGGTTATTGTGATTGTGGCTATGCAAATAAATAAGCACACGTGTGAATGCGCACAAATCCCATAAAACAAATTGAACCGGTTTTTTGTATTGTTTGATGAAATTTTGAGAGGTAAGTTGGAGGGTGTTTTTTCTAGAAAGTTAAAGAACTTAAATTAATTTACTTTTCTAAAATTTAAAGTTTCGTGGCCCGATTTTGCAGAAATAATTTTTTAAAGAAGTTTTTTCTCTGAATGAGTTTTGACAGATGATGCTGTTTCAAAGTGAAAAAACATACAAAAACTTTCGCATATGCCAAGGGCCATGCATAAAATACATTTAACATGCAGAATTGTTTGTACAATGCAAATGGATGTGAAATGATGTTGAAATTTAGACAATAATTTGTCTATGTTTTTTACTTATTAATTAACAAAACAATTTTTTGTGCAATACCTTAAATGAAGGCTTTTAACTTTTCCTAATCTATAAAAGTAGCCATTTAGATTTAAATATATATTTTCAGGTCAATTCGGCTAAAAATTTGACAAAGCATCTATACTGATTTGAATGACTACTTGTGAAGTGTCTATTTAGCAACACAACATTTTACATCCATCAAACATGAAAATTGTGCAATTTTTGTTTAAAGTGAATTGTATTACATAGTGACATACAGAGTGTGAGTCCCAGTCTTGACACTTTTGTCAATAAGCAAGACACTTGCCCATTGTTACTTTGTCCTTCGGATGGGACATAAAGCCGTTGGTCCGGTGTCAGTTGGCATGGTTGGGTAATGCACATAAAAGAACCAAGTTGACTTATTGTTAATAAGAGAAGGGATTTGCCCCAGTGTTTCTGGTATGGTTGGCTGGGTATTGCACCACACCACCTTGTAAACCATTGGTACAATGTAAATAAATCTTATATTTCGAACGTAGCTCCGGACATTTAAAAAAAAAAATCTCATGAGCACTTTGAGACGCCCTTGGGTGTAATAAAGCGCTGTATAAGAACTGCTTATTAATATTACTATTATAATTGTTATTATACATATAAATCAAATTTATAACATTTAAAAGTTTGCTACAAGTAGAGTTTCGCTTCATACACATTTAGACTGTAATCAAACACAATTTTTTGTTTACACATTGAACAAAGCTATTTGCAACCACAAGTGATACGACTTTCAATAAGAATGAAAATAATCTTTTGCACATACTCTTTTAAAGTATCGAAAAAATTGCCTGTTGTTAAAAAAATAGCTGAAAAACAAACAATGCAATAATTTGTTTTCCTATTGACTGACATTTCAATATCATATACTATTCTAAGCCAGCCTCAATGGGATTTCATTGGTGAATGCATTCCACTCTATGTTGAGTCATCATCCAAACGTTTGGACTTGGTTAAGATTGGTATGCCTATTCAAATGATAAGCAATTTATATTTGCCCTTCAGTAACATACTGTAAAAATTGAGATACATTTCTTGATATGATTTATACAATTTGGAACCATAAAGATTTAGTACATTTTTATTTTCATGCTGCATGACTTGAGGGAGTAGGGGAGTTGTCTCCAGTATCCCCACTGTACACCATGGGCCAAGGGAGGAGTAACATAATAGTATTGACCATTGAGGAAAGAATAAAGACAGTTATTAAACTCAGTAATTTACTGAGCGGCAGTTAGGATCAGAGTGGCAGTAACTCACACAAATGAGAGGAGATTTATAAAGTATCTGTCGGTATGAAACCTGTTGCAAGGCTTTATTTTCAGCAGAGAAAAACTCTCTTGGTCAGAAGATGGCTTGATAAATGTTGCTCATTTGCTGATGCGACATCCACCTGAAGAAAGGCACAGGCCAGAACCCATGCCAGTTGGAGTGCCATAACAATCTCTAACTGTGTTTACGCTTTCATTCCACGCAGAATAATTAGTGACTTGTGTTTAATCGAAAAACAGTTGCAACGACATAAAAGTTTGCAACAGCCTTCGTTGCAGATGCAAACCTGATGCTGTGTTTTACTGGAGCTGTGAAGAATACTATCTATCCATCCCACTCCCCAAGCTCTAAACATGGCACAATCTGATTGGTTCACGTATTCACCCCTCTCCCAAGCTCTAAGCGTGGTATAATCTGATTGGTTCACGTATCCAATCCCACTCCCAAGCTCTAAACATGGCACAATCTGATTGGTTCACGTCATAGACGCGTTCACGCACCCAGCCTATACATACAGGGGTTTTGTCATTTTATGTACATGTATCTTCTGCTGTCCATATTGATTTTACCCGAGATAACAATTTGAACAAGATTTTTAAAAATAGGTTAATATTTATCTGTGCTTACTTCTATTGTGTCTTTGACTGCAGTTTTAAGTACCCATTCAGTTTCCAAAAAGTGATACGTTCCCATGGCGATTTTGACAAAGAGTGGCTTAATTGACGACCAGGTTTGCAAGCCAAGGACAATATTAAGTTTGCCACAAACTGCTGTAATGTATATCTTTTTTGCTTATTAGAGACAGGGCCCTCTTTCATAGAGCTGCTAAATCACAAAAGTAGCTAAGCATAATGAAATAATGCCTACTAGAGTAAGGGTACCAGCAAAAATACCATGCGACATGCACCCTCTGATACTGGTATCCTGCTTAGTTTTTGCTTTGCAGAAAATAGTTAAGCAGTATTTTCTGCTTTACTATTTTCTACTTAAACATTATGAAAGTTTGCTCTCACTATTCTTTAAAAGAAACAATTATTGCTCCTTTTACTCAGAAATTGCAATTCAGAGTTTTCTACTAAAAGCTTTGAAACAAGCACAAGAAGTGAACCAAATACCCTGTTTTTCATATAAGGATAACTATAAACCACATGTATACATAGATCCTTGTAATTTGATTGGTGGAACAGGCATCCCATACTGCAGCTATACTGTAGCTAAACTCTAAAATTTTATATTGGTGTTACCGCAAACCAATATTACATGTATCTATATAAATTGACAACTTTACACGCTATCATTTCTATTGCTCACTTTAAGAAAAAGAACAGCATATTTGATTATACACCAAAAACCTGATGGGTTTCAATCTAAAACCTTACTGACTATTTAGTTTTATACCATTTCCAATCCTCAAAAGAAATATTTATGTCTTAAATACTATCAAACTTGTGGCAACAAAAAAATAAATTGTAAGTGTTTTTCAAATTCTTTTATTGCAAACAAATAGTTTTAGTCATTTTGTGTTAAGTGATGTAACTCAATAAAACCGAAATGACACGAAGACCCAAAAGTCAAATTTGCTTATTGTGATTGTGGCTATGCAAATAAGCACACGTGTGAATGCGCACAAATCACGTTAAAAAATTGACTCAATTTTTTTTGATTTGTTTGATGAAATTTCAAGTGGTTAGTTGGAGGATGTTTTTCTTGAAAACTAAATGATCGAAATAAGTTTATTCTTCTAAAATTTAGAGATGCATGGCCCGAATTTGCCGAAAAGAAAGTTTTTTAAAGATGTTTTTCTCTGAATGAATTTTGACAGATGATGCTGTTTCAAAATGCATGTAAAATGCAAAATTGTTTTAAAGTGGCCAATGGATGTGCGATCATGTCAGAATTACGAAGATTTACTAGAATTATTATTATTTAACTTTTTAATTAACTACCACTTTTTTGTGCAATACCTTAAATGAAAGCTTCTAACTTTCCATAATCTATAAAAATACATGTAGCCATTTAAATTTAAATATACATTTTCAGGTGTAATCGGCTAAAATTTGACATAGCATTTTCACTGATTCTAAATAGAAAAAATGCTACCGAAATATGTAATATCCATTGTCTATCCATCTGTTGATGACTATTTGTGGAGTGTCTATTTAGCAGCACAACATTTTACATAAATCAAACGTGAAAATTGTGCAAATTGTGTTAATAAGTGAACTGCACTACATAGTTACATATACATTGTGCATATTGTGGCTGAGCAATCGACTCATGCCCTGATGTTTTCTGATCAGCAGAGTGTGGGGTTCAAGTCCCGGTCTTGACACTTGTGTCTTTACGCTAGCCATTTGAACCATTATTGCTGCGTCCTTCAAATGGGACATAAGCTGTAGGTTTGATGTGTTGTGAAATGCACATAAAAGAACCCAGTACCCTTATCATTAAGAGAAGGGGTTCATCCCGGTGTTTTCTTGTATGGTTGGTTGCAGATTGCACCACAGCACCTTGCAAACCGTTACATGGTGCTTTGTGAATAATTGTGTCTTACATTTTGAACTTAGCTCTGCATACCTTGTAGACAAATAACAAGCACTTTGAGACGCCCTCAGGTTTGACAAAGCGCTATATCATAAATGCATTATTGTTATTATTTTTTAATATTCATGTCAATCAATTTTATAACATGGAAACATTTGCTATAAGTAGAGTTTGGCACCATGTACACATTTTGTCTGTACTCAAACACAATTTGTTAAACATATTGAACAAAGCTATTTTCAACTACAAGTACATGCTACAAGTGACACTACTTCCAATAAGAATAAAAACATATCTTTAGTGCAAGCTCTTTTAAATGATCGAAAGTATCGCCTGCAAAGCAAAAAAAATCACAAACAAAAACAAAACAATTGTTTAACCTACCTACTGTCTGACCTTTCAATATCATTTACTGTTCTAAGCCAGCCTCAATGCGATTTCATTTGGTGAATGCATTCCACTCTAGGTTGAGTCAACATCCAATTGTTTGGACTTAGTTAAGATTGGTATGCCTATTCCATAGTATTTGGTACCATCCAGGTTAATCAAGATTTAGTAAATTTTTATTTTCATGCTGCATGACTTGAGGGAGTAGGGGGATTGTCTCCAGGAGTGCCACTGCACACCATGGTAATTAAGAAAGTATTGAGTTAATTGATAGTATTGACCATTGAGCAAAGAATCATGACAATTATTAAACCACCAACCTGCTTTGTACCTTTCTGCACAGTTACCATAAATGGTTCCATCATTGTCTCTGGCTGCAGTTGAGAATGGTATCCCTTTGTGAACATTGAGGGAGTCCAAACCTGCTGTACTGAGTCTGGTTTCGTAGGAATTGTATTGAAGAGTGTAATAGTTACCAGTTATCTGGAACCCAGAATATATGGCCCAAGCTCTAAAGTTATTCCAGTCTTGTAAGTCAACTCTAAGCCGCCAAGTGAGAACAGACTCGGTCAAGATGCGCAAGTTCTCATTTCCGAGCCAGAATTCACCTGACAAGCTGCCAAATCCTGCGCGGTACTCATTCCAGTTGCGGTCAAAGTTTTCTTGGCCATCTTGTCGTCTCTGAAAGACGATCCATCCTCCACCGTCTGTTTCCATGTCACAGTAGACCTTCAGGCCATCACTGAATCCAGCAGGATATATTGTGTAGACACCACTGTCCACCATACCTGCCTCAAGAAGCTTCTGGCAACTGTCCCTGTTAATGTTGTTAAAGGGGACAGTCAAGAGTGGTGTTTCAGCCTGAGAGAAGAGAGGGGTGTCCAAATCGCCATCGTAGTACCAGCTGCCATAGAGGGTTTTGAAGTCATCAGGATACTGCGCTCTGGTCACATTGTACAGTTTGCAGAGTTGATTGTTGATGTAATTTACTGAGCGGCAGTTAGGATCAGAGTGGCAGTAGCTCACACAGATGACAGGAGATTGATAACATATCTGTCGGTATGAAACTTGTTGCAAGGCTTTATTTTCAGCAAGAAAAAACTCTCTCTTGGTCAGAAGATGGCTTGATAAATGTTGCTCATTTGCTGATGTGACAACCACATGAAGAAAGGCACAGGCCAGAACCCATGCCAGTTGGAGTGCCATAACAATCTCTAACTGTGTTTACGCTTTCATTCCAAGCAGAATAAACAGTGACTTAAGGACATACAAGTTTGCGATGACATTGAAGTGCAAACCAGATACTAATTTCCAGTGGAGTAGTAAAGGGTATTTATCTTCCAGCTTTAAAACATGGCACACTCTGATAGGTTATGCTTGTCAGTCTAGTCACACACCCAGCCTCTACGCAGTGAGGTGTCACCACTGTACCTTCAATTGTTTACATAGATTTTACACTTTCAGTACTTGTTGAACAAAGCGAAAAAACATGTGGAGTTAATGCCAGTACCTCAGTTTTTCCCACGTTTCCATTTTCCCAAAATTAATGCGTTCCTATGGAGATGTTCACGAAGGGTGGCTTGTCATAATTGAATGAACTGTCATCAGTTGAGCTCATAAACTGATGTGACAACCACCTGAAGAAAGGCACAGGCCAGAACCCATGCCAGTTGGTGTGCCATAACAATCTCGAACTGTATTTACGCTTTCATTCCACGCAGAATAAACAGTGACTTGTGTTTATCGAAATACAGTTGCAACGACATAAAAGTTTGCAGCAGCCTTCATTGCAGATGCAAACCTGATGCTGTGTTTTACTGGAGCTGTGAATATAAATATCTATCCATCCCACTCCCCAAGCTCTTAACATAGCACAATCTGAGTGGTTCACGTCATAGACGGTTCACGAAGCCAACATCTACATACAGGGGTTTTGTCATTTTATGTAATGTATCTTCTGCTGTCCATATTGATTTTATGCATGATGGAGTTTTAACTTATAGATTTTTAAAAAAAGGGTTGATATTTATCTGTGCTTACTTCTATTGTGTCTCAGACTGCAGTTTTAAGTATCCAATTGCTTTCCAAAATTGTTATGTTCCAATGTTAATTTTGACAAAGGGTGGCTTAATTGACGACCTGGTTTGCAAGCCAAGGACAATATTAAGTTTACAACAAACTGCTGTAATGTATATCTTTTTTGCTTATAAGAGACAGGGCCCTCTTTCATAGAGCTGCTAAATCACAAAAAGTAGCTAAGCATAATGAAATTATGCCTACTAGAGTAAGGGTACCAGCAAAAATACCATGCGACATGCACCCTCTGATACTGGTATCCTGATTAGTTTTTGCTTTGCAGAAAATAGTTAAGCAGTATTTTCTGCTTAACTATTTTCTACTTGAACATTATTAAAGTTTGCTCTCACTATTCTTTAAAAGAAACAATTATTGCTCTGTTTTACTCAGAAATTGCAATTCAGAGTTTTCTTCAAGAAGTGAACCAAATACCCTTTTTCACGTAAGGATAACTATAAACCAAATACATGTACATGTACATAGATCTTTGTAATTTGATTGGTGGAACACTCGTCACATACTGCAGCCATACTGTAGCGAAACTCTTAAATTTAATATTGGTGTCCAATATAGATAGTTATTGTACGCTTCCCAGCTTCACTTTAAAGAGGAAAGGAAATGACCAATTCAATTTTGTGATATATTCATTTTCCATTAGAAAGAGTCCGGGGGAAAAATTAGAATTCTCTCACCTCTCGATAAATGGTGTAAAAAATTACACAAGTCTCCAACCTCAAGTTAAAATGGTGTAAAATGCCAATGTATTTGATACCTTTCAGTGCAAAATTTGTCAACATCCAAAACATTTGATGACATCAGTCTGAGAAAAATTTGTCTCTGTTTTTTGTTCGGGGATGTTTTGGTTTTGCAATGGAAGGGTATTAAATACAATGGCATTTTACAGCATTTTAACATGAGGTTGGAGACTTGTAATTTTTTCCCAACTCACATGAGGACTCTATCTATTGGAAAAAGAGTAATAAATGGAACTTTACGTTTCCCTTCCACTTTAACATCTTTCCCTGCATGTTTGCTGCAACTGACAATGATTGAATGCATTTGAAATATTGAATGCATTTCTTTCACGCATTGTTGCAGATTATGATCACTGTGAGATATCTGGGTTTCCAGATTTCTCTCATTCTGCGACGGTGCACTCTTATATGCATCCAATATATATGTATAACGTCTTTGCCAATGGTATTATGACCTTGCAGTGCATTACCGATGGTAAGTTGTTCCGCAACGGCAACTATAAATAGGTTAATAAGTATTGATTGAAGGTGTGGATCTGGGGTTGGCTTCAGGTAGACTGCCATTGTTCTTGGTTAAACAACAACGAAAACAATTATTGAGCTGAGATGAAAACAACTTTTTCCCTTGCATAAAATCAGAAAACTGAGACTAAAAAGTCTATTAAATCCTATACCACTTGTAAATGTAGGTCAGCCCTTGTAGGAAATAAAAATTTACTATTTTTATCCAAGAAGCAATTATCATGCCTGCAGATTGATAAATAGATGTGTTTGTGTGATGGTGGGTGGAGTGGGGGTAGGGGTTCCAGAGAGGTGCTGTGATAAGGGGGGGGGGCTTCATAGTCTGTGTCCCCGCAAAGATTGAGGTAATTTTCTATTCAGAGGTGAGTTTCTATTCACCAAGGTCGATCCGAGGAAAACAGTGGTAAACATTCCAGGGCTAGAGGTCATTATTGCAATTTGGTGTCAACAAATTCAGATTGCATTTTATTCTTTTTTCTTTAATAAGAAAAATACAATAGTGCCATAGAAGCTGAGAAACACTTTATAAAGTTGTGTGTGCTTGGCCCTGTTCTGAAATAATCATTTGGGCTATTATCAGTATTCCATTTTAAAACATTTAGGTTAGTTTCATAATAGTTTTTGCAAAGGGGTGCAGGAATTGTTATGGGTGATGACGCCAGCTAAACTTGGTAGATCAATTCCTGTAAAATTTGAAGGACATGTCTTGCTTTTGAAGAATATGTGATGTGCAGTTTTTTCTTACAAGGTTGGCTTCGATGCAATGACAAGAAAATTATTTACTGTTAAGTTAAGATTGGTTTATTTTGCTGTTAAAGTTTTAAAATATATTTTCCCAAGCCTAAAAGTACATAAATATATGCAACCTTAATTTAGTAATAGTAGCTGACACACGTAAGGATTGCAGTTGACTGTCCTATAGTTTTTAGGATACTGTCCCAGTTTGCCGTTTTTAGGGTCAAATTTTCACCATGAGGAAGGTTTGTGTTATTGCTTGGTTGTGCAGTGTATGAAAGACATTCAGATAACTGTTTCACAAAGCACTTAAGAGACCAAAGTCTGAGACAACAGAATGTGAGATTTATGTTGTTTGTCAAAGTTTGTTGTATACAGGTATGCAACTTTTCATCACTTTAGCTGACTTCCTCTTAAAAAAAAACATTGCCATAGAAAATCGAAAACACCGTACAAAGTTGTGTGTGCTTGGCCATTTTGTTAAACTATTTTTTTCTTCTGCAACAGAATTCCGCACTAATTACATCATTTTTGTAAAAGTATCGGTCTCTCAGACAAACATCCCACCACTTACATGATCACAGCATCTTTAACACTCAAAACTTTACTAGGAGTGTGGCTAGTTCATGCGAATATACATAAAACATGGACATGTAACTGCGCATATGTTAGTGAAATTTTAAACTCCTGTCTGGGATCTAGGTACCTAGTTTCCATTTTTAGCATTAGTGCTGAGTGCTATTACAAAGTTACAAGTCTTTATACATGTATATATACTTTTTAATTGTATGGCAAAAGGATCAGATTTTTTTTAAATTTCTAACTGCTGCCACAAGATCACTTGTATATAATTGTAGTTATATATATTTGTAAAAAATTATTGACCCTCCTAAAACTCTGCCCGATGCGTTTTGGAAAGACCAACGAGTTGGAATTAATGAGCAGCACGAGGCTAGCTTGCACAAGGCTAGCAGTGTCTGTGAGGGTGATAGAGAAGTTATGTGTCAAATTACGCTGTTTATGGACCAGGTTTCCATGGATATTGCCGTGTAAACAAATAATTTTATAAAACAGTTTAGCAATAAATTTCTGCTTAAACAGGTTTTTATGAAATTGGGTCACGGTTACCAGCCAAATAATTTATAGCGACTCGTCCCTAGCTGACAAATGTAAGGAAACCATCCTTTTTTTAATTTTTTTAAGGTAATGTTCTAGTGTGCCATTTGAGGGCCAAATTTTCACAATGGGGAAGGATTTGGATCATTGTCTGTAACGGTTGTGCAGTGCATGAAATGCACTTGAATATTTGTTTCACAATGCACTTTGAGATCAAAGTCTGACACTACAAAATGTAAGATGTCTGTTATTTGCTGAGAGTTTGTAATAATACAGGTACATGTATGCAATTTTTCAGCTGATTAGCTGACTTCCTCTAAAAAATAGAAATACAATAGTGCCATAGAAAACTGAAAGACACTGAATTGTACAAAGTGGTGTGTGCTTGGCCATTTTAAAAATTACCTTTGTCTTCTGCAGTCAACAAGTTGAATGTCTTTATACATGTTCATGTATGAATGTTTTCAAAGTGTACAGCAAATGGATCTGAATTTGTTCACATTTCTAACTTTTACCACAAAATGACTTGTAGGCCTTTCTAATTGTAGTTATATGTATTTGTTTACTTGTGACTCTTTTAAAACTCAGCCTGGTGTGTTTTGGAAAGACCAACGAGTTGGAATTAATTAGCAGCACGAGGCTAGCTTGCACAAGGCTACATGTAGCAGTGCCTGTGACGGTAATAGAATAATTATGAGCCACATTACGCTGTTAAGGGACCAGGTTTCCATGGAAATTGCCATGTAAACAAATAATATCAATATAGAATGCCTGACCATTTATCCTGAAAGGAGATCGTGAAGGCCACATTGTCTTTTTGTTTTCTTATGGCACCATGTGTGCTCACAGCTAGCTTCAAGACTTAAAGGCAGAGTATACCTTCAGTTATTGGAACCTTTTCATTGTTTTAATCCTATACAAATGTAGATATTTACAATAAAACTATCCTGTGAAAATTTCTTTTCAAAAGATGGCCGCGTTTTTGAGATTTCGCCGGGAAAAAACAGAGCGAATATGTCCATGCAGGAAGAATAATCCCTAATAGGAATACACAATCTGAGAACAAATTCGGGGGCATAACAACTAATATATTTTTAAATAACCACATTACTTCGAAGTGAGATGTGTCTCAAAATGCTTCATTTTATCCCAAGCTGCTGTAGACTTCTAACCCTTAAGTTTTTTATTGCAATTAATTTTAAGATTGATTACCATACGTATACCTTCCCTTTATTAAAGCACATGTACAACTTTGGTATCCGCACTTTATGTGACCCAACAGATACATGAAGTAACAAACCTTCAAATGTATGAAAACAAAGACTCAGTCGGTCATTGGGATCCTGACATAGTGAAATTAAATCTTATGTGTTTCAGCTGTTTTAAAACATCAAACTTTGGCTGTGACATAAAAAAATTATTGTTTCATTCATTGTTCAAAAACTGTACCTTTTCAGACAAAAACATTTCAAGAAAAAGTATCCAACATAACGTGTAAATCTGTTTTTAAAAAATGAAAAAATCAGTCTTACCAATGCTGTGTTTACTCTTCAAGGGGAATGTATACGTTTGGTAATCACTTTGAAATCTGATGTCAATACAAACAAATTGGTTAGAAGCCTACAGCAGCTTTCGATTGTATAAAGCATTTTGAGACACATTTCTTATCGAAGTAATGTGGTTATGGAAAAAGATCATTCGTTCTGCCCTAAATTTTTATTTGAGAGCTGGTACTGTCAGAAACGCTTCTCAGATTGTGTATTCCTAGGAATTATTCTTCCTGCTTGGACTACCTTTTGAAATTAAATTTTCACAGGTTACATGTAGTATAAATCTACATTTATATAGGATTAAAAGCACATTCTTGGTTTGATTCTGTTTACAAAACCGATGGGGGTGCCACTAAAACCCAAACGATGGAGAACAAAGAGAAGTCATTGGCTCTGCGGGTTGACAAAACAGTCCGTGTGTCTGCCGGGGGGGGGGGGGGGGGGGTCTTGGGAGGTAGCTGAAACAAACTTTCACTGCACAATTCTTCTTAGCTGATTTAAGGCTGGGTGAAGTTTTTTTATTTAGTTATTTATTTGTATTTGTATAATTAATTTGTTGTATTTGTGGTGGTTGGGGTTGGGGTTTGGCAGTTGTAAACTACCCATTGACACCAAGTACTTTTAACAATAGACAGACCAAGCACAGTCTTGGTTCAAAACCCAAACAACGGAAAAACTAAGAGAACTTCTTGGTTCACCGGATTGACAAACAGTCTGTGTGTGTCCGTGTTGGGGGTGGGGGGGGGGGGGATATGAGGAGGGAGGGATGGGGGAGGAGGGTGCAGGGTCTGGGTTCCAATAAGTTTGAGATTATCTTCTACTCATTTAAATCAATGTGATAAAACAGTAGTAAAGATTCCACTACTACGGGGGTCGTTATTGCAATTTTGGTGACAGCATATCATATATTTTGACTATTTTTTCAACATTTTATTTCAAAACATTTATGATGCTGAAAAAATTTGTTTGATTTATAAAGTATCAAAATAAAGACATCAGGTATTATCCCATCCTTTGAGTCACTGGATAATTTTTTTTCAATTGGGGTGGGGGACATTTCTATATGTATTGCCTGTAGAATGGTTAAAATGGCTGCCATCCATGGGCTAAGGATGCAGTCCAACTTATTATCATTTTCACAAAATCTTCAATTCTCTGAAAAAGATGTAACCAGGATAAAACATACAGTTGCCATGGCAGCAATAGGTGCCCCTTACTTGCTGAGTTCAGAAAGTTGCAGGGAACATAAATACATTCAGCTTCATCAAGAGACCATAAGAATTTATTTAGCACTGTACTTTTATTACTCAAAACACACTCTATTAGTCAACATTATGATAACATTCACAAATTAGCGTTTAAAATTTGCCTCTATCAAACAAAAGAAAAATAACTTTGGCTAGTTGAATCTTTAAATACAATAGTGCCATAGAAAACTGAAAAACACTGTACTAAGTGCTTGGCCAATCTTGTAATTATTTTTATTTTCCTGTGTCATAATACAAAGCTGCATGTCTTTATTTGTGTGAATATGTTTTTTAAGTGTCGGCAAAATGATCTAAATTTGTTCTTATTTCTAACTGTTTCAACAAGATGACATAATTGTTTGAAAACATAAATACATTCAGCTTCATCAGAAGACCTACATGTAAAGAATCTATAGCACTGTACTTTTAGTACTCAAAACATACTCTATCAATCAACATTATGATAACATTCACAAATTAGCATTTAATATTTACATCTGTCAATCCAAAGAAAAATAACTTATGCCAGTTGCAGGGTTCTGCCCAGAATTTGTTTAGTGCCGGAAATTCCGTTGTATTAAACGCTGTAGAATAGGGTTCGCAACATGATGAAACTGGTATCATGTTATTCCAAGCGTAAAGCTATAATCAGCGTGACTGGAAACCATTGCAAAATCAATGCGGGTTTCGTGCGTTGGATTGTACATCGTACAGGCGGGAGGAATGCTCGATCCTGGATCATTAAAATAGACTCAAACCAAAGAAGTAGGCTACTCGAAACTTTGGATAAAACTGTTTACTGGTAAATAATTTGTTTTACACGTTCAAAATATTTTGAAGGAAATGGGCAAAAAAAAGGGAAAATGTGTGGTGGTCGGAAAAAGAAAAAATTATGCGAGTGCCGGTCGGGGAATCATGAGTGCCGGTCGGGTTTTCCGGCACCGACCACCGTGGGCAGAACCCTGCAGTTGAATCTTTAAATACAATAGTGCCATAGAAAACTAAAAACACTGTACTAAGTGCTTGGCCATTTAAAAAAAAAAATGTTTATTTTTCTGTGTCATTACAAAGTCGCATGTTTTTGGCAAAATGATCTAAATGTTTTCTTATTTCTAACTGTTTCCACAAGATGACATGTATAACTGAATGAAAACATAAATATATTCAGCTTAATCAAGAGAACAAAATAATAAATTTAGCACTGTACCTTTAGTATTCAAAACACACTCTATCAGTCTACAATATACCAATTTACAAATTTGCATTACATTACATTTATCAATCCAAAGAAGAAAAACAATTCTTTGGCCAGTTAAATCTTTGGCCATGCTAAAGAGGGCTTAAGGGCTAGATTGAAAAGAACAATTTATCTTGAACTATTTGTGACCCTCTATGCCAGAAACAAGCGCTTCCTTCAAAAACTGAAAAGCTACATGTAGGTTTACACGTAGTTGCTCATCAAGTAGTTGAGACTATTAGAGATGTGACGCAATAAAGGACTATAAGGTAGAAGTATTTCACAACACATCAATGAGATGTGATGTTAAAAACATCACATAGAATTGGAATAATTGCTGATGTTTTGGTTGTCTGCGCTGTTAATGCTGTTTTTTATCAGAAGTGCCTGTTTTTGCCTGTTTTGGTTTGAGGGCTTCAAACCTTTGCAGATTTATTGTCTTGGGTTTTGCATTTAGAATATAACAAACTTTTACTGCATACATTGCGCTCAAAACTCTAGTTTAAAATTACTTGATGCTACAAAAATTGCTGGAATACAATACAATACAATACAATACAATAAATACATTTATAGAGCGCTCTTACTTTAAATCTAAGATAACCAGCGCTGAACGGAGTCTAGAAGATTAACCAAGTAAAACAGTTAATACAAATCTTATATCCTCTTAATAAAAATTGTATAGTGTCATATAAAACTGAAAAACACTGTCTGAAGTGCTTGGCCATTTTATTTATTATTGTTATTTTCCTGTGTCATTACAAAGCTGCATGTCTTTATACGAGTACTTGTGTGAATATGTTTGTTAAGTGCTGGCAACTTGATCTGAATTTGTACTTATTTTTATCTGTTGCCACAAGATGTATCCAATTGTAGTTATATATATTTGTAAAAAGTTATTGAGCCACTTAAAACTCAGCCTGGTGTGTTTTGGAAAGACCAAGAGTTGGAATTAATGAGCAGCACGAGGCTAGCTTGCACAAGCTAGCTTTACAAGGCTAGCTTTACAAGGCTAGTAGCAGTGTCTGTGAGGGCGATAGAGAAGTTATGTGTCAAATTACGCTGTTTATGGACCAGGTTTCCATGGATATTGCCATGTAAACAAACAATACAAGAATCCTTTGTTAATGCAGGCGGGCGGGGATTTATAATCTGGGTTCCAATAAGTTTGAGGTTAATTTCTACTAATGTAAATCGATGTGAGTAAACAATGGTACAAATTCTATGACTACCTGTCAAAGCTGCCTTTTGCAAATATAATCAAATATTATATTTGGACAAGCTGTACAAGCTGTTTTAGTGCTGTTGTTTTGGTTGTTTGCACTTTTAATGTCGTTTTCAATAGTTCTCAGAAATGATTGTTTTGGTTTGAGGGCTTCAAACCTTTGCAGATTTACTGTCTTAGGTTAAACATTTTAAATAATATAAATAACAATCTTTTATAAATATGCATACACTGCACTCAAAACATTAGTTTAAAACTACTTGATCAAACATCAATGCTAAAAAAAAAACCTTTCTTCTATGCACCCAACAATCTTCATTCCTGTATCTTTTAACTAATAAGAAATTTTATTTCAACCTCTTTTGTAGAAATTACATTGATATTAATTTTTTACTTAAATTCTTTTTCGGTAACACAACATTTATATATATTAATACATCGATTATGAAAATTGTGCAAAAGTTAATTTTGTGTAGGTGAATTGTATTCATAGTTAAAGGCACTGGACATGTTTGGTAATTATCAAAGACCAGTATTGTCACTTGCTGTATTATCCCAACATATGCATAAAATAGTAAACCTGTGGAAATTTGGGCTGAATTGGTCATCGATTTGCAAGAAAATAATGAAAGAAAAAACACCCTTGTTGCACAAATTTGTGTGCTTTCAAATGCCTGAAAAAGGCATCAGGCCTGAAGTCTTTTTCAAATTCAAATATTGGAGGATCCAGTAGGTATTACATGACTTTACCCTTTAGAGACCATTCATGTCTGTTTAATCATCACCATGTGCCTAGATAATGTTTGGTTTGGTTAATATCTCTCAACCAAATATATGTTCAAAAACTTCAGAAAATGTCCAATACTAGAGGAAATCTTTTCAATATTGAGGGTCAAGTATCATACAATGTATATTTGTGCTAATTTCAGTATTAAAAAGATAAATGGAACTCGACAACTAGTGTACATTGTATGATTGGTTTGAAATAATGATTGATTGGAAATTTATGACATTTTTGCATATATACTTCAAACTCAATAATTTTGAGTCACTGTGGTATTTGTGTCATGCCCCGATGTTTCTGATCAGCAGAGTGTGGGGTTCAAGTCCTGGTCTTGACACTTGTATCCTTAAGCTAGCCATTTGAACCATTATTGCTGCGTCCTTCAAATGGGACATAAGCTGTAGGTTTGATGTGTTGTGAAATGCACATAAAAGAACCCATTACCCTTATCATTAAGAGAAGGGGTTCATCCTGGTGTTTTCTTGTATGGTTGGTTGCAGATTGCACCACAGCACCTTGCAAACCGTTACATGGTGCTTTGTGAATAAATGTGTCTTACATTTTGAACTTAGCTCTGCATACCTTGTAGAAAAAAAACAAGCACTTTGAGATACCCTCAGGTTTGACAAAGCGCTATATCAGAAATGCATATTATTGTTATTAGCTGTTCCGACTTACTGTCGGAACAGGTATTGTTTTCGTCAAGATTTTTATTATATTTCTTATACTTGTTTCCGCCTAAATCCCATAGCATTTGCACACGTTTTTTGTATACAGGTAATATCCTAGAGCGTAATACGAAAGAGTGAGATCATTATATCAAATTGAAGCTTAGTAAATAAACTTAACATGTATTGTGATAATTTTTAAAATTCTTAATTAATTAGCCACTTAACAGCGAGGTGAATATTTAATTAGCCAACCTTGTAAGCACCATATCTCAAAAAGTATAGCCCCGATCGTCAAACTTTTTTCAGTTTTAGACTTCTGGTATACTGTAGATGTGCCTTTTGGCCTAAAATTACGGACGACGTCACAATGACGTCATTTATTGCGCATTTTCGCCCGTGTACAAAACAAATGGAAATAGTGAAAACAAATCCGACTTATAGAAACATGATTTTTCAATTAAGCTCAAATTTAACGTCCTAGATTACACAAATGTTTCTTAAAACGAGACAGATTTTATTGACGGTCAGTTTAAAAGCATCAAAACTTATTAAAACATTGTCAGTAGAAAAAAATCCCAAATTCTCAAGCAAATTGAATGCCGTGGGTACTCTGACTACAATTTGATATGTGTTTATTTACGGAATGGAGTCAAATTCTAAACTCGTTCAAGTCCGCGACCCATTTATGACCCATGTTGTTGCGTTTTTTGTAGAGATTCATTACTGTCGCCGACTGACACAATTTTACGTTCATTCACAAGAATCGAGAAGAATATTTTTCTTCAGCGCGTCGAAAGGAAAACCGCTCAGGTCGTTATTCAGATTCAGCGTGAACGTATAGACAACAACCGCCTAGGTTTTTGGACGATCAGCGGGTGCAACTTCTTTGCGCTGGGAAACCCGTTCGCTGGAAAACCACATTTTTAAGGTTCCTTATGCAAACGCATTACTTTGAAAAATCACAATGTGGCGCAAACCAAAATTCATGGCAATACGGCAATAAAAAGAGCTGATTGGGGAAAGGTGAAGAGAAATTACCTTTTTCCATGGACTACAGGCTAGTGTTGGATTTGGGCTGAAAGCCAAAAATAGCAATCGATTCATATCCCATATAAATTTACGTGTTTAGCCTAAAATACTCGATCGGTATTAAAGGGCACACAATTTGTTGCAATTACGATTTTAATTCAGCATTAACCAAGTTTTATAGCCTGCGCTTACGTATTAGCCTGCGCATTTACGGTTATTTTTTGTAAGCGTGTAACTGTTTTTGAAACGGTCGGTTACACAAGTTAAAACCATCTGTTTCATGAACAAAATTTAAAAACCTGTTTAAAAAAAAGGTTTAGTATATTTTATATAAAAAACTGCATATAAGGTAAACACTTTCTGAAACAACCAACATTTACATTTCAAATTTATTTATATCAATCTAAATACAGGGCCCAATTTCATGGCTCTGCTGACCGTAGGCAAAGGATCGGCGCATACGGAAGCAGGTAATTCCGCGCTTATGTCAAGCGTATACACGGGTTAGCATGGAATTTTGTGTGCTTGCGTAGTCCACGTATAGGCGTTCTACGCTTACACAGCTAGCGCAGAAATTCTGTGCTTGCTCGGTAGGCGGAGAATGGTGACCGCAAGCGCAGAATTCAGCATTAAGGGGAGCCATGAAATTGGGCCCTGAAATGATGAGCCATAGAATTGTTACTTTTCAAAGCGTTTTTTCCCCCCTACATACGGACTATAATATACTAACAAAACACTTTTCAACGTTTATCCGAACCGTACAAATGTGAACGTTTAACCGTAAGATCTGTCACTTAACCGTGTAACCGTGTAACCGTCACAGGCTTACGTATAAGCCTGCGCATTCACGGGTATTTTTTTTAAACGTGTAACCGTTTCTGAAACAGTTGGTGACCCGTGTAACAGCAGTTTCATAAACAACATTTCAAGTAAAAACCTGTTTACACAACCGGCATGTGATCAAAAACAATGTGTCTTCATTCTTCATTGCAGCATTTTGACTTTGCGCAATCACCCTGCAAAAGCGAGTATGCGCAATCGAATTGTTGTGGAACGCCCCCTAGCGTTCAATGTTTCTCACAAATATTGCTGCACGCACAGTTGTATTGGAATAACAAAGACTACGAGTCTGTAAATTGGGAATGATATGTGTGTGTGTTTTATGGGATATTGTGCTGTGAAAATTGTGATCACAGTTATTATGGTCAGCATTACGCGGCACTTTTTAAGTGAATTTTTCAACGTTTATCCGAACCGTACAAATGTTAATGTTTAACCGTAAGATCTATCACTTAACCGTGTAACCGTCACAGGTTTACGTATAAGCCTGAGCATTCACGGTTATTTTTGGTCAACATACCGTTTCTGAAACAGTTGGTGACCCGTGTAACAGCAGTTTCATAAACAAAATTTCAAGTAAAAAAACCTGTTTACACAACCTTGCATGTGACCTAATATCCTAAATTGTAAAAATGAAAGAATTAGATCCTATATCAAATTGAACCTTAGTACATAAACTTTACTCTTAATGTAAATTTTTTTTAAATTCTTAGTTAATTAGCCACTTCACAGCGGTGTGAATATTTGATAGCCTATCTTGTAATCTCATATCATATCTCAAGAAGTATACATATAATCCATGGGCATGGGAGATTAGCCTTGGGTAACCGTGACCCCATGTTGACCTTTACTTCCAGGTCAACCGGAAGTGGGACCATATCTCAAGAACTACACAACCGATTTTCAAACTTTTTTCAGTTAGAGACTCCTTGGGCATTGCAGATTAGCCTTGTGTAACCGTGACCCCATGTTGACCTTTACCAAAGGGTCAACCGGAAGTGGGACCAATCTCAAGAACTACACAACCGATTTTCAAACTTTTTTCAGTTAGAGACTCATTGGGCATTGGAGATTAGCCTTGGGTAACCGTGACCCCATGACCTTTACGTCCGGTCTAAACAGGAAGCTCAAAATTTGAGATGATCATATCGATCTGAACAACATGTCATAATGTCGTAATGTTTGTGATTTCTTGTTTATTGTTAAAACATTTTATGAATCAGAAAAACCGGAACAGCTCTGTGTTTGTCCACAAACACCTAATGCCTAGTTATTTTTATTTTCCATGTCAATCAATTTTGTAACAAGGAAAAATTTGCTATAAGTAGAGTTTGGCACCATGTACACATTTTGTCTGTACTCAAACACAATTTGTTAAACATTTTGAACAAAGCTATTTTCAACTACAAGTACATGCTACAAGTGACACGACTTCCAATAAGAATAAAAAATATCTTTAGTGCAAGCTAAAAGTATCTAAAAGTGTCCGACCTTTCAGTATCATTTACTGTTCTATTATTCTAAGCCAGCCTCAGTGGGATTTCATTGGTGAATGCATTCCACTCTATGTTGAGTCATCATCCAAACGTTTGGAATTGGTTAAGATTGGTATGCCTATTCCAATGATAAGCAATTTATATTTGCCCTTCAGTAACATACTGTAAAAATTGAGATACATTTCTTGATATGATTTATACAATTTGGAACCATACAGATTTAGTACATTTTTATTTTCATGCTGCATGACTTGAGGGAGTAGGGGAGTTGTCTCCAGTAGCCCCACTGTACACCATGGGCCAAGGGAGGAGTAATATAATAGTATTGACCATTAAGGAAAGAATAAAGACAGTTATTAAACCACCAACCTCCTTTGTATGTTGCTGCACAGCTACTAAATGAATTGTAATCATAGTCTCTGTCTGCAGTTGAGAATCGCATCCCTTTGTGATGAAGGAGAGAGTCCAAATTACCCGCTGTACTGAGTCTGGTTTCATAGGAATTGTATTGAAGAGTGTAATAGTTACCAGTTATCTGGAACCCAGAATATATGGCCCAAGCTCTAAAGTTATTCCAGTCCTGTAAATCAACTCTAAGCCGCCAAGTGTGAACAGACTCTGTCAAGATGCGTAAGTTCTCATTTCCAAGCCAGAATTCACCTGACAAGCTGCCAAATCCAGCGCGGTAGTCGTTCCAGTTGAGGTTGAAGTTTTCTTGGCCATCTTGTCGTCTCTGAAAAACAATCCATCCTCCACCATCGGTCTCCATGTCACAGTAGACTTGCAGACCCCCGCTGAGCCCGGCAGGATATATTGTGTAGACACCGCTGACCACCACACCTGCCTCAAGAAGCTTCTGACAACTTTCACTGTTAATGTTGGTAAAGGGGACAGTGGTAATGGGGACAGTGGTAATGGGGACAGTGGTAATGGGGACAGTGGTAATGGGGACAGTGGTAATGGGGACAGTGGTAAAGGGGACAGTGTTAAAGGGGACAGTCAAGAGAGGTGTTTCAGCCTGAGAGAAGAGAGGGGTGTCCAAATCGCCATCGTAGTACCAGCTGCCATAGAGGGTTTTGAAGTCATCAGGATACTGCGCTCTGGTTACGTTGTACAGTTCGCAGAGTTGATTGTTGATGTAATTTACTGAGCGGCAGTTAGGATCAGAGTGGCAGTAACTCACACAGATGACAGGAGATTTATAAAGTATTTGTCGGTATGAAACTTGTTGCAAGGCTTTGTTTTCAGCTGAGAAAAACTCTCTCTTAATCAGAAGATGGCTTGATAAATGTTGCTCATTTGCTGACGAGACAACCACCTGAAGAAAGGCACAGGCCAGAACCCATTCCAGTTGGTGTGCCATAACAATCTCTAACTGTGTTTATGCTTTCATTCTATGTATACTTAACAGTGACTTAGGCTTATCAAAAAACGGTTGCAGTGACATACAAGTTTGCGATATCATTGAAGTGCAAACCCAATACTAATTTCCAGTGGAGTAGTAAAGGGTATTTATCGTCCAGCTTTCAAACATGGCACACTCTGATTGGTTATTGATGCTTGTCAGTCTAGTCACACACCCAGGCCTCTACCCAGTGAGGTGTCACCACTTCAGGTACACGTACATCTGCATTTATTGATATAGATTTTACACACTCGGTACGGTAGGATGTCAATTGAAAAAAATTAAGTAGATTTAATGCCAGTTTCTCAGTTTTGCTCACGTTTCCAGTGTCACCAAACTGCAGTTTCAAGGATGCAATTATTATCCCAAAACTCAATGCATTCCCATGGAGATTTTGACAAAGGGTGGCTTAAGTTGACCTCAAAAGTTTGCAGGAGCCTTGCGTAGTAGCTACATCGTATGTTGTGGCAGTTGTTTCTATAAAAGATCTTGTATTGTGCTGTCTACATTTCATCCATTGAATATTGTTAATTTATATTTAAAAGCTTAATTTACAAATTGTAATTGTTTATAGTTTCACTGATTTTGTTTTGTTTTTTTTGTTTTTTTAAGTTTACCTTAATTACTGCCTTACTTTTGAAACCTTTAAGCATTTGAAATAAAAGGTAATTGCAATCCCTTTTCTTGTACACATGCAAACTTGAGCAAGCTGCTACATTAGTAGTAGTCTGGTATCCAAACCAGGACTGCATAGTCTATACCAGGGCTCTGCACAAACCAACGACAAGATTAAATTTGCCATAAACTACCGTAACGTATACCTCTTTTCAAAGTTTATTAAAGTGACTAAAGCATGTACAAACTTAAAATCTTCCTTACCAAAAACAGAGACAAATTACACAGAGGCTGCTTAAGCACTGAAAAGTAGCTAAGCAAAACAAAATTATGCTTACCCGTATAATGATAAGGTTACCAGCCAAAACGCCATGTATGATGTCTTATGAACCCTCTGTGACTGTAATCCGTGCTTATTTTTGCTTAGCAGAAAATGTTTTGTTAAACTATTTTCTGCTTAACTAGCCCTATGAAATTGGGTCTGGTTATCAGCCAAGTATTTATAGTTACTGGTTCCCTTCTAGTTTCTGCTAAGTAAACAAATTTGCTAATGCACCATTTTCTGCTAAGCATTTTCATGAAAGTGGTAACTAAAGACGTGACTATTAGGATTAAATGAAATGGTACTTTGGCTTTTAAGTTTTTGGCCTTTTCTTCTGAAAGCTCTAAAACATAAACAAAAAGACAAAGTGAACCAAAACTCCTGTTTTTCAAATAATGAAAAACATCCTTACCAATGGTGCGACCTTGCATGGTATTATTTATGGCAAGTTTTGTAATTCTGCCACAAAAGCTAAAAATAGCTAAATTAGTATCGATTGGAGGTTTGGACCCTGAGTTGGCTTTATTTAATAACAGTCAATGAGACTGCCATGGTAATGCGGCGACGATCTCTTGGTTTAAAAATAAATAGTTGTAGATTCTTCCATAAACTGTTTTCAAGTTCAAAGAGGTCATTGAGGTTTTTTTGCAACCAAACTTATAGTAATTTATAATATGTGAAAAGATGTTTTCTCTTGTGTTCCAACAAACAAACCCCCAGTGCCTGTTGCACAACAAACATATATGTATAGTTCTTTTTACTTGTAAATTAATATCCCTTTAACACTTCCATATAAATATTTTTTGTTCGTCTCATAAGTCCATAACGCGTCCGTTAATGTTAAGTCTTCACGCATTGTATGGGAACTTCACAAGAGGGCGCTGTACAGGAAGGGTGTGAGAAAGAGAGGGGCGCACCCCTCTAAATAATCTTCCATAGGAACCAATGCTAAATGATAATTATTCAAAAATACTCAAAAAATCGTGTAAGTCTCTCAGCCTCTTGAAAACCAATCAGACATATTTCCGGACAACTAAACTTCAGAATTCTTTTCAATTTTTGGCAGGTCAGCCGTTTGGAATTTTTGCTAACTACCCCAGAAGAAAAAAACACAATTTTTTTTTCCCCCCAAAACCGACTTGCTGCCAGTTTTCGTGAAGCACTTCTCCACTTCCCCGGTCAAATAGGGCCAACTTTAACGCCTAAATTTATCAAGTCTCCTGAAAAGTTGAAGCACAGAACCCCCAGGTTGTGACAGGTTTTTATATTTACACAATCTATTAATTGCATGACCCCCAAAACGTTATAATTAAAAATAAGTTGTGTGTTTACAAATTATGATAAGTAGCTTGGCGCATTAATTCTGGCTTATTTAGTGTGGTGCACCCAGAGGGGAGACAGCATGACCATGCACTACTCTGGCCATCAGTATGCATTGAGTTAGCAATGTGAGCGATGAGAGTGCGGGAAATTTGAAAGTATTTCTGGCGGTAGCCATTGAGAGATAATTTGGCAGAAAAAGTCTGAAACTCTTGTCCCATATGGCTCCTGTGTGGTATCTGGTAATAACTCATCCAATGACTGTTTGTTGTTTAAGTGTGTTTTGAAAACTCAGTCGGCGATGGTCATAATTCATTTTATCATTTTAATGATAAAATGTTTTATACTCAGCACTTACATTCATGCTTGCGTTCCTGCTGCATGCCTAAAAGATTATCCAGTTGTGTCCTGGCCGGGTGCATTAGTTTGTGTACTTGGTCATGTACACCCAATCTGGGCATGCTCAGTTGTGGGTGTGTGTGTTTGTGCAAAAAATGAGCAAGCTGGTTGGTGGCACTATTTATATAGAGTTTGAGGGTCCCTTGATATTGGCAGGCAGCCAATCTCCAGGGGGCGCTATATCCAGAGATAGACGGGAGATAAAAGTTGAATCTTCTTCAGTTTTTAGACAATCAGATTGGTGTATTTCTTTTAAGCGGGAATGTAAGGCGGGAATTCAAGTTAGGGGGTATCACTCTTGTCATAGCTTTTGTTTGAGAAACACTTTCAGCCCTCCGCCTCCCCAGGTCTCCACTCCTGTGTGTGAGGATGGCATGTTTTGCAGAAAAATTACAGTAACTTGGTCTATTTCTAACAAAATTGTAGCTGTAGTTATAACTTTAAGATCAATCGATTTGGGAAAATTATTTAACACTAGTGCCCTTCGATTTCGTTGGGGCTAGTTTACCTGTCCCCTCGGGAAATTCCAATGTGGTTAACTTTAGTGCATTTGGTATTTTTGTTACAGCTTCATGAATTTTAATTTATAGTGACCTTTGGTACCTTTGGGGCTATTTTAATGTCCCCTCGTATGTTCCAACTTGGGGAATAATAATTATAGGCTTTCTAAAATTGTGATGTTGTAGGATTACAACTAAAGTTGTTTACAATTGTTTATTTGTAAGGCAAGGTGTGTTACATGTTGTTCATCTGTGGAGGTCAGGTAGGGGACCTGTAACCGGGTCAGGTGACCCATTTTGTTCTTGTGTGTTGTGAGACATGGTTATGGACGAGGTGTCCATTGTGTTTTATGTGGTAGGACGAGGTGTCCTTAAATGTGGTTTTATGAGCATGGTTGTTCATAATTAATGTTATATGTGTAAATGAGTTGTGTACCGTCTTGTTTGTCTGTTTAGCCAGTTTGCCCTGTGTTTGGTATCCGGCTCCTTGCCAGGGCTAATTTTCTCTATAATTGCAATTTCTTAATGTGGTGTTACATCGTTGAATAAATGCAGTGTCAAGCTGTGGCGAAAAAGTCAGTCAGTTGGTGTATTCCCCCCCCCCCCCCTTTTATTATTTGTCTGAGTATAACAGACATTTTATTGGATATGTTCGTGCATCCTTGTAAACCAATATTAAAAAGTTAGGTGTTTTTTTTGGGGGGGGGGTTACAACTTTTATGTATTTATGTATTTAATGTTTTTATTTTTATTTAAAAGATTAAGTTGTTTTATATTTTCCCTTTCCTGTAATTGGCGGTTCGTCCGCTGTTGGTTTGGACAATAAATACAAATGAAGTAGAAAGTCTTCAGGCATACCTTCAGTGAAGACTATCAAATCTAGACGGGATGATCTTTCATTTCGTGTTAATTAAACATTTAGGACCGGAACATCCTTTGTGTGGGGATGTAAGGTTTTTTAAATTTAAGCCTTGGAACCTGTGGAGGCAAAGCTATGGAGGTTATTTGTTCTGAGTTTTCAAGAACATGGTATCTCTGTGACATCACGCCCTAGATCAGTTTAAAGTTAGGTCTGTGGTGAGGTCTGGTTACGATAACATGGCGTTTCGATTGGCGTACTCTGTTATGCGCACGGATCTGTTTGATCATCGACCTTGTTTATAACTTTATCGTTATTGATGTAAATTTGAACATCAAGTTGAGTATGTGGAAAGCAATCGGATGATTAGCTATGAATAATTACATCATCCCCAATACAATAAAATGGTACAATAATTACCACCATCCATTTGGAACAAAAACCGAGGGACAACCGTACTGACTGACAATCAAAAACAAGCTTGATTTTGTGCTCTTTTATTTTTCTTTACTTTGGTGCATTTGCAACTATATTTCACAAGATTACAATCACATTTTAAAACTTAACTGTTATAATATTACCATTTAATGCTCTGTATTTTGAAGAATTTCATATTAAAGACAGAGATAAGTACGATAAAGAAAGTAATGTACAACCTGTACTTTCGCCAACTGAAAACCTTATCACCATTAGCTAAAGTTTGTCCCTACGCATGCGAAGTAGTAGTTCCGCCCGTGTTTGAAAATACTATTGATGCGGTCAACGGTTACCTGTCAAATATAACTTGGTTTGTCTTCACATTCTTTTCAAAGTATTCGATCTAAGTATCAATAAAAGACGAACGGGACTTTCCTTCCCAAATGACGGAAGGATATCGTTTGAAGTAATAGGGTTTTGGCTCTAAATTGTGTGGAGTTTTGGATGGACTCATTTATCTGTTTCTCAAATGAACATGTGATGTGAGTTTTCATTCTTGGACATCAGTACAGCTGACTTGGGTTTCTAGTATCTTACAAATCATGGATTTTACTTCGATATTTAAAATGTTGTTGAAAACGAAGCCTCAAAGACAATGTAAGAGGGGGCGGGGAAAGGTTGGGAGTCCGTTCTTGTGAAAGTATTTTTTAAGGGCGTCAACACTTTTAGCTTTACAAACAGTTACTGAGAAAGACCTTTTTCAACCAGAAAGCTTGAATATTTATACTAAACAATTTTACAACTTTTACAATATTGGTCTCATGAATCCATACAGAAATAAGTAAAAACATTGATTTTGAGAATGATTATGTGTCAGCCAATAGAACTTTCCCTGAGTAACCTAATGCGTGGAATTATCACCTTTGACGTTTTTATCTCGACAAAAATATTGAGTAACGCAAGTGTTTACACCCTGCTCCGAATTCTTCTAAAGCTTGTGGTTCAATCATTGGAACCAAAAGCAAACCAACATTTGAAAAGTTTATCGCTTGAATTATTCAGGAAAAGTTCAACAAAGTGGCTTCTTCTAATATTACATCAAAAACATTTTCAAAAAAAAACACGACAACCACACAATCCCATACACCCAAATCATCATAATTGTTTTCCCAAAACTACGAAGTCCATAATTATCTAGACTTAGGCTAATGACTTTACAGAATAGCAATGACGTCACTTTACCAACTTACTAGTACTACTTTAATTACGATAACTGTATCTGCTAAAAGTCTTAATATTATGCAATCATTGATGGATCCATTCTTTACAAAAGGAAAGGGTTTCATTTACTATATTTTTAGTTTTTTGTAATTTTGTTTGTTCGTTTTTTTCTTTCCATGTCTTTCTTTTTTTCAAAAGATTTCTACATTCATACTGGTAGACCTTAATTAAGTTATATCATAACTTCCAAGATTTCCTTTCTTAGTTCTGGATCAATCATTGATTAATTAATACAACAAGTTTATAACGCGTATTTATCTCAAAATCTTAAGAAATAAGTCTGTGTCTGAAATTGGGTCTGGTTATCAGCCAAGTATTTATAGTTACTGGTTCCCTTCTTGTTTCTGCTAAGTAAACAAGTTTGCTTAGCACCATTTTCTGCTGAACAACTTCATGATTTAAATGATTTTGGGTTGTTCAAATCCCGCTCAAGTCAATTTTTCTTTGTTCATCCCAAAATCATTTAAAAATTTCCCTTGCAGTTTCCCTTGTGGTTTATTATTTGATATCTGATATAAAAAAGTCGCATCCCCTTATGGTGATCCCCTGGCTGTCGCTTCCCAGGTTGTATCATATACTTGGGTGTGATCCAAGCTACATGTATACACGGCAGTTTACAGTTGAATGGCTTCTGACTGGCACCCCCCGAACAAGGATATTGACAAAAGAGGGAGACCGCCAACTTAGGGTAGATAGCTCAGTTTGTAGAGTGCCGGCACGTTAATCCGAAGGTCGTTGGTTCAAATCCTGCTCTAGTCAATTTTTCTTTGTTCAACCCAAAATCATATATTATAAATCTGTGAAAGTTTCACTTCGAAACGGGTTGTGTTTTTGAGATATTGCAAACATATGTTCACACAGGAAAATTGTTCCTATAGGAATACACAACCTGAGGAACGTTTCTGACAGAAACATTTCTCAGATTCAAATTCGGGGTCATAAAACCTGATATCTTTTTCCATAACAACATTACTTCGAATTGAAATGATTCTCAAAATGCTTTATACTATCGAAAGCTGCGGTACTTCTTACCAAGTAATTTTTTATTGTCATTAATTTTCAAAGTCATTACCAAAATGTATACAGACCCTTTAAATGAAATTATACTTTGACTTTTGGGGTCTTTTTGTCTAAAAGCTTTGAAACATAAACAAAATTTTACAAAAATACCTGTTTTTCAAATAATGAAAAACATCCTTACCAGTGGTGTGACCTTGCAGTGCATTATTTATGGCAAGTTGTGAAATTCTGCCACAAAAACTAAAAATAGCTAAATTAGTATCGATTGGAGGTTTGGACCCTGAGTTGGCTTTATTTAATAACAGTCAATGAGACTGCCATGGTAATGCGGTGACGATCTCTTGGTTTAAAAATAAATAGTTGTAGATTCTTCCATAAACTGCTGTCAATTTCAAAGAGGTCATTGAGGTTTTTTGTTACCAAACTTTACAGTTTTTTAGATGTGAAATGTGGTTTTCTCTTTTGTTCCAACAAACGAAACCCCAGTGTTTGTTGCACAACAAACACATATGTCTAGTTCTTTTTACTTCTCTTAAATTAATATCCCTTTAACACTTCCATATAAATCATTTTTATTCCTCTTATTAATCTTAAATGTGTCTGTAATTTTAAGAGTTCACGCAGTGTATGTGAACTTCACAAGAGGGCGCTATACAAGAAGGGTGTGAGAAAGAGAGGGGATACAGCATGACCAGGCACTACTCTGCCAATTAGTCTGCAGTGAATTAGCAATGTGAGCGATGAGAGTGCGGGAAATTTGAAAGTATTTCTGGCGGTAGCCATTGAGAGATAATTTGGCAGAAAAAGTCTGAAACTTATCTGTCCCATATGGCTCCGGTGTGGTCTCTGGTAATAAATAACTCATCCCATGACTGTTTCTTGTTTAAGTGGGAGACAAAGGTCTCTGTCTTTTGAAAAGTCAGTATAGGCAATAAAAACAGCCCTTTTTTATACTTTCATGCATCCTTGTAAACATTTGTAGTAAAAATTGGGAGGGGGGAGTTCGAACTTACCAAAAAGATCATTTTTATATAACACTTTATTTTTGTGTTTGCAAGTCCATTAAGAAAAATCTCTACATGATGCTATTGAATACCTTCACAATGTTTTTGTGTGGCCACACTTTATCTTATCTCATGGTTTGCCTGCTCACGGCTACATGTATGCTTTCACTCTACCCTCTACAAACAGTCCTAATTATTACTATTATGCATATAAATCAATTGTATAACATGGAACAATTTGCTATAAGTAGAGTTTGACACCTTGTTCACATATTATCTGTACTAAAACACAATTTGTTAAACATATTGAACAAAGCTATTTTCAACTACAAGTTCGCTCTACAAGTGACATGACTTCCAATGAGAATGAAAATTAGCGCATGCTCTTTTAAGTGATCGTAAAGATAACCTGAAAAAAACAAAAACACAACAACAACATTTTGTTTAACCTTCCTACTGTCTGACCTTTCAATATCATTTACTGTTCTAAGCCAGCCACAATGGGAATTCATTTGGTGAGTGCATTCCACTCTAGGTTGAGTCAACATCCAATTGTTTGGACTTAGTTAAGATTGGTATGCCTATTCCATAGTATTTGGTACCATCAAGAATAATCTGGATACATTTTTATTTTCATGCTGCATGACTTGAGGGAGTAGGGGGATTGTCTCCAGTAGTACCACTGTACACCATGGAAAATAGGAGGAGTAAATTGATAGTATTGACCATTGAGGAAAGAATGATGATTATTAAACCACCAACCTCCTTTGTACCTTTCTGCACAGTTACCTAGGGTATTTGGATCATGGTCTCTGTCTCCAGTTGAAAATGGCATCCCTTTGTGAACAAGGAGAGAGTCCCCATTACCTGCTGTACTGAGTCCAGTTTCATATGAATTGTAGTGAAGAGTGTAATTTGTACCGGTTATCTGGAACCCAGAATATATGGCCCAAGCTCTTCTGTTATCCCAGTCTTGAAAGTCAACTCTAAGCCGCCAGGTGTGAACAGACTCGGTCAAGATGCGTAAGTTCTCATTTCCAAGCCAGAATTCACATGACAAGCTGCCAAATCCAGCGCGGTAGTCATTCCAGTTACGGTAGAAGTTTTCTTGGCCATCTTGTCGTCTCTGAAAAACGATCCATCCTCCGCCATCTGTCTCCATGTCACAGTAGACTTGCAGACCCCCACTGAACCCGTCAGGATATATTGTGTAGACACCACTGTCCACCATACCTGCCTCAAGAAGCTTCTGACAACTCTCACTGTTATTGTTGTTAATGGGGACAGACAACAGAGGTGTATCAGCCTGAGAGAAGAGAGGGGTGTCCAAATCGCCATCGTAGTACCAGCTGCCACAGAGGGTTTTGAAGTCATCGGGATACTGAGCCCTGGTCACATTGTTCAGCTGACAGAGATGACTGCTTGTGTGATAATTCACCGATTGACAGTTAGGATCAGAGTGGCAATAGCTCACACAGATGACAGGAGATCGTGTTATCTTCTCCCAGTATGAAACAAGGCCAGGCATGAGAATCTTCCGGATTTTTCTGGAATTCCGGATTTTTCACTTCAAATTATGTGGTCTCCGAGTTCAGTGTGAATTTGATATAAAATTCGGGGGGTAGGGTGTGGTGTACATTTCACTAATCTCTCTAATACGATCAGAAACTGTTAGTTAATTTTACCTTTACAGTGATTTTTACACCGTTCGAAAATAAATTGCGTCCCGGCAGCGGCCGGACCAATATGCGGTGATTTGTTTCTTCCATGTGCGTCGCGTATTGTATGCAGCTAGATCTATTGATATGTGTAGACTTTCCTCATTCCCCGCTTCATTCGCGGTACGGTTTGACCGTAATACATGTACGGTACATGTATTTTTACTGTTGCAAAGGAACATGTGTGGAGACATTGAAAAGTCTACTGACAACAGCGCACGGTGTTTTGTGTGGATGCCCGCTGCCCTCGAATCGTTAGACCTTTTTACCAGTCGTCATCACGCACGTTCATGAACGCAAGGTAGTTTTATTTTTACTACCGCCCCCCGCTGCTCGTAAAGTTAAACCGGTTCGGGTGCATGGGTTGTGTTAATATCTATATCAATTGACAACTTTACACACTATCATTTCTATTGCTCACTTTAAGAAAAAGAACAACATCATTGATTTTAAACCAAAATTTTCGATGGGTTTCAATCTAAAAACTCACTGACTATTAAGTTTCATACCATCACCAATCCTCCAGAGAAATATTTGTCTTAAATACTATGAAAAATGTGGCGACTTTTACAAACATTGTAAGGTAAGTGTTTTTAAAATTCTGTTATTGCAAACAAATAGTTTTAGTCGTTTTGTGTTAAGTGATGTAACTCAATAAAACCGAAATGACACGAAGACCCAAAAGTCAAATTTGCTTATTGTGATTGTAGCTATGCAAATAAGCACACGTGTGAATGCGCACAATTCACGTTTAATAATTGAATCAATTTTTTGTCATGTTTGATGAAATTTTAAGAGGTGGCTTGAAAACTAAATGTTTTAAATAAAATATATTCTACTAAATTTTGAATTGCGTGGCTAAAATTTGCAGAAATAATTTTTTTTAAAGAAATTTTATCTCTGAATGAATTTAGACTGATGATGCTGTTTCAAAATGCATGTGAAATGCAAAAATTGTTTTAACATGGCCAATGGATGTGCGATAATGTCAGAATTACAAAAAAATTACTAGATATATTGTTGTTTTTCAATTAACTACCACTTTTGTTTACAATAGCTTAAATGACAGCTTCTAACTTTCCCTAATCTATAAAAATAGCCATTTAAATTTAAATTTAAGTTTCCAGGTGTAATTTCGTCTCAAAATGTATTTTATTTTACAATTAAGTACCACTTTTTGTGCAATAGCTTAAATGAAAGCAATAACTTTCCCTAATCTATAAAAATTGCCATTTATATTTACATTTTCAGGTGTAATCGACTAAAGTTTGACAGCATTTTCACTGATTTTAAATAGAAAAATGCTACCAAAATATGTAATATCCATTGTCTATCCATCTGTTGATTACTATTTGTGGAGTGTCTATTTAGCAGCACAACATTTTACAAAAATAAAACGTGAAAATTAATTTGTGTTATAACTTAAGTGAACTGCACTATATACATAGTTACATATATATTGTGCATATTGTCGCACTGGACTCATGCCCTGATGTTTTCTGATCATCAGTGTGTGGGGTTCAAGTCCCGATCTTGACACTTGTGTCCTTACGCTAGCCATTTGAACCATTATTGCTGCGTCCTTCAAATGGGACATAAGCTGTAGGTTCAGTGTGTTATGAAATGCACATAAAAGAACCCAGTACCCTTATCATTAAGAGAAGGGGTTCATCCCGGTGTTTTCTTGTATGGTTGGCTGCAGATTGCACCACAGCACCTTGCAAACCGTTACATGGTGCTTTGTGAATAAATGTGTCTTACATTTTGAACTTAGCTCTGCATACCTTGTAGACAAATAACAAGCACTTTGAGATGCCCTCAGGACTGATAAAGCGCTATATCAGAAATTATTATTTTGTATTATTCATGTCAATCAATATTATAACCTGGACAAGTTTGGCACCATGTACACATTTTGACTGTACTCAAACACAATTTTTAAAACATATTGAACAAAGGTATTTTCAACTACAAGTGCGTGCTACAAGTGACACAACTATCAATAAGAATAAAAAATATCTTTAGTGCAAGATAAAAGTATCGCCTGCAAAATAAATAATAATAATAAATGTTTAACCTTCTTACTGTCCAACCTTTCAGTATCATTTACTGTTCTATTATTCTATGCCAGCCTGAATGGGATTTCATTGGTAAATGCATTCCACTCTATGTTGAGTCATCATCCAAACGTTCGGACTTGGTTAAGAATGGTATGCCTATTCAATTTATACATGTATTTGCCCTTAAAAATTCCGTAAAAATTCCGTAAAAATTGAGATAAATTTCTTGATAAGATTTATACAATTTTGAACCATAAAGATTTAGTAAATTTTTATTTTCATGCTGCATGACTTGAGGGAGTAGGGGGAGTTTCTCCAGTAGTGCCACTGTATACCATGGGACAAGGGAGGAGTATATTGATAGTATTGACCATTGAGGAAAGAATAAAGACAGTCATTAAACCACCAACCTCCTTTGTATGTTGCTGCACAGCTACTAAATGAATTGTAATCATTGTCTCTGTCTGGAGTTGAGAATGGCATCCCTTTGTGAACAAGGAGAGAGTCCAAATTACCCGCTGTACTGAGTCCGGTTTCATAGGAATTGTATTGAAGAGTGTAAGAGTTACCAGTTATCTGGAACCCAGAATATATGGCCCAAGCTCTAAAGTTATTCCAGTCTTGTAAATCAACTCTAAGCCGCCAAGTGAGCCCAGACTCGGTCAAGATGCGTAAGTTCTCATTTCCAAGCCAGAATTCACCTGAAAAGGTGCCAAATCCTTGGCGGTAGTCGTTCCAGTTGCGGTAGAAGTTTTCTTGGCCGTTTTGTCGTTTTTGAAAAACAATCCATCCTCCACCATCTGTCTCCATGTCACAGTAGACCTGTAGGCCATCACTGAACCCGGCAGGATATATTGTGTAGACACCACTGTCCTTCATACCTGCCTCAAGAAGCTTCTGACAACTTTCACTGTTAATGTTGTTAAAGGGGACAGTGGTAAAGGGGACAGTGTTAAAGGGGACAGTCAAGAGAGGTGTTTCAGCCTGAGAGAAGAGAGGGGTGTCCAAATCGCCATCGTAGTACCAGCTGCCATAGAGGGTTTTGAAGTCATCAGGATACTGCGCTCTGGTTACGTTGTACAGTTCGCAGAGTTGATTGTCGATGTAATTTACTGAGCGGCAGTTAGGATCAGAGTGGCAGTAACTCACACAGATGACAGGAGATTTATAAAGTATCTGTCGGTATGAAACTTGTTGCAAGGCTTTGTTTTCAGCAGAGAAAAACTCTCTCTTAATCAGAAGATGGCTTGATAAATGTTGCTCATTTGCTGACGAGACAACCACCTGAAGAAAGGCACAGGCCAGAACCCATGCCAGTTGGTGTGCCATAACAATCTCTAACTGTGTTTATGCTTTCATTCTATGTATACTTAACAGTGACTTAGGCTTATCAAAAAACGGTTGCAGTGACATACAAATTTGCGATGTCATTGAAGTGCAAACCAATACTAATTTCCAGTGGAGTAGTAAAGGGTATTTATCCTCCAGCTTTCAAACATGGCACACTCTGATTGGTTATTGATGCTTGTCAGTCTAGTCACACACCCAGGCCTCTACCCAGTGAGGTGTCACCACTTCAGGTACACGTATCTGCATTTATTGATATAGATTTTACACACTCGGTACGGTAGGATGTCAATTGAAAAAAATTAATTAGATTTAATGCCAGTTTCTCAGATTTGCTCACATTTCCAGTGTCACCAAACTGCAGTTTCAAGGATGCAATTATTATCCCAAAACTCAATGCGTTCCCATGGAGATTTTGACAAAGGGTGGCTTAAGTTGACCTCAAAAGTTTGCAGGAGCCTTGTGTAGTAGCTACATCGTATGTTGTGGCAGTTGTTTCTATAAAAGATCTTGTATTGTGCTGTCTACATTTCATCCATTGAATATTGTTAATTTATATTTAAAAGCTTAATTTACAAATTGTAATTGTTTATAGTTTCACTGATTTTTTGATTTTTTGATTTTTTTTTTTAAGTTTACCTTAATTACTGCTTTACTTTTGAAACCTTTAAGCATTTGAAATAAAAGGTAATTGCAATCCCTTTTTTTGTACACATGCAAACTTGAGCAAGCTGCTACATTAGTAGTAGTCTGGTATCCAAACCAGGACTACATGTACACAGTTAACACCAGGGCTCTGCACAAACAAATGACAAGATTAAATTTGCCATAAACTACCGTAACGTATACCTCTTTTCAAAGTTTATTAAAGTGACTAAAGCATGTACAAACTTAAAATCTTCCTTACCAAAAACAGAGACAAATTACACAGAGGCTGCTTAAGCACTGAAAAGTAGCTAAGCATAACAAAATTATGCTTACCCGTATAATGATAAGGTTACCAGCCAAAACGCCATGTATGATGTCTTATGAACCCTCTGTGACTGTAATCCGTGCTTATTTTTGCTTAGCAGAAAATGTTTTGTTAAACTATTTTCTGCTTAACTAGCCCTATGAAATTGGGTCTGGTTATCAGCCAAGTATTTATAGTTACTGGTTCCCTTCTAGTTTCTGCTAAGTAAACAAATTTGCTAATGCACCATTTTCTGCTAAGCATTTTCATGAAAGTGGTAACTAAAGACGTGACTATTAGGATTAAATGAAATGGTACTTTGGCTTTTAAGTTTTTGGCCTTTTCTTCTGAAAGCTCTAAAACATAAACAAAAAGACAAAGTGAACCAAAACTCCTGTTTTTCAAATAATGAAAAACATCCTTACCAATGGTGCGACCTTGCATGGTATTATTTATGGCAAGTTTTGTAATTCTGCCACAAAAGCTAAAAATAGCTAAATTAGTATCGATTGGAGGTTTGGACCCTGAGTTGGCTTTATTTAATAACAGTCAATGAGACTGCCATGGTAATGCGGCGACGATCTCTTGGTTTAAAAATAAATAGTTGTAGATTCTTCCATAAACTGTTTTCAAGTTCAAAGAGGTCATTGAGGTTTTTTTGCAACCAAACTTATAGTAATTTATAATATGTGAAAAGATGTTTTCTCTTGTGTTCCAACAAACAAACCCCCAGTGCCTGTTGCACAACAAACATATATGTATAGTTCTTTTTAATTAATATCCCTTTAACACTTCCATATAAATATTTTTTGTTCGTCTCATAAGTCCATAACGCGTCCGTTAATGTTAAGTCTTCACGCATTGTATGGGAACTTCACAAGAGGGCGCTGTACAGGAAGGGTGTGAGAAAGAGAGGGGCGCACCCCTCTAAATAATCTCCCATAGGAACCAATGCTAAATGATAATTATTCAAAAATACTCAAAAAATCGTGTAAGTCTCTCAGCCTCTTGAAAACCAATCAGACATATTTCCGGACAACTAAACTTCAGAATTCTTTTCAATTTTTGGCAGGTCAGCCGTTTGGAATTTTTGCTAACTACCCCAGAAGAAAAAAACACGATTTAATTTTTTTTCCAAAACCGACTTGCTGCCAGTTTTCGTGAAGCACTTCTCCACTTCCCCGGTCAAATAGGGCCAACTTTAACGCCTAAATTTATCAAGTCTCCTCAAAAGTTGAAGCACAGAACCCCCCAGGTTGTGATAGATTTTTATATTTACACAATCTATTAATTGCATGACCCCCAAAACGTTATAATTAAAAATAAGTTGTGGGTTTACAAATTATGATAAGTAGCTTGGCGCATTAATTCTGGCTTATTTAGTGTGGTGCACCCAGAGGGGAGACAGCATGACCATGCACTACTCTGGCCATCAGTATGCATTGAGTTAGCAATGTGAGCGATGAGAGTGCGGGAAATTTGAAAGTATTTCTGGCGGTAGCCATTGAGAGATAATTTGGGAGAAAAAGTCTGAAACTCTTGTCCCATATGGCTCCTGTGTGGTATCTGGTAATAACTCATCCAATGACTGTTTGTTGTTTAAGTGTGTTTTGAAAACTCAGTCGGCGATGGTCATAATTCATTTTATCATTTTAATGATAAAATGTTTTATACTCGGCACTTACATTCATGCTTGCGTTCCTGCTGCATGCCTAAAAAGATTATCCAGTTGTGTCCTGGCCGGGTGCATTAGTTTGTGTACTTGGTCATGTACACCCAATCTGGGCATGCTCAGTTGTGGGTGTGTGTGTTTGTGCAAAAAATGAGCAAGCTGGTTGGTGGCGCTATTTATATAGAGTTTGAGGGTCCCTTGATATTGGCAGGCAGCCAATCTCCAGGGGGCGCTATATCCAGAGATAGACGGGAGATAAAAGTTGAATCTTCTTCAGTTTTTAGACAATCAGATTGGTGTATTTCTTTTAAGCGGGAATGTAAGGCGGGAATTCAAGTTAGGGGGTATCACTCTTGTCATAGCTTTTGTTTGAGAAACACTTTCAGCCCTCCGCCTCCCCAGGTCTCCACTCCTGTGTGTGAGGATGGCATGTTTTGCAGAAAAATTACAGTAACTTGGTCTATTTCTAACAAAATTGTAGCTGTAGTTATAACTTTAAGATCAATCGATTTGGGAAAATTATTTAACACTTGTGCCCTTCGGTTTCGATGGGGCTAGTTTACCTGTCCCCTCGTTTTTTCCAACTTGCGGGAAATTCCAATGTGGTTAACTTTAGTGCATTTGGTATTTTTGTTACAGCTTCATGAATTTTAATTTATAGTGACCTTCGGTACCGTTGGGGCTATTTTAATGTCCCCTCATATGTTCCAACTTGGGGAATAATAATTATAGGCTTTCTAAAATTGTGATGTTGTTGGATTACAACTAAAGTTGTTTACAATTGTTTATTTGTAAGGCAAGGTGTGTTACATGTTGTTCATCTGTGGAGGTCAGGTAGGGGACCTGTAACCGGGTCAGGTGACCCATTTTGTTCTTGTGTGTTGTGAGACATGGTTGTTATGGACGAGGTGTCCATTGTGTTTTATGTGGTAGGACGAGGTGTCCTTAAATGTGGTTTTATGAGCATGGTTGTTCATAATTAATGTTATATGTGTAAATGAGTTGTGTACCGTAATGTCTTGTTTGTCTGTTTAGCCAGTTTGCCCTGTGTTTGGTATCCGGCTCCTTGCCAGGGCTAATTTTCTCTATAATTGCAATTTCTTAATGTGGTGTTACATCATTGAATAAATGCAGTGTCAAGCTGTGGCGGAAAAGTCAGTCAGTTGGTGTATTCCCCCCCCCCCTTTTATTATTTGTCTGAGTATAACAGACCTTTTATTGGATATGTTCGTGCATCCTTGTAAAAACCAATATTAAAAAGTTAGGTGTTTTTTTTGGGGGGGGGGGTTAGAACTTTTATGTATTTATGTATTTAATGTTTTTATTTTTATTTAAAAGATTAAGTTGTTTTATATTTTCCCTTTCCTGTAATTGGCGGTTTGTCCGCTGTTGGTTTGGACAATAAATACAAATGAAGTAGAAAGCCTTCAGGCATACATGTACCTTCAGTGAAGAATATCAAATCTAGACGGGATGATCTTTCATTTCGTGTTAATTAAACATTTAGGACCGGAACATCCTTTGTGTGGGGATGTAAGGTTTTTTAAATTTAAGCCTTGGAACCTGTGGAGGCAAAGCAATGGAGGTAATTATTTGTTCTGAGTTTTCAAGAACATGGTATCTCTGTGACATCACGCCCTAGATTAGTTTAAAGTTAGGTCTGTGGTGAGGTCTGGTTACGATAACATGGCGTTTCGATTGGCGTACTCTGATGTTATGCGCGCAGATCTGTTTGATCATCGACCTTGTTTATAACTTTATCGTTATTGATGGTGGAACATCAAGTTGAGTATGTGGAAAGCAATCGGATGATTAGCTATGAATAATTACATCATCCCCAATACAATAAAATGGTACAATAATTACCACCATCCAATTGGAACAAAAACCGAGGGACAACCGTACTGACTGACAATCAAAAACAAGCTTGATTTTGTGCTCTTTTATTTTTCTTTACTTTGGTGCATTTGCAACTATATTTCACAAGATTACAATCACATTTTAAAACTTAACTGTTATAATATTACCATTTAATGCTCTGTATTTTGAAGAATTTCATATTAAAGACAGAGATAAGTACGATAAAGAAAGTAATGTACAACCTGTACTTTCGCCAACTGAAAACCTTATCACCATTAGCTAAAGTTTGTCCCTACGCATGCGAAGTAGTAGTTCCGCCCGTGTTTGAAAATACTATTGATGCGGTCAACGGTTACCTGTCAAATATAACTTGGTTTGTCTTCACATTCTTTTCAAAGTATTCGATCTAAGTATCAATAAAAGACGAACGGGACTTTCCTTCCCAAATGACGGAAGGATATCGTTTGAAGTAATAGGGTTTTGGCTCTAAATTGTGTGGAGTTTTGGATGGACTCATTTATCTGTTTCTCAAATGAACATGTGATGTGAGTTTTCATTCTTGGACATCAGTACAGCTGACTTGGGTTTCTAGTATCTTACAAATCATGGATTTTACTTCGATATTTAAAATGTTGTTGAAAACGAAGCCTCAAAGACAATGTAAGAGGGGGCAGGGAAAGGTTGGGAGTCCGTTCTTGTGAAAGTATTTTTTAAGGTCGTCAACACTTTTAGCTTTACAAACAATTACTGAGAAAGACCTTTTTTCAACCAGAAAGCTTGAATATTTATACTAAACAATTTTACAACTTTTAAAATATTGGTCTCATGAATCCATACAGAAATAAGTAAAAACAATGATTTTGAGAATGATTATGTGTCAGCCAATAGAACTTTCCCTGAGTAACCTAATGCGTGGAATTATCACCTTTGACGTTTTTATCTCGACAAAAATATTGAGTAACGCAAGCGTTTACACCCTGCTCCGAATTCTTCTAAAGCTTGTGGTTCAATCATTGGAACCAAAAGCAAACCAACATTTGAAAAGTTTATCGCTCGAATTATTCAGGAAAAGTGGTTTCTTCTAATATTACATCAAAAACATTTTTTTTTTTTAACACGACAACCACACATACATGTACACCCAAATCATCATAATTGTTTTTCCCAAAATTACGAAGTCCATAATTATCTAGACTTAGGCTACTGACTTTAAAGAATAGCAATGACGTCACTTTACCAACTTACTAGTACTACTTTAATTACGATAACTGTATCTGCTAAAAGTCTTAACATTATGCAATCATTGATGGATCCATTCTTTACAAAAGGAAAGGGTTTCATTTACTATATTTTTTGTTTTTTGTAATTTTGTTTGTTCGTTTTGTTTCTTTCCATGTCTTTCTTTTTTTTCAAAAGATTTCTACATTCATACTGGTAGACCTTAATTAAGTTATATCATAACTTCCAAGATTTCCTTTCTTAGTTCTGGATCAATCATTGATTAATTAATACAACAAGTTTATAACGCGTATTTATCTCAAAATCTTAAGAAATAAGTCTGTGTCTGAAATTGGGTCTGGTTATCAGCCAAATATTTATAGTTACTGGTTCCCTTCTTGTTTCTGCTAAGTAAACAAGTTTGCTTAGCACCATTTTCTGCTGAACAACTTCATGATTTAAATGATTTTGGGTTGTTCAAATCCCGCTCAAGTCAATTTTTCTTTGTTCATCCCAAAATCATTTAAAAATTTCCCTTGCAGTTTCCCTTGTGGTTTATTATTTGATATCTGATATAAAAAAGTCGCATCCCCCTTATGGTGATCCCCTGGCTGTCGCTTCCCAGGTTGTATCATATACTTGGGTGTGATCCAAGCTACATGTACACGGCAGTTTACAGTTGAATGGCTTCTGACTGGCACCCCCCGAACAAGGATATTGACAAAAGAGGGAGACCGCCAACTTAGGGTAGATAGCTCAGTTTCTAGAGTGCCGGCACGTTAATCCGAAGGTCGTTGGTTCAAATCCTGCTCTAGTCAATTTTTCTTTGTTCAACCCAAAATCATATATTATAAATCTGTGAAAGTTTCACTTCGAAACGGGTTGTGTTTTTGAGATATTGCAAACATATGTTCACACAGGAAAATTGTTCCTATAGGAATACACAACCTGAGGAACGTTTCTGACAGAAACATTTCTCAGATTCAAATTCGGGGTCATAAAACCTGATATCTTTTTCCATAACAACATTACTTCGAATTGAAATGATTCTCAAAATGCTTTATACTATCGAAAGCTGCGGTACTTCTTACCAAGTAATTTTTTATTGTCATTAATTTTCAAAGTCATTACCAAAATGTATACAGACCCTTTAAATGAAATTATACTTTGACTTTTGGGGTCTTTTTGTCTAAAAGCTTTGAAACATAAACAAAATTTTACAAAAATACCTGTTTTTCAAATAATGAAAAACATCCTTACCAGTGGTGTGACCTTGCAGTGCATTATTTATGGCAAGTTGTGAAATTCTGCCACAAAAACTAAAAATAGCTAAATTAGTATCGATTGGAGGTTTGGACCCTGAGTTGGCTTTATTTAATAACAGTCAATGAGACTGCCATGGTAATGTGGTGACGATCTCTTGGTTTAAAAATAAATAGTTGTAGATTCTTCCATAAACTGCTGTCAATTTCAAAGAGGTCATTGAGGTTTTTTGTTACCAAACTTTACAGTTTTTTAGATGTGAAATGTGGTTTTCTCTTTTGTTCCAACAAACGAAACCCCAGTGTTTGTTGCACAACAAACACATATGCTAGTTCTTTTTACTTCTCTTTACTTCTCTTAAATTAATATCCCTTTAACACTTCCATATAAATAATTTTTATTCCTCTTATTAATCTTAAATGTGTCTGTAATTTTAAGAGTTTACGCAGTGTATGTGAACTTCACAAGAGGGCGCTATACAAGAAGGGTGTGAGAAAGAGAGGGGATACAGCATGACCAGGCACTACTCTGCCAATTAGTCTGCAGTGAATTAGCAATGTGAGCGATGAGAGTGCGGGAAATTTGAAAGTATTTCTGGCGGTAGCCATTGAGAGATAATTTGGCAGAAAAAGTCTGAAACTTATGTCCCATATGGCTCCGGTGTGGTCTCTGGTAATAAATAACTCATCCCATGACTGTTTCTTGTTTAAGTGGGAGACAAAGGTCTCTGTCTTTTGAAAAGTCAGTAGGCAATAAAAACAGCCCTTTTTATACTTTCATGCATCCTTGTAAACATTTGTAGTAAAAATTGGGAGGGGGGAGTTCGAACTTACCAAAAAGATCATTTTTATATAACACTTTATTTTTGTGTTTGCAAGTCCATTAAGAAAAATCTCTACATGATGCTATTGAATACCTTCACAATGTTTTTGTGTGGCCACACTTTATCTTATCTCATGGTTTGCCTGCTCACGGCTACATGTATGCTTTCACTCTACCCTCTACAAACAGTCCTAATTATTACTATTATGCATATAAATCAATTGTATAACATGTAACAATTTGCTATAAGTAGAGTTTGACACCTTGTTCACATATTATCTGTACTAAAACACAATTTGTTAAACATATTGAACAAAGCTATTTTCAAATCTACAAGTTCGCTCTACAAGTGACATGACTTCCAATGAGAATGAAAATTAGCGCATGCTCTTTTAAGTGATCGTAAAGATCACCTGAAAAAAACAAAAACACAACAACAACATTTTGTTTAACCTTCCTACTGTCTGACCTTTCAATATCATTTACTGTTCTAAGCCAGCCACAATGGGAATTCATTTGGTGAGTGCATTCCACTCTAGGTTGAGTCAACATCCAATTGTTTGGACTTAGTTAAGATTGGTATGCCTATTCCATAGTATTTGGTACCATCAAGAATAATCTGGATACATTTTTATTTTCATGCTGCATGACTTGAGGGAGTAGGGGGATTGTCTCCAGTAGTACCACTGTACACCATGGAAAATAGGAGGAGTAAATTGATAGTATTGACCATTGAGGAAAGAATGATGACAATTATTAAACCACCAACCTCCTTTGTACCTTTCTGCACAGTTACCATAATATCGATCATGGTCTTGGTCTCCAGTTGAAAATGGCATCCCTTTGTGAACAAGGAGAGAGTCCCCATTACCTGCTGTACTGAGTCCAGTTTCGTATGAATTGTAGTGAAGAGTGTAATTTGTACCGGTTATCTGGAACCCAGAATATATGGCCCAAGCTCTTCTGTTATCCCAGTCTTGAAAGTCAACTCTAAGCCGCCAAGTGTGAACAGACTCGGTCAAGATGCGTAAGTTCTCATTTCCAAGCCAGAATTCACATGACAAGCTGCCAAATCCAGCGCGGTAGTCATTCCAGTTACGGTAGAAGTTTTCTTGGCCATCTTGTCGTCTCTGAAAAACGATCCATCCTCCGCCATCTGTCTCCATGTCACAGTAGACTTGCAGACCCCCACTGAACCCGTCAGGATATATTGTGTAGACATCACTGTCCACCATACCTGCCTCAAGAAGCTTCTGACAACTCTCACTGTTATTGTTGTTAATGGGGACAGACAACAGAGGTGTATCAGCCTGAGAGAAGAGAGGGGTGTCCAAATCGCCATCGTAGTACCAGCTGCCACAGAGGGTTTTGAAGTCATCAGGATACTGAGCCCTGGTCACATTGTTCAGCTGACAGAGATGACTGCTGGTGTGATAATTCACTGATTGACAGTTAGGATCAGAGTGGCAATAACTCACACAGATGACAGGAGATCGTGTTGTCTTCTCCCAGTATGAAACAAGGCGCAATTCCTTCTTGTCTGCTGGGAGAAACTCTCTCGTCATTACAGAGTTGCTACATGTACATGAAGGTGAATCTCCATCAGTTATTGGATTGAAAACAAAAAGAGTGTAGGCAAAGAACAATTTATTTTGAGAGAACATGATGCCTGGGTTTTTGTTAACAAGGTTTCAAAAGTTTTTAAGTGCAGAATTTAATGTGTTCTTGTGGTTCTTGAAAGTATTGCTGGTGTCACACACTCTTCTGAAGGAGTCTGAATCTTGTGGTACCGCTACAGGTTCAAGCTATGACTGTTTGGTGAAGTGGAAATAATGGGCCATTAAATAAGCTCAAACTTCTTCTAGCAAACAGGATGTGGAATATTAGTATTGACTTTTTCGATGGTCGTAATCATCTAAACACTTTAATTCTTCCTCATATATGACACCAGAAATAGTTTAAAAAATTGTATCGATTGGAGAGTTGTGCTGAAAGCCAATTTTCTGCATAGAAAAGACCTTCAGTGAAGGCTCTATTGATTTAGTATTAAATGGTTTTGGTTCAAGGCGTGCCGTTGCCGATTGATTAAGAGCACCGAAGCTCTGGTGTTTTTGTTCAGCAGAGTGTGGGTTCAAGTCCCGGTCGTGACACTTGTGTCCTTAAGCAATACACTTTAACCATTATTGCTGGGTCCTTTGAATGGGACGTAAAGCCGTTGGTCCCTTGTGTTGTTTAATGCATGTAAAAGAACCCAGTGCACTTATCGTAAAGAGAAGGGCTTCGCCCCGGGTGTTCCTGGTTTGATTGGCTGCATATTGCGCCACAGCACCTTGTAAACCATTGCATGGTGCTATAAGGAAAGGGTCTCATACTTCAAAATGTAGCTCCACATGACCTTGCAGGAAAATACTGAATGTTGAAGCGCCTTGAACATCACTGAGTGACTGATATGATAGCTATATAAGAAGCCACTATTATTATTATTTAAAAAGCAGCAACTGTGAACAGTTTACTTTAGAGGATGTGCATATTATTGGTAAGACTGAAAATATTGATGGCCACAGATTTACAAAGAACCTTCCATGGTATAACAATGTTCATAGTGAAAGAATTCCCTTGAAATGTTGCCGCCTAAAATTCTGTAGTTTTGGGAAATAAGTAAAGCATAGTGTTGATCTCGAAATACGATGTTTAAAAACAGTGAAAAACAGTGATGTTGTTGCTACTTTCTTGTGACTCTGATCATTGATTGAACTCGGACCTTCAGATTGGTTATTTCTTGTATACACATGTATGTTTGGTTACATAAAGTGGTCACAATTGTCCATGCTGGCCGTGTGCTTTAAAAGGCAAAGTATACCTTTGGTTTTTGGAACTGTTTGATTGTTTCAATCCTATACAAATGTACATATATACCTGTGAAATATTTTATTTCAAAAGGTTGCGTTTTTTAGCAGGAGGAATATTCCCAATTTTGGGGCATCTTTTTACATAACCACATTACTTCAAAGAAAAATGTTTCTTGAAATGCTATATACTATCGTAAACTGCTGTAGGCTTCTGACCAATAAGTTATTTTGTTATAATTTTAAGAGTGATAATACAAACGTATTGCCACAATCAAAGTGAAACAAATATTTATATTTTGGGAATGCCAATCATCCTTACTCGTTGCTGAGAAGCTGAGTTGTAAAGGTGCAGATACGTGTTTGAGGTACAGGAATGTAAGGGTGCCTTCTGGCAGACAGCCACATCGACCCACAGCCAGAGATTGAAAGTGTTTGATTTTTTCGTAGGAACAAAAACAGAAGGGCCCGGAGAAAACCCCTTACTGCACAGGAGACTCCCACACACAAGTTTTCTCACATATTGCCCTAGCCAGGAATTAAGCCACGGCCACAGTGGTGAAAGACGAACACTTTATAGCTCTTGCCACCTGTGCCATCCTAAGTAATGAGAATTGTGTTGATTTGTTTTGGTTTTACAGACTGTATTCTTCAGCAGTGTTTGCCAGCGACTTTGAGAAGTTTGATCCTGCAGAGATTACGAGGAGACCAGTGGAGGATCTAACACTACAAATGAAGGTCAGTAACTGCGTCCAAAGTGGTGCAAGTTTTTGTCTTCAATGCATTTTATTTTTGTTTAAAAGCTTGCAGACAAAGTTGATAAAAGTCAAACACCTGTAGAGAGAAAGAGTACTACTTGTGTTTCACCCATACTACACTTTGCATATTCTTGTCAACTTGATGAAGCTCTTGTGCTGATAATAGTTTACTCACTTGTTTTATTTTAAGTAATAAACCACAAAGGAAACTGCCTGGGTAAATGTGTTTAATAAATAATGGGTTTAACGAAGAAAAATTTAATAGAGTGGGCCTTTAACCTGTGACCTCCAGATTAACGTACCAACTGAGCTATATAGCCCTAATGTTGGCAGTCCCCCTATAATTTTTTTGTTTTATTTCATGTGAAATTGATACAGTGAAAAAGCAAAAGAAAATTTAGAGGAAAAAGGAAACTTGAGAATTGAAAATGCACTTGTGTGCTTTTTTTGTTTTGATTGTTTTAATGGGAAACTTTTTATCTCTTACAAGTGTTGAATGTACAAACATCTACCCAGAACTCCCACCCACCAGGCCTCCATTTTTGTTTAGCTAGCTTCACACAACCAAGAACTTCTTTTAATGTTCAATGTGGTAATTGTAATTTTCCTTCTTTAACAGGATATGGGAATCGACAAGGTGGTAAATTTTCCCTTTCCGACACCTCCGGAAGGGAAGGCGTTGAAGGTAATTTGTTATCCAAGTTTCTTGAAAGTGTTCATTTAGTTTCTCAACAAAGGGACCAATTTAGCTGAATATGAAAAAAGACAGACAAAAGAAATATGGAAGTGGGCCCTCTAGTGGCAGAGCTCATGAGAGGGTTACACTTTTAAATCTTTTATAGGCTCCTTGCACCAACGTTACACACACGACTGCTGTCTGCAACGCTGACAATTTTGAAAGTCAAATTGCATGCAAGAATATGGTTCGTTTGTAAACACAGTGTTGGCTAAAATGTGCACTGTGAAACACACAGGGACATTGACTCCCACAAATGTGCACTGTGTAACACACAGGGACATTGACTCCCACAAATGGTGCAACCAAGATTATTGTGATGATGATGTTAGGTGAGTTGGGTCAATAGAGATATTTCTTTTGTGTTTTGCTAACCCAGCAAAACAAAAATACGTACATTTAAATTTATCATTTGATACAAATTAAACACATCAGTAATAAATCAAGTGTGCTGCCATCCAAAATAAAAAGTTCCCACATATTTTTCTTTAAAGACAAGTTTTCAATGTTTTATTAGGAGGAGCATTTTTGTGTCAACCCAGTTGAACATTTTGTGGCACTCGAGTCTGTCCATACAAATTGGTGACCAATGTTTGTAAACAAAAGAAAGGTTCTAAAAAACTTGAATTGAACAGATAATTGGACAGGCCTGTGAAATGTGAGGATCCTTTAGGATTTTCTATTAACCTCCTTTTCACTTTCAGATTTCTTTTGAAAAAAGGTAAACGTTACCGGCAAGAATTAAGACACACATTTTGTTATGTTGAAACCTATGGAGTTATATTTGCAATGAAGTACAATGTAGAAAGTCCTCAAACCTCCCTATTGTAACAACCTCTATTCCGGCAGCTTCATTTGAGTGGACTCTCTCTGCCCATTTTTTAAAAGGATTTTTCACTTCTGTAGAATCACACCCTTGACAGATGTCAAACAAGAAAATTTAAGAAAACCAATAGATCATAAAATGACCAGCCTACATGTAGGTGTGAAAATTTTGCAGAAAAATTGTAACAACTAATTGTTAGCTTTTTGCATCATCTTCAAACAAAACAGTATTTTAGAGAAAAACAAGAATATTAGGTACAACTTGACTCATAACAACTACATCGTCACTGTTACTGATTTCTTACCCCAATTCTTATACCTTTACACACAGGCAGCAGAGAGACTTCTCATATCCCTGGGTGCATTGGAAGTGCCGCCCAAAGTGTCTGGCTTCAAAACATCAAAGGAAGGTATGCAGTAAACGAAAGTTTTCAAGACGACTTCATGTCAGGGTTAGCCTACAGTAATGTAGGATTAGAATTATGGCAACTGAAATAAAAGATTTTAAACTTTGCGTGGTGGAAACACACTCAAGTGAAGTTTGCAGAGACACCATTTACGTGAACTCTCTCTATTTATGAATTGTGGTTGTTCTGAGAAGAAGTGGTGGTTTGACAACTCAGAGTATACTGATCGAAACGTCCAGTTGTCAAATCACTGGTTCTTCTCAGAGCCACTACAACTCACAGAGAAGAGTTTGTGTACAAGGTGTCTCCGCAAACCTCTCCTGATTTGAATAAAAGAGACTGGTAAATACATGCATTGCTTTGGCCAAATTGGCACATTTAATCAGGGCCTCACATGCAACTTTTCAGGTGATCCGCTGATTTGCATGGTGGAAACACACTCAAGTGAAGTATGCGGAGACACCTCTTTGTGAGCTGCTGTGCCATTTTCTACCGGTTGCATAAATGGGAATTTTTTTTCTTTCTAATCAAGATTTTCTGTGCTAAGCAACTTTGTGGTTAAATAGATTTAAGAAATCCAACCCTGTGCTAAAACAAGCTTGACGGATTAGGAAATATGGCAAAAATCTGTGCCATAATTGCTTTGTCCTTCAAATAGCTGTGGGTCCTGTGTTTTGTATTTTATACATTATAATGTACCCTAAAGAACCCAGAACACTGATCGTTAAGAGAAGGGGTTTGCCGCGGTGTTTCTGGCATGGTTGCAGATTGCTCCGCATCACCTAGAGACCCATTTATGTAGCTCTTGTAAGGTAAAAACATTACAAGGCGCTACATAAATGGGTCTCATACTTCAAAAACTTAGCAAGCTCTTTGCGACGCCCGCAGATAAAGCACTGTATAAGAACTGATAAATATAATATTTTATTTGTTTATTTTTTATTTACAAAACTCAAATGCAAGGTTTGAACCGGAAACAGGTCAAAAAGTGTGTGTAGAATTTTGTACAGTAATGTGTATACAAAGGGAAATTTAAAAAAATTAAAATTTAAACAGGAATGTAATTTCTCAGGATTTTTCCATGTTTCAGGTTTTTCTCAAAATCTCCTTGAGCCTTCAAACCGGGAGAATATTAAACAGTCGACATTGTGTCCGAACCTGTAGTTGTGTACCCAAATGTATGTCTGGTTTTGCACAGTGTATGAAAACATGTACTGAAACATCTAGGAAGTTCCGGGTCTTAAAAAAAGGCGTGTTGTGGCCGAGCGGATAAGAGCAACGGACTCAAGCTCTGATGTTTCTGTTCAGCAGAGTGTGGGTTTGAGTCCCGGTCGTGGCACTTGTGTCCTTAAGCAAGACACTTAACCATTATTGCTTCGTCCTTCGGATGGGACGTAAAGCCGTTGGTCCCGTGTGTTGTGTAATGCACGTAAAAGAACCCAGTGCACTTATCGAAAAGAGAAGGGGTTCGCCCCGGTGTTCCTGGTTTGATTGGCTGCATATTGCGCCACAACACCTTGCAGGAAAATACTGACTTGAATACGCCTTGAGCGTCACTGAGTGACAGATATGAGCTCTATATAAGAAGCCACTATTATTATTATTATTATTATATTATTATCCCAGGCTCGCAGGTTGTTTTCAAGAATTTTCACATTCGTCAAATCTCAACCCTGGTTAAAAGCACATTGAGATAATACCTTAAACTCATTATGAAACTAACTTTTTCAACCTTCCAACCCCCTCTCTTTGAAGTAACTTGTTTTGGTTCATTCGTTATTTATTTGTGGTTTGTAGAATCGTTTGGCACCAGAATTACCCCACTTGGTAAAACCATGGCATGTTTCCCTGTGGCCCCGTGCTATGCCAGAATGATAACCAATGGACAACAGAGGGGCTGTCTGCCGTATATCATAGCGTTGGTGTCTGCGCTTACCGTAAGGGTAAGTTGAACTATGAATATACCCTGGACAGGGAGAATGTTAAAAAGCTGCTAATGTATATGGTTTTGAGGCATTGCATGGTGAGGTTTCTTTGTATAATTATTTGGTTTGCGGTAACACCTTGTATAATATCTACTTGCTAGGTAGATTTCGTTCTTTGAGAACTTGTCTCGTTATTTATTCTACTGCCATGGAGTAGAATATTCGGAATTCTGAGACTTCTCAGTTCTGAAAAGAACTGTCCTGCTTATCAAATCAAAGTAACATTTATTTCCACATTAAAACTAGTAATTAGAGGATACAATGACTTAGATAATGCGGAGGCATGTTCCCAAAAAGTTGGGCTTGTCGAGGAACAACCTTAAGACAGACAAACAAGAACAAAAAAAAAACAACTACTAGACAAAGGTGACCTGGCAAGAAGGTGATAAGATTGTGCCTTTGATGATACAAGCATAGAATTTGGCACACACTCGGAGTGTGTCATGAGAACAATATTTGGCTAGAGCCATCGCAGATTTGTCCTTTGAAAAAATCAGTATCACAAGCAATGTCAGCTATTTTGAAATTTTTGAAAATTGCTTGTTACACTGCTGATATTTTTTCAAAATTCAAATCTGGGTTGGCCCTGTAGCCAAATATTTATCTGACATACTTTGACTGTGTGCCAAATTCCATGCTTGTATCGTCAAAGGCACGATTCCCCCAAAATATTTCCCCTTTCTGCCCAACTATAACGCAGACAATATTGCCTGACAACTTTCTACTGTGCAATAAAATATAAGTTTTAACCAGTTGCAAATGGTACATTTGATATCAAGTTTTGGCTGGTAAACTTTTTCTGTGAGCACAAGTTGTGCCTAAGCTTTGAAGTTTTGTTAGTGGTATTTTCTTATATATATAGGCTGTCCCTCGATGTCTATTTTACAGATGCCAGGTTGTCACGTCGTTGGTGAGATCTAGTGTGTGAAATCAGACCAATCTGTGCTCGACAGAGACAGCCACAGATTGTACACACGAGTGAGTCATTTGGGTCATGGTGAGGGTTCTCCACTTGAGAAGCCAATAGTTCATGTTGTCGTTGACGCCTTGCCTCTGCCCTCACTGACTCTGCTGACGCTTGACCGGCTCCTACGACAGCTCGCTAAGCCTTGCGTATTTTCTTAATGTTATATTATCAACGATATTGATGCATCCTTGAGAAATGTATTTCATTTGGGACTCGGTAAATTTCCCATGATGCAGTCTTGTCCATTAAAGATAAAGCATTTGCATTCATCAGAGATGCTGTCTGTTTTTTCTTGTCTGTAGGAGATTTTTGAAGTTGGTAACCAGCGGACTGACTCAGATGAAGAGGTAAACATTGATGTCTTTCTTAAATAAAACTGAGTGCATTACCATAGGACATTTTGGGTTCATAGAATTCAATCCATCAAAGTATTGTAAAGTAGAATTAGTTAACTCATGTCATCAGGGTCCAATTTTATGGCTCTGATTACCGTGGAATTCTGCGCCTACTGAGCCTTGTAAATTACATAACTCTATGGAATGTAAAGCAAAATTTCTTGGTAAGCAGAACCCTAAATTTGGGCTGAGAACTCATTCAACTCATAGTGATGAACTCTTAAGAAGATAGAGGGTGCTCTTGATGCTGGTATCCGCTCATTATTTTTTCTTCATATCAAGTAATTAACTACATGGGAAACTGGCCGGGTAAATGGTAATTAATCTTGGGTTGAACAAAAGTAATTGGCAAGAGTAATAAATCACAAGGGAAACTGACTGTGTTGCTCTGATTAAAATTGGGTTTAACCAAAACAAAAATTACTAGAGTGGGATCTGAACCTTGGACCTCCGGATTAATGTGCTGGCACTCTACAAACTGAACCGTGTAGCTCCAATAATGACAGTCTCCCTATATTATCAATACCTTTGTTCAGGGGGTGCCAGTCAGAAGCCATTCAATCTGTAACTGCAGTAATAGCCTGGAGTTTACAATTCAACATTCGAAATGGCAGGAGAGTTAAGGGGATTCAATTTTATATTTAAATATCAAGTAACCAACCACTGCGTTACCTGTTTTTTCATTTTTAAACCCAACATTGTTTTTTACTTCAATTGTGCAGAAATATGAACTATGAGACCCCTTTGTGATTCATTATGCAGCCAACAGGCCAGAAAACACCAGGGCAAACCTTGGGTTCTTTAATGTGCCTCAAACAACACAAGGGTACCAATGGCTTTATGTCCCATCCGAAGGACAAAGTGATAATGGTTTCGTACACAAGTACACAAGTGCCAAATAACCATTTCACAAAGCACTAAGATTCATCTTAAGATGTGTTGTCAATAATTGCCATAATGATTTGTATTGTGACATCACACTTTGCTTAGTAGATAAGATTGATACACAGTAAAAACCAATCTTAGCTCTTTGTGAAATCGACCCCAGTGCAACAGACCACTCAGCCACGACACGCAATAATGATACTTTCGATCTTGTGGTATCTTCTGTCCGCTTTTGCAAAGCTTCAACAACAAAAATTTATTAAGTTTTTTTTTTATATTAACAGAAGGAAGATCAGAAGAAACACAGGGCAAGAGTTGCACACAACAAACGTATTTGGGCTGGAGAGGTAAGAAATTGAGAGAGACTGTTTGTCAGAATCACCCTGCGAAGTGTCAAGATATTTCTGTTCTTCACAGATCTCTTTTTGTCCTCGGACTATCTAGAAAGATATGATCTTGTAATCAAGGGATAATCGACATGTTCCTGCAGTTTTCCACTGAGTTGTTTTAAATCTCTCCATTTCTGATTATCTTTTTCCAACCACCAGTTTGTTTGGATCTTCAATGTGTTGTTTTTTTACTTTTCAGTTTAGTTTATCTTTTTCCAACCACCAATTTGTTTGGATTGATCATTTTATGGGGGGGTAAACTCTTTGATTGTTGGAAAACACAAATTTCCTCCACAGCCTTTCCCCTCTCCATATTTTGATATTGTCCTTGTGTTTATTATTTTGTGCAATGTATACCACATTTTGTATTTTATCTGTTTGTATTTTTGAGAAGTAAAGTGAAATAAATAATTATAACTTTCCATTTGTAGTGATGTGGAGAACCTGCTTTTTCTATATTTGTAAAGCACCAAAAGTTAACCACTTCGAATTAGTATTTCAAAAAAGTTTCCAAAAGCCTCTGTGCAGGTACAATTTTTCAGAAAATTGTCTAAGAAGAAGTAGAATAAGAATAGTGATTTTAGTGCATAAAAAGCACTATAAACAGTGTAATACAAAAATGAAAGCATGAAAACTATGCAACCGAGCGGAATATAAGGCCCAAACATTAAAAGCGAATTGGTTTACAAAATATGATTTAATGAATTTTTTTACATTTAGAAAAACTGGACCATCCAGATATAATGAAAATATCCATTTGTATAATGTTGCCCCCAAAAGATGCATTTTTAGATTTTTGTAAAAGCAATTCACACAACTAAATCAAGTCTCCTAGACTCCTACTGAAACTCCTACCTTATTTACGACCTAAAACTTTCTTGTCTTCAAATTTCTCATCGTAGGGTAACTCCTTACTCCTTGGTGACTTGATGGTCTTACTGGGCGCTGTTGGTGCGACTGAATTCTCAGGGTGCACGCCATCCTTCTGTGCTGCTCACGGTCTCCGCTACAAGGCCATGACTGAGATCAGACGGTTACGGAGGCAACTGACAAACTCTGGTAAGGGGTATTACCAATCTGAGATCATCAAACAAACCTACTGTTGAACATTCCTAGGTCTCATTCTTCATTATGTGATAGAAGCTTTGTTTCATGTGCATCAAAGCTATGGAATGATCTCCCCTATCAACTCCATACACTTGACTCCTTACAGATCTTCAAAAGCCAGCTTAAGACTTGCATCTTGAGCTTAAATTTTAATAGTCCATTGCACTTCAAGTGACTTGCCATCCCCACATGAAATTCTGTGAACCATTTTGTCTTTATTTGTCTTCACTTTCCAAAGCGCCTCGAAATAAGCAACTAGAATGATGGCGCTCTACAAATGCCTGATGATTGAATGATAACACTAGGCTACTGTAGCAAGAGTTTGGGTTTTATGTTTTTTCTGTAGCAAAAGAAAGGGCATATTTCTTTGTAGCCTAATCCTCTAACCAATATACCATTGCCCTACAAATCCATGAGGCACATATCTTTTTTGCTAACTACTCCTGTGACTGTTTCATAACCGAATCGTAATTGCATTTGTAGAAATGTTTAATAATAATATGTTTATGCAAGGTTTTCTTTTGGGTTGAACAAAGACAAATGTACCGGAGCGGGACTTGAACTTGCAACATCGAGATTGATGTGCCGGCGATCTACCAACTGAGCTTTTTAGTCCTAATGTTGGTGGTGGTTTCCCTGATTTTGTCAATATCTTTGTTCGGGGGGTGCCAGTCAGAAGCCATTCAACCTGTAACTGCCGTGTAGCCGGGGATCACACCCATTTTTACAATACAACCTGGGAAGCAGCAGCTGAGGGTCACCTGAAGAGAATGGGAGTTTCTATTTCAAATATCAAGTAATAAACCACAACGGAAACTGACTCGTTTTGTCAGTAGCTGGACAGCATTTAGGGCTGGGTGAAGCGTGGCTTTTGTTCCCTAAACTTGCACAGTTACGAAGATTGGTTTAATGTATTATGACCGTTTTGATTTGCAGTGAACTCGGTGCAAACAGACTGTGAGACAGTTTTAGATCCAAAGATGAGCCCACCAAATGCAACACAGGTAATTTTCAGGGACTGGACCTCACCTTTAAACGTTTGTATGGTTGATTCACCTGGTTCTCCAAAGACAACCTGTTCAGTAACGACAGAACTAAAGAGTAATAGTTCCAAAGACATTTATAATGTGTCAAATCCATTTGTAAAAAAAAACCGCCCGGGCACTTTACACTTAAAGTAAACACTAGAATGGTGCAACTTTAAAACAAATTGAAATTATACAAAACCAAATGTTAAAATAATTGCCAAACTGGAAATGGTCTCATGTTGTGACCCTTGTACATGTTGTCAAGTTCTTCCCCAAGGTTAAACTTTATTTTTAAGAGTGAAAGTATAAAATAAAAAAATTAATTCAAGAAATTACTTATAATACCAATATCTGTCCGATTCCTTCATTGAGCAGCTTGAATTCTGGTATTATTATTTTTTTTGGGGGGTGTTGCTTTTTATTTTTATTTTTTTTTAAGTTACTGTATTTTACGTTTATTTTAAATTGTTTGAATTTTCATGGTTTCAGGTCAAAATCTTGAGGCAAGTTGTTCTGTCTGGACTCCCACATCGTATTGCTAGGTGAGTAAACTCAGATCAGGGTTATTGAGAAACTGATGTTAATTTTAACAGGTGGTTTGTTTGGTGTCAGAGTTTATTAAAAAACAAGTGGATTAGAACTTCGTGTTATCTTTTTAATAGGCGTTAATTTTATGTTTTTACCCTTACACCGATGTATAAAGCAATGTATTCAGTACTTTCGCGAGTTCTGTAAACAAAAATCCACAGGCAAATCACTCGGGTGTGATTCAAACTCATGACCTTTGCATTGCTAGGGCAGATGTCTTACCACTGGACCATCAAGCTAGCCCGGCGGCTAGAGGCAGTTTGAATCCTATGTTTTAGCATTGGTGATAAAGAATATGTTTTTACCCTTACACCGATGTGTAAACAAAAATATATTACTTTTACAATAGCACTCCGCACTAATAATGATACTTTTGCTCAAACATTCCACCACTTACGCGATCACTGCATCATCAATGCGCCAAACTGCACCAGTAGTTTAGTCGGTACACCGGAGTAACCATAAAACTTGGATGTACATGTACCTGTGCGTATGTGTCTGAAATATATATATTTTTTTTTTTTTTGAGATCTGGGTGCTTAGCTTCTATTTTTAGCTTTAGGGCGGAGTGCTATTGTGTTTAAAGTTAGTCTTATTTCAAATGTCTGGCCAGGTATTTCAGAAATGTACCAAAATTTGTAAATGCTTTTGAACATCATTTAAATTAATCTGTTTCGAGAACTGAATGTATTTTTAATGAATGTACTTTTTCAAAGCTAATGGTGTAAAACCTTGCTAATGCTCAATTAAGAAAAACATTCTGTGACGTCTAGATTTGTGCATACATTCTTTAATTTAAGTTTTTCATCAAAACAGTTCATTTGAAATGTTTGTCTGATTCTTTTTATGTATATTTTAAGGAAAATGCCACAAACAGAGGAGCAAAAAGAGAAAGGCGCCTATCAAAGTATGGGCATAGAGGGCGCTGTTTTCATCCATCCGGACTCTGTACTCGCTAAGAAGCAACCGCAGTTTGTCGTGTACCAGGAAGTCATAGAGACCTCCACACCGTTCATGAGAGGTCAGTTTGGGGTCAAAAATGTCATGTGTCTTTTCATATTGACGAATATAGGAACAAACAAAATGGAACAACCATGAATACTTATTTAATAAATGGAACCAACAACATGGAACAAGCATGAATACAAATGCAACAAAAAATTAGGTGATCGGGATCAATAAAATTATAGGTATCACTTTGATAGAAATCAGTCATTTCTGAATCATCACTTCGCACCCAGACATGACTAATGTTGTTTTCAAATGTTTCCAACATAAATACCTAGAAACGAAACTTTGCAATTTTATTTACATTTGTGATTTGGAAGCAGTAGGAATTTTTTAATTGATGAAGCTCTTTGTTGATTGTATATTTCTTATTATCTTCAAGCAAAGTTGAATCCTCAATTTTCATCCGAAGAACAAAGCAATCATGGTAAAGTGTCTTGCTCAAGGACACAAGTGCAACAATCGGGACTCGAACCGACACTCTGCTGATCAGAAAAACAAGAGCTTAAGTCTTGTGCTCTTAACCACTCGTGCAATTCGAAAGTCCTGTCTAAAACAAAAAATCAAGATCTATCAAAATTTGGATTTTTCTGATGATTTGTCTCATTGGCCTTTGCAGGTGTGACAGCGATTGAACCAGAATGGCTACCAGTCATCCTTCCTCAACTCTGCACCTTCTCCAAACCTCTTGAGAAACCTGCTCCTACCTATAAGGAACAGACGGGAACCGTTCACTGCCACATGACCAGCACATTTGGTATGTTTACTAGATTTACTCTTTTTATACTCAAATTTCTCCTGAATCACCTGTCTTGTTTTCTATATTTCTATATTTCTCTGGAACATTGGGTAAACTGGTAAATGCATCACAGCTGTAGAATTTATTTCCTACGACCGTGTCTATACGAACAAGCTTTTATTATCACTCGCATTTATTTGTGAATGCTAACGCGCATATTCCTTCCTGTAGGATTGTTCCTGTTGTTCAGCAAAATGTCACGGTCCAGCAGAACATTCTGACGGTCCACTGGATTGTAAGCATATGCTCATGAGAATGATACTTTGCGCCGAAAACGTGCCTGACTTTTGATACGCTCCCTTGAGAAAAACTTTTTTTTAAATTGTTACACAGGTCGCAATGCATGGATGCTGCCAGCCGTGGACTTGGAGTATCCCAAGAGTCTGGAGCGATTCAAGTGGTTTGCCAGGTTCTTACTGGAGGGAAAGGTAAGGGTCTTAGAAAAACCACTAAATGTTCCTGCGTACGATGTCTCAAGCTTAAACTGAGATCAAAAGAAGGCGTATCATGGCTTGCCAGGCATTCTTGGTGCATACATGCTGGAGGTTCTCAATGCTTAACCTTAATTATGGTGTCAGATGAAATAAGCCTATACAATATAAAAGGGGCCTATGCAATATGAAATGGGTCTATACAATATGAATTGTTTATGAATTGTTTTTACTATTTATTGCTAATTACTGATTGTAAATCGCATCCAGTTTGGCCTGTGGGCCACGAAATTTGATGTGATGTTAATAAAACGAAATGAAATGGGGAAAAAAGGATTGGGTCTTTGCAATATGAAATGGGTCTATGCAATATGAAATAGGCCTATACAATATGAAATGGGTCTATGCAATATTAAATGGGTCTTCGCAATATGAAATGGGCCTATACAATATGAAATGGGCCAATACAATATGAAATGGGTCTATGCAATATTAAATGGGTCTATGATGCAATATGAATTGGGCCTTTTGCAATATGAATCTTCTTCTTTTTTCTCAGTGAGAATAGTTGTACTTATAAGTTTGAGTAAAAATGCGGCCAACATTTTGTAATTGTCAAAGACAAGTATCCCCACTTTATGTGACTCAACAATACATGAATTAAACAAACCTGTGAAAGTGTAAGCTCAATCGGTCAATTCACTGTATTTAAACATCGGGTGTTGGACTCGCGTGAGATCAAAACTAATTGTTTTACACATTGCTCAAAAACTGTAGCATTTACGGCAAAAAGTTATTTCAAGGGAAGTTTTTCAAAATGACCATCTTTATACTTTGGGAAATATAGGGGATCCATGTCAATTGAGACCTTTAAATCCAAGATTAATAATATACAGATGTTAAATTTCCTGGGGGGGGGGGGGGGGGGCACACCATTATGTTCTTCCGCTAGCCACTATTGCGCCTGCAACTAGTAATATCCCAGTGTGTAGATTGTTGCAGTAGTTGACAGATACAGATGGAAGTTCTGTGCAAATCTGTGAACGTTTATCTTTCATTTCTTACTGGTGGTGTTCAAATGCGTTATAAATGTTTCTGTTCTGTGTATATTCAGGTTATACCTGCTTTGAAGAGTTATACATCATTCTTGCTGTCTCCACCTAGCACCATGATCAAGACATGGGCCAAGTAAGTACAACCTTTCCTCAATCTGAAGGCTGACAGATTCAAACCCTGTTTGCCGTTTTATTCTCTGATTTGCAATTGCAACTAAATAATCCGAGCCCTAAACTACTATTTGAGTCTTGTCTGATGTAAAAGGGACTATGTTAGATGCTCACCGTATCTTAATTTTTAATTTGACCCTAAAATGATCGCAGACATCAGTCGCCTTTGGTGTCATTAAAAGGGTGCTATTAACCTAATTCTCTCTTTGCACAGATCTGCCATGTCCGTGTAGAGCCTCATTTGTATTGTATTTATGTATCTGTTTGGATGAAAGTGTCATTACATTACCGTGAAAATTACAGAGTTATATAATGCTTATATTCACTACTGTCTCCAATCCGAGGCTCTACACGCAAAATGGTTGACTGTGCCAACGGCGAATAGCCCATATCCACAAGCACCATCTTCACAATGCATCTTGGGAAATCGAGAACAGTTAAAAAAACAAATCAAGCTGCCAAGATAGACGCCATGCTGTAGTGTTACATGTAATTATGTCAGGTTTTATAGTTGTGTACCAAATTGCTTCAAAATCATTGTGCAGTAATGGTTTCCGCTGTTGCTTGGACTCTGATTTCACTCATAATCCTTTGTGCGCTGAACATCAAGTGTCAAGAGTCAATGTCCCTGTGTGTTGTACAGTGCAGTATGCATTTAAGGCGACCCAGCTATTACACGCTAACATCATAATGTTTAACAAGCAATTTGACTCCAAATTGGCGAGCATGGCGACAAATAGCCGCATGTGGTGTTGGTGCCAGGGTTCAATCGTAGTTGGGGATGTATATTATGTATTATTTTTATGTAATTATAGCCAATGGAAGCAAAATTTCTGTATTTTTTTAATGATGCAGACAAATAAAATATCTATCTATCTATCTTATTATTGTTTCAAAAATATTGTTCTCTATCTGAAACATTTGTGTATATTTGGATTGCTAAGGTATACATGTACATGTACATCTCCCGCCTTGTTGCTTGTACAAACATTGTTACTTGGTTTTTCTTATTGACCTTTTTAAAGGTGTTTTTTTGTTTAGTTTTCGAAATGTTCTATGTCCTCCTGACTACACTTCTATTTCCAATCTCCTTAATTAACTTAGTTGATAAATATATATATATTGTGTACGTTTTATCGTTCCATGTGTTTGTGCATTTGTCTTGCCCCTAACAACGTGACAAATCTAAAGTCACTGTTGAAAATGCATCTATTTTGTGGCTTTTAACTTATTTAGTTTGTTTTATCTCTCTATGGTACATATATATTTGTTTGTTTTACTGAACCTTTAAAATGCCTTGCTGTGTTGTAGGGCGCTTGAGATGATTAACCTGTTTTTTGTAACATTCCAAGGACCTGCATTCTTGGATCATTCTGTTGGGTCTTTTCACGTCTTTCTTTTGCATTGATGCTTTATTTAATCTTTGTGTTTTATTTTATCCAAGTGTTTTGGGATCGTCAATGTTTCTTTTTCTTTCTTTTTTCCCCCTATTTACAGCTGATTTGAACATGTTTTTATTGAATTTGTACAATTCTGATCATCTTGTTTTGTATTGTAATTCAAATTCATTTTAACCTATGCCCTTAACTTTTTGAAATGTTTTAATACACCAATACTAGTAATATTAAACAACTATTATATAAAGTATTGTTATTAAAAGTTATAAAATGGTCACATGCGATGGACTAATTAATTTTTTGAATTTTTTTGAACTAAATATCTATCTGTGTATCTTTCAATCATAGTACCTTTTATTTATTTCCAGGTTACAACCTCGCACTGAGATCTTACTTAAAGCATTGATGGCTGAGAATGTGGACTGCCGAGAGAGCCTTCTCAAGGCATGGCAGCTGAACGATAAATGTAAGTATTGGGATAGTTCATTTTCACACCAGCAACATTTTTTAAAGTGAAGTTGGGTTTGTTTTTCCAAGTGAAACTTATTTCGGGGGGGGGTTTATATTGAAGTTTCCATACTGTTTCGTGGTCACCCATTTCCACCAGCGCCCTCTTGGGGTGTGAATTATCCACAAGTGTGCGGGCCATCCAATCTAAAAGGAAGGGTATACTTTGGGTAATTTTCAGAGACATCCGTACTTGCTGTTTCCCAACATATGCATAAAATAACAAACCTGTGCAAAACTTGGCTCAATTGGTCCTTGAGGTTGCAAGAAATCAATGAAAGAAAACAATCTTGTTGCGTAGAATGTTATGCTTTCAGAAGCCTGAGAAGGGCTTCATGCCTGAATCCCAAGATTCAAAATTGTTGGCGAAAAGTTACCTATTTCTCTAAAACTCATTACTTAAAAGGGGTCGTTTCCATCAATATTCTATAATATCAACAGCTCTCTAGTGCTTTTTGCCGAGTACGTTTTTACGGTCACTAATTTGTTGGAGTAAATACCAAAGGTATATACCGGTACTGCCTTTACAATGCACCATTAACTGGGCAAGAATGGTCAATCAGCGAGCTTCAAACCCATACACAGAGTGAATAGTTTGTCACTATCACATGATAGCATGGTTATTGATCGGCATGCTGTTTGTGTGCCTGTTTGGCACTTCAAGGTTCACTAATGAACAGGGTTTGACTCGACTCCATAATATATGAACTTCACCACAAGTACTCAATATAATGCTTTGAGCTTTATCCTTACACTGATGTGTGTAAAGCACTGTATACTCAGTACTTCCCTGAGTCCTGTGGGAAACAAAATTCCATAGGCATATTACTTGGGTGGGATTCGAACCCACAACCTTTGCCATTTTAGAGCAAATGTCTTACCAACTACACCACAGAGATAGCCCAGTAGCTACAGCAACTAGCGAGTAGTTATAATATGCCTGCAGATTGTTTTTCTTTCTCGCAGAACTTGGGGAAAGCACTGAATATAAAGTGCTTTACACACATCGGTGTAAGGGTTCAACCAAACAGTATGTTGTATCCTGATGCAAATTTGACATCCATTCAAACGATGTGTTTTGTTGTTTTTGATCATTTGCAGATTTGTTGAATGCATACAGTGAATGGATACACCGTGATAAACGTGGAGAAGTACTGACAGGATGGCCTCCGACTGCTCATTTTTAAACAAAAAGAAAATTAGCCTGAACATCTGACATCATTTCACAAGAAGATTCGCAGTCAATTCACTCGTGTACACATAGTGAATAAAACGACATTACATATGCAAGTAGGGGGCCTACAAACATTATGCACACGCTGCACGCAGACGACCGAAAGTGCAATCTGACAAACTACATCCCCTCGGACCAATCACAACACAGATATGGAAAGCTTACATCACCGCATGTTTATCCAATGAAATCATTGTATCCAATAAATTAATTGGGCCTGTAAGACCAGTGTCTGTCTTTATACTTGCGGTCCTTGCGTATTGGTGGGACCTGTGTGTTTTCCTCGCTTTACCAAATGGAGACGTTGCTAAAACAAGTCCACTATTTGTGTTCTAACACATACATGAACATGCAACTTTAAGGATCTGGTTTGTGGGGTCCTGCTATTGTTGTTCTATTTTTCCCTTTTCTACGGATCTGGTTTATGGGGTCCTGCTATTGTTCTATTATTCTCTTTTCTAAGAATTCCATTGTGGGGTCCATTGTTCCATCGCGTAAAAGACCCCACAAGGGCACTCCAATAAGCCCATCGATGTTTGTGAAGCACAGCATGATAAGTACTTTCCGAGTCCTGGGGAAAAAAAATCCACAGACACATTACTCGGGCGAGATTCACACTTACAACCTTAGCCATTCTAGAGCAGATATCTTACCACTAGACCACCGAGCTTCTCCGGTAGCTACAGACAGATCTAATCCTGTATTCAAATCCAAACAATCTTAGAACAAAGATAAATCTTCGATTTATGGGGTTGAAAACCATTTATGTGTGTGTAAACGGTAGCCAGGCTCACATTCACACACACAGGAACATTGATTGTTTGTAAAAAACACTTTTGAACAAACAATCTTGACTTAGTGAACCTTGATGTCTTATTTTTGATGTGCATTATTTTTTAGAAGAACCAATCATTACAAAGTGATTAATTTTGTAAACGTAAATCAATTATGAAATAAACCTGGTCTATAAATAGAGATCCATGTACTTCGTTTTGATTGAGCATCTTGTTTTAAAATGTATGTGATATTTTTGCAACTGCCCGTTGTTTTGTTTGACAATCTCTTTTCCTTGTTTTAAAATGGTCAATAAATACTTTTGTTTGGATTGATATATTTGTGGGTTTGGGGGCATTGCGTGGTTAGGTATCAATGTATATTTAGTCTGAAGTAACACCATGTGTCTTGTGTGCTGAGTAGATTTGTTCTTTTAGAACTTATCTTGCTGTTTATTCTACTGCCGCGGAGAAGATTTCCAAATTCGGGTGACTTATTCTAAAAAAAACTGTCCTGCTTATTAACCACTACCTTGGCGAAAGGTGGGAAATCGGCCTGGACTACTACTTTTGCTGAGTGGGTCGAGGGGACTTCTCGTCATTAACTTCACTGCCACAGAATGAGTTTTTAATTTGTCTCAACATTTCGACTAGCCTGCTCTAGTCTTCGTCGGAGACTAAAGAGTGTTCGAGTATACATTGATTTTGTTCCAGCAGATATCATTAATGGAGTTCAATGGAACCAATAAAATGGCAGAAATGGCTTTGACTTTCACAATATACCTTTGTTAATTACTTTAAAAAAAATAATGTCCATCAAAACAAGTTTGTAAGAAGCACATGCAGCTGTTGATAATGTATAACATTTTGAGAAACAATGCCCTTCAACGGAATGTGGTTTTAGAGAGAAGGATTCAAAAACGTTTCAACCTGAGAAACCTTTTTGCAAGGAGCGTTTCTCAGATTGTGCATTCCAATTATGGATTATTCTTCCTACCCTCTCCAGTTTTTCAGTAGTATTTAAAATCTCTACCACCTTTTGAAATACAATTTTAACGGGTTAGTTGTCTCGTGTCTAGCTACATTTATATAGGATTAAAACAATCGAACGGTTACAAAAACCAAGGACCTCAAGGTTTGAGTACCTCGAGGTTTTATCAAATATTCTCCTGTTTAATTATGAGTGTTTAATTCACACTCTAACACGTCCAGCACGTCTCCAATATAAGCAATTATCTTAAAATTACTTGTTTCTTGTTCATAAGAACTTGAAGAAGCAAGCGTCAATTAGCTAGGCCTACATGTAAAGCGCAACCTGTGTGCAACACATGTACAAGTAATTAACAATAGGTCATAATTCCCAAGGAAATGTGTAAACAAAATGGTGGTACTCGGTTCTTCTAAACGAGTTCCCATGTAGCAGTGCTGTTTCCAGGGGTCCCTATGAATTTTTGAATTCTTCGACGTTTCTTCTTTGTTACCGATGAATATTAAAGCATTTTTATTTATTTTTTAATTGTACAATGAAAACTCCCAGCATAGGCCTACTTGTTAGATTTGCATCATTGACAAAAACCGCGCTTCCAGAATTATGTCGTTAAGGGGGGGGGGGGGGGGGGGGGGGGCAGAAAAACGATGTAATGGGTGGGGTCCAGGGGCCGGGAAGCTTCCGGGGTTTTTTTTGTTTTTTTAGGGGGCCTGAAAAATCAAACCTTCATACGCCTAAAAGAGAGAAAATGGAACACTTTTTAAGCACTTTTGATCTAAATCGATCTTTTAGCTTTACTGGAAAAATGTATGTAACATCAACGGGCTCATTATTTTAATCCCACATATCAACTAGACTGAGTATGCATATCGACGTAAACCTTGAATAACTGTACGGCAAACCCAGATCCTGCCGATAATTATTTGTTTTGCGAAAATAGCTGTTAACAAATACAATAACAAGTTTAACCTGGGCATGAATTTGACGTGAAATTTGAAAAAGGGTAGAATTGCAGGCCTCATTTTTAATACCTGAACATTGCCGTCTTTAAAAAAATGTGGAAAGGAAGCAATACGTGATGAAATGCATTTGGATCTGGTCAGTGCACATTAGGTTTCATGCATATTCATTAAAAACATAGTTGGTAAAAAAAAAGTACTATCCGGCCTTTTTCAAATCAGGGGCAGTATTATCTTTGCACTTCTCTGGCAATCCATTGGAAAGGGGAAACAACACGTGAATGGCGGACAAATTGGCACGTTAGATAATGCTTATGAAATGTTTTTGTAGAGACATCATAAAAGAGTAATTTGGGGAGAAAGAAAAGGGGCGAATGGGAATATGTCGCTGGGAAAAAACTACAGGGACTCTTTTGCGACTTTTCTCCTTCCCCTCTGCCCTCTCTATCTTCCCCTTCGTTTTGTTCAATGTTTTCGGGGATCCTCTTGGGGGGATCTCCATCCCCCAGTGTAAGAGGAAACCATAACGTTTTAGACTTGAAACTTTGGAAAATGTTGATGGCAATGATAACGTGCGAAAGCCCAGCAAAAGTAAGCATCGTCGCTGTTGTAATACACATTATAGTGCGTAAAGCATTGAACATACATGTACATATTAGGCAAACAAATTTTTTTAAATCAGTTCCAGTTACATGCCATTTAAATAAGATCGGAAAGTTTGGGGTTTTTGCCCTTTTTGTATCCTGATACGTTTGGCTAGTGTGTAAAAATACCCTGCTTGCCCGATTCAATTCAACCAAAAACTATACATAACAGCGAGTGAAAAATAAACTGCTCCGAAATCCATCAAAGACCTCTTCATACTTTAAACTCAAATAAGGTACGCAGGAGATGTGTCTGGTTAGGCCAAAAAAAAAAAATTGTTGAGTTGCCCTCCAGTAAAAAAATTTGAAGGGGTCGGTCGGTCGGGATTTTATTTTATTTAAAAAAAATTTTTTTTTACCTTGACTGTCATTTGAAGATTGAAATGCATTGGAACTAATCCCAATCAATATACAGTGATGTACTAGTGTGCAGAAGTACATAAAGAATGAAAATACAAGAAACATTTAACTTCATATCTTTTATAATTTGTTTTCAAACATTTTATACACTTTTTCCTGGATCCTTGGTCACACATCCCGCCCATTTCTTTTGAAGCTATAACCATTTTAAAGTGCATTCTCTAAGGGCCATTCGGTGGTTTAAACCAGCTAAATGTGTTCACCTAGCTCTTAGCTTGCCTTGCGTGTTTTGGATGTTCAAACAAACGATATTTTAAGGCCCTTAGAGAATGCACTTTAAAATGGTTATAGCTTCAAAAGAAATGGGCGGGATGTGTGACCAAGGATCCAGGAAAAAGTGTATAAAATGTTTGAAAACAAATTATAAAAGATATGAAGTTAAATGTTTCTTGTCTTTTCATTCTTTATGTACTTCTGCACACTAGTACATCACTGTATATTGATTGGGATTAGTTCCAATGCATTTCAATCTTCAAATGACAGTCAAGGTAAAAAAAAAAAAAAAATGAAATAAAATAAAATCCCGACCGACCGACCTTTTCAAATATTTTTACTGGAGGGCAACTCAACAAAAAAAAATTTTGGGCCTTATAACCGGGGTAGTGCAGAAGATTATGTGTGAGGAAATAATTAAGTGTTGAATTGTTATCAGCAAAAAGTTGACCATACTTGTATATTCCCAAAAGTTTGTAACCCCCCCCCCCCCAAAAAAAAAAAAAACACAAAACAAAAACAAGAAAACAACAAAAACAACAACATAGGCCTACAAATTAGAAATAATAAATAAATACCCCGTCAACCCCACAAAAACCTCCAATAAATAGAGGAAAATAAACATAATCAAAAAGGAAAACAGTTACATTTATCTTTGGATAAGAGGCACGGAGGAGGAAGTTGGTTTGACCATTGACCCTTTTCCATAATGGGTTAGGTTCATTTAATTGCAGACAACAGGGGATTCACCACACTAAAAAGTGCACTGCCAGAGATTTTGGTCTAAATATAACCCGAGCCCTTAATGTCACCCGACCTAAATGTAGCCCCATAGTTTTACCTAAATGTCGCCCCGACCCAAATGTAATAGTCATAATAATAATGGGCATTTATAATGCGCTGGTATCCATCTAAAGATGCTCATGGCGCAGTGACACCTTAGAAGAAGGGAATGTTTATGCAGTCCTCACTTGGTGGGTCTTGAGGGAAGTTTTGAACAAAGCTATTAAGTCGTTCCACAATGGGGCAGCAGAAGTAAACGATCTTTCACCCATGATGTTTTGGCCAGGAGGTTCCTTAAAAGGTTGTTATGAGATCTCATAGACTGACGGTAGGAAAGAGGGTTGGAGTCCTTCTGAGAGATATGGTGGTAAAGTGCCTTTTGATGAGCGATAGACATACACAAGGATCTTGAAGAGGGAGCCAATGTAGATCTTGTAGGATAGGTGTGATATGTTCTCTAGTGTTGGACCGGGTTACAATTCTAGCGGCAATATTTTGAAGGCGAGACAAGCGGTTAATTTAAATATAAGGCAGACCATAGAGAAGAGAGTTTTCCATGTCAAGTCGGGAAGTTACAAAGGCATGAGCGAGTTGCTCTGTAGCATCTTGAGTTAAGTACTTTCTGATGAGACCAAGGTTGCGTAGGTGGAGTGAGGAGCTCTTAGCAACAGACGATAATCTAAGTGCAGAACTTAAACAGTCAGCCAGTGTTTTATCTTTTCGTAAAAAACTAAAAAATATATTGATTGTTTTATACACCACTTAATTTATTTGTATCTTTTTGTATTATCTATTGTCTAGTCTCACTCATGCATAACATGTCCGTGTCCCGGTACTGTTTTCCTTGTTTTACGTTTCTTTTGTCTTTGTCTTTATAGGGAAGGGGAACAAAAAGCATTTGCTTCTTCTTTTTCCTACATGTTAATGTCACATATTATCTATTTATTTTTCAATATTTTGTAATGAATGATGTTGACATGAAATAAATGTATCTGAAATGAAAAAAATAAGTGATCCTTAAAGGACATTTTGTTGTCGAATATCGTGCCTAAATTTAGAACTCTGATGGAAGTTTTGACGTGAGAGTCACCATTGGAAGATAGGGAATATGCACTTTATTGCGTTACAGTTTGGATCCAAGAATGATAAACTCGAAATTATTATCGTTTAGTCTTAAGAAGTTGCTGGAAATCCGGTCACGGATCTCGTCAATACAGGATTGAACGCGATGATAGTCCCAAAGTTGTATATTAACGTCGCCCCGACCTAAATTTAGCTCCAAAGTCGTACCTAAATGTCACCCCGACCTAAATGTAGCCCCAAACTTGTACCTAAATGTCGCCCCGACCTAAATGTAGACACAAAGTTGTACCAAACTAAGAGTGTGATTTTATTTAATTTTTTTGAAAACGGGCTTGAAAAGCTTGCATTCTTATTATTATTTGTTCTTATAGCCACAAACATGAACATTCGTCGTATGTCTGCTGATGTTCAGTCTAATAATATTTACTCCAAACTGTTAGTACTGAGGACAAGCCGATCGTGTTGTTTCCATTGTTCGACACCGCTAACCGCCCCAGCCCCCCCCCCCCCCCCTTCTAACCGCCCCAGCCCCCCCCCAAAAAAAATATAATAATAATAATAATAACAAAAAACACAAACAAAACCCAAGCACCTCGAATAATCCGGGTGCCGGATGCTGTGGTTTCAGAACTCTTTCCGGTATAGTAAGACGAAGGACTTCTGTGCTCGCTCCCAAACTGCATTATTCGCCTGTGAAATGATGGTAAGTTAGTCTGTCTCTGTCCTTGCTCTATGGTCTGTATATACAAAGGTAATTATTAATTTACCCAGTCAGTTTCCCTTGTGGTTTATTATTTGATATCTGATATAAAAAGTCGCATCCCCTTAAGGTGATCCCCTGGCTGCCGCTTCCCAGGTTGTATCGTATACTTGGGTGCGATCCCTGGCTACATGGCAGTTTACGGTTGAATGGCTTCTGACTGGCACCCCCCGAACAAGGATATTGACAACATAGGGAGACCGCCAACATAGGGCTTAATACGGAGGTCATTGGTTCAAATCCCGCTCCAGTAATGTTTTCCTTGTTTAACCCAAAATCGTTTATTAATTGATGATTAAGATTACAAGTTAGGTAGGCTTAAAATCATTTATCTTTAAGAAAGGGAGACGTTTATGTGTGTAAGTGAGTAGGTAACCACATTCAAACCGGGAACCTATAACAAAAGAGGACAATAGGTCCACGGTTGCTATCACAAAGGAAAGCTTTGTGGTCCACGGTTGCTATCACAAAGAGTTGAACAAAGGAGGGTCCACGATTGCAGGCTGTTACACACTTGCGTGTGTGTGTCAAATGCTTACCGTGTGTTTCTAGCCACCGATGACGTCAAGGGGTCATTGCATATCATTTGGTTTTGGCTCTCGGCTGAAAAAGCTGCGCGAAAAGGTGCATTTTTGACATGAATTCTTTATTACTAAATGCAAATTTTGAGTGTAAAATAGTTATTAACCGGTATCTTCGACCTCTATTCAGCCAAGAAAAGGTAATAGGTAAAATATTGAGAGCATCTCATTGGAACCGCTCTTTAAAATAAGATCTGTGGTGAGGTCTGGTTACGATTAAAAGGCGTGTCGATTGGCGGACTCTGATGTTATGCGCGCGGATCTGTTTGATCATCGACCTTGTTTATAACTTTATCTTTATTGATGCAAAGTGGAACATCAAATTGAGTGTGCGGAAAGTAACTGGATGATTGGCCATGAATAATTAAATACATCCTGAAACGATAACTTAATTACCATCATCCAATTAGAAACAAAACCAAGAAACAACAATACTAACTGACAATCGAAAAAAAGCTTGATTTTGTGCCCTTTTATTTTTCTATTTTAGTGCATATTATGTTATTTTTTCACAAATTTATTACAATCAAATTTTTTAATAATAAACTTTTATTATTTTTTTATTTCATTTTAACTGTATAATAATTTAATTTTAAAGAAAGAAATATAACATTAAATAAACAAGAAAGAAAGTAATGTGCATGCCCTCTTTACTGTTGCCAGCTGAAAACCTTATCACCATAGGTTATATATAATTTGGAGATGTCCATACGCCATGAGAAGTAGTTCTGCCGCATAATTAAAAACACTATTGTTACAGTCAATGTTACTTCCTCGATTTATAACGTTGTTAATTTCAAATACCTCAATTGAAATATCAATAAAACACGAACGAGACTTTCTTTATCTAATGTTGGAAATATACAGTTTGGAGTAATGAGGTTATGGCTCTCAATTGCCTGGTGTGGAGATTTTGATGATATCTTTCATCTGTTTTCTCAAATATACCCGTGAGTTTTAAAACTTGGTCATCAAGACAGCTGATTTGGGGATTTTAGTGTCTTCAAAATATGGATTTTATTGTTTGATAAAATGTTGTTGAAGCGAAGCCTCAAAGTATCTTCCAGAAACCTTCAGCATTTCTATTAAACAATTTCAGCTTCAACATTTTGAATACATACAGAAATAAGTAAGCACATTGAACTTAAGAAAAAACATTTACCATCTTACCAGATGCGCAAGTTCTCATTTCCAAGCCGGAATTCACCCGACAAGCTGCCAAATCCTGCACGGTACTCATTCCAGCTGCAGTCGAAGTTTTCTTGGCCATCTCGTTGCTGTCTCTGAAAAACAATCCATCCTCCACAATCTGTTTCCATGTCACAGTACACTTGCAGTCCCCCACTGAACCCGTCAGGATATATTGTGTAGACACCACTGTCCACCATAATAATAATAACTAGTTCTTATATAGCGCATTTCACAATAACGTCTCAATGCGATTTACATTAGTGCCCTGGTCATTGGGCCAATAACATTCCTTTAATCTTTCTCAGCTCCCTGGGGAGTATACAGCCCGGGCTGCCGTGATGGCGCTCCGAAGGCTTTTTCAAACACAATTTCAATCTCTACCCTTGCAGGTACCCATTTATACCCCTGGGTGAAGAGAAGCAATTATAGCAAAGTGTCTTGCTCAAGGACACAAGCGTCATGACCGGGACTCGAACCCACACCCCGATGACTAAACCACCAGAACTTGAATCCGATGCTCTTAACCACTCGGCCATGACACGACCATACCTGCCTCAAGAAGCTTCAAGAAGCTTCTGTCACTGTTACTGTTGTTAAAGGGGACAGACAGGTGTATCAGCCTGAGAGGAGAGAGGGGTGTCCAAATCGCCATCGTAGTACCAGCTGCCACAGAGGGTTTTTAAGTCATCGGGATACTGAGCCCTGGTCACATTGTTCAGCTGACAGAGATGACTGCTGGTGTGATAATTCACTGATTGACAGTTAGGATCAGAGTGGCAATAACTCACACAGATGACGGGAGATCGTGTTATCTTCTCCCAGTATAAAACAAGACGCAATTCCTTGTTTAAGGCAGTGACAAACTCTTTCGTCCGTAGATGGTTACATGAAGAACACTCAACATTTGTACAAACTACAACAGTGACGATAATTGCTAAGATGACCGCATTACAGAGCTGTGTTCTTGTAACACCAGTTAAAATGTTCGTTTTCGACATGTGGGAAAATGTCAAAGACGGTTTTGAGTTTATATTGCATCACAACTTCCAAGTTAATTAAGGAAATTGCAAACTAATGTTTCAGCAGTTTGGCAAATGTCTTAAATTGTCCTAATATTTTGTAAAAACAATGGCAACTTACACCAAATGGAATTTCATTCATGCGACGTGAAGATTATTTCTGCCGTTTGAGTGCTTTGGACACGACAAAGATTCGTGTGCATTTACTAATGTTGACCTTGTTGAAGTTTCAATTTTTCCTTACTCTGACACCGCAGCACAACATTAATCGACGGAAGATTCCAGAACATGTACCATATAACGATTCCCAAAACTGGCAGGATGTAATAACCAGAATTATCCGCTAAAATGATTGCGACCGTCTCAGATCAACGTGGTGCGGTGAGTGTTGGAATTGATGTGAAGAGCCGCGCTGCAGAAAGAGCCTGCGGCACGGCGTAGACTACCACTCGTGGACAACTGTGATTGGTCGGAAATCGAGTCACATGTCCCACCTGTAAATGACACAAACCACGTTGTATTAAAACACGTCACATCAACATTTCAGATATTGCGTGGCACCCGGCTCCTTATAATTATTTCTAATTTGAGGTAATGGTTGGCAGCCGTTTGCCTCACTTGTCGATATCAGGGAAGGTGTGATTACCTGAATAGACATCGGCATCAGCTGCTTCAGTTGACTTCCCGTGAAACTCGTTTTGATATGGGTAGAACGACGCCACATTTCTTGAAATAGGTAAAGGAGGGTCCTTGTATAGCAATCAATAAAAATGTATATTGCAAACAACAACTATATTTTATCAGATTGTGTTTTGATATACTTTTTCCCGGGCATGTTCCGCAATAAATTATTGGCGGCCATTTTAATCGTCGCGTTATTTCGCGCGAATTTGAAAGCTCCTCAAAACAGTCCCTCAGTTTGACTAAATGTGTTAACAATTGTTCTTTATTGTGATTTAAAAAACGATAACCATTCAATTTAATAGCCCACTCCAGCACCAATTAAATTCACATCAGCTTTTTGCAGATATCTTTAGTTACGTCCACTCTGCTAAATAGAATGCCGATTTCGCGTGGCCAAAAAGAACGCCATTTAAGTTTAATTGAATATAAGGCCGCCTGTAAATTCACACGCTTCAAAGTAAAATCGAATGACGGTTTCAACTGGAGGCAAAAAGAAAACAAACACACGCTATAATATGAATGCATGAAAGCAAAATAGGCAGTTTTGGTCGTTTTCCTCCGAAAATGACTGGGATTCCTATCCGAAAATTACAAAATATACCTTAAATATCATTTTATCGTCTGTTGATAGGGAGTCAGTTACTTCTTGGATGTTTTGATAAGTGACATTGCTTCTAAACCCTACAGTGATGGACCAGGTTGTTGGCACATGATGACAAGGTTTTTTCAGTAAGTTATGAGGGTTTGTTTTGCGTTTGTCAATATTTGTTTTCGTCTAAGTGCGCTGTTAACATGTCTAGGTGTTGCCTAGGTTAATTTAAGCTGACTTGTTTGTTTGCTTAATTAATCAAATTGTGTAATTTGGTTTAATCCACCAGTGACAATTGACATACATACAAAGGGTGCTGGACAGGTAGAGTTTTCTGGTGCCTTTCCCGCGATATTTTGTTCCAGCTCAGTTGCGGCAGAACCAACAGGGGGCGGCGATTGTGGGTGATTTCGTCATAGAAAAACATATGAATAATGCATGTTTTAGCTTCTTGTTGCAATCAAACGTAGTGTGGCTGAGCATAGAGCAAGGACAGCTGCTGCTCTGTCCTTGCTCTATGGGCTGAGTAGTAGCGCTTTTGTGCGTTGTTTGTTTTTGTAACAAAACTTAAAACATTTCACTCACTGTCTGTGTGTACTGTGGGTACGGTCAGAGAGGGATTTATTGCATCATAATGAGCATGTTGTGAATGCTCACAAGGTAGGCCTATGTCGGCCAGAACCTTCCATGACAACACTAAGAAGGCCACACGGTTTGTATTTATGATGAGCTGAACAGATTCGGTATACAAAATTACACCAAGTGGCAGTTTTGATTGGTATTTCCTATAGCAAAAAATAAATGACTGTGTGGTACCACGCTTGAAAATCGTGCAACCAAATTTATATTAAGGAAAAAGAAAACAATCGACTGACCTTAAACCTAACGTCATAAACGCTTTGTATTGTGGCACTTATGTTTGTATGCACAAAACAAACAAACAAACAAACAAACAAACAAACACACCAACAACCCAACAAATAAACAAACATATTGGTGTATCATAACACATGTACATTATTCTCTTAGACCATGCTTGTACGCCTGATGAGCTATCAGCCACCGCTACACGCAACAAGAAAAGTGCCTGTCATCAGCGCCTTGCGATCATAGAGCTAGCAATGCTGACAGCACACAACAGCTAATGCATTATTCATATCTTTTTTCATGACAGCGCCCCCTGTTGATTCTGCCGCCACTGAGCTGGAAAAAAAATATCGCGGGCGGGGCATCACAGGGTTCCAAACACGATTGCACCGTCAGTAACATAAAACTAGTCTTCATACGTATCTACAATGCAAAACTTATTTAATCATCATAGAAATTACGTAAAGTGTGAAAATGAGGGGGTGAAGTCCATCACGATGCATTAAAGTTGCAATTCTAAAACAGCTAGGTGTACCGACTGACAAACCTGCAATGACGAAAGGGTACTCGTTGGTCTGGCTCCCTACGCCTTCCACATGCTCATGATCATGACAATGCAGTCATTATCGCTGGTTGCGCACGTCAAAACCATACACAGCACTGTCGTCGCTGGTCTGCACGCATACGGTCTGCGGAGCATTGATCTTTGATCTTTGGAGACACCACTGTCCACCATACCTGCCTCTAGAAGCTTCTGACAACTGTCACTGTTACTGTTGTTAAAGGGGACAGTCAAGAGTGGTGTATCAGCCTGAGAGAAGAGAGGGGTGTCCAAATCGCCACCGTTTATACCAGCTGCCATAGAGGGTTTTGAAGTCATCAGGATACTGCGCCCTGGTCACATTGTACAGTTCGCAGAGTTGATTCTTGATGTAATTTACTGAGCGGCAGTTAGGATCAGAGTGGCAGTAACTCACACAGATGACCGGAGATTTATAAAGTATCTGTCGGTATGAAACTTGTTGTAAGGCTTTATTTTCAGCAGCAAAAAACTCTCTTTTGGCCAGAAGATGGCTTGATAAATGTTGCTCATTTGCTGACGTGACAACCACCAGAAGAAACGCACAGGCCAGAACCCATGCCAGTTGGAGAGCCATAACAATCTTTAACTGTGTTTATGCTTTCATTCAACGCAGAACAAACAGTGACTTGTGTTTATCGAAAACAGTTGCAACAACTTAAAAGTTCGCGATGTCATTGAAGTGCAAACCCAATACTAATTTCAATTGGAGTAGTGGAGGATATTTATCTCCCAGCTTTCAAACATGGCACACTCTGATTGCTTATTGATGCTTGTCAGTCACACACCCAGCCTCTACGTAGTGAGGTGTCACCACTTCAGGCACACGTACCTTCATTTAATAATATTGATTTTACCGGTTCACTTATGGATAACAGTGACAACAAATTTAAGTAGAGTTCCTCAGCTTTTCTCACGTCTCGTTGATCTAATTATGGATCCAATTGTTTTCCCCCAAAAAATGAGTTGACAAAGGGTTGCTTATCTTAATTGAACAGGCTGTATAAGTTGACCTCAAGAGCATGCTAGATTTCGAGAGAATATTGGCCTTCAGGAACCGTGCTCTGTGGATAGCATGTATTGTTATTTTGAAAGGACTTGTATAGTGCTGTATAAATTTCATCCATTGAAGATGATTTGAATAAATAAAAGCTCAATTTACAAATTTACATACCTGGCCTATCGTATGGTGCCGAGACATGGACAACCATCAAACGACTTGAGAACAAACTAAGGGTAAAAGAGAGGGCTATGGAAAGAATAATGATAGGAGTAACAAAGAAGGACAAGGTGACGAATGAGGACCTAAGAAAGAAATCAAGAGTGCAGGATATTATTAATACCTATACATCGAAGAAGTGGAGATGGTCAGGTCACCTAGCAAGGAGGTATGACAACAGGTGGGCTTGCAAAACAAAGGATTGGACTCCAAGAAACCGAACAAGAAAAGAGGACGTAAAAACAGAAGACGGATGGATGAACTAAGTTCATATAGGGGCTTTGCTTGGCAACAGACAGCGCAGGATAGAGTGAAATGAAGAATTGGTGAAGAGGTTTTCCTCCTGCAGTGGAGTGAAATAGGCTAGAAAGAAAGAAATGTATCCAGACCAGGACTGCACAGTCTACACCGGGGCTCTGCACAAACCAATGACACAATTAAATTTGCCATAAACTACTGTAACGTATACCCTTTGTCAAGTTTATTATAATGACTAAAGCATACAGACTTAAAATCTTCCTTTTCAAAAACAGAGACAAATTTCATAAAACCTGCTTTACCACAACAAAGCTAAGCAAAAGAAAATTAAACATACCAGAATAAGGTTACCAGCCGAAATGCCAAGTAACATTTGTACCCCTATGTGTGACTGGTATCCTGCTTATTTTTGTTATTAAAATATTTTCTGCTTGACTAGCCCTATGAAATTGGCTCTGGTTACCTGCCAAATATATAGTTACTGGTTCCCTTCTAGGTTTCTTTTACTAAGTAAGCAATTTGCTAAGCACCAACAGCTTAATGAAAGTAATAACTAAATGCCTAACTATTAGGATCGAATGGATTTTATACTTTGTCACAAAGCTTTTTGTCTCAAAATATATATACAATTTGTTCAATGGTGTGACCTTGCAGTGCATTTTTGTATGGCAAGTTGTGAAATTCTAACTAAAGGCCTAACTTTTCGGATTAAACATGTTAAATGAAATTATTTTGGCTTTTGGGCCTTTTTCATCTAAAAGCTTTGAAACATAAACAAAAAACAAAATACCTGTTTTTCAAATAATGAAAAACATCCTTAGGCCTACTAATGGTGTGACCTTGCAGTGTATTATTTAAGGCAAGTTGTGAAACTCTGCCACAGAAACTAAAAATAGCTAAATTAGTATCGATTAGAGGTTTGGATCTGGGGTTGGCTTTATTTAATAATAATGCGGTGACGATCTCTTATTTTAAAAATAAAAAGTTAAAGACTCTTTCATTAACTGTTGTCTGTGAGCTAAAGAAAACAAACTTCTATCTCATCTTTTCACTTAGTTGAAAGTTGAACTACAACCCAATAATTAAAAAAAATCAAAACCTTAAAATGTACTTTTTTTTAAAGACTTTTGCTACATTCAAGTAACAATTTTAAAGTCAATGCGGAAAAAACCTGAGCTCATAATATCAATGAAATTTGACTGATTTGTTCAATCTGTTTTTTGTGTGGTTTTTCTGGGTTTATTTATTTTTTTTGGGGGGAGGGGTCTTTACCAAACAAAACGTTTTGTCTGCAATGACAAAAATTGTGTCAAAAATGTTTTCGACAAAATTGAGACAAAAGAAAAGAAAAGCAGTACCTGGTTGCTAGAACTGTTTGCTTACATTTAACACACAAAACATCGAATAATGAAAAAGGTAAAATAATAATACAAGATTAGAAAGAAAACAAAATCCCATTGATCACTGGCAAGAGAACAGCAATTTTTTACATTCGGCTATATAAAATACTGAAATAGTCAAGTTTTTTCTTCTAGTGTTTAGGTAGAATGGTTAAACTTTACAAATAAAAAAGTCGTAATTTCTTATTTCCTTGTTGTCCATTGGCATGACTTCGTCAGTAACATAAACCAAACCTAACCCGTTGAAGGATCCAGTAGGTGGTACATGAGTTAACCCTTTACTAGACCATCCATGTCTGTAAAATCATGACCTTGTGCCCAGATTTTGCTAATCTTGTTGATATTTTGGGGGTTTTCGGGGACAATTTACTATATAGGTACGTGTAAGAATTGTAGATTCTGTATGAACTTGAGAAACATTGAAAATGTTGATTCGGTACATTACCTTTTCTTTGACCTCTTGCTCTTGTTTTAGCAACTGTAGGTCAAATAATGAGTCACCTGCAGTGATTTCACTATTAGTATTATAGGCAGTAAATCGAAGTACACAAGAGCTCCCGCTGATTCTAAAGTCGGAATACTCAGACCATGCACTTATGTGGTCCCAGTCTCCAACATCAATGCGCAGTCGCCAGGGTCCGTTAGAAGTTGTCAAGGTTTTTATTTATTATGTCATTACCAAGCCAGAACTCTCACAGACCTGATTTCAAGTCTGAGATCGCGGTTATTAATTTGTTGCATCAGCTACGCAAAACGCCCCCACAGATTAGCTATCATCACGCGCCCAAACTCGCAATCTCGACGGAGGTTAATCCACAAGAGGGCGCTATATTTTAGGCAATAATGTATTGGCTATCAGGTAGACTACAAAACACAATCACAGACTTGGAACCAAGTCTACCGTACACTCGCACTCCATCACTAAATCCAGAAGGGAATATTTTGTAGATACCACTTGTATTGTAGCCTGCTTCAAGCAGCTTTGTACAACATTCAGCATGGAATTGTGTAGAGGATACGGGTGTGTTGAGTTGTGGAATGGTTTGTAGGTCAGGCCCAGTCAGAAAAGGTCTGTGGGGCTGTGTTGTCATGTCTTGATGAAGCACTGAGGAGAGACTTGAACTGTCAGGGGTTGAAATAGATGCTTTGTTAGGCATGGTTTCAAAAGGTGTGTTAGTTTTAGTTGAGGTTGCCTGGCCAGGTGCACGCAAAAGAGATTTTGCCGGGCTGTTATAATGGGTCCAGGCTGGGCACATTTACAAAGGCACTGTCTTCAGTGTGTGATGAAGTCATCAGGATACTGAGCCCTGGGGCCGATTTCACAAAGAGTTTAGATTTATCTTAACTGTGTGTCAATCTTATCTGCTAAGCAAAGTGTGACGTCACAATACAAAACACTATGGTGATACTGAAAACTCATCTTAAGATGAATACTGACTGACAATCGAAAACAAGCTTGATTTTGTGCTCTTTTATTCTTCTACTTTAGTGCATAAAATTATGTGCCACTTTGTTTCAATCACATTTTAAAATTAAATTGTAAAACTACCATTCAATTTGTTTTGTGTATTTTCTACGATTGTATAAGAAATTCATATTAAAGACAAATATGACGATTAATAAATGATACTAAGTAGTTCTGCCACGTGTTTGAAAACACTAATGTTACGGTCAACGGTTACCTGTCAATTATAAGTTATGTTTAAGTGCACAATTCAATTAATTCAATTTAAATTAAATAAAACATAACTAAAAGACGAAGGGGACTTTCTTTCTCTAATGACGGGGATATATTTTGATGTAATGAGGTTTTGGCTCTTGATTGCCTATTGTGGAGTTTTGGATGGACTCATTCATCTGTTTCTCAAATGAACCGGTGAGTTTTCCTTCTTGGTCATCAAGACAGCTAATTTGGATTTCTAGTTTATTACAGTTTATGTATTTTACTGTTTGATAAAATTTGTTGAAGCGAAGCCTCAAATGAATTGTAAGAGGGGGCGGGGGGAAAGGAGAGTGGGAATCTCTTCCATTCTTGTGAATCGTTTTCTTAGAATTGTCGTAACTATTTGTTTATTATCTATAAACAGCTTCTGAGAGCTTATTTTGTTTATCACAGAAAGCTTCAATATTTCTACTAAATAATTTGACCTCTTAAAATACTTGTCTCTTGACTATATAAAGAAATAAGTAAACATATTGATGCTGATAAATACATTGTCTCTTTTAGAAGACTTATTTTACTAAACCAAATTAAAGTTGTTAGCCGGTGGAACTTTCTTTGTGCAACATACGCTTGGAACTATCCCTTTTGACTACTTTTATCTTCATAAAAACATCTAGCAGCGTAAGCGATTACACCAACTTCGAATTCCTCAACCATTATAAACTTTTGGATAAATACATTGAAAAAAAAGAAAACCAATATTTGAAAAGTTTATGTTTCTTAGTATTCAGGAAAAGTTCTACAACAGGGCACCTTTAACATTATACCATAATGTTTTCAAAAACACTACACAATACACAATTACACCCGTCATGACAATCTTTTTCCAAAAACCACAGAGTCACATATTATTGTCCATAATTATCTACCCTTTCTAAATTTACATAGCAATGACGTCACTGTACCGACTTAAAGTTATTACTTTGACATAACTTTATTTACCTTATGTATTAAAATCACACAATCATTGATGGATCTAGTTCTTACAACAGAAAAAGGCTTTCCTTGTTATTTTATTTGTTTGGTTTGGAGTTGGTTTTTCTACTCTTTTAAAACACTATTACATTCGTACTGGTAGTCCTTAATCAGGTAGTCCTTAATCAGGTTATATCAAAACCTCTGAGATTTGTTTTCTTTCTGGATCAATCATTGATTAATAAATACGTTTATAATGCGTATTTCAACAAGTATTTAAATATTGCAAGCTGCATTTAAAATCACACAATGCAAATAAGTAATTAGAACTCCGTAAATAATCCGGGGACACCACAGTAAACAAGTGTTGCGTTGGCGCCCTCATATGAGTTGATACTCGGTATAGCGTAATGAACTCAAATATCAAAGTGCGATACATCTACTTCAAGTCCAGACTTATTTCTAACAATCCGGTAACATTTTCTTATTATTTAAAGAGACCAATCATTGTCAATGCTACAAATTACAGCTACAGCAGACTTGAATTGCATCGATCAGAATAATGCTTTACACAACATTCAGCAATGAACTGCACTGTTCTAGATTACTGGCAGTCAAACAGTATGAAATAAAAGGTTTTTCTGCCCCAATCGAAGAAATGTATTAAATAAATTGGCTGTCCATTATTTTCAATAATCAGATTTTCAGCAGTTATGTTAAGGGATACCAAGTCTATAGTTGTTAAGGTAGTTTATTTATTTATTCCTTTATTTTTTTAGCAGAGGCACTTAACTGTATTTGACAAAACGGCACTCTTTTGGCTGTTATGCATGTGTTTATTAATGTAGTATAAATTGTGTGTAATATGTGTGTGTTAAAAACTAGTCCACGCCTGACTACAATAACTTTAAGTGGTGATTGCATTCCACTCTTATGCTTAAATCAACATCCAAAATGTTTGGACTTGGATAAGATTGGTAAGCAATTTATACTTTGGCATGCAGTACCATAATATTGTAAAAATTCATAAAGAATTGGGTACCTTCCATATCAAGATTTAGTTCATTTTTATTTTCATGCTGCATGCCTTGAGGGAGTATGGGTATTGTTTCCAGTAGTACCACTGTACACCATGGAAAATAGGAGGAGTATATTGATAGTATTGACCATTGAGGAAAGAATCATGACAATTATTAAACCACCAACCTCCTTTGTACCTTTCTGCACAGTTACCTAGGGTATTTGGATCATGGTCTCTGTCTCCAGTGGAAAAAGGCATCCCTTTGTGAACAAGGAGAGAGTCCCCATTACCTGCTGTACTGAGTCCAGTTTCGTATGAATTGTATTGAAGAGTGTAAGAGTTACCAGTTATCTGGAACCCAGAATATATGGCCCAAGCTCTAAAGTTATTCCAGTCTTGTAAGTCAACTCTAAGCCGCCAGGTGAGAACAGAATCCGTCAATATGCGTAAGTTCTCATTTCCAAGCCAGAACTCACCTGACAAGCTGCCAAATCCTTCGCGGTAGTCGTTCCAGTTGCGGTTGAAGTTCTCTTTGCCGTCTTGTCGTCTCTGAAAAACAATCCATCCTCCACCATCTGTCTCCATGTCACAGTAGACTTTCAGACCCCCACTGAATCCGTCAGGATATATTGTGTAGACACCACTGTCCACCATACCTGCCTCAAGGAGCTTCTGACAACTCTCACTGTTACTGCTGTTACTGTTGTTAAAGGGGACAGACATCAGAGGTGTATCAGCCTGAGAGAAGAGAGGGGTGTCCAAATCGCCATCGTAGTACCAGCTGCCACAGAGGGTTTTTAGGTTATCAGAATACTGAGCCCTGGTCACATTTTTCAGCTGACAGACATGACTGCTGGTGTGATAATTCACCGACTGACAGTTAGGATCAGAGTGGCAATAACTCACACAGATGACAGGAGATCGTGTTATTTTCTCCCAGTATGAAACAAGGCCCAATTCCTTGTTTAGGGCAGGGAGAAACTCTTTCGTATGTAGATGGTTACATGTGGCGCCCTCTTCATTTGTACAAGCTACAACAGCGACGATACATGTTAACATGAAAGCTTTATTGAGTTGTTTTCTTAGAACACTGGTTAGGATGTCCGTTTTTGACATGACGAGGAAAATACTGAAAATGTCACAGACGGTTTCGAGTTTATGTTTATCAAAAAAATGCAAACTAATGTTTCAGCAGTTTAGCAACTGCTTAACATTTCTCTAATAGTTTGTACAAACGATGTCAACTCACACAAAATGGAATTGCATTCTTGAAACATGAAGACTGATATCTCTGTCATTTGAGTGCCTCATACATGACCAAAGGCTCGTCTGTATTAACTTGTTGTCGTTGTTGCAGTTTACTGATTCAAAGTTTTCCTTATTCTGACACCACGACAAAACATCAACAGACTAAAGATATCCTAATCATGTACAATGTAATAACGGATTCCCCAAACTGGCAGGATGTCAACCAGAATTGTCCGCTAAAATGATTGCGACCGTGTCAGATCAACATGGTGCGGTCAGTGTTGGACTTGATGTGAAGAGCCGCACTGCATGAAGAGCCAGCGGCACAGCGTAGACTACCACACCCTGTTAGCGTGGACAACTGTGATTGGTCGAGCATCGAGTCACATGTCAAACTTGTAGGCTGATGACGAAACCCCTCTTGTATTTTTAGAGACGTCATTTTCACCAATAAACCACGGTAAGATCTGACCTCGGTTTGTTTTGATAATTTATGATACCGCCGCATATTCGTATGTTGTAAATAAAGTCTGAAGAGCAAGGCACTGTAAAATATCAAAAACTAGATTGGTATAACATTAGTCACGGACGGACCCAGAATGGATTACTTTCATGCTTTTACAGTTGATGGACCGTGGCCCAAACTATTAAGTATGGAAAACAAAATCTAAAAATAACTTCGTTGTCATTTCGGTGTGGTTTGGCAATTTGTGTATATTTTGACAGTGAAATTTTTCCTATTTTCAAGGCCGCGTTTTTTTTTAACGGCATATAGAAACAAAAAAACCTTTAGAGGTTATGGAGAGGTGAGTTCCTAGAGGCTGCACTGAATGTATAAAAATAATCTTTAGGTATAAGGGTGGGTTTTGTACCATTAGTTTCAAATGGCAGAGGTTTTTGACTTTTTTAAAGTAGAGAATCTTTTGACAGCTCATAACCCATAAGATGGAAGTGTTCCGATTTCGACATCGGCCACTTTTGAGACGAGACATCGGCATTGTGGAAATTTGTTAACTTTAATACTTTATATAATTTGTTAACTTGAAATATTTTTTAATTTTTGCGAAATTATGGCCACACACTGCTTCCCTAAGTGTTATCCAAAGTTAGGCCTATTGATCGATTTTTATGAAATTTTTCACAAATAATTTCATCAAGTTGTACTTGTAACATTTAAACCTAAAATTAGCCTTTAAAGGTCAATTTTGGGTTTTATTTGTCCATTGTTGTCACATATTTGCTTTTACTTCAAAAACTTTTTTTGGGGGAGGGGGCTTGCAAACTTGATTATTTTATTATTATCAAACATTCAACATTGTGTTCTATGCTGTTGTCTGCATGCTGTTGAGGCGCTGTAATCTTTGGTTTCTCTATTTCGGGGGAAATTGACTTTGTGTGTCTTTTTTCACTGAAAAGGCGACACAACTGCTAACTTTGGGGCCAAAGGTTTACAAAGATAAGACTTGATTGTCGACTCCTTAGTATTTTTCAGCCCGTTAAGTTGAAAATAGTTTGTTATAAATAACAGCGAAGCTGTTGAAACCCCTCATATAACTTAATACATTCTAGCTTACAAAAGATATCACTAAACTATGTGCCGAACACGGTAACTTTGACAATGCATATTTACCTCATCACCGTGACCTTTTCTCTTTGACCTTATCACCTCAAACAATCGCAACTTTCCTTTCCCCAGCGGCAACCCCCACCACATTTAAAGTTCCGACCTGATGGCACCTCTTACTGGAGTTAAGATCCGGAAACCAATACCTAAACTCACCACTACGACCTTGACCTTTGAGGTCATTCCGTACCAAATCACCTAAAGTTCTGAAACATTTTGTAGGCTCCGTATCAGATTTTGCTATTTAAAAAAAAATATTTCCCTATGGATGCCATGAACACACACCTAGTTTTAGAATCTTACTTCTTACAATTCTGAAATATAACCCCTTACCAATTTAAGCCCCGCCCCTTCAAATTTCCTTTTTGTGTTTTGGGCGGTTTTTGGAGGTATAATGGAGATAAGATATGTAGCTATAAATTAATACATATATAGTATCTGGTAACTAATCAACTTGAATCAACTGTCAAAAACAGCACAGACCGTGTGTATCAACAATTGAAAGTAGGGGGATATTCAGCCTGCGAAATTACCTTTGGTCATTTTTGAGACACCCTAGTGCCCAAGTGAATTGACAGATGGTCTTTGTATTACACTTGCTTATAAAGTAGGTGTATATGTGTGACCTGATATAAGGTAAACCAATCACACCTTTAATGGGTATTCGACAGGAGTCTGAATATGGGGCTAATTGTGAAATTTCTAAACAACGCCTTCTCCAAGTGGCTATTTTGACAATGTGGGACATTACTGACAAATTTACAAAAACATTCCCAATACCACTTTCTATCCAGTCTACTTGCATGGAAAAATGGGTTTCTTTACTCCTTGATTTGAAAAAACTAGAATAGAGTTAATCCCTTGTTTACAAAAAAGCCACAGAGCCTGGACGTCCTGCAGGCATGGTTTTTAAACTACGGAATTGTAGTTCTGCCACATGAATGAAAAAACCTGCAATGTTGTGTACGTACACAATAACTACCATGTACGTACATGCCAACTATCATACATACATTATAACACATACACGATAACTCCTGACTTATCGTGTACGTATAGACGACAATTATCATAAGTGTGCTGACTTTCTTTTTTAGAGCTAGCTGTTGTGTGTTCATAATGGCTGATAACAAAAACATGCTTAATGGCAAGCAATGACGAGCATCAAACCACGTAAACATTTAATAATTCATGCCCATTCCATCATACCATACAAGGCCATACTTCTATTGGTTCTTATAGGCATAATTTGAAGAAAACATTACAGACAACAATTAGAGAACAACTGGATCTGCTATTAGCTTGTATTTGGTTTGATATTTTAAATTTTGTTTGGTCTGCTGATGATTTGCTTCATTATTGCCAATAGACACAACAAATTAAAGAAAGTGGATCTAACAGAGTGGACTGGTTTCATGTGATTTCATTTTAGAAGAAATCATGATCTTTTTACAGATGCAAAAGTAATACTAAATATTATCATGCTTAGAAACATATTGTGCGTTTGAATGACTACAAACGCCAACCCCAAACATTTGTTTAAATACTTGATTTTTGCAAAAGAAAGTGTACACTCTGGTGGATGGCTTGGAGTCCACACATTTAAGTTTTATATTGAATTTCTCATTCCTCTTGATGCTTTCCTATTATCTTTGAAGGGCTTGACTTTCTTATTAAAGAATCCGTTTTCATAGCGTCTTAGCTCCAATAAGCAATTTGTTCTGACTTTCTTTTTTCATGATTGAGAAGTGCTCAATGTGTATCAAGGCAAAGAGCTAACCAGACTAAGCTTATTGGATAGTAATGGTGAGCATTATAACTCGTAAACATTTAAATATTTATGCCCATTCCATTATGCCTAACATAAGTCCAGACTTATGTATTTCTTTTAGGCATGAGGACAAATTATCCGGAAAAAACATATTGGCAAGCATGTGATGGGCAGTGTACCACGTATGTATTTGAATGATTCCTATATTATTATAATAGAAATAATAAACATATTTTAATCTTCACAAAACGTTTAACATGAAATCTCAAAACGCTGTAAAGAAAATTACAAACAAAATAATTATACAGTAAACCAGTAAGTCAGCAGACAAAGTAACTAGTTAGTTTATTATATACGTTGAGTAATAATTGTCTCATTACATAATTACGTAAAACGAGACAGGAACGCGGAGCCCCCGTCCCACCAACAGTGATGTAAAATCACGTGGTTTGGTTAAGCACGATCCCTTGAACTATCTGGCAACGCCCCGTATCAATGAAGTCCGATAAAAACCCTCTTAACCATAACTCCTGATGATCAAAACAATAACCTTTTTATTTTAAAACATTCACGAAGAATGCGTGGTGTTTGTTTGTCCGTTTGCTTGGTTTTGGTTGTTATTTTTTAATTGACTGACAATCGAAAACAAGCTAGACTTTCTGCTCTTTTATTGTTCTAGTTTAGTTCACGTGTTTCACAAACTTAAAACTTAGAAATGTATTTTAGTACCATTTGATTTGTCTGTATTTTTTCTTTTAGTGTATAAGCATTTCATATTAAAGACAAATATGACAATTAATAAACGACAGTAATTATCATGCTCTTTTACTCCTGCGAGCTGAAAACATACCATTTTTGAGATATCCTTACGCCATGCGAAAAAGTTACGCCACGTGTTTGAAAACACCACTGATACGGTCAACGGTTACCTGCCAATTCGAATTTTAATGTTTACATTTCAAATACCTCGATCAAAGTATAAAAGACGAACGTGACTTTCTTTCTCTAATGACGGAAGGATATCGTTTGAAGTAATGAGGTTTTGGCTGTCGATTGCCTGGTGTGGAGGTTTGGATGACTCATTCATTATGTTTCTCAAATGAACCAATTGAATTTCCTTCTTTGTCATTAAGAAAATTTTTAAACAATTGTAACAGATTTGAGTAAGGGCTGGTGCGCACTCTTTACTGGAACACAATAAATTTACAAGGGACACGCTGTTTAGTGGTATTGTAAAAATAGTGAAAGGTTTTATTCTAATCCCGACTACATATAAAAGGGAGAGGCGATTTACACGCTGTATTAGGGCCTATACATTATAAATGAGATGATGATAATATCTCAGATAAAAAAAGAGAAAGAGAAACCTGGCGGGTCTCGACAATAATCAATATGAAAAGAAGTTTAAAAGGAACCCATGTGGGGTTCGACAATAAAAGCAGAAGAGAATAATACTTAAACAAATATAATACAATTAAACAATGCAAATATAAGAAATGATTGACTGGCCTATCTGTTTAAGTCGTGGATGTGATGGCGCACCCGGCGAAAATGAAGAATAACTGGAAGATGATGATACTATGACGATGATGATGCTGATACTATGACGATAGGGGCTTTGGAGTTGAAGATGGGGGACTTGATGAAGCGGTGCGAAAACAGTTCCTTGTCCTTGATCAGGGGACAGGATAACTGTTTTCGTTACAACCAGATAAAGATGACGAACAAAGAAGTGATGATAGTTGATGTTTCGCTGTCCTGCTGGCTCTCTTGTTTTGAATCCGCCTAGAGCAGGACAGGGGATGAACACATACGATAAATATGGTGATAACAAGTTGGGCTGGCGCAATCCAACGCAGATATCCGACAGAGGCAAAGTGCATAAACTGAAGAAACTTGGGAGGTTAAATCTTACAACTTTCCTCTGTCGGAGTCCAGTGGCCAAGTGACCAAACACTTTCTTGAGTAAAGTCACTGGACAATCCTTCCTCAATGCGCCGTGATTGGTTGCATATCCTGCAACCAATCTCCCAATAATCACTTATCTCCAGGCAACCACCCACCCCTAGACTCGCCCTAGTCTGTGCTGGACATAGGTAAACTAGGGGTTTATAAAAAAAGGAGGGCCTACAATTTCATCCCATTACACAATTTTGGTAGCATCTTAAAAGAAAAGAAGATATTGTTTAATAAAGATTGATGTAGCTAAGCCTCTCGAAAATGAGAAAGGGCGGGGGTTAGAGAGTGAATCTGTTCTATTCTAGAGCATTGTTTTCATTAAAATCGTCAACAAGTTTGTTTTGAACTTTTTCTCAAAGCGAGCTTCAATGGGGTTTTTCTTCAAATACTCAGCTTTAACATAAAACAAAAACATAAATAAATTAGTAAACGCACTGAATTTGAGAATTAGAAAAACATAGACTTTCATTTATAATTATATAACCAAACCACATTAGAACTTTCCCTGGGCAACTCACTCAGTGCACGGAATTACCACCATTAGCGTTTTTAATTTTCACAAAAAATATTGAGCAGGGCAAACGATAACACCCATCTTCGAAATTCACAACCATTCTTAAACTTTTAGTACAATACTTGTTAATCAAAAGCAAATCGATAATGTGAAAAGTTCTATTAACTTCGAAAACTCTGGAAAGTTTGACAAAATGGAACATATTACTCGGAACATTTTTGAGAAAATCCCCAACAATTACACCCAAATCGTCACAATGTTTGTCCCAAAACTACAAAGTCATCTTTTCCATACCTATCTAGACTTTTTGACTTTAAATACAGGCATAGCAATGACGTCACTTACTAAATTACCACTACTACTTTGACATGACTTTATTCACAAAATATCTTAATATTATACAATCACTGATGGATCCAGTCTTTACAACAAAGAGGCTTTCATATACTTTTAGGGGGTTATTTTGGTTGTCATTGTTTGTTTGTTTCTTTCTTTCTTTCTTTCTTTGTTTCTTTGTTTATTTGTTTGTTTTTCTTTCCTTTTAAAATACTTTTACATTCGTACCTTTATCAGGTTATATCATAACCTCTAAGATTTGCTTTTTTTTTTTTTTATCAATCAATGATTAATAAATACAACAAGTTCAGAGTGAGCATTTCAATATTTATCGCCAAATCTGAAGAAGTAAAATCTAAAAATATTGCAAGCTGCATTTAAAAACACCCTCTCTTTTCAATGTACCGGTAAACATGCACAACACAAATAAGTAACACCGTTAATAATCTGACACAACACAGTAACACAGTGTTGTTTTGGCGCCCTCAACATGAGTTGATATTCAGTATAGCGTATAATGAACTCAATTATCAAAGTGCGACACATCTGCCTCAAGTCCAGACTTAATTCTTACAATCCGGTCAGATTTACTTATTATTTAAATATTTCAATAATTGTCAATGCTACAAATTACAGCAGACTTATATTGCATCGATCAGAATTAAGCTTTAATACACTGCACTGTTCTAGATTACTGAGCAGCCAAACAATATGAAATAAATAACAGCTATGTGCTCCTGCCATAACGACGAAATGTAGTTAATAAATTGGCTCTCCATTATTTTCAATATTCAAAATGTTCAGAAGTTTCGTTAAAAGATACCAAGTCTTTGGTGCTTAAAACCAAAGACTTTTTTCCGTATCTTTTTCTGACCAACAAATGCCACTCTTCGGCTTAATTCATCTCTTCATTAATGAATTTATGGGCGTGACAAAAATAGTCCACACCAGCCTTCAATATCTTCATGTGGTGAATGCATACCATTCCTTTGCTAAAATCATTATTCAAATATTTAGACTTGGTTAAGATTGGTATGCCCTATGCCTATTCCATTGATAAGCAGTTTATATTTTGGCCTGCAGTACCATACCGATGTAGGATTTGGTACCATCCAGGTTAAAGGTATATACCAATATTGTTCAATGCTACGAATTACAGCTACTGCAGACTTATAAATTATTGCATCAATCAGAATAATGCTTTACACAACATCAATACACTGCACTGTTGTAGAGTACTGAGCAGCCAAACACTACGAAATAAACAAGTACTTAGTTTTTCTGCAATAAAGACGACATGTGTTAAATAAATGACGCTAGGCCTATGCATTAATTTGTCAACATTAAGATTTTCAGCAGTTATGTTGAGATTAACCAGGTCTAAAGTTTCTAATAGTATTTGATAGTATTTCGTTTTCTTTTTCTTTGACCAAAGTAACTTTTCCGTATTTTTCTTTCCTGATCAAATGTCACTCGTTCGACTTAATACATGTGTTTATTAATGTTATTAATGTGATGCAAAGTGGAACATCGAAATGAATGTGTGAAAAACAATTGGATGATTAGTTATCAATCAAACACATCCTATGACGATACAATATTTACCACCATCCAATTAGGAGCAAATACAAAAAGCAACAATAATAACTGACAGTCGAAAACAAACTTGATTTTGTGCTCTTTTATTCTTCTACTTTAGTGCATGCTTTACTTTTTTCACAAACTTACACTCACATTTTACCCTGTATTAAAAACAAATAATAACAGAATTTCATATTAACGGCAGCGATATGACAAGTAATTAACAATAAAGAAAGAAGTGTACGTGCCCCATTGCTTTTGCCAGCTGAAACCTTATCACCATAGGATGTAAATAATTTAGATATGTTCCTACGCCACACAAAGCAGTTCCGCCAAGTCAACGGTTGCTTTTCCAATTAAACTTAATGATAATGTTAAAATAATTCGATCTAAGTATAAATAAAAGACGAACGGTATTTTCTTTCTCTAATGACGGAGGATATATTTTGAAGAAAATAGGTTTTGGCTCTCGCTTGCCTGATGTTAAGTTTTGGATGGACTTATTCATTTGTTTCTCAAATGAACCTGTGGGTTTTCTTCTTTGGTCTTCAAGACAGCTGATTTGTGGTTCTAGTTTCTTACAGTTTATGGATGTTTTTGTTTGGTTTATATTGTTTAAGCGAAGCCTCGAAGGAATTGAAAGAGGGGCGGTGAAGGGGGGAAGTCTGTTCCATTCTTATGAACCGTTTTCTTAAAATGTTCATAACTGTTCGTTGGTATCTACAAATAGCATTTGGAAATTTAACTTATTCTCCCAGTTTCAATACTTCCATTGAACAATTGCAGCTCTTAAAATTTTGGATACATAAAGAAATAAGCGCACACTAATTTAAGAAAAAAACAAAGACTTAAAAAAAGGAAAGTCCACATCAATGGTGTCAGCCAGTGTAACCTTCCCTGTGCCACTCAACTTATGGACTATCCACCTTTGACCTTGGCTAGATGACACCTTTTGTAATAATAAAGAATCTTTCGAAAAAAAATCCCGCACAAACACACCAAAATCATCATAATATTCGTCCCAAAATTACAAGGTCACATCTTTTCCATAACTGACTATGACTGATATAGCAATGACGTCAAATTACTAACTTACAATGTTTACTTTGACATAACTTTAATGTTTTAATATTATACAATCATTGATGGATCCAGTCTTTACAACAGAAAGGGCTTTCCTTTACTTTGTTTTAATAGTTTGTTTGTTTGTTTGTGTATTGGGTTGTTTGTTTGTTTGTTTTCAGTTTTTTTTTTTTTTCGTTTTTGTTTTTTTCTCATTTTAATTACTTTTACATTCGTACTAATGTTATATCATAACCTTCGAGATTGTCTTTCTTTCTGGATCAATCACTGATTAATTATTGAACAAGTTCATAACGCGTATTTTAACATTTATCTCAAAATCTAAATAAATATAAATCCGAAACTACAGCAAGCTGGTTAAATGCACAATGCAAATAATTAACACCGTAAATAATCTGACACCACACAGTAACTAGTATTGTGTTGGCGCCCTCAACATTTACTCAGTATATAAATATAAATAAATAATTTATTCATTTATTGTGCGGAAGTTTCATTAAAAAAAAAATAAAAAAATGTACAGATGCGCATTACAAGAGTAAAAAAGTACAGATAGAAACAGTTATTTAAGAATATTTAAAAATGGAAAATACACTGAAAAATACAAGAACAATAGTAAAAACTATCAACAGAAATTATACATCAGCCGTATAGCATCTGCCTCAAGTCTAGACTTGTTTCTTAAAATCCGGTCAGATTTGCTGATTGTTTAAAGATACCAATAACTTTTATTGCTACGCGTCACAGCTAATGCAGACTTATCTTGCATATAGTTCGCAAAGTTAAAGGAAAACCACGCAATTTCGAGGCATATTTGTGTGGATCACTGTGTTCTACTTTTACAGCATCATTCTAACCATATGCATTTTATAACAAACCGTTACAAACGGTTTTTATAGACCAACTCGCTCGAATCCAAGGCAATCCAAGGCAATCCCTTTAATTTTCAATATGAAGATTTTCAGCAATTTTGTTGAGATTTAATAGGTCTAAAATTGTTAAGGTCTAAATTTCGTTTCCTTTTCTTTGACCAAAGCCACTTTTCCGTATTATTCTCGATCAAGTGTCACTTTTTCGACTTTTGTGTTTTTTATTGTTATTATAATGTGGGCGAAAACTGAGCAGCCAAACAATAGGAAATAAATAACAACTGGGTTTTCTGCATGCCATGGACGAGGAAATATAAATTGGCCATCCATTTGGGTTTTTTTCAGATTGTTTTTCATATACATTTTGTTTTTTAACCAAAGTCTTTTTCCGCTTTTTCTGATAAAATGTCACTCTTTCGGCTTAAATACATGTGTTTACCAATACATGTGTTTACCAATGTATGTCCACGCAAGCATGCAGTATCTTTATGAGGTGAATGTATTCAAGTCTAATGCTAAAACCATGCAACATCCAAATGTTTTGGCCTGCAATACCATATCGTAATAATTCATGTAGGATTTGGTACCATCCAGGTTTAATAATCAAGATTTAGTACATTTTTATTTTCATGCTGCATGACTTGAGGGAGTAGGGGTATTTTCTCCATGAGTTCCACTGTACACCATGGGCATGAGGAACGGTAACAGTAAATTGATAGTATTGACCATTGAGCAATGATGAATGACAACTATTAAACCACCAACCTCCTTTGAATATTTCTGCACAGTTATCATGATTTTGATCATGGTCTCCGTCTCGGGCTGAAAATGGCATCCCTTGGTGATGAAGGAGAGAGTCCCCATTGCCTGCTGTACTGAGTCCGGTTTCATAGGTATTGTATTGAAGAGTGTAAAAGTCACTAGTTATCTGGAACCCAGAATATATAGCCCAAGCTGTTTCGTAATCCCAGTCCTCTAAATCTACTCTAAGCCGCCAGGTGAGAACAGACTCGGTCAATTTGCGTAAGTTCTCATTCCCAAGCCAGAATTCACCTGACAAGTTGCCAAATCCTGCGCGGTAGTCGTTCCAGTTGCGGTCGAAGTTTTCTTGGCCATCTTGACGCCTCTGAATGACAATCCATCCTCCACCATCTGTCTCCATGTCACAGTACACTTGCAGTCGCTCACTGAACCCGACAGAATATATTGTGTAGACGCCACTGTCCACCACACCTGCCTCAAGAAGCTTCTGACAACTGTCACTGTTACTGTTGTTAAAGAGGACAGACATGAGAGGTGTATCAGCCTGTGAGAAGAGAGGGGTGTCCAAATCGCCATCGTAGTACCAGCTGCCATAGAGGGTTTTGAAGTCATCAGGATACTGAGCCCTGGTCACATTGTTCAGCTGACAGAGATGACTGCTGGTGTGATAATTCACCGATTGACAGTTAGGATCAGAGTGGCAATATCTCACACAGATGACAGGAGATCGTGTTATCTTCTCCCAGTATGAAACAAGTCGCAATTCCTTGTTTAAGGCAGAGACAAACTCTTTTGTCTGTAGATGGTTACATGAAGCACCCTCAACGTTTCTATAAACTACAACAGTGACGATACATGCTAACAAGACGGCGTTATTGAGTTGTGTTCTTGGAACACCAGTTAGAATGTCCGTTTTCAACATGACGAAAAAAGGGTGGGAAAATGTTAGAGACGGTTACGAGTTTATGTTACGTCACAATTTACAGGTTATGCAGAAAAGCAAATTTATGTTACAGCAGTTTGGTAAACTGGCGTAAATTTCCCTAAAAATGTGTACATACGATGACAATCTACACGCATTAGAATTGTTTACTTGCAACATGAATATTTATTCCTCTGTCATTTGAGTGCCTTGCAAACGACGAAACACACGTCTTTATGTATATTTGTTGACATTGTTGCAATTTACGGATTCAAAGTTGTCCTTATTCTGACAACATGGCAAAAGCATCAACCGACTAGAGATATCCAGAACATGTACAGGTTACGAATTGAAAAATACTTGCAGAATGTTAACCAGAATTATCGGCTAAAAGGATTGCGACCGTCTCAGATCAACTTGGTGCAGTGAGTGTTAGATTTGATGTGAAGAGCCGCGCTGCAGGAAGAGCCAGCGGCACGGCGTAGACTACCACACCCTGATAGCGTGGACAACAGTGATTGGTCGAAAATCGAGTCACGTGCCCTATTTAAAGTTTGGTGACAAAACACCACTTGTTTTTGAAGAGATATTAATATTGCCAATAAATCACGGGAGATCTGTCCTCGGTTTGTTTTGATTTGATAGCGCCGCATCTTTGTATGTAAATAAAAAACTATGAGTCAAAAGACTTGCATTCAATTAAGACTGTCAAAAATGAAGACGGGATAAACCTTGCATTTCGTATGGAGTGAAAATTAAAGAACAGAAACTCTTTTGTGAGACCGCTAGGTTTTTATTCAAGCCTTGGAACCCGTCGGAGGCAAAGTGACGGAGGTTGTTTGTTCAGTGTTTTCGAGCCTGGTAGTTGTTTACATTATGAACAGTATCAATAACACGGTAACTCTGTGAGCTCGCTCTAGATTAGTTTAAAGAGCGGTTCTAGGATGCTTTGAATCATTATTTTTTACATATTTCCAATAGATGGAGTCCCCAAGAAATTTAAAACATTAGTTGAAGTCCTTAATTACCTGACGTTAAAACAGGGCGAAATTTTCTTTTCCTCGAAACACTAAAATCTGAAAAACGCGAGGTCAAACAAACCACGCGACGAAGGACACAAGAAGTCTGCGGTAGCTAGTTAGTTTGCCTATGAATGTACGAAGCTAACGCAAATACACTGCTAAACTTCACCATTTAACATTAATACGGCCGTGAATGTGACTATTTAATGGACGATCCTACAGGTAAAAAATCAGCAAACCAATTTAAAACAGAATTGTGATTTGTGGATTTTCGTTCTTTGAGTAGGCAAGGCGATTTTGAAGTTCGGCCTTATCTTCAGTACATCGATCTCCATGTTGAACGTAGACTGGTGCTCTGTTTATGTAATGTTATTATTACGGCGAGTCATGAGGATCCAGTCTATCCATCCAGCTCAAAGGCGTGTATAAACACCGACATAATACACGTGTCAGTCCAATCTGGTCCTTGCTCTTTGGTCCAATCTACGTTCCTTTGACATTGAAAGATCGACCCCCGAAACACAAAGAAACAAACCCCCATAACTGGTTCCACAACAAGAACAAGTCCAAAAAGCATGGGTATAATAAATCCAAAGGCGACTGATAAACGTGCTTAAGTAAGTAAATGTACCAGGAGGTAGAATTACTCCATGGTAGTAGTGGTTGCATGCCAAAAGTAGTAATCCTCCATCTTCCGACGGTGGTTTCCGACGACCAGGTTTTACTTTTTGTACGGAGAGCCTCTTAAGGGACAAGTGGAAAACAAATTGAAGATAAAAGGAGGTAAACTTTATTTGTTAATTCTAAATAATTTTTATTTCCCTCATTTTTCTCATAGTATTGTGTTCCCCGAATTTTAAGTTTATCCTTTGAAATCGTTATTTTGTTCCCACAAAATGTTTTTCAATCCCGCGAAATTATTATTTTGTTCCCCCTTGTAAATTATCTCGTTCCCCAGAAATTCGTGCACTTTCGTTCCCTCGAATACGCTTTCGAGGGAAAGATTTACTTTTCCAGGGATCTGAATTGGGTTTTTAAAAATTTGATGTAAAAAAATTGTAAATATTCTTATTTAAATGTTTCGCATTTCAAATTGTTTACACCTGTCCCTACTAACCAAGCTCCGTATTTTGGCAATTTTGTCCGAAAACTATTTCAGCACTTTGAACAAACACGATTGCACCATCAGTATAACATAAAATTGGTATTCATATGTATTTACAATATAAAACTTATTCAACCATCAAACAAATTACGTAAAGTGTAGTAATGAGGGAGTGAAGTCCGTCACTATGCATTGTAACGTTAAGATTCTAAAACAGCTAGGTGTACCGACTGACAAACCTGCAATGACGAAAAGGTACTCAGTGGTCTGGCTCCCTACCCTTCCACATATTAATGACATTGCAATAATCATAGCTGGTTACGCACGTCAAAACCTTACCAAGCACTGTCGTCGCTGGTCTGCATGCATACGGTCTGCGGAGCATTGATCCTTCGAAATGTTAGTTGTTTAAGTGAAACTACTCAACATGTTGGCTTTAATTTACAACAATGACACACTTTAGGATACCTTTGATGGACATAAAGATTATTTTACTGTAAAATGAAAGTTTGCTTCTTCTTCAGTTTGTTTTGTTTCCCCAAAAAGACACGTTTATGTGTGTAAGTGTGTGTGTCAAATGCTTACCGTGTTTTTCTAGCCATCGATGACGTCAAGGGGTCATTGCATGTCATTATCATAAGCAGGTTTTGGCTCTCGGCTGAAAAAGGTACATTTTTGTCTTGAATTCTTTATTACTAAATGCAAATGTTGAGTGTTAAATATTTATTTACCGGTATCTACGATCTCTATTCAGCCATGAAAAGGTAATAGTTAAAATATTGAGAGCATCTCCTTAGAACCGCTCTTTAAAATAAGGTAAAAAGGTGTGTCGATTGGCGTACTCTGATGTTATGCGCGCGGATCTGTTTGATAATCGACCTTGTTTATAACTTTATCGTTATTGATGCAAAGTGGAACTTCAAATTTAAAGTGCGGAAAGTAACTGGATGATTGGCCATGAATAATTTTATTAAATACATCCTGAGACGATAACTTAATTACCATCATCCAGTTAGAAACAAAACCAAGAAACAACAATACTAACTGACAATCGAAAAAAAAGCTTGATTTTGTGCCCTTTTATTTTTCTATTTTAGTGCATATGTTACTTTTTTCACAAATTTATTACAATCCAACTTTTAAATAATAAACTTATATTATTTATTAATTTCATTTTAACTGTATAAGAAATTAATTTTAAAGAAAGAAAAATAGCATTAAATAAACAAGAAAGAAAGTAATGTGCATGCCCTCTTTACTGTTGCCAGCTGAAAACCTTATCACTATGGGTTATATATAATTTGGAGATGTCCATACGCCATGAGAAGTAGTTCCGCCGCATAATTAAAAACACTATTGTTACAGTCAATGTTACCTCCTCGATTTATAACGTTGTTAATTTCAAATACCTCAATTGAAATATCAATAAATGTGGTTATGGCTCTCAATTGCCTGGTGTGGAGTTTTTGATGATCTCTTTCATCTGTTTTCTTAAATATACCCGTGAGTTTTAATTCTTGGTCATCAAGACAGCTGATTTTGGGTTTTTAGTGTCTTAAAAATATGGATTTTATTGTTTGATAAAATGTTGTTGAAGCGAAGCCTCAAAGTATCTTCCAGAAACCTTCAGCATTTCTATTAAACAATTTCAGCTTCAACATTTTGAATACATACAGATACTTAGTTACTTTACAGATATCAATGACGTCACAAGACCAACTTATAATTACTACTTTGATATAACTGTATCTACTAAATGTCTGAATATTTTACAATCATTGATGGATTCTTTTACTATATTTGATTTTTATTTTTTTTCCTGTTTGTTTCATTGCCTTTTTATCTTGTTGCCCCCCTTTTTTTTTACTTTTACATTAGCTATGAATAGGCCTAATTACATCATCCCCAATACAATAAAATGGTACAATAATTACCACCATCCAATTGGAACAAAAAACGAGGGACAACCGTACTGACTGACAATCGAAAACAAGCTTGATTTTGTGCTCTTTTATTTTTCTTTACTTTGGGGCATTTGCAACTATATTTCACAAGATTACAATCACATTTTAAAACTTAACTGTTACCATTTTATGCTCTGTATTTTGAAAATTTATACAAGAATTTCATATTAAAGACAAAGATATGACAATTAATATAGTACGATAAAGAAAGTAATGTACAACCTGTACTTTCGCCAACTGAAAACCTTATCACCATTAGCTAAAGTTTGTCCCTACGCATGCGAAGTAGTAGTTCCGCCCGTGTTTGAAAATACTATTGATACGGTCAACGGTTACCTGTCAAATATAACTTTGTTTGTCTTCACATTCTTTTCAAAGTATTCGATCTAAGTATCAATAAAAGACGAACGAGACTTTCCTTCCCAAATGACGGAAGGATATCGTTTGAAGTAATAGGGTTTTCTCTAAATTGTGTGGAGTTTTGGATGGACTCATTTATCTGTTTCTCAAATGAACATGTGAGTTTTCATTCTTGGACATCAGTACAGCTGACTTGGGTTTCTAGTATCTTACAAATCATGGATTTTACTTAGATATTTAAAATGTTGTTGAAAACGAAGCCTCAAAGACAATGTAAGAGGGGGCGGGGAAAGGTTGGGAGTCAGTTCTTGTGAAAGTATTTTTTAAGGTCGTCAACACTTTTAGCTTTACAAACAGTTACTGAGAAAGACCTTTTTCAACCAGAAAGCTTGAATATTTATACTAAACAATTTTACAACTTTTAAAATATTGGTCTCATGAATCCATACAGAAATAAGTAAAAACAATAATTTTGAGAATGATTATGTGTCAGCCAATAGAACTTTCCCTGAGTAACCTAATGCGTGGAATTATCACCTTCGACGTTTTTATCTCGACACAAATATTGAGTAACGCAAGCGTTTACACCCTGTCCCGAATTCTTCTAAAGCTTGTGGTTCAATCATTGGAACAAAAACAAACCAACATTTGAAAGGTTTATCGCTCGAATTATTCAGGAAAAGTTCGTCAAAGTGGCTTCTTTTAATATTACATCAAAAACATTTTCAAAAAAAAACACGACAACCACACATACACCCAAATCATCATAATTGTTTTTCCCAAACTACGAGGTCCATAATTATCTAGACTTAGGCTAATGACTTTACAGAATAGCAATGACGTCACTTTACCAACTTACTAGTACTACTTTAATTAAGATAACTGTATCTGCTAAAAGTCTTAACATTATGCAATCATTGATGGATCCATTCTTTACAAAAGGAAAGGGTTTCATTTACTATATTTTTTGTTTTTTGTAATTTTGTTTGTTCGTTTTTTTCTTTCCATGTCTTTCTTTTTTTTCAAAAGATTTCTACATTCATACTGGTAGACCTTAATTAAGTTATATCATAACTTCCAAGATTTCCTTTCTTAGTTCTGGATCAATCATTGATTAATTAATACAACAAGTTTATAACGCGTATTTATCTCAAAATCTTAAGAAATAAGTCTGTGTCTGAAAATAATGCAAGCTGCATTAACAGTATTTTCAATGTACCGGTAACATGCACAATGCAAAAAAGTAACTCCGTAAATAATCTGACACCACACAGTAACACAGTGTTGTGTTGGCGCCCTCAACATGAGTTGATACTCAGTATAGCGTATTGAACTCAGTTATCGAAGTGCGACACATCTGCCTCAAGCCCAGACTTACTTCTTATAATTTGGTCAGATTTACTGATTATTTATTATTATTATTATTATTATTTATTTGGCAATTTCACATAAAAATACAAAAATACAAGTAATTTATACATACATCTGGAATGGAAAATAAAAAACCAATAAAGATTTTAAAAAGAGACAGGCAGTAAAAGAGAAAACAAAGTACTACAAGACTGAGGACAACAGAAAGACATCAACAATCCAGGTTTGCCAGGACTGACAAAAGTGCCTGCACTGTCACCAAGAGGTGTGTCAGTCCAACCTGGATAAGACAAGGGACAAAAGGACAAATAATGGCACATAACAAACAGGCGAACAAACAACAAACAAAACAAACAGAAGAACTAACGAGAGAACGAACAACAAACAAGCAAACAAACACCCCAAAACACAAAAAACAAACAACAAGAGCATGGAAACAAGACAACAAGAAAAAACAGACAGGATGAAAACAATTTTTTTATACAAAACTGCCGGAAAAGGATCTAGTTGGAATATACCGCAACTTTTAGTTTGCCTATAAAAGTGTTGAAATTATCAGTTAAAAGAGAGTTTTTTACATCAATAGGTAAAGCAGACCACTTAATTGGAAAAGAGAAAATGCAGCTGTTCTTGGTTGAATTTTTCTTGAAGGATAAATGATTAAAACAACGCTTGTCACTATGCCTGCTGTTGATGGTAATTAAACTTAAGATGGGAACAGTGTCTCTTTGATCATTAATAAGCAATTTGGAAATCAAACATAAGCTTTGATACTCTCGTCGTTTACTAAGAGGGAATACATTTAAGCGAGCAAGTCTAGACTCATAAGGTTCATCTTGGCGTCTCTGTTTTAGGATCATTCTGGTGGCTGTCCGTTGGATTTTTTCTACAGCCTCAATATTTTTATGTAAAAATGGATTTCAAATTGGAGAGCAATAATCTAACACAGGCAAAACCAGAGACTTATACAATTGCACGAGAGCTTCAAGTGATGAATGACCAGCTACACTGCGGATAAAACCAAGTAATCTATTGCACTTGGAGACAGTGTTTTGAACATGATTATCCCAAGACATATTATAGGACAATGTGACTCCAAGCAATTTTAGATAGTCAACTGTTTCAAGAGACTGGTCCTGCACATAGTAAGTAGGTTTAGATCGAGATCTACTACGATTCAAGGATAAAACCTTACATTTGGAAGTATTCAAGGTCAGATAATTCTTTTGAGACCAACTTACAAGCTGGTCAAAATCATTAAAGATTTAAAGATACTAATAATCAGAGCTACAAATTACAGCTACAGCAGACTTATAATTATTGCATCAATCAGAATAATGCTTTACACAACATCAATACACTGCACTGTTGTAGAATACTGAGCAGCCAAACACTACGAAATAAATAACTACTTGGTTTTTCTGCATGCCATAGACGACGAAATAAAATAAATAAATTGGCTATTAACCAAAAACTCTTTTCAGCTTTTTTCTGATCAACTGTCACTCTTTCGGCTTAAATAGGCCTACGTGTGTTTATCAATGGTATATATATTTGTGTGTGAAAAACTAGCAAAGAAAATATAAGGATAAATTGGCTATCCATTTTCTTTTTTAATATTCAGATTTTTTAAGAGTTTTATATTTTTTTTAAAGGTAACTTTTCCATTTTTCTGCTTATGTGTGCATCAATGTTACACATTATAATGTGTGTGTGAGAACTTGACCACGCCAGCCTGCAATACTAAAATCAGCCTTCAAATGTTTGGACTTGTGTGAAAATTGTGTATGAAAAAGTGTATAATTTTGCCTGCAGCACTTGGTACCATCAAGGTTAATCAAGACTTAGTACATTTTTATTTTCATGCTGCTTGATTTGAGTGATTGACTCCAGTGGAACCACTTCACACCATGATGACCATTAAGGAAAGACTTAAAACAAGCATTAAACCACCAACCACCTTTGAGCATTCTTGCACAGTTACCTTCATCTAGATCATTGTCTTTGTCTCCAGTTGAAAATAGCATTCCTTTGTGATAAAGGAGAGAGTCCCCATTACCTGCTGTACTGTTTCCGGTTTCGTAGGAATTGTATTTAAGAGTGTAAGAGTTACCAGTTATCTGGAACCCAGAATATATGGCACAAGCTGTTTCGTTATCCCTGTTCTGTAAGTCAACTCTAAGCCGCCAAGTGAGAACAGACTCGGTCAAGATGCGCAAGTTCTCATTTCCAAGCCAGAATTCACCCGACAAATTGCCAAATCCTGCACGGTACTCATTCCAGCTGCGGTCGAAGTTTTCTTGGCCATCTCGTTGTTGTCTCTGAAAAACAATCCATCCTCCACCATCTGTCTCCATGTCGCAGTATACTTGCAGTCCCCCACTGAACCCGGCAGGATATATTGTGTAGACACCGTTCACCATACCTGCCTCAGGACGCTTTTGACAACTGTCACTGTTAATGTTGTGAAAGGGGACAGACAAGGTAGGTGTATCAGCCTGAGAGAAGAGAGGGGTGTCCAAATCGCCATCGTAGTACCAGCTGCCATAGAGGGTTTTGAAGTCATCAGGATACCGAGCCCTGGTCACATTGTTCAGCTGACAGAGATGACTGCTGGTGTGATAATTCACTGATTGACAGTTAGGATCAGAGTGACAATAACTCACACAGATGACAGGAGATTGTGTTATCTTCTCCCAGTATGAAACAAGGCTCAATTCCTTGTTTAAGGCAGTGACAAACTCGTTTGTCTGCAGATGGTTACATGTGGCTCTCTCAACATTTGTGCAAAATGCAATTGTGACGATACATGCTAACATGGCAGCGTTTTAGCGAGTTGTGTTTCTGAAACACCGGTTAGAATGTCCGTTTTCGACATGAGGAAAACAGATTTGGAAATATTAAAGACGGTTTCAAGTTTATGTTGCGTCACGATTTACAAGTTACGCAGAAAAAGCAAACTAATGTTTCAGCAGTTTAGCAACTGGTTTACATTTCTCTAAAAGTTTGTGCAAACGATGTCAACTCACACAAAATGGTGTTGCATTCTTTCAACATGAAGATTGACATCTCTGTCATTTGAGTGCCTCATACACGACCAAAGGCTATTCTGTATTAACTTGTTGTGTTGCAGTTTACTGATTCAAAGTTTTGCTTATTCTGACACCACGACAAAACATCAACCAATTGAAGATATCCAGAACATGTACAGGTAACGAACTCCAAAAACCACCTGGATGTTATAACCAGAACTATCCGCCGAAAAGGATGCGACCGTATCAGATCAACGTAGTGTGGTGAGTGTTGGACTTGATGTGAAGAGCCGTGCTGCAGAAAGAGCCAGCGGCACGGCGTAGACTACCACACCCTGGTAGTGGTAGCGTGGACAGCTGTGATTGGTCGAGCATCGAGTCACCCAAGTCCTACTTGTAGGCTGATGACGAAACCCCTCTTGTATTTTTAGAGACGTCATTTTCACCAATAAACCATGGTAAGATCTGACCTCGGTTTGTTGTGATAATTTTTGATACCGCCGCGTATTCGTATGTTGTTAATAAAGTCTGAAGAGCAAGGGACTGTAAATATCAAAAACTAAATTGGTATAATATCGTCACCGTTTTCACGAAGAGCCACGTATGTCCAAACGCTTGATTTAGATAAACATTTTACGCTATGCTTGGCTTAAAACTGCAAAATCTGCAATACTAAACCCACGGTTCGCAGTTATAAACCTCTCATATGATTCTGTATAAGTTTAACCTCTTCATACCTAATTAATTTCTTAAGATATAAAAAGGTCAGATTGTGGGCGAAGTTGCTTTATGCTAATATTTCCCGAAGGTGTATGCTCATTGGTTAATGTACAGTGGCAAGGTGAATACTACACACATCATTACGTCATAACGAGAGTTTATGATTGGACGATTATCCGCCCAGTACAGGAAATGAATATTCAATATCCGATTCCAGCATACGTAATTTGCGCTGGAATCCCTGCGCAATGATAAAGAAAAAAATAAGCTGCCGTTTACAGTATGAACAAGGCTCTGTTTCGGCTTCGTTTTTTGGTACGAGGTTGAAAACCATGCTTCGACCCCACGGTATACTGTATATCAAGTACTGCAGTACCGTGCCAGTATTGTTATGCTACCTGGTGAATTCAAAGCGGGGTGCTTGCATAAAGAGCCTTGGACAAGGCTACTGTACAGCAAGCGTCGTTTTAATGTAGGACAAACTTAAAGGGTTGGAAACAAAACCAGTAATTTTCTAAATAAAGTCAATACATCACATGAGAATTAGATGAAACTTTTACATTGGTCAGTTAGTTGAAGAGTTAAAATAAAATCCTCCATAACACATGAAGCAAGGTTTTCTTAATAGAAATATTGAAGTTTTATGTGACAAAAGGTTCAATTCTCAGTACCTGTTTATATAGTAACAAACAGCTCAGGTAGCAAGCCCATATGGGGCCCATGATATGAGAAATATCTGGGCCATATGGACCTGGGCCAACCCATATGGTACCCATATGGGGCCCTTATGGGTGTGGGTTTTGGGTAATATTCCCATATGGGGCCCATATGGGAAAAACATGGGCTAGCCCATATGGGCAGAATATGCAGTGGCCCATATGGGTATCATATGGGGAGAACATGGGCAATCCCATATGGGCAGAATATGCAGTGGCCCATATGGGTATCATATGGGGAAAAGATGGGCTAGCCCATATGGGCAAAATATGCATTGTCCCATATGGGTATTATAAGGGGAGAACATGGGCATTCCCATATGGGCAGAATATGCAAGGGCCCATATGGGGAAAATGTGGGCAATCCCATATGAGCAGAATATGAAGTGGCCCATATGGGTATCATATGGGGAAAACATGGGCTAGCCCATATGGGAAGAATATGCAAGGGCCTATATGGGTATCATATGGGGAAAATGTGTGAAATCCCATATGGGCAGAATATGAAGTGGCCCATATGGGTATCATTATGGGGAAAAGATGGGCTAGCCCATATGGGCAAAATATGCACGTTCCATATGGGTATCATATGGGGAGAACATGGGCATTCCCATATGGGCAGAATATACAGTGGCCCATATCAGTATCATATGGGGAAAACATGGGCTAGCCCATATGGGCAAAATATGCAGTGTCCCATATGGGTATCATATGGGGAAAACAAGGGATTGCCCCATATGGGCACAAAATGAATTGGCCCATATGGGTATCAGATGGGGAAAACATGGGCTAGCCCATATGGGCAAAATATGCATTGTCCCGTGTGGTTATCATATGGGAAAACATGGGCATTTAATTCCCATATGGGCTGAAGATTCAAAAGACCAAATATGGAAAAAATGGACAATCCCATACGGGCAGGAAGGCTCATATGGGTGGTATTAAAAAGACCTGGACAAAGATATTACAAAGAAAGACCTCGGCCATTACGGGGTTAATATTATAGTTTAGAATAGAATAGAGTTTAGCAAGCCCAAGGGTTTATGACCCTTCCAATGGATTTTGTAATTTTCTCCGGACAAACTTGGATGAAACATTTATGGAAAGGCCCACATAAGAATAGGAATTACCTTTAAGCAATCCCTTGTGTGCAGTGATATGAAAAGGTTCATTTGGTTGTCCTATAAGCACGACCTAAGCAAACTTTGGGGTTAGAATATGCAAAGACCCATATGGGTACGATATGGGTAAGACCTGGGCAAACCCATATTGGCAATATGCAAATTTATGGGACAGGGCATTGAAGTAGTGTGTTTTTAATAATTTTTAAAAACAATTTAGTGAAATTTAGCTCTGTAAAGTTGTTTTTGTACTTTTTTGTAAGATATTCGTCTATAAGAAAAATACATACATAAAATTTACAATTAGACACTTTCATTTAAAACAAGCTAATTCAAAACTGTTAACCATGACTGTAGGTCTTCAGTTTGTGGACTATATATATAATACATGCCAAGTAGGGAAAGGTATATACTTATACACCATATTATAAATGAGTAATATAGTTTTGTATTTAGTGGTATTGTAGATTAGTATACATGTAATCGTTCATATAATTAGACTTATCATTAACATTAAATAATTACTTGAATATATTATAAGGCTATCTGGGCTGGCCCATATGGGCCCCACATGGGCCCCATATGTACGCCCCACATGGGCCCCATATGTACGCTACCCACATGGGACCCTCATTTTGGCCCAGAATGCCCATACGAATCCCAGGTTATGCCCATATGGGATAACCCAGATGGGCCCCAGATGTATCCCAGACGGGTTATCTGGGACAACCCATATGGGTCCCATATGGGTCCCATATGGGCCAGAATATGGGCCCCATATGGGCCAGAATATGGGCCCCATGTGGGGATAACCCATATGGGGCCCTGTGGATCCTGCACCCGGGATTCATATGGGGCCCATATGGGATGGCCCACAACCCATATGGGACCCATATGGGCCCCATATGTTGGCCCATGTGGGCCCCATATGGGACCCATATGGGTTATGGGCCATCCCATATGGGCCCCATATGAATCCCGGGTGCAGGATCCACAGGGCCCCATATGGGTTATCCCCACATGGGGCCCATATTCTGGCCCATATGGGACCCATATGGAGCCCATATGGGCTTGCTACCTGGGAGTTACCCAAGAATGGAAGAGATTCCTGCTCTCTTCGGCCGCCCCTGTTCAATTCAATTGAGGCTTCGCTTCAACAAGTTTTATCAAACAGTAAAATACATAAACTGTAAGACATAGAAACCCAAATCAGCTGTTTTTATGACTAATTAGAAAGAAAATTCATAGGTTTATTCGAGAAACAGATGAATGAGATTATCCAAAACTCCACACCAGGCAATCTGGAACCCAAACCTCATTACTTCGAAATATATCCCCCGTCATTAGAGAAAAACAGTCCGTTCGCCTTTTAGTCACATTTTATTTATATTTAAATTGAGTTATTTGAATTTTGCACATAGACATAGGCCTAAGTTATAATTGAGAGGTAACCGTTGACCGTAACATTATTGTTTTCAAACACGTGGCAGAACTACTTCGCATCGTTTATTAATCGCCATATTGTCTTTAATTTGAATTTCCTATACAATCGTAGACAAAAATACAGAAACAATTAAATGGTAGTTATAATTTCATTTTTTAATGTGATTATAAGCTTGTAAAGCAAAATGACAAATGCACTAAAAAGTAGATGAAAAGGAGAACAAAATCAAGCTTAGTGGTGTTTGAAGCTTTGCATGGTGTTGAAAGTAAGAAGTAACTATAACTATAAATGTAAATAGTAGTGAACTTGCGGGTACAACCATGTGTATAATCTCTTTTGGGAGGAGTGTTGGCTCTGAAAAGAGCCGGTTTGGTCTCGACGTTTCGAACAGTATACTCTTGTTTTCGATTGTCGGTCGGTATGGTTGTGTCTTGGTTTTGTTCCTAATTGGATGATGGTAATTATTGGTGTTTAGTTGCTTTTAGCTAATCATCCAATTTCTTTTCACACACTCTATATGATGTTCCACGTTGCACCAATAGCGATAAAGTTATAAACAAGGCCGATGATCAACCAGATCCACATCAGAGCTGGATGCCAATCAAAAGGCCATGTTATCGTAACCAGACCTCACCACAGACCTTATTTTAAATTAATCTAGGTGAAAGATACCGTCCCGTTGTTATTAATCCTGTGCATTGCATGAACAAAGCCCAATTAGGGTCGAAAACCAGAACAAACAACCTACATTGCTTTGCCTCTAAACTTAACGGCCTCATAAAGGAGTTTCTAATAATAATAATAATAACTAGTTCTTATATAGCGCATTTCACAATAACGTCTCAATGCGCTTTACATTAGTGTCCTGGTCATTGGGCCAATAACATTCCTTTTAATCTTTCTCAGCTCCCTGGGGAGTATACAGCCCGGGCTGCCGTGATGGCGCTCCGAAGGCTTTTTCAAACACAATATCAACCTCTACCCTTGCAGGTACCCATTTATACCCCTGGGTCCCCATTAGATCATAACAGTTGATCGTCTAATTGTTGTGAAGTTGTTGAGGGAACCCGACGAAGTATGGTTTTCGCGCATAAAAAATTCCTACTTTCGACTCGAAAAAAGCAATCAATTTCCCCCCAGTGTGATGTTTTCGAAATAAAAATTTCAGCTGTAGGGGTTTATCTTCAAGTACATTAGCATTCGATCGGTAAGTGTCATGATCGAGAACGTCTGCTTATTGTTATACCATGGAATGTTCGTTGTAAGTCTGTGGCCATCTATATTTTCAGCCTTCTCAATGTTGTACACGCCCTTTGAATCAAACCGTTCACAGTGGCTGCTTTATGATAACCACCTTGAACAAAACCATTCAATACTAAATCAATAGAGCCTTCACTGAAGGAATTATCTAGGCAGAAAATTGGCTTTCAGCACAACTCTCCAATCAATACAATTTTAAAACTGTTTCTGGTGTCATATATGAGGAAAAATTTAAATATTTCGATGATTATGACCATAAAAAATTCAATACTGATATTCCCCATCCTGTTTGCTGAAAGCAGTTTGGGCTTATTTAATGGCTCATTTTATTTCCACTTGACCACACAGTCATAGCGTGAACCTGTAGAGGAACCACCATATTCAGTGAGTGTGCCATTCTTCCTGAGGAGAGTGTGTGACACCAGCAATACTTTCAAGAACCAAAAGAACACATTGAATTCTGCACTTAAACACTTTTGAAACCTTGTTAACAAAACCCAAGGCATTATGGTCTCTCAAAAGATATTGGTGTTTGCCTAAACACTCTTTTTGCTTACAACCAATTAACTGTTGGAGCTTCACCTTCACGTAGCAACTATGTAATGAAAGAGATTCAGATGTAACCGGCGGAAATGGTCCACGCGGTTGATCAACTAAAAAAGCGTTGGGGGAGCTTACCTAAAACATGTCGCAATTTGTTTTACAGTTGAGACAACACAATTAAACCCAAAAAATAGTCCAAAAGAAAATATAACACTATTTAATGAGCCAATCAGCCTCTGACAAAAAGCCAAAAAGTTGAGCTCTTTAAATACTTCTCTTGAATACATACAGAAAAAAGTAAACCCATTGGTGCTGAAAAAACATTGTCTCTTTTTAAAGGCTTATTTATTCAAACCACATTGAAGTTGTCAGCCAGTGGAACTTTCTTTGTGCAACAGATGCCTGGAAGTATCACTTTTGACCATTTATCTTCACAAAAAAAACATTTAGCAGCGCAAGCCATTACACCCAACTTCGAATTCCTCAACCATTCTAAAACGTTTGGTTCAATATTACAAAAGCAAACAAATATTTGAAAAGTATTTTTTTTTTTTAGTATTCACTAAAAGTTCTAGAACATGGTACCTTTAACACTATACCATAATCACACAATTACACCCAAGTTGTGATAACTTCGTTCAAAAAAACACAAATTCACCTCCTGTCCATAAGTATCTGCCCTAACAGACTTTACATATCAATGACGTCACTGTATCGATTTACAGTTATTACTTTTACATAACTTTATTTACTTAATGTATTAAAAATTATACAATCATTGATGGATCCAGTCTTTACAACAGCAAAGGATTTTCTTCACTTTGTTTTGTTTGTTTGTTTGTTTGTTTGTTTGTTGGTGGGGTTGTTGGGTTGTTTGTTTGTTTGTTTGTTTGTTTGTTTATTTGTTTGTTTGTTTGTTTGTTTGTTTTTCTTCGTTTTAAATACTTTTACATTCGTACTGGTAGTCCTTAATCAGGTTTTATCATAATTTCCGAGTTTGTCTTTCTTTCTGGATCAATCATGATTAATAATTGAACAAATTCATAACGCGTATTTCAACATTATCTCAAAATCTAGAGAAATATAAATCCGAAACTACAGCAAGCTATACACCCCTCTTTTAAAATTCACCGGTTAAATGTACAATGCAAATAAGTAACACCGTAAATAATCTGACACCACACAGTAACAAGTGTTGTGTTGGCGCCCTCAACATGAGTTGATTCTCAGTATAGCGTCATGAACTCAATATTATCATTATAAGTTCGACACATCTGCCTCATTTCTTAAAATCTTATTTCTAGCTGATTATTTAAAGATACCAATAATTTCCAGTGCTACAAATCACAGCTACAGCAGACTTATCTTGCATCGATCAGAATAATATTGTGCTCGTTAAGAAAACAGCAAAGCGAAGCCAAGTCATGGAGGTAGCCTCTACATGCTCCAATTTGTCTAGGATCCACTATGTCTTGGATTGCATGCACTCATCTAGTACGTAGCAAAGCATGAAATGGATGAGAGCGGTGTGTATTGTGCAGTCACGTGTTTGGGAGGAGCAAAGGGGCGACAGGCGACGCGCGACGCGCGACGGGCGACGGGCAGCGGGCGGCGGGCGGCGGGCGACGGCAGATATATACATATACATAAAGATGTTATTACGCACGATAGCAGATATGAAATTCCATCCTAAAACATATTGGGATTTTTAACTGACCATGTGCGCCGTAATAACCGGATATTAACGGACCCCGCCCCCTCCATCAAACATCTTCGCGTACTAGCTTCATGCACAGTATTCAACTAACGGGGTTATATCCACTCGAGGACGGCAATTCGACATAATGTTATCTATAAAGATCAACTTTAACGAAATCACTCAAACTAATCTGACTATTTATCCTTGTTTATTTTGTGTTTAGTTATTATTTGATCATAAGTATGAAGTTTTCTTCCCTGTATTTTTGTTGAAATTTGATCAGAACAATAAGCCCCTCCCCCCCACCCCTTTCGATTTTTAGCAGGTGCTTTTCCTGCCATTGGCGGCGCCCTGCATGGTTAACAGCAAAGACCCTTGAAAATGAAACAAATAACAGTCATGTTTATTTCGTTCAAGTTGATCTTTAAGCAGATAGAGAATAAAGTAGTAACCAAGATACCAATAGTCTTGAAACCCTGTACTTGCAGCAGTTTCTTAAAAGCTTCTAAGCAGATGTTATCTGCTTAATATAAAGCAACGTTAGCAGAAAGCATGCCGGTGGTTCTTGCCAGCATGGTCCAATTTCATCAAATTAGTAAGCACATCAAATTCGCTAAGGATAGACAAATTATCGCTTAGCAGAATCGGAAAATCTGCCAAAATGCTATGAAGTTTACATTGTCATTAATGGTGCACCACAACTAATTAGCTTTGCAAAGAAGTTTAAGCAATTTGTTTGTGTTAATAACACGGTTTTCTGTGACATTCGTCATAGATAATTTAAAAATTAGGTCTGTAGTGAGGTCTGGTTACGATAACATGGCGTTTTGATCGGCATACTCTGATGCTATGCGTGCGGATCTGTTTAAAACCCTCCAGTGCATAACCCTACCAATCAGCAACTAGCTGATTAAGCCCTTTCTTTTAATTACTCTGCGCATGAATTTAGTTGTAATCCCATTTTCTTGACTTCTAAGAGAATACGCTTGAGAAACATAATTTAAAGTTTGAGTGGCCAGGGCAAGGTCTTTTACACGCTACGTTGCTCAGAACTTACACTGGTCGACTGGACTCAAGGGAATCCCCATTGACTCGTACACAAACAAGCCTAGGTATTGGGGTCCTTTGTCGGTAGACATACAGACTTGGTTGACAGGTCTAAGAGTCTTTATGAATAAGTTGTTGTCTTTATGAGTGAGTTGTAGACTACTCCGGTCTGCATGAACATGTCGTCCACGCATTCAAACCGGGGATAGGTAAACACATTCAAACCGGGGACCTATAACAAAAGAGGACAATAGGTCCACGGTTGGGGAAAGGTCCACAGTTGGAAAGCGTGTACAAAACCAATGGGAGCTGTTGCAAAAAAGTTAGCATAAACAAAAGAGGGACAATAGGAGGTCCACGATTGCAGGTGATTACACACTTGGTGTGTGTGGGGGGACATTAGGGGCGGTACATAAACATTGCACATAAAAGGGGGTCATCATCAGCACAAAGAAAAACCTGGCCCCACCCCCTGGAATTGTGAAATACAATCTCTTGACTCTCTGGAAGACTGTGGGATAGCTATCAGTTATTTATGGCCGGTATATTGAGATAAGGAATTGCCAGTTGTCAACAGGCAGGGTTTTGTTATAATGTCCCAAATGGACAAACATCGACCTTGTTTATAACTTTATCGTTTTTGATGCAAAGTGGAACATCAAATTGAATGTGTGGAAAACAATTGGATGATTAGTTATGAAGAAATAAACGCATCCTATCTATGACGATACAATAATTACCATTATCCAATTAGGAACAAAAACCAAGAAACAACAATAATAACTGACAATCGAAAACAAGCTTGATTTTGTGCTCTTTTATTCTTCTACTTTTGTGCATGTGTTACTTTTTTTACAAACTTACAATCACATTTTGAAACTATACTGTATTATTACCATTTTATTACTCTGTACTTTTAAAAAGTAATATAGGTTTTCTCGGTCAATTTCGGTAAATGAGCAGCCAATTTAACCACCACGCTATTCTATTTCGCGCGAAATCGAATGCTACTGAAAAGGGTCATTCGATTTCGTTTTATGACTAGTCAAATGTACTGTTGCGTCATTAGATTTAACAAAATAATCATTCAATTTAACGATTCATCAAAGCAGCATTCAAATTCGCCGGAGCTTTTTGAGGCGTGTGTTTAGTCATTCAAATTCATTTTTGGGCAGTCATTTCTGTAATTTGTGCAATCTAAAAAACGCTTTGTTAATAAGGCATATACGGTTCACTTATTTGCACTTGAGTCACTTTGTACTTCGAAGACGAGCTTTTGCTACAGTTTTACACGCATATTTCAATAAGTTTGCAGCTTGTGGTACAACCATACCTAAACATATACGCCAAGATGTCTGGCACGCCAACAGATTGATGGTTGAGGAAGAAACAACATAAACAACAAAAACCAGGAAAAACATAAAGAAACACCCCATTCAAACACAATACAAAATTAGGCCAGTTAACCAATAAAGATCCCCCAAAAAAGAATATAGGAGAAAACAAAGAAGAAAAAACATCATGGGCCCCATGTGAAGTCTCCTGGAACCATAAATAAAGAAAATAAGGTTTGCCTGAATTAAAGTGAAGATACGAAACAGTTGCCTAATACAGATTATCTGTTTATTCGTATTTCTTTAGTCGTACTTATTTGAATTCTCATTTAGCGAAATTGATTGCCTCTTTACGAAATTGAAAAAAATTAAATCAGTAAAATCTCCAGTCGAACCAGCTTTGCTAAATTGAATGATGATTGTGCGTCACGAAAAAGAATGACGATATGCTAAATTGAACACAGTGCAAAAGGAATTTGAATGCCTCAATACGAAATCGAATGCCCGAATTTTGAATTTGAAACGCAGTAACAACTGGAGAGGCAAAATAGCTTTAATTCGAACGCACGAAAATGAAATCGGCTGCTCATTTGCCGAAATTGACCGAGAAAACCTATATTAGAATTTCATATTAAAGACAGAGATATGACAAATTACTAACAATAAAGAAAGTATGTACGTGCCCCATTGCGTTTGCCAGCTGAAACCTTATCACCATTAGGTTGTTAATAATTTGGACATATCCTTACGCAACGCGAAATAATTCCGCCACGTGTTCGAAAACACTGCTGTCACTGCCAACGGTTGCCTTTCAATTATAACTTTGTTAATGTTAAAATAACTCGATCTAAGTATAAATAAAAGACGAATGGTACTTTCTTTCTCTAATGACGGAGGATATATTTTGACAAGATATGAGGATTTGTCTCTCGATTGCCTGGTGTTGAGTTTTGGATGGACTCATTCATCTGTTTCTCAAATTGAGTTTTCCTCCTTGGTCTTCAAGACAGTGGTTTCTAGTGTCTTACCATACATGGATGTTGTTGTTTGATAAATATTGTTTAAGCGAAGCCTCGAAGGAATAGAAAGAGGGGCATGGAAGGACAGTGGGGTTCTGTTTCATTGCTATGAACCGATTTCTTAAAGGAAATGTAGACGTGTGGTAATCACTATTAAAATAAACGGCAATAAAAACTTACTTGGTTACAAGTACAGTAGCTTTTGAGTGTATGAAGCATTTTGAAAATAATTTCACTTCGAAGTAATGTGGTTGTGGAAAAATATATCAGGTTTTGTGCCCGAAAATTTGAACTTGAGAAGCGCTTCTGTTACAAACGTTTCTCAGATTGTGTATTCCTAACAAGGGATTATTCTTTCTGCGTGGACATATTCGCTTCGGTGTTTCGGCAATATCTCAAAACCGCAACCCCCTTTTGAAGTGAAATTTGTATAAGTTAGTTTTATTATATATATCTACATTTATATGGGATTAAAACAATTGAACGGTTCCAAAAACCAAAGGTATACTTTGCCTTTAAAATGGTCATAATTGTTAGTTAGTATCTACAAATAGCTTTTGGAAATTTAACTTATTCTCCCAGTTTCAATATTTCCATTGAACAATTACAGTTTTATTTTATTTTTATTTTATTACCTTTATTGCACAAACATCTAAATACAACGTAGTGCAAAAGGGAAACCCCGAACAGGCACACAGGCCCACTAAATGGGGACCCTTGATCACACAAAGCAAAATTAAGAAGGAAACGGGGAAGTATGTACAGTTCTTAAAATTTTGAATACATAAACAAATAAACACACAAATAAACTAATCCACATTAAAGGTGTCAGCCAGTGTATGTTTCCCTGTGCAACTCAGTGCGCGGAATTTTGACCTGTGACCTTTTTATCTTCAGACAAAATATTGCGCAGTACAAGCGATCATACCCACATTCGAATTCCACAACCCATTCTAAAACTTTGAGTTCAATATACATGTTAACCAAAAGCAGATCAAAAAGTTCAATATTATCTTTTGAACTTTTCAGGAAAAGTTCGGCAAGATGACACCTTTGTAACATTATGGGATTTTTTCGAAAGAAATTCCCAACAAATACACCCAAATCATTATATTATTGTTTCTCCCAAAACTACAAGATCACATCTTTTCCATACTATCTTTTCCATGACTATGACTGAGATACATAGCAATGACGTCACATTACCAACTTACAACTATTACTTTGACATAACTTTATCAACTAAATGTTTTAATATCAAATAACAAACCACAAGGGAAACTGACTGGGTAAATTTTTACATGATTTTGGGTTGAACAAGGAAAAATTGACTAGAGCGGGATTTGAACGGGATTAAAATGTTTTAATGTTACACAATCATTGATGGATCAGTCTTTACAACAGAAAAGGCTTTCCTTTACTTTGTTTTAAAAGTTTGTTCGTTTGTTTGTTTGTTTGTTTGTTTGTTTGTTTGTTTTTCTTCGTTTTAAATACTTTTACATTCGTACTAATAGTCCTTAATAAGGTTATATCATAACTTCCGAGATTTTCTTTCTTTCCAATGATTGATTTATAATTGAACGTATTTCAACATTTATCTCAGAGTCTAAAGAAATATTAATCCGAAACTACAGCAAGCTATATTACACCCCTTCTTTTAAAATTCACCGGTAAAATGCAAAGTGCAAATAACTAACACCGTAAAATAATCTGAAACCACAGTAACTAGTGTTGTGTTGGCGCCCTCAACATGAGTTGATACTCAGTATAGCGTTTTAAACTCAATTATCAAAGTGCGACACATCTGCCTCAAGTCAAGACTTATTTCTCAAAATCCGGTCAGATTTACTGATTATTTAAAGATACCAATACTTTTTAGTGCTACGAATTACAGATACAGCAGACTTATCTTGCATCGATCAGAATAATGCTTTACACGACATGCAGCAATACACTTCACTGTTCTAGAATACTGACCAGCCAAACAATATGAAATAAACAAGTACTAAGTTTTTCTGCCATAAAGACGAAATGTGTTAAATAATTGCCGCTGTGTAGTAATTTTCAATATTCAGATTTTCAGAAATTATGTTGAGATTTACCAGGTCTAAAGTTTTTAAAATAGTATTTCGTTTTCTTTTTTTGACCAAAGTCACTTTTTCGTATTTTTTCTTGATCTAATGTCACTCGTTCGACTTAATACATGGGGTTATTAATCTTATTAATGTGGGCGAAAACTGAGCAGCCAAACAATAGGAAATAAATAATTACTGTGTTTTTCTGCATACCGTAGACGAAATATATTGAATAAATTGATTTTTTAAGTTTCTTTTTAAACCAAAGATTTTTTTTTTTCTCTTTTCTTTTTTACCAAAGTCTTGTTTCCGTTTTTTCTGATCAAATGACACTCTTTCGGCTTAAATACATGTGCTTATCAATGTTATATATTATATGTGTGTATGAAAACTAGCCCACGCCAGTCTGAAATATCTTCATGTGGTGAATACATTCCACTCTTATGCTAGAACCAACATCCAAAATGTTTGGACTTGGATATGATTGGTATGCCTATTCCATTGATAAGCAATATATATTTAATCAAGATTCAGTATATTTTTAGTTTCATGCTGCATGCCTTGAGGGAGTAGGGGTATCGTCTCCAGTAGTACCACTGTACACCCTGGTCATCAGGAACGATATGAGTAAATTGATAGTATGGACCGTTGAGCAAAGATGCATGACATTTTTTAAACCACCAACCTCCTTTGTACATTTCTGCACAATGTTTTTTGTCACTTCGATCATTGTCTCGGTCTCCAGTTGAAAATGGCATCCCTTTGTGATGAAGGAGAGAGTCCTCACCAGCTGTACTGAGTCCGGTTTCGTAGGAATTGTATTGAAGAGTGTAATTTGTACCGGTTATCTGGAACCCATGGCCCAAGCTCTTCTGTTATCCCAGTCCTGTAAATCAACTCTAAGCCGCCAAGTGAGAACAGACTCGGTCAAGATGCGCAAGTTTTCATTTCCTAGCCAGAATTCACATGACAAGCTGCCAAATCCTTCGCGGTAGTCATTCCAGTTGCGGTAGAAGTTTTCTTGGCCATCTTGTCGTCTCTGAAAAACGATCCATCCCCCACCATCTGTCTCCATGTCACAGTACACTTGCAGTCCCCCACTGAACCCGGCAGGATATTGTGTAGACACCACTGTCCACAACACCTGCCTCAAGAAGCTTTTGACAACTCCCACAGTTACTTTTGTTAAAGGGGACAGACGTGAGAGGTGTATCAGCCTGAGAGAAGAGAGGGGTATCCAAATCGCCATCGTAGTACCAGCTGCCACAGAGGGTTTTGAAGTCATCAGGATACTGAGCCCTGGTCACATTGTTCAGCTGACAGAGATGACTGCTGGTGTGATAATTCACTGATTGACAGTTAGGATCAGAGTGGCAATAACTCACACAGATGACAGGAGATGGTGTTATTTTCTCCCAGTATGTAATAAGGTGCAATTTCTTGTTTAAGGCAGTGACAAACTCTTTTGTCTGTAGATGGTTACATGTGGCGCCTTCGTCATTTGAACAATTTACAACAGTGACGATACATGCTAACATGACAGCGTTATAGAGTTGTTTTCCTAGAACACCGGTTAGAATGTCCTTTTTTGACATGACGAGGAAAATTCTGAAAATGTCAAAGACGGTTTCGAGTTTATGTTGCGTCACAACTTCCTAGTTAATCAACAAAATGCAAACTAATGTTTCAGTAGTATATATGGCAACTGGCTTAAATTTAACAACTAGCACAAGTAGCTGGATGTTAACCAGAAATATCGGCTAAAATGATTGCGACCGTCTCAGATCAACGTGGTGCAGTGAGTGTTGGACTTGATGTGAAGAGCCGCGCTGCAGAGAGCCAGCGGCACGACGTAGACTACCGCACCCTGATAGCGTAGACAACTGTGATTGGTCGAATATCGAGTCACATGTCCTACTTGTAGGCTGATGACGAAACCCCTTGTATAAGAAGAGATATTATTATCACCAATAAACCACAGTAATATCGTTCCTCCATTTGTTTTGTTATAATTTCGTCGTATTTTCGTATTATTGTTTATAAAGTGTTAATCATCAAATGCCTCCTTCAGTGAAGACTGTCAAAACTAAACGGGGTGACTTTTAATTTTGTGATAAGTGAAAATAAAGGAAGAGAAACTCCTTTTTGAGGCAGCTAGGTTTTTAATTTAAGCCACGGAACGTTGGAGACAAAGCGATGGAGGTTGTTAGTTCTGCTTTTCGAGCCTAATTGGGTTTTGTTTATGCACTGCTAGGATTAATAAAGCGGTATATTTTTCTTATATATATTCAAGATAACATGGCGTTTCGATTGGCGCCCTCTGATGTTATGCACGCGGATCTGTTTGGTCATCGACCTTGTTCATAACTTTATCGTTATTGCTAAGTCAATAGTTTTTGATCATCATAATGAAAGAAAATTAATCCTTTGGTTGTTTTTTAAGCGTGCTTTTGGTGAAAGATATAAAATGTCATCATTATTAGCAATAACAATTTTACAAGTCATATGAAGGGGGAATTATTTTTATTATTTTTATTTATCAATGATTGTCATTGACTTGACCAATGCGTACAACAGACTGTGCTCTTTTATTCTTGTACTTTAGTGCATGTGTTACTTTGTTTCACAAACTTACAATCACACTTTAGGCCTACAACTGTGTATTAGGCCTATTATCGTTGAATTACTCTATATACGTAAACATTTGTACTTAAAGACAGAGATGAGAGTTAACAAAACGTGCCCCTTTGCTTTTGCCAGCTGAAAACTTTATCACCATAGGTTATAATATCATTTAGAGGTGTCCCTAAGCTATGCGAAGGTAAACGTTTATCTGTCTATTATAAGTATGTTTATGTTCAGATTTCTAAAACCACGATTCAAATACCAATACAAGACGAACGGAACTTTCTTTCTGTAATGACGGAAGGATATCGTTTGAAGTAATGAGGTTTTGGCTCTCGATTGCCTGGTGTGGAGTTTTGGATGCGACTCATTCATTTGTTTCTCAAATTAACAGCTGATTTGGGTTCCATGTGTCTAACAGTTTGTGGATTTTCCTGTTTGATAAATCTTGTTGAAGCGAAGCCTCAAAGGAATTGAAACAGGGGGCGGGGAAAAGAGAGTGGGAGTCTCTTCCATTCTTGTGAAATGTTTTCTTAAAATCTTAATTTCTTTGTTATTTCTATAAACAGTTATCCCTTAAAATACTTGTGTCCTGATATACAGAAATAAGTAAACACATTGAATTTGAGAAAAACATTGACTTTCTTCCAAGATTTATAGAATTGAACTATACATTAAAGGTGTCAGCCAGTGGAACTTTCCCTCCGATCTCAGTGCATGGAATTATCACCTTTGACCGCTTTAAGTTCACAACAATATTGAGCAGTGCAAGCGATTACACCCTGCTTTAAGTTCAATACTTTGAATCAAAAGCATATCAAACATTTAAAGGTTCTATTCTCTTTCGAATTTTTTCTGGAAAGTTTGGCAAGATGGCACCTTTTTAATAATACCTGGTTGTTTTTTGTTTGTTTTTTAAATATCCCTATACCAAAATCATCATAGGCCTAGTTTGTTTTGTTTTGTATTGTTAGACTGATGCGTAAAAAGTCTGATTTTATTTGTATCTGTTTGTAGATCTTTAGTGCAACAGCACTCCGCACTAATGGCGTCATTGGACTAGCACCCCCTGAACAAAAATATTGACAAAACAGGGAGACTGCCAACATAGGGCTAGATACCTCAGTTGGTAGAGCACCGGCACGTTAAATCGGAGGTCGTTGGTTCAAATCCCGCTCTAGTAATTTTTTCTTTGTTCAACCCAGAATGAAATATTAACTCAAATACTCGTTATCTATATTTTTATGTAAGCTTAGGTACATATCACAAAATCTTCTGGTAGATAAATAATGTGAAAAATAATGGTGTGTGTTGAGTACATCGAATAAAGAAGAATAAATATAATTTTATCAAATTGCTCGTGGATTATCATTTAAACGCTTCGTGATAGAACTTGATTTGTGAATTATTGGAAAATGTGCTGTATGTTTGTCATAAATTTGTTTTTAATTACGAACAAAGAAAATATTCAAAAGCCCAAAGGTCGCAATGTTTGTGCGTATTTTTTACAATGTAACCCCACCCCCCTATTTGGCTCTAAAAATCTGCCTAGTCATGGTAGAGAATAATTTGAGAACCTGGAAAATATTCGTCGCTCTGTTTTTTCCTATTCATTCGGATGCATCCATACCTGATGTGTTCGATTTGGTTATGCATAATAATATTGTGTCTTCATTGTGTTCTTGGAATCTCAGACATTCCTAAGATGATTTTACGGGGTAGGCCTACTTCTGTACAAGACGAAAATAGTGTGTTGGGTAATTGAACATCACCCTCAGCCACATATCGGACATCGTGTAGCAATGGCATTTCAAAAAGGTGTGAATAGTTTTGTTTCTAGGGAGTTATTTGGAAACAATTTTGGGGTATTTAGAACAAAAACATAGCAGTAATTTCTTGAATCGTGGTTCAAATTTATAAAAGACACCCAAGGCTAATAATTTATGCCCTATGTACGGTTTTCGTCTTTTTCGGGAATATTATCATTGATTAACATAATTATTTCTAGTACGAAAGTGATAAGTCCCTAGGGAACAATGAGTACTTCTCGCTAACGGCTACCGGTAATTTTTATGGTGATTATTTTTACCTGGCATCAAATGCTCGTACTGATTAATTGCTAAGTCCATAATTTTAGTATCATCATAATGAAAGATTATTATTAGTATTATTTTTTTCTTCAAATGAGCATGGTTTTGGTGAAAGCTACACAAAAAAATCATCATCATTAGCATTTCAATTTTTACAAGTCATAATTTATTTGAGGGGGGAATTATTATTATATTTTTTTTTTAATCAACGATTGCCATTGACTTGACCAATGCGTACCACAGACGGCCTATCTAATTTGATTGTGATATTACTTTTTAATGCAATACACAAGCTTGTGAGTGTTTCCTCCTACTGCATGTTACGGTATATCAGTTTTGGCGGCTGGGCGGTCCAGTGGCTAAACTACAGTCACTGTGAATAAGTGCACTTATATTAATATAACAATCTGATAACGTAAAGGTAAAATAACAAACAAAAAACAAAATATACATTAAATCACACCAGCGGCGTAACTAAGGTAAATTTTTAGGGGGGGGGGGGGGGGCACCAATTTTTCTAGGGGGGGCACTGCTGGCAAATCAACTATAGATTCCTTTGCACTTTTTAAAAACTGGATCTTAATCTACGCAATGGCGGGTTCCAAACAGCCCCTCAATTAAACCTTAGGGAATATGGTCAATTTACAAAGTTGTTTTTCTTTCCTTTTTTCCCCTTCTTTTTTGCTCTTTTCTTTTTCGCACATCTAGAACCATGCAGTTACTGTTTGAATGTGTAGAAATAAATCATAACTGTCAAACAAGGCCATGCACAGTAGGCCTAATCAATGTTAAAAACTTTGATCTTTTTTCGATTGTTTTTTGACCCATCCGCCCCCCCCCCCCCCCCCCCCCCCCCCATTTCGATTTTTACATATTGACAAACTATTTAATATACCCTATACACTGAAGAACAAAGTAATGTCTCAAATGAAGCAGATTTTTTAGATCAATGCTAAAAGTAGTAGTCCCGGCCGATTTCCTACCTTCCGCCCAGGTAGTAGTTAATAAGCAGGACAGTTCTTTTCAGAACTGAGAAGTCTCCCGAAGTCTCCCGAATAATCTACCCCGCGGCAAGACAAGCTCTCAAAGAACACATTCTACCTAGCAAGTAGACATCCACTTGGTGTTACCGTAAACCAAATAAACTTGCACAGTTACGAAGATTGGTTTAATGTATTATGACTGTTTTGATTTGCAGTGAACTCGGTGCAAACAGACTGTGAGACAGTTTTAGATCCAAAGATGAGCCCACCAAATGCAACACAGGTAATTTTCAGGGACTGGACCTCACCTTTAAAAGTTTGTATGGTTGATTCACCTGGTTCTCCAAAGACAACCTGTTCAGTAACGACAGAACTAAAGAGTAATAGTTCCAATAATTAAGACATTTATAATGCGTCAAATCCATTTGTAAAAAAAAACAATTGCCCGGGCACTTTACACTTAAAGTAAACACTAGAATGGTACAACTTTAAAACAAATTGAAATTATACAGAATCAAATGTTAAAAATAATTGCCAAACTGGAAATGGTCTCATGTTGTGACCCTTGTAATGTTCTTCCCGAAAGCTAAACATTATTTTAACCCTGCCGTCAACGAACAGTCTCAGACCGTAGGACAACTTTTCTATTTTTGTTAATTAAAACACTTTACACATTTTTTTTTTCGCTGAACTGAATTTTCATCCAACCCTGGACACCCCTGAACAAAGTGGTAGAACCGATTTTGCCCTAGAGGTCGTTTACCGGGTAAGCCAGCTGTCACAAAGTGCCAAGGCGGCAATCCTTAATGCGCCTACCGCGTGAGCAACCTCGTTCCTCGGTTCCTGGGTGCTGTCTGTCATATGTCTGTGAATGGAAACCAGAGCTGTTTGTTTACAATCCTGACCAGAAATACCCTCAGGGTATATCTAGGTGACCTGGTTACTGCTTGTTTTCACCCTGTGGCTGTTTCATGTGTCAATTTCACTAATTACATAATGCGCCTACCGAGTGAGTCGCCTCGTTCCTCGGAGCAAATCGGAAACTACTCGCTTCTCGCAGGGTTTTAAAGAGTGAAAATAAAAAAATTAAATAAAGGAATTCAAGAAAATACATATATAATACCAATATCTGTCCGACTCCTTCATTGAGCAGCTCAGCTTGCATTCTGGTATTTTTATTTTTTTTACATTTTTTTTAATTTTTTTTATTAACATTATTTTTTTATTTATTTTTTATTTTTTTTGGGGGGGGTGCTTTTTTTAAATGGTTATTGAGAAACTGAGGTTAATTTTTACAGGTCGTTTGTTTGGTGTCAGGGTTTATTAAAAAACAAGTGTATTAGAGCTAGTGTTATCTTTTTAAAAGACGTTAATTTTATGTTTTTACCCTGACACCGATGTGTATTAAGCACTTCTATCCTCAGTATTTTCCCGAGTTTTGTGAACAAAAATCCACTGGCAAATCACTAGAGTGTGATTCAAACTCACGACCTTTGCATTGCTAGAGCAGATGTCTTACCACTGGACCATCAAGCTAGCACGGCGGCGAGAGGCAGTTCGAATCCTATGTTTTAGCATCGGTGACAATGATTATGTTTTTAACCTTACACCGATGTGTGAAAAAGAAAGCTTTTTCTTTTCCTTTACAACAACACTCCGCACTAATGATGTCACTATTAACAAACTGCACTAGTATAGTCAGTCGGTACATGCGAGTAATTATTAAAACTTGGACACGCATACACGTATGTTAGTGAAAATTGACAGTTTAATTGTCTGAGATCCGGGTACTTAACTTCTTCTTTTTAGCATTAGAGGAGTGCTATTGTGTTTAAAGTTAGTCTTATTTCAAACGTCTGGCCAGGTATTTCAGAAATGTACCAAAATGTGTAAATGCTTTTGAACATCCTTTCAATTAATCTGTTCCGAGAACTGGATGTTTGTTTAATGAATGTACTCTTTCAAAGCTAATGGTGTAAAACCTTGTTAATGCTAAATTGACCAAAACATTATCTGACTTCCAAATTTGTGCGAGCATTCTTTAATCCCAGTTTGTCATCCGAAATGTTTTTTGAAATGTTTATCTGATTCTTTTGTTAATTGCTTTAAGGAAAATGCCACAAACCGAGGAGCAAAAAGAGAAAGGCTCCTATCAAAGTATGGGCATAGAGGGCGCTGTTTTCATCCATCCGGACTTGGTACTCGCTAAGAAGCAACCGCAGTTTGTCGTGTACCAGGAAGTCATAGAGACCTCCAGACCGTTCATGAGAGGTCAGTTTGGGGTCAAAAATGTCATGTGTCTTTTCATATTGATCAATATTGGAACAAACAACATGGAACAAACGTCTCCTGTATACCGTGAGGTATGCGTAGGTCAGTTAGACTGTAGGTCTTTCTTATAAACATTTTGCAAATTCATAAAAATATGAGGTGACCGTGATCAATATAATTATGGTTATCACTTTGATAGAAATCAGTAATTTTTGAATCATCACTGGACACCCAGACAAGACTTTTGTTTTCAAATGGTTCGACACATTTTTCCAGCATAAATGCCTGAAACGAAACTTTACAATTGTTTGACATTTATATGAATATGATAGCAGTAGGAATTTTATATTTGATGAAGCTCTTTGTTGAATGTAGATTGCTTATTACCTTCAAGCAAAGTTGAATGCTCGATTCTCATCCGAAGGACAAAGCAATTATGGTAAAGTATTTTGATCAAGGACACAAGTGCAACAATCGGGACTCGAACCCACACTCTGCTGATCAGAAAAACAAGAGCTTAAGTCTTGTGCTCTTAACCACTCGGCCATAGGCCTAACGTGCCTTTCGAAAGTCCTGTCTAAAACAATAAATCCAGATCTATCAAAATTGTGATTTTTCTGATGATTTGTCTCGTTGGCCTTTGCAGGTGTGACAGCGATTGAACCAGAATGGCTACCAGTCATCCTTCCTCAACTCTGCACCTTCTCCAAACCTCTTGAGAAACCTGCTCCTACCTTTCACTGCCACATGACCGGCACATTTGGTATGTTTTCTAGAATTGCTCTTTCAATTAAACTCACATTTTTGAATAATTTCTCTTGATTCAATGATCATTGACTCTACTGTCTTGTTTTCTATATTTCTCTGGAACATTTGGTAAACTGGTAAATGCATCACAGCTGTAGAATTTATTTCCTACGACCGTGTCTATACAAACAAGTTTTTATTATCACTCGCATTTATTTGTGATGTCGTACGCCAAATTCAGGCACTCCTGAGAAATAGTGAAACGGCATTCAAAATGTAGACATTCATTTGAAGCATTAGCCTTAATGTTGAATAGAGGCTATGTCTTAACCCTTTCGCGCCCGACGGGACTTTCAAGTCCCAGCCCAATCTTTCACACTGGCTACTTTAAAAAAAAAAGCCCTTTGCAGTCTATTCAGGTATGAAAGGACTCATGAGTCACTGTAATATGCTATCAACAACAATGCTGCCCTCTGTTGTTAGGGGTAGCTTTTTCTCAACTGTTTACTTCGACCTGATGCGCGTCCTTTTACTGTCAATTTATGTGCCAACTTCCAGCTCAAGAAAATCAACTTTCCTGTGCAGGTAAGCACTTCTATATTTTTTATATTGATAAAACATGCTATATAGATTGTTCTGATAAAGTAAACTTAGTGGTAAATATGAGTAACGTATAAATATGGGCCATTTTGTTGATGGGACTTGTACATCCCGACAGGCTGTGCGTGCATAGTGGGGAATGACATGTACATGACGAATGTACACGTACATACATACATACATGTACATGGACATACACGTTCAGCACACATACAATACATGTACATGTATATGTACACATGTATGTGCAAGTTGTTGTATACATGTAAAATACATACAAGGGTACATATTATGATAATTGTCTTAGAGGTATTCAATAAAATTTTACTATTTTGAACTAAGGTTGATTATTTTACCCAGGCACTCTTGAAAATACTGATCAATTAATATTTCGTGGTTGTTTGTATTGATTTTCTCCAGATAGAATCAAATAATATGGCATCTACAAGTACAAAGAAAAGCGTGTCAGCAGAGCTCCTTCTTGAATCCATACTTGAAGGTATTCCAAGCTACGGATCAGATGAAGATATCCCTATTGAGTCGGACATGGATCAGGAGGAATTCTTCTCCGACACTCTACCCCAACCAGGATTGCCATAAGGTTTATCGCGAATAGCAAAATACCAAGAGAGGGCGCTGTTTTGCCGCGCATGATGGTGTAGTGAAAGGGGGCAACCCGGGAACTCGCGCACGACGACAGACTGTAGCATTTGCCCCCTCTGCCCTCCCATGATCCATTGCGATTCTGAATCGTGATAAACCTTATTGGATATGACAATGATGTTCCGCAGCCACAGCTAGCTGAAGACTCGGACTCTGATGACGAAGATGACGTACCCCTGAGTTCCCTGCAGAAAAATCGTGATGCAGCACGACGATGGAAGAAGAGAGAATTAGAAACAGTAATTCCTGACTTCTTCGAAAATGCGGGTGTCTGCAACAAAGAGAAGTTTGCAGGCTGCTCCACACCGACTGAGGCATTTCTGATGTATTTTGACCAAGAAATGCATGAATTTTTTTTGTATCAGTCGAATCTCTACGCCGTGCAAAAGGGTAGAAAGTTCCAACCACTCACAGAGAGTGAGCTTCTTGGATTTGTTGGAATTAACTTTTTCATGGGCTACCACCACCTCCCATCGTACCGCAATTATTGGTGCACTGATCCAGATCTTCACATTGGTGTTGTAGCTGAGATAATGCCCCGCAATCGTTTTGCGGACATATTGTCCGTTCTTCACTTGAACGACAACCTGCAAATCCCTAAAGAAAACAAAGACCGGAGGGGGGGGGGGGGGGGGGGGGGGGCTACAGCCCCATTTGCCTGTGCCACTGGGTTACATTGATTTACAATATGACATTTCTAATCAAATAGTGTAACTGAAATAGACCTTTATTGCAATAATAAGACCATCTTTTGCAAGTTCTGTCAATAGAAAAAGTTCCATGTAAAAGCAGTGAAAATGACAATAATAATGTACGAAAAAAAGGAACCAGACTAATTTACTTCCAGCCTCGATCTGGTGACAATCATTTTTGTGTGTGATTGCAGAAAATAAATGTTGAACCACCATGATGAAGACTAATAATGTGTCTGTTTGTATTTACTGATATATTAATTTTATTGGAAATTGGATTCAAAACTCGGACCTCGTAGCCTGTCGGGACTTTGAAGTCCCATCACTAATTATGCATGATAATTAGCGAAAATAAAAATAATACAACTTTTTTTCTTCAAATTTTCATTGTACTCGCTATAACCGGTTTAGAAAAAAATTACATGTAAAATTGAGTGTAAGATAAATAATTTGGGTAGGAAAGGGTTAAACACTGTTGACCCTTGTTATAAAGAGCACTGTTTGTTATAAAGAGGTTCTGCTTATAAAGAGTACATTCTGAAGTACTGAATCTCATTTCTACGGAAGCCGGATAGTGCCAGGAGATAAGAAGTGAAATATATTTTTCATGAGCGCGAGAATATTTTTTTGTACCATTTATCTGGCGGCCGCCACATATTATCTGGCGGCCGCCACTTAATTATCTGATACCACACGTTCTTTCTTTTGCGGATTTTAAGAGGACAGGTCATAGGATCCATGGGGGTAAGAGGACAGGTCATTGGATCCTGGGGGAAAGAAGACATGTCATAGGATCATGGGGTTGGGGGGTTGTTTAAGAGTACAGGTCATAGGATCATGGGGTGTGGGGCAAGAGGACAGGTCATAGGATCCAGGGGGCTTTTACAGGACAGGTCATAGAATCATTGGGGCGGGTAAGAGGACATGTCATTGGATCATGGGGGTGGAGTAAGAGGACAGGTCATAGGATGCGGGGCTGGGGGGGGGGGGGGGGGTTAGAGGAAAGGTCATAGGATCCAGGGGGTAAGAGGACAGGTAATAGGATCCAGAGGGGTAAGAGGACATGCCATAAGATCCAAAGGGGTAAGAGGACATGTCAAGATGGCAGATAAAAGAAATAAAGTTTTGATGAGATGTTTGGTGTAAGTGGATTGACAAATTACGTTGCACTATAGAAGGGTAACATGATGGGGGTGATCCATAGAGACATCAAAGTCATGTCCTCTTACCCCCCCCCCCCCCCAAAAAAATGATCCTATGACATGTCCTCTTACCCTTAACCCCCTCCCCCTCCCGGATCCTATGACATGTCCTCTTACCCCCCCCCCCCCTGAATCCTATGACCTGTCCTCTTAAAATCCGCAAAATAAAGAACGTGTGGTACAGATAATTAAGTGGCGGCCGCCGGATAATTAAGTGGCGGCCGCCGGTTAATAAGTGGCGGCCGCCGGATAATTAAGTGGCGGCCGCCGGTTAATAAGTGGCGGCCGCCAGATAATTAAGTGGCGGCCACCGGTTAATAAGTGGCGGCCGCCGGATAATTAAGTGGCGGCCGCCAGATAAATGGTACAAAAAAATATTCTCGCGCTCATGAAAAATATATTTCACTTCTTATTTCCTGGCACTATCCGGCTTCCGTACATTTCTGCTTTGTGTTTCTTCTTTTTGTTGTCCTCTTATAACAGCATTCCTGTTAAAATAAAGAGGTAATTTGGCTAATCCCAGCGACCTTATTATAACGAGAGTCGACTGTAAAAAGTTATAGGCTCTGGTAAGGTGTTAATTGAAAGCTCTTAAAGGGACACGTTGCCTTGGATTGGACGAGTTGGTCTATCGTGAACTAACATCGTGAACTAACACGGTCGGCCATTTATGGGAGTAAATGGCCGACCGTGTTAGTTCGCAAAGTAAAAGGAAAACCACGCAATTTCGAGCCATATTTGTGTGGATCATTGTATTCTACTTTTAAAACATCTTTCTAACCATATGCATTTCATAACAAACGGTTACAAACGCTTTTTATTAGACCAACTCGCCCGATCCAAGGCAAAGTATCCCTTTAAGCTCAAATCTTTGATGAGCAAACAAACCCAGTTTTAAGTTCGAAACTCTTCACGGAAAAAGGAAAGGAGCGAGTTGAGTCACACGCAGAATGGAGTGTGTCTATCAAGTCCAAAAGGACGGAACTTTCTGAAAGGATCTGTAAAGTATTCAATGGGGTGTACATGGAATGTTACATTTAAACATTCAGAATGCTAACGCGCAAATTTCTTTGTATAGGATTGTTCCTGTTGTTCAGCACGGTCACAGTCCAGCAGAACATTGTGGCGGTCCACTGGATTGTGAGCACATTATGCTTATGAGAATGTTGCTTTGCGCTGAAAACGTGCCTGACTTTTGATTACGCTCCCTGAGAATAATGCTTTTTTATTGTTACACAGGTCGTAATGCATGGATGCTGCAAGCCGTGGACTTGGAGTATCCCAAGAGTCTGGAGCGATTCAAGTGGTTCGCCAGGTTCTTACTGGAGGGAAAGGTAAGGGTCTTAGAAAACCCACTAAATGTTCCTGCGTACGATGTCTCAAGCGTAAACTGAGATCAAAAGAAGGCGTATCATCACTATCATGTTGATAAAGTTGTTCTTCTTTTTGATATATTTTACATTTCGTACCTTAAACTCTGAGATTTGTTTTCTTTCTAGATCAATCATTGATTAATAAATACAACAAGTTGTTATGTGTATTTCAACATTCTCAAAATCTTAAGAAATAATTTAAAATCACATGCACAATGCAAAAAAGTAAGACTCCGTAAATAATCTGACACCACGCAGTAACACAGTGTTGTGTGTTGGCGCCCTCAATATAAGTTGATACTCAGTGTAGCGTAATGGACTCAGTTATCAAAGTATCTTTGTGACATCTCGCCGTTATCAAAGTATCTTTGTAACATCTCGCCCTAGACTATTTTTAGAACTAGGTAAAACACTATTTATAGTGAGGTCCGGTTACGATAACATGGCGTTTTGATTGGCATCTTCTCTGATGTTATTCGCGCGGATCTGTTTGATGTCGACTTTTTGTATAACTTTAACGTTATTGATGCAAAGTGAAACATCAAACTGAATGTGTGGAAAACAATCGGATAATTCCCTATAAATAAATAAAAACATCATATGACGATACAATAATTACCATCATCCAATTAGGAACAAAAACCGATAAACAACAATAATAACTGACAATCGAAAACAAGCTTGATTTTGTGCTCTTTTATTCTTCAACTTTAGTGCATGTTTCAATTTGTTTTACAAATTTACAATCACATTATAGAATTAAATTGTTCTTTCTGTATTTTTGTCTACGATTTTTTAACAAATTCATAATAAAGACAAATATGACGATTAATAAACGATGCTAAGTAGTTTTGCCACATGTTGAAAAACACTTATGTTACGATGAATGGTTACCTTATGTTTATGTGCGCAATTTAAATAAATAATTTAAATATAAATCACAATCTTACAATCACATTTTTAAACTAAACTGTATTATTACAATTTTATTTGTCTGCATTGTATTTTTTCTTTTGTTGTTCAAGCAATTCAAAATAAAGACAAATTAGACAATATTAAACGAAAAAGAAAGTCAAGATCCCGCACCCTTTGCTTTCGCCAGATGAAAACCTTATCAACCATAGGTTAGGCTATATATAATTTGTTTGCTATGCTGTTCATGGTCAACGGTTACTTCTCAATAGACCTTATGCATATGACGTCATTTGAGTAGGGCGCCCTCACCTAGAGGTCAAAAGGAAGATGCTCATTGGCCAGTCTTGTGCGCCGCGCGTACAAATCAGCGCGTTTCCATTGTTTCATCATCAGTTTACCTCTAAGATGGCGGCTTGGTGACGTCAATGCATAAGGTCTATTATAACTTTCTTTATGTTCACATTAAATACCTCGATTTAAAAAATTAATACCTCGATTTTAAAAATAAATAAAAGACGAACGGGACTTTCCTTCCGCTCTAATGACGGAACTTCGAAATGATATCGTTTGAAGTAATGAGGTTTTGGCTCTCAATTGCCTGGTGGGGAGTTTTGGATGGACTCATTCGTCTGTTTCTCAAATGAACCTGTGAGTTTTCTTTCTTGGTCATCAAGACAGCTGATTTAGGTTTGTAATGTCTTATAGTTTATGGATTTTACTGTTTGATCAATCTTGTTGAAGCGAAGCTTCAAAGGATTTAAAAGAGGGGCCGGGGAATTGAGAGGGAGTCTGATCTATTCTAGTGCATTTGTTCAATAAAATCGTCTTAATTGTTTATTATATATAAACAGTACTTTAGTTAAACTTTTTCTCCCAGAAAGCTTTATCATTTTAAAATTTTGAATACATACAGAAATAAGTAAACACACTGAGTTTGATAAAAACATTTACTTTCTTCAAAAAATTACATAACTAAAGCACATTAAAGGTTTCAGCCAGTGGAACTTTCCTTGTGCAACTCCGTGCATGGAATTATCATCTTGGACCTTATTATCCTCACAAAATATTGAGCAGCGCAAGCAATTACAACCACCTTCGAATTTCTCAACCATTCTAAAACTTTGAGTTCAACACTTTGAACCAAAAGCAGATAAAGAATTTAAAAGCTCCATTATCTTTCGCATTTTTTCAGGAAAGTTCGGCACCTTTAATATTATTACTTTGTTCCCCCAAAAATCCCAACAAATACATACAATCATCATAATGTCTGTTCCAAAACTACAGAGGCACATCTTGTCCATAAGTGTATATACTTGCTGACTTTAAAGATAGCGATGACGTCACCTTACTAACATTTATCTATTACTTTGACATAACTTTATCTTTTAGATGTTTAGATGTGTTAACATTTTCAGTCATTGATGGATCCAGTCTTTAAAACAATAGGCTTTCCTTTACTTTTTTGTTATTTTGTTTGCTTGGGTTTTTTCTTCTTCTTTAGAAAAACAAAACTTTTACCATTTTACTGGTTGTCCTTATAATCAGGTTATATCTAAACTTCCGATATTTTTTTATTAATTTTTCTGGATCAATCATTGATTAACAAATACAACAAATTTATATTGTGTACTTCAACATTTAATTAACAGTCATAAGAAATATGTCTGAAAAAATCGCAAGCTGCATTTATAAAATGTACTGTTAAAATAATCTGACACCACACAGTGACAAGTGTTGTGTGGGCGCCCATGAAATTATACTTGGTTAGCTTTATGAACTCAATGATCAAAGTGCGACACATCTGCCTCAAGTCCAGACTTATTTCTTATAATCCGGTCAGATTTACTTATAATTAATCAAAGATACCAATACAGCTACAGCAGACTGATATTGCATCGATCAGAATAATATGCTTAACACAACATTCAACAATACACTGCACTGTTCTAGAATACTGAGAAGCGAAATATTTAAAATAAATAACTACTATGTTCTCTTGCCATAACGATAATTGAACAAATTGGCTATCCATTATTTTCAATATTCAACATATTCATCAGTTTTGTTAAAATATACAAAGTCCTTAGTGTTTAGGTCACTTTTCCGTATCTTTTTCTGATCAAATGTCACTGTTTCGGCTTAATGCATCTCTTTATTAATGTGCGTGAAAATATAGTCCACACCAGCCTTCAATATCTTAATGTGGTGAATGCATACAATTCCTTTACTAAAATTAGCATTCAAATTTTTGGACTTGGTTAAGAGTGATATGCCTATTCCATTGATAAGCAATATTTATTTTGGCCTGCAGTACCAAACCGTAAAAATTCATGTAGGATTTGGTACCATCCAGGTTAATGCTGCATGACTTGAGGGAGTAGGGGTATTGTCTCCAGAAGCCCCACTGTACACCCTGGCCATAAGGAACGGCAATAGTAAATTGATAGCTGCTGTAGCTCTGACTGTTAGGCAAAGGTAATTCTGATTTTCATGCTACATTCCTTTAGCGAGTGACCACTCCAAGAGCCCCATGCTATGTCATTTCGGGAATATTGACCATTCAGTAAAGCTGCGTAGCAACAATTAAACCACCACCCAGCTCTATAACTGCATCCACAGGAATTATCTCTGTCTGGTGTTGAAAATGAACTCCCTCTGTGGTGATCGAGTGAATCACCAGCAGTGCTTTTCTGATCAAAGGCGCTGTACATCAAGTTATACAAGTTTCCAGTTATTTGAAAGCCGGAATATTCAGACCATGCTGTTAATCCATCTAAGTCCATCAGATCAACTCTCAGGGTCCAGGTAGCTACAGACTCGGTCAGAGTGCGAATGTCATCGTTTCCAAGCCAGAACTCTGTGGTCAAATCACCAAATCCAGTGCGGTAATCATTCCAGGTACGGTCAAAAATTACGCTGCCGTCTAGGCGTCTCTGAAAAACAATCCATCCTCCACCATCTGTTTCCATGTCACAGTACACTTGCAGTCCCCCACTGAACCCGGCTGGATATATTGTGTAGACACCACTGTCCACCATACATGCCTCAAGAAGCTTCTGACAACTGTCTCTGTTACCGTTGTTAAAGGGGACAGACATGAGAGGTGTATCAGCCTGAGAGAAGAGAGGGGTGTCCAAATCGCCATCGTAGTACCAACTGCCACAGAGGGTTTTGAACTCATCAGAATACTGAGCCCTGGTCACATTGTTCAGCTGACAGAGATGACTGCTGGTGTGATAATTCACCGATTGACAGTTAGGATCAGAGTGGCAATAACTCACACAGATGACAGGAGATCGTGTTATCTTCTCCCAGTATGAAACAAGGTGCAATTCCTTGTTTAGGGCAGGAACAAACTTTTTCGTCTGTAGATGGTTACATGTGGCACCCTCTACATGTGTACAAGCTACAACAGTGACGATAAATGCTAACATGACTGCGTTATTGAGTTGTTTTCTTAGAACACCAGTTAGAATGTCCGTTTTCGACATGACGAGAAAAATTCTGAAAATGTCAAAGACGGTTTCGAGTTTATGTTGCGCCACAACTTCCTAGTTAGTCAAAAAAATGCAAACTAATGTTTCAGTAGTTTGGCAACTGGCTTAAATTTCCTAAAAAGTTTGTACAAACGATGTCAACTTACACAAAATGGAATTGTCTTCTTGCAACGTGAAGATTGATATCTCTATCATATGAGTGACGGTTACACGATAAAGACTCATCTGTATTTACTTGTTGACATTGTTGCAGTTTACGGATTCAAAGTTGTCCTTACTCTGACACCACGACAAAACATCAACCGATTGAAGATATCCAGAACATAATATTATACAAGTAATGAATCAAAACAACTAGCAGGATGTTAACCAGAAATATCGGCTTAAATGAATGCGACTTTCTCAGATCAACGTGGTGCGGTGAGTGTTGGGCTTGATGTGAAGAGCCGCTCTGCAGAGAGCCAGCGGCACGACGTAGACTACCGCACCCTGATAGCGTGGACAACTGTGATTGGTCGAGCATCGAGTCACATGTCCTACTTGTAGGCTGATGACGAAACCCCTTGTATAAGAAGAGATATTATTATCACCAATAAACCACGGTATAATATCGTTCCTCCATTTGTTTTGCTATTATAATCGTCGTGTTTTCGTGTTATTGTTTATAAAGTGTTAATCATCAAATGCCTCCTTCAGTGAAGACTGTCAACTCTAAACGGGATGACCTTTAATTTTGTGATAAGTGAAAATAAAGGAAGAGAAACTCCTTTTTGAGGCAGCTAGGTTTTTAATTTAAGCCACGGAACCTTGGAGGCAAAGCGATGGTGGTTGTTAGTTCTGCTTTTCGAGCCTAATTGGGTTTTGTTTATGCACTGCACAGGATTAATAAAGCGGTATATTTTTCTTAGATTAATTTAGAATTTAGAATTAGGTATGTAGTGAGGTCTGGTCACGATAACATGGCGTTTTGATTGGCGCGCTCTGATGTTATGTACGCGAATCTGTTTGGTCATCGACCTTGTTTATAACTTTATCTTAAGTCAATAGTTTTTGATAGTATCATCATAATGAAAGAAAATTTATATTTTATTTTTTTTTACAAATGAGCGTGGTTTTGGTGAAAGCTACAAAATGTCACCATCATTAGCATTACAACTTTTACAAGTCACATGTGAAGGGGGATTTGTTTATTTATTTTTTAATATATCAATGATTGCCATTGACTTGACCAATGCGTACCACAGACTATCTAATTTTCTTTTGATGTTATTTTTTCTCGCAATACACAAGCTTTGGGCGGCTGTGCGGTCCAGTGGCTAAACTACAGTGGAGTGTCGTGGCCGAGTGGTTAAGAGCACCGAACTCAAGCTCTTGTGTTTCTGTTCAGCAGAGTGTGGGTTCGAGTCCCGGTCGTGACACTTGTGTCCCTGAGCAAGACACTTAACTATAATTGCTTCTCTCCACCCAGGGGTAAAATGGGTACCTGTGAGGGCAGAGATGGTTTTTGTGATTGATTTAGCCTTGTAGCGCATATATTGCAGCACAGGCTGTATACTCCCCAGGGAGCTGAGATGGTTTATGGAATGAAATAAATGGCCCAGTGACCAGGGGTAATAATGAGCGCTTTGAGACGCCCTTGGGTGTGATAAAGCGCGATATAAATCCATATTATTATTATTATTATTATTACTGTGAATAAGTACACTTATATGAATATACAAATCTGATTACGTAAAGGTAAAAAAAAAAAAAAAAAAAAAAAAATCAAAAGATACATTAAATCACACAAATTCATAGAATTTACTCAGTTTATAAAACCAAAATACCCAAACGAAAGTGAAATGCGATAAAAAGCGAAAAACGATAAATAAATAAATAACCTGCAAGATAAAAAAAATATTGATACAAACAAAACCTGTTTTCTAAGTCTATGCCTAGGGCCTATATTATATAAAATCGAACAAATACAAGCCAAAAATTTAATATTAAAGTCATTAAATTCTCAATGTATTTTTGTGTAGGGCCAGGCCTAAATAAAGTAATTTAGTAAGTACAGCAATAAAAGCACACACAAATAATGCTGCGTATATAGAAACTTATATTAAAAAATATTAAATAAAAAAAACTAAAAGGGGATGGGTCGTCATGATTATCAAAACATGCCTGTGGCTTAGCCCTGGCGGCCTTTCACTTTCGTATTTTATACCACAGCACAGAGGAAGAGTCCGATATAGGGCTAGTATGGTGTTCCATTTATTATGTGCCACTCCGTTTTCATTTTTTTCCGTCGCGTTTTCAATTTTGTCCGTCGCGTTTTCATTTTTTTCCGTCGCGTTTTCATTTTTTCCCGTCGCGTTTTCAATTTTTTCCCTCGCGTTTTCAATTTGGTCCGTCGCCTTTTCAATTTTTTCCGTCGCCTTTTCAATTTGGTCCGTCGCCTTTTCATTTGGTGCCAGCACCAAATTTGTTGCTGGCGAGAAATTGGCCTAAAAGTTATTGAAATAGTATGAAAAAACTCTTCTCCTGATATCAAGATCATGTCCTAAACCAGCACATGATTTTTCGATGACAACTTTTCAAAAATCAAAATAAGGTAGTTGCGTGTTTAACCATATACTTTGTTACAGTCAATTCGCATACAGGCTATATTTTGCGATTGTTTAATTAGTTGGGCTGAGTTAATTAGTGGGTTAATTAAATGGGGGCGCCTAGGCATAATAGTTTGGGATATAAGGAAGACAACTGTAAAGAAACATTTAAGATATTATGTTTTTTCGATGACAACTTTTCAAATGAAAATTGCGTGTTTCTTCCGGACGTTAAATAGTAAATTCGCATACGTGCTAATTTATGCAATTGTTAAATTAATTGGGCTGAGTTAATTAGTAGGTTAATTAATTGGGGGCGCCTAGGCATGATGGTTTGGGATATAAGGAAGACATCTTTGAAGAAAAAACTTAAGGTTTTATGATTTTTCGATGACAACTTTTCAAATGAAAATTCGAGAATTCGCGATTTCGTTCACACTTTCAACGACGGCCCATGACGGTTGTTGACAATGTTTTTAGAAATTTGGTGCTGGCACTAAATTTCTCGCCAGCAACAAATTTGGTGCTGGCACCAAATGAAAAGGCGACGGAAAAATTGAAAACGCGACGGAAAAAATTTAAAACGCGACGGAAAAAATTGAAAACGCGACGGAAAAAATTGAAAACGCGACGGACAAAATTAAAACGCGACGGAAAAAAATGAAAACGCGACGGAAAAAATTGAAAACGCGACGGACAAAATGAAAACGCGACAGAAAAAAATGAAAACGCGACGGACACGAGTGGCACATATGGAACACCATAGGCTAGTCTGTGGCTTTACATGGAATTATGAACTCCCATCCAGTAACTGCACGCCCTCCCAAGCCCTTTAATATTAGTTACCAACGGGCAAATTGCGTTTTGGCATGCAGGCGCGTCAAGCGCTTCCTAACGAAATGTTCACTAACCAATCGTGCAATGGGTGTTGTGAAATATGAGCATGCTGGACGCCATTCTCATGCAGAACGCATGACTGTGTGTTCCAAATTGCCCTTTAAGGTGGCCGATTCACATCATATTGCAACCTATCTATACATGAAATGGCCTTTACAATGCAGAGCAATTGGTGCGAAATCACCGTGAGCGAGGAACCTACTGCGCGCACCATACAACACAATAGACTGTGCAAGTCTCGCGCGCATTCGAACTTCCGGGACCATAGTGGTCCCAACCATATGGAGTTTTACGTGGGCGAGATTTTGTTTCGTCAATTATTTTAGTTTAACGTAGTTTATGACTTAGAAAATTATACATGTTGTTGGAATGTAATACTAAGTGATAACAAAATATAAAAGTAAAACCAATTCAACAATATAACGACGAAAACCCGATAATTTAACTTGACCTCAGCTTCCGGTTATTGCAAAAAATTAAGAATTTTGTGCTCGCCTCTGATCATAAAACTTATGTAAACGCTTGTTTTGGATGCGCGATTATAATCGCCAGATGCAGTAATTGCAAAACAAACCCTTTTCATTGCAGTCTATGGTTGTTGAGGCGTCAGCATCTTCTCTAAACTGTGATACGAGTCAAATTTAAACCTGTTTGACCACCACGAATCCGCGTAAGGGGTTTCTAAAAAGTTAACATCAAATAAGCATCCTTGTCCCAGAGTTTTAATTTTTCCCCAATATTAATCAACACACACTATTGTGTAATTTTTTCAAAAGCTAAAACTTTTTATAAAATTGTAATGATTTATTTTTGTTGTTCAGATTTTGTTATGAGAAATAATTTAAAACAAAGATTTGATTTCAGAAATAAAAAGGTTCTTCGTTTGACGTGTTTTCTCGTTCGGATAAGTGCGAGACTTGCACAGTCTATAGCAAAATAAACGAACAACTCAAAAAAATCCCAAACGAACAAATCAGAAACAGACGAGTTTCAGAAATAAACCAACGGCGGAACTTCAATTGAGACGGCTTGTTGGCTGGTGGTTAGCCTTTAGTCAAGGCGAACTCGTTTTGGGGCTTTATGTTTTTCTTCACTTTTTGCTTCCGATTTTGGTAAGAGATGCATAATGCATTAGCTCGCTTTGATGTTGGCCAATAAGAAGACACAATTACTTGCATGACGTCACATGAACGTTTGATGCAAACTAGATGCAAATCATTAGCAAGGTGGCGACTTCAACTACCACCAGTATTGACGACTAATTGTTTCAGCAAAGCATTAGCTTTACTCCTCAACAATTGAACAATTCCGGCCTTAAGCCACATCAGCGTCGTTCTAGTAAAAGTATATTGGACGGAACGTACGTGGGTGGAGTTGCAGTGTTTTCAATCAAGGACCCGGACGACGTTTGACTTAGAGTTTAGACTCTTAATGTGTTTTAAGTTTAATAAGAGTGGCAAGTGTATGCCTTTCACTTTTAAATACAAATAAAATTACATTTTGTCAAATCGTCCTTTTTCATCGATTATAAAATTAGTCTAAATATTTCCCAGACAGTATTACCCATCTAAATAATTATACACTGTAGAAGACTCTAAGATCTAGCTGACGGTGATTGGAAATTGCATAAATAAATATTTCATGGTCATGAATATCTGATTAGCTCAGCAGGTTGGTAAAGGCAGTTTGCAGTCTTGCCGCTCACGCTGGTCTTTTTCGTGTTTTTGACATCTGGGGGTGCCGTGTGCGCCTTGACTCAAGGCTAGCTGGTGGTCTGACGCGCTCCGATCCACCACACGTCTCTAGCTAGTTCAGGGGTGCGTTTTCGCGGTCGTAACCAATAACTGTTTCGGTCAATGGCCAGTGATTAACCAATGGCAAGTTCAAATGAAACAGTTATTGGTTAGAACCGCGAAAACGCACCCCAGGTATGTGTCCCGACGTAATCGAGATGATCTTGCACGTGCAGTTTTTCAGTGGTCCAAAACTTCCACAGTTTAGGTAATTTGGCGTGCATTGAGAAAGGTTAGGTGGCCCCCTTATTCCATAGAACTTTCTATTGCAACATCACAGCCCGAGTTTTTGCCAACCGAGGTTCGAAAACTATGGATAGCCATAAATGCAAAACAAAACAGATAGCCACAGTTTGTAACAATATGTTTAACACAATCATAATTCCCAAATAGTGTTGAATTTATTAGAAACAAAGCAACCAATCATGGAGGTATTTTTATTTAATTGAAAGTTTGCAGTAAAATGTTGAATTCGGTTAAAACTCCTGTTAACACGATGGAATGCGTTACTAACATTCGGCCGTTCATACAATGGAAAGGTCTATAATTGAACATGAGGGTACCTATAGTTTACTATTGCTTACTTCATCGTGGTCCCAAAACCTTCATGGTCCGAGTATGTTCGACCCCTATCTTGTCAGTATTCCATGTCATTCATCGACCATTGACTCTTATTATAATGATTTTACAATGACATTGTGCACCCTAAATACGCGATCTCTTAAAAATAAAACTGGTGACTTCATTGACTATGTCTGCAGTTCGGGTGCTGATATTCTGGCATTGACTGAGACTTGGCTGAAAGATGCTGATGATGCTTGTAGAATTGAAGCAACACCCGCTGGATTTAAACTTCTGGATCACCCGAGGAGCAACAGAACCGGTGGAGGCACTGCACTTCTTTTACGAGACAGTATGGAAGTTGGCAAGCTTGCCGCTGGTGAACGCCAGTCATTTGAATTTTCAGAATGGCTAATCAAGTCCGGATCACAACCTCTCAGACTGGTTATAATATACAGGCCTCCTTATTCACCCAACCATCAGGTTACTGTGACAACATTTATTGCTGAATTTTCTGATTATTTGGAATCACTCATATTATCCAGTGAACCACTTGTGATAACCGGGGATTTTAACATTCATGTTGATTCAACTCAAAACCTTGATGCTATGCACTTCTGTGATATGCTTGAATCTGTGAATTTACAGCAGCATGTTACTACCTCTACTCATATACATGGCCATACATTGGACTTAATAATCACTCGTAAGTCAGAATCAATTATTCGGGGTGTTCCAGTTTCTGATCATTTATTTTCTGATCATTTTTCAGTTTTGTGCAATCTTCAATTCAGTAAACCTCTTTTATCTTCAAAAGAAGTGTCCTTTAGGAAAATTAAGACCATTAATCGGGCTAGATTTAAGGAAGATTATTATTGATTCGGATTTGTGTAATATCGAGTCATCTCATGTAAATCTGGATGACCTAGATGGTCTTGTTAGTTTGTACAATAATACTTAAAGTGCCATTGTTGATTGTCATGCCCCAGTTATCAATAAAACGATTACTGTTCGCCCACAAGTACCTTGGTTTAATGACAATATTAAAAAGGCCAAGTGTGAGAGAAGAAAACTTGGAAGGAAATGGCGCCAGACTAGGTCACAACACGATTTATATTTATTCAAATTGAAGAAAAATAATGTCACCTTTTTAATGAAAATTGCTCGTCAGGATTACTATACTAGATTTATACAAGATAATAGTACTAATCCTAAAAAGTTGTTCAAAGCAGCAGGTTCTCTTTTTCGCAATAATGTGTCATTATTACCTGCGCATACTGATGATTTACAGCTCGCTAACCATATGGGTGACTTTTTTGTCCATAAAATAACTCGTATACGGTTATCATTGTCTAGGGTGAATTGTTCACTTAATTATGACACACCTACTTCATCCCAACTTGGGTCAGCTGTTTTTACTGACTTTAGTCAACTGTCAGAAAACTGTGTGTACAAACTTGTTTCTGGTTCTAGTAAGAAAACCTGTGTACTGGATCCAATTCCTATGCAATTACTCACTGATTGTTTAGATATTCTATTACCATTCATTACGAGGTTGGTCAACCTTTCATTAAAAACTGGGCATTTTCCATACTCGTGGAAGTCAGCAGTTGTTCTGCCTCTGTTAAAAAAGCCGGGTCTCGAGGCCAGGGTGGAGAACTTTCGACCCGTTTGTAATTTACAGTTTGTTTCAAAACTACTGGAAAGAGCTGTAGCATGTCAGTTACAGTCCTATCTGACTCAGAATGATTTATACCCATCGATGCAGTCAGCTTACCGCAAATTTCATAGTACCGAAACAGCTCTGTTGAAAATTCAAAACGATTTGTTAATGGCTATGAATAGAAAACACGTAACTCTGTTGGTCTTATTAGATTTAAGTGCTACATTTGACACACTAGATCATAGCATTTTATTGAGTACACTTAAGTCACGTTTTGGAATTAACGGAACAGCCCTCAACTGGTTTCGTTCATATCTGGCTGACAGATCTCAAAGGGTTTTGATAAATGGTAAACTCTCAAATAATTATAATCTTGAATGGGGAATTCCGCAAGGGTCGTGTCTAGGCCCCCTACTTTTCATTTTGTATACTAGCCAGTTGTTTGACATTGTCAAAGTTCATCATCCACAGATTCACTGCTATTCAGATGATACTCAGTTGTATCTGTCATTCAGTCCTGATGAGGCTGGTAGTCAGGAGACTGCTCTTTCTGCCATGGAGGCTTGCATTCATGATGTTCGACAATGGCTGCTTGCTAATGGGTTATTTTTAAATGACAATAAAACAGAAGTTAGTTTGGATGGTATTCAGGTTGGGCAGTCAATTGTATCACCTGTTTCCCTTGCCCAAAACCTAGGTGCATGGTTTGATGCCAATATGTCAATGAAAACTCATGTTACTAAAGTTTGCGGAAGTGCGTTTTATTATTTGCATAACATTAGGCGCATAAGAAAATATTTGTCTAAAGAATGTACTGAGACACTCATTCATGCATTTATCTCTAGTAGACTGGATTACTGTAACAGTCTGTTTTATGGCCTACCTAACACTAAGATTAAACAACTCCAGAGAGTGCAAAACGCTTGTGCCAGGCTCGTCTGTAATGCATTCAAGTTTTGTCATATTACACCCTTATTTATGGATTTGCATTGGCTTCCTGTCCGGTACAGAATTGAATTTAAAATTTCAATGATTACTTACAAAATTCTACATAGTCTAGCTCCACAGTACTTAAGTCAGCTTGTTTCTATCAAGTCCCAGTCTCGTTACTGCCTTCGCAGTTCTGGTGACGGAATTTTTCTTAACCACCCTGTTGGTGGTAGTAAGGCTGCTCTTGGGGATCGAGCCTTTGAGAACAGTGCACCGCACCTCTGGAACAAACTTTCACTCCATATTAGAATGCTGGTAGCCTTGATGTTTTTAAATCTGTTCTAAAGACTTATCTTTTTAAAGAAGCTTTTTACTGAATGTGCATTTATTGTTCCTCTCCTACATTTTGGTTTCTACTGTCTTAATGTTAATGCATTTTTACTATTTGGGAAGTCCTGTAAGGGTCTTGTATTTACTTTTTTTTTTTATGGATTGTTGTATTTCCTCACTTTTACCAGTTGTTAGCTTTTTAATCTTTGTATAATTATTTTTGTTGTGCGCTTGTGTACATTTTATGGAATGGGCGCAATATAAATGAATAAATTATTATTATTATTATTATCCCCATCGCTCCTGCACAGGCCGAGTTTGCTGAATAGATTTTTAGTTTTCAAGACTGTTGCAGTAAATAATAGAATCGTGTTCAAATTTCAAAATATACCCAAGGCTTGTTATTCACGTACAATTATCGTCCTTTTCGTTAGTGCTGTTATTGAATAACAGATTTGTCCAATAGGTGATAAGTCCCATGGGAACAATAACTGCCTCTCGTTAACGGCTACCGGTAAATTTATTGTGATTAGTTTTTGGATGATCACCATGACCACAACACACAACGCTTCTACGACCTAACAGAATCTTTTGGTTTTGTGCAATCTGTTGTTGGCCCTACCCATAGTCGTGGACATACGCTCGACGTTGTGATATCCCGGGACTCCGACTCTCTAGTCAAGAACACCCGTGTCCTGGATCAAATCTCCGACCATAGACTCATTGCTTGCTATCTTGACATTGCTAAGCCACTACCAGTTATGAAGACCATTACATCCAGGAAGTTCAGATCTCTTAATGTACAGTCCTTCCAGGATGATCTTCTGACCTCAGAGCTCATGGTGTCTCCTGCCTCTAATGTTTGTGACGCTGTAGAGCAGTATAACACTGTTCTCACCAACCTGTTAGACAAATATGCACCTGCATCAACTAGGTTAGTGCCAGTACGTCCCAAGCAACCCTGGTACTCTGATTCTCTGCATCTGGCTAAACGTACTCGCAGAAAAGCTGAAAGAAAATGGCTACTTACTCGTTCTAACGATGACCTCTGTCGTTACAAGGTAGTCAAGAATAACTACAACCAGCTACTCTACAAATCCAAATGTAACTTCTTCAATGACAAGATTATCAACTGTGGTAACGACTCTAAGCAGCTATTTGGCATCATCAATGACATCCTTCATAAGAAGAAGCCATCTAAGCTCCCAGATCATGTCTGTCCTGAGGAATTGGCAGAACGATTCTCATCATTCTTCAGTGACAAAATTCAGTCTATCAGAGACGGCCTCTCTTCTGCCACATCTGTTGCAGTTCCACGATCCAGATTAGGCTCGTCCTTGGATTCCTTCACAACAACTTGCGACCAAGAAGTGGGTGAGATTATCTCAAAGTCACCTAGCCCATCTTGTGTTCTAGACCCAATACCATCTTGGCTGGTTAAGCAGTTTCTGGACACTCTTCTATCTACCATCAGTAGTATTGTCAACGCATCCCTCAAATCTGGAGTAGTTCCATCTTGTCTTAAATCTGCAGTTATCACACCGTTGCTGAAGAAACCAAGTTTGGATCCCAATACTCTAAAGAACTTCCGCCCTGTCAGCAACCTGACCTATGTATCCAAAGTACTTGAACGAGTTGTCGCCAGACAGCTGACTAACTACATGAGTGATCACCATCTTCATGAGCCCATGCAGTCTGCATATAAGCGCTTTCATAGCACCGAAACAGCACTCCTTCGGGTTCATAACGACATCATGTGGACCATGGAAAAGCAAGGTATCACCATTTTAGTTCTGCTTGACCTCAGTGCCGCTTTTGACACGATCGACCACAATGTGTTACTAGCTCGGATGGAAGAACTGCTGGGAGTGCAGGATGTTCCACTGAAGTGGTTCACATCATACCTGTCTGGAAGAACGCAACGTCTCCATATCAACAACCAGTTCTCGCAACCTCGTGAGCTGCTGTCTGGTGTTCCACAAGGTTCAGTCCTTGGCCCCCTGTTGTTTTTGATATATACTCTTCCTCTTGGACAGATCATTCGTAAACATGGTTTGGAACTACACATGTACGCAGATGACACTCAGATTTACACATCTATCTGCCCTGTCAAGTCTTCTGAGGTCCTTCAAAATGTGTCAAAAGTCGAAGACTGCATAACTGAGGTACAGGCCTGGATGTCAACTAATTTTCTCAAACTCAACGCTGACAAGACCGAGGTAATAGCGATCGGTTTTAGAGCACAACTCGCCAAGCTTAATCTTCAATCAGTTAAAGTTGCAGGAGTTGATGTCTTAGTTGAAACCAAGCCAGTCAGAAATCTTGGAGTCATGTTTGACCCTGCAATGACCATGTCCGCGCAAGTTTCAAGCATCATCAAGACTGCCAATTTCTATCTCACTAACATCGGCAGGGCCCGCAGACTACTGACTGTCGACGCAACCAAGCTTGCAGTACATACTTTGGTCACTTCAAGACTCGACTACTGCAACAGTCTCCTGATTGGAGTCAGCCAAAAACTCAAAGGGAGGCTAAATAACGTGCAACGAACAGCTGCCAGACTCATCACAAAGAAGCACAAGTTCAATTCTATCACCCTGGAACTCATCAAACTACACTGGCTCCCAATCCCACAAAGGATCAACTTTAAGGTCATCGTTCTCATGTTCAAGGCCTTACATCAACAAGCCCCTCATTACATCATGGACATTCTGCAAGTTGGTACTGAACGGAGACTCCTTCGGTCAAACAGCTCACGTTCACCATACTTTGTAGTACCAAGAACAAGTCACATCACTTTTGCCGATAGAGCCTTCTCGGTATATGGACCCAAACTCTGGAATAAACTTCCCAATCACATCAGGGATACAACATCAATCAACACATTCAAGGCACTTCTGAAAGCCCATTTGTTTCAGGAGGCCTACCACCAATGACTTTTTATTTCTTCTGTGCCTCAGCGCCTTTGAGCAAACTTTTGATATAGGCGCTTTACAAATAACGTTTGATTGATTGATTGATTTAAATGAAGAACACAATGGTCTTTGAATGCATCAAATGCTCAGCTGATTAAATACTAAGTCATTAGTTTTTGACACTCATGATGATGGGAAAAAAGCGTATTGTTTAGTTACAAATGTGCGTGGTGTTGGCAAAGGCTAAATTATTTCATCGTCATTAACAGTTTTGTTTCTAGGGATTTATTTGGAAACAATTTGGGGTATTTAGAACAAAAACATATCAGTAAAATTCTTGAATCGTGGTTTAAATTTTCAAAAGACACCCAAGGCTAATTATTTATGCCCTATATGTACAGTTTTCGTCTTTTTCGTGAATATTGTCATTGAATAACATATTAATTATTTTTATTATGAAAGTGATATATCCCTAGGGAACAATAAGTGCCTCTCGTTAACGGCTACCGGTAATTTTTATGGCAATTATTTTTTACCTGGCATCAAATGCTCGTACTAGTTAATTGCTAAAGTCAAGAGAGTATCATCATAATGAAAGATTAATCTGTTTTTTGTTTTTTTAAATGAGCGTGGTTTTGGTGAAAGCTACAAAATGTCATCATCATTAGCATGACACCTTTTACAAGTAATATGTGAAGGGGTATTTATTAATCTTTTTTTAATATATCAATGATTGCCATTGACTTGACCAATGCGTACCACAGACTATCTAATTTTATTTTGATGTTACTTTTTCTCGCAATACACAAGCTTTGGGCGGTTTTGCGGTCCAGTGGCTAACGGTCACTGTGAATAAGTCGTCGTCGTCCTATGAGTCATGGCTGACCCTTTGTGACCCTGTTTATGATGTAGTTCCACTTCTGTCTATCCAGTGCAGATCGATATGCAACGTTTATTGATAAGCCCGTGAGTTCTTTGATTCCGTCTGTCCAACGAAGTTTTTGACGGCCACGTCGGCGACTACCTGCAACACATCCTTGCATAAAGATCTTCTCAAGGTTGTCCCCCTCTCTTCTGGATATGTGACCAAAGTACTGAAGCTTGTTTTTGTTAATTTTTGAGGACACGGTGGGTCTTTCTTCTCCTATCAGGTTTCTAACAAAAACATTGGTCTTGTGCTCTTGCCATGATATTCTCAGCATTCTCCTCCAGCACCACATCTCAAAAGCGTTGATCCTGTTCCTGTCTGCTTTACCCACAGCCCACGTTTCAGACCCATAGGTGGCTATTGGGAAGACGAGAGCATTCATGAGTCGAATTAAGTACACTTATATTAATATACAAATTCTGATTACGTAAAGTAAAAATAACAAACAAACAAACAAAAACAAAAGATACGTTAAATCACACAAATTCAAAGAATTTACACAGTTTATAAAACTAAAATCACAAAACGAAAGTGAAATGCAATAAAAAGCGAAAAACAATAAATAAATAAATAAAATGATAGAGAGAAAAAATACATTGATACAAACAAAACCTGTTTTCTAAGTCTATGCCTAGGGCCTATATTATATAAAATCGAACAAATACAAGCAAACAATTTTAATATTAAAATCCATTAAATTCTCAATGTATTTTTGTATAGTGCCAGGCCTTAATAAAGTAATTTAGTAAGTACACCAATAACAGCACTCACTGATGCGTATAGAAACTATATATTGAAAGATATTAAACATACAAAAATTAAAGGGGCTGTGTCGTCATGATTATCAAAACATGCATGTGGCTTAGCCCTAGCAGCCCTTTACTTTCGTATGTTATACTACAGCACAGAGGAAGAGTCAAATATAGGGTTAGCCTGTGGCTTTTCATGGAATTATGAACTCCCATCCTTGTATCAAGTTCAACTTCCCAAACAAGAAACATGGCTTCGTCGTTGGCACGGTACGGTGGTGTATCATTTGCGGCAAGAGTGATTGGTTACTTCATGGAGCTATAAACTAGATTGCTCCATGGTTACTTGCAAAAGAAATAAAAAACAACCCTATGGGTGCCATAAACACACATAATTTTAGAATCCTAACCCTTAACATTTCTGAGATATGATCCCCCTAAAAAATTATTGTGTCATTTAAATTTCCACACAAATTCAAGCTGAACTTGTAAAAATAACTGCTAAAAAGGTTTCTGGCTGTGTACAAACCATGCCTGCATGAAGTCTAGGCTCTCTGTCTCTTTTGTAAGATAAAGGGGGAATGAGATATGGGTGATTAACACGTTAACCCACTATTATTGTAGTGCTAGGGGGTAGCCTGGCCTGGGTGCCCGTTCAGCCCACGGAGCCGTGGAGCGCAAAGTACCGGTACTTAGGGTTTTAAGCCGCTCGGAGGAGCTTGGTGATGGGTCGCTGCGGAGCTCCTGCCGGCACCCAATGGCCGGTCATAGGGAGGCCCCGGGAACATGGTCTATGGCTGCGCATTATCAGACAATAGACTCTGTGTGTACAGTGTTGATTGATACTACATGTAGAAGCCCGAACGTATTTGGACCATGGTTTGTATACTGTAAGGCCGCTGACTTCAATTGTGTTTGTTCTTCTTATCATAACATTTTCATGTTAAAAGGTATTATACAGGATTGGCAGAGCTGACAAAATAATCACAGACAGTGTTCATGTTTTGTGTAATCAAACATACATGAAATAACAAACCTGTGAAAATTTGAGCTCAATTGGTCATCGAGGTCACGAGAAAATAGTGAAAAGAGACCTTATGTGTTTTCTGTTTTTCAAACATGGAGTTTTTTATCGCGCGCGATAAAAACTATTGTTTTACTCATTTCTCGAAAACGATAGCATTTTAGGCAGAAATATTTTAAGGAACCCTTTCTACCATTACTTACTTTAAATCATGTAAGTTATGTGTGAATCTGTGAACATTTGTGTTTTTCGATCTTACCAAATGTTTAATTCTCTTGCTTTACTTAAGTTACAAGATATTTATATATACCAAGTTTCTCTGCTTATGTTTAAATACACCAAAAATTGCCTGCCCATGTCTATTTCTAAAAACTTTAACTACCGTTGTCAAGTTCATTCTTACAACACTCGCTCTGCTAAAAAAATTCACATTCCTCAACTCCGTACATCCTTTGCCCAGCGTACCGTCTTGTTCTCTGGCCCCAAAACCTGGAACAACCTTAAAATGCACCAAGGCATTAACAAGACAGATCAAAACACCAGTACACATTGGTAGACCTTCAGCTCATTTATTGGATCTTGAGGAAATATTTAACTGCACTTTTTAATCTACGACGTCCCCTCTCTCACGAAAAAAGCTTGCTTGATGATGCAAAATTTACCATGTCAGACACACAGTCACGGTCAAAATCGAGTCCTGTGTGGACATTTCAATTCTTATAAGCCCTTTTGGAGGAGGGGGTGTTAGTGTAATAGCAGGCCAATTGGTATGATTTGGCTACTGCACACTTCATGAAGGTTTGCCAATAACATTTTAAAATAGTACGTGATAATTTCATGTAGTTTTAAACGAAAACATCATCGTCCGCGGGGATCCACATCCACAGCTTGAAACTGTGGCTTCAAAGAATCAAAACCTGACCAATTGCAAGCAAATGATTGATTTAGCTTGAATAATTTCAGAATCACTTGATAATAATGCGTTGATAAATGCGATGAAGAAGCCATTATCACTCAAAACAAGATTGCACGGTCGCGACGTCAACAACATGCACAGCATACACGAGTTCATGACCTTTCACATCTTGCAGGTCATACAAGCTTGTCATTCAGTCACTAATATGAATAATACATGATTTGATGCCTCATTACCATAACTTGGCCACACCCTCTATACAAGATATCCAAGACGTTACTACAGTTGTCAGCCGCGCCGATAAATAAAAGAACGGAAAGCGCGCCCTCTGTCGGGTTATCACGAGTATTATTATATAAGATAGTTACGCGTATAGCATAGTGACGTCTTGGACAGTTGTCAGCCGCGCCGATAAATAAAAGAACGGAAAGTGCGCCCTCTGTCGGGTTATCACGAGTATTATTATATAAGATAGTTACGCGTAAAGCATAGGGACGTCTTGGACCAAGACTACACAATTACTTGCCTGACGTCCATGAACGTTTGATGCAAATTTGATGCAAATCATTAGCAAGGTGGCGACTTCAACTACCACCAGTATTGACGACTAATTGTTTCAGCAAAGCATTAGCTTTGCTCCTTGTTATGAGACCCTAATGGGTGTACATGTAATTATGTGTATACAACGCACGCTGTCAATCATTCTCTGTGTGTAAGTGCGTTGACCCTAGTGGGCGGCGCTAATCCGTTGAGAAGGATCTAGAATGATCTAGGAGGTTCGAAGTTAGTTTTAGTACTTTCCAGAAAACATCACAAATCCTTTATATACGGGCTGGGGATAAATCTTCGACAGGACACAAATATTCAAACTGGTGGAAGCCACGACTTCTGTGATTGTTTTTCAACTCGTTGGAGGAGCTTGTGATAGAGTTCGCCTTTGACCGAGTGCAGTTAAAGAGCTTAATTGAATTCCGGAAAAGACATTTTCGAACTTAATCTACAGTTCGGTATTTTGGGGTCTTCTTCCCCATATTTTGTGGCGGGTGTCAGATTGTGTACCCGTTGTTGCTTCGTCTTCTTCTGGACATTTCGTCGGAGTGAGTTCCCCGTGATAGCTCATAGTCACATCGGCAAAGAACTGATTTATCGCCCCTGGAGTTGATCGTTTTAGAGCCAGTGTCTGTGTTCCTCGCTGTATCTTCTGTTGTTGCGATCCTCGCCTGTATTTCATCCAGGTTGACGTATTAGCCCGTAAGATACTTATTTTGTATAAGAACCATTGTTAATGTACACTTGTTTCATGCAATCATTGTACGTTTGTTAAACCAAATCGGTAACTGAAGTGGTTGATAGTTTTATCATTAAATCACTTTGATTCTGTGTTCTTTACATCAGTGTCACCTTGTTTGATTTCTTTGTTGCATCTGAGGAAATTCAGGCTTTTTGAGTGATTTATATTCACGGATAGTTTGGAGTTTTTTGGATCGTAACATCCTCAACAAATGAACAATTTCGGCCTTAAGCAACACAGAGTCAGCGTCATTCTAGTAGTAGAAGTATATTGGACGGAACATAGAGACTTATTTGTAAATCTTCGCATAGGTGGGTGTATAGACGCCAAGGGCGTCGATCGCTACTGAAAAGTAGGGGGGACGGGCGAGCAAGTCTTGAAAAAATACATCTTACATTAATTGCACCCCACACCATTACTTTTACATATCCATTTTAATATGCTTCGGGAGTCCGGCGTTTATCGTGTGTCAGCTTGAAACTCTTCGAAAAAACAAAATACTGGAATTTACTACATTTTGTGCGTTGTGCGATTGTAACAAAATGTAACACATTTGCACATGCGCGCACACACAGACTTCCTTTTATATGTGTGGAGGGATGTGTACCGTACATTTATAGCATACACAAACGACGCATAACAAGGTATGTAAGCGGGATTTTGGCGTTCATGTCTTGGACGAAACTTGTCGTTAGAACGGAAATAGGCCCAAAATACCATTCAATTCAATTCAATTCAATTCAATTCAATTCAAACTTTTATTAGTCATGTTAAAAAGTACATGAAATTCCTTTTCCTGGTGTGAAAAGTATATATAAAAATACAGACATCCACTTTAAGACACACCACACAAAAATTACAATAATTTTTTTTTACAACAATACAGATTAAAAATAGAAATACAAAATACAGGCTACATGATATGCAAATCCCCCTCCCTTCCTTTAAAAACTCCCTCCTGTGATTTATGTTAAACAATCCAGAGTTTATGTAAAAATACAAACATCCACTCCAGGACACATCACTCAATAATTACAATAAATAAAATAGTGTTTTAAAATTATTACAGAACAAATACAGGCTACATGCACAAGTTCACCTCCCTTTCCTAAGTTAAAAACTCTCTCCTGTGATTTATGTTAAACATTCGAATTGCACTGGGTAAAAAAGAAAACTTATGGCGGTTTGTCCGCAAATGCGATTGCAAGATTCTCCCTGCCCTACTAAAAACAATTTGGGAATGTAATGGGTGGGTTTTATCTGTACAGATCAGGTTAAGTTTTCCTAATAAAGCTTGATCATTAATACAGACCATATCTTGAACACTAATACCGATAACCCTGCTGGCAGCCTTGGTGACTCTACGAAGCTTCTTCAAGTTTTTGTTAGTCAGACTATTGAACCAGACAATACTACAAAAAGTAACAACCGATTGAATAACACTTTGATAAAATAAAAACATGGTATCACTGTCCACCTTAAAATATCTTAACTTGCGTAGAAAGTAAAGCCGTTGGTTCGCTTTGTTATAAATCTTTTGTGTGTTTGTGTTCCAATTTAGCTTACTGTCAATAAAAGTTCCAAGATACTTGTACTCAAGTCACAATCTCAACATCTACATTTTTAATCTTTAGAGGCATAATTGCATTTGTTTGTTTCCGGAAATCGAAAATTATCTCTTTTGTTTTATGAACATTGAGCACTAAATGGTTGTCGTCACACCACCTTACAAAGCGGGCAACTTCATTCCTATATGCGTCCTCATCTTCGTTTGAAATCAGCCCTGTCAGTGACGTATCATCTGCATACTTAACAATGGAACATGAAGAATTAAAACACCTAAGATCACTAGTATATAAAGTAAAAAGCAGTGGTGACAAGACACAACCCTGGGGAGCACCAGTATTAGAACAAATTATGTTTGAAAAGGAATTTGCTACCTTAACCAGCTGTGACCGTCCTGAAAGAAAATCACTTATCCACAATGATAAATAAGGATTAATTCCCATGGTTTGAAGTTTCCTTATTAGGATATGAGGCTGTATAGTGTTAAAAGCTGATGAAAAATCAATAAAAAGAGTTCGTACATATGACTTTGGCTTGTCCAGGTGTTTATAAATTTGATGTAACATCGTTATAACAGCATCTTCCACTCCTCTCTTTGCCTGATAGGCGAACTGCAGAGGATCAATGAATGGTTTAGTCCGTTCTACAACAGTATCTCTAACTATGCGCTCTAAACATTAATCATAGCAATAGAGGTGAGTGCCACTGGCCGGTAGTCATTCAATTCACATGGCTTGGTTACTTTTGGCACTGGAATGATAACTGCAGTTTTCCAAATTTCTGGGACAGTAAAACAATTAAGTGACCATTCAAACAGATTATGAAAAACTGGGGCAAGCTGTTTAAAACAGACTTTTAAAGATTTACCCGACACTTTATCTGGACCCCCCGCTTTGCTAGATTTGACAGCACTAAACATCTTCTCTACATCAGAAATACAAATATCTACGATACCGGAGTCATTCAGATTTGCATGTATAGTCTCTTTCGTGGCATCGAGAACAGTGATAAAGTCATGCACGTCAAAACGAGCATTAGAATTGATTTAAATTGTTCGCGAAGTCCATGTGATTAACTCCTCCAGGTACACAATGACCTTGTTTCTTGCCGCACCCAGTTATTGTCCGCATTCCCGATCCCTGCCATGCTGTCTTGGGGTTGCCACAGCTGAAGTTGCGTTTGATTTTAGCACCAAATTGCTGCTTTGAATGTAAAATGTGTTTCTTTATTTCTTTTTGAAGTTTCCGCTTTTCCTCAATCTCATTGTTCAAAAAAGCCTGTTGTTTCCGTTTTAGAAGTTCGCGGATATCTTGATGACTTTCTCAGGAATAGCAAAATTTTCGCAAAATTGTATGTAGTCGCTAATGACCTCTGTGGCATCGTTAAGTGAGTTTGAAGCCGTGAACACATTCCAATCCGTGCACTCAAAGCAAGCTTGAAGAGTTTCATTGTTTTCCCTTGTCCAGCTTCGTACTGTCTTCACAATTGGCTTTTGTTGTTTAAGCTTTTGTTTGTACGCCGGAATAAGATGGACCATGTCATGATCTGATGATCCCAAACCTGCTTTCCTGCATGCTTTATGAGCTTTTGGAATGTTACCATAACATTTATCTAACGTGCGGTTCCCTCTTGTTGGTACATTGACATATTGATGGTAATGGGGTAGTACATGATCAAGGTTGCATGAGTTGAAGTCACCCAAAATGATTTTGAATGCATCCGGTGATTGGGTCTCGAGTTGCTGAATAACCTCATGTATTTTAGCAGATGCAATCTCAACATCTGCGCGAGGATGGATGTAAACAACAGTAATAAAAAGTTGATTGAACTCACGTGGCAAGTAAAATGGCCGCAGCCCCGCAGCCCATCAGTCAATAACTCTATGTCAGGTGTACCCTTATAAAAATCCACCATAGATTTACTATAGTAAAACTGTACTTTTACTAAAGTACATAAAGTTTTACTGTAGTAAGTAAAGTACAAGTAAAGTTTTCCCTAAAGTAAAACTACTGTAGTTTTACTACAGTAAAAACCCAAGTCAAACTATAGTGAATCTGCAGTATTTTTGAAGTAATACTATAGTATTTCTATTCTTAGTTTACTGTAGATTCACTTTAACTTTACTGCAATAAAAACTGCAGTAATACTGCAGTATCCTTGTAGTAAAACAATGGTAATTTGTTTGATAATACTATAACTTTACTGCAATAAAAACTGCATAAAAACCCAAGTCAAACTATAGTGAATCTGCAGTATTTTTGAAGTAATACTATAGTATTTCTATTCTTAGTTTACTGTAGATTCACTTTAACTTTACTGCAATAAAAACTGCAGTAATACTGCAGTATCCTTGTAGTAAAACAATGGTAATTTGTTTGATAATACTATAACTTTACTGCAATAAAAACTGCATAAAAACCGAAGTCAAACTATAGTGAATCTGCAGTATTTTTGAAGTAATACTATAGTATTTCTATTCTTGGTTTACTGTAGATTCACTTTAACTTTACTGCAATAAAAACTGCAGTAATACTGCAGTATCCTTGTAGTAAAACAATGGTAATTTGTTTGATAATACTATAACTTTACTGCAATAAAAACTGCATAAAAACCCAAGTCAAACTATAGTGAATCTGCAGTATTTTTGAAGTAATACTATAGTATTTCTATTCTTGGTTTACTGTAGATTCACTTTAACTTTACTGCAATAAAAACTGCAGTAATACTGCAGTATCCTAGTAGTAAAACAATGGTAATTTATTTGATAATACTATAACTTTACTGCAATAAAAACTGCATAAAAACCCAAGTCAAACTATAGTGAATCTGCAGTATTTTTGAAGTAATACTATAGTATTTATATTCTTAGTTTACTGTAGATTCACTTTAACTTTACTGCAATAAAAACGGCAGTATCCTTGTAGTAAAACAATGGTAATTTGTTTGATAATACTATAACTTTACTGCAATAAGAACTGCATAAAAACCCAAGTCAAACTATAGTGACTCTGCAGTATTTTTGAAGTAATACTATAGTAAGTTCTATTCTTAGTTTACTGTAGATTCACTTTAACTTTACTGCAGTATCCTTACAGTAAAACAATGGTAATTTGTTTGTTAATATTATAACTTTACCCTACTGCAATAACAACTGCATAAAAACCCAGGTCAAACTATAGGAGGTATGCATACTATGAGTAAAAGAAAAAATTATCTGAAAAATTATTGGACACATGGTATGGTAGTATGCAGTCACTGCATATTCAAAGCAGTAAAAGGACTGCGCAAGTTTATTTAACACAAAGATAGCATAAGGCTGCCGCTTGGTGGCGCTATACGATCTTTGATTAAGACCAGCACTGGCACCCTGACTTAGCGTATGTAAATTGAACACCTATGTGGTTAGAGCCCCTTCTCTTCCACAATGAGTCATCAGTTTGAAATGATGACTGAACACTTTTTTTTACAACCGACGTTTTCTGATGATGTAGTCTGACTTGTTGATGTTTTAGTGTAAATGATTAAAGCTTCCCATTTTTAAGTAGGATTAGGAGGTTTTTGAGGGCAATTTAATTTCAACAACTGATGGTGTGAAACTGAAGAACAAGAGAAAGAATCATCGGTGATCAGCATCACACTCCATCAGATCGTTGCCACGTTTTTGTGCTTGCCTCGTGTTGTGTGATCAGAACTAAAATAGCATGATATGGTAAGTGTTTTGTTTAAAACGTGATTTTAAGTATAATTTTCTTGTAACAATGTACGTGAACAAGTACTTTTGGTATGTCAGGTTGGTGCATGTAATGTGGTTGGCCATGTAGTTAATAATACTACTATAGTATGTACTAAACTTGCATGGGATATAGGCCTATACATTGAGATTGTCATGTAATTGATAGTAAGTAAATCATACTCAGTTTTGAGTTTGGTCCAAAGTTTGGCTATCCTAATTTTGATACAGGTCAACTCGTGGTTGTACCCAAGTTATTTTTTACCTACTAGTAGTACTAGTAGTAGGAAGACCCAGTAACTGGGGGCGCTGTTATTTTAAAACCGCCGACGTGGCTTCTCGATATATCAAACATGTCAAAGATGCAAAATCAGACAGGCATTGTTGTACTCACAAATTGATAAATTTTAAGTCAACGATCGGTGAAACCCCATCCATCGCAATCCACGTCTAAGAACGCTCTCGTAATTAAACCGGTGCCCTGCTTACTGTGTAGAGGCGGTGCATCAGTAGCCGGGTCTAACTTGTACCCATTTCAAATCGTACCCAGGTTAACCACCAGCGTACCCAAGTCAATTCATTTGTAACCTATTCGTCTAAAACCCCTTTAACTGATTAGCGCACAATTTATATATGCCATATTTGTAACTGGGTCTTTAATTTAAAATTAATTATATTCAATAACTTCATGGTCAAGGCTTGGCACTGATAAGTTTTGCTGCCATGTCTGTACCATCGCAGACCACAGAGTTGTGTAAACCATATAGTTTTGGCAAATGTTTACATTTTTCTTACAAATATTTGTCCTATTTCTTCCTTTACAGTTCGTTGTGCTTCCCTCTCTGAGGAATGTGACTAAATCATCATCACCATCAACAGAAGCCTAGCAATGGAGCATGGTGGCATTTCTCACAAGACCAGCATTGGGTTCGGGCTACTTACCCAAGATAAACATTCCAAAAAGAGATTAATCCTTTGGTGTTGCAACTTCCACGACTTACTGTCCTCTTCAATCACCATAATAATCAAACTTGTTTTTCCTAAGTTTAAAACTGCAGTACAATTGCCCTTAATTTAACATATTTTTTTCATAGTATTACTACAAAATTGTTTTTTGAATTGCATGTTTAAACAGAAGTGTTGCTGTAATTACATGTAACATGCAGGTTTGCTATAGGCCTTCATGCTGTATTGATTTCTTTGTACTTTTAGTACAAATACTGCAATACTACTGTAATAAAGATGAAGTAACAATGGGTTGTTTCAAAGTAAAAATATGTTAAAACTACCGTAACAGTGTTGTTTTACTGTAGTAAACACTGCAGTAACACTGCAATAATGCCATAGTTAAGATGAAGTAACGGTGGGTTATTTTGAGGTTAAACAGTGGTAAAACTACAGTAATTACTTAGTTTTACTGCAGTAAACACTGCCGAAATACTTCAATAAAAATGTAGTAAAGATGAAGTAATAGTGGGTTATTTTGAGGTAAAAATATGCTGAAACTACAGTAACCGTAACGTTTTACTGCAGTTAAGACTGCAGTTTTACTGCAGTTACGACTGCAGTAAAGACTGCAGTAAAACTACAATAAAACTATAGTAATTGTGTGGTAAGAATGGGTGATTTTGAGGTACAAAAATGCTAAAACTACAGTAACAGTTTAGTTTTACTGCAGTTAAGACTGCATTAAAACTACAATAAAACTATAGTAAATGTGTGGTAAGAATGGGTTATTTTGAAGTATAACTAAGTTAAAACTACAGTAATCGTAAAGTTTTACAGCTGTAATACTAAAATAATACTACAATAAAAATGTAGTAAAGATGAAGTAAGAGTGGGTGATTTTGAGGTAAAAGTATGCTAAAACTGCAGTAACAGTTTAGTTTTACTGCAGTTAAGACTGCAGTAAAACTACAATAAAACTATAGTAATTGTGTGGTAAGAATGGGTGATTTTGAGGTAAAATAATGCTAAAACTACAGTAACAGTTTAGTTTTACTGCAGTAAAACTACAATAAAACTATAGTAATTGTGTGGTAAGAATGGGTGATTTTGAGGTAAAATAATACTAAAACTACAGTAACAGTTTAGTTTTACTGCAGTTAAGACTGCATTAAAACTACAATAAAACTATAGTAAATGTGTGGTAAGAATGGGTTATTTTGAAGTATAACTAAGTTAAAACTACAGTAATCGTAAAGTTTTACTGCTGTAATACTAAAATAATACTACAATAAAAATGTAGTAAAGATGAAGTAAGAGTGGGTGATTTTGAGGTAAAAGTATGCTAAAACTGCAGTAACAGTTTAGTTTTACTGCAGTTAAGACTGCAGTAAAACTACAATAAAACTATAGAAATTGTGTGGTAAGAATGGGTGATTTTGAGGTAAAATAATGCTAAAACTACAGTAACAGTTTAGTTTTACTGCAGTTAAGACCTGCAGTAAAACTACAATAAAACTATAGTAATTGTGTGGTAAGAATGGGTGATTTTGAGGTAAAATAATACTAAAACTACAGTAACAGTTTAGTTTTACTGCAGTTAAGACTGCATTAAAACTACAATAAAACTATAGTAAATGTGTGGTAAGAATGGGTTATTTTGAAGTATAACTAAGTTAAAACTACAGTAATCGTAAAGTTTTACTGCTGTAATACTAAAATAATACTACAATAAAAATGTAGTAAAGATGAAGTAAGAGTGGGTTATTTTGAGGTAAAAGTATGCTGAAACTATAGTTACACTATAGTAAACCTACAGTAAGTACTGCAGTTAATTTAAAGTAAAAAATGGCTACAGTAATCTTGTAGTTTAACTGCAGTAAACTGTAGTAATAACATGGTAAATGGGAAGTAAACTATAGTAATAATGCAGTTTAAACCAAGTAATACTGCAGGTTTACTACAGTATTACTGTAGTAAACGGGACATTTTTGCGAAAACACCATACTTTGACTACAGTATAAACTATAGTTATATTAAAGTAAACCTACAGTTTTACTTTAGTTTTAAGATAGTTTAACTGTGGTTGCACTATAGTAATACTACAATAAAACTGCAGTTTTTTGTAAAGTAAAACTATAGTGGATTTTTCTAAGGGTACAGAGCCGTTTTTTTACACTTAGGCCAAGTAAAAAAAAATACCAGTTGATCGTCCCCGCCCGCATCCTTTTTTGAGGCCGCATCCTTTTTTTTACTATTTATTATTTTCGATTTTTCCTAAAAAAGACAATATTTATTTGTATTTTTAATCCACCCTTGACATAATTTAGTATTTAAAAAAATATTTTTGATGTAAACTTACCGATATTTTAAAATTTGCAACACAAAAAAGGGGGTCGGAAAACACAAAACCGCATTTATTATGGGGCTATGGGTGGGAGATATGGCGATCGGCCGTCGGTAGACTGCACGCTGCATGCAGGCTCAGTACGTGCGTGCAAGATATACATGTACGAGCATAGCTCTATGCAACCTCGCTACCATGCATGGGAGCGTGCCGTATCGAATAGTGCTACGAGATCGATCATCCATGGGAACGAAGTTTAGCTATGGTTACGGTCGTCACTTGCACTTCGACCATTGAGACAACTCGACCTGTTATCTTACGTTGTAAGTTTTGATCGAGTTGACTCGACTGTGGAGTTCTTTCAAACGTGTCGAGTTGGTCTTCATTGCCGCGTTGCTGACCCACGCATCTCGTGTGGCGTCTTCTGAATCTGAACACGTTTTTTTCAGAGTAAAATTTATCAGAGGTGAGCTGCAAGATGGTCTTTGTGTGTGTGTAATTCGCACCAAAAGCAAAATTCTTAAGCCGTGGTGCACGGTCAGTAGGGGACGAAAAACGCATGCTTGTCGATATTTTCTCGGGACTATGCGTCGGGAGACTTCGACAACGGTGTCTGACCAGTACCAGACTACTACTGAGTGTGCATTGTTTGTATAAGATGTAGTCAAGGAACTAGTGCAGGTGGAGCCAAACATTTTTATTTACAAATACAACTCGAAGTTCAAAAGCTCTTTTTGTTTTATTTTTTTGAACTAGCCAAGCCTATGGAATCTTCAAAATGTTGTTTTTAAATATTAATTATAAAAAATAGTAAACTGCATGATGTGTCGGGTACATGACCCACATCATTTTTATTTTTATTTTTTTTTAATTTTTTTACAAATGGTTTTTTCTGGCGTGCCGGGTACATGATCCAACGTCATTTGAATTTTGTTTTCACAAGTATTTTTTCATGATCAAATCTGACTTGGTGTCTCTGATGTATTCTGCATTTTTTGTGTTTTTCTGATTGCTTGGGTGAGGTGTTACTATTTTGTTAATCCTTTGAAAAATACCTGCACACAAATAGATTTTGAGAAAGTGTATTTCTTTTCTAACTATACTTTTCCAGGTTCAGGTCAACATTGGTGAATCCAAGAACAAGTTGGATGTTTCGGCAAACCCCCCTGTTAACCTGGGTTCTCATGCAATAAATTGATATAAAGAAAGTTAGCGATGATTTCAAACTGAAGAATTGGTGGCCTGTTTGAATCGAAATACTTGGCGGCCATCTTGAAAAAAAATAATAAATAATAAATATAAAGGCCCTCATCCTCCTCTTTTTGGAAAAATCAGGACGATCAACTGGTATTTTTTTTTATTTGGCCTTATATTATTGCACCATCTATTGTTAATGTAAATACAGACACCGCCTCCAGAGGACTTTCCTGAATCCGGAGTTCTGTCAACTTGTCAAGTCGTTCACATGTGAACCCATCAATGGTAGAAGCGTATGGGGTGTCAAAGTCCTTGAACCAAGTCTCGGTAAAACACATAAGGCTACTTTCCCGATATTCATATCGAAAAGAAGAACATGCTCTCAGTTCATCCAATTTATTTCTCAGAGATTGTGTATTACCCGTGATTATCGACGGTAAGGGTGGGTTGAACTTACGCCGCTTTAGTCGCTGACGTACACACCTCCTTTTCTTCCTCGGTGACGTTTTTTGAGAAAGTTAAACTCGGTGGGAATAGAAAGACTTGAAGAGCTCCTAACCTGTGACCTCAAATTCAATAGCTCGTCCCTCCCGTACACAATAGGTAATGGCCGCTGGCATGATGTATCGGAGAGCTGGGCTGGATGGGCAAATGTGTCGTAGTAAAAACTGCACACCAGTGTCATTAAAAACACACATTTCCACACACATTTTGGTCTCGGAGACATCTTGCTCAAAACTATAGCAAGAGCAGAAGAAAACGAGGTGAATAAAACACTGAAACTTAAAAAATTGCACAAAAATTGCAGAGCAATTTCACACCAGGTGGTCGCCACACACAGTGCAGCGCCCTCTGTGCGTGGTCCATCAGAAAAAAAGATGAAAATGATGAAAACATTTCACCGTTTGTTCGCTATTCTTTTATTTGAGCACAAATTGTAATGAAATATTAAATCAAGAAAATGGTGTATATTTTTATATTTTGTTGCATATTTCTAATGAACAGTCAATCAAAAAGTGGGGGGGGGGGGGGGACATCTGATATGCTGTCCCCCCAGTCTAAAAAGTGGGGGGGACATGTCCCCCCCCCCCCCCCCCCCCCCCCCACCCATCGACGCCCTTGATAGACGCAGTGTTTTCAATCACGGACCCGGACGACGTTTGACTTAGAGTTTAGACTCTTAATGTGTTTTAAGTTTAATAAGAGTGGCAAGTGTATTCCTTTCACTTTTAAATACAAATTAAATTACATTTTGTCAAATCGTCCTTTTTCATGTTATCGATTGTCAAATTATTAGTCTAAATATTTGCCAGACCGTATTACTCATCTAATATAGAGGACTCTAATATCTAGCTGACGGTGATTGGTTAAATAAATTTCCTAAATAAATATTTCATGGTCATGAATATCTGATTAGCCCAGCGGGTTGGTAAAGGTGCTTTGCGGCTTAGTCACTCGCGCTGGTCGTGCTTGACATCTGGGGTGCCGTGTGCGCCTTGACTTGACTCAAGGCTAGCTGGTGGTCTGACGCGCTCCGATCCACCACACGTCTCTATAGCTAGTTCAGGGGTGCGTTTTCGCAGTCGTAACCAATAACTGTTTCTGTCAATCCCAGTGATTAACCAGTGGCAAGTTGAAATGAAACAGTTATTGGTTACAACCGCGAAAACGCTCCCCAGGTAGCTGTGTGCCGACGTAATCGAGATGATCTTGCACGTGCAGTTTTTCAGTGGTCCAAAACTTCCACAGTTTCGGTAATTTGGCGTGCATTGAGAAAGGTCAAGTGGCCCCCTTCTTCCATAGACCTTTCTATTGCAACATCACAGTCCGAGTTTTTGCCAACCGAGGTTCGAAAACTATGGATAGCCATCAATGCAAAACAAAACAGATAGCCACAGTTTGTAACAATATGTTAAACACAATCATAATTCAAAAATAGTGTTGAATTTATTAGCAACAAAGCAACCAATCATGGGAGTCAAAAATTTGGCTCTACAAAATGGCGGGCCGTGTTAGTTCACGATGTAAAAGGAAAACCACGCAATTTCGAGGCATATTTGTGTGGAGTACTACTTTTAAAACATCATTCTAACCATTGCATTTCCTAACAAACGGTTACAAACGCTTTACATAGCCCAACTCGCCCGATCCAAGGCAAAGTGTCCCTTTGGACTATACACCGAAAGGTTTATCTCAAGCTTCGAATGTCAAAATGCCTTGCAGTTTACTATAGAATCTGGTGGTTTTATTTCAGTGAATTTGATGGAGTTAAAATCATTGAATTTACTGCCAAATGTGAATTTTTAAATCGCTTGAAAAACATGGCCCAATAAACCCTTTAAGATACTACATGTACAAGCAAAGCATTAATACATCTCATAAAAATAATTAAAACACGAATAAAGAAATAACAGGCAATGGTGACTTGTGTTGCGGGCGAATACTGCCGGATCTAAGGACAATTAAATGAACATCTAGCGGGGGATTTGAATGGTGTGAAGTTTGCTTTTTCGGGTATTTTCGCATCAGTTAAAAGTCGGACTAAAGAGGGTTAGGTGAACCCTCTTCTCTGTTATATATAATCTATCTTTGATATCCACAATAAATTAATGTCCATGTATAGGCTAATCTTTTTCAGAACACAGGATGCTCATTGGCAGCATACGATGGTAAAATTATTAAGTATGCGTTTTCATGGAATTGCGGTGAGAGTATAAAAATATTGACGTCCAGCATTTATAATTACTAAGGCAAAAAACAGATTACCAAGGTAACCAGCCAGAAAAAGCAGGTCACATGTACAATGTGTGACTGGTATCCTGCTTATTTTTGCTTGCCAGACAATTTTTTAAGACACTGTACTGTTTTCTGCTCAAGCAGCTCTATGAAATTGGGCCGAAGGGTTTAGGTATCCTGTGCGAAGGCAATGTCATACGAGGCGTTTTACAGGCAACCAGTTCCAGGCAATCTCTATAAAAAAATCATTTACATTTCAGTTTTCGCATTATTTAATGCTGAGTTACAGCAAAAATAATGTTTTTTGTGCTGCCGAAGAGTTCCTTGTGCATTCAGTGCTGTCGGTTGCCTCCAAGTTCCCGTACAAAAATGCGGTGCGTGACGTGCCTTCAGTGTGACGTACTTCCACTGTAAGCCACGCCCACTTAGCACTAACGGCTTCACTGATTGCCAGAAACCCATAGGAAATGCATTGAGCAAGTTGTTAGGGTTTTTTGAGAATTTATGCAAAAAGTAGTTTCTGGACTTGCCTTCCAGTAATTTTTTGCGAAGTCTCCAGGTGTTGTCAGAATTATCAGCTTTTGTTATAATAATGTCTTTTAAGGATGAAATGAGCGATTTTTTGTGAGGAAAATTACACACAAACAAATGACAGCTTTGGAGCCGGAAATATCCAAAATCTTGTGCGTATAGCAGATGCCTGCGAGTGTGACATAATATTGATTTGCCAATGAGATACAGAAGTTTGCTCCGAACCATGTGACTTAGCAACGCTGTCTTTAGTCTGGGGAATTCACGTACAGTGTTCCTTTGTGACCAATGAAGTCCCTGTACCAGACATTATACAAAATATCTATACCATGCCCGATATGGGGCAGAGGGAGGCCCCCCCCAAACTAACCCTAACCCTAACACACTCTTCCCTCTTGTATACAGAAGCACCCCCCCTAAAATTCTCAAAAGAATTCCTGAGATTCCCAGAACACAATGAAGACACAATAGAGGGGGGGCCTCCCTCTGCCCCATATCGAGCAGCAATTGAAAATATCTCACAAAATTGATTATTGGAGGCAAGTTTTTGTCTTGATATCATCGGTCACTCACCCTGAGTTGACGGAATTCTAAAATAATGGCGTAAATTTAACAAATTCCAAACTACAAACATCCAACAACTAAGAGAGACACTTCAAGTCTTTGTACATTTCTTTAATACAACATGTGTAGAAAATACAGTTTATATACAAGTCATGTGATAGACATTATTTATTTCAATTAAACAGAAGTCTCAACATTTCTGAATCTAAGTCCTAGGTAAAACAATGGAATTCTGATGCAATGTTTCCGGTTTACATGATCATAATTGTGTGTAGTTCAAACACAACAAGTCTTTTACGGTAAAAGTTGTAGCTTCTTACCGAGCATTTTCCTTAAGTTTTCAGTTTCACTGTGACCTTTTGGGTTGGGTTTCACTACTTTCGATGAGTTCTCATCAGTCGTGCCACTGTATTGCTCGCCTATGTGACGATAGTGCATTTTGTAGAACTGGGGGAAAGTATTCGTTTTTAAATACTACACTTATAGATCCTTGTCATTTAATTGGTGAAACACATGCGTCACTTTTCATACTTTATTCTATTCCCAGACTCAAAAGTTTAATATAGGAGTCCTATATTGATAAATATAGAATGCTAGGGACACTTCGCAGCTATGCTTTACATGTACTGATAGATTTAAAGCCCCACCTGCAAACCAACAGCTCAGCAAAGGCACCTCGATGAAAGTTACCACGGAAGTACACTCTGCTCTACAAGGCAGTAAGTCTTTCTCTAAACAAACAGCAGCAGCAGCTGCTGTTGTTGTTGTTGTTGTTGTTTTTTGTTTGTTTGTTTTTTTTTTTTTTTCTCGGGGAGGGGTTTATTTGTTTGTTTGTTTCTTTCTTTTCTTTTTTCTTTTAAAATCTATCCAAGAATGTGCCACGGTTAATCACACTAGTTAGGTATCATCACATTATTAATATTTGGTTGCCCAATATTAAATAACTGCTGTTGTCTATTTTACTCAATCATTATCAAACCTTGATAAGTATGGAGCTCAGGAGTGGCTAAATAAATGAAACGCTCAGCCCCAGTCTTCCTCTCTCTGTGATATTGCTTGCCAACTATATCATCCATGCCTAGCCTTGGCAGTCTCGCGGTATTTGATTCTGAACACGAACCTTTACGAGATTAGGCGAAGCTCTGTGTGAAAATCAGAAAGATAAACGCAGAGCAGAGACAATTTGGGGTTTTTCTGACAATCATATTAACGAATACGAGGAAAAAACCTATTACGAAAGACTAAAAGACTAAGCGTTAATTCTTTCATCTACAACTAATTGGCAGGCATGCTTAGCCATGGAAGCTTCGCGAGACTTTATTCTGAAACACCAATCTGCACGAGCTTTGGGTGAAGATTTTGTTATCATATTTTGCTTGGGGAAAATTCAACATGAAAGATATCAGAGAAATATTGGGCTGTGTTTAGCAATCATATTGACAATGAATTCTTTTAAAAAGCCCGAAAGAAAACACACACAAAAAAACACAATACAAAAACCTGGAACAAAGATGGCTTTCAGATGTCCATAATGTTGCACATCAACCTTGGTTTTTATTTTAACAGATACCAAAAACATCCCAATAAACCTCGCCCCCGTACACAATATTCCACCCTTGAGATCAAAACATTTTAGGTCATCTAATTGGCTTAAATGCTGTACAGAATTTGTAATAATTAGTTTCGATCTCGAGTTGCCTGAATATAAAGCTAACCAACTCTCAAGAGAAACATTCCCGCATGAAATTGTGAGCTACAAAAACCTAATCACAATTTCGCTCATTTCGATTACAGTTTGCAATCAACACAAGCACGTAGGCATATTGCCAATTTCCTGACGAATCGTAAATTATGTTGCTGTTGTTTTCACTTTGACGTCCACCATATTTACTGGACCTGTCACATGTTAGTTTTATGGTGTGTTGAAAACAAGATGGGGACGAATTTGATTCTTTCAAAAACGATATCAAATAACAAACCACAAGGCGCAGTTTAAAGAGGTCAGTTCGACTTTAATATCCGAGACTCGCGCCTACTTTGAAATATCGATGATAAGGCAAGAACTAGCGTGGTAACCTGTTGTTGTTTTTTGCTGCTCATCAAAATCGTGTGTTTTTGGCAGCTCAAATTAAATTTACCGCGGCAGTCCTTCGGAAAAGCACAAGGACCACCACACGGGTTAAAAATCGATAAGTAAAGTGACCAATTTTTTGAGTTATTGAAGAAAAAATATCTGGTACAACGACTACTAGTCACAAGTGTCTGCTTTTAAGAATTTCTCAGACTGGTAAAAGTCATGTCGCATTGTTTGGGGTAAGCCTTTACGTAGAGACGACAAACACAAAACCTCATTCCGAATGAATGTGTACGGAACAATGGTACTGGGTCCAATTTCATAGAGCTGCTTAAAAGCAGTTAAGCTCAACAAAATTAAGCTTGCCAGAATAACGTAACCAGCCACACAAAGCAGGTCACATGTACAATGTGTGACTGGTATACTGCTTATTTTTTCTTGCCAGACAATTTTTTAAGACACTGTTTTCTGCTCAAGCAACTCTATGAAATTGGGCCGAAGGGTTTAGGTATCCTGTGCGAAGGCAATGTCATACGAGGCAGTTTACAGACAACCAGTTCCAGGCAATCTCTAGAAGAAAAAAAAACATTTACATTTCTGTATTGTACGAAAGCCCAATCGTGCCACTGAAGTATATAATATCAGCGGGAACTAATCCGTTATAACGAATTAGTAATCCGTTATAACGAATTAGTAATCCGTTATAACGAATTAGTAATCCGTTATAACGAATTAATAATCCGTTATAACGAATTACTAATTCGTTATAACGGATTACTAATTCGTTATAACGGATTACTAATTCGTTATAACGGATTCTAATTCGTTATAACGGATTACTAATTCGTTATAACGGATTACTAATTCGTTATAACGGATTATTAATTCGTTATAACGGATTACTAATTCGTTATAACGGATTATTAATTCGTTATAACGGATTATTAATTCGTTATAACGGATTATTAATTCGTTATAACGGATTATTAATTCGTTATAACGGATTATTAATTCGTTATAACGGATTATTAATTCGTTATAACGGATTAGTTCCCGCTGATAATATATACTTCAGTGGCACGATTGGGCTTTCGTAGTATTGCATTATTTTCTTAATGCTGAGTTACAGCTAAAATAATGTAATTTGTGCTGCCGAAGAGTTCATTGTGCATGCAGTACTGTCGGTTGCCTCCAAGTTCCCTGTACAAAAAATGCCCTGCGTGAAGAGACTTCAGTGTGACGTAGATCTACTGTGGGCCACGCCCACTTCACACTAACTGGCTCTACTGACTGATTACCAGAAGCCCATAGGAAATACGTCGAGCAAAGGTTTCTTCGAGAATTTATTTATGCAAACATTAGTTTTTGTTTTTGGACTTGCCTTCCACTGAGTAATGTTTTGCAGAGTCTCCAGGTCTTGTCAAAATTATCAGTTTCTGCCTTTTTAAAGAAATGTCTTTGAAGGATAAAATGGGAGATTGTTTTTTTTGAAAAATTACACACAAAAATGACAGCTTCGGAACCGGAAGTATCCAAAATCTTGTGCGTACAGCCATGGAGGAATAAGAACACATACATAGTACAGCAGAGTGTGACATATTATTTACTTACCAATAAGATACAGAAGTTTGCTCCGAACTATGTGACTTAACAACGCTGTCTTTAGTCTGGGGAAATCACTTCGAGTGTTCCTTTGTGACCAATGAAGTCATTGTACCAGACATGATTAAAAATCTAACTCACAAAATGGCTTATTGGAGGCAAGTAATCGAGATGATCTTGCACGTGCAGTTTTTCAGTGGTCCAAAACTTCCACAGTTTCGGTAATTTGGCGTGCATTGAGAAAGGTCAAGTGGCCCCCTTCTTCCATAGACCTTTCTATTGCAACATCACAGTCCGAGTTTTTGCCAACCGAGGTTCGAAAACTATGGATAGCCATCAATGCAAAACAAAACAGATAGCCACAGTTTGTAACAATATGTTAAACACAATCATAATTCAAAAATAGTGTTGAATTTATTAGCAACAAAGCAACCAATCATGGGAGTCAAAAATTTGGCTCTACAAAATGGCGGGCCGTGTTAGTTCACGATGTAAAAGGAAAACCACGCAATTTCGAGGCATATTTGTGTGGAGTACTACTTTTAAAACATCATTCTAACCATTGCATTTCCTAACAAACGGTTACAAACGCTTTACATAGCCCAACTCGCCCGATCCAAGGCAAAGTGTCCCTTTGGACTATACACCGAAAGGTTTATCTCAAGCTTCGAATGTCAAAATGCCTTGCAGTTTACTATAGAATCTGGTGGTTTTATTTCAGTGAATTTGATGGAGTTAAAATCATTGAATTTACTGCCAAATGTGAATTTTTAAATCGCTTGAAAAACATGGCCCAATAAACCCTTTAAGATACTACATGTACAAGCAAAGCATTAATACATCTCATAAAAATAATTAAAACACGAATAAAGAAATAACAGGCAATGGTGACTTGTGTTGCGGGCGAATACTGCCGGATCTAAGGACAATTAAATGAACATCTAGCGGGGGATTTGAATGGTGTGAAGTTTGCTTTTTCGGGTATTTTCGCATCAGTTAAAAGTCGGACTAAAGAGGGTTAGGTGAACCCTCTTCTCTGTTATATATAATCTATCTTTGATATCCACAATAAATTAATGTCCATGTATAGGCTAATCTTTTTCAGAACACAGGATGCTCATTGGCAGCATACGATGGTAAAATTATTAAGTATGCGTTTTCATGGAATTGCGGTGAGAGTATAAAAATATTGACGTCCAGCATTTATAATTACTAAGGCAAAAAACAGATTACCAAGGTAACCAGCCAGAAAAAGCAGGTCACATGTACAATGTGTGACTGGTATCCTGCTTATTTTTGCTTGCCAGACAATTTTTTAAGACACTGTACTGTTTTCTGCTCAAGCAGCTCTATGAAATTGGGCCGAAGGGTTTAGGTATCCTGTGCGAAGGCAATGTCATACGAGGCGTTTTACAGGCAACCAGTTCCAGGCAATCTCTATAAAAAAATCATTTACATTTCAGTTTTCGCATTATTTAATGCTGAGTTACAGCAAAAATAATGTTTTTTGTGCTGCCGAAGAGTTCCTTGTGCATTCAGTGCTGTCGGTTGCCTCCAAGTTCCCGTACAAAAATGCGGTGCGTGACGTGCCTTCAGTGTGACGTACTTCCACTGTAAGCCACGCCCACTTAGCACTAACGGCTTCACTGATTGCCAGAAACCCATAGGAAATGCATTGAGCAAGTTGTTAGGGTTTTTTGAGAATTTATGCAAAAAGTAGTTTCTGGACTTGCCTTCCAGTAATTTTTTGCGAAGTCTCCAGGTGTTGTCAGAATTATCAGCTTTTGTTATAATAATGTCTTTTAAGGATGAAATGAGCGATTTTTTGTGAGGAAAATTACACACAAACAAATGACAGCTTTGGAGCCGGAAATATCCAAAATCTTGTGCGTATAGCAGATGCCTGCGAGTGTGACATAATATTGATTTGCCAATGAGATACAGAAGTTTGCTCCGAACCATGTGACTTAGCAACGCTGTCTTTAGTCTGGGGAATTCACGTACAGTGTTCCTTTGTGACCAATGAAGTCCCTGTACCAGACATTATACAAAATATCTATACCATGCCCGATATGGGGCAGAGGGAGGCCCCCCCCAAACTAACCCTAACCCTAACACACTCTTCCCTCTTGTATACAGAAGCACCCCCCCTAAAATTCTCAAAAGAATTCCTGAGATTCCCAGAACACAATGAAGACACAATAGAGGGGGGGCCTCCCTCTGCCCCATATCGAGCAGCAATTGAAAATATCTCACAAAATTGATTATTGGAGGCAAGTTTTTGTCTTGATATCATCGGTCACTCACCCTGAGTTGACGGAATTCTAAAATAATGGCGTAAATTTAACAAATTCCAAACTACAAACATCCAACAACTAAGAGAGACACTTCAAGTCTTTGTACATTTCTTTAATACAACATGTGTAGAAAATACAGTTTATATACAAGTCATGTGATAGACATTATTTATTTCAATTAAACAGAAGTCTCAACATTTCTGAATCTAAGTCCTAGGTAAAACAATGGAATTCTGATGCAATGTTTCCGGTTTACATGATCATAATTGTGTGTAGTTCAAACACAACAAGTCTTTTACGGTAAAAGTTGTAGCTTCTTACCGAGCATTTTCCTTAAGTTTTCAGTTTCACTGTGACCTTTTGGGTTGGGTTTCACTACTTTCGATGAGTTCTCATCAGTCGTGCCACTGTATTGCTCGCCTATGTGACGATAGTGCATTTTGTAGAACTGGGGGAAAGTATTCGTTTTTAAATACTACACTTATAGATCCTTGTCATTTAATTGGTGAAACACATGCGTCACTTTTCATACTTTATTCTATTCCCAGACTCAAAAGTTTAATATAGGAGTCCTATATTGATAAATATAGAATGCTAGGGACACTTCGCAGCTATGCTTTACATGTACTGATAGATTTAAAGCCCCACCTGCAAACCAACAGCTCAGCAAAGGCACCTCGATGAAAGTTACCACGGAAGTACACTCTGCTCTACAAGGCAGTAAGTCTTTCTCTAAACAAACAGCAGCAGCAGCTGCTGTTGTTGTTGTTGTTGTTGTTTTTTGTTTGTTTGTTTTTTTTTTTTTTTTCTCGGGGAGGGGTTTATTTGTTTGTTTGTTTCTTTCTTTTCTTTTTTCTTTTAAAATCTATCCAAGAATGTGCCACGGTTAATCACACTAGTTAGGTATCATCACATTATTAATATTTGGTTGCCCAATATTAAATAACTGCTGTTGTCTATTTTACTCAATCATTATCAAACCTTGATAAGTATGGAGCTCAGGAGTGGCTAAATAAATGAAACGCTCAGCCCCAGTCTTCCTCTCTCTGTGATATTGCTTGCCAACTATATCATCCATGCCTAGCCTTGGCAGTCTCGCGGTATTTGATTCTGAACACGAACCTTTACGAGATTAGGCGAAGCTCTGTGTGAAAATCAGAAAGATAAACGCAGAGCAGAGACAATTTGGGGTTTTTCTGACAATCATATTAACGAATACGAGGAAAAAACCTATTACGAAAGACTAAAAGACTAAGCGTTAATTCTTTCATCTACAACTAATTGGCAGGCATGCTTAGCCATGGAAGCTTCGCGAGACTTTATTCTGAAACACCAATCTGCACGAGCTTTGGGTGAAGATTTTGTTATCATATTTTGCTTGGGGAAAATTCAACATGAAAGATATCAGAGAAATATTGGGCTGTGTTTAGCAATCATATTGACAATGAATTCTTTTAAAAAGCCCGAAAGAAAACACACACAAAAAAACACAATACAAAAACCTGGAACAAAGATGGCTTTCAGATGTCCATAATGTTGCACATCAACCTTGGTTTTTATTTTAACAGATACCAAAAACATCCCAATAAACCTCGCCCCCGTACACAATATTCCACCCTTGAGATCAAAACATTTTAGGTCATCTAATTGGCTTAAATGCTGTACAGAATTTGTAATAATTAGTTTCGATCTCGAGTTGCCTGAATATAAAGCTAACCAACTCTCAAGAGAAACATTCCCGCATGAAATTGTGAGCTACAAAAACCTAATCACAATTTCGCTCATTTCGATTACAGTTTGCAATCAACACAAGCACGTAGGCATATTGCCAATTTCCTGACGAATCGTAAATTATGTTGCTGTTGTTTTCACTTTGACGTCCACCATATTTACTGGACCTGTCACATGTTAGTTTTATGGTGTGTTGAAAACAAGATGGGGACGAATTTGATTCTTTCAAAAACGATATCAAATAACAAACCACAAGGCGCAGTTTAAAGAGGTCAGTTCGACTTTAATATCCGAGACTCGCGCCTACTTTGAAATATCGATGATAAGGCAAGAACTAGCGTGGTAACCTGTTGTTGTTTTTTGCTGCTCATCAAAATCGTGTGTTTTTGGCAGCTCAAATTAAATTTACCGCGGCAGTCCTTCGGAAAAGCACAAGGACCACCACACGGGTTAAAAATCGATAAGTAAAGTGACCAATTTTTTGAGTTATTGAAGAAAAAATATCTGGTACAACGACTACTAGTCACAAGTGTCTGCTTTTAAGAATTTCTCAGACTGGTAAAAGTCATGTCGCATTGTTTGGGGTAAGCCTTTACGTAGAGACGACAAACACAAAACCTCATTCCGAATGAATGTGTACGGAACAATGGTACTGGGTCCAATTTCATAGAGCTGCTTAAAAGCAGTTAAGCTCAACAAAATTAAGCTTGCCAGAATAACGTAACCAGCCACACAAAGCAGGTCACATGTACAATGTGTGACTGGTATACTGCTTATTTTTTCTTGCCAGACAATTTTTTAAGACACTGTTTTCTGCTCAAGCAACTCTATGAAATTGGGCCGAAGGGTTTAGGTATCCTGTGCGAAGGCAATGTCATACGAGGCAGTTTACAGACAACCAGTTCCAGGCAATCTCTAGAAGAAAAAAAAACATTTACATTTCTGTATTGTACGAAAGCCCAATCGTGCCACTGAAGTATATAATATCAGCGGGAACTAATCCGTTATAACGAATTAGTAATCCGTTATAACGAATTAGTAATCCGTTATAACGAATTAGTAATCCGTTATAACGAATTAATAATCCGTTATAACGAATTACTAATTCGTTATAACGGATTACTAATTCGTTATAACGGATTACTAATTCGTTATAACGGATTCTAATTCGTTATAACGGATTACTAATTCGTTATAACGGATTACTAATTCGTTATAACGGATTATTAATTCGTTATAACGGATTACTAATTCGTTATAACGGATTATTAATTCGTTATAACGGATTATTAATTCGTTATAACGGATTATTAATTCGTTATAACGGATTATTAATTCGTTATAACGGATTATTAATTCGTTATAACGGATTATTAATTCGTTATAACGGATTAGTTCCCGCTGATAATATATACTTCAGTGGCACGATTGGGCTTTCGTAGTATTGCATTATTTTCTTAATGCTGAGTTACAGCTAAAATAATGTAATTTGTGCTGCCGAAGAGTTCATTGTGCATGCAGTACTGTCGGTTGCCTCCAAGTTCCCTGTACAAAAAATGCCCTGCGTGAAGAGACTTCAGTGTGACGTAGATCTACTGTGGGCCACGCCCACTTCACACTAACTGGCTCTACTGACTGATTACCAGAAGCCCATAGGAAATACGTCGAGCAAAGGTTTCTTCGAGAATTTATTTATGCAAACATTAGTTTTTGTTTTTGGACTTGCCTTCCACTGAGTAATGTTTTGCAGAGTCTCCAGGTCTTGTCAAAATTATCAGTTTCTGCCTTTTTAAAGAAATGTCTTTGAAGGATAAAATGGGAGATTGTTTTTTTTGAAAAATTACACACAAAAATGACAGCTTCGGAACCGGAAGTATCCAAAATCTTGTGCGTACAGCCATGGAGGAATAAGAACACATACATAGTACAGCAGAGTGTGACATATTATTTACTTACCAATAAGATACAGAAGTTTGCTCCGAACTATGTGACTTAACAACGCTGTCTTTAGTCTGGGGAAATCACTTCGAGTGTTCCTTTGTGACCAATGAAGTCATTGTACCAGACATGATTAAAAATCTAACTCACAAAATGGCTTATTGGAGGCAAGTTTTTGTCTTGACATCATCGGTCACTCACCCGAGTTGACGGAATCCTACAATAATGGTGTAAATTATAAAAATTTCCAAACTAAACACATCCAACAACTAAGAGAGACACTTCAAGTCTTTGTACATTTCTTTAATACAACATGTGTAGAAAATACAGTTTATATACATACATGTGATAGACATTATTTATTTCAACTAAACAGAATCTGAATCTATTTCTGAATCTATTTCCCAGGTCAAACAATGGAATTCTGATACAATATTTCCGATTGACATGATCGTACTAATCAGGTGCAGTTCAAACACAACAAGTCTTTTACGGTAAAAGTTTTAGCTTCTTACCGAGCATTTTCCTTAAGTTTTCAGTTTCACTGTGACCTTTTGGGTTGAGTTTCACTACTTTCGATGAGTTCTCATCAGTCGTGCCACTGTATTGCTCGCCTATGTGACGATGGTGCATTTTGTAAACTGGGGGCAAACATTCGTTATTATATACTGCACTTATAGATCCTTGTCATTTAATTGGTGAAACACATGCGTCACTTTTCATACTTTAATCTGTTCCCAGACTCAAAAGTTTAATATAGGAGTCCTATATTTATAAATATAGAATGCTGGACACTTCGCAGCTATGCTTTACACGTACTGATAGATTTAAAGCCCCACCTGCAAACCAAAATCTTAGCAAAGTGCACCTCGATGAAAATAGGCAAGGCAGTGAGTCATTCTCTACACAGAATTTACATTTTGGGAATCCACATGCCAGCAGTGATTTTGACATATCAGACTTTAAGACCTGTGTCCCTGGTTGTGTTTGGCCAGTCATTGAAGGGGGTTAAAGTTGAAAGTATTTACAGCGATGTTTGAAGCTTTGCATGGTGTGGATAATAGGAAGTAACTATTACTAGTAAACTATTACTATTACTAGTAAACTTGCTGGTACAACCAGGCATGTCGTGGCCAAGCGATTAAGAGCACAGGACGCAAGCTCTGGTGTTTATGATCAGCAGAGTGTGAGTTCGAGTCACGGTTGTGACACTTGTGTCCTTGAGCAAGATACTTTTATACCATAGTTCCTTTGTCCTTCAGATGGGACATAAAGCCAAGGTTCCGTGTACTAGGATTGGTAGTGCAAAAAAAGAACCCAGAACACAACATGGAAGAGTGATAGGGTTGACCCCGGTGTTTCTATAGCAAGCACCCTTGTTTACAGGTTTCCGCCGGCTTGTAAATTAATACAGTGATTAAGTCCACTTATGAGGCGTCCTAGGTTTCATTACCTGAAATACATAATAATAATATTTTCTTCTTTCATAGGATCTCTGGACCAAGGTAAACATTGTATTTAGATGGGCAATTTAAAAACTTCAAGCCATTTGTTTACAAGTTTCCCCTACAGTGATTAAGTTCTCTTATGAGGCATCCTTGGTTTCATTACCAGAAATATATTGTATGGGAGGATTGTTGGCTCTGAAGGGAGCCATTGTTGTTGTCTCGATGTTTCGAACAGCACTCTGCTTATCTTCAGGAAAATGCTGAACTGCTGTTGATGCTGAGGCTTAAGTAGGGCTGGAGGGATGCACATTTGGGTGGAGAGGGTACAAGCTGTTCACAACGGGTGATGCATGGGAGATATCTGCTGGCAGGATGCGTGTGTTTGTTGGAATGTCTTTGTCCAATATGACAGGTTCGGGTTCAGAAGACTTTCTTGTTGACGACAGCGAGTTTGACAATATCTCTAAAGGTGTTTTCCACGGCCATGTGCAGCACTCGATCACTGTTACGCAGGTTCAAATGCTCTGGTAAAGACTGCCTGTCCTTAGCAATGAAAAGGCCTGCACTACTGCTGTCTAGTCCTGGAAAGTAACAGAAACAAACCCCAGACCACAAATTAACACTAATACTTAAAACAAAAAGGTTAAATCCTTTGTAACACTTGTTGTAAAAGGGCTTCACCCTCTCTGTTGACTATGGACAAAGAGTATTGACAACACTTAATGCGTGCATATTGCAATATATATTGGATCAACCAATGGGTATGCTGAGCTATACCATACAGCCAAAATGGCTGCTTGAATTAGAATTGTTTATTAAAAACAATCACAGGAATTTGAAATATTGGTCTCACATCCTCATTAAAAATGCTGGAATGCAGTGGACCATTCCTACCATCATATTGAAGGTGGACAGAACTCCCTTACATGGCTGAACCCCCAGGTCAAGCAATGGCTCAGGACTGCCAAATGAGCAGGGTAAACTTTACTATTGGACAGTGCAAAAGAAGAATGCTGCAAGCACAGACGATCTCACAGCAAACTCACACGGATGCACTCCTCAGTCTCCGGATTTTATTTCCATGCTGCACTTACCAGTTGCCATTGGGTTGTTCACTGTGGCCATACGAGACATGCACATACGACCGATCTGTGTGAGGAGTGACGTAACATCTTCGTACATCGGAGGGAAAGCCTGGCATATTCGCACCAACGAGGGCAGTGTAGGCAGGAAGAACTGACACATTTTCTCACTTGTTAGGACTGTAAATGTTAACAAAAACCACAAATGACATGAGGATCACCGTAAATGTAGACCCACATGACGTCACAAGCGCAAACAGCGCCCTCACTGAGGTTACAGAAAGTCCTATCAAATGGCTGAGAGCTGTGCCTGGCGCATACGGGGCACGCACACTTCCATTGTTTGACCTCAACCTATATGCAAGAGGTCTACACATTGCTGAAATACGGTGTAATAAAAGCACATCAAATTAATTCGTCAGAACTTTTCAAAATGTTGTGTCTATAATTTGTGAATTAACATTGTACGGCTGTTTCCAAATCCGGCTGCGGCTGGATGACTGTGTTAACATGCATTGATGTATAGGCTGGCTGCCCTTAGTAACACCCTTAGCAACAGCCATAGCCACAGCTGTCAATGTGGAACATGGCTTATCATGCACCATCAGAGGCTCCAGAGCAAGAATGTTGTATCATATTTTGTGTGTACAGCCTGAATACTTTTGGCGAGACCACTAGCTCGCAATTGAAAAGGCAATTCAATATGTCGTAACCCGTTTTTTGTTTTTGGGGCGTTTATTTCCATCTGCCCAACAAACTTGAAAATACATTTAATACCAACAGTTATAGTTGTTGATGAATATGTAAAAAAGGTACAAATGGAGGTAATATTCAGAGGAGGTATAACCCTCCTGTAGTGGAGCACCCAGACTGCGATTGGTTCATTGTATCATAACCATACTAATTGCAAATGAAAATGAATTAATATAGAAGCAGAAGCAAACATTTCTTTCTGATGAGACAAAAAGTTGATAAGACTTTTTTAAGCGTACCTGTCAGGAGGGTCGACATGACATTGACGGCTAGTCTGGCTACACTCAGGGACTTGGGCAGAGCAAACTGAAGGCAGAGATGGGACACTAGCTCAATTGCAAAAATCTGCAAATAGATATACAAGACCTTGATGAAGACAGATACCTCAGCCTAAATTTTTAAAAGCTAGTTTTACCATGCAACTTGAAAGCAAAGCTGCCAGCATTCCAGCGACCAAATGATATCCCTAAATATCTTTGCATCACATTGAAATTTGTCTAATTATAAAAACTTGTCACAAATTCCTGGTTAATATATGCCAGTTTAAAATGGTTTGACAATAGACTGACCAAGTCTCGTGAATCAAAAACGAAAAAAAACTTGAACGAAGACTACATTTTTCTATAAAATCAAATCTTCTTCTAAAATTCTGTTTTTACAAAGCTCTTTAAAATAAAAATGCCCATAGCAATTTGTTATAAATACAATTTCAATTTTTATATAATACAAATAACTAAATTGTTTAAATTAATATTGAAACAAACTTGGGACAAGAATGTTTGTTTTTTTAGAAACCCCATTTGCCAATCATGCCTGAATTTGTGCGACTGTTACAAAGGTTTAATGGTAACATGAACATCAATCAGTTTGGCAAAATACTTAATTTTTACAAGTAACCGAAAAACGGAGGTCAAGTCTTATTCTCAGGTTTTCTTTGTTGATTTGCTAAATTGTGTTTACTTTCACACTTTTTATGGCTAAAGTTTACTTTCACAACAGTATGATATAATTCAATTAAACTAAAGTATTAGAAGAAACAGAATCAGTATCTGTATTTTATCCGAATAAATTCAATCAATCAATGATATGAATATAATTTTCTTTTTACCATTACACGGATGTGTGTTAAGCGCTGTCTACTCAGTACTTTCCTGAGTAAAAAAGAATCAATATGGTTGGGACCAACTTGGTTCCGGAGATTTTTTATTCCTGTGAGGCTTGAACAGAGAAGGGGCTGTAGGACTTCCTAATGGTGACAGCTTCTATATTTGGTTTGCGGTAACACCATGTGTTTATCTACTTGCTACATGTAGGTAGATTTTGTTCTTTGAGAACTTGTCTACTTGCTATTTATTATACTGCCGCAGAGTAGATTATTCGGAATTCAGGAGACTTTAGGAGACTTCTCAGTTCTGAAAAGAACTGTCCTGCTTATAAACCTGGGCGGAAATCGGGCGGAAAAGGTAGGAAATCGGCCGGGACTACTACTTTTGCTTAGTGGATCGAGGGGACTTCTTGTTATTAACTTCACTGCCGCAGAGTGAGTTCTTAATTGGTCTCAACAATGATTACAGCTTGATTACATTTTGCAATAGGATTTCAATTGATCAGTCCATTAAGCTCCCCCTCTGAAGTCTGTATTATTATTATTTTTTTAATGAAGAGTCACGATAATGTACTACCCAAATGAATGACGCCGTAACTTCCCTTTACAAAAACAAATGCAATTCTGCATTTGAAGTTTGCCCTACCTGTTTGTCTGTCTGTGGTTGGCTCAGGAGCTCCGGGATGAAGTCCAGGCAGATGTGCATGGACGGGATACCAGCTACGGTGATTGGGAGCAGCTCGCTGGGATAACCCTAGCAAAGAATGATTCAACAACATTAATATCTCTTGTTTTTGTCTGGATGTCTTGTGGTTACTCCGTTTTAATTTCCAGAACTTACGGCCGGTACAAACTACAAGTGAATGTGAATGCGAAACTAATTTGGTTTTTGGAATTTGCACCCCGGGCATGCATACACTACAGCGAGAGAGAACAAACTAAAGTGTGGCGACTGGCAAAAATGTTGTTCACTTCTGTAGCACCAGTTTGTCCAACTCATGACAACCCAAAGTGCGACCTCAGGCAGTAGATATTACTGTGATTTGATTGGTTGTAGCTTTGAGAAGGTTAGCAGAAAGCTGACCATTTCTAAGCCAACTATGCTAAACCAATTAGTTTTCAAGTCTTGGGTATTTTGCTGCGAATTTCGCAGCATGCTCCAGAGCTCACAGCGAAGCATCTGTGAAAGCATGCATGTAAAACTTGCTACGCAGCCGCACATGCATGTGGCGTGTCGTGGCCAAGCTGTCTAGCACACAGGGTTCAAGCTCTGGTGTTTCTGATCAGCAGAGTGTGGGTTGAAGTCCCAGTCTCGACACCTGTGTCATTGAGCAAGACACTTAACCCTTTATTGCTTCGTACTTCGGATGGGATGTGAAGCCGTAGGTCTAGTGTGTTTTGTAATGCACGTAAAAGAACCCAGTTACACTTATCGCTAAGAGAAGTGGTTTGCCCTGGTGTGTTTGGCAGTGGCTGCCGAGTGTGCCACAGCACCTAGTAAACCCTTATAAGGTGCTACATAAATGAGTCTCGTAATTCGCAAACTTCAAAACCTGTCTAAAAGAGTTTTTCTCTTTGTTCTAGGGCCTTGAGCACCTTTTATTGGTGGATACGTGCACTACATTGTATATAAGACTCCAATATTATTATTATTATTATGAAGCATGAACCTGTTTTTGGAGCTCCCACAACATTTCTGATGCCAATTAAAGTTTGCATTTGGTTTAATTAAAATAGAAAATACTGCATTACACATTAATCTGCTAAGCAAAAGATTAGCAGGGAACCAGTTGCAAGCAATGTCCGTTACAATTTAGATTTTTGTTTTGGTTGGTAACCTTTCTGCAAAGCAACATTTTTCTGTGCTAAGTAACTTTGTGTATCGAGTAAATCTACGAGAATTGGTTTGAAGTTTGCAATCTGTTCATAAATCCTTAGTTCGAGTTACAACCGAGAAGAATTCTGTCAAAAACCTTAAATGGTGAAAAGGATACAATGAAAAAATCAGATTAAAAAGGCGATAATATCCTACCTGGAAGTGAATAAGCTTGGCAAGGTTAGGGTCGATAATGAACATCTGATGCAGCTGGGAACAGACTTGACATTGGACCTCACGCAGGGCACTGAGTTTGCTCTCCACTCTCTGAAAATATGACCAGCCAGATAAAACCACAAAGTCAGCATCATATTGTACACGTATGGACCGGCAATCACGTCGTCAGACAAGCTCAGTGGTCTGGCAAGTGAGAAACCTGCTCTCGAAAATGATGAAAGTTTGTGGGTTTGGTTTCAACTTGAGGTGCTTTGAAATTAAATAACGTCTGCTCAGAACTATAAGGTCACTAATTGCAATTTCATATTCGTAATGATCAAAAGGTCATTAAATTAAAAATGTGTATAATTTTTACAAAAATTAATCGAAATCAACAAATGATTGTTTCACCTAGAAAATGAATGATTCTTTTTGCCGAACAAATACTTTGAAGACCACTCTTGATAAATAACTTTCACTTATCAGGGGCTCTTAAATAAGCAAAAGCAATGCTATGAAACCCATACAAAATGCACTTTGACCTTATAGTTCAGAGCAGACAATAACACACATCAGTGAGGGGGGAAAGTTGTATATTATCACTGATACGAGAATTACTTAAGAAAAGTGAATTCTTATCGTCGTACCTTTTCATTCTCAAACGGAAGGCATATCTCCAGGAGCAGTTGCACAGCGGTGCTCTCCTGGGCTGAGATCAGAGCATTCTTCAGCTCTTCCCGCTCCGGCTTTGTCGGCAGTGGAGTCAGCCCCTGCTCTGGCCTCCTGATGATGCTGGGACTGGACTGTAGATGGGAGGTTAAGAAGGCCCTGGAGGCAGCCAGGTAGGCGGTCAGCATCTGCATGACAATGTCCAGTATTGGTGGACACCTGTTTGGAAAGAGGCAGAAGTCATGTCCGATCAAAATACTGACTGTTGAAGCGCCTTGAGCGTCACTGAGTGACAGATATGAGCGCTGTATAAGAAGTCACTATTATTATTATTATTAATATTATTTTAAATAGTGGAGCATCCAGCAGTCACACAAAAAATGCTCAGTGAACAGCTTAGGGAAAATTGTCCTAGACACAAGAACACCACGCCTGCATAGTGACAACTAGTCTTGGTGCAAGACGGTGTTGTTCATTATCACGCAACTATCGCGATCACGCAGCTATCGCGATTTAGCACACTCCGCGCCCTGCCGCACATATGACTATCGAACAATAGCGGATGCTGTTGGTAAACTTCCAGATTACCACCACACATCGCACTCTTGCTGACGGGTTCGCGGCTTCCAGAAGACGCCCTCTATCGGTGGAAGAGTTGCGACGTGTATAGTGTTGTTGAGTGCATGTAGGCCCTATGGTTTAATGGTTTTACTAACTCAACAAGAACGTCTTGCACCAAGACTAAGTGACAACAGGCCAGCTTGAATCCTATAATTAGCAGCGGGTACTGCAAAGAATTGAATTTATGTACATATAATTGTAAATTATTCAATTTTTATCAAAGATTTGTACACTATTCTTTTGCATGATGTAATGAATAATTCATCATTAAATAACTGAACTCACCTGAAGACTCTGAGGTCACATCTGAGTACAATGAGAGGATCCAGCGTTATGTCCTCCTCAGTGAACGCAACGACAGGCGTTGTACACACGAGGGCGTTCACGGTCATCACACGCACCCTGAGAAGAAATTGTTAGAAACGATGTAAAATTGGTTACCTCACATACGACTTTGAAGTAAACCACACAGAACATTTTCAGATGCGAAGCAGATAGAATTGCTCAACAAATTTCTGCTGTTAACATTGCTAATGTCTGGCGACATTTTTCTCTCAAGCAAGATTTGTCTACGCTTTGTAGACTAGACTCTACTTTCCGTACCTTCTGAGCATGACTGTGTTGAGCATCCGCCAGAGTTTAACGGCCAGTGAGACCACCTGACGAGGTACTCCCTCATCCAGTAGGCCTCGGAGGCAAGCCACGAGTACCTCGGCAAAGTCCATGAGGTGATGGGGCTCAAGATGGCAGAGGTATCGGAGTAGGATGAGGGATTCTGATGGGTCATCAAAAGCTTGTTTCAAGGCTGGACGAAGGAAAGACCACATTAATATAATTGATAATTGTTACAAACGATGATTGTCACTAACGAATGAGACTCTTTATTTTTATTTATTTATTGATTTATTTAGACAGGGTAGCCTTATCAGTAATACAACTGCTATCCTTAAGGGCCCTGTGTACAGGCAGTAAAATTTAAAAAAAAGGAAATAGAAAAATACAGAGCACTAAGAAAATCCATGAATAAAGACAAAAACAAGTGTAAAACAAAATCAAAAATCTTACAAGGTAAAACGAAAAAAGACACAAAAATGTTAAACACTTGTCCAAAGCAGGGTACATGAAAATTAAAACATGAGTCAAATATTTTTAAAAAGTCTATAAGCAATCACAAAGGATTACACCATCGCATATCAATTAATAATTCATTAAAAAGAGGCAAGTATAAAAAGCAAAGATAACTTTAAAATAAGCTCAAAACGGAAGCCAGTAACCGTCAAAAAACGGCAAATTGCAGGCTAACCTATACTCACAATTGGTTAATAATAAAAAGACAATGGACGAAAAATTCCCCCTCCCCCATCAGTATAGTAGGGCGAGGTAACAGATTATAAAAGATAAAATTTTACAAAATTGGACAAATAAATATAAATATAAAGAAAGAGCCAGATATGGTACAAACTTATAACAGAGATTTAAAATTTATGAGAGTGTTGACCTGTCTCTGAGCCGTGTTTAGCTTGTTCCATCCCAGGGTACCAAGATATTGAAAAGTGCGCTTACCTGCATTTGTCTTTGGAACACTGGGCAGGTATAATGACCCATTGAACTTGGAGCGAGTGTTAGTTGAGTGACTAGGCATTTTAAAGCGGGCTTTTAGATAAGCTGGACTCATATTATTAATACATTTGAAAACTTCACACATTCTGTGATATTCCCAATGAGAAGGTAGGGAAGACCAGGAAAGTGCCTGATGCAAGTCGATAACATGGGTCCTGGGATGAGCATTTAGGATAAGCCTGGCCAGACGGTTGTGAAGTTTAAGCAACTTGTCCGAATAACTTTGTGAGCAACTTGACCACACAACATCACAGTAGTCAAATAAAGGCAGAACCATAGCATTACTCAACATCTTAAATGTCGAACTAGGCAGACGGGGTTTGGCAGAACGTCTCAGGAAGCCCATTCTCTGAGAGATCTTCTTAGAAATGTGTAGTCAATGTGCTTTGCCCCAAGACAAGTGTTCATCTAGAATGATACCAAGATATTTATACTGTTTGACTCGTTCGACGGTCCCTCTGTTGTGTATTATCTGAAGTTGATCAAATATTGGGAGCCTAGGACGGGAGGCAAAGATCATGACCTTAGTTTTGCTAACATTGAGGGTAAGCTTATGACTAGTAAGCCATTGAGTCACTCACTCTTATAATAGATCTATAACCCCTGACGCAAATAGTTGGACGCAGAAATTTTAATTCAACATTTTCCTCCTCTGTTATTTCTTTCTATTCAGTACTTATACTTTGTAAAGTATGTTTTTAACACTTGAAAGTTGTTGATGTTTTTTCATTCTGAGTTTAGTGTTGTACTGTGTATTTTTTCTTTTTCTTTTCAATGTAGCCCCAAACTGCAATGGTGCAACTATTACTGTCTGACTTTTCAATATCATCCACTGTGGTTTTGAATGATAGATAAGCTATACCAGCAAGCAATATGATATCATGTAGTGAATGCATCTATACCATACAAAGTTAACTCTCTTACTGTCTGACCATTCAATACCATCCACTGTGATTTCCAATGATAGCAAATAAGCTATGCCAGCCTACAATATGATACATGTAGTGAATGTACAGAATACACAGTTAGTTCTGTGCACAGTTGTGCTGCCATACAAAACCCATGCAGTTGAATGGTTTCAAAGGGTTGGTCAACTCTCTAAGAAATGTTACCAAGAGTAGGATGGTTGATGAACAGAAAAATAGAGGAGTATCACATAAAGTTAGAACATCTGGAAGTGCTGTACCATTTTGTAGTCGTTGTGGTGAGCACTTGGCCACGCCTCTCTCCCCATCAGCCTCGCCCTTCTTCTTCCGCTTCTTGCCACCGCCCATCTCTTCTTCAGTCAGCTCCTCTCCCAGCCAGTCTTCCACGAGGCACAGATGAGGGTAGTGGGTGGCCAGGAGGCGCAGGAGGGAGGGGTACAGACCGGCGTAGGCTGGCTGCTGGCGTTGAGCCTCATGCAAGAGGTACTTGATGGGCATCTGAGAGGTCAGCTTGTTAGAGTAGGATTGGGGGCGTTGATTGTTCATCACTGCAGAGATGAGAGACAATGTTTATCAACTACATTGTATAATGACATCTTGAGACCCAGGATGGGCTTGAACCTAGAACCAGGGTAGGCTTGACAAAAACCAGGGTAGGCTTGACCCTCAAAACCAGGGTAGGCTTTACCTTAAAGCCAGTGTAGGCTTGACCCTCAAAATCAGAATAGGCTTGACCCTCAAAACCAGGATAGGACTTACCTTTAAAGCCAGGGCAGGCTTGACCCTCAAAACCAGTGTAGGCTTGACCCTCAAAACCAGAATCGTTTTGACCATCAAAACCAGGGTAGGCTTGACCTTTTAAGCTTGGGTAGAATTGGCTTTCAAAACCTTGTTAGAATTGACCTTTTAAACCCCAGTAGGTTTGACCTTTACAGCCAGAGCAGGCTTGATCTTTAAGGCCAGGGTAAGCATTGCATATTTACCTAGGATCTTCATGTTGCTCAGCACACAGTCCTCGTACAACAATAAGTAATATAACATCAACAGCTGGGCCGTCAATCCTGACTTCCCTTCCGTCCTCAAACCACCTTCCTCACACACCGATGCCCTCAGTAACGACACGTTGGATGTCTGGTACACAGATAGGATCTCCCTCTCTGTGAGTGGTTCGATCCGAAACTGCTGGGTGGACACTACCACCGAGGATACATAGGCTTCTAAGAGGGGTGGGAAGAGAGAGTGGAGGGGAGGGGCGCTGTGGCAGATCTGTTTAAAGATCCAGTCCTGGAATGATAATGGCAATTACATATATTCTGTCATCTTAATAGTGCTTTGACATTGTAATATCAATTCAATGTTATGTAATAGTTTCATTCAGGGCAAACGGACCAAAATGCTGATTTGTTACACTACCCTAGCCCTTTTCAGAGCCCCCAACTGAAATAAGGATTTCACGTACATAGTGTTACCCCAAACCTTCCTAAACTGGTTGATATTGGTAAAAGTCTTCTTCTTTTTTTAAGGAAGTTGCCACATAAAGAGAACAATGTAAAGCAAAACTTGACCTTTCATTTTTAAATTCAAATCTTGTCAAAGCAAACATTAACCATGTTTGCACAAATAAAAACTTGCCAGAAAGAAACTGTTTACCAGTCAAAATGTCTTGTGGTGTACTCTGTTCATGATTGGTTCCCAGCTCAGCTTTGCCAAGCGCATCAATCTATTGAGCACTTCTACTTAGCAGCTCTCTCTGAGATTGAGCCCCCCCCCCCCCTCCATCACCCTAAAATATTCCCCAAATCTAAGATGTATTCTTCTGTGTCTTGAAGATTGTATTGATCGTTTTACCTTGATTGGTACTTTGTGTTTTGCAAAGGCCTTGCTCTGCAGAAGATTGTACACACAGTGAATGGGTAGATAGCCCGAGATGGAGCCGCTTAGGTCAGGGGTCACGGCCACAGTGACGGCATGAGCAGTTACAACCTGCATGGAGAGTCAAAGTTATTCAGCTGAAATATCCGATGAAAAAGTTTAAATCCAGGGAAAATCAGACCAAGGGAAAAAGCAAGCAAATTTGTAATTTTTCCCAATTTTCATAAAGACTCTATTTATTGGAATGAGTGGGTCACAAAACTAAATTTGACCTTGGAGTGCCTCTTTAAGGCTTCTTGGGTGGGAAATTCAGAAATGAATGGTCTCTAAAACTACAGTATTTTTTTCTAATATCTGTGGACAGTGTACAATGAGTAACTGCTGAATTACCCATATGAAAATAAATAAGGTTGGGACGTTTAACCGTTTAATTAACCAGTTAACAGTAAACAAACTTTGAAATCCATTTCCAAATTTCCTTACTGTTTAAATGAAGCCGACAGTGAACAAAAAAGTGACTTTCCTTTTCTTGAAAATGTTGGCCCCAGACCATATCCAGGGAGAATGATTGACATCCCTTTTGTTGGTGGAACATTTCTAATCTGAATCCCCTACAAATATAATACATTATTTTCAATCCCCTACAGTTTGTTATAAATTTTTCTTTGTACACTGCTGCCCCACTGTGGTTTGTGATTTTGTGACTGTAAAGATTTGGTTAAAGTGTTGTATTTTTATTCCTTGAAAGTGTGTTGACATCTGCTCCTTTTACAGATGAGCTCACAGTGTCAATTGAAATCAGTAGAAGCTAACGGTTAAACGAAAGTCACAAATTCCATTGAATCGTTTAAGGAAATAAACGTAAATGCACAGCTCCATCAATAGAACTGATACCTGTTCTGTGAAGACCTCTTGCATGAACAGCAGCCTGACCCTGGCCAGTGAGTTGGGTCTGATCGGAATCTAGTAAGATAAACAAATATTACTGTTTAATAATCGTATTGTCCAAGATCCGCCAAAATTGTTTTTAAGAAGTTGTCTTAATAATATAGGTTTCCAGCCAATTTCAACAACAATTCATTAGTTTTAACACTTGGCTCATTCAATCTCATGTGAAAATAAATGCTCAGTTGAATCAGCATTCAACAGTCAAAAGTTAGTAATTCAATTTCACCAGTTTAGCATTCACTGGTCAAATAAGATCCATCAATTTCATTAGGCCGCAAGACTCATTCAATTTTGTAAGAGCCAGGAACAAGAGCTGGTCAACCATTCAATTTCATCAAGTGTTAATACATGTAGGTAGTAGAAAATCAACTTAAGAATGGTCAAAGTGTAGTCTTGGTGAAGTAGAATAACTGAAATTAATCTGAATGAGAAAAATGAAATCATGTGTGCGCAAAAAACAAAGTTAATTGCATTAAAACCTAACACGAAACCCAAGTTAGAGTGGATTAGGAGAAAATGCATGTTAATGAAATTGAAATTATTTTTGATAAAATTGGCCAGAAAAACATTTCAATAGAAATAATAAAAAACTTATAACACCCACATATCCACCCTTAGAGTGCTCAAGGAACATAAAAGAATACAATACAACATACCTACACAACTTAAACTTCTGTACAAGAGGAAAAAGTGTGTTAAAGTATGGGAGCATTTTGGGGGAACACCCTCTGCAACATGATCTAGCATGGTATATAGTCTAGCATATACAACTTTGTGCAGGAATTGTGCATTTGATGACACAAACATGAAAACTTGCAAATAGTTAACACATACATTAAGGCTACAAGGTCATTGCAGATTTGACCTTTGACAAATATGGACGCTATTTTCATCAAGCTGGGGAAAGAAAACATCAAACTTTTTGATGTAGAATATTTATTTATTCATTTATAAATACTGGAGAATAGAATACACATAAAATACGGCAATTTTGAAATAAATGTCTTTTGAAGACAAAGTGGAGGTTTTGCAATTATAGAACAAACTAGATAAGTTTGAATTTGAAAGCTCACTGATTACAAAGTTCATATCAGTACCAATTGATAACATTGTCATGTTTTTGACCGTAGCAGAGTCTTTCTTACAGTATAGAATATAAGACCTCAAAAAGCACTATTGCTTGTTTCAAATGCAGCAATTGTTATTAAAGCTCACAAAATATAAAATCAATTTAGTTTTGTTAATTAAAACGTGATTGACCACTGACTAGCAACGTACATGCGCAGTGGCGTACTCACGCAAACAACTCGTTTGGAAGTCTAGTCAACCATCGGCACGGTATTCAACACTTCCATGGCCTTCCTTAGCCTTTTTGCTATAGTGTCACTGGTCCCCTTCTGCGTTTTACACATAGCATGAAACAAGGCTATCGGGACTACGGAAGAAACCATGGTCCTGAGGCTGGTTCCAAATGGTCGACCACAGTAGTCAACCAATGGTTGACCAGTCTGGGCTCGAATCAAAATAGTCGACCTTTAGTTAACCATGGTGCGCACTCGAACTTGCTGTTAACTTGATGAAATGTTCAGTTTTGTTCGTTATCAAAAACTAGAGGTTCAGAATTAATGTAGTCTTCAAAATACCCATGATGCTCTATCCCTTTGAAGAAAATACATGCGTTACCTTCATTCCTAGCGTAGAGCAGACTAAATCAATGATAGCATGAACTTGATTGGAGTGGAAGTGACTAGCCATCAGTAACAGCATCTCACTGAACGACGCACTTATTCCGCTCTCCCTGTAACATGGGGGGAGAATAACAAAATTTGAATATCTGAGGTTGAACAAAGAAAGTTTGAAAATATTCCAGTGAAAAATGTGTTTGAATTTAGGCTGTCAGGGCTTGATTTTCACTCTGGACCCCAGGCCCGAGGCCAGTGGTTTTTAGTGTCGGGCCAGTAAACTCATGACCGGACTAGTCCGGCGGTCTTGTGTTTTCCAATTGAATAACAGTACCTCACTGATATCTTGAACAGAAACAAATACTGTTCAATTCTGTTGAGTAAAGAAGTATAATTAAAATACCCATAAAGAGAAATTATATATATCTTCTCTTACATGTCTTAGAGTGCTTGTTCAAATAAAAACAGTTAATGTATGTTAAACTGTTTCCTCATATTGATTCTGGTCTCATTAAAAATCTTCTAGTCCAGTAAAGATTAGGAGCTACCAGCCAGACAGTCTTATGAATTTTCCCCCCAAATTCGAGCCCAGGCTTTGTTCAACATTTCTATTCCTTGCTGTTCTTGTCCATACTGTTCCTGCATAAGATCTTATGTCATCCCTTCATCTTCTTCTTTGTCTGCCTCTTCTCCTTTTCCTTGTCCCTGGTTGTCACTCCACCAGTCTTGTTGTCCATCTGTTGTCTGTTCTTTGTGTGCAGTTTGTCCAGCCCATCTCCATTTAGTCTATTTTATTTTCCTTATGATGTCCGTCTTCAGTTCCTTATGTAAATTTCTGTACATGTGACACTGTCTCTGATTGAGAAGTGAAGCATTTGTCTTTCCATTGCTCTTTGTGTTGTACAAAGTTTGTGCTCTATCTGTTTTGTTAGTGTCTATGTTTCTGCCCCAAAGTTCATTGATAGTAGCACAACAGATCAAAGACCCATCTCCGAAGAGCCACCAATTGTATGTTCTTTGTACGCTAAGCATATATTTGGCTTGGGGCATTACCTTTCGAAGCGGGACCCTTCCTTGACCAGCCAGTTTAGCCATTGAATGACTACTGCTTCGTCGTCTTGGCTATGGAAAGAAAATAGTCAAACAAATAATAAATCAAATGAGATATTTCTGTGAAGTTTGATATTTTACTGTGGGGATAGACAACTTTATCTTTCAACAACCATTGCAAAGTAATTTGATATTAGTTTTGCCTTATACTAATCAATGAAGCAACTGCCTAAGTAGAAACAAATTGCTGAACAATTTGCTGCTAAACATAAATGAGCAGGATACCAGTCATATAGTGTACTTGTTACATTGATTTTGGCTGGTAACTTTAGTCTGGTATGCATAATTTTGTTATGCTTAGCTACTTTTCAAAGATAATTTCAAAATGATAACTTAACCATGCGTTGAGTGGAAACTAAACCAAACCAAACCTCAAAAATACCACACCCAAACCTCAAAAATTCCACACCCAAACCTCAAAAATACCACACCCAAACCTCAAAAATACCACACCCAAACCTCAAAAATACCACACCCAAACCTCAAAAATACCACACCCAAACCTCAAAAATACCACACCCAAACCTCAAAAATACCACACCCAAACCTCAAAAATACCACACCCAAACCTCAAAAATACCACACCCAAACCTCAAAAATACCACACCCAAATTAAAAAACTTGTGTTTGATTACTTGAAATGTCTGATGAGGGATGGGCAGGCAATCAGCATGCACAGCCCAAGACAGATGAACCTGATGCCGGATGGAGTAGACGGAGGGTGGCTGCTCAGTAGACGTAACAGCTGCTGAGCCTCCTCATCGCTGAACCTGGTGCAAAAGATCATCAGAAGATATTATTACTAGTAAACGTGCAGGTACAACCATGTGTAAATCTATTATGGGAGGAGTGCTGGCTCTGAGAAGAGCCGGTGTGGTCTTGACGTTTACTCTGCTCGTCTGCAGGTCTTGGCCTTGGTACCCCGTCAAAACTTTCCCATAGACTTTGGTACGGCCTGACATAACTAACAAGATTTAGAAATCCCTGCAACAGTTCAAGAGTTGAAAGGGCAGAGTGCACCTTTAACCTAAGTTCCAGCGTAGAGACCATGTTACCTTTGTTTACAGAAATGGTGACCTTGTACATTCTAATGCATTTCCTGACGGGCAAGATACTACACAGGCCATAAGGGAAAATTTACATTTTGTGTCATAATTTTCACATCAATTCAATAGTTACAAAAGCAACTGCTGTACAGCTTTCCCCCCTTTCTTCATATCAAAAGTTGAGAAAAACAGACAGTGCAATCTCCATAAAACCAAGATTTATTGTTTTTTCCATTGAGCTGCGTACAAACTGTGCCTGCAGGAAGTCCAGGCTCTGGGGCTCTTTTGTAAACATGTGATGTCACAGTTCACATGGTCTATAACAAACTCACTTGAGACCGGCAATTCCTTTCAACGAACAGTACAGTCTCATCACAGCACTGGCCTGTACCACTTGTCTCTCGGGGAGGTTACCGTGAAACTCTTCGGAGGGGCAGAGGGCTGTGAGCTGGTCGAGAAGGTGTGATCGAAGCGCATGGAGAATGGAAGAGGTCGACTCCCCTTTGTTCTGTAACCACAAAAGTTACAAAAATAACACACTTAAGAAATTGACCTGATTCTGAACGTTTTAATTTAGTATGGATTTGTTTAACACCATAACAAACAACCCGTTTTTCTCAATAAAACCTTTTACAATACATGAATTTGTGCAAAGTAAGAGAGTTGACTGAGTACAGTGTAAATGAATTCACCACATGATATCGTATTGCAGACTGACATAGTGCAATAAGTGCATCTATCATTCAAAACCACAGGGTGATGTTGAATGGTCAGACAGAAGATGAATAATGGAATAATTTGAAGGCCTGACGCAGCGTGACTGAAACTGCCAGAACAGATCTGGGTCCAATTTCATTAAGCTGCTCAAGAACACAAATTATGCTGACCAGAATAAGGTTACCAGCCAAAATACCATTCCACATGTGTCATCTGTGACTGGTATCAAGCTCGTTTATGCTCAGCAGAAAATTGTTAAGCACTAATTGCCGCTAAGCAGCTCTATGAAATCGAACCTTGTTTAACAATTTCAATACTATGAGAAAGTTTTTACTGATTTGTTATATACACAATGAACAATTTATGAACAATTTATGAACAATTTATGAACAATTGAAGTTTTGTTTTTGCATATTGGGCATGGGGGTCGAAAATAATTTGCTAAAAAAAGATATTTCTAGAGAATCTAAAAACCAAGAAAGTTTGCACACAAACATACCTTCTGCCCGTTGCGGACAAAGTGGGCAAACCAGTTGCGGACAGCAGAGCTGCTGCCAAGAAGCAGGCCACTGACAAATCCGATGACCTCACTCAGTCTGCTGTCTGATTGGTTGGTTGTGCTGTGGTCCAAGGAGAGCGCCACGGCAAGGCCCGGCAACTTACACTGTGCTACCTGCAAGTGAGCAACAAACGTTTGTTTCAGTTGAAATTCACTTTTTCCCATTACTCTCTGAAGGAGAGTGACAATGCACAATGGATGTTGCTTCTTCCAATTATCGTAAACTTCTACCTAAAATTGTTAACTCCCTTCCCGTATACCTGAGAAATGAAATTATCAGTGAATCTAGGAAGCTTTTCCTTAGCAATCTTAAAGAGTTTTATTTTGACAAGTATAAAAGTTGTTTATGCACTAACTTATCATGGCACTCATGTTCTAAACAGCAGGGCATTAATATTCCATTTTTCTTCATCTTATTTTAGTTCCTATTAATAGTTGACCTAGGGATAGTATATTATCTTTATTGGTTTCATGCATTTTCACATACACCTAGTAGTTATGATACAATGAACCAATCGCAGTCTGGGTGCTCCACTACAGGAGGGTTATACCTCCTTTGGATGTTACCTCCATTTGTACCTCCATTTGTACCTCCATCCATATTCATTAACAATTATAACTTTTGTTATGTATTGTATTTTCAAGTTTGTTGTGCAGATGGAAATAAACCAAACAAACAAACAAACAAACAAACAAACAATGTCAAACAACGTTCTCTTATGAGTCAATGGGTAAAGGGAATTTAATGAAATCAGGAGTCGTCCTACGATAAAAAAGGAAGGTTTATCTTGCTTTTTCATGCTAAGATAAAATGAAATAATAATAATACTAATAGTACATACTGTGAGAGCTCTGATGGTCAGTGCTTGGCTGGGATTCATGGTAGCGAGCATCCTCAGTGTCTGAGTTCTGCGTCGGCCGCCGTAACTTTCCTCATCCTGACGCTCACCATTCACAATCAAACGTCTGCAAACTAGGTAAGATCATAGCAGGCTTTTCACATTTTACCAAACAAAAATCTTATCCAGGCCGTTGGTGCAGATTTTACAAAGAGTTAAGATTGATTTTTGACTGCGAATCAATCTTAATTGCTTATTATGCAAAGTGTGATGTCACAATATAAATCACAATGGTGATATTGACAACTCATCTTGAGATGAATCTTAGTACTTAGTGAAATTGAACCCAGGTGTTAGTAATTACTAACAAATTACTGTTTGAGACTGGCATCGGTGTCCGGCCTACCTTTGGCCACATTAATTAAATGTTTCTCAGTCATTACCCAAAACAGTCCCAAATACAATGAGACGGCCGAAACAACCATTTTAGCACCATTTTACTTTTATCAACTTAACCTCACAAACTCTTGGTAAAATTTTCCAAGTTGACCATCAATTCATAACCATTTAACAGCACAGGATTGATACATGGGTGTACATACATGTAACCATCGTTGTGTAGATGCATTAAACCACACCTCACAACAACTGACAAAGTTTTACCATCATTCAAAACCACAGTAAATGATATTAAATGGTCAGGTAGTAGGAGAATTAAAACATTATATTTGGTTCTACGGATAATCCAGGCCTGATAAAAAGAAACAATGAGAAGAAAGGGCAGGGCACCAAGATTATTTGGCCTTAGTAAAGAGCACCTCTATGAGGAAATTGTAATTTTTTATTGGAACATTTCAAAGGGCACCAAGGCAATGACTGGGGGCAACGAAGGCAATTGCCTCAGTGAAATATCAGGCATGTGTTTACCTTGGAAGAAGCTGTCAGGAACATTGGCGACGAGTCTGCAGAGTAAGGTTGGGCCATATTGAACCCGCAGGACTGCTTCTGCCATCTTCTCTATCGACAACAATGAGGGCAGTTCTGGACAAAACACAATTGGTATCTAAAGTCAAGATTGTTTTTGTAACTCCCTATCTTGTTCAGCTAAGTGTTTGGACATGGACAACATTGGTCAGTGTTAACGACCAGTAGCTGCACTTTGTGAGACCCAACAAATGAAACAACAAACCTGGGAAAGTTTAAGCTCAATATGTCATTAGAGTTGAGATAAAATATGTTAAATATTCCCTTGCTTTCAATGTTCTCACTGTTATCAAACATTGTGTTTTGGTCTCACAAGATCAAAACTGATTGTTTTACCCATTTCTCAAAAGCTAACAGCATTTCAGGCAAAATTATTTCAAGGGAAGTTTTTTACAATGACCATCTTAATATCTCTTTAAGTTTTGTGCAAATTGGTGAACAATTATATTGAATGGTCAGAAAGTAGGAGGGTTGACTGTGTACAGTGTAGATGCATTCACCACATGATATCATATTGCACATTGGCATAATGCATCTATCCCTAAAAACCACAGTGGATGATATTGATTGGTCAGACAGTAGGAGGGTTGACTGTGTGCAGTGTAGATGCATTCTCTACATAATACCATTTTGCAGGCTGGCATAGTTAATCCGTCGTTCAAAACCACAGTGGATGATATTGATTGATCAGAGAGTAGGAGGGTTAATACCTGCTTGTGCAATGCACAGGACATCGGACACTTCTTCAAGGTAAACTTCACTCTCAAATAACTCGCACGGCCGTCTCACGAAATCAGTTGTGTCTTTAATCTGCGAGAAGGATAAGAACATTTAGTATTGAATGACGTTATCAATCTTGTACGGCAATGTGTAATCAATGGTTGGAATGTCTTTATGTAAAAAGACAAATGCCTTGTTGCTTTGTCGCAAGTATCTGATATTAACCCTATTTACACCAGAGTTGTAGGACTCGAGTCCAGGACTTGGATTCGAGTCCGTCTTGAGGCACAATTTTGGTCACTCGGACTTGACACAGGTGACTCGACTACATCTCTGATTAACACTATCCCCTAATAGTGTTGTTGACTAGAAACCCTAAAAAATCCTCCACTCAATGGTTAATAATAATACTTATAAGAATAATGAGTATTTATAAAGTGGTTTTACAAGAGAGATCAAAGCGCTGAACATTAATAGAGAAATAACTAGGGTGTTGTGAATAAGAACTGTTTAACATGATGCTGATGGGAATGGTGTTCCAAAGTTTTTGAGAAAGACCTATCACCGAGCGATTTGGAATCGTAAGAAGAAGTTTGTCTGTAGAAGATCTGAGTCCCGCCCTGCCCGGTTGATACAAAGTGAGAAGATCACACAAGTACTGAGGAGCAATACCATGCATGCACTTGTAGGCCTATACCATCAAGAGGACTTTAAATGAAACACGCTGCTCTAGTTTGAGCTTATAAGTAGGTCAAATCTTGCGGCAGTTTGCGGCCACTATGGACATTTTGGTACAAGCCCCTTGCAGCCGCTAATAGTCTCTAAAGCGTTAATGAGGATGTGCTTATTGAACCATCACATTCATTCATAAACAAGACACAACTTGAATGATTAAAATTCAAACATCAGTGAGGATTGAGGTTTGAGCGCAGAGTCTCTCACCTGACTTGAGATGAAGAGGAGCTCACTGATGAGTAGACGCAGTCTCCGAGCTGGGTCACTCCGTTCAAACTCCAGAGCGAGGCCATGTTGTATGTTGGCGGTCAACAGATTCTCAGACTCACCAAGCTTTTGTCTAAATGTTCGAAATAGAAAAAGAAAAAGACTAAATAGCAGGGTTTGTATTGGAGGATTGCACTACTGTTACGAATAGTACTATTGTGTAATAAATATTGTCTGTTTAAATAATCTCATTTTACTGGTCAGGTTGCAATGATCACAACCGTACAATCAAGACCTAACAGGGCCAGGGTTACAAATTATAGGCCCCCATCACCCATCATAAATTTTTGTAAACTTAGGCCTTACTTTGTTGTTATTGTTCTTCCTCCTCCTACACCCTTTTCTGTTTGGAACTTTTGTTGTCCCCAAATTTAGTGTGACACTTTTAGCTGAAGAGTAATTCTTTATTTATTTATTCTGATTTTGAAGACAAGGACTTTCAGAAAAGCAAACTTAATCACTATACTAAACAAAAACCCCGATGGAGAGAAGACAAGGAAGAAAGTTCCCATTTTAGATTTAAGAAAAAAAAGATAAAAATAATTGTTCTATGTTCCATGCAATCAGGTAGAGACTGAACACCCTACATAGCGCCCCTAGTAGCAGGATTCGAACCAGGTCCTTTAGAAGTGGAAAGCGAGGAAAGATACCACTACACCAAAATTCTTTCTATCTGGCAGGTAATTTGCATTTACCAAAAAATAAAAAGAAATAAAAACACAAAAGATAACGAAATAAAAAGCGCAATGTTTTGGCTGTAATATGATGAGCTAGGGCTAGTCTGACTGAGTTACTGGACCCATCATGTTTTTATTATTATTACTATTTATTTATTGATTGATTTATTTATTTTATTTTTTTGGGGGGGGTCCAGTAACTCGGGACTAGGCTTCGGCCAAGATTTAGTGAGTATAGCAATACTATAGTACAAACAGGATAGGTACAGTCGTTTGACCAGTTCTGGATCACTTTTTGAATTCACGTTGTTTTTTGTTGCAATCTCTTTGACATCTTAAACAAAAAAGTTGATCAGTTTACCTAAACATGTCATAAAACTCACCAAGTATCCACTGACAAAAAAAGATTAGTACTTTTGAAGAGGCTTTGAGAAAAGTATCGTCAGCTGTTTGACCAGTTCAGGATCAGTTGATTCTATTCTGAATCAGTAGCGTGCCCTTTATTGCAAACCCATACTCCCATTCATAAAACTGTCTCTCAAGGACACGAAACTTCAGAAGTGTGTTGGCATGGACTTGGACTTCCCCATCTTAAGTGAATGTCATGGAAGTGTCTTCAACAGCAGCGCAAAAACCCAGCGACAAAAACACAAAACAACAGCAAAGGAGAATGTAAAAGTGAAGCGCATCTAAAAGCATTATTGACCCCTCCAAGTTTGATTTTTCTCAAAAAAAATCTACAAGAATTTGTTGAAGTAATGTATCTCAAAAGCAATAGATAAACTTTCTACTGCAGCAGTAAGATTTTACCTCACTTAGTAAGTTAGTGCGGCACCATTTGATGCAATGAGATGTTGAGTGATCCCGAACTGGTCAAGAGTACAATGCCCCCCCCCCAAAGACGATTTGGGTATTTTTGTCTTCTCAAAAAAAACAAGACGACTGCTCAGTATTTACAGGAAACATTTGTTACACATTCTTAACATTTTACATAAAGGTTTTTTGCCCTGGCGTTCCAATTCTGATGGTGAGAAGTTTTAACAGCGTTTTTCAACCAACATTTTAAAACAAAATAATGATCAATTTCGCAGACAAACTTCAGGAAAATGGCCATAATTTATTTGCCAATGATGTTTGGCACCCTATTTTGGGTTTGTTGGTTAAATGGATGTTATTCTTCACAAGTGTATCAACAAAAATTGGTAATGTGAGAAGTAATGTAATGATTTGGTTATTGCAAAGTTGAAGTGATCCCGAACTGGTCAATGATCCCGAACTGGTCAAATGACTGTACAATATACTACTACTGTACTAGACCCAGTAACTGGGGCGCTGTACTCCTTTTTAATATGTTTATGACCGAAGATGTCAACAACAAAAATTAAGTACGAGCGACCCAGTTACTGGTCTAGACTAGATCATGGAGGTAGATTCTACTTCCATGACCATTTTGTATTTTATTATTAAATTATTTTATGTGGCTGGTGGTTCTTCACCTCATCTGAAGTTCTTTCCTTGCATCCTGCTCCAGCGCGTTGAAGTCCACGGAGAGCAACGCCACGATGGAGTTGACCACCTCAAGGCCAGAAAGCACCCGTAAAATCTGCTTCCTTCCCTCCACCCACGACTGGCTCACGTCCAGTGGAGCACACAGGGACATGCGGACTAAACACGGCAGCAGAGCTCGTATACTCGACTCGTCCATGTTGGCGATCCTCTCGATGTCCACATTCTGGATGGCCTCAAAGGCTTCGGAGCTCAGCTCGAACCTTTGGCTCATCGTTTTTATTGAAATATTGTTTCTCACTATCAACAAAATGTCGAAAAATTAGCACTTTCTTACCACAACAAATCTCAGCGATCCATCAAGAACTCGGCGGCCAACTAGTTTGCAACACCGCCCTCTCTAGTCAGTCTGGGCAAATTGGTCTGGGTCATCAGCTAGTAGCACACAAAAGTACACACACACACACACACTAGTCGGAAGTCAAAGAAAGTTGAAATGGCGATGGCGACCACCACCACCACTGCAACAGCAGGTAAATCTGTCAATTTTCATAGCTTTTAAGTATTTTCCAATTCTTGTAAAAAAAAATTGTCATATTTATAGATAATTTGTTTTATTTGTACAATTTATTCTGCAAAATTTCTACAATTTCGTCGTTATTTACGATGAATAAAATTAGAAACCTCAAATTTATCCAGACTAGTAGTAGTACTACTACTAGTAGTAGTAGCATGATGATTTATGAATGATCGCGCATTCGCGCATGTATGTACGGGCCGGTGTAAAGTGTAGCGCTCGGGGTTTGCGCAATTTGTAGATTGCGTTATAAAATCTGAATATAGCGTGCTCAATCTCAAGATTTTTTTATGGGACTTTTTTGAAGTGTATGACAAAAATTGTAAAAATTTGGTATGTGCTTTCATGGCTTAACTATGCGCTTTTTACTTGGTAAACAACTTAATTTTGGACCTTACGATTGTTGTCAGGAAGGATGGAGGTTTACGATTATCACAACAGTAAAAATATTGCCATGATGATGTATTGCCCACATAAAATTTATAAACAGGGGAAGTGTTACTCCTAGTCTTAGAACTATGACTATGAGGTTCATCCGCTAGTAGTTGCGATAATCGTAAACCTCCTTTGCCCGTCGGGAAAGGAGGGTTACGATTATCGCAACTAATCCGCTAGACGATAGTGGAATGAACCTCATAGTTCTAGGAGTAGGGAAGTGTCACCTATTTCTCTACTCCTAGAAACTACGAGGTTCGTTTTGCTATCGTTTGTCAACATTCAAAACATCTGATGACATTATTCTGAGACAAATGGGTCTCTACATTTTTGTACGGGGTTGTTTTGGTTCATTCCTGACTTTCAATAATGTTTGTTCAAAATGGCTTTGAATTTGACCTTTTGACTTGTGGACGAAAAATTCCTCCTTGGAATGTAAAGATCTGTTAGTTGTTGAAATTCAATGGCGTAATGTTTCAGATTTCGCTCTGTAAAAGCCATTTGTGAACCAAAACATCCCTGAACAAAAATGTAGAGACTCATTTGTCTCGACAGAATGATGTCATCAGATGTTTCGAATGTTGACAAACTTTGCACTGGGCGGGTATTGATTACAATGGCAATTTACACCATTTTAATGTGGGGTTTAAGACTTTTAATTTTTTCCCCAATGACATGAGGACTCTATCTATTGGAAAATGAGTACATCACAAAAATTGAATTTGTCATTTCCCTTCCTCTTAGTGTTTTTTCAAATAAAAACAGAAAAACAGTTTATTTTTTTAATTTTGATTCAAGTCTAAAATTGTTGAACAACAAGTTCTGTGGTCTTGTGGATTTTCCACCCGATTCGTGCCCTGCTTGGCACACTCGGTGGTCTTGGTGTGGGGGGGGGGGGGAGGTCATGGGTTCAAATCCCACCTTAATAGTACCCCTGTAAACCTTTTAACATTAATTCAATTTTGTTTTCTTTTTGACTAGATGGTCAGGATCCTGAGAAGGTTCGTTTCCAGGTAGAGCTGGAGTTCGTACAATGTCTTGCCAATCCACACTACTTGAACTGTAAGTAACTTTTGAAGCCCAGTAGGCTTGGTCATCAAGTCCAGGGCTCTATTAAGCACTAAGATTCATCTTATATGTTGAGTTATCAGTAATTTGCCATAGTGATTTGCATTGTGACTTAACACTTTGCTTAGCAATTAAGATTGATTCGCTGTTAAGATCAATCTTAGCTCTTTGTGGAATTGAGCCCTGCAACATCTTTGAGTGACTGGCCCAACTTGAGTCAACTCAAGTCAGTCAGGATGTGCCTAATTGGTTTGTACTGTGACTGAAGTTGGGAAAAACACAGGCCCGAGGCCAGTGGTTTTAGTGTCCGGCCAGTAAACTAATGACTGCTCGAGTCCAGTCGTCTTGTCTTTTTCATTTGTAAATAATATTACCTCAATGTGTAATATCTATATTACCTCAATGTGTAATAACGGAAATAATTTTTTTCAACTTTTGACATTGAGTCTGATTGATAAATACCTTTCAATTCAATTGAGGAATGAAGTACATACGCTTTTAATACCCAAAAAGACAGATGAGCTAAATCTTCTCTCACATGTCTTAGTGCTTGACTGTTAAAATAGAAACAGTTAAATGCATGCTGTCAGGACTGGGACAGTTTTTTTCTCATTTTGATTCTGGCCTTGTACAAAATGTTCTGGTCCAATAAAAGTTGTTGAACTTCAAGCCCTCTGGTCTTACGTAGATTTTTCTCCCAAATTCGAGGCCTGAACAGCCTATTGACTCAATTCACCTGAAGTCATTACTGCAAAAATTGTTTCAGGCCTTGAGCTTCTTTTGAAGGGGCACAGCAAATTTTCCTCTGGCACTCAATGAGGAAAATTTGAATTTGTATTTGAGCTTTCCAAAAGGCACCACAGCGAAAGCACAGGGCACCATGGCAATTGCTGAGGATGCTGTAACGACGGAATTTAACTGCAATACATTAAAGGGCCTATGAAATAGATTTTTTTAATGCTGGAAACAATAAAGTATGCCTATTACAACATATATTTGATTTTTTTTTTTTTTTCACAAGCCATTTTACACCATTAAAAAAATCATTTCGAAATTTAGGGGGGCCGCAGCGCCCCACCCATACCTCCTCATTAACATAAAATCCGTGACGTAAACAAAGGCAATTCAGCAGAACGACTTGTCATACGTAACGTCATGTGTGTGTGGCCACCCGACCGCACCGCCGAGCGAACACACGGAAGGAAAACGTTCAAAACAGTTTGTCTCTCTCTTTTGGGGGTCTTGTTACGTCGATTTTAAGAAATGCCATCAAGGTGTGTTGCTGCTGGGTGTAGCAACACCACTAAAAATGGAGTTAGTGTCCATAAATTTCCAGCGGACCCAAAATTCAGACGGATATGGACGGCAAATGTGAAGCTGACCAGGGCCAAGTGGTCTGGACGGAGCGAGCAGCCTATGCTCTGCAGTGCCCACTTTGAGTCAAGTTGTTTTGAACGTGGCCTTCACAACCAGTTTGGCATAAAGTACAAGGCTATGCTGTTGCCAGATGCCGCGCCAACAATTTTTCCAGTAAGCAAGAAGGCTGGAGAAAAGGAGAAACGACCGGAGAAAAGGAGAGGTGCTTTTTGGAAGCGAGAAAAACTCAGGGTAAGTAATTTTGGCTGTATGGAAACCACCCGTGCGTGCACACAATTCACAATACCCCTCAACACCGCAGTCATGTTCTACAAACATATCGTCCTTTTTCGCATTATTGTTGACGACATCATATCTGATCTTATATTCTAATATATACATGTAATTTTATAGAATGTATCAAAAGTCCCCTGACTGAACACGTACTTGTTCCACTTATATTCCACCCCCCAAATATGGTTGCGTTATTGTCCATCGGTGGAGGCTTGCGCTTCGTTTCACGGTACCCTGTGACCGGCCGGGTCGACTGTGATCAACGTGTACGGTACACACATTTCTTTCTGGTTCTGAGGTAAAGGAAGGGGAATCCTCACCTAATCCGGACATTATTTTCTTTGTTTTTGCGATTTATTCCAGTGGAGTATCAACGTACGCCTTGACGATCGACTCGACTCGGCTGTATACTTAAACTGCGCGCGCCTGGGCACCAGACCACGACTGAGATCTCGATCTGGGAGCCGCTGCCTTTGTGTACGTCACGAACAGCGCCCTCTTGTGGCGTCTAAAATACGAAAGTTTCGGGGGGGGTATTTTTTTTATTGAATTAAAATACAAAAATGCACTCCAGACACTAAACAGTTTTTAAAAATAATTTCTTTTCATATGAACTAATTTAGTAAAGCTATAAAAAACACACACAAAAAATACCACTTCATAGGCCCTTTAAACACAATAACCACTGCTTGTGACTATTTTGACGATTCCTTTGCTCATGTACATTTAGGGGCCGTTCACAATTATCAACATTTTCACGAGCGTACAAACCGTACGCTGGGGGGGAGGGGGTTAATGCCCGCCGTACGTTATTTTTTATTTTTTTAAATGTCGATCCGTTTTCTTGCCCGTCGCCACAGCCGACATTGCTCACATCCCATCCACGCCGCAACCGATGTCGAGCGAGCACTGGCCGAGACGGTCGCGCCCCGAGCCAGGCCCCGCATTGCATCCCATGAACGTATTTTTTTGTGTACAGCATGCGCGGCATTGTATAGTCCTACACACGTACATGTACATGAACCAAACATGTCAAACCGCGAGTGCAAATTATTGCGCAATTCCCCTTCCGTTCCCTAGCTCACAGGCATGTGAGCGGGTCACAGAAAAAACACGGAAAACTTTAGCAAGTGAAATCCGTGTCCGGATTTTGGGCCAGCGCTACAGTCAGAATAACAGGCTTTGTACTGCAGCGTAGACAAAACATTAACAGAAATATATAGGTCACAATTCTTACTTGGTAACAATGTGTTGTTCGTCCTCATTTTCAATATGTTTTTGTGACATTCCTTAGAAATATGTTCCACAATTAAAACAAGCGCGATGCGTTCATCACAGACGTGAAAGACCGTGTGCGCCTACATGTAGTCTTGGCTCAGGGTGTTGGCTTTTTAATACAGTTTTTAGTACAGCGCCCTCTCTTGGTGGAACTGGATGACGACATGGGTAAGTTTAATGTGACATCGTGCTTAATGAAAAATGAACAACAACGGCTTTAATCAAAGACTAACGCGGAGTGATTTCCACGGCGGAGACGAGAAAAACGCGGAGCCCGCAAGAAAAACGCGGAATGGGAAAATAAAAAACGTGGAGGTCTCACATGCCTGCTAGCTACTTGTAGCATACACACGCAATTGCATATCAGTGCGCATTTTCAACCGGTGTTGTTCAACCATGTAGACTTGTGTGAAAAAAAATCAACATTTTTTTCGTACACTTTTAGGGGGAGGGGGGGGGCTTGAAAAAGTGTACGGTTTGTACGCTCGTGAAAATGTTGATAATTGTGAACTCTTAATACTCTTAATACTCTTTGCTTATCGCCTTTCCAGTGCATCACAATACACAATCCATGTATACATCATTTCTGAACATGTAGTTCGTGTCAATCTAAATGTTCAGTTCTCAGTACTATACAGGTCTGTGAAAGACATGAGCTGTACGTTATAATATTAAATGAGGTGAAACAGTTAACAGGAATACAAGGTTCGACAAAAAAGTACAAAACCAAAATGGCTCTTACACAGTTAATTCCACCAAAGATTCACTCCGCAAGCAGTAGGGATCTTCTCTGTCCCTTCCTTGAAATCCAATCAAGTTTGCACACAAACAAGTCTCTGTTTTGAAACGAAATTCAAGTTTTCTGATCAAGCTTTGATTCAGCAATGCTCGCATCTATCTCGCTTCTCCTGCCGCATGCCCGCCCACTAGCGGTCGAGACAAACTTAACTAACAGTAACAGATGCTGTTGGTTATTTCAAGGCATGTTGTTTGTTGCACCGTGTCAGGAGTCATATATTACTGTATAGTGAGCATTTAAGGAGACATTCACATGTTTACATCAGGGGTCGAAATTAAACTACAGTGCTCACTAGCCGGCAGGGACAGTGGAAATAAAAAGTTACTGGCCCGCCAGACAATCTGGTGGCCCAACACCATTTTGTATTTTTAAATCAGCAATGCGGGGGTTAGTGCACATGTACATAAGGGGGAAAACATTTTTGGGGTCCTGCCTTTTTGAAAAAAGGAAGGATTTTTTTGTTTTTTTAATGTTCGCCCTACTTTTTTTTCAAGACAACCGTCCAGGCTTTTTTAAAAGATGGTTGCCAGCCTCTTTTCCTGTGTGCTTTTTCGGTGTGCTAAATTAAAAAAATACGATCCTAATTATTTTATATAAAAATAATTTTTAAAAACCAGAGATCGTCAAAATGGCGCCCTTTATATGACGACATCGGACGTGGAAGCAAAAACATTTGAGATAATCCTTTTCTTAAATTTTTTTTTTATTAACCCCTGGGCCCCGACACTATCTAAGGAGAATGATTGACATCCATTTCGGTCAAAACAACCTTACTGTAAAGCTAATTCAAAACCTACCATTTGTTATACATTTTGCTTTGTGCGCCGCGCCAAAAGAGAGATATGCCGCACAGTGTGGGGTTTTAGAAAGCTGGATATGCGTTGGTGATCGGACACGTGCACAAACTTTTCAAAACGCTAAAAAAAAAGCTTTAAAAAGAATGCGTTTTTGGACGATCTTATCCCCTAATTTCTGCCCTAAATAGTACCTCTTCCATCAACAACCATTTTCATGGATTTGTGATTAGAGGATCCGTTGTTTAGAACTTCGTTTGCAATAAAATCATCGAGATTCAACGATCGGTCGACAACGCACATTGCAAATTCAATGAACAAATTCAATGAACTTTGCCCCGCCTCGCCCTCTATCGGCAAAAGTTGTCAATGTTTGAATATCCTTCATCCAAGGCTGTATATTGTACCAATCTGCAGGCGTGCGGCACCACTATGCGGCACCACTGTGCGGCAATTCTTTACTCGGCTCGAACGTGTACTGCGTTGGAGTCTAGCCAAACTCTCTTGCAGTCTTATAAATATGGTAATTATCAACGGCCATCAACGGCCAATCACAGCGTGCGGAATATTGATTAGCTTGGACTTTGGACCTCGCTGTTGTTGCGTGTCATGCACTATGCATGGACTACCGGTCTGCTGGTGTGGTGTGGTGGATGGGCCACCGAAAGTTGTGGGGCCCGGGCCGATGCACGCGCAGCAGATACTCGGCAGTCAGAAAAAAAACATGTGGTTGTGTGCATCATGTTTTGAAATGAACGTCGCTATTCCAATTTGCGGTTTGGAAGTCAGGCTTGGCTTGTTGTCGGCTACTCGTTTGATTGTGTTTAGTGCAGGCCGCTAAAAATAGTTTGTTTGTATTTTTGGGCGGGGCGGCCAATTATCTAATTTTTAGCAGGGCGGCATTAAACGGACTTTTCTCACTGTCCCACCGGGCTATCGTTTTTGGGGTAATCGGTGGCCCGGAGATAATTTCACTGGTCACGGGCCAGCGGGCCAGCGGTAATTTCGACCCCTGTACATGTTCACCATATGTTTGCATGCAATTTGACTCCCAACGGACCATTATTTAATTTATGTGGCTAATCCCCCCTCCCCCCCCGCCCCAATAAAAAATAATAATAATAAATAATCTCCTAAATCTGACTAACATTCCAAAGTGATCTTCCAGATTTGTGACCAAACTGTTTTCTTCTGTTTACAGTCATCGCCCAAAGGGGATATTTCAAAGACAGCAAGTTCATCAACTACCTGAAATATCTACAGTACTGGACAGAACCTCAATACGCAAAATACCTCAAGTAAGTTCAGAGCTGTGCGGCATTGCAGGCTTTGATTAGCGGATTGTGATCTTTGTCACATAAACAAAGCAAATAAACTACATCAGTAAATACTTTCGGACGCCCAAGATTGTTTAATTTTTTATTTTTTTTTTAAGGGTTATTGTTTTTCGCATTCCTCGGACAGATTAAGGAGTGTGGTGAAGAGCGATTGTACTTACTCTCTTTAGAAATGAAGGTCTGATATTTGTACTATATTTTTGATATAAAAAATGTATTTTTGAAATTAAGAAATAGTTATGGTCTTCTAAATATTTTCTGGTCTACTGAAAGTTCTGAGCTACAATCCTTTCGACTTTTTGATATTATCACGAAATACAAGTCCTGGCTAAGTGTTTCTGTGATTTTAATCAACAGATACCCTCAATGTCTTCATTTCCTGGAGCTTCTCCAGTACGAACATTTCCGTAAGGAGCTGGCCAATGCACAGTGTGCCCAGTTCATAGACGACCAACAGCTCCTGCACTGGCAGCACTACACAAGGAAACGGATGAGGCTGCAGCAGGCCGCCGCTGAACAGTTCCAACAACAGCAGCAGCAGCAGAAGCAACAACATATGCAGCAGCCACGGCAGCAACAGCAACAACACCAGCAGCAACAGCAGCAGCAGGATCAGAAACCTCTGCAGCCTGTGCAGCAAAATCAACAAAATCAAAAATGAGGGTTGGAGATTGACTCTATGGAGACCACAAAGCGCTTAGCAGCCGCAAGGGGCTTAAGCCAGTACACCTGAGGTCATCATATAGGTCATCATTGGCATTTGGAATTTTGTTTATGTTACTTTAATAAAAAGTAGCATATTATCTTCCATAAGATAAAAAGATGTTACAAGCTACAATCACAGATTCAGTGGTACGTCCTGTGGCTTTGTTGGCCATCAATCCAAGCCCAGCAGATGCGTCAGTGGGTGTTGACCCTGTTCTCATCAGATATCCGAGGCCTTCCAGGTGAATTAAGGGCTTCATCAAGCTGCTGTAAGTCTCTGAACTAATGTTGCGCGTTGTAGTAAGAAATATAGCCCTTGCCCATTCTTGAAAACGCTGTGAACTACGTCACCCTCCTGGAAGGAGTGTGTTCCCCCCACATTGACGTATTATGCTCGTTAATCTGTGTGCTCTGAAGTTCGTAAAGGGGAAAAGGGTGTAGATGAAATGAACACAACTCGTATCACTCTGCTAGGCTGTGTTGAACCAGGGATGATACGATGTTTTGACAATTTTAAACTTGTGTGTAGTAGACACGTGTAAGTTAAATTTTTGGAGATGCAATGTTTTTGCACTGACACAACAATATGGATTATAGCAGCATGAAATAAACAAATTATTAAAAATTCCACTGAAATTTCCTGAAACATTTCGGGTTTGAATCCCCATTATGACACTGTGTCCTTAAAGCAAGACACTTATATTGCTTCTCTTCACCCAGGAGTAAATGGGTGCCTGTGAGGGCAGAGATGGTTCTTGTGATTGATTTCGCTACATATTTGGCAGCACAGGCTGTATACTCCCAAATCCCAAGGGAGCTGATATGTTTTAAAGGGCTGACGTTTCGACCCTAGCAGAGTCTTTCTCGAAGGCTAAATGACAACACACAACACACATACAAGCAGACAAGAGTTAAGGCGCATAAAGACCACTCGGCCCCATGGTTTGAATATCCAAGAAGGAAATGACTAATAACCTTTTGTTTTTGCCTTCTCCTTTTCCCACACAGTTATCCACTTTATTAGTCTGCCCTTCATTGTATTAACTAATTATTTACCTCTCTTCTAACCTTCCATTTTGTCCTTTGTGTTCCGAACTTCTTGTGGTCAAGCTATCCCCTTCCCTTCATAACCCCCCCCCCCCCTTTGTCTTCATAATCCCTGCTTACCCCCTGCCTTCTCTGAATGCTTTCTGCTTTTCTCCCTCCACTCTCTCTATTCGTGTATTTCCACTTGACTACTCTTGCAACTCTTGTCTGCTTGTATGTGTGTTGTGTGTTGTCATTTAGCCTTCGAGAAAGACTCTGCTAGGGTCGAAACGTCAGGCCACTAACTTATTTTTTGCATTTATACCACAGGTCCTTTTGGTTGGTAAGCAGTTTGCAACAGCTAATTCTATTTTCTCATGTTTTGAAGGGAACGTATACCTTTAGGTTTTGGAACCTTTCGGTTGTTTTAATCCGATATAAATGTATACAATGAAACTAACCTGTGAAAGTTTCAGTTCAAAAGGTGGTAGTGTTTTTGAGATATCGCAGAAAAACCAGAGCGAGTAGGTCCACGCAGGAAGAAATAATCCGAAATAGGAATACATAATCTGAGAACATTTCTGATTGTAACGTTTCTCAGATTCAAATTTTGGGGCAGAGCACTGATTTCTTTTTCCATAACCACATTACTTTGAAGTGAAATTTTTCTCAAAATGCTTTATACTATCAAAAGCTGCTGTATATTTGGTTTGAGGTAACACCATGTGTATATAATCTACTTGCTAGGTAGATTTTGTTCTTTGAGAACTTGTCTTGCTATTTATTCTACTGCCGCAGAGTAGATTATTCGGAATTCAGGAGACTTCTCAGTTTTGAAAAGAACTGTCCTGCTTATTAACTACTACATGGGCGGCAGGTAGGAAATCGGCCGAGACTACTACTTTCGCTAAGTGGATCGAGGGGACTTCTCGTTGTTAACTTCACTGCCGCGGAGTGAGTTCATAATTGGTCTCAACGTTTCGACTAGCTTGCTCTAGTCATCGTCAGGAGACTGAAGAGTGTGAGACATGTTGGTCTATTAATAGGGAGTCCGAGGTTTCAGTGTAGAGTCAGGCACAAGCTGCTGTACTTCTAACCAAGTAGGTTTATTGCCATTAGTTTCAAGAGCGATTACCTGACATGTACCTTCCCTTAAGGAGTGAAATAAATAGCCCAGTAACCAGGGGTAATCATGTTCATACGTCATGAGAGTAAAAACTGGAAGATACAGGTGCTGTATAAATGTCCATAAATGATTATTAATTATTAACCACCCTTTTCCTAACCATCACCAATCACTTGTAAAATAAAAGACATGTATACGTCATGTTTGGTGTTTTTTTTTTTCATCTTTGGTTTTTCAAATCCTGATCGCCCATTTGGATATTATATGGAAAGTCCCTATTCATGCATTTACACTGATAAGCTGCTCTTGAATTAAGTACAAAGTTCAAACATTGTCAACACTTTGATAAGTAAATCGTTTTCTCGGAATTGATACGATACCATACATTTAGAAACCAGGCTCCAATTTCATGGCTCTGCTAACCGTGGAATTCTGCGCTTACTGCTCCTAGAGTTGTGCCTTACAGGTCACTGTAAGCGCAGAATTCCGTGGTAAGCAGAGCCATGTAATTGGACCCTGGTGGTTAGCAGAAATCTGTTTTACTTCATATTTTTCAACATTTTGTACCTTGTTGATTTAGTGTGCCATTAGGAAATAAATATTTACTGATAAACACACTTCCTGTTAATGTCTGGCTGAGCTGAAACATCACATAAATTCTTTTTGAGAAGGAAACTGGTAAATTGTGTATTTATCATTGTTAATAGAAAATTACCACACTGTCTAGCCAGGGCTCGATTTCACTAAGCACAAGGGTTGATCTTAAGATGTGTATCAATCTTAATTGCTAAGCAAAGTGTGATGTCACAATACAAATCACACAATTGACAACTCGTGTTGAGATTACTCCCAGTGCTTTGTGAAATCAAGCCATGGTAGGTCTTAGTAATTTTGAAAATTTGTCGATTTTATTAATTTGTAAAATACATTTTATATAAATCTTTCAATGCTTCAGTGATTTCATTCACCCTCCAACTGTCGGACCATTCCATTTCATCCACTTTGGTATTGAACTGGTCTGCAATAACATTGTTATATCATTTGGTTCATGCATTACTCAGTACACAATCAACCCTCCTATCATCTGACCATTCAGTCAGCATCATCCAGTGTGGTTTTGAATGATAGTTTGCTAGTCTTCCACATGTTATCATGTGGTGAATGCATGCTATACTGTACATAGTCGTCTACACATTACAAAGTCAATCTCTGACTGACCATTCAACATCATCAACTGTGGTTTTGAATTATGGATAAACTGTGCCAGCCCACAATATAATGTGGTGAATGCATCTACACAGTACAAAGTCAACCCTCCTACTGTCTAACCATTCACCCTCTTTGGTCTTGAGTAATGGATAAACTTTTCCATCTCACAATATGATATCATGTAGTGAATGCATCAACACAGTATACACAGTCAACCCTCCTACTGTCTGACCATTCACCCACTGTGATTTAGAATAAGGGATTAACTGTGCCACCTCCCACTGTCAGTGTGTAACCATTCACCCACTGTGATTTAGAATAATGGATAAACTGTTCCAGCCCACAATATGATATAATGTAGTAATACATCAACACAGTACACAGTCAACCCTCCCACTGTCAGTGTGTGACCATTCACGCATTGTGGTTTTGAATAATGGATAAACTGTGCCAGCCCACAATTTATGATATCATGTAGTGAATGCATCTATCAGTACGCAGTCAACCCTCCCACTGTCAGTGTGTAACCATTCACCCACTGTGATTTAGAATAATGGATAAACTGTGCCAGCCCACAATATGATATAATGTAGTGATACATCAACACAGTACACAGTCAACCCTCCCACTGTCAGTGTGTGACCATTCACGCATTGTGGTTTTGAATAATGGATAAACTGTGCCAGCCCACAATGATATCATGTAGTGAATGCATCTACACAGTACACACATGTACACAGTTAGATGAAGTTCTTTGCACAGTTGTTCTACCATACCCAACCTCTGCAGTAGAATGGTTTCAAAGGGTTGGTCAACTCGCTGAAAAAAGAAAAGAAAAGGAGGGTTTTAAATAACTTGACTTGCCCATCAAATGGAAAACCTAAGTAGACTTATAGGCCATATCCTTTCCAAGTTCTTTATTGGGGATTTGTTGTAACAAAGTCTGTTGGTCTTCTGAAATGTAATACTAAGGAGGGTTTTTTCTGAAGGGGGGGGGGGGGGGTATACCATGCCCTATATGGGGGAAGAGGGTACCCTCCCTCAATGTTTCCATACTTTATCACGATGTTTCCTCTTGTACAGAAGGCCACCCCCCCCCCAGAATCCTCTAAAGAATTTGAGAGATTCCAAGCACATAGTGAAGACACAATAGAGAGGGGGGGCACCATGCCCCATATTGAGCATTAAGGGGGGGCTTGATCTGTGGAACAAATTGGAGACTAATTAAGCCTGCTGTCCATATTTTCAGGTATTTATTTGTTAGTGTTAATAAATCCCTTGCTCTTTTATTCAAACTTGACACATTGTGTTAGCTCTTGAAGGCATTGCACATTATTTGAAATGTCTCACGTTGTATATTGATATTGACTGAAGACTGGTGCATGAAACTTAAGATTGCGCAGAGTTCACAGATATCGGTTAGGGATTTTTGCAACTTTTTAATTGCAAAGTAGAAGAGGTATTTATTTTAATTTTATTTTTGGTCTTAATCTACTTTTTGTAATAGTAAATTGTGATCTTTATTAATTTGAAGATCAATAAATTCAAACACCAGTTTGTGAAAAGATCATCTCAACTTATTGACAGGTTTTCAAGTGGCGACTGAACTATAGTTAAGCCCCCAACTACCCAAACCCACTAAATCTGAAACGTTGTTCTTAGATACCATCAGATCCTTCTTTAAAGGTATAATCTGATCATTACTACCATTGGAAGTCAGTATAAAAAGTAACCAATTACATAATATTTGTAATAAAAATAAGTTCCAGTAAATAGAAAATAAAAAGTGGGGAAATTTATACTTAAAAAATCTGGAGCATTGAATGAATCATTAAGTTATTGCAGTTTAGTGGATGGCACAAACATTTGCACAAATAAAAGCATACTTTGCGATAGGGCATTTAAATCCCTCCCCCCCCCCCCCCCCCCCCCCCCCAATTTGAAATCATGGATCCACCCCCAGTAGTGTGTCCGTCTGGCCTCCAGAGTACTCTCACACAATACAATAACTTCTGACGAACTTTAACAGGTACCAGACTTAATCTCACTAAATAAAAGCACTTTGTTATCACTGGTTCCTAATCACCGCGTCATAGGCGTTTGCGCTATTAGTAACGGGCACCAGCATGTAAGTGCAGAATTAGTCCATTAGTCTGAGTAAGCCAGAACTACACACAACAAACGCTAGAAAAATTAAATATGTTTATCTCAAAAAAAAGTAATGCGATGGCCATAATTTACTGAAGAGTGAGGGAAATGGTTCATTAAATGATAGACTCCAGTTCGAAGATTAATTTCAGCATCATGTTTCAGAGTTGTCATCGTTGCCATTGATCAGTAGCTGCTTACTTTTTACAGGTAGGTAAACAAGTTAAATAAGAGTCTCTCTGGAGTGTGTGTGTGTGTGATTTTGAGTGGTTCAGCAGGCTAGACACTGCTAGAATAGAAAAGAAATGACATTTCATTTTTGACAATGGCACTGGGCTGGACCCGACATTAGTCAGATTTTGACAAATCACTATCATATATCAGTAATCACCCAGTATTACAGGTAAGTCTATCTCTACTAAAGTAAAAGTATCAGCCAGTATGTCAGATTATTTGCAAATAATCATAAATGTTGGTCATCATTCATCAATCATCAGCCAAAGAACTCCAGGGAAGCTAAGTTAGACTTGGCATGTGTATGCTGCGAACAGTTTGACTTTACCATTAAAAAAAATACCATGCTTAATACCTTACTAAACTTAGCCCAGGGCAGTGGTAACTGGTGGTAGGATGCCAGTTTCTGTGAGTTAACTTAAAAACTGCACCCGACGTACTGGATATTTAAGCTTCTTTACAATTAATTACAATTAATAATATTTACCTGATTTTTAAGTAGCTGGAATTTCGTTCATCATATTCGATCTTCTGTCCTTTTGATCTTGATGGGTCCACAAATCAATGACATTACTCCAGAAAATAAAACGCAGTTCCACAGTTCCATTTTAAACATCATGCACCGATTGACAGGTGTGACTGTGAGCACGGCCGGGGTCTGTGCATGCCTGAAATGCAGGGAACGATTTCGTCCGGAAATTTTGCATAGCAAAATAGTTAGACTGAACAAGTTTTGGGCACACAGAATGTTTATATTGAGTAGCAAATAATGATTTTTGAGTACTACAGTCGACTCCCGTTATTACGAGCTCGCATGTTACGAGGTACCGGTTAATACGAGGTTTTTTGCCGGTCCCGAACTGCCCCGTGCATGTTTCAATGCATTTAAATACGGCTTATACGAGCACGGCAGTAATGAGAACAAGGTTACAAAGAGGTACTTTTGTTGGCCTGTTACAAGCAAAACATTGTTTTCAACCCTTTTGAAACGAGAATAATAAAAACCACAACAAAGGAAATACCTTTAACAGCCTGAAAATCATTATTTATGGCTTGTAAACGACAATCAATAGAGGTGCTAACTGGACACTATGGCAAGCATACAATTACTCATGACTGCAGTCGCGAGTCAGCGAGCAGGTTGTTAATTCCAAACTCCAGACAATGGTGGGATTAGGAGGCTTGCATGTTTCAAACTACAGAGCAGATTCCATACTAAGTCAGCATTCATCAATTCATGTGAAATCTTCACAAAACATACTGATCCATTGAGTATTTTACAAGTGCTTGATGTGCATTTCTAGCAGAAAAAGCCCCACCGCAACTGAAAACTAAAATATTTGCGCGATCAACATTTAATGCAACGGCAAGATTTCCCTGGTATCCCGCGTTAGCAATGAACCATCTAGCATTACAATGGTGGTTACCAATCAAAATCAAGATTCTATTTGTTGACTGCTGCGACCGAAGTTTTGCACAGAAACTTCGCTAAACAAGAACAGCAAGTTAAAATCTCAGACATTTGTTCAAGCATGCAAAATAAATTAACTTTCAAGCTAAACTAACTAAATTAAAACAGTTTTATTCGCCCAATTTTGTGCTTGTTTGTGCGGTACATGCACACAGTTATCCACTGTATTGCATGCAGCAGCCATATCTGTGTACACGTGCGGCCATTATGTCATGCACTTTGTGCATAGTGCATTGATATTACAGCGATCGGATATTGCGAGCTTCGGATATTACGAGGAAAACGGGCTAGTCCGGCGGACCTCGTATTAACGAGACTCGACTGTAGTAGCAACTGATGCATTTTGTGTAGCAATTTTCTCCTCTGCTATACCTGGGAAATCGTTCACTGAAATGCATCAACTCCATCGACTTCCACACAATGTGCTTGAAGCACTAACAAGTGTAGTCTTGTTGCAAGACCTTCTCTGAATGATTTGTCACAATTTTTCCTGCAAAAGGACACTGTCATCCGAGCAATTTTATGGATGACAGCGCCCTCCAGCAGGGAAAATTATGATAAGGTCTTGCACCAAGACTAGAATGGGTGTGATGGTGCGCATGCGTTCGGGTTTCCACTCACGGAGTCAGTACAGAAATTTACAACAAAACTGTAAATTTCAATTTTATTTAAAAAAATAATGTAACCGAAGGATAAAATTAACAATTCTGAACCCAGAAGGCATGAAATTCTGGACACAAGTTGATTTGAACAAAGCTTCAGCTTCCTCCATCAGGTATATATGAAAATATTTTGTTATAAAATTTTTCGCAATGGTAGGGGACCTCTAAACTCTGGACTCCGTTGTGATATTATGCAAAATTTATCCCCTAGCAGTGTTCTCCACAGACTTTTTTGTTGGGAGGGCAGTATGACATCATAAGATAGCCGCCCGTCGGTATGATGTAATCATCGGCCATCAGTCTGAATGCCAACAGCCCATCTTCCCAAAACCCACATGTGGATAACACTGCCCCAGTTGTCACATTGCCTAAAAGTACATTTAAAAAAAACAATTTGTGCAAGCTCGTTTGGATGTTTGGTGTGATTTAATGAAGAATCTCTGAGCTGGCAATCACTCATTTGAACATCATTGGCAAGATGATGTTTACTAATGTGCATGTTCAATGACAAACTGTTTGACTTTGAAAAGACTATTTTAGTCAGCTTAGAGTCAAGGCGATATTCATCACACACACTGCTCCACCACCGCAGATACGAACCAGTAGCAAGCAGCGTGGAGTAAACCAGGTTGCTGCAGCGATGCGAAAACGACTATGGGTAGCGCTGCTGTTTCAGCGCTCGTAATCATGCGCACTGTTTTACTCCATGCAGCTTGCTGCTGGTTGGTGTTCCATGATGATGGCACTGTAGAGAGAGCTCAAATTGTGTCCATTGCTGGTGCTCAGTCCGATCGGCAGACCCTTTCTTGCGGAGTCCCTCGGGGCTCGGTCCTGGGTCCTGTTCTCTTTACAACATACACACTACCATTGGGTGACATTGCTAGAAAACACAACGTCCAGTTCCATTTCTATGCTGACGACGCACAGCTTTATTTGGCATTTTCACGTGGATCTGATGCCTCTACACGTTTCAACCAGATGCATGATTGTCTTTGTGATCTCCAGTCATGGATGAGTCACAATTTTCTGCATTTAAATGCCGAAAAAACACAATTCATCGTACTTGGATCTCGTTTTGATCATGTTAATTTCATTTCACCACATCTCACCGTCATTGACCAGGATTTGATGGTCTCCAACTCTGCTCGCAACTTGGGAGTTGTGTTTGACCGCCTGTTCAATATGAATGCCCATATCTCAAGTTTGTGCAGAAGTGCTAATTTCCACCTACGCAACATAAACAGAATCCGCAAATACATTTCAAAAGATGTGGCAAAGGCAGTCATCCACGCGTTTGTCTCTTCACGTCTTGATTGTTGCAATGCTCTACTAGTTGGCCTCCCTGCAACATCTATATCTCGCCTGCAACGTGTCCTAAACAACGCAGCTCGAGTCATTGTCCGACAAGGGAAATACGACCACATTTCGCCCGTTCTGAGAGAGGTTCATTGGCTGCCGATGAGTAAGAGGATCTGCTTTAAGATTTGCCTCCTCGTCTTTAAGATCCTGCACGGTCGTGCTCCTCGGTATCTCCGTGAGCTTATCTCCATCAAGCAAACTGGTCGAGCTCTAAGATCTTCGGGTTCTTTTCTGTTGGTAGAACCGAGAGCAAGAACTGTTCGCTATGGTCAGTGTGCCTTTGTCAAAGCTGCACCTGCTATCTGGAACAAGCTTCCTGCAACACTACGTCAAACTTCATCTCTGGACATATTCAAGAAGAAACTGAAAACTCATTTGCTTTGCTAGTTATCTTATTTTCTTCAGCTGTTTCCTTTTGTGTGTAGGCGCCTTGATCGGGTTTTCCGGATAAGTGCGCCATATAAATCTATATTATTATTATTATTATTATTATGTGATGAATACTGCCTTGATTCACGTTAACTAGAATAGCTAAGTCATACAGAATGTCATCACACATGCGCATCAGTAAACATCATGGTGCTGACGATGTTTAAATGAGTGAATGTCAGCTCGGAAATTCTTCATAAAATTACATCAAAACGAGCTGGCACAAAATCGTTTGAATGCGCACTCCACAATTAGGAAATGTTAAGTGACGATTGAGGGGAAAAATTTTGGCAACCAATTTTGAGCTTCTTCTCAAAAAATCATCACACTTCCTGATGTAGGGCCAAGAAGTAGAGGGAGTCCAGTGTATTGGCACTATTTATGGGGCTAAGTTGGTTAAAAACACTCATAACTAGTGCTTAGTAGGGGATTGGCCCTGATGTAAGCTGCATGATTGAGTGATGTCTTGAAGTGTGTCTAAGAGTTCAACCTTGGCCATACTAGTGGGGCTAGTTTCTAGCATGTCTAAGTGTGTTTGCTTAGTGCATTTTGTGGTTTTTGCCCAATCTGTGGATTGAGTCATTAACCCTTGATCTTCCCACCACAGTTGTAGCGTCTAATGACAAACCATATTGTTAAAGTTTGGCAAATTTGTTTAAACTATGTACCTTTTCAACATTTTAAATATTACAACCTATTGCACCAATATCATCCCACAAGTAAGTACATTGTAAGTGAACATTGTTGCCAAAATTTGGCACAGCTATAGAATGCAGTAGCCACTCTAACCTATGTCCACACATCTATGTATGGCTTCCTTCCTTCCTTTTTGAGAAGAGCAGCCTCACAATGTATTCAAGTGCATACACATGGACCAGTCAGTTGGACCACCAGAATATTTCATTGGAACATTCAAAATACTTATAGATATGTTGCAGTATGACGTAAATCGGCCATCTTTACGGACAATTTGGAACACACAGTCCCGCGTTACGCGTGAGAACGGCGTGCAGCACGCGCACATTTCACAAAACTCATTGCGTGATTGGTTAGTAAACGGCGCGGCTGCGTTAATAATTTGAGCGCCTGCAAGCCAAAATGCGATTTGCCCGTAAAGATGGCGTCTACTGGGAACTTATCTATAATGCATTCACTCGATTGCACCTGTACTTCGGCACAATGTGTTGTCTAGTGGAAGGCTCTGGAGGTCCAATGGATTGCGGGCCTCTGCCCGTGGGAACTAGAACATGTAGAAGGAAGACTGGGGATACATGTACATGTAGCTCATTTGCCGTGGCTGCCCCGCGTCTGTGGTATGAGCTTCCTGCCTGTCTGAGAGAAGCGATCTTGTTTCAAACGTCTACTGAAGACATTCTTGTTCCATGACAAATCTTAATTCGTTTGTTAATGTTTTTTGTTCCTTCAGTTATACATTATTTAATCATTTATTGTTCTCGTTTCCTGTAAAGCGATATGTTCTTCGCATAGGGCTGTATAAATGTATTATTATTCTATGGTTCTTTTGTAAACTTGATGTCACATAAGTTACATGTTATGTATTTTGGTGAATGTAGGGTTTGCTATCATGTAGCAGGGCTTGACCTTAATACTAGCCTGCAGTATTCTCCCAATAACAGTGGTCCACTGGCCAAATACCAGGTAAAACACCTGAGGACCAGTCAAACTTCACTCTAAAAGTGGTCCTGCTAGCTAGTTCAATGTTGAAAAGCATAGACCTGTATCTCATACGAATAATGGACTTGTGAAAAAGCTGACAGACTTGTATGACAAACAAACTGGTCTCGCTGGCTAGTCACTGAAAAAGTTGAAGGCGACCGGCATATATATGAAAAAATAGTATGGGCTAGTTACTTTACTTTATTAACACCACTTCTCAACTTGCCAGGGCTATAAAAAGAGCCTACATGTAAATACATGTAAATGTACTTGTTAATAACAAGTGCACTACATGTACACAATGTAGGCCACTTGGCTATGACATTATTCCCTACAGATATAGTAAAAGTCATTGACTGTCTAATTTGAGGAAATGTTTTCTCCTGATTGGGTATTGTAAGCTACCATGGCTACGGGCATTTAGTTTTGTATGGTAGCTTTAAACCTCAGTTTTCATGGCAACAACCTTTACCATGTATGTACATTGTATTGCTTTCATGGGGAAATTACCCAGACTATTGCAACACTTTAGGGGAATGCCCATTTATCCAATTCCAATATCCATGCAATACCGAGCAGATGCATTAGACTCAACCAAGGCCTGCTAGCGTTCTTTTATAAGTCCATCCTGGGTCATTCCCAAATCTTATCAAATGTATGTTTACTTAGTGTGGTTTTTTTATTTCCTCCTGAACCATAGTAGAAGTTTTTGCGTTTTTGAGTAATTTTGATTGTGGTGAGTTTCAAAATCAGATCACTTTATAACTTGTAACGCTGTGACGGTCCATGTTGATTAGACTGTGGAAAGTTGTTGGATCTCTTAACATAATTCACCATAGTCAATAGGCGTACTCAGTTTGGTATGTAGTGTGCAACAGGTTGTTCTTTGTATTATTGCCTCTACTGTTGGTTGTATAGAACATACAACACTATAAATCGTAAATTTTGATTGTTATAAGTTCCTGTTCAACTGAAGCTTTGTGAAGCGTCGAAAATCACCGATGACCATGTCTTCAAAGAGGAATGAGGGTAGGTTAGCGGTGACACCATGTAAACAAAGCTCTTTTTGAGTAGTAGTTGTTACTCGGCAGATCAACCAGTATGCTCTGTTCGTCTTCTGGAGAAAGAGCATACCGGTCAAAATGTTGAGTACCAACCAACTTTTCTCAGAGCCACCACTGCTCAAAAGAGATTTTGCTTACATGGTTTCACTTCAAACCTAGCTTCACATTACCTGGTTCTGCCACGCAAAGCTTTAAGTTTCCGAGAGAGTAAGTTTGAATCTGACATCTTCAAGAAGACGAGCCACTGCTCTACTTATCGTTGTTCTTAAACATGCAGAATAACTCCAACCTGCATATATGGAGTTTCAGAGGATTTACTTGGGAACTTGTATGTAGTATATTTATACTAATTGTGTATTGGAGAGGCTTACGAGACCCTCAGCACTGTCTGTCTGTAGGGATTGTGGTTATGAATAATGTCAGGGAATTTGAGGAACTGTCTTCGTTTGTTAACCCCGGAAGTGGGCTTTTGTCGACTTACATGTAACATATAGATGGATTGGAAATTCTGTGTTGTTCGGGCGGTCTGTTGTTTGACATTATAGGCCTTTGATAAGTAGTTGATGTTAATTCAAGGTGATGTATTGAACAGTGCACCTGAGACATGTACTGTATGATTGGACTGTACAACTACATCATTTACCTTTGCATAAAGAGTGCCTCCTAGGTCAAGTACAGTTTTGTGACGCACTCATTTTCCAATAGATAGAGTCCTGATGAAACTGGGGAGAAACATACATCTCTATAAGTATAATGTCATTTTTCTGTAACAGAAACAAAAAGCGTGTTCATAATTTTAACATCACCATGTGTAATGAACAAATCCCTCAGGTTGATTCTACTAAATTTCTTGGTGTTGTTATTGATAGCCAGTTAACTTGGAAGCCTCACATCAGTGCTGTCTGTAACAAACTTTCTAAATCTATTGGTATTATTAGCCGTCTCAGATCAGTTTTCCCAGGTATTATTCTGCGTACTCTTTATTGTTCCTTAATTTTACCTTATATTTCTTACTGTAATATTGTCTGGGCTAATGGGTTTCCCATTAATTTACGTAATTTAGTTCATTTACAAAAGAAGGCTATCCGCATAATTTCTAAAAGTCATTTTCGAGCTAGCACCAACACGTTATTCAAAAATTGTAATCTCCTTCCTATAAACTTGATCAATGTTTTTCAGCAACTGGTTTTTATTTATAAATACCATTTTAATCAACTTCCCCAACACTTTGTCAATATGGTTCAACCAAATTATAATGTTCACAGCCACAATACCAGGTCTTCTTCCCTTTTACATCTTTTTAAGTTTAGGACCTCTGCCTTTAAACATAGCATTAGACACTCTGGGCCTCTCCACTGGAATGAATTACCTGTAAGTTTAAGGAATAGTCAGAGTCTATTTAGTTTTCAACGCAATCTTAAGTCATACCTTCTTCAAAATTGACTTTCTTTTTTTCCTGTAATCTTGTTTTCATTTTCTTTCTTGAGTGTAGGACCAAACCAATGGAATGTTGTGTGTCTTTGTTGTCCTGGTCTTTGTTGGTTTTGTGTGTTGTGCTTTGTCTGTTCTGTCTGTATTAACTCTATTGTGATTGTTTTGAGGGTTTTTTTTGTGTATGGGCACTCCCTAACACAAGCTGTGCTTAAATTTGGCTGTGCCCCCAATTCCTAAAATTCTTGTATCACTTTGCTTACGTTGTATTTATATTGATTGAAGAATTTGGAAATAAATGTTGGAATGAATGTGATATCTGTCAGAATCAGAGTGAAATTTGAGACATTACGTCATTGAATGTCAACAATAAATGGGTCTGTACATTTCATAAATAGGCATTTTTTTTTTTCCAAAAGGTCAAATTAAACGCCGTTTTGATTGAATATCAAGGAAATTCAGAAATGACCATTGGAAATTCCCCAGATACTAAAATGTACAGACCCTGAGATGTGACTTCATGTGATTTGGGGGAATGTTAAAAAACTTGCACTGGCATGACTGGAAGGGTATCAAGTACATTGTTCTTACACACCTACATGTATAGACCTGTAACTTTTTCACCACTTTTTTAAGGACTATCTATTTGAAAACGACTGCATCACAAAACTGACCTTTGAGTCAGTTATTAAAAGAAATTCTTGAGTTGTATTTATTAATTAACATGTAAATCATTTGATAGTTCTGTATTGTTCAGGTTTCTTGTATCATGTAATAATGACTTTACTGTGATATCATGTGCAGGTATGAATTAACTTTACATGTGCGTGTACCCTAACCTTGCATTAAGTTTTTACTCTTAGAAATATTCAAAAACCATTTGTGCAGTTTTATGTGGTCACTGACATTTTGCCTCAGGGACCTACAGTATGAATATGGCATTACCACTACCAGTAGTGGAAGGAAGCGATCTCTGCTAGAGGTACGTAATAATCCTACATAAGATTTTAGGCACTGGATGGGTGAAATTGTTATTGAAGTTTTGCGGTAACACCATGGGGCTTTTTCCGAACCTCGGCTTTGGCTGTGGTTTGGGCTGTGGTTTGGGCTGTGGCTTGGGCTGTGGCTTGGGCTGTGGCTTGGGCTGTGGCTTGGGCTTGGGCTCTGGCTTGGGCTCTGCCTTGGGCTCTGCCTTGGGCTCTGCCTTGGGCTCTGGCTTGGGCTCTGGCTTGGGCTCTGCCTTGGGCTCTGGCTTGGGCTCTGGCTTGGGCTCTGGCTTGGGCTCTGGCTTGGGCTCTGGCTTGGGCTCTGGCTTGGGCTCTGGCTTGAACTTCGTCATAAATTTTGGAGTCAGTATGCATTTTGCAAGGTTTTCCCAACATCAAATGGAGAACAGAACCAAGGTTAGGTAAAAGCCCAATATCTTCTATCGCTGAGTAGATGTTTTAGTTCTGATAAGAGCTCTCCCTGCTTCATTCTGAAAGAAACTGACGCTGATTTTTTTGTTATATGTGTGTTCAGGACCGCGTTCCATGGGTTCAGGTGCTGCCAAATTGGCACAGGGGTCGTCAAGTTTCAGCGGAACATTTTCCCAGACCCAGTCCTCCCGCCCACGGAGCTCAGGCCGTCCCCGCAGCGCCGCCAGTACGTTCTCCTCTCTTTCGCTTCAGGAGGAGTTTGATAGTAGCATCATGGTGTGTGAACTGTGCTCAGCCAATTTTTCAATCTTTAAGAGAAAGGTGAGATAATTGGAATACATTGATTGTTTCTCCTGATTGTAATTCTTGTATTGCAAATATACAAGTTCTAGAAGCAAGGACTGCAAGGAAAACATATTGTTCAAAGTTAACTTTCCGAACTATATGTTGATCACAAAGGTCATTTCAAGTTCATATATTCACTACCTGCACAGTTCCGCCATGTGGTATAGAGCATGATGACTTCATGCTTCATTTATATTGTCTTAATGCGTCTGTTTGGATGAAAGAGTCATTACATTACCGTGACAATACACAGTTATAAAATGCTTCTATTCACTGCTGTCCCCAATCCGAGGCTCTACCATGTCTACTCGCCAATGGCTGACTGTGTAAAGGGCGAATAGGGCCAATTTAATCGGCCCTGCCAACACATAGTCCAAAAATTGGACCGATTAAAACCAGCCCAGGACCAGGACACTGATGTGGTTAGACCTTTTAACAAATATTTTCTGAAAACCTGAGCTGAATTAAGTCATCCTTATTTCTGATTTGATTATTTTGTATACTTGGCTTTCTAGATTTGACAGTCTTGTCATTCATGTTGATATATGGATTCTTATAACAAAGGAATTACTGGTTTTATTATGATTCATTTTTTCCTTGTGTACAGTATAAGTGCCTGGACTGCTCAAAGCTCTTCTGTACAAATTGCATTTGTAAGGAGCCTCGACGGTGCTGTAAGACATGCTGCATGTTCGCTGGGTCTCAGGACCGAAGTCAACTTATGCAAATCAAGGTAAGATGATCTTTTAAATGAGTTTAAAACCAGAGCTGTGTAATGAGAGAGTTGCAACATAGAGGGAGTTTTCTTCGGTCACGCTGTTGCTGAATGCCATTTTCGGTCCAAATGCAGCACAACCAAATGGGCAGGCTGGTCTGGCACCCTGTATTCCCCAATGCGCTTTTTGGGGGGCACGAATTGGCTTCTAATTGCAAGTGGTCGCAACTCTCTCCGCACACAGCTCTGGGTTTTACTCAACTTTGGAACTAATATGGCGTGGCCAAGCGGTCATGCGCAAGTGACTCGAGCTCTGGTGTTTCTGATCGGCAGTGTGTGGGTTTTAGTCCCCCGTCTTGACACTCTGTCCTTATGGATGGGACGTAAAGCCATTGGTGGTGTTTGTTGTATGCAGGGTAAAAGAATCCAGTCACACTTATTAAGAGCTCTAGGCAGCCGATTGCTCTGCATCACCTTGTAGAACCCTTACAAGGTGCTATTTAAAGGTATTATACAGGATTGGCAGAGCTGACAAAATAATCACAGACAGTGTTCATGTTTTGTGTAATCAACCACATACATGAAATAACAAACCTGTGAAAATTTGAGCTCAATTGGTCATCGAGGTCACGAGAAAATAGTGAAAAGAGACCTTATGTGTTTTCTGTTTTTCAAACATCGAGTTTATTATCGCGCGCGATAACAACTATTGTAAGAAGTAACTATAACTATAAATGTAAATAGTAGTGAACTTGCGGGTACAACCATGTGTATAATCTCTTTTGGGAGGAGTGTTGGCTCTGAAAAGAGCCGGTTTGGTCTCGACGTTTCGAACAGTATACTCTGCTCGTCTTCAGGAGAATGCTGGACTGCTGGTGGTGTTGCAGCTTAAGTAGAGCTAGTGGGGTGCACTTTTTGGGCGGGAAGTATCCAAGTTGTTGTTGACCGGTGATGCATGGTAGTTGGCTGCTGGCTGGATGTGTGTGCGCTGGAGTGTGTCAGTGTTGTGGTGAGCTGCTGCTGGGAGGACTGGCTATTGTTTTACTCATTTCTCAGAAACGATAGCATTTTAGGCAGAAATATTTTAAGGAACCCTTTCTACCATTACTTACTTTAAATCATGTAAGTTATGTGTGAATCTGTGAACTATTGTGTTTTTCGATCTTACCAATAGTGTACAGGGGCCTTTAAGTGGGTCTCATAAAAACTTAGCCTGCCTGACTTAAAACAGGAAGAGTGTTTACAACCCTCTGGCAAATGCATTTTTATAAATGACTTATATTACTTTCAAGGTGAAGGTTTACCCTTGTTGACACGGGCTTAGGTTTTGCAAATGTTTTTTGAGGGATTCTGTTTCGGAATCATGATTTCCTTCGTGTTGATGTTAGTTGTAGTTGTCTTGAGTTGGATCAGCCTGTGGACAATAGAAGCACTAGCAATAACGAAGGGGATTTAAACTAGCAATATGTCAACAGAAAGAGTGTTTCTTGCACGAAGGTGAAAGTCGGTAGGGAACCAGTTTGAAATACTATGAATCAAATAGCATGTTCACCGGTAACCTGTATCTATCCTGAACAGCTTAATCAAATCAAACCCAGATGCATTTTGTGGTTTATTTATTTATTTATTCATTCATTCAGGCTTTTATAAAACATTGCAACAATAAGCAGAAGACTTACAAAAACAATCAGACCAACAGAGGAATATGTAGAAAAACAAAAACAAACAACAGCCTAGGGATTGCCAAAAAGCAAACTAAATCCCTATCTAAAAGATCAATTCCTGTAAAAACAAAGACATTAACAACAAAAAGACAGATGTAAAGATTAGATGCATTCTTATAAAAACATTATGTACACTGTTATAAAAAACTTATTAAAAAAAAAAAAAAAAATCAAGAATGAAAAGGCTAAAGACTCAACTGGGTAATAGTCATGTATAAAAGATTATATGACTGAACATGAGTTTTATACCAAGATGAATCAATAGACCATGTGACCTGTGACATCACATGTTTACAAAAGAGTCACAGAGCCTGGACTTCCTGCAGGCACATTTTATACACAGCTCAATGGAAGAATACAACAAATCTTATGTTTTATGGAGATTGCACTGTCCGATTTTTCTCAATTTTTGATATGAAGAAAGGGGGACATCTCAAAAGCTGTGCAGCTGTTGCTTTTGTGACTATTGAATTTATGTCAAAATAATGACACAAAATGTAAATTTTCCCATATAGCCTGTGTAGTATCTTGCCCGTCAGGAAATGCATTAAAATGTACAAGGTCACTATTCTGTAAACAAAGGTAACATGGTCTATAGCTTGTTATCTTAAAGATGATGGTAAAACTTTATAATGTTTGTCCAGGCCTTCAATTTAAGATTATACAAAAAGAGCAATAAAATGCTCTTCTTAAATTTTGAGGAGAGGTCTTTGCAAACTTCACTCATGAGTCAAAAGTGCGAAATAAAAAGAGGGTTTTATAAAATCTGCCTATTTATGTTTGAGCACATTTCATTGCTTAAGTTTGGTAGCTACTGACTGTTGATACATGAGCAAAAAAAGTAATCACTACATCAGCAGTTAAATTCCTGCTGTGAATACATTCTACCAAGAATTTTAACAATCAACTTTAAATTTGGAAGAGTGCTACTTTATACGCTACGAGGATAAGGTTACCCACTTCACGTCAGTATATTTTTTTTTTTATTCCCTGCCCATCCGCTGTAATATTTTTTCAGAACCTTTTGGAGCTTCTTGAGTAATCGTTTTCCTTTGAAATATCGCTGCCACAATGAAACCCTGTCTTGACAAAGGAAAGACAACAAAGGTGCTCATAATTAGTACTTCGATTTGATGTTGACATGTGAGAAAATTGAGTAGGCACTCACCGTGATCCACGGCTGAAAATCTGCCATGGTATGCTGGAATCTCGGAATGCTTGGACTTACTTCCCATTGAGCCAAGTATAATAACAGACAATGGTGGCAGCCTATCTATTCGTGTATGCCACATTTGTATAACAACATGACAAAGGTCTGCAATTGGGGGTTACACAATAACCCCTGGAAGGGAATTTACAAGGCTTGTTTTCCAGAACGTGTTGTCCCTCTTTGTACAGGTGAAACGAAGTGTGCATATAAACGCCAGGCGTCAGGCTGTCGGCACTAAATTGGGAAAAATACAAAGTTTTTCCAGGCGTTAAAAAACATACGCTCTAAGTCTGTTAAGAAAAATTCTGGAAAAACTCGTCATCCGACAGTTAAGGAATGCAGTGAAGAGCAGATGCACTTAAATAAAGGTCTTATGTTTGTCGTTTAAGGTGAAGGATCTACGCCAGTACCTGGCAGCCAGAGACATCTCCACGATGGCCTGCCGGGAGAAAGAGGAGCTGGTAGATCTCGTTGTACAGTACTTATCCACCCATAGTAACAGCCCCTTCATGGTCACAGTGAATAATCTAGATGAAGCCATGGCTGATACGCCGGTTTCCCATAGACAAGGCTCCATGGATAGGTCCGTTCCTCATGGGTCCAGTTACAATCAGCCACGGACGAGACAGACTGACCCTGTGAGGACCAACCCTCCTAGTACGACAGAGCAAGGGGTGAGTGACATTTTTTTGAGACGTGTGGATTGTCCTGAATATTTAAGATTGTAGACAGTTAGTTGTACTTGGCAAACAGCCAGGGAAGATTGGGAGGGAATGCTGCTAAAAGGAAACGGCATCGAGAAAAGGGTGGAGAAATGTTGGGGACAAGAAACTTACGCTGGATAAAACAAACATATCGTTGTGTCAGTGCAACTACATCATTTCTCCGTAAATAGAACCCCGAACAAAGACATTGACACTATAGGGAGACTGCCAACATAGGGCTAGATAGCTTAGTTAGTTGCATGTTAATTCAGAGGATGTAGGTTCAAGTCTTGCTCTTGTCACTTTTTCTTCGTTCAGCCCCAAATTATTCTATTGTCTGTAACGGTGTTTTTCTAAAAGGCTATACCTGTCGTTGTGATATTGAACAGGGTGATACAGGGATGGGGGTAACGAGGAATGCCTGGCCCGAAGCATCGAGTACAAGTGACTCAGAAGCAGAGCACTCACCTGTGGAGAGCCTGTCCAACCCAGAGGTTGTGAACAGCACTGCCCCAGAGAGCAGTCAGGAGCCGCAACCCGTAAGAATCAAGAATCTGATATTATACAAATATTTGGAGTGCAATATAGCGGAATATAATCACAAGGAGAAATCAGGAATATTCCGTTTCACAACGAGTGAAACCGAAAAAGTCTTATTTCACTGAGTGATTTAATTCTGCGACAATGCACAAACGAAATGCTTTCAATATTTGTTTTACATAACTCACACATAGATCGTTGTCATGTGAACAATTGTTTACAATAAACACAAAACCGACTTGGAAACTGATCCACTCCACATTCCGAAAACTCTAAAAATCGCTTCTCAATAACAAGAATGCCTCCATGTAGACACCAACCTTGTCCATTGTGACACAACTTTGCATTATTTGGATGAACATGAACGAGCAGTATCAATTGTTTTCGGAACGATGCTGAGAACTAAGTATCAAAAATCAACATACCCATCCTATACTTATTTCCATATACGATGGTTATGAATACGTGGCAAAATCAAGTATGACACGTGACGTGTGCTCCACCAATCAAATGACAAGGATCTATATGTGCGGTATATTAAAAAAAATGTCCCAACAGACTAATAGATGATTGGCATAAGTGGAATGCCTACCAATATAGGGCTGGTTAGCACTTATTTCATATTTCTTGTTTACACAGGCCTTGTATTCTTGTAAAGTAGCCCACTGGGCTAGTAAACTGTGCATTTAACTTGCCCCATGGAAGTTTTAGTAGCCCAGATTTTCAACATGTATTGTCATAAATGTATCTTTGTTCAACCCAAAATCATTTAAAAATTTACCCAGTCAGTTTCCCTTGTGGTTTATTATTTGATATCTGATATAAAAAGTCGCATCCCCTTAAGGTGATCCCCTGGCTGCTGCTTCCCAGGTTGTATCGTATACTTGGGTGTGATCCAAGCTACACGGCAGTTTACGGTCGAATGGCTTCTGACTGGCACCCCCCGAACAAAGATATTGACAAAATAGGGAGACCGCCAACATAGGGCTAGATAGCTCAGTTGGTAGAGCGCCGGCACGTTAAACCGGAGGTCGTTGGTTCAAATCCCGCTCTAGTCAATTTTTCTTTGTTCAACCCAAAATCATAAATGTATCTGTCTGATGTATTGATGGTCAGCAATCACAACTAGTTTAATGGTCAAATGAATTCACACTCTCAAAAACAAACTGACATATTTTTTAAATATATTATTCACATCTAAAACATGTAAAAAGGAAGAAATATGAGCATTATAAATAAGTTGGGGTTGCACAGCTTTTTAGTAGCCCAAGTTGAGAAGTGGTGTTTACTAGCCCATAGCATGTTTTACTAGACAATGTATGCCGGGCTAGTGTTAAGGATGAACCATGTGTCTGCATGTTGGTGTTACTGCACACAATTGCATTTCCTGAATGTCATATACATGTAGGGCCATCCCCTTTTCAAATATGTGCAGTGTCTTGTCTAGTAGGAATTACTGAATATATTTATGCTGTAGCTTTAGAGGGTTTTGCTAAAAAATGTACATTAAAATGTTGTTGTTTTTTATTATTATATGTTTTTTAATTCACATGTTATCATTTTAGGTACCGATTAAAAAACGAGCCTCGATCAGCGATCTAAGTAAAATAGGAGATATAGACAACCTGACAGTGCGCCAGCTTAAAGAGATCCTCACGCTAAATTTCATCAACTACAAAGGGTGTGTGGAACGTTGGGAACTAGAGGAACGAGTCAAGAGACTATACCACGAACGAGAAGACTTCAAGAACAAAGGTACGTTGATTGCTTTCAAGTTGAGGTGACCTGGGATATACATATAGCAGCCATGGATGAGATTTGTCAGACTTTTCTCTGAATTCAGACTTTTTATGTCAGCCTGGTGAACAAAAAAAGCCTTTCATTTTTCCACATAAAAGAAAGACTGCCCTTTGATCTACTTCACTAGTGCTTAGGACACTGTTCCTAAAAGCCCTTTGAATTCCAAACCCTCCCTAGGGATTACCAAAAGGTAGAAACGCCATCATTTCAACATACATGTAGGCCCTACGTCCTAAAATTTGGATCCAACATGTAGTTTCAGACTTGTTTAGCCAGCAATGACTCTCATCCCTGAGCAGCAGATTGCATTGCACTGCCTTGTAATTTCCCTACAAGTTGTTTTGATGAGGGGTTTTTTCAAAGACAATTTAGCGAGTGCTTTGAAACGCCTGTTAGGCGTGATAAAGTGCTGCAAAGAACTGCATATTGTTATTACTAGCATTAGTAAATAAGGGAATCAATGTGTGGTGAAGAGGTTTTAAACTAGTGGTTTAAACCCGCCGAGGCCTGGTTCTTGATAATTTTTCAGAGACGAAGTCGAGGTAAAATTATCAAGAACCAGGCCTCGGCGGGTTTAAACCACTAGTTTAAAACCGATTCAACACACTTCGATTCCCATTCATAAATATCTTCCCCTTGAAAATATAGACAAAAACCTGAAAAAGTTCAGAACAAATCGGACAGTTTTGCCCCATCGGTCGTCCGCAGCTAGCTAGCTCACTTCGATTCTGCGTTAAATTTCTAGACCCATTGCACAACGCAGAACGCGGAAAGATGCGCGCCCTTCAGTTTGGGAGTTAACTCTATGATTCTTGTGTACAGTTTTGACACCAAAAATGAAAAGGGCGCGTAGCATGTCTGAATGTGCGTTCCGCGTTGTGCAAACTGTGTTTAAACACTTCTAGCCGTGTTTATATCACTCGTTTAAACATGGCCACGTGATGTCCTCTCGACCAATCAGAATGAATAAACTGTCCCAGGTATTTATGAATAATGTTTGCACATGTATTTCAATGCTCTTTTGTTTTGTTTTAACTTGCATCATTGTGGCATTGTGCAAAGCACCAACCATATCAACAGGGCCCAGTTTCATAGAGCTGCTTTAAAAGCAGTAAAACTTGCTTAACAATATTCTGCTCTGCAAAAAATTAGCAGGATACCAGTTGTTGAAAGCACATGGGACAAGGTATTTCGGCTGGTTACCTTGTTCTGTTAAGCATTATTTTGTTGTGCTTAGCTGCATTTTGTGCTTCAGCAGCTCTATGAAATGGGCCTTGGTCCCCAATCCATATAACTTTGCAGCTATTATCCACATTTTGAAATCCAATTTCAGTCAAGAAGGCAACCCATTTTTGTATCCATGCAATGTCTTGAAGTGTAGCCCACCCCTTCAGCTTGCATGTGGTCTGTCACCAGATCAGCAATTTGCTGTCATGAATTATAACAATAATTGTCAATTTTAATATTAATAAGTGTAATAGCTCTTCAGCATAATGACCACAATACAGCAGCATGTTGTGGCCGTGCGGTCTAGAGCAACGGACTCAAGATTTGATGGCTGAGTCATCAGAGTGCGGGTTCGATTCCTGGTCATGACCATTATGTCCTTGAGCAAGGCGTGTAATCATAACTACTTCTCTTGACCCAGGTGTACATGTATATATTGGGATTTTGCAAGGGCTGAGTCAGTATTCAATGTTCTTTGTTTGATGTGTTTTCTTGTTCCGATAAACGCGAGACTTGCACAGTCTATACTGCTAGATAGTTGAGTTGATAGAGTATTGGCACGTAAACCCAGAGGCTGCAGATGCAAACTCTGCTCCAGTGGCTTTTTCATTTTTCACTCCAAAATGTAATTACCCAGTCAGTTTCCCTTGTAGTTTATTACTAGATATTATAATTATAATGACCACAAATTTTAAGCATATATACCATATATTTCCATTGACAATATTGTACAGAAATTGGAATTGAAAAAAATATTTGATTTTAATCTGAATATTTTTATTTATTTATCCCCCCCCCCAATTTTTGTTTCAGAGCAAGCTTCTGCAGCAGCTGCGGTGGCAGCAGCTGCAGCAGTACGTGAGGGAAAATCGAATTCAACAGGTTAGAGTTTACAGTTTGAGAATATTATTACAAACCTGGGCAAAATTCTACTGAGTTCATTTCCAGTAACTATCCTACGTGTTTATGAAACATGTACCAGGCCTAGAAATGTTATTCTTGTTTAGGCAAGGCCCTTTCCCATTGTAATTAGAGGCATCCAGGCCAGGACCAGGGAGCTAATGGCTGACATGGTTCCACAGTTCCATGGTTCCATGGTTCCACAGTTTTATGGTTCCACAGTTCTATGGTTCCATAGTTCCATGGTTCCACAGTTCCATGGTTCCACAGCTCCATGGTTCCAAGGTTCCATTATTCCAAGGTTCCATGGTTCCAAAGTTTCATGGTTCCATGGCTCCACAGTTCCACAGTTCCATGGGTTAATGAAAATTACAGAGAGCTGAGAAACGATTAATGCGTGAATCGTTTCTCAGATTTGTGAGAGTTAGCGTTTGTCCGCGAATGCTGTGGCCTGAGATGCACCTCGCTAAATGTGGATTTATTTGACGTTGTTGTCAAAACACCATTGACAGTTTTTAGCTGTTTTCTCAGCAAGTAAAAACTGTATTCAGCTGTAACTTTCATATGTTTCTTCTATTTTATCTTTCTTAAATATTTTGCCTATAAATCAGCATTACGTTGAAGAAAAACCGATCAATGACCCCACCTTTAAATCCACCTTCTACATGTACATCCACAGATTCCTCTGCTGACAAGGGGGAGGACAACACCTGTAAGATCTGCATGGATTCCCCCATCGACTGTGTGCTCCTAGAGTGCGGCCACATGGTCACGTGCACAAAGTGCGGCAAGCAACTCGCAGAATGCCCCATGTGTAGACAGTACATCATCCGAGCGGTGCACGTCTTTCGCTCCTAGAGGATTGTGCAATCTATTCGCGATACAAAGAGACCTTTGGTGTGTGTGTGTGTGTGTGTGTTAAGTGTTGATGGGCGAGACTGGTGAGTGCAGTAGGTCGGGATTCCAAACAAGTGCACCTGTTTCTCTTTTATTGCGTGTGTTTAAAACGTTGTATCATTTTGTACCGTGTCAGTTGTACCCCACACCAGCCCTCTCTTGGCAATCTGCAGAAGGGAAGGATGCATCGCTGGGAGAGTTATGCGCATCCTAAACTCTGTGAAATTTCTTGTACTTATTCGGTTTTTTTATCGTCTGGATTTTTTGCGCAGTCATGCGTGCCTCATCGCATGCTCTTGCAATTTAATTTATCAGCAACGTGAGGGTTTTTTGATGTCGTCGGAAGTTAATTCTTTGGAGACCATTCATTTCTGTATAATCATCACAAAACGCCCAGACATTACTAATACTGTACTGTTAGTTTCTGTATTGAAATTTTGTCAGTAAAAATCTCAACATAAATAAAATGAAAGAGAACATTTAGTTTCTTGTTTTAGAAACTGGGATACTATGTCAACATACTACATCGGAAAATTTCATATGCAGCCCTGGCTTTTACTTTGACCTCTTTATGTGAATAGAAGTAGGTTCAACTTTGCGGCCGCTATGGGCGTTTTGGTACAAGCCGCTTGTGGCCGCTATGGTCTCTAAAGGGTTAATCTACACTGTGATGTGAGATTGAGGAGTGATGAACAATGCCTTCCGCGTAGTAGACAAAGGATTTCCCAGGAGTGGAGAACGAAGGAGGGAATTTTTTGGTGATCAGATAACTGACAGGGTGAACCTGTCTAACACATAAAGCGCAATGAATCTAAAAATAATAATAAAACTGGTTCACGGAAATTGGTGTTCACAGAAAAAAGGTTTAAAAAATTCACAAAAATAAAAGTAAAACGTTTTTAATTCAATTAGTTTTGGATGAAACACGGTTATGTAAGAACACACGCGTAATTCACACTAGAATTCTGTCACCGAACTGTACCACTTGTAGATGTCTTTTTACTCCAGTGAACAAACACTTTTAATACAAACGTGTAGTCATGCAGCATGCATAGTGGTGACTGCCCACACAGATGTTGTGGACTTATTTCAAGCAGTAATTGCACCTGGCAGAAGCACTTACATCACATTCAGACAGGCACCCTTACACATGTCTCAAACCCAATTGAAGAAACAGGGTTCCATACCCAGATTGACACTACATTGCAGAATTGCAGCACAGTGGCTGGAGGCAAGACCAGCCATAATCAAATATGAACATTTAGCTGAAAGGTAGACAATTACGCTATTCATCTTTGTCCAATTTCAGAAAGCCTGTAAGCAGATATTTCATGCTTACAGAGTGACCCTTAGCACAGTTTCTATTTCATAAACACTGCTAACCGTAAGCAAATCTAAAGGCACGCTAGCTTGCTATTGGTTGTTGAAAGCTGATGAGTGATGCAACAATGGAAATCCATTGTAAACGCGCACACGCATTGTCAAATCTTCTAGATCGTTAATGAAATACACTTTTGCTTACCGATGTTTTTCTGCTATAGTAAGCACAAACATTTGCTTACCGGTAAACAGTTTTATGAAATTGAGCCCCTGGTGGCCAACTGTTGTAAAATATAGAACTGTTCATATTGAACTGTAATAAAGACCTAGCCGGATATTTTCGTTCTTAGTTGTGGGGAACTTTCCGGCAATTTCTTGTCCCCTGAAGTCACCCCTACTGAAAATTCAGCAAGGTTTCTGAGAGGAGTGCAGAACGGTTGACGATTTGTCACAGAGTTTGTACACATTCGTATTGGGCTTTCGATATCGGCGATTGAAATCAGCATTGGTAATTTTGGGAGTCTTCCGTTGCTATTTTCTCAACCATGAGAGCCTTTCAGTCCGGCTTGATTTCGGATGGAAATATTTCTTGTGGGGATCAAACTTTTTTAATCAGTGAGCTTTGTGATTGAAATTAATAATATTATTTTTATGGGGTATGTAGCAATCCTTTATTATGTCTTTGAAATTTTATTTTTAAAAGTCTGTTTGATGTCGTCAAAAATTACACACACAAACTTGTTGGAGGAGTTTTGCATTTGGTGCCTATTCTGTAACTATTTAAGACACACAAACAAGTGTTTTATAAGTACAAATTTAAAGATCTTTGTTAGTGTGCACAACCAAATTTGTTCAGTGTTTCTCTTTCTAAAGTAATGGAACAGTACTTGTATTTAAAACAAAAACAAACAAAAAGAACTTAAACCAAAAAATGAAAGAACACCCTCTTTCCTGCATTTGAGTTTAAATTCCCTGAAAGAAATGAAGGAAGTATGTTGTATTAAGTTGTATGCCTCTTTATAAATAATTGATCATTGTCAACACCTAATCACAGCGAACAAATTTGCCAGTCACTATTTTTGATTGAAGTAATAATCACATTTTGTTAGGGGGTTGGTATTTAAACACACATTGCCCATAATAAGACACTTTCCTAAACAACACCTGCAACATTTAGAAGTCAAAAAGTGTTTTGTTTTGTTTATAAATATTTGTTTGTGTACAGATAGATGTTTGAAATATACTCAGCATTCAAGGTTAAAAAAAGGAACACAAATATTGTGTTTTTTAATGTATTGAGGAAACCCCCCTTTAAGAAGAAATACAAATCTCTCGGGTCTAGAATATTTTGTTTGTTTGTTTATTAATTTCCACTCAAGTAAACAATAAGCCATAAATCAACGGCTTTGAAGAAAATAATACATATTGAGCGGGGGGCCATCTAGAAACCCATAGGGCTTGTATCGATGACCCTATGTAAGTGCCAATGGGAAAGTGGGTGTATTCATGCAAACGGACTAGAAATAAGTGGAATTTTGAATTATTTATAAGTGGAATTTTGAATTATTTATTTATTTGTTGATTGCTTTTCGAAGAAAGCGAAAAGAAAAACAGTGAAAAAGATACATGGGATGAACATGAAGAACACTGGGCCGACGACCCCCACTCAACCATTGGCAAATACAGGGTAAAGTTACAAACAATTTACATTTAAGCACACAAAAGAAAACACAGGACTTAGGACAAATTCACGGAACAAAAACAATGTAACTTTGTCTGGACTGAAATGGGGAGAGAGCATACGAATTAACCTTCATTTTAATAATTGGGATCGAGGGTGTCTGGAGACATATTAAAGGCGGGTTCCATTCTTAAAGATTACTGGGATTAAACACGTGGGAACAACAATCAGTTCTGCTCTCCTGTAAAATCTTGGTTGCACCGTTTTTGTACTCAGAAACTCCATGTGTTGCTGTGCAGTTCGGACTGTAGGTCAGCTACACTAAATCTTGGTTGCGCCATTTATAAACTCAGATTCTCTGTGTGTCACTGTACAGTTCGGACTGTGGGTCAGCTACGCTGAATCTTGGTTGCGCCGTTTTTGTACTCAGAAACTCCATGTGTTGCTGTGCATTTGCGTACTATAGGTCAGCTACGCTAAATCTTGGTTGCGCCATTTTTGTACTCAGAAACTCCATGTGTTGCTGTGCAGTGCGCACTGTTCGTCATTTACTATAAATCTTGGTTGCGCCATTTTTGCACCCGGATTGCCAGTGTGTTACTATACAGTTACACATTGTAGGTCACCCACGTGAATCTTGGTTGTGCCCTTTTTGTATTCAGATTCTAAATGTGTTACTCCGCAGTACGCACAGTCGGTCACCCACAAGGAAATCCTGCTGTAATCGCAGAATTTTGTGGTAAGCATTGCCGTAAAATTGTGCCCAGATTTGAAGTAAGCGTTGACTGTGGAAGTATATACTAGGAATGAGCTGCAAAAAAATGGTCCAAATATATCCTATAATGTGCCTGACTGAACTCAGGATCAAAGTGATTTTAGACACAAAATGTAAGACTTTTTAAATTGAATTTTCTTTTTCTTGATTTTATATGTGCTGGTTTTTTGCATGTCACCTTGTCACTGTGCCTTGTAAAGTTATCCACTTGTTCAACATTTGAAAAACTTCCTGTCTATGTATATATATAAAAATAAATGTTATGTGAAATAAATTCATTTATTAAATTATTTTTAAATTCCTATGTTTTATTTTAAACTGATGTTTTTTTAGATTACCCAATAATTGCAGGCTTGATACTTCACGGAGGCAACAGAGACAATTGTCTCCATGCCCCTGGTCATTGCCTCGTTGTCCCTTGAGGTGTTCAAATACAAATAGAATTTTTTATCCTCATAGAGGTGGCCTTTAGTAAGAACAAACGGCCCGTCCTTACAAGAACAAAGTATTTGGCCTGAAATGATTGGAGCTCAGCGTACCTTTGATGGCTATCATTGGTTTCAAGAAATGTGTTTGCTTTTGAACAATTTTTTACAAAGGTAATGAGTATTGTCGGTCCGGTATTAATGCACACACACTGAACACGAAAAAGATAAATGCCAAAACACATTTTTGTTAATCCGCTCCACATCCTTTGAATCCACTCCATGTCTTGTGAAATCTTAAGTTTTTATTTTCCTAAGGCCCCATCAAGGAATGGTTCTCTGGTGATGAGTGCTGTCCTCAGTGGTGCATACTAGATGTTGTAACATCTGTTAAATAAGCCATTAACGAGTTAGATTCAAATAATGTCTAAAACAATGGCTTGCTTAGTCACAAGTTACCGCCTAAATTTGAATTCCTCGGACTATACAGACAGTTGCTAAATCACATGATTTGGGGCAAGCTTTTGCGTAGTTACGCAAGAGACGGCGAATACCTGTCCACATTTCTGAATGAATGTGTTCAGCACAATGGTACCATCTGGAGGTTGCTACACAAAAGCTTGCCCAAAACCATTGGGCATAGAAACTATCCTGGAATTCAAATATAAGCGGTAACATGTGACTAAGCAAGTCATTGTACCAGATACAACTCAATTATTACTCGCAAATGGCTTATTGGAGATGCTTTGAGCACAATTGAAAGAAGCACTTAATAAGTATCCAGTGCAGTTTGATAGTTGCATACAAGCTCGAAGTAAACATATTAAATACATATGATTATGTAATTAATAACACCTACATGATATTTTGAACCTTTTTCCTACCTTGTTTGCATTTTTCATTGTAATTGATTGACTATTAAAAGCAATAGTTGGGCATGCCTCACCCCCCCCCCCCAAAAAAAACCCAAACAAACAGTTGGGGTCAGTCAACATTAATGTTGACGTGAATCCAATTAAATGGAACCTTACAATCAACTTTTTCGTGCGAAATTTTCATCCAAAATCGGTGGTCATGGTTTAAGTGAAAGCAACGAAAAGCAGTTAATGTTTAGTTGGGAATTTTGTTCACACTAGAGCTATTTTGGTTGCGACAATCAAAATAAGCAACAGTGCGTGAGTATGTTTTAAAAAGACGACAATATTTCTCTGAAGAATTGGTAGTTAGTACTGGTATCAACTTTCATTGAGCTTTTAAACCAGTTAAAAAACATTTTCAACAATTATCAATTTGTCTTTAATGTTCACTTGCATATACAAACAATCAATCATAACATCAGCGCAATTTGGTTGAGCTGATTTAAGCAGAAAATATTGTTGAACAATTTCCGCTTAGCAAAAATGAGGATACCAGTCACAAATGGTGCAAGTGGCATTGCACTTTAGCTGGTAACCTAATTCTAGTAAACATATTTGTTCTTGTACTTGGCTTCTTTTGTGCTCAAACAGCTCTATGAAATTAAGCAAAGATGGAAAATGATTGTTTATTTCTCAATTGTATTAATTGAAAGAATCCCTCAGAGGTGTGATACTTCATGGCCTCCATGCCCCTGAGCCATTGCCTTGGTGTTCCTAGCACCAAACTTATTTCCCTCTTAGAGTTTCCTTAAAGATGGGCTCCAAGGTGAATTTCAGTTTAGTGGTTCACTCATTTTCCAGTAGATATGGTCCTTTTGAAAATAGGGGGAAATTTACAAGTCTCCAACCTCGTGTTAAATACCACTGTTCGATACCCTTAAAGTGCAAGTTTAGTCATATTCCCAAATATTCGACGTCACATTTCAAATATATGGTCTGTACATTTTTGTACAGCGATTTTGTTGTTAATTCTTGAATTCAATCAGAACAGCATTGAATTTGACCGTTTGACTGCTACAAAAAATCCTATGATGATGATGTTTCAAATCTGTTCTGAAAGGAGTATCAAATAAAATGACATTTTACACCATTTTAACAGGAGGTTAGAGCCCTGCAATTTTTCCCCCCACTTTGATGAGGACTCTTTCTATTGGAAAATAAGTGCATCACAAAACTGAACTTGACCTAGGAGGCACTCTTTTAGGAAAAATTTCCTCGCCTTTACAAAAGGGAAGTATCGGGCCCATTTTTATAGTAGTACTTGCTCAACAATTTTCTGCTCAGAAAAAATAGCATGATACCGGTCACACAGGTACGTATGTTAATGGCATTTGGGCTGGTAACCGTAATCTGGTTGGCAAAAGAGAATTGTGCTTAAAAGTCTCTATAAAATTTGGCCCCTGTTTATAATGGTTTTAATTTTATCCACTGATAATGTATGTAACCACTTTGCTGCCAAAATCAGACACTTGTAGAAAATTAACTCAGAACAATCTCTATGTGTGGATGTTTTTAATTGATTCATATTTAACTTTTTCCGTTTATTCTTACTGAATATGTCTTCTTTGTGGTGTTCCGTTAAAGACATTTAAACTGTACTAAGAAGTAATTTTTGTAGTTATGGGAAATAAATATATTTGTACAAAAAATAAAATCACACTGTCTGCTGTACTTCATTCTTTGACTCTTTATTCTTAGTCACTTTAAATAACTTTTTTTTTAACAAGAAAACTAATAAGTTATGAATTGGTCTGTAGGGCCTTTTGTATAGCATTGCGGGAGGTCTGCCACCCTCGAGTACCATGAACATGTGGGACACGTACACGTAGTGACATCCAGCGTTGCGCTTCGTAGCTAAATGTTCGTGCAGTTCTAGTAAGGGACTTTGTCAAAATTAGTCCAGGACAGCCAGTGGATAAGTACTGTCCAGGACAAGGTTTTTTACCCGCAGTTAATTCATCTTGTTTGAAATTGGATGTTGGAGAAAACATGGGAGAAGTTCACAGTGCCTGGGTTAAGTTTGTTAACAAACAGCAGAGACTTACATTTTATTACATTTAATCAGCCAGTCAAACCGCAGAGCACTCAGCGGGGTGCATCAGAGTCCTGTGTGCCTTTCAGCGAGTAAAACCATGTCTCTCATAGAAATACAGTCCAAAGGAAATCCAACAAAAATTTGACATTGGAGAATTGTTATCCGACTTCCTGTCCTGGATTATAATTATGACAAGACCCCCCAATGTGTGCATGCAAGTACTCCAGCATAGCGAGTGATAAAATAGTGACGTCATCTGAGAAGGGTCTATAGGTGCATGAATACATCAAAGAACCAACAACTGTCATATTTTTCAAGTCTGTCCTACCAGTAGCTGGTTTAAAGACAAACCGTCATAGAGACAGTTTTATGGGCTTTGATTTACGGCCACTCCAGTCACTCAAAATCGAATTGTTGAAGAAAAACAAAACTCTGCACAAACTCAACTCAGCCAGGTGTATAGCTAGTTTCAAGTTACCCAATGATATGTTTGCTAGACAAACTTCTTGTTATTCTATCTGGTGATGAAACCAAGGATACCTCATAACTGAACTTAATAAATGTAATTGGCAGGCCTTAGGAAACCTGGGTGCTTGCTATATGTGCACCAGAAACACCAGGGTTAATCCCTACTCTTCCATGATAAGTGTTGTGGGTTCTTTTATGTGCACCACCAATCCTAGTACACAGGACCTACGGCTTAATGTCCCATCCGAACGACAAAGCAATTCTGGTAAAGTATCTTGCTCAAGGACACAATTTCCTCGACCAGGACTCAAACCCACACTCTGCTGATCAGAAACACCAGAGTTGAGTTCGGTGCTCTTAACCGCTCCGCCACGACACGCCACAATCTTTTGCAAGGAGTGCCTGGCAAGTTTATCACCAATGAAAGAATTCAGTGACTGGAATGGCCTTTGAATACAAGAAAGTGAAAACATATTTCACTGACACAACTCCCTCCTTCCACACCTCACCTCTCAGCTGGCAGCTGGTTAGATACTAAATTTAAGCACTCATCACAATTAAATTTTGATTTTCAATTTCAAAAAAAAAATTCTGTAAGGATTTTAAAGATACTTGGTCCGATTCTGGGCTGATTTTAGATTAACATTTTAAATAGCTACTTTTATATATTTGAAAAAGTTCTAAGCTTTCATTTTAGGTATTGCACGAAGAAAAAAAATACACCAATGATTAGTGGTAGCATGTACAAACAATTTTAAAACAGTAGTCTGTCAAAATTTATTCAGAACAAAATTCTTTAAGAAAATTATTCCGGGAAAAATCAGGCCATGCAATTTTAAGCTCTGAAGTGTGACTAAAATTCGGACCTTTCTGAATAACACTGAGCTTACCACAAAATCATCCTATTGAATTGGTTTTATGATTTTCATTAGTCATACCAGCTGGAGGGAGGGTGTTATGGCAGAGGGAGGGGCTTAACCTCAGCAGCCTGTTACAGTGGGGTCAAGTCCAGACCTCTTCGTGATGTTAATTTTGACTAGGTCCTCTGCGCAGGTTGGATGGATGCCGACTGTGGAGGCCAGCTGCCTGTACGTCACACCACATCTGGAATTAAAGGGTGTGTACAACATTGGTAAGATTTAAAATATAAATGTCCACAGATTTGCACAAAACCATGGTAGAAAACTTCCCTTGAAATAGTTTTGCATGAAATGTTATAATTTTTAGAAAATTAGTCTTTATCACGTTTGATAAAATTAGTCTTTATTACGTTTGATAAAATTTGATGTTTGAAAACAGTGAAAATAAATAATGGGGTTTTTCACTGTTTTCTCATGACTCCAATGACCGATTTAGCTGAAACTTTCAAAGGTTTGTTATTTCATGTATATGTTGGGTCACATCAAGTGTGGATACTGGTCTTTGACAAGTACCAATGTTGTACAAATGCTTTAAGCGCAACAAAGAATTTGTATCATCGACAAACCAGGGGTGGATAAAATGCATTCGTAGTGAGGCTGCTCTGCCAAAAGAGATGTTTAGTTTTTTATTTTTGTTCGTTTGTTATTTTTTGTGTTTTTGTTTGTCTTTCTTCTATGGCTGCCTTGCCAATTAGTTTAGATTCTTTACATAGGTAGGGTTAGAGGCGTCTGTCTCCTGAAAAGATCAAACCTTACCGATGCCAGCAGGGTAAGGCATATGTAATAAGTAACTGTTAGTTCTCTGTTGGTAGTATCCCTATACTGTGGTTTGGGCATTTGTTCTATTTGTTCTTTTTCTTTTTCTTCCATTCTGTGGATTTTATAATGTGTTATGCACTTCTGGTCATTTTGATGTAAGGAGTGCAATCTAAATTTGAATTATTATTATTGATCATTATCATTAAGGGTGATGTGGTTCTACGCGTGTGGTGCTCTCAAGTACAACATTGTTGTTTCAGTGCAAATGTTCAATTGAAAATCTTTAATCTTCGTGTTCTGAGTATGTATCCATGTGAGGCATGGCCACAAACATCAATAAATTGTCTTTGTGGATCATGTGTTTAAGTGTTTATATGAAGTGTGGAACTGAGAACAAAAGAAGTCCACATAATGTAGGAACAATGTGGACTTAAACATTTCCACACAGTGTTTTTAAAGTAAAGAAGAATATAGTTTATTATTAAAGGAATGTCCACAGGAATGAGAAACACTTCTTGAAAGCCAAGTAAATTCCAACCTTCTAAACCTTAAATGTAATGATCCAGGATTATGTTGTTCCCCACTTACCAAAATTTCCAATTCATTCCAATTGGATATCCAGTTAGAAAGAATTGGATTGAGCTGGTGTGAGTTGGAATACTGAATTTCTAATTGGATTAAAATCTTAAACCAACTCAGTCCAATTGGAAATCAAATTGGACTCAGCTGGCTTGATTTGGTTGAATTGGAATTAGTTGGAATAAATTGTTTCTACCAATTGGAAATTTCACCTCCTAATATATTTCAAATTGGAAATTTTATTTCCCCACAGACTAGTTGGAAAAAAATCAAACTGAATCCAACGGAGTCCAATTGTGTCCAACTGGGTCCAATTTGTTTTGTGCTAAAACACAACAACAACAAAATTCCAATTAGTTCCAATTGAATTGGAAAATTTTGGTAAGGGCCCTAGATATGTTGAATGGTTCAGTCTAGGATATCAAGGACTTTGATTCTCTCGGGCATTGCACTATGGAGAAAACAGTGAAATAAATAACATGGGTCATGACTTCGTGAAACAACGCCTCACTTCAGGGTTTTAACACTTACTTGACTGCCACTGCGAACCCTTGCATGATCTCCCCAGCATGTGGTCCAACAACATGCAGCCCAAGAATCTTTTGATCTCCTTCTCGTAAACACACAACCTGAAAAGGAAAACACAATATTTGTTTTCAATTATTTGTTTTTTGTTGTGACCAGCTGGAGAGGAGAGCCTCTAGACAGGAACTTTGTTTCTTTTAGGCAATCCTTCGAGCTCCAGCTGGTTCTCTTTTCTTCCTCTGTTTGTTAATTGCTCTTGTTGTATCTTTTAATGTGTTTACCAATGTGCAATTGTTTTATGCCCGAGAAATTAAATAAATAAGTATAAATAGCACTCTGCACTAATGACGTCACATTTGCTCAAAATACCCGGCTGTCAGACAAAAAATTCCACCACTTACACGATCACCGCATCATTGACGCGCCAAACTGCACTAGAAGAATAGTCAGTACACATGAGTAAACATAAAACGTGGACATGTATGCGCGTACGTTTGTGAAATTTGACAGTTTGTCTTAGATGTGGGTACTTAGCAAATTGCATTAGTGCGGAATGCTATTAACAGGTGTGTTACTGTTATTGTACACTGGTTTTTGTCTGTCTTGTTTTTTTTACATCAAAATAAACCACAAGGGAAACTTCGGGTTGAACAAATTAACAAATTACAAGAGCGGGACTCAAATTTCGTTTTTTTTTACAAACAAAAATCTCAAATAGAAATGTAAAACCTACAGCCTACAATGCTATCGTTGTTTTTCTGAAGAGTTGAGTAGGTTCATGTGAGTTTAAATGTTTACCTTCATGTAGCACTGGTCTGAGGATCTCTCTGGGACAGTGTACTCAAGCGGCTTGTAGAATGAATGGTAAACCTGTGAACGAAGTTTAAAGAAAATCTTTCAAAATAACATGTTTATCCATTAGGTGGGTTGATTTAACTCCCTCAGTGCCCGCTTTTTTAACGCTTTGAACCTAAAATGCCCAGCTTTTTTAGGCTCAAAAATGTTGTATAAAAAAAAGTTAAAAAGTCTTTGTCACCAAACAAAACGGATCTTGCTGATTTGTGTTGCCTTGGTACATCCCAAAGTCAATACTGTTTTTTTAGTGATAGTGCCCTCTCGAAATAACATGTGTATTATGGGTCATACATGTACATTTTCGATACAATTGATGACACTTTCAGAATACATAAAATAGATCATACATGTACGACCTTGGCACTGAAAGAGTTAATAGCCGCCATTTTTATCCATCTAAAAAGCCAGGGCCCATATGTCAACCTGACGGAGACAGTGACATATTTGACATTCTCGCTGGAGTCCTTCAAGGTGACACATTGGCGCCTTTCCTGTTCATCATCGTTCTCGATGACGCTCTGAGCAATATTTTCTGCTTAAACTTGAAGACTCAGGACCAGACACTATCATGACCAATTACAGCTCTCAGCTTTGTTGATGCAACCAAAGAACAGTTTTATATATTAATCTAAACTGACCTCAATGTTGTCCACAATCCTGCCAGTTTTTTAAAAGTCTGTTTAAGACCTCGTCTCCACTCGTTTATTCCCATAATCTAAACTTACCTCGATGTTGTCCTCTTTGTATATCTGAACAGCATCCTCTTCTGACAGTCCCACTGTGCCATACTCCAAGGGAGTGAAGACTGTTGTAGCTACCTGCAGGATGAGGAATAGTCATCCAAATTAACAATTCTGACGCTACTTTTAAAAAGAACCTTCTATACGCTGATGGCGGGAAATTTTCCAGTGACCTAGCAATAAGGCCTAATTTTCTGCAACATGTAAACCTTTTAAAAATATTCTTCTATAGTTATATTCTTTATCCCCGATGCAAAATTAACATCTATTAAAGCGTTGCGGTAACCGCTTCTAAAACATAGGATTCGAACTGCCTTTTTAGCCACCAGGCTAGCTTGTTGGTCTAGTGGTAAGCCATCTGCTCTAGCAATGCAAAGGTCGTGGGTTCGAATCCCACCTGAGTGATTTGCCTGTGGATTTTTTTCACAGATCTTGGAAAAGTACTGAGTATACAGTGCTTAATTCACATCAGTGTAAAGGTAAAAAACAAATTATATTAAAACCAAGTTATATGCGAAATTAACATCTATTAAAATGTTTATGATAACCCTCTCATCACCAAATTCTTTTGACACAAACAACCGCTGGTGCCCACATTGCTTGACCACCAAGCATGAAGCACTCATTCACGATTAACAGACAGCTTGTGTTCAAAGGCCAATTTTACAAACTCACTTATTACCTTGAAGATTTTTATTTAGAGCATAACAGCTATAGACTGTGCAAGTCTCGCGCGTATCCGAACGAGAAAACACGTCAAACGAAGAACATTTTTATTTCTGAAATTAAATCTTTGTTTTAAAATATATCTCATGACAAAATCTGAACAACAAAAATAAATCTTTTCAATTTTATAAAAAGTTTTAGCTTTTGAAAAAAAAAATCACAATAGTGTGTATTGAAAACAAAATTAAAACTCTGGGACAAGGATGCCTATTTGATGTTAACTTTTTAGAAACCCCTTACGCGGATTCGTGAAGGTCAAACGGGTCTTAAATGGACAAGTATCGCAGTTTAAAGAGGATGCTGACGCCTCAGCAAACATAGACTGCAATGAAAAGGGTTTGCTTTGCAATTACAGCATCTGGCGATTATAATTGCGCATCCAAAACAAGCGTTTACGTAAGTTTTATGATCGGAGGCGAGCACAAAATTCTTAATTTTTTGCAATAACCGGAAGCTGAGGTCAAGTTTAATTCTTGGGTTTTCTTCGTTATATTGTTGAATTGGTTTTACTTTCATATTTTGTTATCACTTAGTATTACATTCCCAACAACATGTATACTTTTCTAGGTCATAACCTACGTTAAACTAAAATAGTTGACGAAACAAAATCTCGCCCACGTAAAACTCCATATGGTTGGGACCACTATGGTCCCGAAAGTTCGAATGCGCGCGAGACTTGCACAGTCTATTTACCTGTTCATAGTTCATAACCTCTGAACTTTTTCCAAATAATCGATGTGCTAGAAGTTTCCCTGCTTTGATAGCAACTGGCGTTAATTCCATACCTCCCTGAAAATAAAAAATAAAACAAAGAAAAACGGAAAAGACTTTACTTTGGAAATTGTCACTTTTCTTTCTTAAGAGCTTTCGTCTTTAGAGTTCTAAATGTTGAGTTGTTTTTCCCTTGATTTGGATAAGTCACTTATTTCAGACTGTTGATCTAATTTGTTTTAAATTTACATTGCCACAAGGTATAATGCTGCATGCAAATTTCCAAATGCAGCCCACTGGATGATTGTTTTTGTTTTAATTCCTTTCAGGCTAACTACCCTGTAAACCATTACAAGATGCTACATGTTTTGGGCCAGTTTCAAAATTTAGTAACCCTGTTTCAGCCCCAGGAGTGGATGGCAATGTGCCCCTGGTGACAGTTGATATGGGTTGACAGCCCAAATCAGTTAAGTGTAGCCCTCACCTTGAAGTGGCCGTCTGGCCTTCTGATGTAAGGCGATTTCTCCCCGGCATTAGAAAGAAAAAAAAATTAATCAGAACTTGAGTCCCATACACTAGATCGCTCGGCCACGAAACAACTTTTGATTTTGCAAAATCTTCAGGACAAATGTCACATTTCTGATGATATTTGTTTCTTTTAGGTTTGAAGCCAGAGAGAGACCTTACCTCTAGGATATCCCCAATGCCGTAAATATGCGGAACGGAACTCTGCTCATTCTTGCCTTGTATCTTTCCATTGGTGTGGAGTGTTACGCCTGTGTTTTCAAGACCGAGTTTAGATGTTTGTGGATCTCTCCCTGCATGGAAAGAAAGAATCTGGCTTATCTAAAGTTTGAAACACAAATTATGCTAGATGTTAAATTTGCATCGGGATTAAGAATATTATTTGGTTTTACCCTTATAAGTGTGGCCACTTCACAAGCTAACTCCAATGCTTGCCAGAAGCCTGTAGCAAATAAATTGAGCTAGTCTTTCATTGATGACATGTAAGAAACAATTAATTACTAGACTTGGCTTCTAGACATGTTTTGCAAAGACTCAAAGTCTTGTCAGAAATATCAGTTTGACAGCTTTGGAGCGGGAGTTAACACAAACTTTACAGATGTGCGAATGTGACGTGATGACTTGCCAATAACATGGTCCATTTTCATAAAGCTAAAAAGCACAACAATTTGCTTAGCACAGAAACATCTTGCTTAGCAGAAACAGGTTACCAGCCACTGTACTATATAATGTGTATTATTTGTGACTGGTTCTCTGCTAATTTTTGGTAAGCAGAAAAATGTTCTCAGCACCATTTTCTGCTTAACAAATTTATGAAATTGGGCCCAGGATAGTTATATAAAACCCTCCCAACACTCCATACTTTCTTGAGCAAATTTCTTAACTTTTAGCTCAACATTTATTAGTTTTTACCCTCGAGATGCTGGACAGATCTGATCACAAAAACATTCCACTGCCGTAAGGCTCCCTATGATGGGCGCATATGAAAATCACTTCATTACCATGCAAGAATTTACTTACAAAAGAAACTTTGCTCAAACTTCCTTAAAGGTATTATATAGGATTGGTAGAGCTGACAAAACAGTCGCAGACAGTGTTCATGTTTTGTGTGATTAACCATATACATGAAAATAATAACAAACCCGTGAAAATTTGAGCTCAATTGGTCATCGAGGTCACGAGAAAATAGTGAAAAGAGACCTTATGTGTTTTCTGTTTTTCAAACATCGAGTTTATTATCGCGCGCGATAAAAACTATTGTTTTACTCATTTCTCAGAAACGATAGCATTTTAGGTAGAAATATTTTAAGGAGCCCTTTCTACCATTACTTACTTTAAATCATGTAAGTTATGTGTGAATCTGTGAACATTTGTGTTTTTCGATCTTACCAATAGTGTACAGGGCCTTTAACAGGCCGATTTTTTGTTGTGCAATACAAAACAAAAGCTTATAACTTTCTTGAATCTAGTAAAATTAGCTTCCCCACACTCCATACTTTCTTGAGCAAATTTCTTAACTTTTAGCTCAACTTTTATTAGTTTCAAGGCTATCGCCAAACTTGTGCTACTGCACCCTCGAGATGCTGGACGGATCTGATCACAAAAACATTCCACTGCCGTAAGGCTCCCTATGATTGGCGCAAATGAAAATCACTTCATTACCATGCAAGAATTTACTTACAAAAGAAACTTTGCTAAAACTTCCTTATCATAGGCCAATTTTGTTTGTGCAATACCTTAAATAAAAGCATTTAACTTTCTTGAATCTATCAAAAATACCCTTTTAAATTTTAATCAAAATTTTGGGGCAACAGCAAAATTCATGTCAGCTTATTCCAGGAACAACAAACATCCTTTCAGCTCATCTTCTTACCTATTGCAAAGAGTACGGTGTCGAATGTGTCACTCTCCTCTTCTCCGTTGGAACTCTTCCAAATAACTGTTATTGTTCCGTCGCCATTCTTACTTAGCCTGGTTGGCACACACTCCCGAAGAAAGCCCACCCCTGCAGCTTGCATGTGGTCTGTCACCAGACCAGCAATTTGCTGTCATGAATGATAATAACAATGGACAATTTTAATATTAATTATGACCACAACACAGCAGCATGTTTTGGCCGAGCGGTCTAGAGCATCGGACTCAAGTTCTGATGGCCGAGTCATCAGAGTGTGGGTTCGAATCCCAGTCATGACACTTGTGTTCTTAGGCAAGGCACTTTATAACTGTTTCTCATCAGCCAGGAGTAAATGGATACCTGCGAGGGTAGAGATTGATGATGTGAATGGTTAGCAACAAGAGCGCCCATTTGGATGTCGGTGCTGCATACTCCAAAGGAGTTGAGATGGTTTTAAGAATGCTACTGAATCTTGGAAATGATTTCATCAACTACATCTTTACTGCCTAACCACTTTCAGGGTTGAAAATACATCATGAGCCAAATCCTCTGATCAAAACTTGCAAATGATGTCAATTCTATACATGTACTGCTGCGTCCTTTTTGTAAACCAAATTGCATTTGAACTCATCGTCTGCCCGGATTTGATGAATACAGAATTTGAAATACTACTAGGTGCCATACTTGTTACCGTTTTTACCCACAAACAGTTGCCAGGGCTGCATGAAAGGCCTAAAAGATGGTCTTAAGAAGGTACAAGTTCAAAATGGTTCAAAGAAACAGTTCAAAGGTCAAATCCCAAAATACTTATTGATGAGAAACTAGTGTTGCAACAAAATATGTTACCTGGTCAAACCCTCTCAGGCATATGGACCGTACCATTACAGTGGTGGGTAAGCCAAGGCCATTCAAGAAACCTGCACACTCTAAAGCGACATCTGATGTTATGGTATTAAGGTTGGCATAAATAAAGATTTGAAGTTAGCGAGAAATTTCAACTTTAGCAGAAGCTTCTTGATGTGACAAATACAGTAGTTTTAGAACTAAGGTTACAATTTTAAAACCCAACCAGTTTGCCCCAAAAGTTACCTTGGTTCTTATGTTTCTTGGTTCTATGTTTCTTGCAAACTAGAGAATAAAAATTGATGAACCCTTCTCAAAACCAATGATCTACCGCCAGTCATTTTGCAATTTTGCAACGAAGAAAACTGAGCCGTTTGTTTATAAAAAAAATTATTAGACTTTGTTTTTAGCTTTGGACGTTTTCAAAGGATACAGCTGCCTCCGACTACGAGTCTGGAAATAAAGAAAAATAAAATTAACTTCCCAAACTTAAATATTAAGGTTGTGTAAATTGTTCATGGTTAATCAAATACTTGAAGGAATTCCAACAGACCTGGACTGGATTTTACACAGAGATAAGTTTGATCTTAAGATGCGAATTAATCTTAATTGAAAAGCCAAGTGTGATGTCAGAATACAAGTCACTATTGTAACCTTGGTGTTTTGTAAAATTTAGCCCAGGATCGTTAGCTTCCCCAACAAATTTATAAGGAAGGGGCAGGGAACGATTTTGCCCAGCATCTTTGCATAGTAAAATATTTAGACTGAACAAGTTTGGTGCACACTGAGTGTTAAATATTGAGTAGCAAGTGATGATTTTTTTTAGAAGCAACTGATACATTTTTTGTAGCATTTAGCTATGCTACTCAAGGGAAATAGCTCACTGGAAGGCAATGCATAAAAAAGTATATTCCTTAGATGTGTCAATCTTTTTCAAGGGGAAAAGGCATTTTTATTCAAACTTTATGAAACAATTATATTTAATACAGAAGTAAGACATCAAGTTTTAAACTCGATCTTTTTTTCTGGACCGTACTAACATTTCACTAAAGTTTTCATGCAAAACAACACTATTCCTGCCTCAAAGCGAACCCAGTGATAAAAAAGAAACATTCAACATTCAATTCCAGATTGCAGACATACTTTTTCTTCTAGGTAGTGACTCCATCATAAATTCCCATGATACTAAGGTTGGAATCACAACAAAACTGCAATGCAATTTTTTTTCCCGATCTAAAACTTACGTTTTTCCTGGGGATTTTGTCAATGAGAAAATATCATCACTCGTGATGCTGTGTTCAACAGCCCCTGGGACCTGGAAAAGAAACAGTAAAGTTAGAAATGTTCAATGACTAGATGTTCAATGACTAGATGAAACCCTGCTTGCCACTAACATTAAAAACAACAACAATAGTAAAAATGTCTAGTTACATAACTGCACTCAGGCCCTGGCCCAATTTCATGGCTCTGCTAAGCGTATTTCACAGGTTAGCAGGAAAATATCTGCTTGTGTGCGTACACAGTCTACAACTCTGTATTTTTCGCTTGCACAGCTAGCGCAGAAATTTTGCGCTTGCCCTGTAAGCGCTGAATGGTGATCGCAAGCGAAGAATTCGGCGGTAAGCAGAGCCATGAAATTGGGCCTTGGTCCCTCGACTGCTACACAATCCCCTTTTTGCACTAAAACTGTTAAACTTGGAACAGTTAATGGCCAGTTAGCTTAACTTGGATTAGTTAACCGTTAATGTAGATGAAATACTTACATTTGCCGGGTATCTAGGTCGCATTCCTGTTGCTATGACAACATTACCGGCAGTTAACTTTCTCTAGAAACACAAACAGAAAACTTGTTGATTTTCAGTGGATTTTCAGTGGATTTTAAACTGATGTATGTCACATTCAACATTATACAATTTTTCAGTAACAGGGTGTACACCATGAACCATAGCCTTCGTTCCTCCGACACAAATCTTGGAATGCTCCTCTCACATCACCCTTGGGAAACTGATCTTTCTCTCGGTCCGGTCCTTCCCTATGGAGCTCACTACCCATCAAACTAAGAAAGAAGACTTCCTACCTCACACTCAAAACCCATCTCTTTCAATAAGTTGTTTCTCCTTCTGTTTATTTGCATATGGTTCTTAGATGTCAGTTTAGTTAGTGTTTTTCTGTGCCAGGAGTGTCACTCTGTAACAGCCATGGATCATTACAAGTCTCCATTATTATAAAGAAATATTTAACAAATTATTTTTTTTTACTAGGGGCAGTGCTTGACATGAGAAGGGTAGATTCCTTTCACTGCCATGGAAAGTATACTGTGTTCTTTTAAATGAACTAACTATCCTAGTCAACCTAGGGCCATCTATGAATTGGCGGATGTGACTGCGGCTACAACTTCAGGGTGTTGCTAAGGGCAGCCTGTTCTTCAACGAATATAAACAGTAGTCATGCAGCCGGAGCCCCAGCCGCTGATACGGAAACGGCTTCAGGCTCTTTGTCCCATCAAGGACAACTACCTGGTTGACAACTCTTAGCACATTGTAAACTTCTCACCTCTTTCCCATTTTTCATGACAGCTCTGATTGTGTGTTCATCCACAAAAGTACCTTTAGCATTCAGGTATTCGACTCTCCTGTGAATTTGAATAAATTACATAAAAACCAATTAAGGAAATGGTTGCCACCATTGGTGCACGGGTTGGGCTGACCTTACTTGTTCTTCAACTGGGAAATGGAAATTAAAAATGAGAAAGAAAAAACAATTTGATAGGTTTGAAATGCTTTAACTTGATTTTTAGGACAGGCCACATATTATGAAAATGTGACAGCATTTAAAGAAATCCTACCATTTAATACTTCAGCCCTTTTCACACTACTCTATTCCCCAGGGTCAACCCCGGGGAATAATGGCTGGTGCACACTTGGATCACCTTATACCCCTGATCTACCCCGGCAATTGGGCATACCCCGCGGGGAATAGCCACCCCTGCTCTGGAGTAGGGTTAAGCGGTACGACCCCGCTGTAATCCATGGTGATAAGAGATACAGTATGAAAAGGGCTTATGACACACTTGATTTAGGAGCATATTTTAACAAATGACAGTATAAGCAGCATTTATACTAGGTGGCAAGGACACCGTTCAAATTTAGTACTTAGAATTATCTTGAGATTTTGAGATGAATTTCTGCCATTTCCAGAGGTAGACTCACATGGTGGCATCACATTTTGCTTATCAGTAGATAATATAACTGTCGGTCCCACTCCCCCCCCCCCCCCCCCAATACTGCAGCACTTTGGAATTCCCCGCCTGTATCTTGCTTTCTGCCATTTTACAAGTTCAAGAGGAATGTGAACCGATACCTTCTCTCTCTTTAAATTTTCTTTTTCTTCTTGTAGCTTTCACCCTAAGTGACCCTTTTGACCTTGTGTAGGGCGATTTCTCATTTTTACCGAAATGGAAAATTGACCTTGTGTAGGACAATTTTTCATTTTTATAAAAATGTTTTTAAAAATTCAAATACTTTTTGCGAACTTTATGTTCTCACATACATTGCTTTAAAGTGTGACCCCAAAAAAAGATGAGAATTGCAGAGTCTATTTTATTAGCTCACTCATCTTGAAACGAATATAAAATCAACACCATGATAAGATTTTAAACAGCATTCTCAAAATCTAAATCATAAAATGGCTTTTCCCAAATTGCTGTAACAGTCTAACATGGACTTACTTGTCTTTTAACTGAACTCTGTGGCCCCAATTCAGTGACCTGACATGGTTTTGTACTGCCTCAACCATCTTTTCCCTGATAGGAGAAAACAAAAAACAAGAAACTTAAAATCGAGTACCAACTCTCTTCGCAAATCTCGAGACAATGGTGATGTTCTCGCGAGACTGACGGTTACCACTGAACTACTGCTCTTGCGGTCGCAAGCCAGCAGTCTCCTGCATGAGCAGTAGTCTCGTGAGAACAGTCTCCCCCGAGAGTATCGCGCGATTCGTGGGAGGGCCGTTACGCTACCACCGTGATAAACATTCAACGACTGATATAATTTGTTTTCACCCTTAATTTGGTTTTTTACTGAGTATTCAGTGCTTAACCCTTTCCTTACCATGGCGACTTTAGTCAACTGCACTAGTATCCCCTCTTCCTTACCATTGGCGACTTAAGTCGACCAAGCTTTCACACAAAAAAGCACTCAAGCCTGAGCACAAAGGCCATTTGTAATAAAGCTGTAGTTTTGTCCATGTTTGCCCTCCATACCCAAGCTTACCATCATTGGAAAGGGAAAGATCGGATCTTTCCAATGATGGTAAAATAATACAAGGTTGCTATTTTGCAATCTCTTCAAATTGGAGTTGAAAAATCCGAAATGTCAAACACCTACGGAGCGCTATATGGTTGTGTACAAAAAAGTGTTTGAGATTACAGATCACACTGAGGAAAGATAGACAAAGAACTTTGACATTTATTGACCGATATCAATGATTTGTTGATTATATGAAAGGGAATTCAATAAGTGAGAACTTTTGTATTACTTCTTTTGCTGCAAAACAATATCTTCAAGGAGATAATGGAGTTTGTAAAAATGGCCTTTGAACGAAAGCTTTCTGTTTTGTAAGAATGTGTGCTTCATGCTTGAGTAGTCAAACAATGCGGTCACTAGCAGTTGTTTATGTCCAAACAATTCGGTAACGAAAGGGTTAACACACATCGGAGTAAGCATGGTAAGGGTAAAAACCAAAAAATTAACGTGTATTAAATTCAACGACTTGTCCACAAGTCTATGCCCTGTAAAGCCCATATTTCTACAGAATTCAACAGTAAGCAGCAGTGTTGACTACTTGGACTTGAGTCAAACCAATTTCTGTGATGTGCGACTTGACTCGACTTGATTTGAGCAATTTTTTTTTTAGTAACAACACTGGTAAGCAGAAATCAAGTTTAGATCAGAACAAATGGAAAAGAAGTTTAACAAAATGTAGCTGGGTCTTTCACTTGGCGATAAGTTTATACTTCTGCTGAAAACAAATTGAGGCAAAGGGACTTTAAAATATAGGAACATCCTAAAATCAGGAAAAAAGTAGACAAACCCCAGGCCTACTGTATATTGCACATGATTTATTTGATTGTTTACCATTCAGAGCATTTATTTACCATGAGTGGTCGATATCAGGAGGGACCCGCCAGCCATAATGCCTAGAGTCCTCAATAGCCTCCCCTAATAGTGATGCCTGGTGCATTAACTTCTTGGGAATACAGCCAACGTTGACACAGGTTCCTCCGAGTCCCCACTGCGTCCCTAGATAGATATTATAGATGAAGAATATAATGGTAGGGTTGAATGATTGTGCATGGTGAGGAGGGAAATTCATTTATTCTTGCAGGTACACCTTAACATTATAATTTTAATTATAGTTAGTTTAATTATTGAGTAATTAACTGTTAAACACAAGTTTCCCTTTGTGAAAACTTCAAATTGAGGCGAGTGTGCAGCGCGTCGTGATCGCGTTGTGTACAAACCAATGCGTAAACGACGAGTGTCTGTTCGTGAAAACTAAAATTTATATAGGTCATACAAATTGTCCCTTTGTGATGGACCCATTTATGTAGAACCTTATAATGGTTTACAAGGTGCTGCGACGCATTCAGCAGCCACTGCCAGAAACACTGGGGCAAACCACGTCTCTGACATGTCAAAGTGATATATGAACCTGGGTTCTTTTAGGTGTATTGCACAAACACACAGGACCTCTGGCTTTACGCCCCATCCAAAGGACAAAGGCAATAATGGTCAAGTGTCTTGCTTAAGGACAGTTAGGACACAAGTGTCAAAACCGAGACTCAAACCAACACTCTGCTGATCAGAAATATCAGAGCTTGAGTCCAGTGTGCTTGACTGCTCAGCCATGACAATTTTTTCTTTTTTCTTTTTTGTATGAATGTATGTGTGTGTTTATAAATTTATTTATTTGTTTCTTTGTTAGTTAATCTTTTCTAGTTAATTTTCTTTTACATTTATATCATTATATATTTAATTTTTATTTTCAAATTAAAAGATTAAGTTATTATATATTTTCCCTTTCCTGTAATTGGCGGCTCGTCTGCTGTTGGTTTGGACAATAAATACAATAAATACAATACAATACATTACATTAATTTGTCTGAATTTTAAGGGGGCATTTTTCAGAATTTATCCCTTCAAAGTAAGACAAATCTTGCACACAGAAAATGTATGCACCCAAATCATTGATTAACCAAACAATCATTATGAAAACATTGATGACTTTTCACAAATGAATTTCAACTAGTGGACTCAAGGGGGGACAAAGTATTAATTTTTTTGTTTTTTTTGTTTTTTTGACGAAAAATAATGTTACCAAAAGTTTAATATATAGTTAGTTAGACAACATTTAGGTTTGGGTGAAGCTCTGCTTTTGTACCCTAACCTATTGACAGACAAACAAAGGGCAACGGACTATCATGACAGACAAACAAAGATACAAAACAAGTAAACAAGTATTAAAATCTTTGCAAGAAGGACTACTAAAAAATTGTTTCAAAACCAACTTCTGTATGGAAATTGGTATTCTATCCCCTTAAATATTATGGTGATGAAATTACCAGTTGGTGATGGTTCAACATAATCCAAGACAATAACCTTTTTGTTATAAGCAGACGCTGGAGAAAAGAAAACAAAAGAACAATTCTTATTAAAACAATAAAACAGCTAAGTTAAACTTCTAATAAGTAATATAGATTATCTTACAGCATAAAAGAGGGTGCGAAAGAAATGCTACAGAAACCCATACACTCCAGGCTACTTTGTATGTCACAGCAAATGGTGCCACAACACCACAAACAGACAACACTCCAGGGGCGCATCTAGCATGGTCTCTCGAGACTGAGCTGCCATAATGATGATAAAACATTAATGGTAAATATAATTAGTAATGATTTGGGGTCCTTTTTTCTTCAAATTATTTTCTCAATGATGTTTTGAGTGTTATGAATTGATTCATTATAAAATAATACATTGAAGATCAAATCCGTGTTCTTAGAATTTGTGTCATGATGTTTGAAAGTGGTAAATATTTGGCAAAAATGGTCGAAAATGTGAGTATGGAGATTGTTACGTTAAATAAAAAAACATATTTTTGCAGACTAGTTCAGTTTAAAAGGCTGATAATCCCTCCCTTCCTCAGCAGTCAATCCCCATATGCTTCTTTTCTTACCTTCTTTAGCACAAGCCAGACCTCCAGATCCCCCTCCAATGACAGCTAGATCATAATCGATATCGTTGTTTCCTTGTGTTGTTGTATAAAATCAATGACAAGAAAGGTAGTTATTATTTTGGTAAATGTCAATGAATCATTCATTGAATGATCAAACAACTCTATTCTTTGACGAATGACAGGCATGGCCAAGGAACAGTGACACTGACGGCAGTTTCACTGAAAACTAAACAATGGACAGCAGTGATAACTTATTGGAATCCCCCCCCCCCCCCCCCCCCCCCCACCGGTCCGGCTGTACCTCCTGCCTACCTCCATGGTGTAACTACCTCCACAGAAAAAATTATACAGTCTTGATTGTATTGTGTAATGATCATGATGGTGATTGAACTTTGAAGGTATTAATTTCCTTAAAATTTGTTTATCATTTTCAACTATACTCATCACAAAAAATATCCCAATAATTAAACAGTAAATACCTAAAGTACTCCTTGATCTTTTTGTTGTGTTTTTGACTCTTGATTGAAAACCGATTGAGAGAAAACGGTTCAGTTTGGCGCAGTTTATTAAGCAAGAAAACTGCTTTATGGGCGCAGCCATCTTGATTTCAGCCACCTAGCGCCCTCTGTTGGCGTATTTTTGTAAGTGGATTCCCATTCTGCCATCGCATAATTTTCTTAGCGTATGGCCATGGAGTGACGGTTTGCGCCTTTTCAATGCTGAACATAGGCCTAAAGTTAAGTGCAATTTTCAAATCTGTCCCTTGATTCATTTTTCAAACTAAGATCATTTGGACAGAAGCTTTTTCCTTTTCAAGGCAATTTTTTTCTTCTTCATAAAATCGAAACTTGAAGCAATCGTCCGAGACCAAAATAATTAGTGTCCCATCATGATTGTTTTTCCTTCCTCCATGGTGAGACCAAAGCCTCTCATGGTGGTGCAAGTGGCCATACAGATATTATACTTTTAGCTTTACTTGTGTAATTTTACGCTCCCAAAATGCTTGCCGTCCCTCGGAAGCTGTCGGCGCGAACAGAGGACCCCCAAAAATCGAAATTAAATTTTTGAGACCACTGCATGCCTATAGTTTTTTTAATAAGCAACAATCAAGGGAGTCAAAGGGGGGGGGCAGGGGCAGAGACCCCCCCCCCCCCGAAAAAGGCACATGTTTTTATAAAGCCCGCGCATTTCAACCTATTGTTCTTATCAGTGAAGTGATCTGTGAGTTCCAGAAAAAGGCCTTCGTCGTTGCACCCCTACCTCGTCACTATACACACCCCCAGCATATTTCCATCCTAATGGCATGCACCCGACCCTGGCGATTCAGATCATGGCCTTAAACAAAAAAACATATTGTAACGATTCCGACCCCCCTTTTTTCTTGTACCTAGGGGAGAGGAGCCGGTATCATCCGATGAACATCCAAGGAGAAATGTTATGGGGGGGAAAACCTTATCTACTCGACATAATCAGACATGTTGAAAACAGAGGGTTACTGTCAACCAAAGATCTGTATTAATTTATTGTCTCCAACTCCTTATTCATACAACATTCACTTGTTATTTCACAAATGTTGAAACTAATGGTACATGTATGGGTATAGTTTATTACGGGCCTTCAATTGTATTGGTAGCGTGGACTTCGACCCTATAGTTATAGGCATTACGTGTTGAATAGAATGGTCTTTGTGTCTTTGGTCTTGTGGTGAGGACAGCTCAAAGAAAAGAGTCCCTGAAAATGAGTTTGCAGCTGAATTTATAGCCATCAGAAGTGCGTATGCGCAACACGCACTTCTGTTACATACGCGGTGATCAATGCGCACTAAATTATTGACCAATCACAAACACCTTTCTACGGTAGCTTGCTCCACTTCAGCTGGCGCGCGCCCGTACTCTGATCCTGCGTCACGCGTGTGCGCCTCATATCATCATAAAGAATACTCAAGCACAACATGGCGCAGCCACAGAATCGGAACCTGGGTGTCACAAGCCTGCAAAAATATTACTGCAAGGAAAGAACAATAGAAATGAAACATTGAAATAAATAGTTGTCTATCTTAATTACACATGGCGATTTTCGCCACAATATATTTATAATTAGAGATTAGGTCCTCGGCCTGCAAGACATTACATTTTTATTAGGCCTCATTTTATTTTTGGACATGATTACAATAGTGAATAGAAAAACAAGTAACGAACATTACACAATTTTAATAGATACCTCGGAGAGTTTGTGCATTCTGATTGGTCGAGGACTGGTCACGTGGGGGTGTATTAACATGTGATAATAGACCGGCTATGTAAACTAGCAAATAAATGGCCCCTAAACAAGCACAATGTTGTGTAAAAGTTCGTTTTGCACCGTGCTTGCTGTGCGGAAACTATCAAATCTGTTTCTTGGTTATTTTTACGAGGACACAGGATGGTGCCGCGTGTACGCGCATACCACGCGTGTACGCGCATACCACGCGTATGCATAAACGCGCAGACAATGTATCATTTTGGTAGCTGGTACGTGTATGAAGCCAAGGTAATGCAAAGCATAAAGCCGTACACCAACCAAAGTGTTTCTATTTATAGTGCTGTTACTTTAAAAGTCTGGTTCTTCAAAATATGCACATAATAGTCATTTCTCTCCATTTCTGATATAGTTAATTAAGTGCAGGGGACTAGGAGCCACGCAAAAGTTGCAGCCAAAAGAATGGCCCCTGAACATGAGTGGATTATTTCCAAAATTTACGGCGAAAGAAAAATCACAAATTCTGATGATTACTACCCTTTTTCTTCGTTAAAGGTATTTATTAATGGCAATAACAGTGTGGGTAGCCGGTCTTCACTGCGTGGTAATGACCTTGGTTGGTGGCTGGCCGCTGTTAATGGCCATGCTTTGCCAACATGAATAAAAACCTTCTTCAAACATCTTTTCAAACCTACAGATTTTGAAAAAATATCAGCTGAAAAATCTAGTGGGCAGTAAAAGTATAAAGAGATATCCAGACATGGGAAAAATAGATCAACACAATGTCAGAGCCAAATTTGACTGAAAATATCATTGAAAATGCCGTTTTTATGATTAAAAAAAAAATAAAAAATAATAATAATGGGGTCGGGGGGGGGGGGGGGTTTTGAACGGTCGGGCGGGGACGATCAACAATTGTTTTTTTTTATGTGGCCTAAACGTGCGTTTCCTTTTTAGTTCGTCCTGTTTGTTTATTGTTGATTCTACTTCCGTGTAAATTGTTATTGTCGTTTAATTACTTCTCTGGTTTGCCATTATGTTTGTTATCATGTTTCTTAACTTTAACGATGTACAATTAGTGTATTTAATCATGGCAACATTGAAATAAATGTATTATCTATCTATACTGTTTGCATGTTGACTTATTCTTCGCCTGCCCCCCGCCCCCCCCCCCCCCCCCCCCGCCCCGCAAAAATCATGAGCCTTCTACTGTGTGAAGACGTTGGACTCATAGCATTACTTTCCCATGGTTTTTCAGTAAAAGTTAGCTTAAAAAAACACCCAAGCTGACGCTGACGAATCGCACCCCAAAATGTAATCAAATCAATCAGCTAGGGTGGGTACCTATACTTTTTTTGTCGAATAAATAAAAAAACGGCGGTCGGATGAGGTTTTTTTTTTTCAAACATAACATTGCGTTTAAAATAATTAACGCCGATACATGTTTTAACAAGTTTTGCCATATATTGTTTGATAATTGTTTATTTGTTAAATGTCAGGGGAAAAAATGCACGGTTATTAAATGCCGGTGTTCTTTCTTGTGTCCAAAAAATCCCTTTAAAAAGTGCAAGCTCTTGATCTTATTCCCGCCTCTACTCCTCTAACAAGTGATAACTGCGGTACGTAAGCCAGACTAACATTGCGACTGGTTCAAAGGTAAATCCTGTAGAAACTTGTTTACATCCGGGCATTTACATTTGTGCGTGAATAAGTTTGATTTGACTGGTGAACTGTTATCATTCTTGCCCCTTTAAATTCCACCAAAATGTCGTGTTCTATAGAAGTATAGCCACCCGTGTGTCTTCTCTGTGTTCCTGTATTATTTCTGTTTCTGAGTTTGACCATATCTTGACTGGTTTCGCTTCTGGAGAACTGCTTTTGGGAGGAAAACCGGACGGAAAGTTGACGAGATACGTGGCAGAGTAGAGAAAGGCTTCTGCGTGTGTTGTGTATCTACGCATTTCATGTGTAGGCAAGACCGAAGTATATGTACGTATGTACGGAGTAGTGGTAATTTGTGTGTCTTCTAATCCTTTGTTAGTGTCCGATTTTACTCTTGAATTCTCGTCATTGTAATGCAAAAAATAACGGCTGGTACTAATAGAGTGTTCTTGTTCATTCAAGTGCTTGTCTTGAGGTGTAATGACCCCGTGCACTACAATTAAATTTTAGTTGTTTGCCATAACTGTTCTCCGTTTGGTTTTTGTTACAATAGCATTAATTCATGAATGTGCATGCCGTGCATGCCGTGCATGAGGCAAGGGTAGGCTTTAGGTAGGTACTGCCTGGGTTTGTGCACTGGTGGTGGTATAGTCGGTTAGAGTTGCATGGAATTCCATGGTTGGGGTACAGACTGACCAATGTGGAAATGAAAATGGTAATGGCAGCCTCTACAGCCTGCAAGCAAGTGAAAATGTTTTTCCGGTAAAGTAAATTAGACAATCAGGAATGTATTTGACCTGGCCATTCCCATATAATAATACAAGAGTTCCCCTACATATTTTTTTATATAAATGTGGCGCAATTTGCTTGCATGCTTTATAGGACATGTCTCTTAAGTTTTAGGAATTAGAAAAATTCAGTTAGTGCATGGAGGAATTTGTTTCTTCTTCATGGTGGCAAAACCATTCCTGAACTGAATCCTAACTTGTGGCAAACATTCCTCCAAACCATCATTGAAATTATATTGAGTAAAACTGAATTTTTTGTTAGAATGCTAAAAAAATCAAACATTTGAAAACTGATAATAATTTTTCAGTGTTTTTGTTTTGGGTGCACCTGTATGCGCAATTAAAAATGTTGAATTATAATTGAATTAAAAAAAAAAAAATGTTAAAACACCCAGAAAAACAAACAAACAAACAAACAAACAAACAAACAAACTAAGTTTAAAGTTTTGTGTATCGATACAGACTTTGTTTATAGATATGGTTTCATGCTACCCTACCCTTCATGCCCTTTGAATTTAGTTAGAGGTTCGTGTTTGTATAGTAAACAATAAGATTTAAAGCTGAAGCTTAAACACAGGCCTGCCTGTAGTTGCGATAATCGTAACCCTCCATCCTCCCGACGGTCAAATGAATCCATTTATAATACTCAAAAAATCTTTGAGAAAATATTTTAAGAAAAAATGACGAAAATTTACTGGAGACTGAACAACGTGTATACAAACATGTAGTAACATCACGATTCACGACCAATCAGTGTGAAACCAAATGCCGCTTGCAGACTCAACATTACAAGCTGAGTGCATTTCATTGCCGTGCACAATCACACAAAAAAAATTTTTTAAGATTGAGCGCGCGTTCTGATATGCTAATACATAACTCTGTGTGCCGATTCCGCAAACATCAGGCGCAAACTGCAGATTGTGCAAGTCCGTTAAATGTGTGCATAAAGACGTAGGCCATGCCTATGGTTTAAGCTGATTGGTCGAGAAGTACGAAGTGCAGGGTTCAAAATCTCAACCATCGTCTGTCTACTCAATGATGTTTGGGTGTTATGAATGGATTCATTATACATTGATGATCAAATCCGTGTTCTTAGAATTTGTGTCATGATTTTCGAAAGTGGTAAAAATTTGGCAAATCCGGTGACCAGTCTGTCGACATTGGTCGAAATTGCACTTATGGTCAAATCTTATACTTGTAGTCTCGTAACCCTCCGTTCTAACGACCGTCTGGAGGATGGAGGGTTACGATTATTGCAACTAGCCTGCCTGATACTTCGTCTTTGTGAGGGCAAGACAGTTTTACTCACTAAAGGGCACCTCTATGGGGAAATTTCAACTTGTTGTGGGACATTTCAAAGGGCACCAAGGCAATGACCCTGAGGGGCATGGAGTCACACTGAAAACTGCTGATTAATCTCTCTCAAATATGCTCAATCAGTAATATTTGCTCCATTCCTACCCCTTTTAATTTCAAGCTTCTTAAGGTCTGACACCTTTGGAATTCGTACATTTGAATTATCCATTCCCAATCAACTGTGGTCTTAAGTCCAAAGGGTAGTTCCCACATTTGTGTGTTTTGATTGCTAACATGCAAATATTGGTTGATTCCACATTGCGTACATTGCACATGTGTACATTGCACACACATGCGTACATTGCACATGCGTACATTGCACATGTGTACATTGCACATGTGTACATTGCACATGTGTACATTGCACATGTGTGAACAAAATGAGAGAAGTTGTGTCCCTCTTTGCTTAACTAAAATGTGAGAAGTTGCCCAGGTAGGATCTTGGATAGCCTAGCATTTGAAGGGTTGGAAAATCATTTAGGAAGCATTATTATTTATTGAGTTAATATCCCATTTCTCATCCAAAATGCATAATTGCATTCGTGAACAAATAATAAAAAATTAACACAGCATAGTACATTTGATAGTACATTTTTAATAGTCAGTTTTTAAAGTCATACCATGTGTGTGTCCTGTGATTAAGAAAAAGCTGTACCAGCGTCTTCTGCTGCAAGCGTCTTCTGCTGCAAGAATAATGTTGCTAGGCCTTTAATTTCACCTTAGAGCTTGTTGAGAGGGCAAGGCCATTTTCATTTTGCAAAGGGCACTTCCATTGGAAAATCTTAAAGCAAGGTTTTAGCCAGGATTTGGTAAAAGGGTGTCCAAATCTGCTGGAAATTTAAAAACTGGGTGTCCAAATTGTTCACTTACAATACATTTACATGTAAATGACAGATGAAACAGGGTGTCCAAATTTAAAACAGGGTGTCCAAAAGACACCCAGACACCCCTCTGGCTAACACTATGTCTTAAAGTGTATAGGGAACTTTTTAAGGGGCACCAAGGCTAAGACCAGTGTTAACAGAGGCCTCAGTGTAATTCCAGGTCTTTGGTAATTGTTTAAAAAGCATGCTTTATATCAACTTAAATGGTCATACACTGTACTTTGGTAATGATCCAGAACAAAATTGTGTAATTTTTTTCTAAAAGCACACTGGTTATAAAGATGATAACGGTTAGTAAGCATTCTGCAAAACTATTTTGTCTGAATCATGCCAGAAGCTCCCGGGCCAGCCATTTCTCCTGGCAAAAAGTGTACTGATTCTTTGTACATGCATCACAAAATCATGGAATTACATGTCCATTGAAAGGATTAGGCCAACAGTCAAGTGTTTTACTCATGGACAAATTTGCCACGACTGGGACCCTAACCCATAGTGACACTCTGTTGGCCATGACATTCAACACTCTGATATCATAAAAGGTGCCAAGACAAAAGCCACAAATTTGTTTAAAACATTCTAGCCTTCCTGCAGGTATCATTAGCCTAACGGACCCAACAGTTTTAGAAAGTATTTTACAGGTTCTTTTTTATTAGACAGTGAACAGGTGAAGATCAGGCCAAGAGTTACACAGAGGCCATGGCCTCTGTTATCCTGGTCTTGGCTTTGGTGCCCTATGTATCAAAAGTTTCCTATTTACTTTCAGATTTAACGATGGAAGTGCCCTTTGAAAAAATGGCCTTGTCCTGTCTTCTTAAAGATGAAATTCCAGGACTGGAGTATTCACAAGCGTACAGTGTGTACGCTTACATACTGTTTGTTTTTACATCCCTTTAAGATTTTCCAGCGAGCTGACCAACTATTCAAAACCATTCAACTGCACTGATTGTGTAGGGTGGCACAACTGTGCACAGAACTGACTGGAATGTGTGTAGTATCCATTCACAACATGATATCAGACTGCAAGCTAGCATAGTTTATCATTCATTGGGAACCTTAGTGGATGATATCGAATGGTCAGAAAGTGTAAAGGTTTTAAACATTGATAGCAAAAACACATTTTTAGGTACTTACTATACATCTGGATCAATATCAATATCAAAACACCATTCGCATGCAAAGGCAGTTCATGTCATTCAAAATTATAAAAAGATTCTCCTGATAATATTTAATAATAATAGTGGCTTCTTATATAGCGCTCATACATGTGTCTGTCACTCAGTGAGGCTCTAGTAAGTATTTTCCTGCAAGGTATGTGGAGCTACGTTTTGAAGTAAGAGACCTATTCCTTTGCATAGCACCATGTAATGTTGTGGCGCAATATGCAGCCAATCAACAGGAGCACTGGGGTGAACCCCTTCTCTTTTCGATAAGTGCACTGGGTTCTTTCATGCATTACACAACACACAGGACCAACGGCTTTACGTCCCATCCGAAGGACTCGGCAATAATAGTTAAGTGTCTTGCTTAAGGACACAAGTGTCATGATCGGGACTCGAACCCACACTCTGCTGTTCACAGAAACACCAGAGGTTGAGTCTGGTGCTCTTATCCGCTCGGCGACGACACAACATGTTGTTGTTATTCATTTACACGCGATACTGGCCTGATAATTGGCAGAGGCGACAGAGGCAATTATATCCCCCTGGTTATTGCCTTGGTGCCTCTTGAAAAGTTCCAATGAAGATTGTCTTTTCCCTCCTATAGAGGTGCCCTTTACTAAGGAAAAACTGCCTTGCCCTTATCAAGAACAGGCCTGATACTTCACCGAGGCAACAGTAATTGCCTCTGTTGGTCCTGGTCATTGCCTCAGTGCCCCTTGAAATGTTTCAATAGAAATTTACCATTTCCTCATGGAGGTGCTCTTTACCAAAGAGAAAACGCCTTGGTGCTCTTGCCCTTTCAAAAACGAAGCATCAAGCCTGCAAGAACGAAGTGTTGGGCCTGGTAGATGTATGTACATGTACACATGTAGGTACATGTAGTAATAGCAAGCTACATGTAGTACCTGCAAGATTAAGGAATATAAATGCACACTTTGTGTAGGGATACACCGTGTAAATGTATGAAGATGCGAGCCCGAAAACAGTGTTGTGGATTTTGATTAGTCCCAGTTTTGACATTGCATATTATTCAGATACGTACACTTTATTATAGAAATGATTAATGGCAGGGATCTATATTTGGACAAATTTCCATACATTGTGTGAATTGTGCATGCATGTAGGCCTACTGTTTGCCGATAGATCAAATCATGCATCTTTTAGAATTATCTTGCAGAGTGTTCTCTGACAGTTTTAGGTTTGGGACAGTTATCGTTATTTTGTTTACTTGTAAAACTGCAGTGTTGCTTAAAATTAGCATGCATACACATTGTAAATGTATAGTGTCTGGTGTCTGGTGACTACATGTAAACAGTGCACCTTGTGTACAAAGTTGCATTACTAATGTGACCAATTTTGTACATTGTTTAGAGTTCTTCCCTAGGCTTTTTTAAAATTGTGGTGCATTCTGGACCAATTTTTTTGAATGTTTAGTCAAAGCATGCTGAATTAAAACAAGGTCTTCGGAATGTTTTCTACTTGGTGTTTATCTTGATTTTAACCCACACTTGTGACGTCATGCTATTGTTCCAGCGCTCCATTATTTCGCACGAATGGCGCGATGGGTAGGCCTACATTTTCACCCATTGTGCAAACGGGTCGAAATCATAGAACAATTTTGTTATCGTTTTCGACAACGGTTAGAGCTACGCATTTTATACAAAATGGTCGTAAGTCTCTAAATAATATAGAGACTTTCCACATTTGAACAACAGCCACATTATTAAATTGATATTTAGTTGAGACATGTTCAATTAGTTAACAACAACATTCCTTATGTTGGCCATAAAGTCAGGGTTTTTTTTGTTTTAACAAATAATTTTTAAGATGCAAAATGCTCAATTGATCAAACACAAAATGATACGTGATTATTTAAATATTTAAGAATTATGTTTGCAAAGAGAATACTTTCATATCAATATAAATTAACAGGAATTTAGAAATTTATCATAAAGTTAACTAATTTATTTATCAAAGTTATATCGAAAGCGTTCAATCACGTAACACAGGAGTGAACATGGTAATACATAAAAACACTTTACTTATATTAAACAATATCGCGCCATTCGTGCGAAATAATGGAGCGCTGGAACAATAGCATGACGTAACAAGTGTGGGTTAAGTCGCATAATGCCCTCGGTGTACGCGCCATTCGTGGGTGTACGAATGGCCCTCGGGCTTCACCCTCGGGCCATTCCTACCCACGAATGACGCGCACCTCGGGTATTATCCTTTACTTAAAAGCCCTACTGTGCAATCTGGAGCATTGTATAAGGTTTTCTCTGGATGTTTTATTTTGCGTATCGGCCGATATGTGCACGCATCAGATTGCAATTCACGCGTATCAGCCCGATACGCTAGCTTGTGCTTGGGGAGAACCTTGATGTTTACACTGCTTGTATGATTTAAAAACCCTGTTGAGAGGAGTGTGCTGCTTGTATTGTACTTCACCTATCAAAATTGTCAAGATTCGTAATGATCTTGATAATAACACTGATTTGGCAGACTCCAATCCAATTGATAATGTGTCTGACACTGTTCAGGCTATAACTATTCTGAATAACTTTGAACCAGTTGATGAAAATGAGATTTGCAAAATTATCTCTCGATCGCCAAACAAGTCTTGTTCTTTGGACGTCTTGCCAACATGGTTGGTCAAGCAATGCATCAACATCATTGTACCAAAGCTGACTTATATTGTTAACTTGTCTTTACATGTGTATCAACTGGTGTATTTCCGGATGTTTTAAAGCAGGCTGTCATCAAACCCACCCTCAAGAAACCATCTTTGGATATTAATCAATTGAAAAACTACAGACCAGTTTCTAATATACCCATGTGGTCTAAAGTCATTGAAAAAGCCATCGCTTCACGTCTAAATGATCACCTTGCTGACAATCATCTAAATGAGACTTTCCAGTCTGCTTATCGCGCCCATCATAGTACGGAGACAGCTTTGCTTAAAGTTAAGAACGACATTATGTGTGCTTTGGATCAAAGGAGAGCTGTGTTCGTTGTACTCCTTGACCTTAGTGCAGCTTTTGACACTGTTGATTATCAGATTTTCTTAAATCGTCTTTCGGACACTTTTTGCATCAAGGATATGGCCCTCAATTGGTTCTCCTCATATCTCCAAGGTTGACGAAATCGTGTCGTAGTCTCTGGATCGTATTCTTGTGAACATACTATGGACTACGGACTACCCCAAGGTTCGGTCATTGGACCTTTGGGGTTTTCTCTTTACACTCAACCTCTTGGCAAAGTTATTCGTCGGCACCATGTCAATTACCACATGTATGCTGATGATACACAATTATATGTTGACTTCAATCCAACCGTGCTAGGTGAAAAAGAGGGCTATACTAACGTCATACATAGATGACATCATAGTCTGGATGCACACAAACAAATTGAAACTGAATGCTGAGAAAACAGAGTTCTTTGTCGCTGCCTCCAAGAACAACTTGTCACATGTTAAGGATGTTTCTCTTAACATTGGAAATTCTACGGTAACCCCCTCAACTAATATTCGGAATTTGGGTGTCATGTTTGACCCTGTCATGTCAATGTCATCTCAAGTTAATTCAGTATGTAGCTCTACTAACTTCCATCTGCGCAACATTGCAAGGATTCAAAAATACATTGATCATGATACTTGCCACCATGTGGTTCGCTGTCTTGTCACTTCTCGTCTAGACTATTGTAACTCCCTGTTATCTGGAATCACCAAAGCACATCTTAAACGCCTCACCAGTATTCAATACAGAGCTGCCAAACTTGTTCTCACTGTTAACTGTTGGAGAGCTCATAGATCCCCCTTACTCGCTAAACTACACTGGCTACCCATGGAGAAACGCATCCTGTTCAAAACTCTTCTATATGTTTTTAAATGTTTGAAGGACATTGCTCCACCTTATCTCTCTGATATGTTTCATCTTTGCCAAAGCAACCGTCAAGGACTCCGCTCTTCTTCTGATAGAACTCGGCTTAACACTCACAAGTCCAGATTATCTTATGGCAAACACGCCTTCTCACACTCTGCTGCTGAACTTTGGAACAGTCTCCCAATTAGTGTCCGTGATTCTTCTTGTGTTGTTACATTTAAGAGTAAACTTAAAACTTATCTCTTTCCTAAATAGTAGATTTAAGTTTTGTTCTAGCTTGTTTTAATTTATCCTTTTCTTTTGTTATGCGCTTTGATCATGTTTTGGAAAAGCGCAGTATAAATGCCTGTTATTATTATTATTATTATCACCACAGGCACAGGTGCAAGATGGGGAACTTGGGCTGAACTGTAAAGAATGCACTGGACGCCATTCCAGTAAGCAACTCTTTTGATGCAACAACAGATCAGTGCAGACAGCGACCATTGCTATCAATGATATAACAAAACATTTGCTTACCGAAATGGCACGAATGTGTACTTAACGCTCCAACGATTACAGCTCCAGTTGCCTGTCTCGCACCTTTTGGCTCTGTATGATCTTTGATACACTTTGTGCATATATTGAAGTACAACTCTGTATGTGCTCCAGGATGTCATGCATTGTATAAATACTATGTTCATTTCCAAGAATTGCACTATGTACATTATGTACAAGTACTACTATCAAGGGTTATACCAGCAGAAATAAATTCTCAAGGCATTGTTTTGAATGTATTGCATAGATGTACAATCTGTCCCCACCCCCCCCCCCCCCAGTGTAGCAGTATCAGGGAATAAAAAAAGGGGAATGTATTATTGGTTCCATTTAATGTATTCCTCTTGAAGTTAAATTATTAACCCTAACAATCCCTAACCCTACAAATTCAAACAGGGCAAAGTGTTTAATTTTGTTAGGTTAAGTACAGTGAAGTTAGGATTGGGTGTTTGATTCTGTGGGATTGTGTATCCTTGCTGACAAGTAATGGTGTTTGAATTTGATTGAGTGGGTATGGTGGATGTGTGAAATGTACATGTCTGGCATTGCTCTTTCCTCCATGGTCTAATGAGATAGTTGTTGGATTATGTTATGTTGGGTACTGTGTGATTTCACTGATCAAAATTTTGCACATGCCAAGTGTACACACTCCAACAAAATCAAACAAAAAAGGCCTGTTGGAGTTTGTTAGGTTGTGTATCGTCCCCCTAAGATTGGGTACAGTTCCCATCTCATGGTAGTAAAGCTGTTGGAATGTGTTGGGTTAGGGATGGATTCTAGTAAAAACGCTTTGGGAGTTAGGGTTAATATTTGTTTGTTTTTTTGCTTATTGCTTAAATTGCTTTAATTTTTGTTAGTTTTTGTCAGTGGGCATTTCAATACAAGCCTCCTTTTTTAGGCTTCTGAAAATGCCCCTTTGGTTTGCTCTCAACCCATTTCCTTAATTTATTGTTTTTCCAACTAGTTCTTGATTGCCTTTGTTTTAAGTACTTGTTCTGTATTTGTTTACTTTTCTTTCATTTCCACCAATATGGAAATTAATGTCAAATTGAATTGAGATAAAAATTGTTTTAATGTTTTTAGTAAATTATCTCATGGCGTCCCACATCAAAAGAATTGGTTCTCGTGGAAATCTGCCTTTGGCAGTTTGGAGGGCAACTGTAGTGTGTGTAAGCAACTTCAATGTAAAGAGAGCAATTGTTAGTTCATTAATGGAATGGTTTCCTTCAGAGCCATCCAGACAACAGACATTTTCAAAACAGCCTTGAAAAACACATCTTTTTGAGGAACATTTTTCCTAAATTCCATAGAGATTTGGGATTACTGCTTATTCTGCTGCTGTTTTTATGCAGAGCCCTCGTTTTCACCTTTTCTTGCGTACGTGTACCATTGGAAAACATCCACGAAGGAACTTTATTGTGGGAGCAAGTGCCATGAGCACTTTTGTTGATACTGGCGCTGTAGAAGATGTCATTATTATTGTTATTATTATTAATAATCCATTGTTTTTTGTCCTCAGGAGGATGATTAAGAAGTCAGAGCCTGATGATGAGGGAGGAGAGAAGGAGGAAGAGGAGGGTGTTGTTGAGAAGGCTAAGAAGCAACCACAGACTCCAGTCAAAACCAAGAACATCAAGTGGCAGTATGATGCTGTGAGTACTTAAAGTACATGTCAGTGGTATCCCTTAACTTTTTTTTTCACTCGCCGGCCGGGCAGGATTTTTTACTAGCCCACATGTATTAACGCACACAATTTTCAAAACGTCAAAAAAACAACCCCCAAAACACGGAAGTCAAGTTAGCAAAATTGCGTTTTGGGCCGTCTTATCCCCTAATTTCTGCCCTTAATAATATTAACAACCATTTTCATGGATTCATGATTTGAGGGATCGGCCGTTTATGACTCCGTTTGTAATGAAAAATTTGTGATTCAACGATCGGTCGACAACGCACATTGAGAAGAAATTCAATGAACTTTGCCCAGCATCGCCCTCTATCGGCAAACGCTGTTTATGTTTGAATAGCCTTAATCCAAGGCTGCGATTGTAGACCATCTGCAGGCGTGTGGCACTCTGTGCAGCAATTCTTTAGTCAGCTCAATCGTGTATCACGTTGGAGTCTAGCCAAGCTCTCTTATAATGGTAAATCACTGGTCTTCAACGGCCAATCACAGCGTGCGGAATGTTGGTTATCGTGGACTTGGGACCCTGATGTGCTGTACTGCACAACACACCATGTGTTGTGTGTGCACGGACCGAACATTTTGGGGCCGGTGCACGCATGGTTGATACTCAGCAGTCGGCACCATGTACCTAGTGTTTTGACGTTTGTATACTGAAATGACAATCGCGATTCTGATCGCGGCCACATTAAATCTAGCAAATATCCAGACTTGTCAAACTATTTAACAAACTTAAAAATAAACTTTCTTCGGGATTTTACCACCACCGTACCCCTCAATTATTGTCAAAATAAACAATCTTTTTGACTCGCCTGGCGGGCTAGTAAAGGAAGGGTTTTGACTCGCCTGCCGCTGCTTTCACTCGCATTTGGCGACCGCTAATTTCGAACCCAAGCTCAATCGGTCTTTGGAGTCACAAGAAACAAGTAGTTTTACTCATTTCTCAAAAGCTAACTGCATTTCAAGCAAAGATATTTCAAGAGAAGTTTCCCACCATGACCAACTTTATACCACGTTATGTGCAAATCTGTGACCATTAGGGTATATTTTTATTCTTACCAATGTTCAATTGTTGTGTACATCCTTTAACCATGTTTAAGTAGATTATTATTCTAAAATTAGAAAGGTACAATGTACAAATATCTAGCCTCTATTAATTTTAAGTAATAAACCACAAGGGAAACTGTTTTTGTAAACTTTAAATAATTTTGGGTTGAACAAAGATTACAGCAGAACTTGAACTTGCGACCTCCAGATTAACATACTGGCGTTCTACATGTACCAACTGAGCTTTTGAGCCCTAATGTTGGCGGTCTCTCTATTTATTTATTAATTTTTTATTTATTTTTTTGGGGGGGGGGTCCCAATCAGAAGCCAAAATAGGGAAACCGCCAACATTAGGGCTAGATAATTGTACATGGCCTTAACATGTCCATGTGCATTTCCAGTCCCCAGCAAACTTTGGCATGGTAATATGCCCAATGCCAAGGTTGGCGTAAACCGGTTCACTTCACAATACAATAGAAACCTCTCTTGGCATTTTGGGGGTATTTTTTTAGCAGGGTTTTGATTCAACAATGTTGCATTTCCAAGCATTTATTAGTAGGCTGCCAAGGCCCTCCATAATACTACAACATTTCCGATGCTAAAAATAACCCCAGGGCCCATTCTTGCCAAAGTATTCTTTATTTCACTTCATATTTCTACCCCTGGGTGCCTGAAGAACACCTGATAATGTTGGGTTAAAGACAATGATTTTATAAACAAAGACTAATTTGTTATATTTTTGTTCAAAAGGTGTCTCCGTAAACATGGTAAACAAATAATGTTCCCATTCATGATCAAAGTCATTTTCCACAGAAGCCTTGGTTTTGTTGTTGATGATGTTAACAATTTTTTCTGTACAATCTTTCCCCAATTTGTTGATGGTTCAAACCATTTTCATTAAGCAAAGCATGTTAAGCCTAACACACAAAAAAGTTTTTTATCTGTAACCCGACTGACCGTTTGAAAACCTACGGACTGTAAAGAATTTACTAAATATTTTTGTCTTTAATTAAAAAACTGTACTACATTTATTTAGAAAAGTTATTTATTGTTTGATCAAATCTGATTGCATAAAAATGTAAGAATTCTTTCATACCCAATCCTGCAATACAAGTCATTGAAAAACTTGCAGTTAGACCATTTTTCTTATAATTGTTCAAAGAACTTAATTTTTGGTATGCAATATCCCACCTTATTTTTTCCTCCTGCCTACTGACCCTCTTTTTTCCTAGCCTATTACAGGAAACATATTTTTTTGTCAGGCCTAATAAAAGTTCCCTTGCTCCATTGAAATGATCAAGAACAATGTTCCAGGCTTACAAACTGTCTTCACATTCTATATTATTTTAAAAAAATCATGGTGTTTACCTAGATCATTGTCCTCCGATGGGCAAGATTTGTCAGTATGTATGGTTCAGGTGACACAACTGTGATTCACCCCTCAACATCATTGCTCCTACACACCCATTGTTAACCTAACATTGAAGATCCGTCTTAAAAGGAATCCCACAAAGTGGTTTGGGTTTTTTCTTTCTCTCTTTTTGCTCAACATTCTAGGAAAACCACCTGGAAAACATAACATGTTTTTCCAGACGTGGGTTGCGGGGGCAGACGTTCCCTCTCCCTCATGCCATACATATATCAAAACCAAACGCCACATACAAAACATCACAAACATTTGTGATCCTGTTTACAATGTCTAATGATATTTGTTGCGGCTGGCATCTGTTACTACAATGCAGCACAGGCTTATGTAGGTCACAGCCTTTTATCAAATCGGACCACTGTCCCATTTTGATGACTCTGCACATTGTAAATAATACACCTGACATTAGAATCTCGGGGAGGTTTCTGACATCAGAACGCACGCCAAATTAAATTGGGTGCAACGCATGCCAAATTGTATTGGGGGTGAGTTTTTATGAAAGTGGATTAATACCGAAGCTGAGCAGTATCCATTTTGGTTGGGATTGTTTCATCAGGGTTAGTGCCTACTAATTACGTATCTTTTCATGTTTATATGATGAAATATGTACATGTTGTTAGAACACTGTAATGTTCACGACTTTCGAGGGAAAGAACAAGTGTTTTTTGAGTAAGGTAGCCATTCCCATCTAATAACCAGTGAAAATATCATCCGATTTGGTGGTTATAGTATATAGGGAAAATAGCAAAGAATGGTTGAGCCAGGGATTTTGTTCATATCTGGCTTAATTTGATTGCAGCAATCGAAATAAGAAATGTTGACTTGGGGTCTTTCCAAGGCTGACTCTGACAGCATTTCAGATGGAATTTATTTCTCTGTGGGATTGGTACTGTATGAACTTTATAATCAGTGGAATTTGGGATAACAACTCACAGGCCTGATGCTTCACTCATGGCAGTATTTCCTTAGTAAAAAGCACACGATGGACATTGAAATTTCCGCTGAAACTTTTCAAGGGGCACCAAGGCACTGACCAGGGGCATGGAGGCAATTACCTCTGTTGCCTGTGTGATAGAATTACCTCTGTTGCCTGTGTGAAGTAGTGGGCCTGAATTAATCAAATGTTTTGTTTTTGTTTTGTTGTTGTTTTTGTTTTGTTTTGGGGTTGGTTGTCCTGTTTGACTATTTCTTAAATACTACATGTATTACTTGCTTATTGTGTCAGTGCAACAAGGTTGTAACTTGGTTCTGCAACAAAGTCATATCTCTTGCAAAAATGCCCCATGCAACAAAGTTGTATTTTGGCGTCCATTCACTTTGTGTGTACATCATGTTTATTCTAAGGTAATACAACCTGTCAACATTCCAAAACTAGCGTTTCACGCAAACTCTCATTTTAGGAGATTTGACCCTTTTGCACCGACACAATGATTTGTAACACTACAGTATGAAAAATCATAAGCAATGTACATTCTGAGCTAACATTTTGAAGATTGTGAGTGAAATCAAAAGAGTTCTTGGGCAGAATCCTGAGAATATGAAAAGAAATCATGTGTGATGTATTTTACGGCATTCCGTTACACAGAGCGTTTGGTAGGCATCAGAGACATAGTTTGAATATATTGATCACGTGCCCTTGTTGCAAAAGTTTGCATGCACTTGTAGAAATATCCAATCTTCATTTTTTTCTAGCGGGTAGAAGCCAGATTTACAGCTATTGGCGCATTGCACAACACGCAGTGCACTAATGCACGCGCCTGTCCTGTCCACCAATTTGGTTTATGTACATAAACTCCCAAAATGGTGGAAGTGGTTGACGTGCATTGTGCGTTCTGCGTTGTGCATGGGGTCAATACTGATTTAATTCAGCTTCAGTCCTGATGCCTGACACAGAATCTCATCTCTGCAACAGATAATAAAAGGAATAACCCAAAATATTGCACAAATTTTCTGTTTATGTGAGACTGTTTTTAATTAAAAAACATATAGTTCATGATTATTGTAGGTGTCATACACTCACTGATCTCTATTATATTGACTGGATTGGCCTATGTGTGTGCACAGGGCCGTGAAGTCACCGCACACAAGCGGCGGCCATTTTGAAACACCCAAAAAGCTGTTGAATGCACATAGCGGGTATACAAAATACGATGTCTTTTAAAATTTAAATAAGGGATTTCATCACATAAACATGTTTTTCCTTTCCCCCAGTGTTTTTTATGCCCTCAATGTAAGTATCATTGCACACATATGGGGGATTTATACATAGGCTAGATTTTCACGATGTGATGGGGGAACATGTAATTTGTTACTTCAAAAGTTGAATGCCGAGTGTTTTTATTAAGTAATCCCTGTCATTCGCTCAAACCCTCACACCCACATAAGCCCAGGTACAGACAAGTACATTCGTTGATCCGGTGAATTACACCCCAATTTACTTAAAGGCAAAGTATACTTTGGTTTGTGAACTTCTTTGATGGTCATTTATTTTTTGAGTAATTTCAAAAAATGATCCCGATGAAGCATTGTATAAAATCATGTAAATTAAAGAATAACACGACAATACATTGAAGAACAAACAAGCATGTTATGAGTTGTTTAAGTGGTATTTATTCCTGTATATTGTTCATTAGAATTTTACAACAAACTGGTTTTATCAATTCTATAAAAAAATAATGAAAATAAAAACAATTACAAATAAATACAATAACAATTAAGAATTTCAAGCAAGTTATTGAAAGAAAATTTGTTACACTGTGACCCTCTTTCCTAATCCAAGCTAATTGCAAATTTTTGAACATTTACATTTCACATTTAGAAAAAATCTGCACACTATAAATTTATAAACTAATATTTCACATAAAATCAAGAAAAATGTAATAAATAAAAGAACAAAAAATAAATATAAATAAATATATGTAAATAACAAAATAAATAGTAAACCAATAAACTAACAAACCCATAAATGAATAAATAAAAAAACATTCAATAAATAAATAAATAGATAAGTCGACCAATAATAAAAAATACATAACATGCACCCCCCCCCAAAGAAAAACAAATCAAATCCCCCCCCAAAATTCAGCTAAAAAACAGGATTGTATGCACATATGCATGCCCCACGCTGTTTGTGTGGCTGTTTTGGATGTTTCAAAATGGCGTCCGGTGGCTTCAATGAACGCACTCAACCCGCTATCCAGTCAGTATAATAGAGATCAGTGCATACACTACAGTCAGCGACTTCAACTGTATGTTACATATTGTTTAATAATTTGGGTAGCTGTGGTCGCCCAATCTACTAAGTTTTGAGAGTTTTTGTTCCCGTTCGGTGATGTTTTTGTCATAACATACATGTATACAAGGGAATTTGACACAGACAGCATTAACAGATGTCAACATGAAATCCTAACAGCGGTTTGAGCAACACAGCTGCAATGCGCAGCATGTAGAGATCAAGGACTAATAGCGCAAATTGTGTGTCACTGTTTAGGCAGATTCATTGTATACACAGATACTCATAGAATCTTGTGGTTTATATCTTGTTTCCAACAGGAAGAGTTATTTCACCTAAGAGACAGCCCAGCTACCAAGAGGAAGCCAGTTTGTCTGTCCGAGGAATACTGCGAGTGAGTACTTTAAAAGACAATAATATTGACAGTGAAGCAAGGTCATAGCTCAGTCTGTAACTAAGATCGTGTAATGCAGCAGGCGCATGATGGGGAACTCGGGCAGAAATGTGAAGTACGCAATGGGCGCCATTTCAGCAAGCAACAATAGATCAGTGCAAATAATGACCGTTGCTATCAATGATATAAAAAAACATTTGCTTACCGAAATGACGCCCATGCATACCTCACGTTCCAACAATACTTGTAGATAGAGCTCCATTCTATGATTCCCATCTTGCACCTTGTGGCGCTATACGATCTTTGGTCTGTAACAATAGATTTTGTTCTTGTGCACAAATTGGGTCGGCTCAGTGCAACATGGTTTTATGTAATGGCAGTGGGGGGAGGGAGGTGAATGTGCATACATGCATGTACATTTAAGTACCTATGTAAGATACAATTTATTAGTGGTTAAAGCTTGTTACCCCCAAACCATTGTGATCCGTTTAACATAGCCATTGCTGAACCACTAGTCAACAAAAGTGTGAATTCCTGAATTTAATTTGAAATCTGATACAACTTAGGCGCCGTTCACAATTATCAACATTTTCACGAGCGTACAAACCGTACGCTGGGGGGGGGAGGGGGTTAATGCCCGCCGTACGTTTTTTTGTTTTTTTTAAATGTCGATATGTTTTCTCGCCCGTCGCCACAGCCGACATTGCTCACATCCCATCCACGCCGCAACCGATGCCGAGCGAGCACTGGCCGAGACGGTCGCACCCCGAGCCAGGCCCCGCATTGCATCCCATGAACGTATTGTGTACAGCATGCGCGGCATTGTAGTCCTACACACATACGTACATGTACATGAACCAAACATGTCAAACCGCGAGTGCAAATTATTGCGCAATTCCCCTTCCGTTCTCTAGCTCACAGGCATGTGAGCGGGTCACAGAAAAAACGCGGAAAACTTTAGCAAGTGTCCGGATTTTGGGCCAGCGCTACAGTCAGAATAACAGGCGTTGTACTGCAGCGTAAACAAAACATTAACAGAAATATATAGGCCACAATTCTTACTTGGTAACAATGTGTTGTTCGTCCTCATTTTCAATATGTTTTTGTGACATTCCTTAGAAATGTGTTCCACAATTAAAACAAGCGCGATGCGTTCATCACAGACGTGAAAGACCGTGTGCGCCTAGTCTTGGCTCAGGGTGTTGGCTTTTTAATAGTTTTTAGTACAGCGCCCTCTCTTGGTGGAACGGGATGACGACATGGGTAAGTTTAATGGGACATCGCGCTTAATGAAAAATGAACAACGGCTTTAATCAAAGACCCCGACTCACGTGTTGAAATCAAATCGCAATTAAAGTGATTCCCGATGCTGCCACGGCGGAGTGATTTCCACGGCGGAGACGAGAAAATCACGGAGCCCGCAAGAAAAACGCAGAGCCCGCAAGAAAAACGCGGAATGGGAAAATAAAAAACGCGGAGGTCTCACATGCCTGCTAGCTACTTGTAGCATACACACGCAATTGCATATCAGCACTCATTTTCAACCGGTGTTGTTCAACCATGTAGACTTGTGTGAAAAAAAATCAACATTTTTTTCGTACACTTTTAGGGGGGAGGGGGGGGGGGCCTGGAAAAAGTGTACGGTTTGTACGCTCGTGAAAATGTTGATAATTGTGAACGGCCCCTTAGGCTTGGCATATAGATGAATGTTAATTGATGTATTTCGGTTGGGTCTCTCTTTTCATTTCAGTGACAATGGTGTCTGGGATCCTGAGAAGTGGCATGGTTCTCTGTCCGGCAAGAGGTCACGTGGACCATCACCTTTGACCCTGCAGGAAGGAGGTCGCGACAGAAAGAAATTTCCTGGTTTGTATTAAGTTCATAGTGTTTCATTATAGTACTATGGAGAACTTGATTTATTTTATGAAATTTTCTATGAAATTTGGTTTTCAAGTTCAAACTAATTGAATTGTGTTGTATCGTGGCCGAGCGTTTAAGAGCACCAGTATCAAGCTCTGGTGTTTCTGATCAGCAGAGTGTGGGTTCGAGTCCCAGTCGTGGCACTTGTATCCTTCAGCAAGACACTTTACCAGAATTGTTTTGTCGTTCGGATGGGACATTAAGCTGTAGGTCCTGTGTACTAGGATTGGTGGTGCACATAAAAGAACCCACAACACTTATGATGGAAGAGTAGGGGGTTAACCCCGGTGTTTCTGGTTCACATAGCAAGCACCCTTGTTAAGTGTTCGTTTATGAGAAGACCATGCAAAATCTTGAAAAATCGGCAAGGTGGGGGGTCAGCGAATTAAGTTCAAATCTTGGCTATTTGATCCCCACCTGGGACGATAACACCTGGTGGAGCAGCTCGCTCAAAAAATTTACAGTGGCCGAGTACGGGCACCAACTAGTTTCAGCGTAAAAGAGAGACTTCCGGGGAGTTAATTTGTAGCGTTTCTGGTGCATAACTATAACTCCGTTAATTCCCTTAAACTTTATCAATTACTGTCGACTTATACATCAAAAGAAAGAGCTCATCGTCTTCTACAAGATGAAATAAAAACAATTGGTGTGGAAATCTTCACTGCAGATATCTAGGCATTAGGAAAACACTTATCAGCTCTACTAAGGAAATAAGGCATTTACGCTGTTAACGATAACTTAATTAGTGCAAGGCTGAGAGTCAACAAACTTGGTGGAATTAAAGACCAGATATCCGACTACAATAATAAAAAACAAAAACATTGTCAGCTCTTCTTGATTTTATTTGCCAACGGTCAACAGATATGAACAAGTTCCTAATTATGAGATCAAACCTACACACATGACATACATTTCTGAGTACAATATTGCTTGCTTTCTGGAGTAGAATGTTATTATGACACAACATATGTCAACAAAGATGACAAATCAAATTTTGCGTATTAGGGTGGATGGGAGTGGGGTTTTTTGGCAATAATACTGACCGTAATAATGGGAGTGGAACGTCCAGTTACCGCCCACCCAGTTAGCGCGAAGTACTGCAAGAGGGCGTCAGAGGCGTTTGAAAAGTCAGTTCAACAAAGATAACAAATTGACTACCCAACAGATAGCCAGTTATTTTTCACGTCTTGCTCTCTTGCACAAATCTGGGACACTGCCATCAAAGAGCTGGACTGATGTGAAAAATAATGCTGTAGAGTTGGTTGAAAGACAGGTTCTCGTGGATGCTGTACAGAACCAGTGTGAGCTTTGAGGCATTTAAATGCATGATGCCATCGGATGCTTATCAAGTGTTCGTTTTGTTTAAACAGTCAGTACTCTGCCATTTTGTTTTCTGTTTTAATCTCAAAAGGTTGAAGTTCCCAAACTACACCTAGCCAATTAGCATTCCAATTGTCTTGTTACCATCAGGGTTGATTTTCACACCCCAAAAATCCATCAATGACCAGCTCAATGACCAGTACTGCTTTCAACTTTGATGCCGTTGGTGTATTATCTATGGTGTATATACTCGTACCACTCTATCTTGACTGTATAGTCAGTGAATACCACACAGCGGTATAGTGTGAAGGTAAAAACTAAAATATGTTGAATTGTTGCACACATGAGTATGTCAATAAATAAAACCATTGACACTTACTGTGTTATTATCTAAACTATAATAAAGTCATGGTGTGTTTATTTTGTTTTCTAATTCACTCACTCACTCATCTCGAGACCGCCGTGCTGGTCGTTGGGGTACCATGATGGATGCATTTGCTGTCAGGGATCGCCACAGTTCTCTGTCCTCTGTTATACGTATAAGGGCAGCATTGTTTCGACCTGTCCAGTCTCGGATTTTGTCAGACCAGGACTTCCTTTGTCCGCCTTTCCGTCGCTTGCTCTCAATTGTTCCTTGGAGGATGGTTTTGGACAGTGAGTCGTGACGGGACACATGACAGTACCAGGCGAGCTTGCGGCGTTTCACTGTTGCAAGGGGTGGTTCTTGAATGCCTGCAAAGGTGTGGATTTGCTGCCTGACAAAGTCATCTGTCTTGTGCTCTCTGTATGAGATGCGCAGGATCTTTCTGTAGCACTTTGGCTCGAATGCCTGAATTCTTCGTTCCATGTCGATTGTAAGTGGCCAGCTCTGACACCCATACAGGAGTATGGAAACCACCAGCGACTTGTACAATTTAACCTTCTTAGGGAGGCTGATGGAGCTGCTTTTCCAGATGATATTTAGCCTTGTCATGGCAGATGAAGCAAGGCCGAGTCTTGTTTTGATTTCTTACGTTGAGCTGCCATCCTTGCTCAACCAAGATATTTAAAGCTGACCACTTCAAGTCTTTCCCCATTCAGGATAATGTTAGTTGCTGTATGGAAGTCATGAAGTGTCTCCTGCATGATGTTTTCCAGGTAAATGTTGAACAGTACTGGTGAGAGGGGACAACCTTGTCGAACTCCAACTGTTGTTTTGAAGAAGTCTCCAAGGTTGTTGTTCAGGAGGACTGCACTGGTGGAGTCTTTGTACAGTGCTTCTATGACTTGGATGATGTTATTGTCAAAGTTGAAATTTCTCATCACTTGCCACAAGCCTTCGTGCCAGACGTGGTCGAAGAATTTCTTGAAGTCGATAAAGTTATGGTAAATGCTGCGCTGGTATTGTAGATACTTCTTGGTTACTAGTCTGATATTGAAAATCTGCTCTGCAGTGCTCCTCTTAGGTTTAATCCTAGAGGATCTTGGCTTTGCAACACAGCAAATGCCTGACAAGGGCCAAAGAGCTTGTACTGATAGCTACTCATGTGGCCATACAATTCAGAAAGGGTGAAAGGCTTGGAGGAGGGGGTTAGAACTAAAAGATGAATCGGGATTTGTGTGGTACCTGCCGAGTATGACAAACTATAGTCAAAACATTTAAACATTAGGTCAATGTCTGAATCCTGAGGAAATTGGTCATGTTCACCACAATACTTGACTAAGGATTCAAGGACCAACATAATTGTTTCATGTAGGGTAATGAGAGGTTTGCTTCATGTCCAATGCATCGAGACAACCGTGGAAAACAAGGCAATCGCATATCACAACAGGTACCAGTTTTGAACAATGCAAGGCTAAATGCCCATTATAAGGCAAAAACAGGCTCCTGCCATTTCAAACAAAAAACTGCTGACAAATATTTTATTGATGCTACCTAAGGACCATAATAAGAACTCTCTTTCACCCGAGTGTCATTGCTCACAGACCTGCACTAATGACTCTACAGCAACTCAAAGATGTGACGCAAATTTGGGGTACCCTTAAATGAAGAGTTACTGTTGCCTCTTAAGAGTCTTGATTTTCCACAATTTTGACTTCCTGGTTTAGGTCAGGATACAAACTAAAGACCCTGCAAGTTTCATTGCTCTACTGTATTCCACCGTTCAGCAGCAACCGTTTTAACTTTTGTAGCCCAAAATCATCAAAAACGCCATTTTACCACTAAAAAAAACACATTTTGGGCTCTTTTTTCTGTTCGGGAATTTTTTTCCCCCAGGACCAAGCATTTACTACTCAGTATATAGATCTTGAACCTGCACCTTTAAGGTGACGTCATGTCACACTCGATGACGTCATCGTGGTGTGAACAAATTTTGTGGATGTAACATATCCCAACTTGGATACATGCAAAGTTTCAGCTTGATTACCAAAGTCGTTCTGTACTCAAAAATCTTGTAAGAACTAGCAGTGGCTTAAATGTAATTGAATTTGGTAAATATGACTGTTAGAAATGTGTACGATAAGTTTTTATCAAAAGTTAGTGAATGAGTCTATTTAGAAACAAATTATTCCACAACTACTTTCACAAGAGTTACTTCCTTCCATTGTTTGAACCCAATAAAGTTACCCTTTTCCCGTGCAATTTGGACTTCATGTATTACATACTGAAGTTCCTAGTCATATCACGCATAGAACAGAAGCACCACAATGACCTAACTATGTCCCGAGTTTACATTAATCCACTAATCCCAAAATGTCTGTAGCGCCCGCTAGAGTTGACTTTTGAATTGCGAGTTTATTTACTTAATTGGTTTTTGGACGGCCATTGGATGGAAGTATAATGTTTCTTGATATGATCGGCTGGTTCCCTTTACTTGTTTTTATAATGATCACATATGAAATAATCGTGTACGATTTTTTTCACAACAAAGCTTACATGTTTAGAATGATAGAACATAAGAATTAAGTGTTTGACGGGTCAATAATGTCCTTTCATACAGAGCAACATTAATTTTTCAAATTTCCTTTCATTTTGGTTGCACATCTTAAAACGAGCCTTTGAATTACTCACAAGTACAACTATCATGTATGCCACTCACTGAAGTTTTTTATTTTTCAATGGATATTGATTCTTTATTTATTAATAAATCCGACTATATGCAAATCATGTTGACATTATTAAGTTACAATTCTTATAAGTTTTAACAGGTTTTCAAATACTGTGATTTGGCTTCTCATGTATCAGTGCATGATACTTTGATTGTTCAATACATATGCACTGATGATGATGTCGTTAAAATAAGTCGAGCATAGTGTGAGCTATTGGTTGCATTTTTAAAAATAGCTTGCCTGATTTTTAGACATTAGTCTTCATACAGAACGGTTTGTTAAATTTATAAAATTGAAAGAAAAGACACTTGTTTTTAAAAATTATGCAAGATAAAGGCAAGTCATGAAGACGGCAGTTTTAGCTTCTCGTGAATTTTAACTAATTAAATATTATTAATGAGTTAATAACTATTTCTATGGTGCATCATACACTCGGCAAGGAATAATGAATTAGGGAATGGAACACAACAATGATTATGAAATCTTTCACTGGAGACCATTCGGGTACTGGATGTGTTGTACATGTATATTCTGAAGAAGAAAAAAACAATTATATACAAAGTATGACTCAAAGCAATGCAAGTCAAGCTGAAACTGCTCAATTTCATAAAATTCAAGACTTACTAAAATTCAAGACTTACAACATTTCATGATTATATAATAATAATAATAATAATTTATTGAATTTATATTGCGCTCAACAATACAACATATCAGAGTAAAGAAATTACGCAAGAAAAAATTAGTGGAAGGTGCACATCTTGTTTTTGATGTGAACAACTTATAAACGAAACCTTATTAGGGGAAACTTTATCGAAGGGTTTTCAAATAATTATGTCATAATACAAAGTTGACGGAAAACATTCATCTGTCTGACCATTTCCTGACTATAGTGACACAGCCAACAATCATACCAATCCCTCCATTGCCCAATTCTATCTCTTCGACGTTCATACTAAACGTTCCTTGGTTTTAAAAACATTTCACCAACGTCACCACTTGATGAAACAGGATAAACTTTATAACGTAATTGTGCATTAAATAAAAGAATCATTTTGAAAAGCATTGATGTTCACACAAAAACTTACCGTTTTAGTCCCGTGTAGCAACGATAAGCACATGCCGTGAGGAGGGTCTGAAGCACCCTTCACGATCCGATGACACATCCTTCCTTCTCGGAGTGTGATCAAAACGTAACCAATGTTCGTCCTTTTCTGCTTGCATTTTCTCACAAAATTAATAGTCATATGAATCACTGAAGTAGGTGGCCATCTCAGCGAAACTTCGTCTTTAATTCCATTTTGATCATTAAGCAACGAGAAGGGCGAATAGGGGAACAATTAGACGCTGAATATGAGCGGAATTCAGATCTATAATGTCAGTACGCCATTGATAAGTTGTAAGTACGATGACCTGTGGCGTGCAACTGTACGCCAGCATGCAATACACAGTACACAGTCTTCGTGGACTGCTCAATGTCTTCAATGTCGCAGTGTATTACACGTGGCGGTGTGCTTCTGCGAGTTGATACATTGGTTTTTGGACGGCCATTGGATGGAAGTATGTTTCTTAATATGATCGGCTGGTTCCCTTTATGATCACATATGAAATAATCGTGTACGATTTTTTTCACAACAATGCTTACATGTTTAGAATGATATAACATAAGAATCAAGTGTTTGACGGGCGCGGGCATCGATCTGCATGCAAATTTCCATGGTAGTCGCTTTGGAATAAAAACCCAATATTTTTGAATGATTATCCACTTGATTACAAGCCTAAAGATGTTATTCATTGAAGTTGCCACCATTCCTGTGTCCATGAATGCAACAAAACATCAGCAGCTCGTGACCGTAGTTTTTATCTAGCGCCCTCTGTGTAAAGGCAGCGCTGATGTAGCACATCCCAGCCTAAAAAAACTGTCTTGCAAAGTTTAAGCTTGATGCCAAAGTTGTTCTGTACGTATTAGATCTTGTAAAACACTACCTTGGTGGTAATATAACTTGAAAATTGATGACGTCATGCAGACGTCATCACTTCATATTTTATAAATTCATTACCTTTCAAGTTTCAAAAGCCTAGCATTTGTTTGTTAACGAGGTTTGCATGGACGGCTGTTTTAGAGACTAACAAAGCGTGTTGTCAAAAGCAGGTTGCGCGAACCTTGAACAGAGACTAGACCACAAGCTTGTTTATTGGACTTTGAACCTTGTGGTTGACTTTGAACCTTGTGGTTGATTTTCCCACAGGTTTAGAACACATTGTGTGAGTGTATCCCGTGGTTTAACAGCGGGTCAATAAATACCCGTAATAATTGGTCAATATTTCAAATATTTGTATAAAAAAAAGGAATGACGTCATCATGTTGTTTCTTTAGATTTACATAGTCAATATCACTGTCTTTCAACATGCCAAGTTTCAACTCAGTCGAACTTGTGGTTTTGTAAATACACGGCTTCAAAAAGTAAACCTTTAAGGCGATACCACGTGACACACGATGACGTCATCAATCTAAAACTTCACACATATGTTGTCTGCATGAAGGTCATTATTTATACCAATTTCGAAACGATTATCATAAACTTCGCCACAGACATCTAGTAAAAGTGTATTTTTAATTGTTTTCAACCTGCCGCTAGAGGGCGCTCTTGACTTTTATGACGTCACTTGTCTTATTTTGTTAAACCAGACTCTTGCTCGACTATAACACCGTTAAAAAAAACTTCAAAAAGTGTGCCACTTTTAAATTACAAGGCACTTCCTGTTTCTTCCTGTTTCGACCGGAAGTAGAGGTCAAGTCATGTCACGCACAAAATAAAAAATGAAGACCCATATATTACCTCTATATAATCCCGCAAAAAGTAACCGACAGTCTCTTCATCTTGATTTGATATGGATTTTCAAAGATTAAATTTTTTAATTTTAAAAACCTTGTAACTTGACACCTGATGACGTCATCATGACGTAAATGAAACGGTTCCGTCTCCTAATGGTTGTCTAACTATGGTAAAATTTTCAAGTTTATATGAGCTTGGGAAGTGTGCTTTTGTTAGCGGACAAGCGGCGAAGAGAAGAAGAATCTGAAGAAGTAAAAATAATAAAAAAAACGAACAATAAGAAGAGGTCTTCGGACTTTTGTCCGAACACCTAATAACTGAATCGCTTTGAATTAATGTTAATGATTCATGTAGATTTGTTTGAAATAAACAAATGTGCTTGTGTAAATATGCTTCAGTCTAAAGTGAAAATAAAGTGATATGTGTAGAATCTTGTTTGGATAAATATGTATTATGCAGAATGCAAATGCTGCATGGGATTCATATCACAGTCCTAAGAGTATGATCGGTTGAAGTCAATTGGCCCTTTGTTTGGAGGAAATACTTTTGTAATCTGTAACTAGCTCATGCATCCTGAGTTATTAAAAAAAGGGTTGCATATGGTGTGTTTTTTTAGTCTCTGAAACTTCTTCGGGATGAAGTATTAAACAACTGCGTTTAAAAAAAATCTTGCTATATGTATGTTTAGTGTAAAGAAAACTCTGTTGATAAGAAATGTAGTCGATAAGTGCAATGTAAGTAAAACAATAATTGTCACAACCACGCTTATATGCTGATTTTGTTTCACCACGCAGGTGATGTCAAAGATCGATTAAAAGATGACAAAGATGGCATCATCCTGAGCCCCCAGCGTCGCAGCTTCGGACACGGCTGCAGCGTCAACACCCCTCTTAACACCAGCCTCCCCACCCATCTCGGCCCGAACTTCAGCGACCGGGATAAGGACACCGTTCCCCGCACTCTGCCGACGCGCCGCATCGGGAGTGGGCGAATCATCACAAGAAACCGCTCCCTGGATGAGGAGAGAGAGGTAGACGTGAGGGATCGGAACCGAGACCGTGATAGAGAGGGAGGCAATGGCAGAGACGGTGGTAGATACGGTGACAGAGACAACAACCCCAGGGTCATCAACAGAAGAGGAAGTTATGGTACTGCTGATCGATCATGTAAGTTTTGTTTAAACTAAAAGTAGTGTATTTACATAAAATTTACAGGAAAGGGTGAAGTTTTTTGCAATACATAACATTTGTTTGATCTGTAAAAAGTTTATGGTAAATTACAGAATTTGTTTTAACCATACAGCAAGCATCAACCACTGTCAACCTAAAATCTCAGTGATCTCAAATTTTAGCCAGTACCAGTCCTCCTTAGAAATTTGTTCTTCTAAGTCAACGACCGCCAAATCACTGTTAATTAATTTTTCTGTTGCATTAACAAAATAACGATATTATAAAAGTATGCAAAATACTCTGACAACACATTTTTAGACTATTGGCTGTTTCCACTAAAATGTGAACAACCTAGCTTATAATACAATTGTTTTTTAACCCTTACATCGATGTGTGTTGAGCACTGTATACTCGGTACTTACCCGAGTTCTGTGAACAAAAATCAACAGGCAAATCACTCGAGTGGGATTCGAACCCATGACCTAGCTAAGAACAACCAATGAGTAAAAATTTCACAGGACTGTCGTATGGTGAGGCTTTGGAAAACATGCATTTACTCATGAAACAGTGATGAACTGTTCTCTTAGACACACCCCAAACAAATCTGAAAGTATCGCTGATTCCACTTATGTTTTGCTTCAGGGAGAGCACCCAGACACGAGGAGCCAGAGTGGTTCACTGAGGGTCCAGAGAGCCAGTCAGACACCATCGTACTACGTGGTTTCAGCAACAAACACATGGACGATAGTGGGAGCGATACAGAAACCAAAGATGCAGGTATGGAGAGGTCTTCTTATGAACTATCGGAAAATCGCAACTTTGAGCGGTGGCCAGTCTAGAAATTTAAGCATTGGGCCAGTATCGTCACAAGCCCTGAAGTCTAGTGTTTCTCTATTGACACTATCAGTGTGTTTCGGTAGGCATCCAACCCATACCTCACTGTGCCACAACATTGGCATTTTGAGGCACACACATGCTGATGTAGAGAGAAGAGCCATTGCCCAAAGTGCTTCAATGAGAGTGGTAAACTGGAGAAGCCATCAGCTGTGCTCAAATGCAGTGGAATTTGATCCAATGTTAGAAGAGATAAAGTTCTCAACCTTTGTCAGTTTCTGACGTGGCAGTCTGTGGCATTGATTGATCACACATACAAATATACAACGACAAGAAAGTGTGGCGTTGGTTACCTCACCATTGTGCAGGTAGCAAATGGGAAGCTTTTAGGCATCTTGGAGTATGCACCTATAGGAGGGTGCTAATTGATACATACTTCGGCTTTTAAGTCCTAATAATAGTGGCTTCTTATATAGCGCTCAGGTCCGTCACTCAGTGACGCTCATGGCGCTTCAACATTAACCTTGAAAGAAATGATTTGGTCTTGTATAAACATTATTGGACCATTATTGGTCCAGTTTAGTGGAGTTTGTCTTGAAGATCAAGCCCTGTGTTGGAAATTCAATCTTATCAATTTCCTAGAAGTATTAAGCAGTCTTATGATCTTCTAGCCCATCCAGCAAATTGCTGTTTACATTCAATGTTCCTGAGTCCTTTAGCCTCTTCACTCGCTCTGTATTCGCCATTTGCTTTAAAAAACAAATACAGTCTCAAGTTTGAGTTTCTACAGAGTTGCATTTAACTTAAGTGTCTTTAGGAAACTGAAATTTTGTAGTTGTTGTTTACATTGTTTTCACATCAGATTTGTTGAATATTGATACCGATCATTTTTCATCAGTAACATATGTTGCAAAGAAAAAGAAAACAAGCAGTTGATTATGATGTAAAAATACAGTCTCCTTTTCAAAAAAAACTGAGAGTATTTATTTTGTTTTCATCAGGAACCACAGGTCCATCAGTCGCTGATCGTAACGGTAGTATGGAGACAGCAAGCTTCAGCTCCCCGGAGGGTGGACGAGAGCGATTTGAGAACACCCACAACACCAGCGCCACCACACCCAGCAAGGATTTTGACATCAATGACTTCTTCAAGTTTGCTGACCAGATCCCTATGCCAGTGAGTCCCTTTTCTGGTGAATTTTGTTCATCCTAGCTCGGAATAATAGACCATGCATGTCTCACGCGCGTATTGGAACGTTTATGGGACCACTTTGGTCCCTTGAACACTGCTGGCTGGACGGTGGCATCGTTCGTCTGTCCAGCTGTGACCCAATTGCAACACGATGGCTGTTGGACATGGACCTTGACATTTGACAGTTGATTAAGTGTTGCATATACGAGAGTAGCAGAACACTGCTTTCATGTGTGAATGAAACAAAGTCAAGCACTTTAACGGGTCACAATGATTGAATACATGCAAGACTTTCACAGTCTATTCTTTGAAGTTTCTCTTGAATTATCCTAAATTGAGTGTTGATTGTTCTCTTTAAAGATTTTTTTTTCAACTTACACTGTTCAATAAAATTTTAATCAGACATTGTACCTCTTGCAACTGGAAGATACATGGGGCATGATTGAAGTCGATAAGACAGAGTAACCACCCAGTGGTAACGTTGGTATAAACCAATTCATTTCACAATGCAACAATCCTCTGATTGCAATTTTGTTACATTTAGCAGGGTGCCTAGAAAATGCCTGTTTTTGCGAGATATTCCTTAATTGTTATTTTTTTCCCAGCATTAAGACGTAGAATGGAGCTCGGGGTGGGATTTGCCTAATTTTTGTGAATTTTGGGAATGCAGACATGTAGACCTGAATCGTCTGATCAGAGCCAAATCTTCAACCGAAGGGCTTGAATTTGAGGAAAATCTCCATCAGGCCACGTCTTGTGATTTTAACCCAAAATGTTTGTTACAATACCCAATAATTTGTTTCCATTTTTATATAGACGATGTGACCTGTGTTTACAATCAAACCGCCCTCTGTTGACAAGTCTGTTGTCCAAGTCATGTTCCGCCGGGCAAAAAGACGCGTAGTCATGGTAATATTGCGTGTACTTTCTAGCTGGCTGTCAAGTACACAAAGGTTTTGCCCGGCGACATGCGCGCGCATCATGTTATGATTTTCAAATGACGTCAGAGGTCACATCGTCTATACTTGATGAACTTTTATGAAACAGTTGTAATTAAAAAAACTAAACAATACATTAATTAGTAAATGTTTTGAAATATGTGTTTGGAAAAACATTAGACTTTAGAACTTGTTCAGCTGTAGGGGTTACTGGCCATGGCCTAAAGTTACTGGACACTGGCCAGTGGTCCAAGTGGGTATATTTTTCAGATGAGCCAAAATCTGTGCAGTCTTAAACCTGGTTCATACTTCTTGCGAAAGCGACTGCAAAGCGAATTTATGTGACACAAACAATCAGTGTGTTCTGTTTTCAAACTGTGATGCAAGATAGGTTGCTTCACCTTCGCAATTCGCATGAAGTCTGAACCAGGCTTTAGCCTTTATGTATTGAGTTGGGTTCCCTTCCCCTCAGGGTTTGTTGTCCAGACTATTACCTGATACCATACTCTTTAACGATAACCCTAATTAGATGGTTGCTAGTCCTGATGAAGCAGAGCGGTCTGGTAAGAGTAGATTCAGTCATCTCTTCACGTCCACGGTCAACCGCAGCAGGAGCAACAGCACGAGTCGTAGCAATAGTAGGAAGTCTTCTCTTCATGACGACGAACTGGACTTCTTGAACGGTAATATTTTATTCTTATTATTTTTTATTTATGAGAGATCGCCTAACATCACAAGGCCACGAACAGCCACTTCAAGGTGAGGGCTACGCTTAACTGATTTGAGCCAGCAACCCAAATCAACTCCCACCAGGGGCACGTTACCACCTACTCCTTGGGGCTAAAACAGGGTTACCCCCTTCACAGTCCGTAAAGGATGTAGGCATGGGTATCATCCACTAGGAGCCTGGCTGGTAGAGCAGAATTAACTACCTTCTAAATTTTTTTACAAAGCAATTATGGTAAAGTGCCTTGCTCAAGGGCACAAGTGTCATGACCGGGTATCGGACCCACACTCTGCTGCTGACAACAACAGTGCTTGGGTTCGGTGAACTAGACAGCTCAGCCACGACTCGCCACAACTAAAACAAATAACAAATCTAGAAAAAAAAAGAAGGTTTTTACCCTACGTCGAGCATTGTCTAGCAGTTCAGGCATCTATTTCAGAATTCAAAAAGTCGTAAGTTCAAATCCCACTCGAGGCCCCTCTTACAGTGTTCAATCATAATTCACCATTAGGCAGACTGAAATAATTTTGTTTTTCATTCCCGGTCATGACAATTTTGTCCTTGAGCAAGGCTTAACCATAATTGCTTCTCTTAACCTAGATGTAAAAATGGGAACCTTATAGGGTTGAGACAGTATTCTGTTCGATTAACCCGTCAGTGCTAACTTTCAAGCAGCTTTGGGTTGTATTGTCCCCAGGGAGTTGAGAAAGTTTGAGGAGTGGTCTAAGTATGCCAGATGAACTGGGATAATAATGTTGTAAAGCGTCTTGATCTAGCTACTAAGATATGAGTGCTATATAAGAACCAAGTATTATTATCCCAATGGGAGATTTACATAGTTTAAACAACCTTTTCAAGTGATAAAGACGGCAACGAAATTAGCAACCAGCGAAACATGGAATGTTAGAAAAACCTTTAAATTAATGAAGTAGGCACAGAATATTGAGTTAAGGTTCTCTATTGTCTCCAGAATTGACACATCGAAGCAGTCCAGCGCTGATGTCGCCTGCGTCTGTTTTCACGCCGATCAAACCCATGGGTGATCACGGGTCTCATCGCCAGTCCCATCCTTCGTCCCAGCAACCTCAGACCCAGCAGTCTCTTCTGCATATGCTGCAGAGCGGACAGGGACGATCGGCACAGAACTACCCTGGTAAATTATCCACAGCTTTAGATTCAAGTTGTGTTTTTCTTCACATGTCGAAGATTTAAGTCGGTGTTGCTGTGTGCTGATTTTGCTTAGTATGGTAAAAGCCTCTACCATAGCAGAGCTGGCAACTCTCCCTGATACTGCAGAAAGTTACTTGAAAGTAGACAAATATCCCCAATTTGTAAATCTCCCTGATTGTACAATTTTTCCCCCATTATGTCAAATGTAATTCTGAATACCTCCCTGATTGTTGGACAAAATCACCCAGATTTCAAGATGCAAATGTTGGCAGCCCTGCAATAATGCAGCCCCTTTACCCCCCCCCCCCTCTTTTTCCCCCCTTTTCCCCCTTGTTTAAAATGCAGCCAAACTGAGGCTTGTTAAAAAAAATTATCTGGTTCCACTTTGAGTATTTGAATAACACCTACAAAACCTATTCATTGATTCAACCAAAGTGAAATCCTACTCTCTTGGAGGCTATGCCATGTCTTAATTGATGACTTCAGCAGTGGCTATGGCTACAATGCCAAAAAGTCCTGTTCTCCAACATTCCAACATTGTTGTTGTAGCCACAGCCAAAGTCACTTAATTCAGACACGGCCTTACTTGATGAATCTTAGAATCCCCTTTTTAGTTGTATATCTATTTTGACTGATATTTAGAGTCAAAAGCTTTCAGAAGGTGGGATATTTCTGTTAAAGTTGGGTTTGACAAGATACATATACTGAAAAAATAGAATTAGCTTTTGCAAACTGCTTACCAACCAAAAGAACCTGTAGTATAAATGCAAACAAAAAGTTAATGGCCTGACATTTCGACTCACCGCAGTCTTTCTCGAAGGCTAAAAAAAAAAAAAATCTTTTTAGCCTTGGAGAATGACTCTGCAAGGGTTGAAACGTCGGGCCATTAACAACTTGTTTAAATATATATATACTTTATGCACATGACTTCATTTGAATACGGCGCCCTCGGCGTGTGAATAGGTGTGCGTTGTTCATTGTTTCATCGTTGTTTTACTTCTAAGATGGCGCCGTGATAATGCCAATGCATAAGGTCCATTGCACTGTCAACGATACCTATCAGTTGATGCTGCTTTGTGCATGACTGATCAATCTGCTCCCTGGCTCCACTGATAGCCCCAATCTCTTCCCTCTCTCATAGTCCCTCAAGGCCACGTGAAGAGTCTCGCCGAGATAGAAGCTGGCCTGAAGCGAACCACCATCACCCCAAGACCAGCGATGGGCAGGTCCACTCCGCCGGCCGTACCTCTGAGCAACACAATGGCTCCATCCAGGGAGAGGATGAACCAGCTTGGGGATCTTTTCAGCATGATGGCCGGCCAGTCCAAGGATGAACAGACCGCGTTCAATCGCTTTGTGTCCAGCATGAGGGCGGCTGGTAGCCTGCCAAATGCTAATATTGTAAGTATCAGTGCAGGTAAACTTAAAGGGTAATCACTCTTGCAACCAATGGTTGTAAAACTTATTGGTTAGAAGCATACAGAAGCTTTCGATAGTAGAAAGCGTTTTGAGAAACATTTCACTTCAAAGTAATATGGTTATGTAAAAGATATACGTCTTTATGCCCCAAAATTTGAATCTCAGAAACGTTGCTATCAGAAACGCTTGTCAGATTGTGTATTCCTATTAGGGACTATTCTTCCTGCGTGGACATGATCGCTCCGAATTTTTGGCGATTTCTAAAAAACGCAACCTCCTTTTGAAATGAAACTTTCACAGGTTAGTTTTATTGTATATATCTATATTTCTATAGGATTAAAACAATCGGAACAGTTCCAAAAACCAAAGGTATACTTTGCCTTTAACACTGGCACATGATCATTATGTGCAAATTGGGTCTGGGATGTTTACCAAGTTATCTTGATTTGAACTGTGTAAATATAAACAGGTAAACAACAGCTGTTTTATACAAGAGTGTTATTACTCCTCAGCAGCACCCAGTAGAGGGGCGCTCCCTGTCCCCTATTGAGGTACAACTCCTGCGCCAGCACATGACGCCTTCCCCTCAGCCCCCAACCCAGCAGATGTTCAGCCACAGTCATCCTCCTCCTCGCAGCGTCAACAGCCCCAGAGATCCTGCCCTCAGCATGGCCGCCATGATGGGTGATGGGCAGCATCAGCAGCAGGGGATTGTCCTTGGGAGCCAGGGGAGGCGACCCCTTGGGCAGGCTGTGCCCCCAACACTGCTGGTTCCTGATATAGTGAACAGGTTGGTGGGGCAGTCTTCATTCACTTCTTTATTAACATTTACGTTCCCAATCCATCAAAATCCATGGGCATGTTTGATTCTGTTGGACTAAGGACTGCACCAGTAAGCTGATTATACTTTACATGGGATCAGGCTTACCACTATAACCAGAGTCAAACGGTGTGGGTTTTGGGTGACTGGCTCTAGCAAAAGCCAAGTCACATATGGTGTTGGATTTTTTGAAAGCAAGGAAGGATCCAGTTGAATTATACAGAGTTGGAGATAGTGATTCAATTAATATCACTCATTCTGTTTTTTTTTTAATGAGCCCTCCAGAATATTATTGTCTTGTGAATACACATAGTTTAATATTGCTGTGAGATGGTCCTGCATCTCTAAAGAACAATCTTACATGGACATGCCGATGACTGTTGTTAACCCATGATGTTGAAATGCTTGAAAGAGATATTATAATTTCACATTGAAACAGTTACACAGTTCAATTTGTTTTGATTCTCATGAACCCTCACAGTAATTATCTCAAAGAGGATCAAAATATGCAAGAAAATTGCTTCACTATTTCATTTTTTTTTTTTATTTTTTTTTTAATGGAAATACAAGGAAACTCCAAGAGGTATTCCAAATGATTCAGTAAAGACTCACTTGAAGTTTTTGTGCTCTTGAACGTTAACAAAACCAAATTGTGGATAATTTCTTTTCTTGCAGAGTTCCCTCCCCCATTAACCAGGAGGTCATGGCAACCATGATGCCCCAGGTCCCCCAACCCCAGGACAGACAGCAGCCCCATCTCCTCAAGCCTACCCCGACCAACCAGCAAGAGGTGATCAACGCCCTCCTGCAGCAGGCCTCCACCAACCCGACCCTGGCCGCCGCCCTGAGGAACCAGGCTGGCATGACGCCCCAGGGTGGGATGAGCCCCGTGGGGAGAGTACCATCACCGGCGATACAGCAGGATTTGCTTCACCAAGCGCTGCTGCAGCCTCACACACCCAGGACACCATCTCCTATAGGTGAGGGTTAGAAACAGAAACTGAAGATACAGCTTTGCTTGTCACAGTGAATAGATAGTATACAAATATTGACTGCTTTGAGTGCTTTGGTTAACACTACGACTCACGAGGTAATCCTCGGTGTGTTCTATTTTCCAAAGGCGAAGCGAAAATAGACCACTCGGAGGACCACCAAGAAAGTTGTAGTTTTAATCATAGCATGAGTAAAAACAGTCAATATTTGTTTTATAACATCCCAAACATATAATGTGCCTTGACGTCTAGGTACCAAGAAGCTGCTGTTGCTATGAGTGTAGTACACTGGTTGCTATGGGGTAGTACATTTGTTACTACGGGTATTGTACATTGTTTGCTGCATGTATAGCGCATTGCGGTTTGGCTTTGAGCTGCATTAAGCGTTCAAATTGTGAGAAGAAATTTATTTTGACTTTGAACATCTGTGTGCCACATGCGGTAATTACCCTAAACACATAGTTGTGCATTCAAATAATGACTATCATTGCCTGTAAAATGACCCAAGTTACACTGTGTCACATCAAGCGGGAACTGTCCATAGGTTTTGGAAACATGAATGGAAAAACGATATATCTTTTTCTCAATTGGATTTAATTTGAGCATAAAATTCAATGGCTTTCTGTATTCATGGATTTGTTATTTAAAAAGAAATAAGTGAGCTTTTCTCTACAAAATTGAAAGATGTTTTATGTCTTCATATTTCTGTTTAAAAAAAAAATTATGTGATAACATTTTGTTCACTTTGACATTTTAAATTATCTTTTTGTTACTTTCCTTGTTTGACACTTTCCTTTTCTAACCCCAAAATATAGTTCAAGTTTTACTCTTTATCCATCTATTGTGGTCAAAATACTGGAATTGTACCAGCATCACCCCAGACTTCTTTTATGGTTCATAATGTATTCATATTTGTAAAATATTGTCAGAAATTTCCTAAATATTGCATTGTCTCTTCACATTCTTCTGGTTGTGAAAAAGCCAGCAACAGCTACATGTACTGTATTCAGATTTTTAGTGATTTTTTTTATTATGGATATTTTAGACATATTTTGTCATCAAATAAAGTAGATAAGTCTTCATGCGTAATTTGTAACTGTTTTCCATAACTGAAATACTTCCATTGATTAGATAGTAATATCAATGTACCTTTTTCTCTCCATGTTAGCTTTTGGCCAGCAGTCACCCCTCCCTGGGGGCCGAAGCCCTATACCCTTTGGCTTACCGGGGGCGACTTCACCCCTCCTGCCCAATGCACGGTCCCCTATCATGCCGTCTAGTCCCACGGCAACACCCATTCGCCCCCGTGTGCCATCACCCCAAGAGTTGGCCAAGCACACCCAGAACATCTTGCAGCAGGCGTTGATCAAGAGGCAGCTGGAAGTTCAGAAGGAGAAGTTTATGGCCAGAGAATCTGCAAGGTGAGTGCATATCAGACAATACCTCCCGATTCATAACGATAGACCCTTCCCATGAAATATGCTAATTACATTCACGCATGCGTACAGACCCTATTGGTTGGCAAACACCATAGAGATGTGCACTAAGCAGATGCACAAACGTTTCTGCGTCACGCCACCATCAGCCCCACACAAAAAGAAGCGATGTTCCATCTTTTTGCCAACCAAAGTGTTAGTGCACACGCGCGATGTTCAAGGGTCTATTGTCCTAAGCCCATTTTGCGTTTTTGGAAGCAAACTAAACATAACAAACTTTAAACATGTGTTAATAGTCCTACTGTCGGACCATTCAATACCACTGTGGTTTTGATAGAAGAATAAATTATGTAAAGAGTACTTTGTTGCTGTCATAAAGTCAGGTAATTAAACTATATGCACAAGGAATTACTGGAACTTGACGGGTGATTGTCTTACTCTGTTTAGCAGGTCCAAGTCTCCAGTTCCACAAGGGCAGGGTGGTGGCATGATGCAACAAGGACAAATGCCCCCTGGCCAGATGCCCCCTGGCCAGATGCACCCTGGACAGGTACATCCTGGACAGGTGCATCCTGGCCAGATGCACCCTGGACAGGTGCATCCTGGACAGGTGCATCCTGGACAGGTGCCCCAGGGCCCTATGGGTCCAGGAGTGGTGTCGGAAAGATGGGCACCTCAGCAGATTAGTACGACTTTCACCAATCCTCCGACTACCCCTACTAAGGTACTGTAGCATTTTCTTGTAATTTTTCTGTTTAATAAGGGGATAAAAGAGTGGCGACGATGTCTTAAACGTCAGTTTAAAACCGGCAGAGTAACGGCCATGCGATAAAGGGCCGAGCCGAACTCATCCTTTATCGCATTGCCACAACCCTCCAAGGTTTTAAATGGCCGTTTAAGACAGAGTCACCACTCTTTTATCCCCATTTATAAATGCTCTTATTGTTAAAGAGCGTAATAATGTTGGAAAATATAATAATGTGTTGTTACCTAATGAATGAGTTGCAGGGTGCTTTACAACATAAATTTGGTTGTTGTGAACTTTCTTTAAAAAAAAAGTTAAACAATTTAACTTGTCAACAATTTTGGCTACTGTTTAAATAGTTAATTGCAAGTTATTTTTTCCTCTGTCCTTTCAGACAATGCCAAAATTAGCAACTGCATTCACGCCAACATCGGTGATCCGTAAGATGCACGAGACACGGGCGGAGGCCAAGTTGGCAGGCAGTGCTGAACCCAAGAAGCCGAGCGAACAGAAGGACTGTGACAGGACTTCAGGTAAGGTGTAACAGCAAGCAGACTTCTTGAGGAATGTTACTTTAGCTACATTGCCTGCTATCCTGTGGCATGTCGTGGTCTAGTTCAAGCTCTGGTGTTGTCAGCAGCAGAGTTTGGGCTCAAATCCCGGTCGTAGGACTTTTAGTATGTTGTTCTGGAGAATTAATTGAAATGCATTCTAGTTTAGTCAAGTCTGTTGCTTTTAGTCCCAAGTTGGATGTAAAAATGGGCTAGATTTACTGCACTATGAGCAAAATTGTGCAGGATATACCAGTTGAAAATAGTACATGTTATATGGTAGTTTGGCTGGTAACCATTTTCTGGTAAGCATAATTTCATTTTGCTCAGCTACTTTTTGTGCATAAGCAGCTGTATGAAATTGGGCCCTGCGGTATGGTATATTTGTTTACCCATTGTGTGTATGATCATTTTGGATCTTAAAAATAAGGGACCACACTTATTACTTCAAATCTCAGTTTGAACCATGCCAGTTATAAGGAATAGCTTCATAGGCACTTACTGCACCTGCAGTAAGTTTGTTGTTGTTTACCCTTTCAGTGGAGAATAATACATCTTATTTTTGTATTTGCAGACAGTATTACAGGTTCACCCAAGCATACTCCTGCTCCCGGAGACAAATCCTTGTCTAGTATCAAGACTCCTACAGTTACCCTAACCACTGCTACACCTCCTCGTTCATCGGACGGATCAGCGGGGCTAGGTTCACCGAGCAGGGTTAGAATTGCGCTGAGCCCTCAAGGGGGTTTATCCCCGATGCACAAGCCAAATTTGGTGCAGGATCAACAGTCCTCGCCGCACAGACACCCAATGAAGCAGCAGAAACTGCCGGCCGAGAATCTGATTGGACAGCAGCAGCAGCACTCACAGCAGCATCAGAAGATGCAGCCGCCACCGTCACCTGCAAATCAGCCACATTCCTCACCATCCCGACACCCCGGGCGACACCCTGAACAGCAGCACCATCACAACCAGCCAGGGCCAGAGCACAACTTCTCAGGTGACAGGAACAGACCCATGCGCCAGCCGCAGACCAGACAGAACAGTCACTCGCCGATTCCGCCCAACATGGCCGGGCACCGGGGGTCGTCTCCCCGCCCTATGGGACCCCAGTTTGGGGCTGGCGGGATGCCCAGGATGAATCCAGGAATGATGACGTCACCGGCAGCTGCACAGGCTCAGGCCCATGCCCAGGCTGCCGCCCTGGCTCAGGCAACCCTGCTTCGTGGAGCTCTGTTTCAGCAAGGTGCAATGCCGTCACCTATGAGAGGAGGCACTCCTTTTCCACAGATGCAACAACAACAGCAGCAGCAACAACAACAACAGGTAAACGCACAACAAATGATAGGAATCGTCTTGTTAAAAACTCAAACTGAGTTTTTTTAAAACTCAGGTAAATTTTAAAGACATCAACTTTTAAATCAGGGGGAAATTTTTTACAAGTTGTTATTGGCTGATAAGCGATTGTGACGTCACTGGAAACCCTGCTAATTCTCTATTGCACTGACATCAGGCCTGTGAGATCTCCGCTTTAAAGCGGATATCCGCTTTTTCCTTTTTTTGCCGATTTTTTATTTCGAATTTTGAACTCATTTCTCATATTATTGACATTGATCATCTTCAGCAGTCCCAGCAGACTCGCCCCGGTGTGTCGCCGCAATTAGCCTCCATGCAGCTCATCTTGAACCAGATGAACGCCTTTCAAGGTGCCAATCCCATGGCGGCATTAGCATTAGCAGCAGGTATGCAGCAAAAACAGCAGCATCAACAACAGCAGCAGCAGCAACAACAGCGACCTTCTCAAGCTGGCCAGCAGCAGTTCAACCAACAAGGTTCGGTTTTGTTTACATTTTGTTTTTGCTGATCTTGTGTGGAGTTGAGTTTCAGTGGAACTTAAGCAAATTTGCTCATTCTGACCAACCAAAACTTACTTTATCAAGTTGGAAGACTCAGGAGTACTTAAATAATTCACTTATTGATTGCCTCAATGAATTTTTGATCTGTTGACAACTTCCAATAAAACTTCTGATTTCCATTCTGTAACACTTAGATATGTTCAAGCACATGTCAGAAATGTCAGCACCCCAACATCAGTCCCAACATCTGCACCAACAGCAGCAGCACCAACATCAACAGCATCTGCAGCAGTTCATGTCTCCTCAACCATCCAGTTACCACATCAATGACAGTGGCATAGGGATGAACGGAAGCAGTCAGGACTCCAGACAATCTCCCGTCAACCAGCTTGCCAAGTGGTTCGGAGCAGACGTCCTGAAGCAGCCCATGACCCAGATGACCCCAGTGCTGCCCCAAGGGCAGAAGGTCATGTCGGTTGAAGAGTTGGAACGACAGCAGCAGGTCGTCGGCTGAATGTCAAAGGTCAGAGGCTCAAAAAAAGAAAATGGGGGAACTACCGAGAAGAGAGAATGTGTTTCAATTAATAATGAATAGTGTTTTCTGTTGTTAAGTTGACTTGAGTCTGCAGCAAGAGGTGTATTGCTGGTGTCATTGGTCGGATTCAGAGAATCTCTGTAAAGCACACCCGTGGTGTGCCCTATGTATATTTGCTACAACCTCTCAGAAACATTTGGTCGATCTGTGTTTCCAATGTGAACCGCGCTAAAATGGTAGTCTGCTCGGGTGATTTCATCTTGATGTGAAGTAATCGGACGTAGTTCTTTGGACAGAGTATTTGTCAGAGATGTAATTCGTAATGAGGAAGATTTATCTCTTTCGCGCTCTCTCTCTCTCGCTCTATTCGAGACATCCATTTGAACTTTTCGGCAAATGTATACAGATGTAAATTATGTAAATTAATGTATTCGTGCAGGATTTCAATTCTTCAATGTATTGATTTTGTCGTTGGCATTTATTTTCCTCTTCTATCTAGTTTTGTTGAAAGTGCCAAGTAAATATTTGTGTATAATTTATGATGTAAAATTTAAAGGGATGGTGGCCAAGCAAGAAAGCAAAAAAGGGGTTTGGCTTCGCATGAGGTTTGAGAATTTGTTGTTTCTTCTTTTTGTTAACAAAAAAAGATGATTGTAATGTGAAAACAAAATTTTCTCGATCACAAGGAAACTGAAGTGAATATTTGCACTGAATGTGTGTTTCTTCGTGACATAGTCAAGATTAATGTAATATGCACTACGTGTAGAACTGTTTTTCTTTTTCGTCACATTGCATGTAGAACAAACAGAGGAAATAGAGAAGAACTTCTTCAAAGTCATATCAAATATTTCTTTTAAATTCTTTTTTTGTAGAGGAACATTTAGATAGTTTGTACTTGAGATAAAAGAAGTGAATTTTTGTTTATACCGAGAAAGAAGTGGATGCTTATTGTACAAAAGAACCGCCAAAAAACAGAAACATTTCAATGTTTGAACAGTTGTAAATATTATATTGTGTGTTTTCCGATACTTTTTCTTTTTTTGAAATGGGGAGGGGGTTGGTTTTAGGGGAAGAGGCATCTTATCTTGGGAAAGATTAGTGAAACAGTCCTTCACTAACGTGCCCGAAAAAGTGATATTTATTTGTGTGTCTATGATTTGTATTTGACTTGTGTGATTCTTTTGTTATAAACTGAAGCCCTTGTACGTTATTTTTGAGTGATTTGCTTGAAGTCTTTAACGTGTCTGACCACATTTTGTTTCTTGTTTTTTTTTTGAAGACCTTTTTTTCTCTCTGATTATTTCAAACTTGTATTTAATAGTTTTATGGTTGTAAATTGGAGGATGAAAAGAATTTCACCATTAAAAAAAATAATCAGAAAAAACAGTTTTTTTAATTTAATAACCCGTCTGTGTTGCACAAATCATAAAATTAATTTGTGTAATTGTTTGTTCTTCTAAAAGTAAAAAGTTTTGTTATTGATGAATGCGAGGGAATGATTGGTTTTTATCCAAAATTATGCATCAGATTGGCACAAGATTGTCCTGAACGAGGGCCAATTGCATGGAGCTATTACTTAACCCTTTAGAGACCATAGTGGCCGCAAGCGGCTTGTACCAAAACGTACATAGCAGCCGCAAACGACCGCAAAGTTGAACCTACTTCTACTCACATAAAGAGGTCAAAGTAAAGGTCATGGCCACATATGAAATTTTCCGATGTAGTATGTTGAAATAGTATCCCAATTTCTAAACAAGTGACTAACTTTTCTCTTTCATTTTATTCAATAAAGAAACTAACAATAATTATTAGCAATGTCTGGGCGTTTTGAGATGATTATACGGAAATGAATGGTTTCTAAAAGGTTAAACTAGTCACACAGATTGCAAAATGTAGAAAACCAAACTTGGGGTTACCAGCTAAAATTCCAGCTAATGTATAGGGTTTGGGACTGGTTCCCTGTTAATTTTTGCTCAGCAGACATGCTTAGCGGTTTCTATGAAATTGGACCTTGGGCGTGCTGAATGGATTTAGGATTCGTTTTGCAAAATGACACGCAGAATTCAGATGAGGCTTGCATCAAAATTAAGACTGGTGCCTTTTTCAAAACAAGTTGTGTCCATTTACTATTCATGCAGTCAACGGGGAGCTAGAACTTACACAATTTCTTCAGTTGAGGAGTGGATGGCCGGGGTGGGAGTGAGTCGTTGTATTTGTTGTTGGTAGGAAAAGTGATGAGATATGTGGATGCTAACGGTGAAGTGTGCTTGCTATACGTGTGCAGTTATGTGGGACAGGCTGTTTATACTATTAATGTCTCTGTAATAATTAATATGGTGTTGGTCCGAATACAGTGCCATACCAGGCGAGCGGGAAGGCTTGGAAACTAGTTTCTTCAATATGTGAAGAAAATGCTATCGTTCATGAAAAAAACAAAACCAAAAAGCGTTATTTTTAAATTCCTTTATTACAAATTGAGTTTAATGACTCTATGAAGTGAAGGTCAAAGGAATAAAAAGTTATGTTTCTATGTCTCCCTTGCACTGATTTACCCTCGGACCAACAGTCTATTTGATGGTATTTTCATTGTATATTGATTGTGTCCTATTTGAGCCCAACCAAATTTTAGTTTAAACCATTGCTGTTGTATTTATCTGCTGACTTCTCTGTCTGTCCCTCAATGTGCCAATGAGTATTTTTGATTAAAAAATGTAATTGTAGTTGGCTAAAGTTGTAATAATTATTGAAATTGAAAATGTATTACTTTGTTGATTGTTTTGTTTGGTTCAGTTAAGTTTAAAGAAACAGTCCTTCATTTGATGTCGTTAAACATTTTTAGTAACCCTTGTAATTTGTCAGAGAAGTTTAGAGCTAAGAGACTTATGGGGAAAAAATTACTTTCCGTCGGTGTAAGTGTTTCAGAGACAATCTGGAAAAGAGATAACAGTATTTGTTTGTTTTCCTTCTTGAAAACCGTTTTGTAAATATTAATATTTTGTAGTGCACACTATACCACTTTCTCTGGTGTTAATTTTGTTGTTTGCAATCTTTGTCTGTAACCTTGATCCTAGTGTTCTTTCACTGTTCAGTCTTTAAGCTTTTTTCCCCCCCAGGGAAGATACGTAGTGCAAAGACATTGTCCATGTTTGTATGATAAGCTAAAGTTGCACTTACAAGAGGAGCAAGGCTAGAATTACACGGAGGTCACACTCACAGCCTCTAGTTTGGACTTCTGGGCACAATTTCATAAAGATGTTTAGCAGAAAATACTGCTTGGAAAGTTTCTTTGCTTAGCAAAAAATTAGTGGAGCACCAGGCGCAATAATGTTATCGTCATGGAATAGTGGCAGGTAACCTGTTTCTGTTAAGCAAAGTTGTTCTGTGCTTAGCAAGTTTTTGTCCTTACAGGCTTTATGAAATTGGGCTCTGGGCCCAACTTCGTAGAGCTGCTTAAGTGCAAAAAGTGCCTAAGCACAACAAAATGATGCTAATCAGAATAAGGTTACCACCCAAAATACCATACCACATGTACAATTTGTGACTGGTATCCTGCTTACTTTTGCTTAGCAGAAAATTTAAGCATTATTTTTCTGCTTAAGCAGCTCCATGAAATTGACCTTGTGGTGCACCTTCAAAAAATTCACAAATACTTCAAGATTTTCTAACATTCAAGGCCTGAACGAGCAAGATAAATTATTTTGCATATTATGAATGTAGTCAAATACATCAACCTCCGTGGCAGCACCGCTAGTTTAAGTAGTGTGCATCATTCTGCCATGGTTTGTTTGCCAATTCTCTATCAAACCCACATCAGTCATGCTCAGTCACAAACATTGCCCAATATCATGACTCTGCTTACTGCGGAGTTCTGTGATTGTGCAGTCACCATTCTCTGCTCACAGGGTTAGTGCATGGCTCAATTTCATAGAGCTACGTACAAAGATAAAGTAGCTTAGCACAACAAAAATTATGCTTACCAGAATCTGGTTACCAGCCAAAATACAATGTCACATGTACAATCTGTGACTGGTAAACTGCCTGTTTTTGCTCAGCAGCAATATTGTCTGTGCTAGCCGTGTAAGCAAAGATTAGCAAAGTTCCCATGTGAGTTTAGTCAAATCAGGCCCACATGTTTTCAATTCCGTAGCGTCTTTTGTTACAGCAGTCATTTTAAAACGGTAGTGCATGTATTCAGCTAATTTTTGATGGACAACATCAAAGGGGCACTTGGAAGATATCTTTGGAGGGGGTTGAGAAACAGTTTGGGGGGGAGGTTGGAGTTAAATGCACTTTAAAACACTAATAGCGAGCCCTCATTCCCCCTCCCCACCGCCAAATTCCTTTAAAGGGTGTGTGCATAACATTAGTAAGGCTCACAGAATTTACATGGTATAATGATAGTCACGTCACAATTGGAAACACTCTTGAAAATATTTTTGCCTGAAATGCCATAGTTTTTGAGATAATGAGTAAAACATTTAGCTTTGATCTTGCAAGTCCAAAACTCAATGTTTGAAAACAGTGAAACCGATTGAGCTTAAACTTTCACAGGTTTGTTATTTCATGTATATGTTGGGTCACATCAAGTGTGGATGCTGGTCTTTGGCAAATACCAATGTAATATGCTTTAACATTAATTTTAGTAAACATTTTCTATTCCCTTTTAATTTGTTCTCCCTAAAGCAACCCAAACTCAGAAGGCCTTTATTTTTTGGTTTGGGGGGGGGTCGAAATTTAATGTGACGATTCGTTTCAGGGTAGAGATGGCTGCTGCTAACAATGGCCGCCTATTATTGAAGTTTATGTACTGCCAAGTTTAAAGTCATTTACATCCTCTAAATTGTGTGCCCTATTGGTACATAGCTCACACCTAGTCGACCCAGCGTTGGGAACATTTTTCTGCTAAGCAAGATACCAGTTTCATTTGTCGACTGAAAAATGGTATTTAAGCAGCTCTATGAAATTGAACCCAATTCTGTCAGTAGAAACTTCAAAACTTATTTTTTGTCTCTCTTTATGTGTAGTTTATAGAGTGGTTTTGTACTTTTTCTTATCATCTGTTGTGATTGAAATACTCAAAACTGAAATTATTCTATGTACAAAGAAAATATCTCTGTATTAGGTCACTCCAATATAAATGACCAGATAAACGTACGGTTTATAGCCCACATTGTTTTGTTTTGTACCAAGAAGTCGTAGTGTATTGAATTTAAAAGAAAGACGCAAAGAGATAGTTAAGTTGATAATTGAGCCTTTTTTATTGCAGTATTAACTCACTACAATGCCTGCAGCTTTCACATTACATCCATACTGGCTGTAAAAACCAAATGATAAACATTACTTGTTGTATAATGTGAACTTGTTGATGCCACCTTTCTCCTCGACAACATTGTGTAACGCTTTGTGAGTATCATTAAAATGGTATGGGGCTACTTCCATAGAGCTGCTAAGGAGGAAAAAACATGCACAAATGTGTTACCAGCCAAAACTGGATTGTGATGTACATTAAATGTGACCGGTACCTTGCAAATTAAGCAGCTCTGTGAAATTTGGCCCAGACATTGTATGTGTGTGTCAAAGGGAGTTATGAATTTTATAATGCTTGAATGAAAAAAAAATAACGATAACTTCAGTGGGGTCTTTGACATTTCTACCCTGGTCTAATATACTTTCTTGACATTAATGATTAAAAGAGAAACAAGATTTGATCAGCAACCTTTATTCAGTCTTCATGATATCATCTGTTTTGTTTAAATTCATCTAACACAGGTATATAAATCGGCTGTGCTTACTTAAAGGGAACCGTTTGATTGTTTTAATCATATATACAATAAAACTAACCTGTGAAAATTTCATTCAAAAGGTGGTAACGTTTTTGAGATATCGCTCCGGAGCGGTTATGTCCTGGAAGGAAGACTAAACTGTAATTGGAATACACAATCTGAGAAATGTATCTGACAGTAATGTTCTCAGATACAATCTTTTGCGGATAAAAACTTATATTTATTTCGAAATGAAATGATTCTCAAAATGCTTTATACTATCAAAAGCTGCTGTAGGCTTCTAACCAATAAGTTTTTATTGCTTTTAATAGTGATTACCAAACGTTTACCTTCCCTTTATAGCTTTTGTCTTTATTGCACTTTCACAAAAACAATAGACCCTTCCCATGAAATATGCAAATTACATTCGTACAGACCCTATTGGTTGGCAAATGCCATAGAGATGTGTACTAAGCAGACGCACAAACCCCTCACGCGACCATCAGCCCCATACAAACGGGCGCAATGTTCCAACCAAAGTGTAAGTGCGCACACGCGATGAGCAATTTACATATTTCGTGGGAAAGTTCATTGGGCCATCAAATTTCTGCATATGAGAGACATTTTGTAGAACTTTAAAGCTCATGAAGTAAAGGGAAAACACACATTTTCGAGGGACATTTGTGTGAATCATTAAAAACATCTTTCCAACCAAATGTTAAAGCCAAAGCGCCTAATGTAAAGGCACTGTGTCCCTTCGTCAGCGTCCTGTCCAACCAGGGCCCAATTTCTTAGGGCTGCTTAAGCAGAAAATATTGTGACTGGTTTGTGACTGGTTTATGCTCAATTCTGCTTAGCAGACAATTGTCTGCTAAGCAGAATTGAGCATAAACCAGTCACAAATTGTACATGCGACATGGTATTTTGGCTTATTCTGGTATGCAACATTTGTTGTGCTGAGCATATTGCTTAACAATTTCCTGCTGAGTAAAATTAGGCAGGATACCAGTCACAGATGGTATGGTATTTTAGCTGGTAACTTTTTCTGGTAAGCATATTTTTGTTGAGCTTAGTTATTTTTTCCAGCTCTATGAAAGTAGATCCTGGGCCAAATTTCATGTCTCTGCTTACACACAGTGAAACAAACTTTTTCAGGGTTTGTTTTCAGGATTTTCTCAAAATCTCCTTGAGCCTTAAAAATTTTGTGAAAGAAGTAAAGCACTTACTACATGTAAATAGTCCACATTGTGTCCTAGCCTGTAGATTTTGTCTTTCTGACGATGCACAGAGTCTATAAACCTCCCGAATTGTAATGGCTAAAGCGTCTGGGTTCTAGAGCCCAGGCCCACAAGCAATTTTTCCAGGAATTTTTGCATTTGTAAAATCTCATCCCTGGCTTAAAGGTTGTGCAAAACATCGGTAAGATTGAAAGAAATTGCTTTGCCAAACATTTTAAAGTTTCATTTACATATTGAATGGCTCTTTGAACTTAAAGTAAGAGGAATTTACGAAATTCTTCTTGAGCCGATAGGTCCAAGAGTGCTGGAGGTAGCTGCATCTGCCCATTACGCTTCATTACATTCGTATCTACAAAGGGTACATGAGGAGTAAATGATATTTCTCTCTTGATGCGTCATCAGATCCTGTGGGTAATAAATAAAAAGAAAACACAACCACAGAATGTTAATAAACACAAAGAATTGTTTATTGGCACGTTTTGACCCGAGCAGAGTCTTTCTCAAAGGGTAAGAGAAAGACCCTGCTGGGGTCCAATCTTGAGGCCTTTAACAGTTTGTCTGCAAGCATTAATTTTATGTGGAAATTATGACATGCTCTTTTTTGTCATGTCGTGGACGAGCAGTCAAGCGCACTAGTCTCAAACTCTGGTGTTTTATCTAATCAACAGAGTGTTGGTTCGAGTCCCAGTCTTGACACTAGTATCCTAATGCAAGACACTTAACCATTATTGCTTCGTCCCGTGTTTTCTGTAATGCACGTAAAAGAACCCAGTACACTTTTTACTAAGAGAAGGGGTTTGCCCCGGTGTGTCTGGCAGTGCATTGCTAGAGCAGATGTCTTACCACTAGACCACCGAGCTAGCCCGATGGCTAGAGGAAGTTCGAACTAAAGATTTGAACTGCCTTTAGCCATCAAGCTATCTAGCTCGGTGGTCTAGTGGTAAGACATCTATTCTAGTTTGAACTTCCTCTAGCCATCGGGATAGCTCGGTGGTCTAGTGGTAAGACATCTGCTCTAGCAATGCAAAGGTCGTGGGTTCTAATCCCACTCGAGTAATTTGCCTGTAGATTTTTTTCCACAGAACTCTGGTAAGTACCGAGTATACAGGGCTTTACACACACCTGTGTAAGGGTAAAAAACCAAATTATAAAAAGTGTTTACATACTGCCAAAAGAGACCACTAATTGTTCATGATACGTTATCACTGGCAATTTGTACTCACTTCTTAACGATCTGTATAACGTCTTCATCACAAAGCAAGTGCTCTTTGCCAACCTTCTGCGGGTTGTGCTTCACCGAGGAGCCCCATACTAAGGCACTGAAAAAGAACATATACCAAATGGAAAGACTGTCTAAAAAAACAAAAACAAGAAGTATGTTTTAATATTATCACTTTGAGGGGAATGTATACTTTTGGTTTTGGGAACCGTTCGATTATTTAAATCCTATTTAATAGTACTAGTGTTTCTTTCATTTGTACAGCTGCTATATTGTGAAAACCCCATGGCTTGTGTGCTGTGGACTTAGTCTCCACAGTCTCTTGTGGAATTTTGTGGAAAGAACCAGTTGGTGTAGGAGAGTACTACGAAGTACCATACATTTCAGGCTAGCATTGGGTGCATGAGCTGGTGAAAACCCCAGGGCTTGTCTTCTGTGGTATTTTGTGGAAATGGCCAGTTAAGCAGGAGAACACACTGATAGTAATAGGGTTTTAAATTGTGCAATCCTCTAGATTGGCAGCAAATGTTGGAGGTGAACCCTGACCCAAAATGTAATTAAACTGGACTGCAATCATAATGTGATTTGAACCTGGGCCAATTGAACTGATAGACAAGGGAAACCAACTGCCTACAACAGTCACAATGCAGTCCTCAGTCCTGAATGGGACCACTATGGATTGGTGGGAGACTTGAACCCCGGCCTATTGAATTGATAGACAAGTGAGAGACGTTGACAACAAGCTGCCAATAAATGCAAGCCATGAATGATATTGAGTGAAATTCAAACCTTGGCTTTACTACCGAATTGACAGGTTTCAAGCGTGGCACATTGCCAGCAAGTCAACCAAACCTGCTTCATGAATTGCACCACTTCGGAATGGAGTGGCATTCGAACCCAAGCTTTAATACTGAATTGACCGACAGCGCAAAAGGCTGACCATCACCACAAGCCCCTAATCCACAGACTGAACTAGATTCCAGTGACACTAGGAACCATTGCCAAACAAAATGAAAGGGCAAGCGGAGGACATAACATCCAACGTTCAATCCAGGCCAACTTACTATTTGAAATTGCTCATGATGCTCTTGTGCAGGTTGTTGCAGAAGTCTTCGATGATGCAGTGGTCAGTCTTGAGAATGACCGGTGCCTCATAGTCTGGGAGCTGACCCTTTGGTTTTGTGTAGCTGTCAAGGTCACAAGGAATAGGTATACATGTAAAGAAAAATATCTAAACTACAAAAGTTCTGCCTATCTCCACAGTGAAACACGTCTTAACACTGTGGTAATCCAGTAAATATTGGCACCATGGTCAAGTGGTTGGACTGTAGGGCTTGGTTTTACAAAGCTCTTAGATATATCACTGAATTAGTAAGCCAGTGGATCGGTCTTAATTGCTAAATGAAATGTGATGTCACAATACCCATCTTAATAATAACAGTGTGTATTTATTATACGCTTTTTCAAGCCATGTCGGCCTGTTCATCGGGCCCGAAGCATTCCTGAAACCAATTACTTTAGGAGTATGCAGCAAAATGGGCATACAGGTCCCAGAAAGATCTGGTGTCAATAAATTACGGCTCCTCACAGGCCACGGACGTACTGTCCACATGCCACACAAGTGTTACACGCCTAAGTGTAACTGTAGGGCTGCTGATCAGACCGAAAGGCACACCCTAAAGGAGTGACCCATTAGAAAACTGGATGATGGCATCATTTGTCTGGCCAGCTGTGACCAGATTGCGACACCATGGCTGTTGGACATGGACCTTGACATTTGATTCAGTGTTGCGTACGAGAGTAGAAGATTTGCATCTGGGTGATAAAAAGCAATTATAGCTCAAGAAAACAAGTGTCACGACCAAGTTTCAAACACACGCTCCGATGACTTTGCTCTTACATCTGAACACGAATCTTTCAGAAAATTTAACCCTGAACCTGTAGTCACAGCGATGCAAATCGGACATTCTAACAGCTGATCCTATGAGGATAATCCTAGGTTAATCCCATTCATACGTACATTCTGACCAGCTTAAGATAATCCCACATCTTCTCCAGTAGGTCATCAAAGTTCCACTTGTGGTGGGCCGAGATGGGTACGCAGTGAGGGATCTTGTAGATGATGTCAAGTTCCTGAATAGGCAAATGATGCAACTTTAACTACAAGTTCTTAAATATTGTGAATGTTTACACTCCGAGATCCAATCCAATATAAGTTGTTTCTGAACTTGGTCACTCATTTGATTCCAAGATCCTTCATTTTACTTCAAAATATTCGAAGCTAACAAAATACAGATGTTACGGATTAAACCTGCATCAAACAAATATTTTTGAATGGACTTCTACTTTTGCAAATATTTCTGATGAATCTATGTGTTTCTAATGCAACCACCATATCTTTCAGAATCAGAAGGACTCCAACCATATCTTTCCTACCACGTGTCTATGAGAGCGAATAATAAACATCTTTTTAGAAAACCCCTGGCCAAAACATCATGGGGTGAAAAATCATTTACTTCTGCTGCCCCTTCATTATTGAACAACCTAATACCTGATAATATTAAACTTTCTCCATCACTGGCTTTATTCAAAACTTCCCTCAAGACTCACCTAATGTGGACTGCATAAACATTCCCCCTCTATTGATGTGTCGCTGCGCCCTTTTCCTTATTATTATTATTATTATTATTATTACAATTCAATTCCCCTTGACATTGTTACGATTGATGAATCATCCTTCCACCTCACCTCTATTGATATCTGATCAATCTTATTTAGCACATAGATACAGGGAACGTAGACGCGGTTTCCCTCCACGACGTCGATGAGATCATCCGTGGAGGAGTCGGCCCTCAACACCACGTCGGCGTTGTGGATCTTGTACTCGGCGAGGATCATCCTGACCAGGTCGGCGTCTAGGGTCGACTGGGGGCAGGTTGTGGTCAGGTTGATGCCTCCTTTCTCCTTCTTGCGGTAGCCGATGTTGGGTGGCGTCTTGTTTAACCTGTTCATGGGGAAATGATGGTCATGAAGTCGACATGGAATACTTTGAGGAAATTGTCAAAGACTCTACGAGGTGAAAAGGGTAGCAACCTTTTCACCATTCACTAGTTAATGCCAGTTGACGTGCAGACAGGGAAACTTCTATGGACACACAAACGTTGGTCGGATAAACCTGTTTAAACAAAAAATGTATAAAGATGCTGCTGGCAGAGGTAAAACACTCGCGGACGTTCCATTGTGTAGCGCGCACAGTACTTGCACTCCCTGTTATACTCGTTTGCCCCGTAATAAAAAGGGACAAAAGTACTGGAATTCATGCTCAGAATGCTCCCTTATTCTGGGGATTATTGTGTAATCCCCCAATTCCAAACCTTTGTTCTTTTGTCAGACAGAGCAGGATGATGAGAGATCATTATGCTGCCCCCATTGTATTCGGCATGGGAGGTTCGAGATGTCCGCATGCCATGGTAGACTATTGGTAAATTCATGATGAACAAAAGCCACATTTTCTCAAAAGAGAAAAAGAATTCCTTGAAGATTTCACTTATAATTTTTGTTGTTGCTAAGTCATGGTTTCATTTTGACAACAATATTCCCCAACCAACAACAAAAATTAAAATAAAAAAATCAGGAAATTTCAAAAGAAATTCAGCTTGCAAGCACGGATATGTTTAGGAAATCTCGCCAGTAAGTGGTTAAGTTATTGAGCCTTACCTGATGCCAAAGCCTTCCAGTTCATGCTCCAGTAGTTTCTTGTGTTTGAGGGGTTTGAGGACATCGAGTATCATGAAGATGATGCTGCATGTCCTTGCAACTGTAACAATTCAAACAGGACAAAGTATTACTCATGGTAAGAGTGGTCTAGGCACTGGACTCAAGTCCTGGTGTTCTGGGTTCGAATCCCTTGTCGCTGTGCCTGTATCCATGAGCAAGACACCTAACCATAACACCTTACCTTTTTTTGATTTTTTTTCCCAGACAAAACAGGTTGGTCGTTGATCTTTTCAAAAAGGATAACAATTGACTCCCCCTACTTTTAGTGAAATTTAGCACAAGATCGAGAAATGTCCAAGTCAAAAGAGAGAGAAATAAAAAGTGGAATCTTACCAGCGATGACCTGACGACCTCTTCCCTTTCCATCTTTAGCGCCCTCAATGATACCAGGAAGATCGAGAAGCTGTTTGGCAAAAATGCAAATTTCAAAGTTGTTTTAGGAGGGTTTGGGTTTGTGTGTCCATCAAGGATGGTTTTTCATATTTATCGGTGCATTTTCAAACACGTGTGTCGTAAAAAAAGGCTGTATTTGGTGAGGCAATAATGTTGCAATGACACTGTGGTCACCGTTGTGTAGGGGTTAGACTGCAGGACTTGCAATCACAAGGTTGTGGGTTTGAATCTCGCTAAGCTAACCGATGAATTTACAATGACTAGAGCAAGAATTGTCGTCTAGTTACTGAATCACAAACTATTGATTTGTGCTTGACTCATAAATTGTATGAGAGAGATTGGCTGTTGCCCGCTTGGTATTTATATCCCCTTTGTTGGAGCTTCGCTGAGTTCCCTTCTCACTAAAACCTTCCAAAACAAACAAACAAACAAACACAATGATACACAATAAATTGCAACTTGGACTTGCGTGTGACTCAAATCCCATTTTTGATTACATAAGCTCAGCCTATGTGGGAAAATTGCTTACCTGTATTTTGGCCCCCTTGTATCTGATGACCCCAGGCACGGTGGTGAGGGTGGTGAACTCATACGCAGCTACTTCAGAGTAAACACCAGCAAGATTGCTCAGAAGAGTTGATTTACCAACAGATGGAAAACCTGTTCAAATGATCAATAACAATTTTCAATTTTAGTTTGATGTTCAGAGTTCCTTACTTTGCTCATTCTTTACTTTGCTCATTCTTTACTTTGCTCATTCTTTACTTTGCTCATTCTTTACTTTGCTCATTCTTTATAGACCATTCCAGGCTAGACTCACACTAAAATCATGGCCTCTGTTGTCCCTGGTCTTGGCCTTGGTGCCCCTTCAAATTTCCCACAGACTTCAAGAAGAACAAAGATGGCAACATGAAAAATGTGATTGCTGTTTACCCAGGATAAATAGCGTTGTTTTTTTTCCTTACCGACAAACCCTATTCTAGCATCTCCTGTCTTGGCTACATCAAAACCTTCTCCCGCTGGTCCACCGCCTCCCTTTGGTGTGATAAGCTCTCTTCTTAATTTGGCCAAGCGGGCCTTGAGAAGACCAAGATGAGCACTTGTGGCCTTATTCTTTTGTGTGCGAGCCATCTGTGATGAGGAAAATAGAGACAAAATAGTCATAGTCATAGTCTCGGTTCAAGACCCTCCTGTTATAAACATCTTCCAACGATCCATCGCCACAAGAGGGTGCGCTCTCACCAGAAACCGCTATCATGGGAGTCCGGTTCTTTAGGGCGATACCTGTTTGTGGTTGATAGCACTCTCTAACGCCGACTCTTTCCGGGAGGGAAATTAACAGGAGTACAGCTTTCTAGATAATAAATGACAGAAGCGTCTTGAAGACTATGATAATCATAGTAATGCTTTTACTGGCGCAGCTTCTAATTGGAAAAAAAGCTAAATCAACACTTTTCAGTTTTCTTCCCATTCCATTGTATCTATTATGTAATGTTACTCTCTTGTCATGCTTTTGTCTTGCCCGTTGCTGTTGGATTTACCGTTGCTTTAAAATTTGATATTTTTAATGTACAATTGATGCAGTTTTGCTTCTGGCAACAAATTTGATTTGCAATAAACCATGATTAATGATAATGAATAACAGTTAACACTGTACAACAATAACTTTATTATCCACTATTTCATTTGACCAAAAGGCAAAACTAACATTCATCAGATTTAAACAATCACAGATCGTTTTGGTTTGGGTCGACCAAAAACAGATATGAATTTAATTTAACTATTTACAAAGATATTTATAATTTGAGCTTGACATTTTTGGTCATTGTTATTGACATTATTGTATTGTATTCAATTATGTTATTGTCAATGCCATGGTTAATAATAATTGTCATGTATAATTAGTTGTAATTATTGTAAACTAAAATTGTAATGAATGAAATTTGGAAAAGCAGCTGCCGGATTCGGCATCTTTTCCTCCCTCTCCATGTTGTTGAGATAAAAAACATGAACAAACAAAAACAAATTTATAATGAAATATTAGTCTGTTCTATGCTCTATGACCGGTCCACTCCATTATTGTAACTTGCAAAAGTTGGTTGTAACTTGTAATATTCTGTTAACGTTAATCACGATCGCCGGCAAAAAACATGTGGCAATGACAACTTGTCAGTGCCACATGTTTTTTGCCGGCGATCGTGATTGTCACTTGTCAGACAAGTGACATCACTGCACAGTTGCCGAAGTTGATCGCACGATTTCTAACCGATTATCTCAAAATAATTAAAGTAAATTAAGAAGGCAATGACAGTACATGTTACATTACGATATAAAGAATACAAACCTCGGCCTCGATCTCCGAAATTTTCTCTAGAATCCCCATTTTGGAGAGGTATAAAAGGCCTCACGATTGAAATAGTGACATGAGTGAACACATGAACCAAGATTTTAATGTTAGCCGTCTATTGGATTTGGACCCAAATCTTGTTCATACTTGTTTCCAAAGAATGCGTACTGTATCGTCCTCTACATTATCCATCCATAATGAATGCAACAATATCACGCACTATCATGGGAACAAGGTTTCAGCTTCATTCAGTTTACAGCTCTTTATGACCTAGCCGCATATTCAGACGAAAAGAAACTGTGCAGCACCGGCCAACAGAGGGCGCTGTCACAAACAACGCTTTTTGTGGATAGGGTCTAGGGTTGCACCACACTAAATAAACTCCCATAGGAACCAATGCTAAATGATAAATATTCAAAAATACTCAAAAAATCGTGAAAGTCTCTCAGCCTCTTGAAAACCAATCAAACATATTTTCGGACGACTGAACTTCAGAATTCTTTTCAATTTTTGCCAGGTCAGCCGTTTGGAATTTTTGCTAACTACCCCAGAAGAAAAACACGCGAAAATTTGTTTTTTTCCAGAAAACCGACTTGCTGCCAGTTTTCGTGAACTAAAAGCACTTCTCCACTTTCCCGGTCAAATAGGGCCAACTTTAACGCCTACATTTATCAAGTCTCCTCAAAAGTTTAAGCACAGAACCCCCAGGTTGTGATAGATTATTATATTTACACAATCTATTAATTGCATGACCCCCAAAACGATGTAATTAAAAATAATTTGTGGGTTTACAAATTATGATAAGTAGCTTGGCGCATCGGAATTCTGGCTTATTTGGTGTGGTGCGCCACTATCTGGTTATTCAAATTCACAATAAAAATGCATTATTACTAAGTATTTACACTGTCGGGGTGTTGGGGGATGGGGTTACTCTGTGGATTCCATACCTGATATGGCAAAGGGAGCCCCCACCCCCCCGCCAGGGGAAGATGTGAAAATTGTGTTGACCAATAAAGAGGGGCGTAACCGAAGTGAGTTGCCCTCCTCCTACCCCCGGAACACGATACTCAAATGAATGTCCGATAGCCGTCCCAAATGAAAATGTCAGGTTATGCCACTCTACCCTTCGGATTGATCTAGACAATAAATCCCCATTGATAAGGCAACATTTTTCTCAACTTATAATGTTATACCAACATTTCACTCGTTGCATAATAACTTTTGCTTGGGCTTACAAATTCCCTGAAGTTAAAAGTGAAAAAAAAGTAGCCTTGTTTTATAGAATATGTTAAATAGTGCACCCAAGCAAACAATCATGTCCTGCAGTTAATGTTCAGACCACTCCCCCTTTTTGAGATGGAATTACACACATAAGAAACACTGCAAGGACAGCAAAAATAAACAAATAAAATGAGATAGTATATACTCTTTCCATCCTTATTTGCTCAAAATCGAGAAGAAACTTTGGCCTGCAGGAATCACATCAGTCAAACCAACTTTAATAAACTAATGTCACTTTCAAAAATGCAAATGCATATAATATAATATTGAAAAACAAAAATATTTGGGGGTTGAATAAAGAAAAATTTACCTGAGAAGGTTTTGAACCAATTCGACCTCAGGATTAACGTGCCGGTGTCAGATGCAATTGTGTCCGCAATGCAATACTGTCCGCTCCGGACACTTTTGCATATGCAATCGTGTCCGGGGCTATGCAAAACCGTCCGACGGACATGTACATGTACATGTATGTGCGTAGTAAGCGAGCGTGCATGCACTGAACGTACGTATGCACATGTGCAGCATGAATATTCACGTATTTTATGATTGCAGTTTTACGTCAAAGATCTCCTTTTCTAATGGCCTTCCTATAGCCAAGGAATCATACACAGTTGTTGAATATTACAACTACACTCTCATAACGCGTACGGCTGCCACAAGCTCCAGCAACTAAAAACCGGACAATATTGTCATATATATGCTCCAGGTTCCATTATGAGCAACCCTGGCGATGGAGCTAAACATTACAAACCGTCCATATCATCATTCATGTCATTCATGACATGCACTTATATTATATAGCTTGTAAAAAGAAATGGCGAACGTACTTCGTGTTCCGTCGACCAATAGAGGGCGTTTAATTTACTGCAAGGACGGTTTTGCACGGGGGCGGACACGATTGCATATGCAAATGTGTCCGGGCGGACATAATTGCATTATGCATCAGCAGCGTCCGAGCGGACACGATTGCACATGCAAAACCGTCCGGCGGACATTATTGCGTATGCAATAATGTCCGCCGGATGCGCCGCGTATTTTTTTTCTCCAGGAGAGATGAGGCCACTTAGCATAAATTGGCGTGTTTTCTACAAAAATCAGTCTTTTTAAATTTATTACAAAAATTATTATAACATGCAAATTTATGCTAAGTGGCCTGGGGAAAAAAAAATTACGCCCGCCGGATAGTATTGCATAGAGGACATAATTGCATGCGACACCGGCGCTCTACCAACCAGCTATCCAGCCATGTTGGCGATTTCTCCCTATTTTGTCAACGGCACCTGGAAGTACTACGGTCATAAACGTCTTTTCCTTTTAAAAAGACGGTGAAACTTAGAAATGGCTGCCCTCTTCGGCTCCATTAACTCGAAACGTTGTCGTCGGTAGAGCAGGAATGTGATGATACACATGGTTACGAATTGGTATCATTTTTCGTTTCCCTGGCAACAAGATATACTTATAACCACCGCGGGGTTTGCCTATGTACGTTGAATTGCTATCTCCGAATTACACCCAAATCACTTACCTACACTAGACAATTTCACTATATACAAGGCTGGTGGTTACCAGCCAAAATACATCGTTTTATGTTCGCAAATTTAATGGTTCCCTCTTTTTTTTAAGCAACACATTTCGTTAAGCAACACTGTCTGCTTCATCAGCCTTACACAATCGGGCCCTATGGTCACTTCAACTAAGTGAGAAAAGGCGGCGCACGTGCCCCCTCCCGACCAACTGATATCCGTGCCCCTGGGCGTGCCCCTGGGCGTCCCCACCCCCTTATTTGAAACCTGGATGATTGAGTTAAAAAACTGTATAAAATAGTACATGTTATAAGCTATTATTATGTAGGAATTTTAATGTTTTACAAACGTTTTTCTATTTACACACAGATAGTTTAGATAAATGTTGTTTTACCTCAACATCACATTAGGCCTATACACGGTTTATCAAGAGCGCTGTTTAAGAAAAAATGCAAACGGAATCTACAGTTCGACTTCAGCCAGAAGCGACCTTCCCCCGAAATATTGGTGCACTCCCTTGTGCCCCCCCCCCCCCTAAGATTTTACCCTCTGGCAAATATCTAATTTGGTTTAATATAAGAGGTGTGTTTTCCTTATGATAATTTTTGAGTCACAAATATTTTCTTTTCTTATATTTTTACATCCATCTACTCAGTAATGTTCATTTTTTTAAACATAATGCTGAAGTAAAAATGTACTTACAATTTTGTTTTATTTAATTTCAATTCAATTCAATTCAATAAACATTTATTTCGGTATTGCCCTCACATGATATAATACATCATTGTTTTTTTATAAATATTAACAGTGGCAGTTATAAACAGTAGCCAAAATTATTAACAAGTCAGAAGGGCAAAACTTAGGATTGGGTGAAGCCTTGGCTTTTGTACCCTAACCTATTGACAGACTAACAAAACAATAAGACTCACAAAGACATGGGACTACAAGGACAGACGAACAAATGTAGGTGTATCAACAATATACCAAAAGTAAGCCATGAAATAATTATAATGAATATGCATTAAGTAGTAATTGTTTTAATTTTTTTGAAAATATAGGTAGAGTGATTGCAGATTTAACAGAACCATCCAAACTATTCCAGTATTTAACACCGCGTTGAACAAGGCTGTTTTTATACATTGAGGTTCGGTTGCGAGAAACAAAAAGATTTTTCTTTGAAGTGCTTCGAGTTTTGTATGAATGAATGCTAGTAGTTAGAGTAAAAAATGAACTAAAACAAGGTGGTAATGCATTACTCATGTACTTGTACATAAATTTACCTAATTTCAAATGATAAAGATCATTAAATTTTAACAATTTAAGATTACAAAATAATGCAGCAGTATGATCAAGAAAACCAGCGTTAGAAATGATCCTAACAGCTCGCTTTTGTAAAGTAAGAAGCCTATTACATTGTGTAGGTAAACCACCCCAAGTAAGAACTGAGTAACTTAAATAGGGAAGAACAAAACAATTATATAGAGTTAATAAGACATGGCTTGGTAAAAATTTCTTTAGCCGATTAATTATACCAATATTCTTTGATATTTTACTTGCAACATCATTAATATGACTTTTCCAAGACAAATTTTCATCAATTCTTATACCAAGGAATTTAGTACTTGTTACTCTTTGAAGGTCAATTCCATTTAAGATTAAAGGCACAGATTGGATATATTTACGTTGTCTTGGACAAAATATCATATAATTTGTTTTGAGTAGATTAATACACAGTTTATTAGCAACAAGCCACGTACTTATTTTTACCATTTCAACGTTAAGGTTAAGAATAGCTGTATCTACATTTCTGTGGCTGTACACTAAACTTGTATCATCGGCAAAAAGACAAAATGATATAATTTAATGTCAACATGGTTTACCAGTCACATATTCGAGGGCGCTAATTTGTTTTCATTTCGCATGTATGTAGGCCTACCCGTTTAGCGCATACTTTCTTTTATGCTTCAGCAGCAGTTTAGAAGTTAAAAAAATGCATGTTACGATTTCAGTATTGAATGTCTAACTAATCACTTCCATTACATTACATTTAAAAATAGTAACAACAATTAAATATTACTATTATCAATCAAAACGCGTTAACTAGCATCTATAGCGTACGGTAGCTATCTTCGCTGAATAATAAGATTAAAGAAAAATTGTGATATAGTTTTACCATAATGGCGAAAATCTAATCAAATCTTAATTTAAATTTATACGAATTGACAAAATCAAGATTTAAAACAACCACATTAAAGAATAGCTGTTCAGCATAAATATAAACAATGTAGGGCCTATGTTGACATTGCATTTTTACTGCTTTTTGCTTTTATAACTTGATATATTTTTTTCGAAGTTGAATTTTGAAGATACATTTTTTTCAAGGGACTTTAGTTAGGATTCCAAATGGTTTTAGAAATAATGTTTGAAGGTTTGAGATATGACAATGACAACTACTTTGTGAGAGTATGTAGCTGATAAACATCAAAAATCATCGATTTTGATATATTGCAGTCGAAAATAACGTGTTTTCGGCTATTTTACATCCATCCACTCAGAAATGTTCAATTAAAACTTATTTACACAATGCAGTGAAAATTTACAAAAAATTAGGCAAAACTAATTAGTAGGCCCTATTATCGAAGTTGAATTTTGAAGATACATTTTTTTCAAGGGACTTTAGTTAGGATTTCAAATGGTTTTAGAATTAATGTTTGAAGGTTTGAGATATGACAGTGACAATAGTGAGATACGTATGATAAACAAAAGAGTCGAAAGTTTCGTGTTTTCATCATTTTTACACCCATCTACTCAGTAATGTCAAATTAATTAATTAAGTAATAATTAAACTTATTTTCACAATGCATTCAAAATACACCTAAAATAAATGCAACAATTATTAGTATTTATAGACTATTTCCATTCAGAAATTCTTGTGTGCTAAATTGTTTTCCGGTCGCACCAGTTTAGCGATACTTTCCTTCATACTTCAGCAGCACTTTAGCAGTTTCCAAAAATGCACATCATTACACGATCGCAGTTTTGAATATTAAAATTTTACCTAACACAGTAGTAACAACATTTAAATTAACATGAATCTATCGAAACGCGTTAATTACGTCTAGCGTGGTTGTGTTTGGCGCCTTTCGCTAATTAATAAGATTATAATGACAATGAAATTCTGGTCGTGCATTGCATCAACAAAGTTACACACTGTTTATTGATGTTGTTTAACATGGTACCCCCAGGTCCTAGTCAACATCGTCCTCAGCATGCTGTTGAAACTTCTCCATGTAAACAAAAATCTGATTAAAAAATAAAAAATAAGACAGTCTCTTAGAGGTCTTGTTCCCAATGGACCTCACAGTGATTGTGAGGTCCATTGGGAACAAGACCTCTAAGAGACTGTCTTATTTTTTATTTTTTTTAAAAGCTTTTCTCTGTCGTTTAAAAGCGTGATTTACGCGCATTTCTTCTCTACATCAAAACTAAAGCAATTCTCCCTGCGTTTGATATCATTATTTTAGGTCTTTATTTTCGGCAGGGGGAAACATTTTTGACAGTGCTGCCAACAGATGAATATCTCTTTCAACTTTCAGGATCTATCCATATCTCCAATTAATATCCTACCTTTTGTCCACAATCTAATCCGTATACATTGTTTGGTTCTTCATTTGCCCAATTCTCAATGTATCACCCTTCAATGGACAGTGCTGCTATTTTCGGCACGTCAATGCTCTCCAACCGGCCGTGACACTTTGCGCAATCATTGTTTTATTGTTGTTGTTTTTTTGCAAATCAAAACAGGTGTATATTGATGTATTCTTGAGTCGAGGCCAGTTTCTACAGATCAGACAAGTGATACGACTTGGACGCCTCCATTATTTTCTCCGTCAGTCGTTTACCGAGTAGTTTTGTTACTTGGCGGGCAATCTTGTTCTAGCAGATTGAAGGAGTGACATCGAGGGTGTGATCGGCGAGACTTGCCGCACGACTCAACACCATCGCCCATTAGCTCCTCCATGGCGTGGTGTAGCAGGCACTGAGGAGTGAGGCGGCCGTTAATGTCGGTCGGTGTGTTCCTCACATGTCGCTCACAGACTGCGTACTTGGTTGTATAACTGCATTCAGTATCGTCCCATTTACCATTACGATCATACCACAATTGTCCACAGCGTTTTCTAGGATTATTTTCTGGTTCTCCATCCGCCCAGTTCGAATACACATTGATCTCGCCCTTCAACGGACAGTAGTGCCACTTTCCTTCCTCCTCGATGTCATTACAACCAATCCAGAGATCCTCGTACATAAAATCTTCCAGGAATAGTTCCCAAATGTAATCCTGTTCGGATTGTGAGTTTGGGACGAACAGGTTTGCTCGTGACTCGGCACAAGTGCGATTTGCTTCATACCAATACATCTTGTCCGTCATAATAAAGTAACATGACTCGCCGTATCGATGCCAATCAGAAGGGCAGATCTCAGCCAAGAGGCGGTCACAGTAAACGCCAAGCACAAGACTTAACACTTGAAATATACGCATCTTGTAAATTTCTAAAAATGTGTGAAATTGATTGTAAGGGCGAAATGAGTTGAATATTTGAACGTATTCCGTTGCCGTACGATGATTGACTAAATGGCGGACAGCCACAACAAAAGCCCTCACTCAGGAATCACACAGATTTTGTGAAATACTTCGTAATTCATCCAAAATACTTTAGCATTTGAGATTATTCTCAAGCTGTACTGTAGGCAGACGGCGAGTGTTTATACGGCTAACTGCCTTGGCTATTTAAAGTGGCTTTAAAGCTGTGAAGTTGCAATAGTCAAACCAAGTGCGAACCGATATTGATTTCGCAGAGAAGCCTTCCATTAATTACAACTGCACGCGGTAGCCATGTTTCCAGGGCAACTACTAAACATAAACAACCAAGACGAAGTCAATTATTTAGACGTCAAGTTGAAAGCCAAGCCACACAGCGCAGCTAAATGATGCCATAAATCACAGAGAAAACCCAATGGAAATATTGATCCAAGCCATCCTGGGGTCTGACATCTCCTCGTCGAGTGAACCTTGTATCTATACAATTCTGTTAAACTGCTATTAGCTAACTCCTCTTCTGGTCCAAGCAACCTTCAAGAGATGAACTGCACAGCAGTAAAAACAAAATAAAGTCTTACAGCTCCTCGTCACGTGAAATTAATATCTATACAATTCTGTAAATCTATTAGCTAACTCCTCTTCTGGTCCAAGCAACCTTCAAGAGATGAACTGCACAGCATGACAGCAATAACAAAATAATTGCGAGGAGTATTAATTGAATTGTTATGAGAAGAGTGAGAGGGGAAAAGAAGCAGAGTGAAGAAGAAGACATCTGAGAACAATAGAAGAACAACAGACCGTCATCAAGCTGCCTCCATATTCATAAAAGGCATGACACAAACACAACAAATATGAATACTGCAGTAGCCTCACATTCCTGAAATGGTTGCCAGACTATTTCCATGATCGGTTTGGTTTATCTTTGTTTGAATGGATGTCAGACAAAATGGCCGCATCGAGTATTGTTCCTAGCCTTCCATTTAATCAATCTTTCTTATTTGTCAGTCGGTGATGTTACGTACTGAAAAGCACGACAGCGATATCATATAAAACGGGACAAGAACAAAAGACCTTGTAAGTAAAAGCACAGAAGCAATCAATGAAATACATTCAAAATGATATTTAATACATAAATCAATAAGCAGAACAATGAGTTAAAGCAAGATTAATAACGGTAAAGCCACATACATTATTACAAAGCAGTTAATAAGCAGGATTTAAGCAAAACAGAGGCAAAACTGAATGGTAAGCCGGCAAAGATAAATAAAAGCAAATCAAGTAATATTTACCTTAAGGAGGCTGAATATGCCCCCGCCCAGTCAGTCCCCTAACAAGATTTAAATAGTGCAGACGTTAGGCCCAGCATCTCCAACAGTAGTCTTGGTGCAAGACGTCCCTGTTCTGTATTTCCACGATCCGCCCCATTACAAATTGCCGCCAATAGAGGGCGCTATCATTCCACGAACCCGCTATCACCCACGAACCGCTATCACAGGAACGTCTTGGGAATCTCGTCGAGTATCACGTGATACAATCGCTGTGACCTATATCTGCATATTCACATTGAGGTCACAACGGCAATACGCAAGCGTACGAACACAAATTTTAAGCCGCATAACGACCACAACAGACTGGTCACGTCATGTCAGCTGCTGTAAAATGTAGCAGACGAAATTGTATGGTCTACTATACTGACTGACACACTGTGTGCTGTTCTGTGTAGCTAGGACGGTCGGCCTCTTTCGTGATTTTTTGCAATTACTGACGGCTAACTTTGCTGGCGAATAATGGCCTCGCGATACTCATCACACCGTACGAAAAAGGGCGGTGGTGTATAGTTTGTAACCGGCAGCTAGTAACCTGTAAGAGTTACGCCACCTTACTAACGAAAGCCAAGAAAAGGGCTTCATCAAAGATTTAAGTTAGATTGTCGGCGAGGTGATCGAACCATCTGTTTCACAATATTGGTACTGTCTGCCTCAAATAATCAAAATTCACATTTCCCTTAAGTACACACTCAATGTTGGAGTATGATGGGTTGAGGAAGCTGTCAAGTAGAAATGCTTAGGGGTTCGTATGGTGTTCCATATGTGCCACTCCTTTCCGTCGCCTTTTCAATTTTGTCCGTCGCCTTTTCAATTTTGTCCGTCGCCTTTTCAATTTTTTCCTTCGCCTTTTCAATTTTGTCCGTCGCCTTTTCAATTTTTTCCTTCGCCTTTTCAATTTTTTCCGTCGCCTTTTCAATTTTGTCCGTGGGTTTTTCCACGTGACTACCAGGTGACTATCACATGATTCTGAAATTGAAAAGGCGACGGAAAAATTGAAAAGGCGAGGGAAAAAATTGAAAAGGCGAGGGAAAAAATTGAAAAGGCGACGGACAAAATTGAAAAGGCGACAGAAAAAATTGAAAAGGCGACAGAAAAAATTGAAAAGTCAAAAGGCGACAGACAAAATTGAAAAGGCGACGGACAAAATGGAAAAGGCGACAGAAAGGAGTGGCACATATGGAACACCATAGGTTCGGGTTAATGTTTACAATTTTGCAATGACAGGTAACTACTCAATGAATGAAATGCACAGTTGTTTTTATTTATTTATTTTATTAATACAGATCCAAACACAAAAAACCTGTTCACACTTAGTCATTTTGTAGTTTTAAAATCATCACCACCCAAGTATACACAAATACAGTTAAAAATAAGAACGATATTTCATGTAAGGTTATACTATCAAGAATATTACTATACTATAACTTTCTATTACTTTAACTGTCAACTTTTACGGCACGCTCCGCCATTACGCAAACGACAGCAAAATACTAGTTACTACCATAAAATAATAGCTCTATGGTTACTACGTACACACGCGGGTGTCGATTGACGGCGACAAGTTCCATTCATTTTCCCCACACACGATTCCATGTGCAGCCACAGTACAATAATAGAGATCAGTGGTTCACAAACGCGGCAGGTACTAGACTGATCACGTGATTTCTTTCTTGCAAAGAATTATGCAAATTTCTACGTCACAGCGGAATGTCCCTGGAATTTTCCAGGCAGTTTGACGAGATTCCCAAGACGTTCCTGTGATAGCGGTTCGTGGAATGATAGCGCCCTCTATTGGCGGCAATTTGTAATGGGGCGGATCGTGGAAATACAGAACAGGGACGTCTTGCACCAAGACTACTCCAACAGCAGCCCAAGCCCACAGTAGATCAGCCCACAGTCACAGGTCGACTCGGGAGTTCAGCTCGGAAGCCACGACAGTCCAGAGTCCGGTAGGTCACTCTTGGCCGCGATCCACTGGTGGAGAAGGAGGAGTCGTCGAAGACGGAGGAGATGCTGGCCCAACGCTGCACCATAACGGGTCGTACAATATGTATGCCTGCATGGGCACTGACTGAGGCCCACACAAAATGTGGTCAAGCCTTTTAAAGGGTCTTACCCGCGCATAGCCACAAAGACATTCCATAAAAGAAAGGGAACAAGTGAGGAGTGAAGTATGTCAGGAATGGGGTCGTAACAGTGATCATACTTGTTTTCTCTCCAAAGAAATAACAATACGAGAATGAGTAACATCTTCAATGCCGTTTCTTAATGAGTCTCACTGCTTGCTGGTCTATAATTAACTTGTTCCAGCAGATTGAAGGGGTGGCTCTGGATGGTGATCGGCAAGACTTTCTGCACGATCCAACGCCCTAACCCAACGACTCTTTCATGACGTGAAACACCGAGGAGCAGTTTCAAACCTACAACTCCTTCACCCGGAACTGACCAAACTGGGGTTTTGTCTTTATAAGACACCGTAATTATAGTGAATTGGTTGGCTGGGTATTGAGTTGAAAATGACTTTACTGGTTTTAATTGTGACTTTGAAACAATTACCGAATAAAGAGAACGACGATACTGTAAAATTTCATTTCTGGGTGATAATGGTATCCAATGTTGTGTGTTAGTATACTGTCAATTCTATCCTGTCCAATTTACTGTAATAAAAAAATAAAATAAAAAAAAACCCAAAAAACAAACAATAGATGAAGAACATGGAAGATAAATATAAAAAACAATAACAATAAATAAATGAAAGCAATTGAATCATAGTCATAGAAACCTCGGTAACAGTTGAATTTTTGTTGCTGATATTTGATTTGTTTAGGGTTGATATTTGAATTTTACACGTTCGTCTTTGGTTTCAAATTGTAGGATATGAGCTCTTCGCTAAAGGAACATGACCACCCATAAGGAATTATCCAATGTTGAAATTGTTTGATTTTCCCTCTTTCTTTGACAAGAATAACTGAAAATTTTAGTTAAAATTTCTGTTTAAAAACATATATATTTTGAAAACCGAAAATCAGGTTGGGCTGGCGTTATAAAAAAAACCTGTTCTATCATTATTAGGAGTAGTCCCTTACGTTGCCACACTCTCCAAATTCTTTGGCACAAAATTACTGTACGAATTTATTTTGAAGAAGAATAATGCGACGCCAAAATCCTCCTAAAAGAAGCCCAATGCGCTTCGCAAAGTAACTATTAGAAGCAAACAAAATATTAGTCAATATGAAAATGAGAAAATAGAATTAACTGTTGCAAACTTCTCACCAACCAAAAGGACCTGTGGTATAAATGCAAAAGTTACTAAGTGGCCTGACGTTTCGACCCTTGCAGAGTCTTTGTCGAAGGCTAAAAGAGAAAGACTTCGACAAAGACTCTGCAAGGGTCGAAACGTCAGGCCAATAACAATTTTTTGCATCAATATGAAAATGTTACCGTTTTAACAGAGCAAAGAAATAAAACGCCACCAGGTTTTGAAATGAATTTTGGACAGGTTGGTTTTATTTGTATATATCTACATTTATAGTATTAAAACAATCCAACGATTTCAAAAAACCAAGGGTTTATGTTTCCTTTATGACAAGTGGTTTAATTTTAACGGTGTCCCATTCCCATTTGCTACAAAATCAGTTTGTGCATACTTAACTTGCACGATTTCGGTGTGCGTTTTTAATGTAAAACTTTACTAGGTTTTGAAGGCTTCTTATGAAACATCAATGATTTTGTGGTAATTACACGCATCACAATCCTCTGTGACTTTACAACAAATGATAAATTGTGTTATAGTATAACCATTGAAAATGAGCACATGTTTAATGCCTGATTGGTTAACTTGCATTCAATTTTACACAATAAAACAAGTTATAAATACTATTTGTTTGTATTGTAGCGGCGGGCCGATCGACCGGTGGGGGCGCCAGCACGACTCCGCGGTGGAGCACTACTGGCTGCCCCTGCCGGTCGATCGGGGAAACCCGCTTGCCAGAGAGGGCGTCCTCTGGCTTTGGCCTTCTTTTTCGTGTAAAAGTCAGGACTTGCTGAGTAAATAAAAGCTCCGGAACAAGGGACAGAAAAGCAAGTTATTTGTATTCTTGTGTCATTTAAAGCTGTGGCATCGCAACCCCTGTCAACGGTACATTGGTGGCAGCGGCGGCACAGTTTGGAGGACCAGAGGATGCTGGGATGCTGAACACACGAGAACAGGGTAGTGCAGCATCGGACTCTCCACAGGCAGGAGAAGATGGGTGCCGGGGGGAGGCCAGACTGGCTCCCCGAGCCGAGGACTATTCATCAGTGTGGATGATTTGTTGTCCTTCGAGGGATGATGACAAGGGGGAAGTTTTATCCCCAGAGATATTATGGCGGTCTCGGGGACTGTCAGGCCTGGCTGGACGTGTGGAAACGCTCGTAGGGACAGGCCAGGATGATACCTTTTAAATGTAGCAGCCCCACGCTGCGTTCACATCTACGTCGGCCGCACGGGTCCACTCGGAGCCGTCCCGTCCGACACGCATTCACACACAAGACACATATTTCACTTCAGAGCAGTCCCACGCTGCGTGCACACATACGTCGGAAGCACGGATCCCCTCGGAGCCGTCCCATCCCACACGCACCCACGCACGAGACACTTGTTTTCTCTTTGAGCAGTCCCACTGCACCCATTCAGGAGATAGAACTTAAAAGCACACGCCAGCGACTCAGCGCTGGACGAGGAGCTGATGAAGTGGGGGGAGGTTCGCGACCACTCGGAACGCCCTCCAACAATTCCATCCAACCCAGCGCGAGATAAGCCGTCTGGAAAGGGGTATTTTGACAGCCCGGAACGATCCCCGTCTCCCTCCCCACCACACCTTCAGAGGTGACCTTCAACAAACCCACAACACCGGCCGGAGGCCGGAAGCGACGCACCAGAGCCCACAACGCCACCTCCGCCGGAACTGAGCGATCTCTTCTCCCTGGGGGTCGGACTGGACAAAGAGGACCAAGTCCCCTCGGAGTGGCCTCTGACACCACCTCCCCCAGCGGCGGAGGTGGCTCCAACCAGGACCCCTTCCGGTGGAGCAGAGGACGCCGACACTCCCGGACACCTGGCCGGACGGCGAGGCAACCACCATTACGTCTTCACCACACATCATATCAGGCGGATAACAGCACCCAGACGAGGAGCGCCGCCCGGCCCGTCTCCCCTTTGGATGACAACACTCAGACGGAGAGCGCCGTCCGATCCGCCTCTCTTGCGGATAACAGCACCCAGGTTGCGGCGACATTCATCAAGGACCCCTTCCAGTACCCCCGCCACCACGATTTCCCGAAGGAGTTCCCCACAGTTTGGGGAACAACAGCTACTGCACAGGACCAAGACACAGCGGGGACCACCACCACGACAGCCTCCTCCATAGTTTTTTGTGTGTGTTGCTTTGTAAGGGGTTCGCTTCGCTGGCGGAGCGCCGGCGCTCGCTGCCTGCTTCTGGGACAAGCAGGGTCCTAGGAGGGGGCAGTGTAGACGCAACCCGATCTACCGGTAAAAGGAGGGGGGTGCCAGCACGACTCCGCGGTGGAGCACTGCTGGCTGCCCCTGCCAGTCGATCGGGGAAACCCGCTCGCCAGAGAGGGCGTCCTCTGGCTTCGGACTTCTTCTTTATGTAAAAGTCCGACTTGTTGAGTGTTAATAAAGCTCCGGAACAAGAGACAGAAAAACCAGTAAAGAGTATTTTTGTGTCATTTAAAGCTGTGTGCATCGCAACCCCCGGTCAACGCTACAGTACAGAGAAAGACCCAATGGAAATATTGATCCAATCCATTCCGGAGTCTAACAGCTTCTCGTGAAATTAATTAAATTTAATTTTCTAAAACTGCTTTTAGCTAACCTTGGTCAAAGCGACCTTCAAGAGATGAAATGCACAACAATAACACAAAAACATGCGAGGAGTAATTGAATTGTTATCTGAAGAGTGTGGGGGGGGGGGGGGGGGAAAGAGAAGCACTAGAAGAACAACAGGCCGTCATCAAACTGCCTCCATATTCATAAAATTCTTGACACAAACACAACAAATATGATTGAATACTACATGCAGTTGCCTCGTTCCTGAAAGGGTTGCCAGACTATGCTCATCGGTTTGGTTTATCTTTGAAACCCTGCAGCGAGTGACGGGGGGAAACGTGTTCTGCGGAAATCAAGAAAAACATTACTGCAAGCACGTGGTAAATTCTAGCCATGTCATACTACATGATATCCTCCCCGTAGCATTAAACACAGTCTGAAAGGGGTGTCAATCAACAGGGGTCCGTGACTCGGTCAGAGTGGGCGGAGCAAAAAAATAACGTCGTTGTTTCTGTACAAAAATGTTTGTGTACAAAGTAATGGCCAGTGCCAATGACACTGCAAATTGGGCGCAAGGTCGCCACAAGTCTGAGGCCCACAGAGAGATGATTGAAAACATAATATGTTCACCAAGAGGTTGGTACTAGTGGGGGTCTTCTGATGTCTTACCGACAGAAACTGCGAAACAAGCCCTCTTAACTTGTTATTAAAATAACATGTGGCAAACATGTTTGACAAGGTCCAGATATACGTTACGCTGAATAATTATGTCTGCAACTTCAATGTTCCCTCTTTTCCTTTTGCTAAGCAGACATTTCGTTAAGCATTTTTTTCAATTCAATTCATTTAGGTTTATTAACAACTCAACAATTTTACGACAGAAGTTAAAAAGACTAAGCATTGACGTGTTTTATACATTGTTTATAAAAGTTGAAAGGTAAAACAAATTAAACGACAAACCTGAAAGGCGATACAACCTAAAAATACTAAACAAACAAACAACAACAAAAAGTACATCAAAAACAGTGGAACTAGATACTAGACTGCTCAAAAAGTATCATACAACACTTTTGCTGATGACCAATAAGACAAAATCTAAGATTGTACCATCTGGTGAATATCTATTTTGTTTTTAGAGGTGTGTTTTCTTTGTGATAATTTTTGAGTCAAAAATAAAGTTTGTTCTTATATTTTTAGCCTTCGAGAAAGACTCTGCTAGGGTCGAAACGTCAGGTCACTAACTTATGTTTTGCATTTATACCCCAGGTCCTTTTGGTTGGTAAGCAGTTTGCAACAGCTAATTCTATTTTTCTCACTTATATTTTTACATCCATCTTCTCGGTAATGTTCATTTTTTGTAAACACAATGCTGAAGTAAAAATGTACTTACAATTCTGCATTATTTATTTTAATGTTAACATGATTTACCAGTCACAAAATCGAGGGCGCTAATTTGTTTTCATTTAGCATGTACATGTATAAAAGGCCTACCCGTTTAGTGCATACTTTCTTTTATACTTATTGTTACGATTTCAGTTTTGAATGTCTAACTAATCACTTCCATTACATTACATTTAAAAATAGTAACAACAATTAAATATTTATATTTATCAATCAAAATGCGTTAACTAGACATCTATAGCGTACGGTAGCTATCTTCGCTGAATAATAAGATTAAAGAAAAATTGTGATATAGTTTTACCATAATGGCGAAAATCTAATCAAATTAATTTCAATTTATACGAATTGACTTGACAAAATCAAGATTTAAAACAACCATATTAAAGAATAACTGTTCAGCATACAATGAGGTTGACATTGCATTTTTACTGCATTTTGCTTTTATAACTTCGATATATTTTTTTCGAGGTTGAATTTTGAAGATACATTTTTTTCAAGGGACTTTAGTTAGGATTCCAAATGGTTTTAGAAATAATGTTTGAAGGTTTGAGATATGACAATGACAACTACTTAGTGAGAGTATGTAGCTGATAAACATCAAAAATCATCGATTTTGATATATTTCAGTCGAAAATAACGTGTTTTCGGCTATTTTACATCCATCCACTCAGAAATGTTCAATTAAAACTTATTTACACAATGCAGTGAAAATGTACAAAAAATTAGGCAAAACTAATTAGTATTAATATTTCCATTCACAAGTTCTTATGTGCTAAACTGTTTACCGGTCGCAGCAGCAGTTTCAGCAGTTTTAAAAATGCACATCATTAAACGATCGCAGTGTTAATATCAACATTTTACCTCCGTAACAGCACATTTAAAGTAGTAACAACATTTAAATTAACATGAATCCATCGAAACGCGTTAATTACGTCTAGCGTGGTTGTGTTTGGCGCCTTTCGCTAATTAATCAGATTAATGACAATGAAATTCTGATCGTTGCATCAACAAAGTTACACACTGTTTATTTATGTTGTTTGCCAAGATACCACCAAACCCCTTATTAGTTAAATGGACCATCCACTATAATATAGCGATACATGGAACATTTACCCATCGTCCTCTGCTGTTGAAACTTCTCCACGTAAACATTTCATATGATTGTGATGTCCATTGGAAACAAGACCTCTGAGAGACTGTCTGACGAAAAAAAATTATAGTTAACTTGTCTCTTCCGTTTAAAAGCGTCAGTTACGCGCATTTCTTCTCTACATCAAAACTAAAGCAATTCTCACTGCGTTTGATATCATTTAGGTCTTTTTTTTCGTCAGGGGAAAAACATTTTTGACAGTGCTGCCAACAGATGAATATCTCTTTCAACTTTCAGGATCTATCCATATCTCCAATTATCCAACCTTTTGCCCACAATCTAATCCGTATTCATTGTTTGGTTCTTCATTTGCCCAATAATAAGCATTGGTATCACCCTTCAACGTGCTGCTATCGGCACGTCAACGTTCTCAATCCGTCCATGACACTTTGCGGAATCATTGTTTGATTCATCATTTATTTATTTTTTGCAAATCAAGACAGATGTATATTGATGTATTCTTGAGTCGAGGCAAGTTTCTACAGATCAGACAAGTGGTGTGACTTAGACGCCTCCATCATTTTCTCCGTCAGTCGTTTACCGAGTAGTCTTGTTACTTGGCGGGCAATCTTGTTCTAGCAGATTGAAGGAGTGACATCGAGGGTGTGATCGGCGAGACTTGCCGCACGACTCAACACCATCGCCCATTAGCTCTTCCATGGCGTGGTGTAGCAGGCACTGAGGAGTGAGGCGGCCGTTAATGTCGGTCGGTGTGGTGGATACCATTGTGTTATTCACATGTAGCTCACAGACTGCGTAGTTCTCGAATCTACGATAAATATTATGAGTGCATCGCATATCGTCCCATTTACCATTACGGTCATACCACATATGTCCACAATTTGCTACAGGACTACTTCCTGGTTCTCCATCCGCCCAGTTCGAATACACATTGATTATCTGACCCGTCAACGGACAGTGCTGCCAGTTTCCCTCGTCCTCGATGTCATTACAAGCAATCCAGATATCCGCGTCTGGTGTTTGATCAAACTCATTCAGGAATAGATCCCATACGTAATCTTGTTCGGGTTGTGAGTTTGGGATGATAAGGGTTGCTCCTGACTCGGCACAAGTGCGATTTGCATCGTACCAATCAGTCTTGTCCATTATAATGAAGTAACATGACTCGCCGTATCGGTGCCAATCAGGAGGGCAGGTTTCAGCCAAGAGGCGGCCACAGTAAACGCCAAGCACAAGGCTTAACACTTGAAATATACGCATCTTGTAAATTTCTCAAAATGTGTTTAGGGCGAAATGAGTTGAAATTTTGAATTGTTTCAATGAAATGTTTCAAGACCGTATTCCGTTGCCGGACGATGATGAACTAAATGGCGGACAGCCACAACCAAAGCCCTAACAAGAATCACACAAATTGTGTGAAATACTTCGTAATTCACCGAAAATATTTCAGGTTTTGAAAAAATTCCCAAGTTGTTACTGTAGGGAGACGGCAAGTGTTTAAACGGCTAACTGGCTTGGCTATTTTCAGTGGTTTATGGCTGATGTGAAGTTGTTAGTCGAACGAAGTGCAAACCAATATTGAATTCGCAGAGAAGCGTTCCAGTAGCGTTGTTTCGTTTCAAACGGTTTATCACACGTAGTATACGGTACACAGCATTCTATCCAATCAGAATCCCTGAAGTACAATACAGCCCGCCCACCATGCTGTCATCCAATCACGAAGGAGTACAGAACCGTCTCCTAACGTCAACTACTTAAGAATGCATTATTCATTCCAATTCACACCAGCTTTCTGGATAAGTAGGCCTACATGTGTGTGTGTGCATTCACTCTTTGTACGGATCGCCATTGGATTTCTTTAACTGTAATCCCCCCATAAAAAATACCCAAAACAAAAACAAGACAATAATTAAAAAAGAATCCGGTGTTACTGTAATCCCGGGTAATTCAAATAAGGCATTGATGAATCCAATTCGTTGGGTGTTCTGTTGGGGCTGGACCCCGTGTGTACATGACTGTGTATAGCTGGACTAGTAATGACACAGGAGCAGTCACAAAAGTTATCTAAGGTAGATTGTATGTAAATGCAAAGAACTGGCTACTGGTTCTGAGTATTGGGGGGGGGGGGGGGGGGGGGGGGGGGGGGGGGGGTGTGCATCGGTAAATTAGGCATAATGTGCATGGTTCTTATACTTTGGTATACCCTGCCATTTATTAGAGTAACCTTAAAGTGTCTTTTCGAACTGCTGTTTCAGAATAATAATCATTTAATAATTCTGCAGCCAGAATTGTTACTAACACACACCGGTTTGAACACATTACACCTATAATTCGTCAATTACATTGGTTGCCTGTTTCGTACAGGATTAATTTTAAAATCCTTTTGTTGACCTTTAAAGCTCTTCATGGTCTTTCTCCAAAGTATTTACAGGATCTTGTTTCCATCCGGAAGGTATCTTCATATCAACTTAGGTCAGGGAATAATGGTATTTTCTTGGATTATCCTTCTGGTAAAATGTTGACTACATTTGGTGATAGGGCTTTTTCTGTGGCAGCCCCTAAGCTTTGGAATGCGCTACCGTTTCATATACGTAGCGAACAGAAACTTACCTCTTTTAAATGTAATATAAAAACCTATCTTTTTAAAGCCGCTTTTTAGTGTGTCTTTCTTCTATGGTCACCTTGTCAGTTAGTTTAGATTTTTAGCATAAATAGGGTTAAAGGCGTCTGTCTCCTGAAAAGGTCAAAACATTACCGATGCCAGCAGGGATAGGCCTATGTAATAAGTACTATTAGTTCTCTGTTGGCGGGACAGACGTATCCCCATACTTTTTGTTTGGGCGCTGGCCTGGTGACCAGTCTTTTTTCTTTGTCCTTTTCTTCCATTATGTGCTTTTTAACATGTGTTCTGCGCCTTTGATCATTTTGTATGTAAGGGGCGCAATATAAATTTTAAATATTATTATTATTATTATTAGAGATAAACAAATCAATAAATAAATCATGGAAAAATTAAAAATAAAGAAACACCTGCAAATAGCCTGCAAATATTAATCGTCTCTCATCTCTGTTCACTCTTCTAACGCCTCTTTATTGTGCCATGAAGTGAAGTGTTTTCGAAGGCCAACCCTCTTTTTTATTATGAAGTTTAAGAAGGTCAAAGGCACTGACGGTTCACCTCAATAATATTGACAAAGCCCTAATCCGTATAGCAACCATCCAGTTTGCAATAATTAAAAGCACTGACTTTTCACTTTGTTAATAATAACAAAGCCCTAATCCGTATGGTCCATACTTATCTTTGTCTCACATACAAAGATAAAAAGCACTTACTGTTCACTTTGTTAATAATAACAAAGCCCCAATCCGTACGAACCGTCTCACGTACAAAGATAAAAGGCACTGACGGTTCACTTTGTTAATGATAACAAAGCCCCAATCCGTACGAACCGTCTCACGTACAAAGATAAAAGGCACTGACGGTTCACTTTGTTAATAATAACAAAGCCCTAATCCGTACGAACCGTCTCACGTACAAAGATAAAAAGCACTGACGGTTCCCTTACAAAGCCCTAATCCGTATGAACCATCTCAATGATAAAAAGCACTGATGTTCTTTTCATTAGAAGTACAAATTTACAGCCCCGCCCTGAAGAGTCATGAACAAGGAAGACAAGGGGGGACAAGAAAAGTACAAAAAAGGAAGAAAACAAAGAAAGAATAAACCTTTAACAGATAAAAAATAATATAAAAAAATATCATTAACTTACGAGATAGCTTAACAATTATTATTTCGTGTTTTTGTGTTTGTTTGATTCTGTCATTTCTTTCTTTGTATTTGTGTTTCTTTATTTTTATTTTTATTGTTTTCATGATTTATGCATTGATTTGTTTATCTCTAATTATTATTAAATGATTATTATTCTGAAACAGCAGTTCGAAAGGACACTTTAAGGTTACTCTAATAAATACCAAAGAACCATGCACATTATGCCTAATTTACCGATGCACCCCCCCACCCCACCATACTCAGAACCAGTGGCCAGTTCTTTGCATATGGGTATGTCCATTAATCAGGGGTCCAATGACTTGTTGGTGTCCCAGTTACACGCGACATCATATGTTTCAGCCTCCATGAAACAAAATTGTTGTGTTACGATAATAAGTCTCAGGTATAAAAAAGCCAGGATTAACATTATATGATGTTTTTGAGTGTTTGAAAGCATGTTTGGTGTTCTGTGTTTTGAAATAAAAACTTTCGTGAAAATAGTTATCTAAGGTAGATTGTATGTATATATACATACAATCTACCTTAGATAACTTTTGTGACTGCTCCTGTGTCATTACTAGTCCAGCTATACACAGTCATGTACACACGGGGTCCAGCCCCAACAGAACACCCAACGAATTGGATTCATCAATGCCTTATTTGAATTACCCGCGATTTACAGTAACACCGGATTCTTTTTAAATTATTGTCTTGTTTTTTGTTTTGGGTAATTTTTGTTGGGGGATTACAGTTAAAGAAATCCAATGGCGATCCGTACGAAGAGTGAATACACACACATACATATATGCCTACTTATCCAGAAAGCTGGTGTGAACTGTGAATTGGAATGAATAATGCATTCTTAAGTAGTTGACGTTAGGAGACGGTTCTGTACTCCTTCGTGATTGGATGACAGCATGGTGGGCGGGCTGTATTGTACTTCAGGGATTCTGATTGGATAGAATGCTGTGTACCGTATACTACGTGTGATAAACCGTTTGAAACGAAACAACGCTATTGATACACAATATTGTTACAACTGCACGGTAGCCATGTTTCCAGGGCAACTACTAATAAACAACCAAGACAAAATAAATTATTTGTATACGTCAAATTGAAAGCCAATTAGCCATACAGCACGTAGATGATCATGCCATGATACAAAGGAAGACCCAATGGAAATATTGATCCGATCCATCCCGGAGTCAGACATCTCCTCGTCGAGTGAAATTAGTATAATTTTCTAAAACTGCTAGTTATTTTTATACGTCAAATTGAAAGCCAAGCCACACGGCACGTAGATGATGCCATGACACAAAGGAAGACCCAATGGAAATATTTATCCAATCCATCCCACTCAGAGTCTGACATCTCCTCGTCGAGTAAAATTAATATAGTTTTCTAAAACTGCTAGTTATTTTTATACGTCAAATTGAAAGCCAAGCCACACAGCACGGAGTCTGACATCTCCTCGTAAGTGAATTTAATATAATTTTATAAAACTGCTAGGCCTACTAGCTACTTGGTCAAAGCGACCTTCAAGAGATGAAATGCAAAACAATAACACACAAATTATGCGAGGAGTAATTGAATTGTTATCTGAAGAGTGAGGGGGTGGGGGAAGCAGATGGAAGAAGAAGACATCTGAGAACAATAGAAGAACAACAGACAGTCATCAAGCTCTGCCTCCATATTCATAAAAGTCATGACACAAACACAACAAATATGATTGAATACTGCATGCAGTTGCCTAATTCCTGAAAGGGTTGCCAGACTATTACCTCATGACCATCGGTTTGGTTTATCTTTGAAACCCTGCAGCGAGTGACGGGGGGAAACGTGTTCTGCGGAAATCAAGAAAAACATTACTGCAAGCACGTGGTAAATTCTAGCCATGCCATACTACATGATATCCTCCCCTGTAGCATTGCACACGGTCTGAAAGGGGTGTCAATCAACAGAGGTTCGCGACTTGGTCAGAGTGGGCGGATCAAAAACAAATCGTAATTGCTCCTGTACAAAAAATTGTGTGTACAAAGTAATGGCCAGTGCCAATGACACTGCAAGTTGGGCGCAAGGTCGCCACAAGTCCGAAGCCCACAGAGAGATGATTGAAAACATCTATTCACCAAGAGGCTGGTACTAGTGGAGGGTCTTCCGATGTCTTGCCGACAAATTATGTGGTTAGAAATTGCGAAACAAGCCCTCTTAACTTGTTAATTACATGTGGCAAAGGGGCCTCGTTTGAGGGTTTTAAATTGATCTCAGATAAAATTGCCGTATCAAGTTTTATTCCCAGCCTTTTTTTTATATTTATTTGTCAGTTGGTGATCATTATATACTTGTTATCTTTCGAAAGACATACGAGAATAAGTAACATCTTCAATGCCGTTTCTTAATGAGTCACACTGCTTGCTGGTATATAATTAACTAGTTCCAGCAGATTGAAGGAGTGGCCTATAGGGATGGTGATCGGCAAGACTTTCTGCACGATCCTACGGAAGCCCAATCGTGCCACTGAAGTAAATATTATCAGCGGGAACTGTTCAAACGAATTACTAATTCGTTCAAACGAATTACTAATTCGTTCAAACGATTACTAATTCGTTATAACGAATTACCAATTCGTTATAACGAAATAATTCCCGCTGATAATATTTACTTCAGTGGCAAGATTGGGCTTTCGTAGGCTGGCGTTATTTGAAAAAAAAATGTTTTGTCATATTATGCTTTTATTTTTGGAAGGGGAACGCTGCAGTGTGGGGCCTACCATCTTCTTGGCATTTTGGCCGCGTAGCGATCGCGATCGTTCTCTACATTTTTACAAGCCCTCATTTTCCTCTCCTTTCCTTTTTCTTATCTTTTTTGTTAGCTCTATCACGATTAATTGTTTTCGGGGGAGGGGGGGGGGGGCACTTTTGTGGTGGAACATCCCCCCGCCCCTTGGCTACGCTGCTTTTAATTTGCCCAGGCGAAAAGGTAAATCCGCCCGGGCGAATTTGTAATCCGCCCGGGCGAAATTTTTTTTTTTTAAACCATGTCCTTTATACACTTCTGTAGTAAAGCGTCCCACCCCCCAAAAAAACATAGTCTTTGCCTTCCCCCCCCCCCCATGACATTTTTTGTTATATCGCGTACCCACCCCCTTGTAAAGATTGGCGGGGGGTTGATATCTTATTTATTCTAAATATTTTACACAATACAAAAAGTCAGTTCCAAAGAATGGCGGCATGTGGGTATGGGGTGCCAACCCTTTGTTGAATTTTGTATAACTTTATTATCCTCACATAATGAAATTATAATTACAATAACAATTTTACATAATATAGACTATATATTGTTCTTGCCGAGCATGTAGTCATGACATTTTTTAAGGGAAAACACCGGCAGCCATTTTGTATTGTTCCTATTCAATCCAGTGTAACCATAGTGAGGATAATGGGACAAAGTGGTATAATCCCTTATGAAGTGTACATAGGGATTTTGACAATGATGGCCATGACTTCATCATTTTTGGGGGGAAAAATATCCAGATGTTTAAACCATAAGTATTTCATTGTTATTACAGATCTACTTTACATTAATTACCGATATTGCTTGTTTTGTCTATTATAAATCAGTGTAAGAAGTTAGTGTCTGATTCAAACGACTGTGGCTGTAGCTATGTAGCCATTGGCTGCAGCGACAATGTTAAGGAATGACCGCTTTCAAGCAGTAGCCACTAGCCGTCAATTCGGACACTGCCCTATCAAGCCGAAACTAGACGAGGGAGTCTGGTACCTTAATCATAATGACTGGACACGTTTGGTAATTAATCAAAATAATTGTTAGCATTAAAAACGTAATTGGTAACAAGCAATTGGGAGCTGTTGATAGTATAAAACATTGAGAAACGGCTCCCCCTGAAGTAACGTAGTTTTTGAGAAAGAGGTAATTTCTCACTCAAATAATAAAAGACTTCTTGCTGAAGCCTTTTATTATGCAACAAGGGTGTTTTTTCTTTCATTATTCTCTTGCAAATTCTATGACCAATTGAGCCCAAATTTTCACAGGTTTGTTATTTTATGCATATGTTGGGATACACCAAGTGTGAATACTGGTCATTGAAAATTACCAAACGTGTCCAGTGCCTTTAATGAGAAACGGTGTAAGTGTAAGTGCTAACACACACAGGGCACACGCCAGCAACAGTGACATTATAATTATTTAACTAGCCTTGCAACGAAAAACCTTCATTACAATTTAAAATTAGCTTTATATTTTGATTTTCTAATTGTTGACAACTAGTGGCTAATGTTGGCTTTTACAGTTGCATTACTTCAGATAACCAACAGTAAGTAAACAACACAAAATGACAATAATCTAGTTAAATTATCTCACTTTATACCTACAGTCGTTTTTGAGCGCTAGTAGACAATATGCATGTTTAATAAAATGACGCGTTTTTTGATATTGAATGCGCAGATTGAATAGTTGTTTGTGCTGAGAGTTTGGTGTTAGTAATGAAATATTGTTAGAGATTATTGTTATGGGGTTAGTGCAAGGATTAAGTTAACGGTGAAGTTTTAGTTCAGTGATATGGTGAGGAGTACTGGGCTTGGTTTCACAAAACACTAAGATTCATCTTAAGATGAGTTGTCAATATTTGTATTGTGATATCACACTTTGCTTAGCAATTAATATTGACATGATCAATCTTAGCTCTTTGTGAAACCGAGCCCTGGTGTTGTGATTGTGAAGGTAATGATTTGTGGCTGCATTGCAACAGAGTCCTGCTCGCGCATTTCACTAAAACATGCAGTCTGTCTACTTTTAAGCTCAAACACTAATTCCAACAGTCTTTGAATTATACTAATTGAGCAACATGTAAAGTTTGCCTCACATTAAAGATAAATGGCCTAGCATAATTACCTCAAAATATACTTAGATAGTTGTACCAAATAACACCATAATTTGTTCTTAAGATTGTCAGGATTTCTACCTTCATCCAACAAATCATTTTACAAAACAGTGTTTTATAATAGAATGACTAAACCTGAGCTTTTTCTTGCCACGATGTCAAACTTGTCTGCGATCAATTTGGTGACTTTAGTTCAATTCTCTTTCCTTGCAATCTGATTTGAAATTTTTGACATTTTCACTCATTTGTAGTCGAAATAATTTGGTAAGCAAAAACACTTCAAAAATTGGGCTTAAAGGCACTGGACACTTGGTAATTACTCAAAATAATTGTTAGCATAAAAACTTACTTGGTAACGAGCAATGGAGAGCTGTTGATAGTATAAAACATTGTGAGAAACGACTCCCTCTGAAGTAACGTAGTTTTTGAGAAAGAGGTAATTTCTCACTCAAATAAAAAAAGACTTCTTGCTGAAGCCTTTTATTATGAATCTGAAAGCACACAAAGAAATGCAACAAGGGTGTTTTTTTCTTTCATTATTCTCTTGCATATGTTTATGCATGTTGGGATACACCAAGTGAGAATACTGGTCTTTGACAATTACCAAACGTGTCCAGTGCCTTTAATACATCATTTGCACTATACTGGAATTTTTGATAACCTGATTTGGTTGTTTGTTTGTTACTCCTTACAAAAGCTGTACAATCTTTAGATTTATATTCCCATATCTGAATCCATCCAAATCCAAAGAGTATTATACTTGAATTTAATGAAATTTGATTCTCTATATTAAACCAACAATGCTTGCCATGAAGCCAGGCGTGCAAATTTACCAGATCACTGATGTGAGTACCGAGCTACTTGTACAATAGTGGTATTGGAGTTTGGTGGATTCAATTAAACCCTACTGATGAGTAAACAAACTAAGGCAGTATCTGAATTAGTGGCTGCGGATTTGGCTTGATCGTCATGGGAACATCCGTTAAAGCATATGAGGCCCATAGCAACAGCTGCAGCCACATTATTATTTAGATATGGTCAAAGATGGTCCTCTCCTCGAGTGTCTTCTTACAGTTCGGCACCATCATGGTCCAGCTTGTTTCAGTGTGTGCATCCGGCTAAACTTGACACAGTCTTTCTTCCGTTGGTGACAATCCAAAAAGCATTAGTTAAAACATCACTGCATCACAGTTAAACTTGTATGTATAGTGGAGTGTCATCTAGCTAGACTTGACATAGTCCTTCAGCTGGTAGAGCCCCATCCAAAAGCCTTGGTTAGTGTCAACATCCCTATGTAACCTGAACAGTTAAACTTGTAGCGAGAGTCATCTGGCTGTGACGTAGTCTTCAGCTTGTGACACACAGTCCAAAAGTGGTTAGCCTCAAAACATCCCTCCGTCATTGAACGGTTGGACTTGTAGTGGAAAGTCATCTAGCTTGAATTGACGGTTGTTCTTCAGCTGGTGGTGCAGTCCAAAAGCGTTGATTAGCCTCAAGATTGGGTGTATGTCATCTCCAATTATCATCTCAATCTGCGGTAGAAAAATAAACCATTTTCAAAGATTAATCTGATATACACAAATATTAGTTCTTATGAGCACATGTTCAGGCTGGACGCTATATGTGCAACAAAATTCTCCTTCAGCTCCAATCAGTCTTCATCTCAATGAACATACAACCACAGCAGGACACAACATTCCAGGTTTCGCTTTTCCTTTTGTCTTTTTGAAATTGTTTTTCTAAAAACCTTGAGCTCCTAGTTTTCCCACCGGTTTTTCGCAAACTGAAGGCTGGGAATGAATGTATTCTTTCAAATCAATGATTTGAAACTTTCAAAGTGATTTCTGAAATATTACTCCTTGTCGGTCTTTGAACCTTCTCTTCAAAAAATATTTTTATAATGAGTTCTTTCAATCTTACCAAGTGGTCTGTTGTTGACTCTTTGCACCTGTCTAAAAAGCTGTGGTCCGCTCAACATCCCTACATCACTTGAACGGTTGAACTTGTAGCGGAGAGTCACTCCTTGCTAGACTTGACAGATTCTTCAGCTGGTGGACAGTCCAAAAAGCGTTGATTAGAGAAGATTGGTTGTATGTCATCTCAGAGGTTATCGTCTCAATCTGTGGTAGAAAATAATCGTTATTTCAAATAATAATTGAAAGGCTCTTTTAATACAATTATCAGTTGTTCTTAGGAACAGTTCAGCCTAAATGCCAGCATGTGCAAGAACATTCTCCTCCAGCTCAAATTATCAGTTCTTCAACTCATTGAACCTGCACACACAACATGACACATTTTATATTTTGTTTTTCTGTTGTGTTTTGAAAATCTTTTTCTGAAATTCTTGACCTCCTTTGAATGAAGTTTTTCACCAGTTGGCTGTAAGTTGTGTTTATTGCAAACTAAAGGATGAAATTGAATGTTTTCTTTCAAATTGATTATTTGAAATCTACAAAGGTGCTAATTCTGAAACAAACTTCTTTGCCCAATTTGTGGGATTAACCTTCTCTTCAAAGACATTTTTAGAATTATTTTTTTCAAACTTACCAAGCGGTCCGTTGTTGACTCTTTGCACCTGTCCAAAAGAGGCGTTTGTTAGACTCAACATCACTACGTCACTTGAATGGTTGAACTTGTTGTGGAGAGTCTCCTGGCTAAATTTAGCATAGTCCAAGAAGCGTTGATTATCCTCATGTTTGGGTGTATGTCATTTCAATCTGTAGTAAAAGTATTACAATTTTCAAAGATTAATTTGGATGAACTCTTTTAATACAAATATCAGTTCTGATGAAAAGATCAGCCTGAATGCTAGCAATGTGCAAGAAAATTCTCCTCCAGCTCATATCAGTTCTTCAACTCGTTGAGTATGAGCCCACAGCATGACAACATTTCAGATTTTATTTTTCTGTTGTGTTTTTTAAAATCTTTTTCTGAAATTCTTGATTTCCTTTTAATGAAGTTTTCCACCAGTTGAATATAAGGTGGGTTTATTGCAACTTATAGGATGGGAGCGAATGTATTCTATAAAACTTATCTGTTTGAAACCTTCAAAGGTGTTCTTTCTGAAACATCTTCTTTGCCAAGTTTGTGGGATGAACTTTCTCTTCAAAGAAAAGTTATAGAATGATTTGTTTTTCAAACTTACCAAGCAGTCTGTTGTTGACTCTTTGCGTTGGTGAGCCTCAATTCATTCAAATCAGTAATTTGAAACCTTCAAAGGTGCTCCTTCTGAAACATTAACTCCTCTCAATTGCCACATTTTTTTAAAAAGAACTTTCTCTTCAAAGACAAGTTTTGGAATAAGTTTCTAAAACTTACCAAGTGGTATGTTGCCGACTCTTCGCACCGATGCATAAAGCGTTGGTCAGCCTTGACATCTCTACGTCACTTGAATGGTTGAACTTGTACCTGGGAGTCAAATGGCTAGACTTGACATAGTCCTTCAGCTGGTGGCACACGGTCCAAAAAATGTTGATTAGATTCAAGATTTGATGTATGTCATCTCCTCGGTCATCATCTTAATCTGATAGAAAGAAAAAAAACTTTTAAAGATTAATTTTGATTAACTCTTAATAAATGCATCAGTTGTTCTGAGTCTGAATCCCAGGTAAAACTCAATAAACATCAATACAACATTCCAGGTTATTTTCTGTTTGTGTTTTTTGAAATACTTTCTGAAAAACTTGTCCTTTTAATGAAGTTCTTCACCAGTTGGTTGTATGGTGGTGTTTATTGCAAACTAAAGGTATTCTTTCAAATCAACTAATATTTGACACCTTCAAAAGGTGCTACTTCTGAAACATCAATAACTGTATGATCCTCAGCAAATTTTTCGGATGAGCCTTTCTTTGTCTTTTAAAACAAGTTTTGAATGATTTTTGTCATAACTTACCAAGTGGTATAGGCCTAATGTTAAATTCTTGCACCCATATCCTCCAACAATGCTCATCAAAACAGGTCCGGTTGTAGTCACAACATCACAAGAGACTGCTAAAAACCAAGGGAAAATTTAGTAGGCACATACCAATAAGAGCTGACTTATATTGTTTCAGGAAGAATTTTAATTTGGTTTGATTGTACAAAGACACAACAAAGTTAACTGGGTCTTAAGTTGTTTTAGCACGATGGTTGGATGGTAATTCATACTTAATGTAGAATCTCAAATGATAGTAGTATTTTGACTACTGGTTACAACTATTGAGAGTTTCACATCTGAATCTTTGATGCCTGTTTCGTTTTTCCTTCCAAAGCTTTCAAAACAGATTTATTAGTGATCTTCAAAATGTCTTGATTGGTTATTGTCCCATTTAGTATGTAGTTTCTTCACCAGTAGCTGGTAACTTTAAAACCCGATACATTACCGAGTCTTTTGCATGACCCCAGTCCCTGGCTCCCTGCTGGTAGGCATCACCTCAGCTCATGTGAAGATTTCAGCACACAAACTACTTCATCATCCTCAAGCTTTTTGAAAGAAAATTTCTAGAAGGTTTAGCATTTTGGGGTCACATCTATTATTAGTCAATTAGGTTCACCTTATACATTACCTGAGATAGCAACAATACTTTACCAAACCAATGTCATGTACGGTGTCCCAGAGCTGCCATCTGTGCGCAATTGCTTGCCGCAATATCAACTTTAGCAACAACAATTGTTACACCTGTTGAAAACAAAAACAATATTATATCCTGTTGAGGGAAACGTTAATAGCTGTGGAAAGAAAGGTTAGTTTTCTTTCTCACTTACCCTCATACTTTACCCAATACTTCACCTGATACTTAACCTTTGCTGCCAGCACCTGACCTAGGTTCACAAACGTCTATGTTCACTATGGGAAAAACAGGTAACAAACTGTTGAAAACAAAAACAAAAACAAGGCGTTAAATAGCCTGTTGAGAGAAAAGTTAATAGCTGTGGAAAGAAAGGTCAATAGCTGTGGAAAGAAAGGTCAATAGCTGTGGAAAGAAAAGTTAATAGCTGTGGAAAGAAAGGTTTTTAATAGCTGTGGAAAGAAAGGTTAGTTTTCTTTCACACTTACCGTGATACTTTTACCTGATACTTCACCTGTTATACTCTTAACCTTTGCTGCAAACACCTCACTTTCCCCCAGTCAATCATCAGGGTCATCAAGGGGAGTTTCTCCATCGGCTACTCAAACACTACCTTTACTGATGACGGGGTAGCTCTTAGTTTTGGTTCAAGATTGAGTATCTTAGAACCAAGACTAAAAACTACACCAGTCACACCTTATACTTTACCTGAGGCCAGTAAATCTGCTGAAAGAGTGGAGAGTTAGTCTTATCTCTAGGCCAACACTTTAAATACTCTAGGCCTTTTACTGTCTTACCGTCCATACAAACCTAGGTATCACTGGCGTCCTTCCTTCATGGATGATCTGCTCTTCCCCCTCCTCTGTTTTCTCTTGTCTTCAGTCTTTTCTCCCCTTCTTGTTTATTTTTTCATTCTTTTTTTGTTTTTCTAGCAGCGCTCGCAAATAAGTGGCTTATAAGTTATTTGCAAAGAGCCCTATAATCTTTAAAATATTTGCATTTTGAAGTTACAGCTTACAAACAACTTGTGTTTAATGCTATAAGATCCCCCTGTTCTTTTATTTGAATTTTGAGCTAAATGAGCAAGAGAGTTACAGCTATATTGCTCATAATTATCATTTTTAATTTTTCCAAGAATGTATTAATTGAAAATGTCTACATTCAAAATTGATGTAATGCTGATATTAGGAATATGTAAATATTTATTTAGCTTGTCTAAATTATCTATTTAATACTCCTAAATCAAACATTAATCATCAAATGAATGGTGATTGATTGGACTGGAATATTTAACTGCATGATTACGTATGGTGGTGGGCTTTGTGCCCACAATTACATGAGCAGAGGAGAAAGGTGTTAGAATCTGTTTTGTTTTAAGCTTGTTTTTCTGCTTTAAAAATCATGTTGTCAGAATTATTGAATATTATGAATGAAGTTTCAGTTAGATTTTTTACTCTTCCTTTCTAAACATTACACTGCTTGAAATGTAAAATCATGACAATTATACATAAACATGACAACTGACGACTTGAAGTATCAACCCAACATAAACTTCCATTAAGACGAGTCTCCTTACTTAAAAGCATCACTGGCTTCGACCAATATGCAAATCAAGAAATGCTGAGACACTAAAGTCGCCTTGAAAGCTATACAAGGACAACATCAACAAGATCGCCGAACATCATGGAGGGGAAGGGGGGATAGAAAAGGGGGAGGGACTCTGCAAGAGAACGGGTTAGATCTTCTCTTACCATTCGCAGTCTTCACCTTGTCTTTATCTTTAAGGTCAACCTGCGTTATCCGACCTCCACTATTGCGCTCTATCAATAATCTAACTTTTGTTTCTTCTATAAAAAAAAATCTTTTTAGGAAGGTCTATATAGACTAACGTGTGTATTTTATCATTTACATATTTAGCTGGTGGTTCTTTTCAGAAGCATCACATTTCATAAGAGTTTTTTGGTACATTCAATTCAATTCAATTTATGTATTGTCATGTGAAAACACACAATATTTGTTTATTTTTTGTACAGCAGTGTAAACTGTTATTTTATTTTTTAAGGTACATGGTGTCTCTACAAAACTTACTAGATTGTAATTACTGCCAGTTGAGAGATTGAAAAAGTACATGAATAAATAAATAAGTGAATAATGGCAATAAAATCCAACTTTATCAAAGAGGTGAATCGCAACAGTGGACTTTAAAAAGTGGAGGTCGGATATATGGCAAAGTTTTCCTTACCTTGGTCCTTTGGTGACTCCAATGTACGTCCTCATACCACATATCCATAGATCTTCAACAGCCATCTAGTATCATCACAGCCTATTGAGAGTCGTCAGCAATGTCTCTCGAAGTTTGCATGGAAGAGAGCTCGCCGCTGGCTGCTAAAGTCAAGTACAAAGGAAGTAATTTAGCTAACATTTCAAATATATTATTGCAGCAACTGTCCTGGTCCCAACTTCAGGTAAAACAGCGGGGGAAATTGTGACAGATAAAGCAAAAATACTTTTTACCCCGGTATTAGAAATTGGCACTTTTTGTAAATAATAATAATAATAATAACCAGTTCTTATATAGCGCATTTCACAATAACGTCTCAATGCGCTTTACATTAGTGCCCTGGTCATTGGGCCAATAACATTCCTTTTTAATCTTTCTCAGCTCCCTGGGGAGTATACAGCCTGTGCTGCAATATATGCGCTACTAGGCTAAATCAATCACAAGAACCATCTCTGCCCTCACAGGTACCCATTTTACCCCTGGGTGGAGAGAAGCAATTATAGTTAAGTGTCTTGCTCAGGGACACAAGTGTCACGACCGGGACTCGAACCCACACTCTGCTGAACAGAAACACCAGAGCTTGAGTTCGGTGCTCTTAACCGCTCGGCCACGACACGCTACAAATGGGCCTCTCTGCCCCCAAAGAGTCCCCCCATATGCACATGGTCATCGTGTAAAACTTAAGAAATATTTTATTCCGACGAAAGCAAAGGTTGTTTCGGTTGGAGGACCACTCCCCCACCCAAGATTTTTTTGTTCACAAACCTTACCTCAGGTCAATAAGATGCGGTTGGCTTTGGTTGTGAAGTTTTTCACTGCAGTTTACGGCGACCCTCCAGCCACTCACAAGCTGAACACGAAGTTAAAACTTTGCTTTCAAAGTCTGTAGTCAGAACTAGGAAAACTTCGTGGATCTAATGATCGTGTACTGAAGGCCTCAACAGTGAATTTTGTGTTGAAGACTGCAGTTTTCAGTCGAAACTGCATGTCTGGCCATCCAGTGAGAAAAATGCACAAGTTTCATACTTCTTGTGTTGTAGGCCTACTTTAAATCTCGGCCAAACTGGTTCCAAACGTGCTACAGTTACTATCGAAATATTTCTGAATGCACATGACTGATTATGGTAAGAATTTCGATAAATTTACAGGCAAAGTTCGTCACTGAAAACGGGACGTCCAAATCCTAGTTAGAGCCGAGAGGTACGGCGTGCTGCTCCAGTCCGCGACACGATGAGAATGCCATGCATGCACTGGCCACAATGGCGCTTCGAAAAAAGCGCAATACTCCTTATAATTTGCATAACAATGAAGACCTTCGATGAGGTGACATTTTACAGCAACCACAGTCCAATGAATGCACAGATTTCTTGTTGACTAAAAGTCGCAATCCTGGATGGCTGAATTAATTCATTTCAGGGGCGAGAACATTGGCATAATGGAGATATCTCATATTCATAAGAACCAAATGCTCTTCGGGACTGCTTTTTCTGTGAACGGGGGTTCGGATAGTCACCCCACGTTTATATTTTCCTTTACTTTTTAAAATGTTATTTAAAATACCATAGGCTAATTTAGCTAAATTTCTTTTTTTAATTAATAAGATAGAAAAGACTTAAATACCCCACCCGCCTCTTACTAACGGCTTCAGCCATTGTATCCCACAGCCCCACCCACACACGTAGTGCGTTTATTGGTCAATCCCACCTGGACACTGCAGTGTGTTTATTGGTCAATCCTACCTGGACACTGCAATTCAATGCACGATGATTAATCACACTCCATGCCAAAAAGCCAGTTGCAACCAGTCCTGTGTGCGCAATCACACGGGGTGTCTTTTTGTTCACATTGGGCAGTGATATTTGATTGTTCACATTGGGCAGTGATATTTGATTGTTCACATTGGGCAGTGATAAAGTAATTAGCAAAATAAGGCGGTTACAAACCGCCACCTCGCGTTGTTGGTTCATCAGCCAATGACCTTTATTTAGAATGAAACTCGCTTTTTAACTCGTTCAGAAAAAGAGAGCCATTTTAAGGTTTGCTAACTATTCAGCTGTTCTTAAGTAACTCTTTACAGCTAGAACTTAAAAATGTAGGCCCCCAGCCTCCATATGCCCCCTCCACATATCACGGCAGTGATGGGGGAATTTTTGTCCTAGCTATAGGGAAATACAACGTGTAAAATAACCCATAATGAAAATGGTATGAAAACCTAAACAGCTTTTCCCGATTTACACTGGAAGGTCCACGTCTAACAATTTCTTTAGGTGATTGTCGCCATCTTAAAATTAGCTGACTTTTCAAATAGTACTTGTTTATCTTGAAAAAAGACTGCTTGCAGCCCACATTACAGACCGAATCATGACTGCAATCTGTTTTTGTAACTTTGCTGGCTGCAATAACAATCAATGCATACACTTATATAAAGACCTTCCAGCCTCGATTTGGTTACACTGGTTTCAATGGGTGACAAGACGCTTCACCATAACTGGTTCATATTGTTTGATCTTAATTGTTATCCCGCTGGTGTCTTGATTTCCTACTACAGTTAATTATAGTTCTTAATTTACTACATTTTCATCCGGGGTACTTCCAGGGGACCCTTCTTGGGGCACTTCCTGTATTCAATGGAGAGAGTCTTCAGGTGGAATCTACCGGGGGGATGCTCTTCCTGTATGTGTGTATGTGGGCTCTTACTTGGGGCACTTTTTGTATGTGGGTGATGGTGGGAGGGGATGGTGGGAGGGGATGGTGGGTTTTTCCTGTATGTGAACTGTTCCTGGGGGCACTTCCTTGGGGTGCTCCTGAGGCTCTTCCTTGGGGCTCCTCCCTGGGACACTTCCTGTGAGCTGATCTACCTGGGGGCACTTCTACTTAAAGGTATTATACAGGATTGGCAGAGCTGACAAAATAATCACAGACAGTGTTCATGTTTTGTGTAATCAACCACATACACGAAATAACAAATCTGTGAAAATTTGAGCTCAATTGGTCATCGAGGTCACGAGAAAATAGTGAAAAGAGACCTTATGTGTTTTCTGTTTTTCAAACATCGAGTTTATTATCGCGCGCGATAAAAACTATTGTTTTACTCATTTCTCAGAAACGATAGCATTTTAGGCAGAAATATTTTAAGGAACCCTTTCTACCATTACTTACTTTAAATCATGTAAGTTATGTGTGAATCTGTGAACATTTGTGTTTTTCGATCTTACCAATAGTGTACAGGGCCTTTAAGGGCTCTTCCTGTATTGGGGGAGGGGGGGGGGGGGGGAAGGCTCTTCCTGTATGTGGGCTCTTCCTGGTGGCACCTTTCCCTGGGCTTTTTCTTATATGTGTTCTCTCTCTTGGGGGGGTGGGGGGTAGGGGCTCTTCTGCCGCATTGCATGTTTTTGATGTCCTGAGTGGCATTTCCAGAAGGGTCTTTTTGGGCTCTTCCTGGGGCACCTCTTTGGGGTGCTTCCTGAAGTTCCTGGGGGAACTTCTTGTATCCAGTGGGTGCTAATTTCCGTGGGTCATTCCTGGAGACAGCCATTTCTTGTATGTGGTCTCTTTCTGAGAGAACTTTCTGTATGTTGGCTCTTCCTGGGGGGGGGGGGGGGGGGGGTATGGGCTATTCCACAAATCCAAATCTAAGCCTGTTATAAATCCAATCCAATGCAAACTGTTCACTCTAAATTTTGTTATACAAAGAGGCTTTTTGTGAAAAAAAATACACATGTATTGGGACTAATACTAATAGTAAGCTGGTGCAATTACAAATGTTTTCCTTCATTTTTTTTGCAGATCCATATTTTCAACCATCAGGAATTACACATCAAATATGGTCTGTATACAACTATACGTGAGAATGTGAAATTTTTCAAAAACTTAAAGTTTTCTTAAAGGCACTGAACACGTTTGGTAATTGTCAAAGACCAGTATTCTCACTTGGTGTATCGCAACATATGCATAAAATAACAAGCCTGTGAAAATTTGGACTCAATTGGTCATTGAAGTTGCAAGAAAATGATGAAAGAAAAAACACCATTGTTGTACAAATTAGTGTGCTTTCAGATAGGAATAAAAGGCTTCTGGCCAGAAGTCTTTTATTATTTTAGTGAGAAATTACCTCTTTCTCAAAAACTGCGTTACTTCAGAGGAGGTCGTTTCTCACAATGTTTTATACTATCAACAGCTCTCCGTTGCTCGTTACTAAGTAAGTTTTTATGCTAATATATATTTTGAGTAATTACCAAACGTGTACAGTGCCTTTAAGAAACACAAAACAAAAAACAGAAACACATTAAAAACTACAAATACCAAATGTTTCTTTTAAAGAAGTATCTATTTTATACTGAGTTAGTGTGTCACAAGTTGTATCTCTTTTTCATTTTTGCAAACTAAAAATTAAGCAGAATCAATCACCAACATCACACGTTTTTATTTTAGAGTAAATATACTATCCCTTTAGAAGTTTCTTTGTTAAGTAATTATTATGTACACCTCCACTTTTTACTGCTTTCAAGTTGCCAACAAACTTTACTTTCTTTTTCATATGAAATGTATGTCTGTACAAAGCTTCGCATCATCTGGCATCAATTGACCTCAGCAACTTCTACATGACAACCCCGAGGGATCAATACAAACTAGACAAACTTCTGCATTATCATTTAGACGTCCTCAACCAAACAAGAACTGTTATAAATACTTGTTTTTGCCAAGAACAGTAGCCCAATGGAATAGCCTGCCATCTGACAACGGGGAGTCACCAACTATAGAAACCTTAAAGTCTAGAACCCACTTTAGCAATCTTCTTCAAATCACAAGGGGGGCTCTTTTGGATTACTAAAGCTGCTTTGCACCGTGACTGCGCCCTGTGCGAGATATCCAGTCTATTGGAGTTTGCACAGTAACTAACAGATGCAGATACCATACGTTTAATAATTGTGTTAAAGAGGTGCCCCCAAAAGTAAAATTCACTCACTTTCAAATAGATAGAGTCCTTAAGATGGCACAAGAAAAAAAATATATAAATCTCTAACTTTTAGTCATTCATTGAATACTCTTTCATTGAATACTCATTCATTGAATACTCTTTCAGAGCAAAATTTCAAACATGATGTGAAAGGGTATCATCAACAAATGGGTCTGTACATTCCACAGAGGAATTTTTGATTGAGCAAAAAACTCCCTGTATTAAAATGTAAAGACCCATAATTGAAATGTGACGTCATTCAATGTTGTCAAAATTTGCACTGGGAAAAGCATCAAATACAATGGCAATTTTACACTGTTTTAACCTGTGGTTAGAGACTTATAATTGTTTTCCCATAAAATAATAATAAACAGCCCCAGGCTGCCGTGGCACTCCGAAGGCTTTTTCAAACACAAAATCAACCTCCGCCCTTGCAGATACCAATTTATACTCCTGTGTGAAGAGGAGAATCAATTATAGTAAAGCATCCTGCTCAAGTGTCATGACCGGGATTTGAACACCTTGATGACTTAACCTCCAGGACTTGAATTTGATGCTCTAAACCGCTCAGCCATGACACCCTCTATCTATTGCAAAAAGAGTGCATCACAAAACTGAACTTGACCTTTGAGCCCCTTGTTGAACATAATCCCTCTACCTCTTATCCCACTTATTCTACCACTTATTCTACCACATTGCAATAAACTGGTGCTCCCCTCGTCATAGTGTCAGGACTAAATCAAAAACTCAAATTATTGTACCCAAACTTTTCCCTCATCAGTCACATTGACTCATTTAAAAACTAGTAAACTAACATACTTTTATATTGCCTGTCTGCTTATTGATAGTTTTTATGAGTGTATTCTTTCTGTTATATGTAGTTGCTGATTTACGTTTTTTTGTGAAGCGCTTTGAGGCCTTCCATAAGGCACTATATAAACGCTTTTTAATTTTGTTTATTATTATTATTATTATTATAACGATAGCTGTAAATTACCGGGTTGGAATATTCTAAACTGTCTCAACCTATCTCCTACTGTCACATCTGTATCCTAACTTCACACATACGTTCAGATCTGTTTTATTGGTAAAGTTCTAGTCTATTTGATTTTAGACTGTGTTGATGACGTGTCGTGGTCGAGTGCTCAAGTGCACCGGACTCAAGCTCTGGTGTTTCTGATAAGCAGAGTATGGGTTTGAGTCCCAGTCTTGACACTTGGTGTCCTGTAAGCAGACGCTTAACCATTATTGCTTTGTCCATCAGATAGGGCGCAAATCTGTAGGTCTTGTCTGTTGTGTAATGCGTAAAAGAACCCAGTTACACTTATCGTTAAGAAAAGGTGTTTCTGGCATAGAAGGCTGCTTTAAATTTGCCCCACAGCAAATGGTGCTATGTAAATATTGGGTCTAATTACAATTCAAACACAGTTTCACATATCTTGCAGAACAAAATTTAAGAACGCTTTGAGACACCTCACATTTGGCAGGCAGGTGATCCCAAAGATTGAACTCTGTATATTGGTTTATGCAAATATTGACACTCTGATCAAAATAGCCAACAATGAAAATAAATATAATAATGGCAAGAACAATCTTCTTTTTTAAATTCCTTTCAAATTTGCAGTTACCTTTGATTAGGCATTTTTAACTCCCTATTATTAACACGGCCAAATGCCTACAAGATTGAGTATTATACACAATGTATATAGGCTGCAACCAAATATAAGTCTCCCATATTATACGGGCCTAAGGCACAAGTTTAATGAGTTGGGGGTTTGGACACACTTTTAAAATATGGTTGAAGGCACAATTCAATAGCTTCTCTGAATTTAGTTTTCTGGCCAATTCCTAAGTTAGACAGAGCAGTGGTGTCCATTTGGCAATTGTATGGTCTTGGTGTCCCCGACGGTTCACGATTGGCTGTGATGTGATCACACTTGACATGAAAAATGTCGGCCATCAAAGTCGTCAGGGAATATTTGGTCATCTGTTCATCATTAGACCAGTGAAAGATACCCTTCACAGCCGACGGACTCTGTTAAAAATTAAAAATAGAACAAAATGACAGCAGTGAAGACATTATGACAACATAGACAGATTACGGGAAACAAACCTTGCATTATATGTTGATTGACAGGGGTTCCTTGCCTTTTCTGGGCAATCACAAATTCTGCACATAAATGTGGCTCGCCGTGGCCCAGTGGTCTAGTGCATCAGTCTTAAGATCTGTCATTCACTGAGTGTGGGTTAGAATCCTGGCCAGGCTGGTCATGCTTCCTTGAGCAAGATACTTTACTAAACTTGTTTAGTCCTTCGGATGGGACTCAAGCCCATAGGTCACATGTACTGAGATAGGTAGATAGGTAGTGCACACAAAAGAACTCTTACTGTTGTAGAGTAGGGTTTACATCTGTGTTTCTGGAGGCAACCTTATCTACAGGTTTCCTCAGGCTTCCCAGTTACAAAAGGCATCCTTGGTTGCATTACCAGAAATAAATAATAAAAAAGGAACTACAGCACTTGGCCTTGTTTAGAAAAGTGCAAAGGAACAAATCTACAAGGTACTTTATCAAATTATGGCTTAGTCCGAGTTAATGGCTTCGCGGTGGCTATGGCCTGTGGCTATGGCCTGTAAGCTGAAAACTCCTGTTCTCCAACAGCCATAGCCGGAGATGAACTCGCTTGATTCAGAAGTGGCCTTACCTTCAAATATAAGTCTGCCATTTGTCGGCAAACCACAGCGACATCTTGGACATGTGTAGGGTAACGTAACTGATAGTCACATATGGCGGCTGGTTTACTTGTATCTAGGAGTACCTTGAATAAGACGGTTATCGCACTCTCTTCTAAGTATTCAACATTGCCGTACAACACTGGCACTCGCAGTATTGCTGAACAATCTGTATATTAAGAAGCACACATTGCAATTATTTTTGGGGTAAATTTCAGACAAATAATTTCACAGGATGCTTACTACCATTACGGGATGATTGTTGACAATTTTTGTGGAAGGACGCCCTTGTAGAGGTGCTGGTCACCTGTTCCTCCTTGCCACTCACTGGCTTGGTATTTTATACAATTTTGAATATTTGTATTTATTTTAATTTTCTCAGTCAAAGTTCTGTTTAGTGAATTGTACCTTTTAATAACTTTGAGTGTTTTGCCAGTGTGAAGTGCAATAAAAAATATAAAAAATAAAAAATAAATGACCATCTTTACAACAAGAAGGGATAAAAATTACACAACATTTGTCCAAAGGTCATTACCAGAGTGTCACCCTACCTTTAAAAGGGTGTGTACAACATTGGTAAGATTGAAAATATATTAAAATGTTCACAGATTCATGCATAACTTACATGGTATAAAGTTGGTCATGGTGGGACTCTCCCTTTAAAATATTTTTGCTTAAAATGCTATAGTTTTTGAGAAATGAGTAAAACAATTAGTTTTGATCTCACGAGTCAAAGACACAATGTTTGAAAACAGTGGAAAAGGTTTTTTTCTCACTTTTTTTCCAATAACCGATTGAGCTTAAACTTTCACGGGTTTGTTTTTTTCATAGGTTTGTTATTTCATGTGTATGTTGAATCACATCAAGTGTGGATACTGGTCTTTGACAATTACCAATGATACATACGTGGTGAACACTGGTCAATTTGAGGATGATTGCCCTCCGGTGCTTACCATGTTTCTGTATTGCAACTTCTCCATCCAGTTTGGACTGACCATACTTGTTCAGAGGATTGGGTTTGTCTCCTGGTTTGTACGGTGGATTCTTCCCATCAAACACGTAGTCAGTACTCAGATATATCATGTAGGCCCCAATTTCATCTACAAATTGCAAAACATAATGAAAGATTATCAACCTTTTAAGAAATTAGTGGTGTGTGATTCTAGTCTTGCCAATGTAGAATGCCTTGTACCCATGGAAGTAAAAAAACCCACCAAGAATGGTGTGTTGACAAACACAAATGCCCCACTGCTATTAACCTCATTCCTCTTGAGTTCAGGGATGTGATTGCTTGTCTTAAAAAAAGGCTGAAAATTAAAACTATCTGGAAATGTGAGTCCTATCGTTGCGAGCGCAAGCTCGCCCTTTACGGCGTGGGGTCCGGGGCCCGCTGAAGGGCCCCGAAAATTTTTTGAAGTCTAGATGCTCTGTGGTGCATTCTAAGCCTCCTTAGAACACCTGTGTTTATCAGTATTTGTTGCCCACATCCAGTGTTTTTAGGAGCAAAAAAAAAAAAAAATCTCAAATATTGCATCAATTCAGCTGGGAATCCCTTGGAAGTTGTTCAGAATAAGTATCAAATTGTCAAATTTACTCTGCGTTTAAAATAATTCTTCCCACTACTTGCATAGTTGATGGTGTCATCACATTAAGTACATAGCACTTTTCCAGCGGTCACTAATTTTTCATAGCACTGATGCAGATGAATTTCAAGTCCGTCCACAGTGACCGACTCCTCCAACCAACTCCAGCGGAACTTATTTTGAACACCTTTTTCCAGGTCTCGAACCGATGAGTCTCCCCTCGGCAAAGTTTGTTTCGACGCCATGACCGATGCGACTGGCTGACGAGACAACAGTACGAATCCCCCAACAGTCAACGTCGTATGGATTGGTGGACGGACGTTGGCTGGCAACCTACATGTATGACTGAGCAAAGAATGCTGCCATTGTGCACGCAAACCAAAAATAGAAGCTCCAGCGCAGCGTTGATCTCCATTGCTCTATTACCATTGGCGACACGCAATTTCTAAATTGTTCGTGCATTTCGAGTTTTTAATTTTGCGCAGGTTTACATTCTTCTTGATCTTCATGTCAGATCACCATGCGTAAAACCACCGCACATTGCGCAGACACAACACGAGGTCACTGCTACACATTGAGTCTGTTCCCCCATTCCATTAATACGCAAGCACAGCAGACGCGTTAATAGGAACTAGACTTGGTGAAAGAAGCACGCTCCTACCCAGTAAAAACAACAAACCGTACGCGTCCAATTTGAGAACGATCACAACTTATGCGTCTTCTTAGCGTCATTTAATAAAAATCCCGTCTGACCCAGCGCTCTGTTTCCACCTCGTTCTCATATATGGCAATACAATTTAATGTAGAACGTTCGTCATAAAACCAATTAAATACATTTCAGAATGCAGAACTCGACATGAATAATTAATTAGCATAATCTACCCCCCCCCCCCATTTTCTCAACGGATTCACATGATTCACGTTGGTTGACTTTTTGAGTCGAAAAAGCCGGAATTCCGGCAAAAGCCAGAGAAATCACAACCCTGTGAGTTATCGCTCAGACAACATTTCTTTTGTTTTAGCCATAATGACATTAGTATTTAAATTAGGGGGTCCAAAAACAAGGCTTCTGGGAGATCCCAAGAGTGAGCCACAAGCCAAGTTTGGAGTTGATATGCCATGTCCTTGTTTTAGCCATAATGATCTTGAAATTTGCCGCAGGGGTTCCAAACTTTAACAATAGGCTTCTGAGGGATTCTGAGACCAATCCACAGACCAAGTTTGGTGTTAATATCAGGGCTCGAATTTGGGGAAAAAATCCACAAGACCGCAGGGCTTGTTGCTCAGAATTTTTACTGGACCGGAACATTTTTTAACAAGACAGAAGCCATATGAGAAGAAAAAATCAAAAACGCAACAAAAACAGGCAGTTTGGGCTTTGAAACCCCTTAGAGAAATTTCCACATACCTTCTTTTTACACGACGTTTGCTGCCATAGAACAAATTAAATAAGTTTTGACGATCGTTTTGCCAGGACAACAACGTTGTCAAAATTTAACATACGAAGCATGAAAAGACGTGTGGAAACAAGACGTTACTTTTAATCCATGCAACACAGGGATGTGTGGTGTTGAAAGAATACAACCTATAGTCATTAATACGATTTCAACACTGTATAATTCGTTGGTAAGGTATCAGACTTTAAAGTGACTACATCCAATGTGTTGCACCCACCACATCATGACATGCACATGGTCAGTGGTAAACGAACGAAGCGCTGTACTGTGGTGTTCCGCCGGGCACCAGTACAAACATCACGCATGCATGGAGGGTGCCGTTTGCTCGTCCCCCTGGGCGCCTAAAGCATATGGTTTGAGCCCAGTGCAGTGGTCGTGGGCATGAGCAAACTGGATAGGGAACTTGCAGCACGAAGAACGGTCGGCCGGGTTTGATTATTAATTTCATGTTAATAATACTTTTATTATGTAAAAAAAAAAACACCCCAAAACACAAGACCGCCGGACTTGTTCGGTATAAAGTTTACTGGACCGACGCTAAAATCACTGGCCTCGGGCCTGCGGTCCAGTGTTAATTTCGAGCCCTGAATATGCCAAGTCCTTCTTGAGTAATCGCTCGGACAATGTACACACACACACAGCTCTGTGTTGCAGTCACTGTGTGGACATTCCTTTATTCTATACACTTAAAGAAGATCCTATTCCTCAACACTGTAAATAATACTGTGTGGACATGTGTAAGTCCACATAGTGTTTCAAGTCCCTACATTATGTGGACCTCTTTTCTTCTCAGGTCCACACTTCGTATGTAGTGTTAAAACACCCAAAGACAAAGCAAACACTATATGCCCCTCAAACAAACAAACAAACAAACAACCCAACAAACAAACAAACAAACAACCCAACAAACAAACAAACAAACAAACATCACACATCAGCCTAAAGGGCAAAAATCAAACCAATACTTAGTACAAAAAATAATCTTACCACAGATGGAGGCAATGTTTGACGAGGCATCAACATTTATTTTCCTCGCCTTTCCTTCTTGTTTCTCCACAATATCTGGACTTCTTTCAGCTGCTGAATGAACAACTACAGCTGGCTGTATAAACATGTATGACCAATATTAGTAAATCACTCTTGCAAACAAATAGTTTAATAATAAAAATAACAATTGGTTCTAATATAGCACAAACATCCAAGTAGCTAGATCAAGGCGCTTTGCAACATTATTATCCCAGTTCATCTGGCATACTTAGACCACTCCTCAAACTTTCTTAACTCCCTAGGGAGCATGGAACCCCAAGCTGCTAAAGGGATTAATCCAACACAATACTGACTTAGCCCTCTCAGGTTCCCATTTATACACCTGGGTGTAGAGAAGCAACTATGGTTAAATGCCTTGCTCCAGGACATGAGTGTCATGACCAGGAATCAAACCAACACTCTGATGATTCAGCCAAAAGAATCTTAGTTCGATGGAAAACACCGCTTGGCCACGACGTGCCTGGTTTCACATATTGGGCGGTTTGACTAGCGTTCCTCCACTGTCCTCTCTTTCCCCTGTCACTCCACACCAAATTGTTTAGACTTTATATAAGATTGGATATGCCTGACCCTGTGATAAGCGCTTGTTGTTTTGGCCTACTGGCCCCAGTCCTTCTGAATCCTTCACTTTGGCAATTGGATATAGATGGATTTGGGACCGAAACACATTTTGGATCTGAGTAAATTGTGAAGGGCCTAACTGTAACAAGTCAAACAACTTCTAGCCTATTGACTCAAGAAGTGCAGCGCACCTACACGCGCCTATCCTGTCCGCACAAAGGAATAGACTCCCAAAATGGATGAAATTGTAGATGCACATTGTGCGCAGGTTCACAAATTGGAATTTGGGGTTATTGGGTAGGTCAAAACCAAATAAAAATCACATTTTTGAACCTTGATTATTCTGAACGGCCCCATTTGTTAGTAGGGTTTACAGAATACGAATGTACCTTATACTCAGTGAGGATGGTCCTGACAGCCAGACTGTCGGTAAGGTCGACTTTTTTTAATACACCTCCAGCCCTACTATACGCTAGACCAAGAACCTCCCAAGATGCTTGAGTGAATTCCTTCACTAATGCTCGTCCGAGCAGTCCGGATGCTCCAGTTATCAACACTCGTGGCATGGTGAAGGCTGTGTCTGTTGCTGTATGATCTGTCGGCAGAACATAAATAATAAAGAATTATAGACCATGTTACCTTTTTTTACAGAAATAGTGACCTTGTACATTCTAATGCATTTCCTGACAGGCAAGATACTACACTGGCCATATGGGAAAATTTACATTTTGTGTCACAATTTTCACATAAATTCAAGAGTTACAAAAGCAACAGCTGTACAGCTTTTGAGATGTCCCCCCTTTCTTCATATCAAAAGTTGAGAAAAATCAGACTGTGCAATTTCATAAAACATAAGATTTGTGACGGAAATGCATGTGAAAGACATGTGATTGTGCTATTTTTAGTGTGTGTTCTTAGGTTTTGCTGCGTGACGACTTGGCAGTGCAAGTTGGCGGAGCTTAGCGCGTGCAGTGACTCGGACTGGCAGGGTGAGCGTGCGCAGTGGCGGTTTAGGACCGCATGTCTGGGCCATGCAGCAGGGCTGGCTACAGTAGCGGGCCAGTCGCAGAGTTGTTGAGTAAGAAAGTCAGAATACAAGTACCGTGAAAGATTTAGTGTTGTGCGACGTTTGTAGATAGGGAATTGTGGTGTAGGAGACAGGGTTTCCAGTGACAGTGAGTGCTGTAAATAGGAGAAGCAGGGGAGATCGTAAGTTGGACTCGATCGACTGCTGTTTATTATATTGTGTTTATCCTTGCATTTTGTGTGATGGGCTAGGAGCCCTCACACAAGTTTATCCTTGCGATTTGTGGGATAGGCTAGGAGCCTACATACAAGATTATCCTTGCATGAGTTGTGGAATATTGATGTGTATATAACTGACTGTGTTTGGGTTGGGAGACACGCTAGAGGAGTGTAGTTGCCGGTCACAAAAGTGTTAGCTTGTGACTAGGGAAAAAAGCACCTTCTAGAAGTGTAAGAGATATTTAGTGTATATAATTAAGTAAAGGCACACTAGGACAGCGTGAGTCGCGTCCTTGGGGTGTTGTAGTTTGAGGGTTACTACGAATTTATTGCTGGCAGTGGTTACCGGTGTTTAGTGTTCCGTGCACAGTAGAGACCTTTGAGGCCACACTGTCCGTGGGTACACGAATGTAGGGTTACATACAGCAAGTAGGGTTACATACAGCAAGTAGGGTTACATACAACAAGTAGGGTTACATACAAGATATATTGTTACATGAAAGAGATATGGTTACATGTGAGAAGTGCGGTTACATGTAAGACATAAGGTTACATAGAAGCAGTACGGTTACATAGAAGCAGTAAGGTTACATACATGTAGAAGTATGGTTACATGTAAAAGATAGGGTTACATACAAGACATAGGGTTACATGTAAAAGATAGGGTTATATACAAGACATAGGGTTACATGTAAAAGATAGGATTACATACAAGACATAGGGTTACATGAAAGACTGATGGTTACATACTAGGGTCACTATGGTTACATGCCAGTGTTAAAGATTATACATGGCTGTATAGGGACTCGGTATGTTAAGATGACATTCTAGTTTAACAAGTTCATTGGCCCGAAGAAACAGGTTGTAATAAAGAAACCCCTGCCCAATTTTGTACACTGCTGATTAAATTGTTGATTGATGCAATAAACGATCTTGTGATCAGTTCACCGACAGTCCACTTGTCAAGGTGTCCGTGTATTTGAGTAACTGTGTAGCAATAGGATTAGACGATCATTACGCAATCGGCGGTATATTTCCTCCAGAACGGACCCTGTCCCTCAGGCTTGAAGATCATCAAGTGATCTGAAGGCTAGGGTATAATTAGGCCCAGGATCAGATTGTAATTTGCCCCTAACAAATGCAATTCCGCCACAGATTTATTGTATTCTTCCATTGAGCTGCGTACAAACTGTGCCTGCAGGAAGTCCAGGCTCTGTGGCTCTTTTGTAAACATGTGATGTCACAAGTCACATGGTCTGTATATAATAGCACTAGCACGACCACAGATGTCAACATTTCGAAAAAACAAGTACAGCGCCCCAGTTACTGGGTCTACATGTAGCTCACTACATACATTTAAAGAAAGGCTACAGAAGTTGAAAACCTGTTGACAATTAAAAGCAGAGCCCAGAGTTCTACACCAGCCACACACACCTGCAACCCGTACATCCCTTTAATTAATGGGAGATTGATTACAGTAAATATCCAGATCCAGATCATCCATTGCTTTTTCACCATTTGGTCAAATGTTTAAATATTATTATTATGAAAAATTACAGTTATACAGTGTTAGTTGAGATAATCGTAACCCTCCATCCTCCGGTTGTCTGCGACTGTCGGAAGGATGGAGGGTTACGATTATTGCTACAGTGCATGCACAAAACACAATATTTTTATCAAAGCTTTGTTTGATATCAAAACAAATATGAGTTTACAACATTTAATTGTTTAAAACAAACAATTACTTCTGGTCTGTAAAATATATCTGGGTCCAGTAAAAATGTGATGGTATAATTTCCGCATCTGACGGCCACTTTTTCATTCATTATGAAATAAAATAGTATCTTATTATTTACTCAACGACAAATAAGAATGAGGTATAACAATGAATGAGTGAAAATGGAATGGAAATTTTTCCATCTATTTTTTAGCTGCACCCTGCGGTCTTGTGAATTACCCCCTTAATTCGACCCCTGAACACACAGATCAGTTAGCCCAGGTTGGACTCCTCCGTTGCATAAAATGCCACACTGACGTCCTACCAGTCCACTGGTGGTACCAGGGCTATACTAACACTCAGATCAGCATAATCTCATATAACTAACCCAGTAACTGGGGCGCTGTACTCCTTAAAAAAAAAAATTGGCATCATCGGTCGTATTGTCGTTCTGAGCCATTTTTTGTGGCTTCCGTATTCAAAATGATGCGATATTAGGGATTGCCATGGATATGTTCAACGCGTTCCTGGGGCCGATGATGCCAAAATACGACCGATGATGCCAACATTTTTTTAAAAGGAGTACAGCGCCCCAGCCAGTTACTGGGTCTATCCTAGAACTAGTATGAGGTTCAATCCGCTATCAGAGACGATAGTTCTAGGAGTAGTCTCCGATAGCGGATTGAACCTCATGATAGTTCTAGGACTCTAGGAGTAACCATAGAGGTAGTCTACTCACCTAGAGTAGTACTGTACTGCTTATGTTATAGGCATGATAGGGAAAGGGCTTAGCTCTCTGACCGTGTTACTCAATACTTGGAATTGGATTTAGGAAGACTGTGAGTGACTGTACAACAACTTTGACATTAATTCTGCAGATCCACTGTGACTGTAGTTCACCGCAGTGTAAGCAGAAAACCACGATAAGCACTCTCTCACTCTAGTACAGTATACTACACAAGTACATGTAGCTGTTGTCTGTTGATGTGTATTAATTACACGAAGTTACTGGTGGGTGTGGTCATGGTGTAGCGTCTGTGTTTATGTGGTTGACCAAATTGCAACTAACTTTATCAACAGTGCGCAAACTTCAGTGGACACACATTTCAAGTTTGCGCACGCAAATTAGAACCTTCTCGTGAAACAAGTTTGCAACTAGCTGGCTTTCCATCCATTTGGGGGAAAAAACCATTAGAAATCAAGGTGTGTCTGATATTGCTTCAGCTGCAGCTGTGACTAGATGACCATGTCACTGAAAAGTCAAATTCTTCAACTCGATCCCCTGCCTGCAGTCACCAAAATGTGCGATCTTGCGCAATGTTTAATTGTTGCGGTGTTTTACCAGACTGAAGCTAACCGCGTATTGGGCCAGATTTTCCATCCGCGTATTCGGGGGTTCGCCAGCCGCGTATTCAGGAAAATTAGAATCCATGCAGTAAAAGGCGGTGAAATTTCTGTCTCCCATTTTTTCGAATTTTAACGAATTTTTTAATAATCTTACTTTTTCAGTGCAATTTTTTTCGCTATTATTAAAAAACATATCGCTAACCATACTTGAAGAAAGAATTAGAAGATTTGGCGGCCTAATTAGTGAGTAATTAGCCGCCACAATTAGAACCTCATCATACAGACCATAATTAAAAACTGTTGGAAAACTTGCACTCGCTGTAAAGTAAATGTACCCTTCATGTTGCATAAAATATGAAATTTTATTCCATAATCTGATAGACCACACCACTGGGCACACTTAATTTTGGAGGTGATTAAATCGGACCACTAATTAATACCTAATTAGCCGCTAGAATACACGCCATTTTCTATTACACGTTAGGGTATGGTATTGTACACATTACTTACAATTAAGAATGTACTCGCCGTTAAGTAAATGTACCCTTCATGTTGCACAAATTATTAAATTTTATTGCATAATCTGATAGACCATACCACTGGCCACACTTAATTTTGGAGGTGATTAAATCGGAACACTAATTAATACCTAATTAGCCGCTAGAATACACGCCATTTTCTATCACACGTTTACACAAGACTCTATAATGAATGTACTCGCCGTAAAGTAAATGTACCCTTCATGTTGCATAAAATATTAATTTTTATTGCATAATCTGATAGACCATACCACTGGCCACACTTAATTTGGGAGGTGATTAAATCGGATCACTAATTAATACCTAATTAAGCGCTAGAATACACGCCATTTTCTATTACACGTAATACTAGGTATGGTATATTGTACAAACTTCTTCAGATAGCGCCCTCTTTTGATTCATCCTCCTTCACCCCGGGGACAGATTTACCAATGGCACCGGCATCATAATTTAGCACTTTTCGGGAGGTGCTCTAGATGCATACATAAATATTTTATTATTATTTTTTTGGGGGGCGGGGCACACCAAAAACATATCCCCAGTCGCAGCTCCTTTAATTATTATTTTTGATATATTTACGTTTTGCAATATGCTTGACCAGACAAACGCTGCAAAAGGCTTTGGCAACATTGTTTAGATTTGCAGCAGAAAATTTGGGGAAAGTTTTAAGTTCTTAGGCAGAGGAACCAGTTCCCCTCCCGCTTTTTAAAAGGTTTAGGGCAGATCCAATACCTTCAAAACCGGGGATGGGGTGGGGGGGGGGGGGGGGGGGTGTACCAGAGCAGTAATGTTGAAGGCAAGTCGTGGCGTCTGCGTAACAGCGTGGGGTCCGGGACCACTCAAAGGGCCCTGGAACATGAGGATTCTATTATGCTCTCCGTGGTGCGATCTCAGGCAATAAACTATGTGACCACTTGAACCATTTATTCAAGCTCATACATAATGTTCTAGTTGTTCTAGTGAGTCATTGAATCAGACATCTTGAGTAAAACAAACTGCAGAATACAATATTTATTCGTGGACGAAAACTAATTAGGCTATGGGGTAATACAAAAAATCAATAAATTAACCCTTAAAAGGGTCTCTCTGTCAATTAGTTTTAATATTACAGAAGAGGATTTGATTATAATGTAGCGCAAAATACGTTCGTACTGAGAACGATTCACTTCATGGGGCATTTAACGTGTGCTCTTTGGATTAAAAAGGCGCATTCGGTGTTTTCTGCTGCAGATGTCGATGCCGCCATTGATCTTGCAGCAGGGGATTAAAAACCGAAGATCGTAAAGCGCCGCGTGTACGTGTGGCGCTAGCTATGGATCTTTGCTTTGCACTTCCTATTTTAAAGGGACACGTTGCCTTGGATTGGACGAGTTGGTCTACAAAAAGCGTTTGTTAACCGTTTGTTATAAAATGCATATGGTTAGAAAGATGTTTTAAAAGTAGAATACAATGATCCACACAAATGATCCACCACGAACTAACGCGGTCGGCCATTTATGGGAGTCAATGACTCCCATAAATGGCCGACCGTGTTAGTTCGCAAAGTAAAAGGAAAACCACGCAATTTCGAGGCATATTTAAGTGGATCATTGTATTCTACTTTTAAAACATCTTTCTAATCATATGCATTTCGCACACACAGATGTGTGAATACGTTCAGAAACTTGCTGTCCATTCACAGATCACGTGTAAATTCCCATGAGAAGATATCTGTCAGTGAATTAACAGTGGTCCACAAGGGTACAGGTTATAAATAGCTTATTTTGCAAAAAACACCAATAGATATGTAATTAATTTGCCTCTCCCTTATCCCCCCCCCCCAATGTCTCAGTCTCGTAGTAGAGTCTTGTGTACATACCCTAACGTGTAATATAAAATGGCTTGCATTCTAGCGGCTAATTAGGTATTAATTAGTGATCCGATTTAATCACCTCCAAAATGAAGTGTGCCCAGTGGTGTGGTCTATCAGATTATGGAATAAAATTTCATATTTTATGCAACATGAAGGGTACATTTACTTTACAGCGAGTGCAAGTTTTCCAACAGTTTTTAATTATGGTCTGTATGATGAGGTCCTAATTGTGGCGGCTAATTACTCACTAATTAGGCCGCCAAATCTTCTAATTCTTTCTTCAAGTATGGTTAGCGATATGTTTTTTAATAATAGCGAAAAATGTGTACTGAAAAAGCAAGATTATTAAAAAATTCGTTAACATTCGAAAATATGGGAGACAGAAATTTTACCGCCTTTTACTGCATGGATTCTAATTTTCCTGAATACGCGGCTGGCGAACCCCCGAATACGCGGATGGAAAATCTGGCCCAATACGCGGTTAGCTTCAGTCTGGTAATGTTTTCCTGTTTTCCTCCAGACAAAAATGGTCTTGTACCCAAACGTCTTTCATGTACTGTAGATAAGCAGTATAAGCAGTATAAACACGTGTGAACCTGTCTTTATTTTCCCATAAACCAATTGGATTCAACATGGCAGCGCCCATGGCTCGCGTATCGTGTCGACTTTTTTGTAATGCGAACTCTCGAAATGTCTACATTTTCCTGCGGCTTTGTCGACAAAATTTACGGCATACTATAGATCTTACATCCCAATATCAAGTGAGAACTTTTGGTTGTAAAATCTGCCTTCAGAATCCGAGAGCGCTCAACTACACTAGACCTACGCACGGAAATTATGCGACCACCACCCGACAATCAAAAGCACCAAAAGCGAGTGGCGGCTGTGCTGCAACCTCAGTGAAGGAGACAACGGACGATGTAGACGATGAAATAACCGTTGTAAGGATTCATGGAGACTCTACCAGTGCGAATGATTCTTACAGAAAGAGACAGGAAAGAGAATCATTGCAGCCAGATAGTACTCAGAACACAGCAAAACATTTGGCAACAAAAATAAGACAAGACCTGATTCTGAAGAGGAAGAACGCCGAAAAGGGGGAGGAGAAAATAAAAACTGCATCAACATCTCATGAGGAAAAGGAAGATGGTCAGTGGCAAGTTATACAAATATAAGCAGCTCTCAACCTACAATGACCCAGCCTCAGTGCTGATTCATTTTGTAAGGATACGAAGTGGATTTGGCACTGTTTCCTGGGGCACTATTCAAGTCAACCACATCAGGGTTTTTAAATTTTAGTGGCCCCCACGAATAGGGCCAATCCACTTCTTTTGGATTGGCCCTATTCATGGGGCTAATAATCCACTTCTTTTGGATTGGCCCTATTCATGGGGCTAGGTTCTTAGCACAGGTCTCTACCGTACAACTACAAGATTTGCGTTGGTTTTCCTTGCTCAATTGAGTTTCGCACCTTCCTTTTTTTTCTCTCCATGTTTTTTTTTAGCTAGTACAGTGATTTAATTTGCCTTTCTGAGAGTCCTCGGCTTCACAACCAGAATTAGTAAATGAAATTGAATTAAATAATTGCAGCTGACAAAATGTGAGATACACTGAAAAAGGAGGAATAAGAAAGTTGTTTTGATTTGTGTAAACATTCTTTAGACTTGTATTTGAATCATTCTTGTTCTTTTCTTTCTGTATCCAGATGCAGAAGAGGCTCCTCAGCGAGACAAAGGCCTGGATAGCAAGGGATTCAGAACGCTACGGAACCAAGTCCAGGATCTAAGAAAGCTTGACGTCGACACTGTTGCCTCAATCTTGTATCGCAGCATCATATATAACGAAGGTCAGTGAGAACTGCTCTTAAAAAAACAAATTGACAGTTCATGTAGCATGGGCCTCAGTCCTTTGAGAAAAGAAATTGATCCCATTTTGGTTTTTAGGTGTTCGGCCATCAGCCAAAAACCTATTGTTATAATTTACTTGTGATTTTGTTGATGATTTTGGAAATGTACAACTCTTCTCATGTTCATAAAATTTGTTTGATCATCTCTTGTAATATGTCAATTTGTTTGATCATCTCTTGTAATATGTCAATTTGTTTGATCATCTCTTGTAATATGTCAATTTGTTTGATCATCTCTTGTAATATGTAAATTTGTTTGATCATCTCTTGTAATATGTAAATTTGTTCGATCATCTCTTATGTAAATTGAGATTTATTATAAACTTCTGCACATATTAGATACTAATTTTCTGTGGTGTATTTTATTTTCTCAGGGGACCTCATTGCTATAGATAAACCATATGGACTGCCGTCCCACGGTGGTCCTGGTGTAGTGCACAGCATCGACTCCCTCCTACCTGTCATAGCCAAGAAACTCACCAGAGGTGCAGCCAAGAGGATGGCCCCTGACCTGAAACTCTACCCCGTCCACCGACTGGATAAAGAAACAACGGGCGTCATGCTCCTGGCCAAGACTGAGGAAATGGCTCGCCACCTCCATCGAATGTTCATCCGGCACGAGGTAGTGAAGAAGTACTGGGTGGTGACCGTCGGAATTCCAGATCCCAAGGATGGTGTGATCGACATTCCCATGGCAGAGATCGATGTCGAAGGTTTCCACCGGATGGGCATCAGGCCGGACATCGGTGCCGTCTACAAGGATATGGGGAAGTTTGGCAGAGGGAGGGGTACAGCAGCTGTAACTAATTTCCATGTGGTGAGCGAAAATGGAAGTGCAGCGTTGGTGGAGGTTAATCCAGAAACTGGTAAGGATCTCCGTTTACAAAGGAATCATTTAATCATAGTTAGGTAGATTGAACAAAAACTCGTTCAAAAAGTGAAAGTAAGAAAGAATCATTTGAATTAGTTTTTTAAATAATAATGATAATATTTATAAAGCATTTTGCAAAGGTTTCAAGGCCTTGTACTAAAAAACAAAGAATAATCAAAAGTTGTAGTTAGTTAGAACAAAAGCAAATGAGTTTTCAACATGGCTTTGAAGGATTCAAGAGATGATGCCTGTCGGATGTGAAGAGTCATAATGTCGGTGCACTGACTGAATGCATCTAGATTTTTACAAGAGAAACATTTGTTAACAACTGACCAAAATGCACATTCGGAATTAATCTACTACATCTTTCTTGTTTTCATTTTTTTCAGGTGTCAAGCATCAGATTCGAGTTCACATGGCCCTAGGGATGGGATGTCCAGTGCTTGGAGATCATAAATACTCCCATCACAATAAACTAGCACCTCAGGTAAAGTGGCACTCTATTCAAGTTTTGTTTGGAAAAAAATTCAGGATTTCCTGAATAACTTTTTTCATGATTTCATACTTTTTATTTTGAGGTGTCTCTGAAGGATGTTCATGATTTGATATCACCTACTCCAACCATTGTTATTGAATTCATTCACCCGTATTACTTTCTTGTATAATAAATATATACCACATGTATTTGACTTATCCCCTTCATTGCATCTGATGAAATAGTTGTTGCTACGAAAGCTCATGCATTTTTTAAATGTATTTAATTAGTCATTAAAGGCATTGTATACTTTTGGTAACAGCTCAAAATCAGTGTCCACATTTTGTGTGATTCAACATATGCATGAACAAACAAACCTGTGAAAGTTTGAGCTCAATTGGTCATCGAAGTCACGAGAAAATAGTGAAAAGAGACCTTATGTGTTTTCTGTTTTTCAAACATCGAGTTTATTATCACGCGTGATAAAAACTATTGTTTTACTCATTTCTCAGAAACGATAGCATTTTAGGCAGAAATATTTTAAGGAACCCTTTCTACCATTACTTACTTTAAATCATGTAAGTTATGTGTGAATCTGTGAACATTTGTGTTTTTCGATCTTTACCAATAGTGTACAGGGCCTTTAAGTGCTACCACTATCTTCATTGATATCAAGGTTAATTGTATTACCTTGGTATCCTTGTTGTAAGACTAACAGTTTACTGTTAGGTTTTGGTTTTATCATAAAATAAAAAAATAGCTTAGTGATAGGTTTGGTTCCATTGTTGGAAAGACAACAGTTTACAGTTGGGTTTGGTTCCATTGTTGGAAAGACAACAGTTTACAGTTAGGTTTTGTTCCATTGTTGGAAAGACAACAGTTTACAGTTTGTGTTTTTTTCATTACAGCGCCTACCAATGGACATGCTTCAGCGTCTCGGCATCCGGCAGGCAAAAGCGCGGACTGTTCCCATGCATCTCCATGCCAGGGAAGTCATGCTGCCAGAATTCCTCAACGGTCGCAATGTCTTCATATCCACCACGGTGCCCAAATTCTTCGTACAAAACATGAAGCGGCTCAAACTGAGCTTCCCTTAAAACATTAGCCCACATGGCTTGAGCTGTTTGATTTCAGTTGGCAGAAAGAGTCTAAAAAGTGTATACTGCAGAGAGTTGGTGAATTTCTTCAGTAGCTGTCTGTTCCAGCAATTGTGACTCAAGCAGTGGTTTCGAAATCAGTGGAAGGGAGGGTTCGAATCCAGGTCATGTCTTTACACTTTGACATAACTGCTTCTCTTTATTACTGGAGTCTTACATATTATAAGCGCATGCATCTACCAATAAGGTACTTGAACAAAGAAACTTGAACAAAGAGAAGTAAGCAGGTTAGGGATTTGTTAAGAAGGAATTAGGAAGTGAAAACATCAAAGCGCCCACTAGGGATGTGCAGTGGCGCAACTTGCTGCTAAACCATTCGAGAAACAACTGGACAAGCCCCTTCTCTTTCGCAATGAGTGTTCTGGTTTCTTTTTCTGTGCGTTATATACCACATGGGACCTACAGCTTTACATCCCATCCTGAGAAAAAAAGCAATTTATTGATAAAGGGTGTGCATAACATTGGTAAGAGTAAAAGTATAAATGTTCACAGATTTGCACACAACGTACACGGTATAAAGATGATCATGGTGGGAAAGTTCCATTGAAATATTTTTGCTTGAAATGCAATAGCTTTTGAGAAATGAGTAAAACGGTTAGTTTTGATCTTGCAAGTCCAAAACTCAATGTTTGAAAACAGTGAAAACATTTCAGGATTTTTCCCTCCTTTTTTACTCGTTATTCCAATGACCAATTGAGCTTAAACTTTCACAGGTTTGTTATTTCATGTATGTGTTGGGTCACATCAAGTGTGGATACTGGTCTTTGACAATTACTAATGTGACACATGCTTTAAGCACCTTGCTCAAGGACACACGTGCCATGACCGGGATTCGAACCCACACTCTTCTGCCAACAACACAAGAACTTGAGTCTGGTAAACTAGACCACAACACTCCACATGGAGTAAATTCAAACCAATAACCCCTCTTGATGCACAGAATGCTTACAGAGTTTTAGGCAAACAACTTTTATGCTAATCCTAGAAATTTTCATAACTCGGTGCTTCTTGTGCAGCACAAATTTTCATTTTCCATCAATGCAGGTAGTACAAAAATCAAACAGAAGTGACGATGTAAACAAGTATTTAAAATGTTGATTTAGATGTTTTTATTTTTCAAAGGTAGGGGAGAGTCAGAGTTGTCTAATTACATTACTTTACATTTCTACACTACGGATATTTACAATCTATACATTATACTCTAGCAGGGTTTGGCTTGGGGGAATATCCTTCATAGACCAATCCATTAGACCACGCCCTTTATAGCATCTGCTCACCAACACTGCTCACGTGGATGGGCAGGTGTTATGTCTGCCTCTTGAGCATCGAGCCAGCGCAGTCAAATCATGCACTGAAACTATCAATACTGCAGCAGATTGATTACATTTTGTGCTGAGATTTTAACAGAGCCTTTATATGACCAATGGGAGATCAGGTGGTAAACACTAATGGGCAGAGCTTAATGAATCGGTCCATTACATCTAAGGTTGGAACTAATAGACCTTTCTATTGTTGATAAACATGGTTAGAATGGGCGGCAGAGTGTTGGCAAAACATTCAATCATGTTAACAGATGTTGTGACCAATTTCAACATTGCAAGCTTTCAATTAAATAAAATGCCTCCAATGATTGGTTGCTTTGTTTCCAACAAATACAACACTATTTTTACAATATTTGCGTAGCATTGTTACAAACTGTGGCCATCTGTTTTTTTTTTGCATTTATGGCTATCCATGGTTATCCAGTTGGCAAAAACTCGGGCTGTGATGTTGCAATAGAAAGGTCTATAACATTAACTGTCGGCCATTTTGCTGAATCAATGCAGGAATGTCCTCAAAAAGGATAGTTTGTGAGTAATGTTTGAAGCTTTGCATGATGCGGATAATAGGAGGTAACTAATTTACTAAAAAACTTGCGGGTACAACTGTGTGTAAATCTATTTTGGGAGGAGTTTTGGCTCTGAGAAGAACCAGGGTTTGTACTTGTGTGATCAAACGCCTCCTCAAATGAAGAACATTGAGCAATATTTCATCAAATTAACAATTACAGTTTTCATTAACATTAAATTATTCAACTTTGTTTCATCAAATTTAAGTATAACATCTATTGCACAAACTCCAGGTTTGCTTAATTAAGAAGAAATTTTAAAGCGCATTTATAAAACGAAACAAATAATACATACAAAACCTTCAGATCATAAAAATAGCTTGATTAAGTTTTTACTTCAAAAAATCTTACTTATAAAATAAAAACAATTAACAAGCAATGTTTAAGATGGCACACGCTTGTTCTTATTAAATAAGGCCTTTAACACTTTAACTAAAATGGTTCGCCATCTTGCATTGTTATCATTTATAAAGAAAGAATCCCCCCCATTTTTAAGCTTTGGTTTAAAAGTGGTTTACAAAAAAAGAAGTCTCAGAAATTCTGTGAAACTGTTTCCTTGTATGTCTAAGTAAATGTTTTTGCGGAGATTGTTCAGCATTGGTGTTAAAAGAGCACATGAGTTGTATACACATATTTGTGTGTAATTGATTCAAACATTCTTGCCTTTTCTTTGACAAACTCAATTTTTTTAAAATGTCATTTAAGGCTTTTGATTACAATTTATTATAATGGTTTATTATCAGACTCTACACCAATGGTGTCTTAGTAACTAATTGGGATAATGCAAGAATGACACATTGTACACATCATAATTTCCAAGAACTGTGAATGTGATCTGTTACGTCTGCTGCCATCTTGTGTTCACAATGTCTCACATTTTCATCAGTGTAGCATAAAGACTGCTCTTACAAACCCAATGCTGTCATTGGATAGACACAATATACATGCAAATGACGCATACGGAAATGTGACTTTAGATGTACCAGCTATGTAGCAGATCACACTGATCTAGTTTTAGTCCAAAAAGTAAAATTCAGAAACCTTGGCAGGTATCAGGAGTATAGTGTGAGTTTCTTCTGACAACTAAATAGTCATTCAATAACTCACAAACACCCCGGTCTTTACATTAAGTAATCGCAAAATCTGTTCTTATCAAAAAGGTTTTTGTACACAATTTTACAACAATTTTTTCTTTCTTCAATAATGTACAATTTTACAAAAAACATCAATACAGTTTTTATATATACCCAAATATCTATACTCCTTCATCCGAGTTGAACACAGCTTCATTACAAATAATTGGATCGGCTTAATCAATGCGTCAAGCGAGAAAGACAATCACATGGAATTTAAGATTTAATGGCAAAAAAGTTTTACTTTCAGCTTACTCTGTCAAAGTTTCCAATAATTATGTCCTCAGTGCATTCAACAAATTTCAACATTTGCACTTAACAAATTTTTAACAAATTTAGTAAATTTATCCCTTTAAAGACCATTCATATTTGTAATATTAATCAGTTTCATACACCCAAATATGGATTTTTTTTTGTCCCCAGAACTTTTGATGAAATGCTTCTCTTTTTCAAGAGTTTAAAGAAAATAATACTTAAAATAATTGTTATTTTTTATTTTTATTTTTGAAATGAAGATGTGTTTACATTGGAAACATTCAAAAGTGACTTTAAAAAAAAACTATTTTGAGTTGAGTTGAATGAAGTACATTTAGGTCAAATCTTGCAGTCATTTTGATACAAGCCTGTTTGCGGCCACTATGGGCACCTGATACAAGCCGTTTTTGCAGCAGCTATGGACATTTTGATGCGAGCTGCTTGTGGCCCCTATGGTCTCTAAAGGGATAAAGGAATTTCCTCAATTTTCTTAACAAAACATTAGCAAAATATTCATATACTGAATGATAGATTACATACGCAAAAAACAGATTGGAAGACGGCAACAAGAAAATAAAAATACATATTTTATACAAAAAATTGAACAAATATGGCTACACAGAAAGAACATGAAAGAAGATTCTGAGTCGCTTGGTTGGGATAACACTACTTCAATAAAATAAATACTTTGTAGTTATTTGAAATAAAATTACAAGATTGGCACCGAAATGAAAGATTAAAATCCATAAGGAACATCTACTATATAAAATATTAATTATATTAGTCACTCATCTTTAAAATTAGAAACTACATGTATGTAAGGTACTAAACAATTAATTTGATACAAATAACAGATTTAAATAAATCTGAAATAATCATATAATATTGGCTAAGTTCTAACTGACACAAGAGGGAGCCCTTGAGGGAGCCAATAATAACTAGAACAATTGTCCGTGCAAGAACGTATTTGTGGCCTCTAAGTCTAAATGCTATTTCAGTGTAATTTACTGTCATTCCTTTTTTTAATGCAACAAACTACATTTGAACAATTTATTTGGTTTAGCCTTTCACAAATGCAATCATTCATTTCATGTATTACAAGGTTTGATAAACTGCAACTCTTCCCATTAAAATAATTGTTATTTTTCTTGATTTGTTCCTGTCAAAACTCAGTTACTCTTTTCCCTCAAAGATGAACGCATCCAATGCGGAGGAAAGCTTTCACATGATAACAACAATAACAATATGTATTTGTTTTGAGCAGTCAAGTAGGCTCTCAAGGCTTCGTACAATATTATCACCCCTGTTCACTGGGCTCTAAGCATTCTTGAAACCATCTCAGCTCCTTAGGAGTATGCAGCACCAGGCTGCTCATCATACCCCTGAACTGTAAGGGTACCCTTATTTACTTCCAGTAATAACAATTTGGGAGGCTAATCATCCTTACAGCTGAGAAGAAGCTGAATTGCGAAGAACGCAACTTAACTACAACGTGTTTGAGCCACAGGCATGTAAGGGTGCCTTTGGCAGCCAGCCACATCGACCCATGACCACAAAGCACAGCCAAAGATGGAAAGTGTTTGATTTTTTCCGGAGGAAGGAAAACCGTAGGGCCCGCAGAAAAAAACCTTGTGGCACAGGAGAGAACCAACGCATAACTTCACGCACATTTTTTATGGCCTTTACTGGGATTCAAACCAGGGCCACAGGGATGAGAGGTGAGCGCCTTACGCACTAGCCACCCATGCCACCCCAAAATAAAGTGCTCTGCTTAAAGGTTAGCACTTTATGAATTATTTACAAATTTTCAGCCATTTATTTCCTCAAAAGGCAAATCATTTTTTAACAAAATGGTTTAACTTAACAATGTACACGTTTTCAAATACTGGTTCAATAATTTTGAATCGCTGTTTTTTAACACAATAAAAAAAGGAAGCAACAAATGTAACTTCCCCTAACCCCCCCCCCCCCCAACCCAACAATAAGATTGTTCATAATTTGAGAAGAAACTTTCTGAAACTTTGTGTTTTACTTTATTGCTTGTAACTTCCTATCTTCCTTCTCCAAACCAGTCTAAAACCAACAAGTTCTTGAAAATCTTAGATCAATTCCAACGCCCCCTCCCCTTCTACATCTCGACTATTGTACACCGAATTTCATTCCAGGCATCCCAACAACCAGCAGTCTGGTAAAAACAGTTCTTTACAAAGTGGGAAAAATATTATATGTTCACAAATTGTGAAAAAATCCAGTTTCCAATACATTTTGTGTCTTTATTATATAAAAATATCTCTTAGAAAATTCAGATTCATATCCTTCAGCTAGATCTAAGATTTTGGTATTTAAAATATACACTCAAGCCCTTGCAACTGAACAGTAAATCTGAGCCAAATTTCACAGAGCTGCTTACAGCAAAACTGAGCAGGATACCAGTCAAAGACGATAATGTGACATGGTTTGTTGGCTGGTAAGCATAACATGGTAAGCATACTTTTTGTTGTGCTTGGCTACTTTTTGAGCATTAGTGGCACTGAAATTTTGGCCCAGTGTGCTAATCATATTTGTTGAAAACTGAAAAGATGGTTACACAAACGATTTGACCTGAATGATATTCTCTGGATCTAACCCCTCCCGTAGACGAGTCGTACTTTTATTGAAATGGAGGAAGAAATTCTCGGCTTCGCTGCCGAATTAGTTACTTATATTTTGAAGACGTTTGGCCCAGGGTGCTTATCATTATTTGTCTTGTTCCCAAACTGAGGCCAGACTACTAAGCCTGAGGTCGTGTCCGATTTATTATTGGCTTTGCCAGTAGCTACACAAGGAACGCCATTGTTGTCGTTACAGCCAAAGACCATGGCTTGTGCTTTATAATTTAGCAGCTCGATGAAATTGGATCATGTAAACTTCAGGAACAAGGGAACTCTTAGTTCATACAAGTTTTAAGACCACTTCTCAAAACCACAACTTGTATGTGCCTCAATAGATCAGGGTTTTTCTGTCAAGTTTCAAACTTTGTTTTCATATCAACTAACCCCTCCAACCCGCTGAAAACTTTCACCAAGAACTTGGTAACATTTTCCAGTGAGTTGGCAAACCATTTGAAATCCTGCAACTGCTTTGCACGTGTATGCACTCAGTACATTTTATCACCTAGCATGCTGGCATGGGTTAACTAGTCATTCAAAACCACAGTGGGCAATAGATAGGTTGCAATAGATAGGTTGCAGTATGACGTAAGTCGGCCATCTTTACGGGCAGTTTGGAACACACAGTCAGGCGTTACACGTGAGAACGGCGTGCAGGACGCGCACATTCACCAAACTCATTGCATGATTGGTTAGTGAATGACGCGGCTGCGTTAATAATTAGAGCGCTTGACGCGCCTGCATGCCAAAATGCAATTTGCCCGTAAAGATGGCGTCTACTGGGAACTATCTATATTGAATGGTCACACAGTAGGAGGGTAGACCGTGTACTGATGCATTCACCACATAATGTGCGAGCCGATATTGTGCATCTAGCATTCAGTGGATGAAATTATTTAAAAGGTCAGACAGTAAGAGGGTTAACTATTATTGTAATGAACTCACCAAACCGGAGTGCAAATCAACAATAGGGAGTTTTTGCTGAGTATTTACGATTATTCTTAACTCAGAGTGTATGTGTAACTCACAAAAGTATGTACAGGCATTTCAAACTGTTTATTTGCATGCAGTGTGCACTTTGGTTAAATGTGAGCGATTGCTTCCACACTAAGAACAGAGAAGTATGAAATCATTCAGACAACTTTGGCTTTAACAGAGACATATTCAGAGGATTTCAGATCAGGAATGAGTTGTATTGTAAGCAATTTGGGTTGGGATGTCGTATACATGTTGCTGGCATGCAGTTATGATATGACTACAGATTGTCAATATGATTAGATACAAAATGTGAGTATTTCTTGACAAATTTGATTATTATTTTTTTTTTATTTGAATAGAGGGGTGTGGGTTTTTAGTCTTTTGGCATTCATGTTGCAACTTTGCTATGATATGGCCGGCAGTGTTGTGGCGTACCGCAGTGTGTGTTTATCTAACCACTGCCTAATATCTAGGTCCGAGTAAAAATTGCAGACAAATGTCGTTGGTTAAAACCTTGGAATTCCAAGCGACAAGCTTATCAGAACACTCCAGGTGTGTCGTATTTAAAACCTTGGAATTCCAAGCGACAAGCTTATCAGAACACTCCAGGTGTGTCGTATTTAAAACCTTGGAATTCCAAGCGACAAGCTTATCAGAACACTCCAGGTGTGTCGTATTTAAAACCTTGGAATTCCAAGCGACAAGCTTATCAGAACACTCCAGGTGTGTCGTATTTAAAACCTTGGAATTCCAAGCGACAAGCTTATCAGAACACCCCAGGTGTGTCGTATTTAAAACCTTGGAATTCCAAGCGACAAGCTTATCAGAACACCCCAGGTGTGTCGTATTTAAAACCTTGGAATTCCAAGCGACAAGCTTATCAGAACACTCCAGGTGTGTCGTATTTAAAACCTTGGAATTCCAAGCTTCAAGCTTATCAGAACACCCCAGGTGTGTCGTATTTAAAACCTTGGAATTCCAAGCGACAAGCTTATCAGAACACCCCAGGTGTGTCGTATTTAAAACCTTGGAATTCCAAGCGACAAGCTTATCAGAACACTCCAGGTGTGTCGTATTTAAAACCTTGGAATTCCAAGCGACAAGCTTATCAGAACACTCCAGGTGTGTCGTATTTTTAGGCAAGCAAATCTAGGCCTTGCTGACTAAGCATATTTGACAAATTTAACTATATGTGTGACCAGAATTCTGGTCATGAAATAGAATTATTTGCCCTGGATTCGAAGACTTGGAAGGAGCAATAGATTCTTCCGGTAGACGAGCCGAACATATATAAATGACATGGTGAAGAAATCTTCAACTGTCTAGCCGAAGCACTCTCATTCTTGAAGGACTTGACTGAAAACTGTAAAGATGGTTACACAAACAATCTGACCTGGTACGATGATATTCTCTGGATCTCAAGAGAAAATGGAGAACAAAACTCCCCGAGTTGTACTTTTATTGAAATGGGGGAAGATTTTCTCGGCCTCACTGCTGAAGTAGTTACTTTATATTTTGAAGAAACTTAAGTAGACAGTAATTAAAGAAGATCTGATCGGTGTTTGAGATGATATTCTCTCAGGATTCAAAGCTGAAAGTGGGCGGAAATCTGTATAATATAAAACAGCTGCGTCATGTCCGGTTTTGCTTAGTGACGACACTAACAAGCCTAAGCTTTCAGTCACTTGCAGGTAGATTATCTGCTGGGGTTGTTGTCGTCGGTGTCGTTGTGGGAGGAGGGATGGATATTGTCTTAAGAGTTCCGTTCTGGATGCCGTTGGTTTCTACCTTCAGTGATAGAGATTTCAGCCAGGCTTGTAGATCGTTAAAGTCCGGCCTGGAACATCAGATTAAAAAAATATGAGAAAAGGACATCAATAACGATTCTAAAAATTTAGCACTTCTGTTTGAGACACAGGGTACAAATTTAGCACTTCTGTTTGAGACACAGGGTACAAATTTAGCACTTCTGTTTGAGACACAGGGTACAAATTTAGCACTTCTGTTTGAGACACAGGGTACAAATTTAGCACTTCTGTTTGAGACACAGGGTACAAATTTAGCACTTCTGTTTGAGACACAGGGTACAAATTTAGCACTTCTGTTTGAGACACAGGGTACAAATTTAGCACTTCTGTTTGAGACACAGGGTACAAATTTAGCACTTCTGTTTGAGACACAGGGTACAAATTTAGCACTTCTGTTTGAGACACAGGGTACAAATTTTAAAAGCCCAAGTGTACTTTATCGGTGCAATTTTTGCATAAATTTCATGGCAGTAAACTTATTATGATTTTTAATGACATCACACACTTATTCAAAAGCCCCAAAGGTCAGACATTGATTGGCGAATAGGCGAGCACAATTCTACTATTAAAAGCAAAAAACTTAGATTGTGAACTAGATGTCAAATGAAAATTATGTTTATTTTTACAAGAAGTAAAAATGAGGCATAATTAAAATAATCTCATTAAATTGTCTCTATCAAATTTTAAACTACAAGGGAAACTGACTGGGTACAATTTGTGTACAAAGACAAATTTACCAGAGCGGGATTTGAACCAATGACCTATGGTTAAACGTCCAGCCCCATGTTGGCATTCTCCCTATTTTGTCAATATCTGTGTTTGTATGTGTCAGTCAGAAGCCATATGACTGTTAGGGATCACACCCAAGTATACGATACAACCTGGGAAGCGGCAGCCAGAGGACCACTTTAAGGTGATGTGCCTTTTTTATTTTAAATTGTCCCTATTTCACATTTTGTGTTTTCCTTTTTACAAGTTTCATCTTGAGACTACATAGCTAATTCACACACCATGGATTTGTAAAAAATAGTTTTAGTAAACATTCTCAACTATTAATTATAACCAACCTTTTTTCTGGCTCTATTTCACAACACTTGGCAGCAATGTCCAGAAGACGGACCGGGCAGCCGTCACAAAACTGCTCCTTGAAGAGGGGAACGTTGAGTCCGAACTGCATTGTCCTCGGGAGGTGGTCAGGATTAGCGCTGACTCGACCAATCAGCTCACACATGATGATACCGAAGGAGAAGACGTCTACTCGCTCATCGTAGGCTTTGCCTGTGATTGGTTGGTGAGGAGATGGAGGTGAGACATCAGCCAATGGGGAGAAGTGTTTCATAGGATTGTTGGTTTGTGATTGGTTGGTGAGACTGTCAGAATTTAACCTCATGTAAACATGTGAATTAAGATGTTCCATCTTCAATAGCAGTGAGTTTAGTTAAAGTTTTACTGTGCCTCCTGAATATTCTATCAGCCAGCTCCCCAGTAGGTAAGTATTCATTTTCTTTGTTATTATGTAAATGCTTTTCCTTATTTGGTCTGCAGTGGTAAGTTATCCCTCAGAAATTCCTTAGAGTATTATGTTCCAGTCAGGTATGAAGTTTTTGAATAGGGGAATGTTGAGGTATGTTGGGTAAAAGGGTGTGGTCAGTGAGAGTGAGTTTTTAATGCTAGCCTGTTCTTAGATAGAGCAAGATTATTCTAGCACCGTTTTCGCTAGAGAGAGGATGTGATAAACATTGTGTTCCAGAGTCAGGCATTTTTGCGCTGGGTGTTGGTCTCTGCCATGTATTTTGCAACAATCAGAGCAGATAATTATACAGGCTGCTAATTGAAGGCAAATTGGTTGGAGTGATACAACACGATGTACTGGGCTCTGAACTTCAAGAGAGTACTATGTTGGAAAACCATGGTTTTCACTTTTGGTGAATGTTTGGAATTAAGACGAAAAGCCAGACTGAGTGTCGGCCGATGAAAGACGTCCCGGGTCCAATATTTATGGGTTACTTCAAGCATCAGAGGACGCATCAGTCATGAGAACTAGCTGTGTGTATGTGATCTTTCGACTTTAAGCTGGTTTCGCAGCGACTGGAACCAGAGCACAAAGTTGGCTACGGAGTTAGTCCTGTGTGGAAGATGGAGCTTTACCTATAAACGCCTGCGTGGAGCAGACAGAAGAATCTTATAATTTGGTGGGACTGTTAATTTGCTTTTTATTGTAATACTTTGCATGCCCGAATGTGTGACCTTTATGCCGGAAGGATAGTCTAGAAGACGACTACCAATATTTGGATTAATTGTTGTCTTTTAAATAGCAACATCATAGTCACAAATTTCTAGTAGACTTCACCTAATTATTCTCTGTGACAAAGTAGATAGCGTTTTATAGAGCAGTGAATACTCTATAGCTACATTGCATTCATTGAGGCATTATTTTGTGTGTATACTATATATATATATATATTGCCAATCAAGGTAACTTTAAACGTTATGGTTTCTACCAGTGAGCTTTGAACTGGGTACGTTACCCGATTAAATAATTTTTTATTTTTTTATTTTTTTTTTGGATAGAGTTTTGTGTCAGCAGAAATTTGACACACATTAATTTTGTATTAAGACCTTTCAAATTAAGAAGGCTTTTTGAAACAGATCTTGATAAAATTAATAGATATTTCATTCATTTATTATTGATTTGTAAAATAGACTAAAACTAGTGGATGCTGGAGAGAAATGTATATAAAAATATTAAATTTGTAATTATTTTTGTAGATATATGTATTTCTGGTGTCACTTTTGTACATTTATTTGAGTTTGCCGTAAAGTCTTTCGGTCATGGCTGCCTAGGGGGGTTAGCTGTGACAGAGACAAAGATGAGAAATCAGCCAATAAAGAGTGTTTCCTAGGATTGTTGGTTTGTGATTGGTTAAATATAAATGAAAATACAGTAATGACCAATGACAAATGATATCCTTAAAACCTGAAGGCCAAAAATAAGAACACTATGAGCATGTGCTTGATCTCACAGGAAAGTGTTTTTAACGTATTTCATGAACTGACAAGTTCCTTAAGCTGTAACATCACTGTTTTTATATTTTCTTGGAAGCTAATGAATAAATTAATTTATTTAATTGTAAAAGCACTCCCCTTGTGCCCCTCTGAGTGAACATTTCATGGATATTAAAGAATGCTTATTTTTTAACCGTCAAAAGGTTTGAAGAAAAAAAAATATATATATATAAATTCATAACTTGTTTATCCAAAGTAAAGCCATTACCTAACCTACCTTTTAGCATCTCTGGAGCCATCCAGAACGGGTTACCAACGACGGTGTAGCGCTTCTTACGACCAGACCGTCTCGTGGCGGAGCTCCGGTCAAATGATGGGACGCGCGGATCCGTCTTGTCCTGTACCATGATGCGTGCTAATCCAAAATCAGCTACGACTACCAGTCCGTTCTGCTCAAAGGAGAAAATGTGATGAAACTTGTTATGAGATTAGAGTCTCAAATAATCCGTAACAAACATTCATGAAAATAGCATGCTTTTTCAGCAGTAAAGCAAAATCGATTTTTTTATATTAATTTTTTTATTTTTTGGGGGGAGGGGGGTGTCTTTTAATATCACCGATTTGAAATGAGCAATGAATAACCAATACGCCATCTTGAAAATATACTGCAATGCATCTTGGAAAACCGGGTACAGTTAATAAATAATTCAAGATGCCAGTATGGATGCCATGCTGTAGTGTTACAATAATAATAATAATAATAATAATAATAATAATAGGCATTTGTAACGCGCCAAATCAATCTAAAAAGATGATCAAGGTGCAAAGAGGCAGAGACAATATTAAAAAAAAATGAAAGTATAGGCCTACATAAATAACCAATGAATAGAAAGCAAAATAACAGTTAGAGAAAACAAACAATAATTAACAATGGAAAGCAACAAACTATGAATTTAAGAAATACATCTTGAAAAGGTGAGTTATGAGAGTTACTTTGAAATGATGTACATCAGAAATATTGCGAATATCTTGAGGAAGTTTGTTCCAGAGAGATGATCCAGTATGTGCGAATGAACGATCCCCCCATAAAGTGCGAGTTTTAGGAACAACAAGTGAAAATGAATTGGAGGACCGAAGATTCCTAGAGGGATGATAATGAATGAACTGATTGGTATTGGTACATGTAACATATGTCAGGTTTTATGGTTGTGTACCGCATTGCTTCAAAATCAGTGTGCAGTGATGGTTGCCGGTGTTGCTTGGACACGGATTTTATTCAAAATCCTTTGCGCGCTGATTTGGACATGCACATGGGCTATGCACATGGGTTAGTGTTTTGTCAAACTGATTCGCATCCGTACATCTGCAAAATTGTGGAAAGTAGGTAAGAAAAAACCCAGTGTTCTCCACACACGTATTTTGGGAGGGCGGGCCGCCCTCCCAAAGTTTAAGGCCGCCCTGCCAAGAAATTGGCCGCCCTGCTAAAATAATTGGCCGCCCTGCCAAAAAAATGACAAACAGACTATTTTTAGCATGCACTTAATACGATCAAACGAGTAGCCGACGAGCCAAGCCTGACTTCTAAGCGGCAGCATTGGAATTGCAATCGTTCATTTAAAACACGATGCACACACAATCACATGGTTCTGACTGCTGAGTATCCACCGCGCTGCACGTGCATCGGCCCAACAACATTCGGTCGGTAGTCCATGCATAGTGCATACACAACACACACGGTCCAAAGTCCAAGCTAACCAACATTCCGCACGCTGTGATTGGCCGTTGATTACCATATTCATAGGAAAGAGCTTGCTAGGCTCCAACGCAGTACACGTTCACGAGCCGATAAAGAATTGCAACACACTGTGCCGCACGCCTGCAGATTGGTACAATGTACAGCCTTGAAGGATATTCAAACATTGACAACTTTTGCCGATAGAGGGCGTTGCGGGGCAAAGTTCATTGAATTTGTTCTCAATGTGCGTACCGTGCGTTGTTTACCGATCGTTGAATCTCGACGATTTTATTGAAAACTAAGTTCTAAACAACGGAACCTCTAATCACAAATCCATAAAAATGGTTGTTGATGAAAAAGGTATTATTGAGGGCAGAAATTAGGGGATAAGATCGTCCAAAAAATGCTTTTTTTTGTATTTTTTGTATTTTTTTTTTCCTTTTCGAAAATTGCACGTGTGGGCTATCCGATCACCACCAACGCATATAAATCCAGCTTTCTAAAATCCAACACTGAGCGGCATATCCCTCTGATGTTTTTGGCGCGGCGCACAAAGCAAAATGTATAACAAATTGTAGGTTTTGAATTAGTTTTACAACAAGGTTGTTTCGGCAGAATGAAATGGATGTCATCAATCATTCTCTTTATTATAGTGTCGGGGCCCGGGGGTTAATAAGATTATTTAAAAAAAAAGAATTATCTCAGGTGTTTTTTCCTTTCACGTGCGATGACGTCATAAACCAACAGGGCGCCATTTTGATGACGTCATATCGACAGGCGCCATTTTGATTACGTCATGCCGCCCTCCCAAAGATAAAGTCTGTGGAGAACACTGAAACCATCTAAAAACCAGGAAGAATACCATCACTTTCTCATCAGTTCTTAAAATGTCTACCAGTGGTTCATACTAACAAATTGTAGGCATATTACCTTTCTGACGAGGCAGTTCTGTGAGTTGAGATCTCTATGTATGATGCCCATCGAGTGCAGATAAGTCTAGAGATTGAAAAGGGAGGAAAATAAAAATGTCAAATGTTTCCTGATCAGACCTTTTTTATAATCCTACTATCTTTTGTTCATCAGAATAATGACTACAGGACTAAGGTTCCACTAATTTACCCTTCCTACCTTGGTTCGGTTCAGATGATTTGAATGTGAGCTAAAACAAGATAAACAAAGATAATGAGAAAAAAGGGAGACCGCCAAGATTAGGGCTTGATAGCTAAGCTGGTAGAGCGATGGCGTGTAAATCCGGAGGTCGTTGGTTCAAATCCCGCTCTAGTAAATTTGTCTTTGTTCAACCCCAAAAACAAAAACAAGATGGTAAGGTTATGAGAAAGGGTCTTCATTTGTTTGGTTATGACTTTGAACATTCATGGCAATAAACACTTACAAGGTAAGAAGTACAGCAGCTTTTGATAGTATAAAGCCCTTTTTGAGAATTATTTAAATTTGAAGTAATGTGGTTATGGACAAAGATATCAGGTTTTAAATTATGCACAAAAATTTGAATCTGAGAAACGTTTCTGTCAGATAAACGATTCTCAGATTGTGTATTCCTACAGGAAATATTCTTCCTGTGTGGACATATTTGCTCCGGTTTTTCGGCGATATCTCTAAAACGCGTCCACCTTTTGAAGTGAAATTTTCACAGGTAAGTTTTATTGTATATATATCTAAATTATAAATTATATATGATTAAAACAATCGAACGGTTCAAAAAACCAAAGGTATACTTTGCCTTTAAAGGTATTATACAGGATTGGCAGAGCTGACAAAATAATCACAGACAGTGTTCATGTTTTGTGTAATCAACCACATACATGAAATAACAAACCTGTGAAAATTTGAGCTCAATTGGTCATCGAGGTCACGAGAAAATAGTGAAAAGAGACCTTATGTGTTTTCTGTTTTTCAAACATCGAGTTTATTATCGCGCGCGATAAAAACTATTGTTTTACTCATTTCTCAGAAACGATAGCATTTTAGGCAGAAATATTTTAAAGAACCCTTTCTACCATTACTTACTTTAAATCGTGTAAGTTACGTGTGAATCTGTGAACATTTGTGTTTTTCGATCTTACCAATAGTGTACAGGGCCTTTAAGTGGTAAACCACAAGGGAAACTGACTGGGTAAATTTCATGAATATATTCTGATTATTTCCCCACCCCAATCCATTAGAGCCGGTGTTTAAGCACATGATTTGGGGGTGATTTGAGTCCACTGAAAACCAACAAGAATACAGACAACAAATCTGGCAAAATGTTCCAGTTGACTTACCATTCCTAATGATATATCCCTTGTTATGTTTATTCTATGGAGCCATGGATAGTCACAATCCTGAAAATTAGAAGATAGACAAATGAAAAATAATAAAAACACAAACAAGGGGATATTTAAATACAACTCTTATTTCACAGAACACATGAAGAACAAAAACATACAAATTATATGCTAATAATTACCCAACAAATTCGGATAAAGGCAAAAATTCTTTTTGAGAAAGGCAATATTTCTTTTTGAGAGATGTTTGGGTGAGTTTGTCTGTTTAAACCCAAATCAAACAGAGCTCTCCTATAGTGTCCATTATAACCCAAAAAGGTTAATGGATGCAAAATAAACAAACTGAGGAATTTTTCTTGCAATTTACTTTCTAATTCAATTTCTTTTAATTAAAATTGATATTTCCAAGCCATAATAAACAATTTAAAAAACACCAAAAATAAAAGGAAATATTTAGTAAACTTACCATATTTACAATGACATCTCGTAACGTTCCCCCATCTATATACTCTGTTGATGAAAGAGAAGTGGTCATTAACGTATTTCTTACGATTAATAAGACAAAAACAAGCTTAAAAGTTTTTTGGCTGAATTTCACGAGCTGTAAAGCACGAAATAGTGCTCAGCGTTTTATCTGAAAAGCAACATAGTAAATGGGGTTCAATTGCAACAGTTATACAAATAGAGACTGATTGACCGGTAGCCAGGCATGTGGTTGCAGGTATACAGACCAGACTGCCAAACAAGTAGCTAAGCATAAATAGAATTATGCTTAACAGAATAACATTTCCAGCAGACATGAAACCAACAATGCCTCATAAGTGAACTTAATCACTGCAGCTCGCAAGCCTGAGGAAACCTGTAAACAAAGGTGATTGCTATGTGAACACTGGGGTTAACCCTAACTCTTCAACGATAAGTGTTCTGGGTTCTTTTACATGCACTACCAGTACACGGAATCTATACGACTTAATGTCCCGTCCGAAGGACAAAGCAATGCTGGTAAAGTATCTTGCTCAAGGAAACAAGTGTCACGACCGGGACTCGAACCCACACTCTGCTGATCAAAAACACCAGAGCTTGAGTCGGGTGCTCTTGCCGCCCAACTGCTTATTTTGTGCTAAGCAGAATATTTTCTGCTCATAGCAGGGCCAAATTTCATGGCTCTGCTTACCGTAAGCAAAGAATCGGCGCTTAAGGAAACAGGGAATTCCGCGCTTACGTCAAGCGTTATTTCACAAGTAAGCAGAGAATTTTTGCTTGTGCGCTTGCGTAGTCCACGTTACTAGGCATTCTTCGCTTACAAAGCTAGTGCGGAAATTCGGCGCTTGCTCGGTAAGCTCAGAATGGTGATTGCAAGCGCAGAATTCGGCGGTAAGCAGAGCCATGAAATTGGGCCCAGCTCTGTTAAGATACAAGGGGTCTCTATACACACCATATAAATATAAATTTGTGGATTACGATACTAACCTGTAACTAGACTTAATTTCTTGTCCTTGTAGAGAACACCTATGAATTTCAACACATGGACATGGTCCAGGCTACGAAGTACTTTAACCTACCAAGAAAACAATCAACATCAAATACCATCAATTTGGGCTTTTTCAAGTTTTTCATTTTCAAATAACCAACTAGGGTTAGGTAGTGCAACATTAAAGTAAACATAGAAAGAGTATGGGAGCCGGAATGTATGGGAGTATGGTTTTATATTAAAATTTCTGCTTCTACTAATTTTTTCGCTGTCTCTGTTTAGGAAGATTTATGATGAGAACAGAAGTGCTGTACATGATTTAAAATGCTCCTACTGTTGGTGGAATTTTCCCAGTGAGTTGGCAAATCATTATCGAAACATTCAACTGCACAGGTTATGTACACGGTACAGTGGCACAATTGTGCACTGAACTAATGATTGTTTATCTATCATTCAAAAATACCTTGGACTTTCATCCATTCTGATTGGTCGAGAGGAGATCTTGTGGCCATGTTTATACGTGCAATATAATTAGGGTGAAAAGTGTTTAAACATAGCCTGAGTAAATTTAGTCAACTGTGGGCGCTATTACATGATTGCGTTGAGAGTGCAAAATTCACTGCCCAAATTAATTTGGTAGGTCGCATATATGGCTTGCGCAAGTTTCAACCTTGCGTGCGCTAGTTTGAAACTTGAGCGCGCAAGTTCTAAACTTGCATGAGGAGCTGCCTTGCGCTCAACAAGGATAGAAATTCGGCACAGAGTCGAGGCAAGCTGAAACTGTGAGATTTGTTCTAAACTTTGAATGCTTTTAACGGAAAGGTATTAATGAATGGGAATAGAAGAGTGGTGACTCAGTCTTAAACAGCTGTTCGAAACGTTGCAGGGTTGTGGCCGAGCGATAAAGGGTTGTAGCCGTGGCATGGCCGTGACTCTGCCAGTTTAAAAGGCTGTTTTAAGACCTTGCAGGGTCGTGGCCGTGTGATTAAGGGCCAAGCCGTCACTCTGCCAGTTTTAAAAGGATGTTTTAGACCTCGTCACCTACTCTTTTATTCCCTCGTTCAAAACCACAGTGGATGACATTAATTGGTCAGACAGTAGGAGGGTTGACTGTGAGCTATGCATTCACCACATGATATCACCTTGAAGGCTGGCATAGTTCCGAACCACAGTGGATGATATTGAATGGTTGGAGAGAAGGGATTTCTTTTTAAAGAAAGCACTGATACAAAACAGATACTTCCAACTACCGTAGATTATTCTCTGTCTTTAAACCCAAGCCTACCTCTTTGAGGAAATTTCTTTGTGCGTCATCTTCGAATCTGATCAATTCCTTGACGACCATAACTTCACCAGTTCCTCGATGCGTAACCTAGGAAACGGATAACAATGCAAACAGCATAACTTCAACATTCCAAAATCATAACAGAAATGACAGTCATTAATCTGATCATAAACAAAATCTCATCTGCTTGGATGTGAAGAGAAAAAACAACAAATCTTGAAAAGGGCTTACGAATCAGGGTCTCAATTGTTCTAGAGGATAAAGGCCTCTGAACCTCTTTTTGAAAAAATTAACATCAACACAAATAAAAGCAAGAATCCTTGGTCCTTTCTTTCCTCACTTGATGGCATCCTCGCTGCTTTCAAGCTTATTTCAAAAAGAAGAAGATTGAGAACTGGCCCAGTGAGCAGAACCATGAAATTAGACCAAGGTCTCTCATCACCAGGTAGGTTCAGCGGTCTAGTGGTTATGAAACCTACTCAGGAAAGAAGAATCCCGTCGGAGTAGACTGGGTTTTGTTTTCTTCAGATTTTGGAAAGCACTGCGTATACTAGGCATGAAACTTGGCTCGTGGAAAAAGTAGAAAAATATTATTGAGTCTGGTCTGCCCTTTAATAGCCCTCATAGGACATCGTCAGTCTCCATTGCACTGCCACTAAGTGCAACAGAGACTGACGTCCTAACCAGAGCTAGGGGCTGACCTATACTTGTACATGGTTTAGGTTTAGATAGGATTTTCAGGATATTTAACAACAATTTTGCTGAATTTAACAAAATTGGAAATCAGATTAATGTACGAAGAATATCTTTCCTGGTACATAGTAACTGGTTTATTGGTGGAACCAAGAGGGAGATTTTACAAAATGTATATATATATATATATATATATATATATATATACACAAATTGAAATCCTGAAAATCACAAGCCTTCATCCGAGTTTGTTTATCGGAGAATTTTTGTCAAAACAGTTTTGGGTTATCCAGTTCTTCTTTCCGCTGGAAAATGAGGTCATCGGGCACACCTACGTACATAGCGTTTCCGCAGCGGACTACTTAAGGGACTGATTGATACCTTGATGGCTTTGCCGAAGAAACCCTGGCCCAGGACCTCTCCCTTGATGAGGTCCGAGGGCCTGAAGATACGATGACTCTTAGTGGACTGCTTCAGGGAAGAGGCTCTGTTGATCGGAGACGTCAGTGTCTGCGCAAGATTTCCGTTGTCCGAGGGTTTTTTCCTGGAAGGAAAAGAAAAAAGAACGAAAAATAAGGCAGGGATACCATGATGATACTTCAAAAAAAGTTTACATATCAGCACAGTCCTCTTTGGATGTCTATATACACCATAAAAACTTACAAGTAGATTTTCCTCTCTTTTTTTTTCCTAGGAAGGTTTATTGACCTGAATAAAAAAAAGGTCTCACCCCAAGTCGGTTTTCCCAAAAAGGTTACGATACCTCGCACAGCAACTTTGCTGCCTTGTCAGATTGATCAAACTCATTAATCGAGGGAGAAGACCCTGTTTCCTCATGGTTGTTGATTTGGGGAAACAGCTTTATGACTCTTGCAGAGACAGTCGTCACACTTGACAGGTTCCCGACAGATTTATTCCCAGGTAAACCTCACTTCTCTTGGGACAGGAGAAATACCCCCCCCCCAAAAAAAACAAAACGACACCAGATTAGTCATAATCCCAGAGTCCAATTCCATAGAGCTCCTTACTAGAAAAATACTGCTAAGCAAGCATGAGCAGGGAACCAGTGGTTATGTCTGTTACATTGGATCAGATTCGGTCGGTGACATATTTCCTTTTTTTACAGGGAGACCGCCAACATAGGGCTAGATAGCTCAGTTGGTAGAGCACCGACATGTTGAACCGGAGGTCGCTGGTTCAAATCCCGCTCTAATCAACTTTTCTCTGTCCCACCCCAAAGCATTTCATTTCAGTTTATAATTTTTATTTACGTGCTAAGCCAAAACCGTTGGTCTGAGTTCCCATGAGTTATCCTCTGGTGGTTCAACCTATTGTCTCTGGACACAAATTTCAAAAGAACTGACACATTCACTGCTTCAAGAATAATGATTCACAAAAAGATCATTAGTGCAAACAAATCCACCCAAAGGACAGCATGACTAGTTTGTCTAAAATCTGTTCAGGTAAACTTGGTTTCATTTGTGTCAACTTGTGCTAGTAAGGTCTTTTCAATGTTAATTCTTTTACATAAAACAAACATATAATGGAAGGGGGGGGGGCCTCCACTCCACAAGCTTGCCATTAAGAGACATCACATAATCCTTATTGTTTCTATAGCCAGCGTTTTCCCTTAACAGTGGTCCGCTGATCAAATGCCAGTTTAAACACCTGAGGACCAGTCAAAATTCACTCCAAATTTGTCCCCTGGCTAGTTCAGTGTTGAAAAGTATTCTTATTTCTTGAATTATGGACTAGTGAGAAAGCTGATGGACTAGTGAAGGGACAAGCTGACTGGTCCTTCTGGCGAGTAACTGATCAAAAGTAAAGGGCAAACCCTGGATACCAGTACCATCATTTAATAGATGTTAAATTACTGTGGATTTTTGTATAGGCCGCAGGAAAGCACTGAGTGTACAGAGCTTAATACACACCGGTGTAAGGAGAGAAAGAAAAAAAAAATATGAAAAATACAAAACGAATAATAGTAATATAATAATTATAATAATAATAACTAGTTCTTATATAGCGCATTTCACAATAACGGTCTCAATGCGCTTTACATTAGTGCCCTGGTCATTGGGCCAATAACATTCCTTTAATCTTTCTCAGCTCCCTGGGGAGTATACAGCCCGGGCTGCCGTGATGGCGCTCCGAAGGCTTTTCAAACACAATATCAACCTCTACCCTTGCAGGTACCCATTTATACCCCTGGGTGAAGAGAAGCAATTATAGCAAAGTGTCTTGCTCAAGGACACAAGCGTCATGACCGGGACTCGAACCCACACCCCGCAGACTAAACCACCAGAACTTGAATCCGATGCTCTTAACCACTCGGCCATGACACCCTAGTACCACCGTCATATCAAACTGTTCGAGTGGAAATAAGGAAATAACCAGATCTAAACAGTACATTTTTGAAGGAAGTCACTGATGTTTTCAAACGAAACCAAACCTGTCAAACACACAACTTGACCAGCATCACCACAAAATAGATTAAGATTTGTCAGAATTCAACACAAACTGGATCTGCTATCATTATAAAACTGCACTCTAACTCCTTTGAAACCCTTACTCCCTAAGTCCACTTGCCAAAAGGTGACCTCAACCCTCCAATATCCTCCTCTCCTACGTCACCCCACACCAACTTGTCTGGCTTTAGACTAGTCTTGATTGGCGACGCTGTTTTTTGTTTTAGCCACCGGTAGAGGGCGCTACATTGACTGTTTGGGAGGCTGACTCAGAAAAGGACTGGGCAAGTCTATAAATCTGGATCGAAACAGATGTTTTGATCCAGATGTTCGTGTGATACAGATATCTCTTCTCCAGTAATTTGTTCTGCAGACAGTAATTCGTGTTGCGATATCGCACTACGTTAAACAAAATGAACGTCTCCAATCAAGACTAGCTTTAGACAAGATTGCAGAGACCCATGGGTAAGAAATTGTTATTTTGGCCTACAGCCCTCAGTCCTTATAAATCCATCATTTTTTAAGAGGATAAGGTAAGGCTTATACAAGTTGGCATCAAAAGTTTTGCAATTTTTTCGCAAGGCATGCATTTAAGCTGATGGGGGTCACAACATGGGATGACTGATGACATATGCACTGACATTAAGTACTTGGCTATTAAGCAATGGGAGATTTGACATTTAACAACTGTGTGCATGGGGGAGCATTGAATTAAAGATAAAGTACAAGATTGATGACTATTATGAAACAAATAAGTAGTTTCATTTTGAAAGCTCACTGATTATAAAGTTCATACAAGCACCAATCCTCAGGAGAAATGTCTGCGTTTGAAATACTACCACAGTCATGAAAATAGCATTTACAGACCCCAAATCACGGCTTATTCCGGTTGCAGTAATTGAAACAAACATATGTACGTGGACAAAATCCCTAGAAAAAAACCCAACCCAAAACTGTCTGTCCTTACTTTCACTAAAAAGTGGGGAAGAGTTTTTATATCATGCCCGATATGTGGCAGAAAGGTGTGTCCCCCCCGAAAAAAATAAGTTCCCATAATTTAACACACTCTTTTCCTCTTGTACAGAAGTACTCCCCCCTAACATCCTCTAAGGAATTCACAGGACACAATGAAGACACAATAGGGGGAAAGGTACACCATGCCAAATGAGACTTTCACAGATATCACGATATGTTTGTTAAAAACCAAAGATAACGGGAACAAATTTACACTTCCATAAAAAAAATCAACGACATCCCTTTAAACAAAGCCTTCATAAACACACCTGTCATCAACTAATAGTATTTCAACACAGTTCAAGGGGAACGCTAAGCTCTGTTTACATCATTGCCTTCATTCTTCACAGGACGCAAAGGTAAACTCGGGTTACGCCATGATTTGAAAATGGTTCGATACAAATACCGGAAAGTTCACTGGAACTTGGTACTGTAGAGACACTAAACGAGGCTGGCCACACACAAGTTTACAATACCCGATCGACTAGCCCTAAAAATGACAATATTTCTCTAATTAAACACAGTTAAATACAAAGCAATACTCACAGAGAGCTCAGGATATTATCCCTCCCAGATAAATAGTATTTGGAGCATGGACAGGGCCATGCTCCCTACAAAATAGAAAGAAATACCTACAGAAAATAAATATGCTCTCTCTTGCTCAGTACAATTAACAACAATTAACACTAACAGTAAAAATTGATAAGGCATATTCCATGAAGATCATAGTGCACATAATAGAAATTAAGATGGACAAAAGTGAGTATTAAGAGCTTTATGAAACAGAGATTAACTAACAGATTCCCCAATGACAGGAGGAAGACTGTTCCAAATCATTGGTCCAGCTACATGTATAGTCTGAATGCTTTTTAATCCAGAACTTTGGATGCTAGTCGAACATTCAAGTGAGTAATGTCAATTGTGGACCGAAGAAAAACATGGAGGAGTGTTATATGACAGTAAATTGGAAAGATATCATCTACATGTAGGACTAGTTTTGTTAAAGCATTTATAAACAAAAGGAGCAAACTTTGTAATGAATCTGTTCTCTAATCGGTAGCCAATGAAGTTCTAGGAGTCGTTTTGTTCAAGTGTTTATAAACAAAAAGAGCAAATTATATGATGAACTTTAATCAGTAGTTCCCCGAGTGATGGGGTACATTATGTTCCCTCAAGGGTATGGAACATATACAAATTGCTGACATTTTCAACATACAGAAAAAAATACAAGAAATTAACATACATTAAAATGTTATGAAAAGTAGTACAAAGTAAACCAGGATTTGGTAAAGGATACAAACAAGGAAACAGAATATTTATAGATCAAAGCAAGAAGACAACATTGTAAGCTGCAGATCACTGCTTGTTCAATGTGCAGACTGCTGTTTGTCTGGCGTACTGGTGTTTGTTTAACTTCAGTTGTGATTGTTTCTGTTTTGTTTACTTTTATATCCAGGTTGAACCATGGTTGTACTAAACCACCTCATGGTGACTGTGCCTTCACTTTAGTTAGTCCTTGCAAACCCGGATTTATTAATTTTGTTTCGGTTTTGAAAACCACATGTACCTGGTATGCCATTTTTACGATACATTTACATTTTGTATGTCAACATTCTTAGGTTGTTTATTTAATGTGTAAATTGCCATATAAATTATTAAATAATTATTTATTTGTCTTGTCATTATATAATCTTATTACATAATGACAAGACAAACCATTCCGAGATGGCCATAAGTGAACTTCAACTAAGAATTGAAAGCTGATTAATCCATCTCAAAGTGATGGGACATCCAGAAAACAATCTGAACCAGCAAACTCTTTGCTCCAGTAAAAAAAGACCAAGTACATCCATTTGCATTGATCTTTATCAGGGTGGTGCTCATTTAAAAAAAGTTTTTCCCTATAATGAAACCAAACCGAGGCTACAGGGGAAAATGGTCGGGTACCTTTTTCATTCTTGGTATTGAATGCAGGACACATGACCAAGATGGCTGACTATTGAACTGAGCTCAGCGGCTACAAGTAAGAGTTGGTAATTTATACCATAGAGCAAGGCACTAATACGTAAATTCATGTACATTTGTGAAGCGTCATGGCCGTCTGAGCAGTCCAGTGCACCTGACTTAAGTTCAGGTGTTGTCAGAGCGTGGAATGTATCTGACCTAATTGATTATCAGTATCAAGAGAGTACCAACTGTACACCATTGACTTGACACACAAACATTTAATACTTCTAGGGAAACCAGTGATTTAAAAAAAAATGACCGACACCGTGACATTTGGATTGAACTTTATGGAATGGCTCACTTTCAATAATCCATGTCAACTGAAATAATCCAGGGCCCAAAATCAAGGTGCTGCTATCACGAAACACTGTGCTTATATGGCCAATAGAATCATATGCAGTAAGCGCAGAATTCCGTGGTTAGCACCAAGCAGTGCCATGAAATCGGACCCAGGTGTAATAATGCAATGATACCACACATACTTGGGCCCGGTTGCAGACAAAAATAATGGCCCGGTTGCAGTGAAAATAAGCAAGGAACCAGTTACAAACACTATACATGACAAAGGATTTGAGCTGGTAGACATTTTTCTTTGCTAAGCAAGGTTTACTCACGCTTAGCAAATTTCTGTGCTTGGGCAGATGAATTCGACCCCTGACCTCAACTGCATATTTGCAGCAAATCTGTTATAGACTGTGCAAGTCTTGTGCATATTTGATCCATTTTGGCGGAGCCCTTGGCCCACTCATACAGCTGCTTTATACAGAAAAAAGTGCTTAAAAATTACTAAAAGATAGAGATTATGTGACAAAAATGGCCGTAAGGAATACAAGAGTGAAAACAATCTACTTGTAGAGAACCTACGCTGCTGGATCCACAAGCAAAGCGAGTGATTGTTATTGCTCAAGATGAAACTACCTAATATTAGCACAAGATAAACACTACATGTTTTGATATACACACTTCAGAATCAGGACAATTTATCAGAGCGATACTGTAACAGGATAACGATGGATTACTGACGAGGTATTTTTAGCATCACCACAACATGACTTCCCTAACACGCAACAAAAAGCTTGTCAATTCCATTCTCGGAACACGGACCGACTTCTTGCAATCTGCTAAATAATGAGTTATGAGTTAAAGGCAGAGTGCGTTCATCTGTCTCGTGGTGCATTCCGATCCTCTAGTTTCCAAGAAAACTACACATCAAAACAACACAAGTTTCACTAAAAATAGCTCGCCACTATTTTCAGGGAGAAAACAATATACACTAGTTTTAGGTCGACTTAAAAGCAAAATGTCACCTTCAGATTCAATTTTGCGTAGTGGGTGTAATAACCCAATCACAGACAGAAGTCGTACAACTCTAAACTGCCTTAGAGCCAGGGATCAAGCCAGATTTATGATAAACTGGGAAGCGGCAGTAATTGAAATTATAGTTACACTATGCACTGGCGGGGGCGGGGGGGAGGAAAGGGGGGGTCTAATTCTCTTTATTTTGACAAAACTACATGTAGGCCTGTTCATAATTTTGTATTTTGGATTTGTAATAATTTTAATGCCAATATAAAACATCTTTTATAAAGCTTAATGAATGTTACTATTCCTATAATTTTGCCGCTAGTGTCTGTTTTGAATAGTTGAAAAAAATGAGCCACTGAATATTAGTAATAGCAGCTCCCAAACACACAAAAATCAGAAGAAGCTCTTGTTGAAACATTTCCAAGGGAAGAATGGTGCTTGAGCCAATGGTCCTTGCTTGGTGCTTTGAAACCCAACCTTCAGTGCACATCGAGTGAGCTTCAGAATAGTTCAAGAGTATTCAATTATTTGTGAATCAGGGCGGTCGTTTTAAAACACTCTTGGCAATTTTAAAGCCTTGTGCTGAAACCAAAGGGCTTCAAAGCTGAAGAGTGAGAATAGTATAAGATGAGAAAGATCAATATTTGGACAAGGACAGTCATGCAGGGCTTGGAAACCACCCCACTGGATCACAGGTCAGAGCAGGGCTGGAATTTAGGGGGAAAATCCACATGACCGCAGGGCTTAAGTTGTAGCTCAAAATATTCAAATAATAATAATAATAACTAGTTCTTATATAGCGCATTTTACAATAACGTATCAATGCGCTTTACATTAGTGCCCTGGTCATTGGGCCAATAACATTCCTTTAATCTTTCTCAGCTCCCTAGGGAGTATACATGTACAGCCCCCAGCTGCCATGGCGCTCAGAAGGCTTTTTCAAACACAATATCAACAACCTCTACCCTTGCAGGTACCCATTTATACCCCTGGGTCAAGAGAAGCAATTGTAGAGAAGTGTCTTGCTCAAGGACTCAAGCATTTACTGGACCGGAAATTTGTGTACAAGACCAGATTCATTATGAGAAAAAAACTTGCTGAAAAAAGTTTAAACATGGTTTAATTGTTTTTATTTGACCAAGCACAAAGACATGTATGACAAAATATATCTCTTTTGTCTTTTGTTTACTCCATTACTCAACAGAATTGAAAGTATTTACCAGACTCAAATCAACATTTGAACACAATTTGTTTTTGTTTAAGATATTACACAGTGAGGAATTGTTATTCAATTGAAAAACACAAGACTGCCGGACTTGTAAGGTTTTGTGTTTACTGGCCCAACACTAAAACCACTGGCCTCCGGCCAGCAGTTCCAGTGTAAAATCGAGCCCTGCCTAGTCCATTATCACTGGGCCGGTGGACTCACAACCGAACTATTACTGTCCATCAAGTAGTTTTTCCCAAACACATCCTTTTAAACATTTGCTAAATGTATATTATATATGCGCTTTTCAAGTCAACAAGTTTATTCATTCTTTGCAATTTTTTACACAATGCAAAGATTCAATTCAGATGAGATGTTTTCACTTGGAAAACAAAAAACTGAAATGTAGAAATGGGTTCCAGCTGCATGATCCATGTAAACATTAAAACGTGTAATGAACGACTAAATCGGTTTGTCTTCTCCAGTATTTACGATGACACAATGAAATCCATTGAACATTTCAAATGAGTTGTTTCTATTGCAAGTATGTCATGATTTCAGACACTACAAATATAAATGCATTCAAAATTGGAAATGTTTGTCTGTACAATGACAGGAGCCGAAGCTTTCACAAGTTTTGTTTTGCATTTGGTTTTTTTCAAATTCAAACAAAAACTATTAAAAACTATTAAGTCCTTTAAAACAAAGCGCAGTACATTCCACAGAAATGGCATTTATATAAACTGTGTAAATGTTTGTCAGATGGCGGCAGGGGAGGGGGGGGGGGATAAAAAGTGATGCAGCAGCAGATATAATGGGCTTTGTGTGGTAAACATTCCCAACATTAACACAGTCTATGGAGACTGACATCATAAGCTGTAATTACGCCAGCTGTTATCATCCGCTGACAGACAGAACAAATCTCATTTACAGTGCTGTACCATAAGACAGGAATGTGACTTTAACTTTGTGGTTTTCATCCCTAAATGATGATATTTACTTGAATCTGGATGAATGGGAAGATTTCAATCAAAGTGTTACGAGTAATCTCGGTTCCAATACAAATAGATCTCTTAAAGAATCTCTTCAAGGGGTCGAATTTCTCTAAAAGCTGTTTTTTTTCTGAAGCAAAACAAATGTTAGAAGGGAAAAATATGAGGGTTCTTGAGAGAATATATTTCATGTCAAAATATTTGTATTATCCTTTACCATATTTGAACCCCCCCTCCAATTTTCTTAACATTTCAAGGATATGAGATCAACATGCGCATATGTATAAATAGATGTCACACAAGGCAAGACCTAGGTACTGAAAAAAAGAAGACAAAACATCACCCCACCTCCCCCCCCCCTCCCACATCAAATATGGAAAATACTATACAATCGTATCAATTGGGTTTTTTAAGTTTCAAGGAAGTTTGTTAATACACCTGGAAAGCCACAATGTAAAAAGAGAAACACCACCCCCAAACAATTTGGCACAAGGCAAGGCCTAGGTTTTAGATCTGGGTATAGCATGGAGTTTGAAGGGAGAGCCTATGTTAACCTAGGCCACTGAACACAATGTGCACTTGAATGTGGTGGAATAGCTTCCCAAGTAATGACACACTGATGACATAATCTGTCATTACAGTTGTAGACTGAGTCCTGTTTCTATAATGTATTGGCAAGTGAGTGCAGAGTGCCCAAAGCCCTCAGTGCTTGCTGCAGCTTGAAGACATCAGTTTCGCTAAAATGATTCCGGCATTTTTTAAAGATCATCAGTCCTTCATTTTAAGAAATACTTGGAGAGCTAGAAACTGCTTCCCTTAAACTGTTGAGGAGAGGTCTTAGAAAATATTACTAGAGCGTGATTTGAACAAATGACCTCCGGCTTAACGTGGCGGCACTCTACCAACTGAGCTATCCAGTTATATTTGTCTGAAATATATTTGTCTGAAATGGCGCCATTAAAGAACTAACTAAACTCGACTCCACTTTCATAATCAGACCCCTCGCATTATATATGACATCACAAGATCAAACAGCCCCCTCACTGAGGTGAAAGAAAGACCTCTCATTGGCTGAAAGTTGTTGCTTGGTGCATGTTTGACCTAACCAATGGCGGCCAACGCGAGGGGGTCTTTTGTCCATCTATCCACAGAAACACAAACACAACAAGCTACAGAAGCTGTTTTCCTGAAAACGTGAGCACGAAAAAACTCGAAAAAATTTGTAACAGTGAATGTGATGATTCGAGCCTTAAAAAACTAAACAGTTCAATTAAATGCACACTAAAAAGATGAATACACCATCCTTTAAATGCACGTGAACTTTTCTTTGACTTCTTGTCGGGGAAAAAATACAACTTGGGTCATAAATGACGACCTACATTGCCATGGAAACCAAGGGGAAAAAATCACCAGAGAATCTGATAGTTTCTTCAATGCGTCATCAGGGATACTGAGCAGGGACGGAGCTGCCATAAAGTGGCTTCAGGGGGGTGGGGCATTTATGTGAACTGGACAGGTTTGGATCACACTCTCCTCTGGGGATGACATTTCCGCAGGCGATAAGTCTTCCAAAAAATGAGAAGGAAATCAATTTTTTTTCCAAATTTGACTTTCTGAAACCAGACTAGTAGGAATAGCATAGCAAGTACCTACGCATGAACATTATCTTCTTATTTATTAAGTCAAGATGCTGTAACCACTTGTGGCTTGTGTCGTAATGCCCATAGCATCCGCAAGCGGCTTGCATCAAAATGCCTCTAGCAGCCCGAGGTGGCTTGTGTCAGAATGCCACTAAACAGCTGCAAGATTTGACCTACATTCCCCAACGGAAGACAAGTCCTGAATTGACAATTTCCAATGGTTCCCACGTTAACAGAGAACAGAATCTAAAATTCTCAAACACGACCATATATTTCTAGTTCATAATGTTTTTCAAAAAGTTTTTCCTGAAAAGTAATTAAAAAACAAAACCATATCAAATGAGTATTTTGAGAATTGTGCTATCACAAATTCGTTGCATGTGTTTTTAAGTATTTCTAAATAACTGTTTGATATCTCTATGTGTTTTTGTAATTTATTGTTGGTGCTCTGTGGCTGTTTTTTGTAAACTGTACATTTTGGCTTTTAGATGCTGTATTGCAGTATTTTAATAAACCATAATAATAATGCATTAGGCATTAGGCATGTGGTGACAATTACATAGAAATGAATGTTCTCAAAAGGATTGAAGTTGTAGATTTTCAAACACAAGTATGAAGTGTCATTTGCTTAAAGGATGATTTGATTTAATTTATTTCACTTAATTTCAACAATTTGCTCTATTATTATAATCTCATCTAACGGTGGATCATCATGAACAAAACTTTACTGATATGCACTAGGCCTACGTCCTTGTCTTCATATCCTAGTCCTAATTGTGTGTGTATTAATGATATTAATTTAGTGTGAAGTAGACAGTTTCAAATTCTGTATACAGTTTCACCTCTAAGCTACACACGTCATGGGGTTTCATCTACAGAGAGATTATGAGAGCTGACTGTAGAAATTGAGCAACAAGAAGTTGACCATCCCCCCAGCATGTGATCAGGTCTCAACCAATCACTAATCAGAAAGCGTAGTCTCTTTTTGATTGTAATTCAGAATTGTTCTAAAGGTTTTTTCTAAGCACACAAGATCATCCGCAAAAGGATTTCAAAAGTGGCATGAGTTTCAATTGGTTTGTCCCTCAGCTGGCTGTTGAGAATAATTCATTTACATGCAAAGTAAAACAGATAGAAACATATACTCACAGCAGACGATACCAGCACTTAAATATCACTGCCATTTTCCCGCCAAAAAACAAAAAACACCTGAGCTCAAACTGGAAATCACAATATATATCCATGCACTCCCTCGGAATCAACCAAAAGTGATCTTCGCAAGTCACACCAACAACAAGATAAATGCACCCCTCTCCTTTTGGCTGAGTCGTGGTGACACATCCAGTACGAACTCCAACACAACAAGTGGCAACAAACGCTTTTTCTTACCCAAACATTGTGGCACCCAGAGTCGGACGTACACAGGGTCTAGTTCACAGGAAATGAAATCACTTTATCACTGATCTACTGGGAACCTCAGGCACACCATCCAGGGTTCCCATCTTAGTGCCCTGTCTTTAGCCAGCGTAGAATAGAACTTGGGGGGGGGGGGGGGGGAATGTTTGATGATGAATCTCACAAATTTCAGAGAGGTTATTCTCAGTTATTATTTGATGGATTCTTTATTTAAATGAGACAGACATGTGACTGCAGTTCGTAAAAAAAAAATATAAAAAAATGCCAGGCACTGCAAGACTTTACAGATGAATGTTTTTGAACTTCAAAAAAATTGACCGATTATAACACTGACCTGAATAGAAAAGCTTAAGATTTGGAAACAACATGACCATGGCTTCGTTCTCTTGATGCAAAGTTTATGCCTTTTGAGACAATTAGAGGGTAAAATATATTAATTTTGTGAGTAAAAAATTCCTGGGGAAAAAACAAAAGCAAAAAACAGACCCCAAATCCATGACAAATCACACTATTGGATGCATGGAAGCTCTTTTTCCAAACATCGGCTTGGTCTCCGGGCTCCTTGATGTTGGAAACACCATGCAAAATGTACACTGCTCCAAAATTGATGATGGAGCCCAAGCCAGAGCCAAAACACCCAAGCCAAAGCCAAACCCACAAGCCAGAGCCAGACCCAAGCCGAGATTTGGAAATCGCTCTTAGTGCTTTGAGAAATTAAGCCCTGAACACAGTACAAAGATTCTCTCATGAATGTCTTAACCAAACGGATGTTACAAAGTTTTTCTTGAGAGAAAAAAAATGTGTAATCCTCCGGAAGTATGACAACTCATGACTGATGTGTGAATGAGTTAGAACATTTCTGGATTTCCCCCCTTCATCAGTATGATGGGGGTGGGGAGGGTACATGTAACCCCCTTGGGGTAGGGGCGAGGTTTGCAAGCTACAGTACAGTTCACTGACACTGGTCCGGAATTAATCACGAACTAGCACACCTACTAGTGCCAAGTATTACAAGTGTTCACAATCACATGATGAGTCAATTGTGACTAGACAATGACAACAATGAAAACTTCAACATCAGCAGAAAGTTTTGTTTTTTAATTTTGTGCCAACAAAGTCTCTGATACACTCAGCTTCACAGAGCCAGGGGAAAACCTCTCGACACCCCCGGTGTTTTGCCCAGGTATCCCTTGAAATAAGCAATTAAGAAAGTGGCTCTTGGAAGAGTAGGGGGTTCACCCCGGTGTTTCTGGTTCACATAGCAAGCACCCATGTTTAAAGGTTTCCTCAGGTTTGCGAGATACAGTGATTAAGTTCACTTATGAGGCATCCTTGGTTTCTTTACCAGCAACATATCATAAAAGTTCAACGCTGACTCATGTTCAACTCACAAATTTCCTAGGAACACTGAACATTGGGTTATCTCGCTTAACTCTACTCCTAAGCAGGAGTAGCTAGCTAACCCTTGTATTATCCTGGGAAATAGCCATTGCCAGGTTTTTATTTTTACCAGGGTTAGCAATTAAAGTGTGAAAAGATAAACCAAATTTTCTAGCCATTTCCTGGGAAATTTGTCCAGTGTCAAAGGGGCTTAAAGAACAGCTTTGCTTACAGCTGACTACTACAGTTTTATTAAGCAGTTTGATTGCAATTTGGCTGGAACCTAGACTTGAGTCAAGTCTACTGGAACCTAGGCGTACATGTACTTGTGTTTTTGTTGCTAAAAATGAAAAGCTTGGCAGATCTTGGCACAAATTCCAACAGCTGGTAAGCATACATGTAAAAATCTGCTAAGAACAAATCTTGCTTTAGCCAAAATGTCATTACTTAACACTAGTGGGACTGGTGCCTCGCCATATTTTTTGTGCTGACGTGTCATGAGGAGAAAAATCAAACAAGATCATCGTCTCAGACCCTTCGTTAAAGACAAAAAACTCATGAATTTTTACAAAATGCTCTAATAACAGAAAGTCAAGCTAACATCCTAGATTTGATTCTTCTTGAGATGGCTCAAACACAACAACAAAGTAGACATTCTTGTAACCGGTTTTGACATGTTGGGTTAACTCCTTAATGAAATTGACTTGCAAAGTAAACTGCACTTACACACAGAGAAAGTTTAACTGCAATAAACTAACCGGAAAGACCACAGGGAATGCTAATATCTGTCATATTAGTCAATTAAGGTTGCTCCAGTAAATTAAGCTGGCGGGAAAGTTCTTCTCAGATTGAGGTATTCTTACTGGAGGTTGGTGCGTCTTTAATCGGCATGACGGAGGGAAGGTTTCACATTAACAAATAACGACAGGTGGGAAATTGACTGAAAAGCTTGGATTGATTCTGATGAATTCCAGTCTGGCAGATTGAGAATTTAGTGGCAAGGTAAACAGTGAGGATATAAAGGGTAGATGTATGCTCACCATGGACCTGCATTTTGACATTAATGATAATTGTGTTCAGGCTTATACATTTGGTTTAAACAACACATAGTCACTGTGGTCAAGTGGTTAGACTGCTGGACTTGCAATCACAAGAATGTGGGTTCGAATCCCGCCAAGCTACTTGCTGATTTCACAAAGACTAGAATAAGTATCGTTGTCTAGTAACCAAATCCCAATTTATTGATTCCTGCAATTCAAAACCATTGACCTTGAACCAATGATTGAAACCATTGACCTTGAACCAATGCTCAAAACCATTGACCTCGAAACCATTGACCTTGAAACAATGCTTGAAACTGGTGACCTTGAGCCAATACTTGAAACTGTTGACCTTGAGCCAATGCTTGGGCCATTGACCTTGAACCAATGTTTGGGCCATTGACCTTGAACCAATGCTTGGCATTAATATCCCCTTGTGGGAGCTTTGCTGAGTTCCCTTGTTGGGAAGATCATTTAAACAAACAAAACAAACTCAGTTTGACAAATAAGGGAGTTTATGACCTAGAGGTAGGTTTTGGGGGGAACAGAATCATAGTCCACTGAAAATAGCAGGTGGTATTACAACTTGATGTTTAAACTCATATGCTCTGATTTGTCTTCAGGTGTAAGCCGTACCTCTGAGATTGCATGTTGGCCAAGTAATGCAATCAAGGGTGTGTGTGTGGGGGGGGGGGGGGGGACAAGGGTGTAGGAGGGTTTGAATAATTTTCTTAGTCATCAATTTAAGCCTCAGTTGGAACATATAGCACTACATCAAATACCACAAAGGCATCCAGACTAACAGTCATTTTGCCAACTTCAAAGTGTGCAATGATTATCCATACTGTACTACAATATTAAATTGTAAAGCATCACAGCAGTAAATAAATCGCAAAATAATGGATGACACATGACACATGTATTCCACTACTCAAATGATAAGGATCTGTGTGTGTGGATATATTTCTGAGAATTTTTGTAGGCACAAAGAGATCTATGAAAATGAGCCCTGAAAATGGGGGAAAATCCAGACAAGTCAATGGCATAACACACCGTGCATGTAGATTGCTTTAAGGCATTTATGAAACAATCTCGCGCACTATAACCCTTTCAGCTCCAGGTTTTTTTGCCATAAACAACTGCTCGTGCCCACATTGTTTGACCACTCAAGCATGACTTACACATTCTCACACAACAGGAAGCTTGTGTTCAAAAGTCGATTTTACAAACTCTATTATTACCTTGAAAATGTCATTTTAGAGCATAATTAGTAACACAAATTGTCTTACTTATTGAATTTCCTTTCATATAATTCATTGAGATCGGCCAATAAATGTCTAAGTTCTTGGTCTTTGTTTCCCCAGTGTGTTTTGTAAACCCAAACATTTGATTTGCACACAACTATATGGCGCTCCGTAGGTGTTTTATCACTTCGGACATGTATATCTACATACATACTCACAATTTAGACATGGACGCTCCTCGTTCCGGTCTCGTTATTGGAATCATTTGCTTCTTTTGTTCCTTCTCCTCGTTGCTCTGATGAATCTTTAGTCTCGCTGCAATGTTCAACGTCTTTGGTTTGTTCGTCTCTGTGGAATGATGCTTCACGGATATGGAAGTAGGTCCTTCCCTCACCTCCTGCGTTGTCGTCTTGGTTGTTGTTGTTGTTGTTGTCGTCGTCTTTGATTTGGTTGTTATTGTCGCGGAGGAAGGGGACATTGGGTCGTGCTCGACGGTGAGTTGGAGCTCCGTTTTACTCTGGCTGATTAGTCTATCAAGCTGTCAAAAAAATTGGGGAAAAAACAACAAATGTTTTGACAGGTTCTTATGATGTACAGAATACTCGTCATTCCTTACTTTGCCTTGAAGGTCCTTGAACTTTTTCTCAGTCAGACATTTAAAAAAAAAACTTTTGCACCGATGCATAACTGTCATAAAACGTACTTTTGATGTTAGTGGATTCTGTCATTGCAAGTCTTTCATCACTGGCATGAACTTGACAACGAGAGTTTATGAGTTTACTCGGAGGTCCATTGTAGACACGATTAAGTGACTTTTACAACTGTCAGCTCCCTTAAATAATCAGGTAACCCCTGGACATGGTGTTCTCTTCAAAGCCAACAGCAGCTTTATGGATACTTTGACATTTCACGGACTCGTATGAACACACTTTATCAAAAATGTAAAGTTGGGGATTTGTACAATTGTGGGTCATCATACATGTGAGAAGTCTCCCAATTTTAAAAAAATCTTCTCTGCGACAGTAGAATAAATAGCAAGACAAGTTCTCAAAAGAACAAAATCTACCTAGCAAGTAGATATACACATGGTGTTACCGCAAACCAAATATACACTGACACCTCACCAAGCAATGCCTCAAACCCAACATCATACATGTGGCATTAAATACAGTTACTTGGTTCAAGTTTTACGAAAAGCACTACAGATGTTTTGTAGGGGAAGGTAAAAATGGACAATGTTCATTAACAACACTTAGTAATAATAGTAATAACTAGTTCCCATAAAGCGCATTTCACAATAACGTATCAATGAACTTTACAGTAATGCCCCTGGTCATTGGGCCAATAACATTCCTTTAATCTTTCTCAGCTCCCTGGGGAGTATACAGCCCTGGGCTGATGTGGAGCTCCAAAGGGCTTTTCTAAACACAATATCAACCTCTACCCTCATAGGTACCCATTTATACCCCTGGGTGAAGAGAAGCAATTATAATAAAGCATCTTGCTCAAGGACGCAAGTGTCATGACTGGGATTCAAACCCACACCTGATAACTTAACCACCAGAGCTTGAGTCCGGTGCACTAGACCAAAAATCTGAAAATAATATTTTTAAAAACAGGCAATGCAACTTTACCTGGCTGGGTACGAAAGTCTGTGACTGGGTTTATCATTCCTGTATCAGGATACGGGAGCTAACCTTAAAGAGCCTGCTGGTGGTATGTGTAGCTGGAGCGCACTTATATATATATATATATATATGTGTAACTAGTTTCATGAAAAAGCAGTATGACAGGCCTGGAGTTTCATCTTTGAGAGGGCAAGGCCATTTTCATTTTGCAAAGGTCACTTGCATTAGAAAATCTTTAAGTCTATGGGGAAACTATTAATATAGTAGTTCACTCTAGTTAGTAGGGATGTTTGAAGCTTTACATTGTGTGTAAAATAAGACTTACACTAAAGGCACTGAACACGTTTTGTAATTGTCAAAGACCAGTATTCTCACTTGGTGTATCCCAACATATGCATAAAATAACAGGCCTGTGAAAATTTGGGCTCAATTGGTCATTGAAGTTGCAAGAAAATGATGAAAGAAAAAACGCTCTTGTTGTACAAATAGTGTGCTTTCAGATAGGAATAAAAGGCTTCTGGCCAGAAGTCTTTTATTATTTTAGTGAGAAATTACCTCTTTCTCAAAAACTACGTTACTTCAGAGGGAGTGGTTTCTCACAATGTTTTATACTATCAACAGCTCTCCGTTGCTCGTTACCAAGTAAGTTTTTATGCTAATATATATTTTGAGTAATTACCAAACGTGTACAGTGCCTTTAAAGGGAAGGTATACGTTTGGTAATCACTCTTAAAATTAATGGCAATAAAAACTTATTGATTAGAAGCCTACAACAGCTTTCGATAGTATAAAGCATTTTGAGAAACAATTCACTTTGAAGTAATGTGGTTATGTAAAAATATAGCAGATTTTATGCCCCCAAATTTGAATCTGAGAAACATTACTGTCAGAAACACTTCTCAGATTGTGTATTCATATTAGGGATTATTATTCCTGCATGAACATATTCGCTTCAGATTTTCGGCGATATCTCAAAAACGTGACCACCTTTTGAAATGAAATTTGCACAGGTTAGTTTTATTGTATATCTATATTTATATAGGATTAAAACAATCGAAAGGTTCTAAAAACCAAAGGTACATTTTACCTTTAACTACTACTAGTAAACTTGGGGATGTACCATTTACAAATCTCCTTTGGGAGGACTGTTGGCTCTGAAACGGCTCCTTACGAGTCAACACTCCTCTCCCCAAAAGATTTGCGCATAGTTGTACGCCCAGCAATTTACTATTATATTAAGTCTTAACTCTAGTTACAAGTCAAACTGTCTTTCATAGAGAGACCAGCAACCTCGTTCCCAGTGGTGTATGATCTCGCCGCGCCATGTTTTTTTCTTTCCCAGAATGCCTTGCTCAATCCTAACCCCCTCGAAGTGTGACTTTGAAATATCCAAATATATTGGATATTTTAATTAGTCCTGTGGTTGATCCATTCTGTCTCTATCAGAGACTACGCAGAGCGCGCTGTCGAAAGACACATCAAGTCATGAGCAACTGGCTCCCTCTCATTCTGATTTCAATCTTGTGATACATCTAACTGTATGCAGTTTAGGGTGACCATATAAAACATGATTCATTTGAAATGTATTGCGTCGAAATACGTGCATTTTTTACACGCGCGTACTAAGCTCCCGACAAGCACCTACAAGCGATAGAAAGTTTTTAACAAGCGTGTACGCAGAGCAGTCACTTTTTGGTGAGCCAATAAGCGTTGATTTTTAGTGCTTCTCTTCCAGGGGTTAGAGACGTATGCGGTGGACCAGTGATTCACACGTAAGCACCAGACTCTCTATTATGCCATTTTGTTTTACACATGATGCAAGATAATTGGTCTTGTTACCCACCTCGTGTAAGTTTTGCGTTCTGACTGGTGTTCCATTTACTTCTAGGATTCTGTCACCTACTCTCAGTGAAGTCTCGGATGGAGTGGGATCAACCCTGCATTCAATTGAACAAAAATAAGGCAAAAAAAGACAAGATTTTAATACAGTCTTTTCAAACATTGATTATTCAAAGAGATTGTTGACACTAATTTCTAGGGTTAGGACGTTTAACCGGAACCGTAAACAAATGCTGCAATCTGTTTCCAAGTTTCCAAACAGTTAAACAAAGCCTACATGTACAGTGACAAAATGAGACCCAGACCCTATCCTAATTTGTTTTGAGTGGTTTTTTTTTATCGTGACATTTGTTCCCTCTAACGTTGTTTATCCTATTTTAATTGCATTTGTGTAGTGTTTATGAGTGCTGCTAGGATCCAGTGGTTTTTTTCTGAATGTGAAATGCTTTTCCCTGTAACCCTTTATTATTTTATCTTTAAGTGCATTTGTGTAGGTTTTTATGTAAGCTGGGATACACGAGAGATCAGTGAGTTTTTTTCTTACTGAATGGATTAACCATGAACAAAATAAAAATAAACAAAAAATCCAGGGAGAATGACTGTCATCCATTTTGTTGGTGGAATGTTTGTCATCTTAATCCCCTACAAATTATCAATACATTATTTTTAATCCCCCAGTGAACGATTTCCCTCGTATAGCAGAGCAAATTGCTACACAAAATGCATGAGTTGCTACTCAAAAATCAGGAGTTGCTACTCAATATTAACATTCAGTATGCACAAAACAAGTTCAGTCTAAATATTTTGCTATGCAAAATTGCTGGATGAAATCGTTTCCTGTCCCCTACACTTTGTTATACATTTTGCTTTGTATGCCAACCCACTGTGGTTCGTGATTTTCCCGACTGTAAAGAGTACAGTGTTGTTTTTCAATCCTTGATAGTGTGTTGACATCTACTCCTTTTACAGATATTTCTGATTAGAAACGGTAGAAAAGATCAGACGAAAGTAATGAGTTCCGTTTTTCCCTTTAGGAAAACAAACCTAAAAGCACAACTCTACTAATTTCAATGAAAATGGTTTTAATGACAACCTGTGCAGTTGAATGAATTAATATGGTTCAACAACTCAATGGAGAATTTCACCAACAGTAGGAAAGGTTTTAATGAGAAAATATTAGTATTATCATTATTTATTCGACCTCAACAATATAAGAACAAAAAAATACAAAACAAGGCAATAAAAGAACAATAAAACCAAAACAGAGACGACCCAAAAAACAAAAATAAAAATAGGCCCTTAGCCTCACAGCATACAGAAATTCATACCAATGAGAACACATGCTAACATAGCAGCTTAAACAAAATTGAATTTAATTTCCTGATAATAATCAAAAACAATATCACATCTTTAAAAAAGAACCGATCTCATTTATGTGTAAGTGAACACATATTTACGTACATGTACAACTCAGTGATGAGACCCCCAACAAATATGCGCCCAAGTATTCCTCACTGAGAGGCAGCTGCTCTACATAACACACTGAGAGAGAGGGGGGGGGGGGGGGGGTGGGGCTCAGATGATCACGTACAGTGCTATGTAGGTCAGACGTACATGTTCAATAAGCATCCATTGAAGCTCATGTTATGATCATGGAATTACAGGCTTAAAGGTAGGGTAATTCTTCGGTAATTATCCCCCCCCTAAAATTTTTTTTTTTTTTTTCCTTTAAAGCCTATTCCAGGGTTCGCCCTAGATGCACAAGCTAGTATAACGAATAAATTTCGGCTGGTACGCAAAAAATAATAATATTCTAATAATAAAAAAAATCAAAAAATCAAAAAAAACATCAAGAGAAAACCATATAGAATGCTCCAGATTGCATAGTAGGGCTTTTAAAACCAAGAAGTAGAAAACATTCCAAAAACCTTGTTTCAATTCAGCATGCTTTGGCCAAACATCCAAAATTTGGGTCCAGAATGCCCCACAGTTTTGAAAAATCATGGGGAGAACCATGGGGGGGGGGGGGGGGTATTCATTATAAAGATGGTAATGGTAGTAAACATCCTGCGAAACTATTTCCTGTGAAGTGAACCCGTTAATGAGAAATCAATAACAGTATGTCGGACAAAAATTTGAATCTCCAAAGATTGCCCTGGCCCCCCCCCCCCCTCCTCCCTGGATCCGCGCCTGCATGATCCTACCTTTAAATGAACCATTTATCGTTATTAAAGGCAGGATATACTTTTGGTAACTGTCTAAGATAAGTATCCTCACTTGGGGTATACCAACATATGAATAAAATAACAAACTTGTGAAAATTTGGGCTCAATTAGTCATCAAAAACATCCTTTGATAATGTCCAAAAAGCTCAAATATAAAGTATAAGGCCCCAGAGATTTTCATTCACTCAAATATTTTAATAAATTGATAGAATGGGTCAATGAATGCTGGGACTTTGCAGGTTCCAAGAAAAGAGAAAAATCACAATTTCAGTGGGTAATCAAAGAAATACAAAATAAACAATCCAGGGATATTTGAAGTTCAAGGTCTAACCATAATAAGCCACAGAAGGTAAATCCAGCCACATCCTGATCGTTTTTATCCAGGGTGGAGAATTGTCTGGCACTATAGCCAGATGAAGACATACCCCGAGGGTGAATTCTGACTGCATGAATTAGTTGGGAAGGGGGGTTACAGAGGTCGAGAGGTGGGAGGTGGGGAGCGGGGTAGGGAAGGAGAATAGCCTGATAACAGCTAGGAGAACCATGGGTGTTGGTCAATCCAACATGGACATAACTCATTACGGACAATCAAGAACACAATGTACTTGATAATCAACCCATATTGACAACATCCTCCGTCTTACCCAAGTTTGACAATTCAATTGATGAAAGACAAATGTCAGTGCAGATTTTGACGACAGAATTCAAGAAAAAAATAATAAATAGGTTGTCTTACTTCTTATCTCATTATCAATTATCGCCTCATCATGTCGACAGGCACATAAGGTCATTGAACTCGTGCCTGTAACTAATGTAAAGAATAAAAGCTACAATTTTTCTATGCATCCTACCATCAGAGGTTTATGCCGGAGTTTTTTCTCTTCTAGTTTTTGTTTGCAACCTTTATTATAGACAACTATTGAGTATTTTTAAAAGCTTGCTTCGTTCTTGCTGAATGTCTCTTCGCTCCTTTTCATGAGGAATCTAGTTTACTCTTTTACAGACATCAGGGCTCGCATTTCTTTTTTTTGGGGGGGGGGGGGGAGACCCACAAGACTGGGGTATGTACATGTAGCTCAAAATATTTACTGGACAAGAATTTTGTGTACAATACCAGAATTGAAATGAGAAACAAAAATGCCGACACAGTTTAACAATTGAACTGTTTGAATTTGAAAAAGCACTAAGAGAAGAATGATCTCATTTGTATTATGGGCAAGTATTCTTCAATTATCAACAGAAATATATTTATCAGACTGAATTAAGTCAACCTTTGAACACCAACACAAGACCGCCGGACTTCTCCGGTCATAACTTTACTGGCCTGATAATAAAATCACTGGCCTTGGGCCTGCATATGACGAGCGTAAAATTCGAGGCCTGGACATACAACTTTGTCATAAAAAAAAATAAAAAAATAATAATAATAAAAAGGGCCACCACACTCAATTAAAAAAATATACATTATATATAAAAAAAATATAAAAAATTTAAGAATGGCATGATTCGAAAATGCTTCAGACTTACTCTTTGACACATAGACTCTGGATAGACACCTTCTCTGAGGTGGGCGTGGGTGACGTTGGGTACTGCATTGTCTCCTCTACCGAGATAGAGAACCTCTTCTGGCCGTCGGGGGTGGGGGGTATCGTGACAAGCTGTACCATGTGGGGAATCCGGGACGCTGGGGAGCTGGAGATGATGGGAACCAGGATGCTGTGGTAGCACTTGCCACTAGAAAGGAAGAACGAGAGAGGATTGCAATGAATTGAAAATTTGGGGATTCACCATTACAAGGGGCTGTGTCGTCATGATCAAAGCAGGCCCGTGGCTGTATATGGAATTATGAACTCTCACCCAGTTACTGCAAGCCTCAGCCCCTCCGTATGGACAGCGCATGCATGTGCAGTAACTGGTTGATAGTTAATAATTCCATGTACAGCCACAGGCTTGCTTCGATCCTGACGACACAGGCCCTTAAATAACAGCAACAACTTGAGTATTATAATTCTTGTGTTAACTGAAAGAAAACTCAACACTAAATCGTTGATGATGATACCAATTTCAAAATTTCAAGTTTGTAGGTTTTCAAGAAGTCAGAAGGTGCCATTTTTACCCTTTGAAGAAGAAACCTCTGACAAAACAGTATATTTGGCCCATTAGGAACATTTTGGAAGATCAACTTTGAGCTGAGTCTGTTTAGATACAATTAGAGAGGTTTACTTCAAACAGAAAAGTATATTTTAGCACATGTTAAGAATGTTGGCCACTTCGGCAAGGGTCGGATTTGGGATGAAATTCCTCAAGACTGCAGGTCTTGTAATTCAATTCATATGGACCCCAAACATTTTTCACACGACCAGACTCAAAATAAGAGAAAACTATGAACACAGTTCAATATATAAACTGTGTTTATATCAAGCACTTAGAGAAGATTGAACTCATTTGTCTCACAGGAAAGTATACTTTGACACTCAACGGAATTGATTTTTTGGGGTCTGACTCATTGAAGCCCCCATTAGAGCATCATTTTTCCAATTAAAACTTTTACACAGTGAGTTATTAATATTATTATTCCATTGAAAAACACAAGACTGTTTGACTTGTCCAGTCCTGACTTTACTGGCCAGATAGATGCTGAAATCACTGAACTCAGGCCTCCAGTCCAGTGTAAATCTCAAGCCCTGACTATGCGAGGAGAACAGTTTACTTGCATGATTTAGAATATCACCGACTTTTAAAAGTCATGTCACCTTTCGATACAAAGGGGACCGGGGGGAACTTAGGGAGGTGCCCTTTCTACACATTCTGATATCTACAGGTACATACATAGCCTGGTTATGGTTTTGTTTCACCGCATAAATTTGACATTCTGATAAACAGGTTGGAAAATTGGTAATTTGAAACAGACTAAGGAACTGCCGTACAGTCATACAGAAAAATCGTTCACTGTTTATCGGACCAAGTCATACAAAACTTCTCTTCAAACGACCAACACGACTAAATCGGTGCGTTGTATTTCCTAAAATAGCATTCACTTTTAACATGTGAGTTTAAAGAGGCAAAACATTGTACATGTCTTCACTTAAAAAGTGTGCATAACATTGGTCTGTTGGTAGGAGTAAAAATATAAATTTTGACAGATTTGCACACAACTTACATGGTACCAAAGTGGTAACTGTGCGAAACTCCCTTTAACATATTTTTGCTTGAAATGCTACAGTTTTTGAGAAATGATTAAGACAATTAGTTTTGATCTTGCAATTGTCCAAAAATCAATGTTTGAAAATAGTGAACAAAGTTAAGGTTTTTTCCCCACTTTTTTTCTTGTGACCCAAATAACCGATTATGAGCTTAAAATTTCACAGGTTTGTTATTTCATGGATATGTTGGGTCACATCAAGTGTGGATGCTGGTCTTTGAAAATTATGTGACAAATATGCTTTAAAGGGTGTGTACAACATTGGTAAGATTGAAAATACAAACATTCACAGATTTGCGCATAACTTACATGGTATAAATACGGTCATGTTGAAAAACTTCCCTTGTAATATTTTTACCTGAAATGCTACAGTTTTTGAGAAATTAAAGCAAGACAATCGCTGTTCTAAAACAGTGAAAACATGAAGTTTTTTCATCCCTATTTTCTTGTGACTCCCATGGCGGATCGAGCCGAAATTTTCACAGGTCTGTTATTTCATGTTTATCTTGGGTAATACAAAGTGTGGATACTGGTCTTTGACAGTTACCAATGTGTGCTTTAAAACTATCTCGGATGGATGCACAAAACATATAGAAGCCAAGATATAAAGTTTTCCCACAAAGCATATATCTTAATTGAGATGCGACATTGCTGCACTAAACCAACAAAATACTTTGATCGGCAGGCCATCATGCCTGTTTGAAAGACCATATTAGCTTTTTAAAAAATTAATTAAAGTGAGTGTTCTAACCAAATTCAACTGGTACTCACCAATACAGTTTGGATCTCTCTACCAGTGCATAGCCATCACCATCACCAATGAAGGTGCTGCATTTTATACAGACAAAGCAGTCTGGGTGATACTTGTGTTCTCCGGCGACCTGCAAAGAATTGAAATCAAGATTTGACAGTGGTCATTCTGTGGCTGCAAACTGTCCCACTCACATCCTTGCAAAACTCTGTTTGTCCTCTCAAGTTTTTGACAGCAGGAAGCCATAGACGCTTCACTGATAACGTTCCGATGAATTGGTTTGTAGTGTTAGTTTGTGGCATGTTTACATCCACACTGGCGGTGGAACGTAACCTAACAACATTGTCTTCTGATTTCACACAACAGTGGTCTTACAGGGAATCCACAAGTGTTTCGTTTCTTGATTTGGTCATTTGAACCGCATGAAGGGTAACCCTCTACGACATGTACCTTCTTCCACAGGAAATAACAGAACATTTAAAACAAAAACACAATCCAGGACCTCATCAAATTTTGTCTTCAGGTTTCACACAATACAAAGTCTTAAATGGAATGCACAAAAGCTTTGTTTCCCAACTGTGGGTCTTGAACTGTGCAGTTTGTAACTAAGCCTGCCAACCTTCTATGGATAAACAGAAGTATAAACAAAAATTACATAAAAATAATCAAGGACTTTGCCAACTTGTCTGAGTGACAGCTCAATCACAACAACAACTTGTTCATAAGTTAAAAGCAAAGTTTATCTTTGGTTTTTGGAACCGTTGGATTGTTTTAATCTTCTATAAATCTAGATAAGATACAATTAAAACTAACCTGTGAATATTGCATTTGAATCTAGATAAGATACAATTAAAACTAACCTGTGAATATTGCATTTGAAATATTGGTAGTGTTTTTGAGATATTGCTGAAAATCTGGCGCGGTTATGTCCAAGCAGGAAGAATAGTCCGTAATTGAAATACACAGTCTGAAAAAAACGTTTCATGCAGAGTTGTTTCTCAGATTGAAGTGTTTCTGAACCCCTCTCTCTAAAACCACATTCCTTTGATGGGAATTGTTTCTCAAAATATACATTATCAACAGCTGCAGTGCTTCTAACCAAGTAAGTTTTTATGGTCATTAATTTTTTGAGTAATTACCAAAGGTATACACTCCTTTTAAGAAGCTTTCAGAGAGAATCTTCATGTACAGCAGCTTTCTTTTAAAAGTGTGTCACCCCAACTTACCTTCCTCCACAAGAAATAACAGAATGGTAACAAGAACATGTTGTCTGACTTTGATAAACTCCAAAGAACAAACGGTAAATCACAACCAAACTGCTCATCAGCACGAGTGGGAACAATGCGGCTGTCAGCAACACAAAGGAGGGGACACTCAACCCCTCTGCTAACTTCAGTAGAAGTGAGGAGGGGCCCCGGCTATCGACAGCAAAGAGGAAACCCCTGTCTGAGATTGGAAATCCAAGGGCTAATGGCCGCTTCCTCAATGGGAACACACCACTCTTAAGATTAGGTTAATAAAGCCTTGTAAACTTGATGGATTAGCCGTTTGGAACAGAGATGGCGGGAAGGGGGGTTGTTGGCTTGTTGGTGAAGGGGGACACTGTTTTCTTTCTTAATTACAAGTCTTTGACCGAAAAATGCCCAGTGGACATGAATGGTGTTCTTGATAGACGCTGGTATTTCTAGTTCTTTTTCCCCCCTACAGTTTCAATGATGTTTGTTTTTTACACATTATAAGTATGAAAATGCATTCATGAGTAATGCTGGAATCAGACAAGTTTTTACCCGTTAACTTATAACAAATATATAAAAAATAAATGAAAAAAATGTAAATTTTTGATTATTTAGCAAATGGACGGCTGTTTCTCAGACTTCATGTCCAATTAAGACTAACATGTATAAGGGGAAAACTGTAATTACAAAAACAGGTGCCTCAGGAGTACCTGAACCCTAACTTAATTCTAAATCAGAACAAGACAGTTTCAGTGTTCATGCCAGGCAAAGTTTTTCCTGTCAAAAAATACATCGTAACATTTTACAGCTGTTTACAATGACTAGCCAACTTTTGAAACCAAGTGAAATCACATAAATATGTATGTAACTTGCATCCTAAAGGTAATTTAAAAGCAAAGTATACCTTTAGTTTTTGGAACTAATTGATAGTTTTAATCCTATATAAATGTGGATATATATACAGTTAAACTAACCTGTGAAAATTTGATTTCAGAAGGTGGTTGCGTTTTTGAGATACATGTATCACTGAAAATCTTGAGCCGTTCATTAGGAAGAATAAACCGTAATTGGAATACACAATCTCAGAAACATTTCATGCAGAAACATTTCTCAGATTGAAATGTTTTTGAATCCTTTTCTCTAAAATCATCCTTAGAAGGGAATTATTTCCCAAAATGTTATACAATAGGGCAGGTCCAAGCTAATGTCCCCCCTGGTGGCAAAATTTCATCTTTATCCAAATTTTAAAAAAACAGGTGTCATTTTGAAGCTAATTAATTAAAGTTTATGATTCTAAAAAAAAAATGGCGGGAAAAAACATCGTTAATGAATGCCAAGGTCAACAATCACTTAATTATTTGTTTACCGTGACGTACGGGATATCTTAAAATTAGATGTGTGGTAAGAGTATTGCAAGGACAAATTTCTTAAATAGTGGGGAACTAAAGAATCAAGAGTAGTAACACTCCAAAAAAAAAATTCAGCTTGGTCAGCTAATTATTTATGCAAATTAGGCTCCGTCTTAGCATGACACGTCCCTTACGTCACAAATTGACTTACAGTTTTTTAATTGTAACATAGAAAGAAGTAACATTTGAAAAAAGATATTTTATGAAGTTCTAATTTATGTTACAGTGTTCTCCACACACGTATTTTGGGAGGGCGGGCCGCCCTCCCAAAGTTTAAGGCCGCCCTGCCAAAGAATTGGCCGCCCTGCTAAAATAATTGGCCGCCCTGCCCAAAAAATGACAAACAGACTATTTTTAGCCTGCACTTAATACGATCAAACGAGTAGCCGACGAGCCAATCCCGACTTCTAAGCGGCAGCATTGGAATTGCGATCGTTCATTTTAGTAGTATACAAACGTTAAAACACGATGCACACACAATCACATGGTTCTGACTGCTGAGTATCCACCGCTGCACGTGCATCGGCCCAGGCCCAAACAACGTTCGGTCGGTATACCATGCATAGCGCATACACAACACACACGGTCCAAAGTCCAAGCTAACCAACACTCCGCACGCTGTGATTGGCCGTTGATTACCATATTCATAAGAGAGCTTGCTAGACTCCAACGCAGTACACGTTCATGGGCCGATAAAGAATTGCAACACACTGTGCCGCACGCCTGCAGATTGGTACAATGTACAGCCTTGAAGGCTATTCAAACATTGACAACTTTTGCCGATAGAGGGCGTTGCGGGGCAAAGTTCATTGAATTTGTTCTCAATGTGCGTACCGTGCGTTGTTTACCGATCGTTGAATCTCGACGATTTTATTGAAAACTAAGTTCTAAACAACGGAACCTCTAATCACAAATCCATGAAAATGGTTGTTGATGAAAAAGGTATTATTGAGGGCAGAAATTAGGGGATAAGATCGTCCAAAACATGTTTTTTTGTAAGTTTTTATTTTTTTTTTCCGTTTCGAAAATTGCACGTGTGTGGGCTATCCGATCACCACCAACGCATAGAAATCCAGCTTTCTAAAATCCAACACTGAGCGGCATATCCCTCTGATGTTTTTGGCGCGGCGCACAAAGCAAAATGTATAACAAATTGTAGGTTTTGAATTAGTTTTACAACAAGGTTGTTTCGACAGAATGAAATAGATGTCAATCATTCTCCTTATTATAGTGACGGGGCCCAGGGGTTAATAAGATTATTTTTAAGGAAAGGATTATCTCGGGTGTTTTTTCCTTTCACGTGCGATGACGTCATAAACCAACGGGCGCCATTTTGATGACGTCATATCGACGGGCGCCATTTTGATTACGTCATGCCGCCCTCCCAAAGAAAAAGTCTGTGGAGAACACTGATGTTAAGCCCCAACTAGGGCTAGGCATAAAAATAATTAATTACTACTGAATCTCATTAAAAATCTTAGGTAATGAGTGTGACGTACGGGACATTTTGTGACGTACGGGACATGCATAGTCCATTCTAAAGGGCCCCAAGATGAGGCACCCCTTGTAAATTTTGTTTCAATGTTGGTACTTCTCTTTTAAACAACTCAGTATTTGTTTCCACACATTTTTTCTTTGATTACTAATCTCTAATGGTAGAATCCATCTGGCCATGCTGGTTGGAGGCCATGCTGGCTAGAACCGATGCCTTTCTGGTATGATTATTGACCTCGTACTTTGGGAACACATGAAACCTACCAGAACTACAAATTTACTGTCAACTAGACTTTTTATTCCATCATATAAATGTTCTCCTTAAAGAATATTGTCATTTTATGTCAAATATTGTAAAAGAAATAGCTAAAAATTAGTGTATTTCACCGATGGAAAAAATGTCCCGTACGTCACTGTCCCGTACGTCACGGTGTGGAAGTTCAGATTTCTGGCTACTACGTAATAAGGACTTGATATATTTGTACAACAATTTGCCATTAGTTAGTCAGACATATACAGTATAATAACAGTTCATTGAGATAACTACACTCTTGGTACTTTCAGAGCGTTTTGCACGTGAACTTTTTTTTTTTTTACTTAATTTTTCTCTGGTCCCGTACGTCACAGTTACATTAATTAGAAAAAAACCTCGTTAATAAAGATTTTTAAACTTGTTAATTATTTTCAATAAACCAGCATAAGTACATGTTACAAATAGAATAACAGACTCAAATATTTGTCTTCTTTGCTTCAACTAGAAACATTTAAGTCTCTGATTGTCCAGTACGTCACAATGTCAAATAGCTTGGACTTGCCCATTATCAACAGCTGCAGTGCTTCTTACCAAGTACATTTTAATGGTCATTAATTGTTTGAGTAATTACCAAAGGTTCACTCTCCCTTTTAAACAGAGATTTCACTCCAAAAATGATAACAAACATAAGCTTGAACGTAAACTCACACAGGAAGTGTTCTGACAATTATCTCATACCACAAAGTTTTAATCTTAGTTTCATTCCCGTATCTGTAAAAGCTTACGTTTAGTTTGTACGGCGTACGTCAAAGCTATTAAAAAACCTTGCTGCCTATAATTGGTTGGCGTTTCCTGTGATCTTATATTGCTTCCTGGGGACCGCCCATGTCCGCTAAATACACCAATTTATTTTCATTATTGGGCTTTTCGTCTTGATAATCAGCTCTTCCGAGTACACAGCCCAAGATAAGGGAAAGAAAATAATAACAAAACAGTTTCTAAAAAGTTTAATTACGTTGTAGACCTGTGATTGGTCCACTCTATGACCGCGTGTAAGCACGGTTGCCAGCAAAAGATGCATCAAGTCTTAGAGCACTCATTCTTATTTGATCCTGCAATATGTTTTAAAAAAAACATGCAGTTTAGGGGTGACTGTGTTAAGAATCATTTAGTTGATATGCGATCGCTTCCAATCATATCTTTAATGTGCGCAATTCTAAGAAGCATGCGAATAAAGCAGTCATTTTTCAAAGGCAATAAGCGCACTGCCTATGTGAATGAGGCACCACCCCCCCCCTCCCCAATCACCAGAAGAAGATACAACTTACTAATTTCATAACTTTGTTGATCACGCATAACACCGAACTACATTCACACTAGTAGTAGGCTATAAAGGCTTTTTGGAACACTATTTCATATTCTGAATTTCTGAAGCCCCTAAAGTTGGAAATCAAGTGGGAATAGAATAAGATTAACACCCAGCCTGATTGTTGTACCTGTAGGTTAGTGTTTTGTGGTACGTGACTTTCCACCTTCCTGAAACCAGATGATTCTAAAACAAATAATAATAATAAAAGCTTTATTTAATGATGGTAACCATGTCACCTAAAAAGATGATTTTCAATGGGCCATCCCTAAAAAGTACAATCAGAAAATAAGATAAAAAAATACAAGAAAACAATACAAAGATTGATAAAAAAGCAAAGAACAAACTTAAAAAGGCAAGCAATGGTAACACCACACCCCAGTCAAAACAAAGTAAAACCTAGTTTAAAAAAACAGAACTATAAATATATAAAAAGCACACAAGTACATAATAAGCATTGGAGTTTAAGTGGATCGCCATACCTAAGCAATGACTACGCTTACAGTCAATGACAATGAAGGTCAGAATCAGTCATTGTCTGTTTTTGTTTTTCCTTGTTCTTTATCCTTCTTGGAAATTTGCGTGTCAACTTCGGCTTGTACACAGAATTTGTGCACAAAATGCTTGACAAGTCCCACCCAAAAGTGGGTCCAATTTGATGAAATCATCACATATCTGGTGGTTTCAAAAAGGCCCTTAATAGATGCTTCAAAGTCATCCCTCCCGCCATCTTGGCAATAAAAATGATGATGAAATAATGGAAATACTCGGCGCACAGAATGACCCAGCCTTCCTTTTGACCTCTACGGTGACATGACACTAGTTTCACCCTGAATAAGTATAAATTTTATAATTTAAACCAAACGAAACAATCGCTCTTAAATGTACTGAATGCGTGTACATGTATAAAACAAAAACATCTTTTAACTTTATTTGACCTGTCAATATTCGCCGAACAGAAATTCAGACAAACAGAAATTCAGACAAACTAAACCACACATTGGAAAGAGGAAGGAAGGAAGTAGTACGTACACCAACAACAGGAAAACAACAATGACTCAAAGTCCAATAGTTGCCACATCGGGAAATTGTCGGGGAAACTTTGGAATTCGTCCATGGACACAACAAAGAACACTGTGTCACAGTTGCGAAAGAGGAACTACAGAGTACGCAGGCTCTCTCTATCTATTAAAATGACCTTTCGTTTTAAACTCTAATCACTGATACCACTCAATAGTTTCCAAGGCCAGAACTTAACAAAGCAAATGCTTTCATTTTCTAATAGGCTGAAGTTTCGAACCCAATGTGCTTTTATTAGTTTTCCTAGGTTTGTATGGCTTAGGCTCTGGCTTTGACTTAGGCTCTGGCTTAGGCTCTACATAGTCTCTGTAAGTAATTTAAAGCATTCACTTTTGGTATGGGGCTCCAAACAGGCGAACAGTGCCTAAGCCAGAGACCAAGCCCAAAACGTAGTTTCGTAAACGGCCTGTGACTGTTCAAAGACAGTAGTTCCGAACATAGGCCAGTTTCTTCTCACTTTGCAAGATCAGAGGTAAAGAAGCCTACAGCAGTGTCTATGGCAGGTTTTCTTTCTTTCTTTCTTTCTTATTTCAACTGGGTGACCCATGCAGTGGCAACCACTGGTCTCCCATGGGTCACAGGTTATGGGTTCAAATCCTGCCCTAGTCCATGTTGATGTTTTTCGTCCCACAGAACTAAGACGCACTAAATATAGACCGTTTGCCTACAGTATAAAGACAGGTTAAAAAGTCAAAATGTTACAAACGTATATGATGAACAGCACACAAAGCTTTTTGTTACTTGAGCAATCTCAGAGGTAAAGACACAATACCCTCCGGCAGGGTACGGGTGCAAATCCTGTCCTAGTCCATGTGGAGGTTTTCGCCAAAGAAATTGAAAATACCAAGTATGCACCAAGCTTATTTCTAATAAAAGAGTTGAAATCAAGAAGTAGGTTCTCATCACTGGGCAATCCCAGAGGTAAAGAAGCCTAGCTATGCCTCCGGCAGGGTATGGGTGCAAATCCTGTCCTAGTCCACATGGAGGTTTGCCCCAGAGGATATTGAAAATACCAAGTATATGCACTGAGCTTTGCTACTTCTAATAAAATAAGTCAAAATCAAGAAGTAAGGTTCACGCCATCGGGCAATCTCAGAGGTAAGACGCTATAAAATGCTCAATGCCTCTTAGCAGGGTATGTATAGGTGTAGAAAATTTTCCCCCAAAGAAATTGAAAAGTACCAAGTATCTGTACTGAGCTTGGCTAATTCTATAAAAAGAGTTGAAATCAAGAAAAATGTTCTTGTCACAGGGCAATCTCAGAGGTAAAGACACAAAAGCCTCTAGCAGGGTACAGGTGCAAATCCTGTCCTAGTCCATGTGGATATTTTTCCCCAAAGAAATTGAAAATACCAAACACACGTGAACTGAGCTTTGCAACTTCTAATAAATGAGCACAAATTAAGAAGTAAGCTTTTCATGCCACTATGCAATCTCAGAGGTAACAGCGATGCCTCCGGCAGGGTACCAGTGCAAATCCTGTCCTAGTCCATACGGATGTTTTCCCCAAAGAAATCGAGAAGCACCAAGTACTGAGCTTAGTTACTTTTGACTCTGAGGTAAAGAAGACTAGCAATGCCTCCAGCAGGTTACGGGTACAAATCCATGGGAATATTTTTCTCAAAGAACTAAAAAGTAGCAAGTACACAGAACTTAGCTACCTCTAATAATGGGTAAATGTCAATAAATTAGCTTCTTTTAAATGACCAAGCTCAGTAGAAAATATGTCTCCTTTCAAAGGGTGTCTTTGTCCACTGAGGTTTTCCACCACAAAACTCAAAAGTACCAAGTAAAAAGAGCTGGTATGAAACTGGGAAAGTGTAACCTGGGAAATGGCTCGCTGGGTATTAAAGAAGAAGATACACTGCAGCAGGCTGTGGGTACATGTATAAATTCTATCTCGGTCCCTTGCAGATTTTTGCTTTTCCTTAACAGAACCCAAAAGAAAATTATTCAGCCCCGTCTACTTCTGAGAATGTTTAAATTATCAATTGTGTCTACAATTTCTTCCACACACTCACATAATAAATTGTGTATTTTATTTGAGGCCAGGGTTTGCCCTTAACTTTTTCAGTGACTAGCCAGCAGGACGAGTTACCATTTCACTAGTCCTCCAGATCTTTCAATAGTCCATATTTCAAATGAAATCGTGTTCCTTTTAACACTGAACTATCCAGCCAGACCACTTGGAGTGAAGTTTGACTGGTTCTCAGGGTTTTCAACTAGCATTTTGGCCAGCTAGAGGACCACTGTTAAGGGAGAACGCTGGACACGGTAGAAGTTGATGCTGATTCTGATGACTGTATTACATCAGTCTTGGCTGTGTCACCAACAATGGCTATGGCTATGGCTACACTGAATTGCTAAACCAAGCCAACACCCACAGCCGCAGCCGGAGACACATTTCATATCCACAAACTCACCATGACAGGTCCGGTTATGATTTGTGCACAGCCGTTACACGCTTCTCCAAACTTGGCCAGGTAGTCCTGCCTGCAGTACAACTCTCCATCTCTCTCAAAATACCATGACGATAACTTGTTATTACACACTGTGCATCTAAAAAAAAAATGTAAAAATTAAAACAATTAATAGACTGGCAAACAGTCACATTTCAGGTACAGATTTACACATGTGGTAACATTTTTACACCCATAAAGATGCTCGACAAAGACGCTTGATTCCTTTACAATACATAGCATACCTCGTGAGGGTAAAGGATCTAAATAACTCATTGCATAGCGAATGTTGAACATCTGCTGAAGCCATACTTCCTTCGATTTGTACGATACTCTTTTGTGAATCGAACTAAAAATGCTCATGAAATAAACCAAATTCACTCGAGGAAGGAAAAACTCTACGTCCCCGTATATGGGTACAAGTTGGTGCAATAGAAGATTCAGCTGTGATGACAATCACATGGTATTTTCATCTGGGGCTATTTCAATCTCTGCCATCCAGTCATCAGATCATGTGCAACTGGAACTTCCATGAATGATCTAAATACTCAAAAGGGGAAATCCTTTGAACGAGCAAACCGAGCGGTTCACGTTCTTTAATCAACAACCAACCGTGCACGCACGGAAGTAGTACTACATCGAAGCTTGTGATTAAATTGATCATCATAGATTATAAAAAGGTCTGTCTCACTTCATGTTTTGCTTCTGAGTAAACAAAAACAGTAAAACAGAGAAGAGTCTTAAAGGGCAGGTAAACGTTTGGTAACTTACTGGTTAGAAGAACAGCAGCTTTCAATAGTATAAAGCATTTTTAGAAACATTTCACTTCGAAAATCCACACGACAGCATGGGATTGTAGCTCAAAATTTGTAATGGACCAGCAAGAGCAGAGAAAAAGCTACACTATCACGTTTAAACTGTTCTTATTTAAACAAGAACTAGAGAAGATTGTCTCATTCTTATAGGTTATAATTTTTACTCAACGGAATTGAAAGATAATCATCATTCATCAGAGTCAACATTTGAATACAATTTTTTGTTTTTAAAGATATTTATTCAATTGAAAAACACAAGACTGGCGGACTTGTCTGATTGTGAGTTTACTGGCCGTACACTAAAATCACTGGCATCGGTCCAGTGTAAATTTCGAGCCCTACAGATTCAAGTCCAGCTCTGGTAAGTTGTTCTTTTTTCAACCCAATTTTTTTAAAATATTGAACGAAACATCCCCTATAAAATGCCATGAAAAGTGTGGACAATGTACTTTTGTAAGCTGCACTTTGAATGTTTATACCCATGCCGGGCATATTAAATTCTTTCAAAGCAATTAGACAAGTTAAACCACAGTTGAAAAGATTCTGCAAAATCTGCAAACAGATAATAATATTTTGTCCTGCAATAATGTGTGCAATTTAACAAAGAGGCAGTATTCAATGCTATTGTTCATTTGTTTGATAAATACTATCAGAATAAATTGTGTTGTGACAGAAATTAATAATTTTATACATTTACTATAACTGTTGTAAGCTAATTAAAAAAAGAGGTAGTATTGAATGCTATCGCTCATGTGTTTGTTATACTGCCAAAACAGGTTTTTATTGTGACAGAAATTAATAATTTTATACATTTACTATAACTGTTGCAAGCTACTTAACAAAGAGGTAGCATTAAATGTTGCTGTTCATGTGTTTGTTACCATTAGAATGGATTTGTATTGTGACAGAAATGATTAACTTTATCCATTTATTATAACTGAACAAATAAGTAGTATTGAATGCTGTTCTTCATTATTTTGTTTGTTAAACTGTCAAAACAGCTTTTTATTATGATAGAAATTATGAATTTTATACATTTAACATTTACTGATGTAAGCTACTTAACAAAGAGTTAGGAATTAATGCTATTTTTCATTTGTTTGTTATACCGTCAGAATGTGGGTTTTGAGGCATTGCATGGTGAGGTATCAATATATATTTGGTTTGCGGTAACACCATTTGTACATGTATCTACTTTGCTGTGTCGATTTTTGTTCTTTGAGAACTTGTCTGCATAATATCAGAATGGTTTTGTATTGTGACACAAATTCTTTAATTATAAATTTTATACATTTAATTTTACTGAAGGACAACATTGAAACATTAGTAAAATGTTATGTACATGCATTAAAGGCACTGAACATGTTTGGTAATTATCAAAGACCAGTATTGTCACTAGGTGTATCCCAACATATGCATAAAATAACAAACCTGTGAAAATTTGGGCTGAATCGGTCATCGAAGTTGCAAGAAAATAAAGAAAGAAAAAACACCCTTGTTGCACAATTTTGTGTGCTTTCAGATGCTAATAAAAGGCTTCATGCATGAAGTCTTTTATTATTTTAGTGAGATGTTACTTCAGAGGGAGTCGTTTCTCACAATGTTTTATACTATCAACAGCTCTCCGTTGCTGGTTACCAAGTAAGTTTTTATGCTAATATATATTTTGAGTAATTACCAAACGTGTTCAGTGCCTTTAACAAATTATAATTTGACAGCATACATTCTAAGAATGGAAACCTAAAATCAGCCAGATGTACATGTGATGAAAAATTTGCACCGGGATAAAAAATATTGTTTGTGTTTTATCAGTGGCACAGAATGAAATATGTAACAATACGACTATCATCACAGTTGGTTATTAGGAATTAAATTATTGTTTTGGATGTACATTCCCCCTCCCATTTACTGCCCCTCTCATCTATTTCCATCTACTCACCTTGGCTAATGCCCGAATCTCATTATTAACATGCATGCCTGTACAGCCCTTTTCGAAACCCAGGCTTTCGCTTGGTCTCTGGCTTAGGCTCTAATAGTTATTTTGAAAACGTGTGGTTCTGGTACGGAACAGTATACAGGCAGACAGTAAGTCTAAGCCGGAACAGTATACAGGCAGACAGTAAGTCTAAGCCGGAACAGTATACAGGCAGTAGCCGGAACCCAAGTCACAGTCATGGTTCCGAAAAGGGCCTACAAATTTGTTAGTGAAACGCTGATGAGAAATGGAACGGTATGTGAAAAGCAAACTCTGGTTTCCTGGTTATTTATAAGTATCCCCGCCCCTCGCGGACATCCAGAACGTTCAAAAACTGTTACTGTGATTTCGGTTAGCAAAAGCCGTCCGCGGATATACACATACTTCACCTCTTTGTTTTAAGTATAAGATTCTCATGTTTGAGGAAGTCTATAATGTTCAAATTGCTTCACACTATTATGATTATTTTCATAAATTGCTTCCTGAAAACTTAAGCAGTGATTTATTTTTTCCATTAAATCAAGATATTCATTCGCATACCACCCGCCAAAGCAACCTCATCCATTTTCAAAGTACTTGTAGACTCGATATTGCTTTGGCTAATTATTATAGGTACGTTTTACCTACCATTGTCAATTCTCTTCCACCTATTTTGAGACATGACTTGACGAATTTGTCTAAAAAGGTGTTCATGAAGCATTTAAAGGAATTTTATTTTGACAAATACAAGAATTTCCTTTGTACTAATCTCAATTGCTTTTCTTGCCCATAGGAGCTAGGCAATATTTATTCTATTCTCAGTGTAACTTTGTTATTGTGTGTCCCCGGAGGAAATATATTTTATACTAATTTCTGCAACTGAAATGAAATGTTTACTCTTAATTGCTATTTTTTGTACTTTTTTTTGTAATTTGACAGCAGTCGTGGGTGCTCCACTACAGAAGGCCTTGTCCTTCTCTAGGATGACGCCCCCATTCATACACATGTGTCCTGTATTTGTTCAAATGTTGATCTAATCTGGTGTAGTCTATCAGCTTGTGTATTATTTATTGTATGAATGGAAATAAAAACAAACAATATACAGATATTCAAAGAATTCGCCCAGGCTTAGTCTGATCCCTTCTCAGTCCAATGAGAACCTGTATGTAATATTGTTTTTGCTAATGCACACAAGGAACAAGACAAAGATGGCGGCTAATAAAATAGTCTTAGGCCATATCCAAATTGGTGGCTATACAGCTACGACTAGGACGGTTGCTAACGGGACACACTATACATCAATGCATGGTGATGTGGAAAACTAGCCGTAGCCATAGCTGTATCTGCCAATTCCGACACAGCCTAAGCCAGTGTCTGAATCAAATAACTTTGGCTTTGGCTGCGATGTCAACATTGAAGAATAGGACATTTCGATGATCGGGCAGTACCCACTGCTGAAGCCTTTAATTCAAACATGACCTTAATTCATCACAAATACAAGCTTGATCAATCCATGTTTCCACTATGTCAATCAGAAAGTTCTTAAGATAAAAATGTATTTTGTGTTTTAGATACTTAAAGGCAAACTAAACCTTTGGTTTTTTTAAGCATTTGATTTGGTCGCATTTTTGAGATATCGCTGAAAATCCAGAGTGGTTATATCCATGCAGGAATAATCCCTAATAGGAATACAAAATCTGAGAAGCCTTTCTGACAGACACGTTTCTCAGATCCAAATTTGGGGCATAAAACTGAAATATTTTGTACATAATCACGAAACTTTGAGGCGAATTGTTTCACAAAATGCTTTATACTATTGAAAGCTGTTGTAGGCTTCTAAACAATATGTTTTTATTGCCATTAATTTTAAGAGTGATTACCAAACGTATACCTTCCCTTTAACATTCAAATACGAACATGTAGTTTTTAACATACAAGTAACTTTGGACAAAAACAGTGGACTGACCAAACCCCTCAATAAAGCAACTCACATCACCAACATACATGTCCTCAATGTACACAACCTTAATGGATTATACCATCCATGTCATCAACATACGGTCCATCCTACACACATACTATACCTTAAGTCAAGGGATGTCACACACAAACAATCTAATCCTCCGCTCAACTGACTCAAATACCCGCCGTTCTTTTCCAACGCCGGCGCATTATCAATCCAGAGACTCTTCTCCGCAAGAAAACTGTTGCGTGGACTCCCGGCCATCGCACAAAACAAAGTTCATGGTCTACAACAACACTTAAGATGTCCGTGTAGTGTGTACATACAACAACAAGATGCAGTAGAGAGGAGGGAGCATCTTAAATATCCAACAGTGACAGACTCAAAGTTAACGTGTACTCCAGCAGTTAGAGGTTTTTCCGTGGCCGCATAACTAGTTGATAATAATCATCCACAGTGAGAGATACAGAGAGTGGAATGTAGAAGATTGAACACATCTGATATTGCGGCGGGCAGACCTGCACACAATTACTCCGACCTCCACCTAGCCTACATGTAGTATCTGGGCGCCTACCAATGTTATCAGCTCGATGATAACATGCATGGAACCTACAGAAGGCTTAAAGGCCAGGCAGTGGATGAGGGGAAAACACAATGATCTTCCTCAAGGATGAACTAAGTGTAATGCGAGATGCTTTAATCAGGTGCAGGCATATTCCAAAACAAATCATCAGTTTTTGAACAATTTTCTAATCACAACTTGACAGTGTACAGATAGGGTGTAATTTTCTTTGGCATTTAACGACCATTTTCCCAGATGTTTTTGGAATTTAATGGCGATTGTAATATGGTATAATTGCAATTGAGCTGTTGCCTCCAATAAAAAAGTATTAAAAAGATGGTAGACAATTTAATATAATTATTGTAGACAATTTATATCACAGTAAAAACCTAGGGTAGTAAATTATAACCCTGTATGATCAAAAAGGGATCTTTACTTTCTTTATATTAATAAAATTTTGCAAAAATTAGTTAGTGGCCTGATGCTCGACCCTAGCAGAGACTTTCCACTTGACTGCTCTTGTTACACTTGTATACATGTTTATGTGTGTTGTGTTGTCATTTAGCCTTCAAGAAAGACTCTGCTAGGGTCGAAACGTCAGGACACTAATTAATTTTTGCATTTATACCACAGGTCCTTTTGGTTGGTAAGCAGTTTGCAACAGCTAATTCTATTTTCTCATAATAAAATTTTGTCAAAATGGACTTGTAAGTTTAATTTTCAAACACAAGGATCTTGATTTTATTCCTTACAATGACATAACCTAACTGAGGTTGGAAGGATTAAAAGTCTGATCCCCTCATTCCAAGAGAATTACAACTATCACTGCCATAGTGGGTATACAGGAAGCAAGACAGAATGGCCAAACAGTGCAGAGTTTGTTTACACACAGTGGCTAGACAAACACCATGAGTCCACAGTCAATGTCATGATTCCCTAATAAGGTCATGTTAATGGTTGGTAACCACACCACCCATGACCACAGTGCACTTATTTAGGACACAGTCACCACGGCTGCTATTTTTGGATGTTTGTTCTTCCACATCATATATCAATTTATTTATTCATTTCACAAACTGTCAGCAAAAAAAAATAATAATAAAAAAGGAATAAAAAGGAAACAAATTTCAACATACATGTATGGGCACAGAACTGCATGTGTCTGTACACCATGTTATCATATTTCAGGCAGGCATACATAGTTTAGCCATCATTAAAAACCAGAGTGGATGATGTTGAATGGTCAGACAGTAGGAGGGTTGACTGTGTACTGTCTTCAGTACATTACATCATATTGCAGCCTGGCATAGTTTTATCGAACTTCCCAAACCACTGTGGATGATACTGAAAGGTCGGCCTAATACATGTGTTAAAAGTAACATGTATAGACGATGTGACCTCTGTTTACATTCAAACCGCCCTCTGTTGACAAGTCTGTTATCCAAGTCATGTTCCGCCGGGCAAAAAGACGCGTAGTCATGGTAATATTGCGTGTACTTTCTAGCTGGCTGTCAAGTACACAAAGGTTTTGCCCGGCGACATGTGCGCGCATCATGTTATGATTTTCAAATGACGTCAGAGGTCACATCGTCTATACAATGTAAATTATTTTATTATCTCACTTTTCCTGACACACTTTCTGTAAAGCCACAGAGTGAAAGTGTGAAAGAATTCTTTAACTGTCAACAGTGTATCAAGTTTACATTCCCAGGAGCTGATATGAAAACAAAAAGGCTGCAGGCCAAGGATATTTTTATCAATTTTTGTGTGCGCTGTTGTTGCTATTTTATTACTGTTGATTATTTTGTTATCCACTTGTGTAAATTTTATGGAACAGGCGCAATTTGAATAAATTACTATTAAAGGCATATATATTAGCATAAAAACTTACTTGGTAACCAGGAACGGAGAGCTGTTGATAGTATAAAACATTGTGAGAAACCACTCCCTCTGAAGTAACGTAGTTTTTGAGAAATAGGTAACTTCTCACTAAAATAATAAAAGACTTCATGCATGAAGCCTTTTATTAGCATCTGAAAGCACACAAAATTGTGCAACAAGGGTGTTTTTTCTTTCTTTATTTTCTTGCAACTTCGATGACCGATTCAGCCCAAATTTTCACAGGTTTGTTATTTTTTGCATATGTTGGGATACACCGAGTGACAATACTGGTCTTTGACAATTACCAAACATGTTCAGTGCCTTTAATACTAAATATTTCAACTAATTTTATTTCTTTACCAATGATTTTTTCGAATGTGGACCAATTTAATAGGGATCCTCAAAAAAGATCATGATGGGCATAATTGTTGGCTCTTTAAAAAAAAGTATGACAATTTATTGAGTACAAGGGCTGACCTACATATACATAATGATAATTTGGGTATTGGCTTATATAGACTTTTCAGGCTAATTAGCTGTTCCGACTATTTCAGTCGGAACAGCTGTTGTTTTCAGCGAGATTTTTTATATTTTTTATTATTATTATTATTATTATTATTATTATTATTCTTTCTTTCCCTAAAACCCTATTGACTTAACATGCAACTTTTCTCCGTGTCATACTGTATGTCTCTCTTAGAATTATCAGAAGTAGACAAATCATATGCCATATTAAAGCTTATGCCCTGACTTAAATTTTAGATGTAATTAGATTTAAAAAATTTATTAATTATTCACGTGACAGCCGTGTGAATATTTAATTAGCCAATCTTTTTTGCGCCATATCTCTAGAAGTACACAACCGATTTTCAAACTTTTTTCAGTTATAGACTCTTTGGGCATTTGAGATTAGCCTTTGGTAACCGTGACCCCATGTTGACCTTTACTTCCGGGTCAACCGGAAGTGGGACCATATCTCAAGAACTACACAACCGATTTTCAAACTTTTTTTCAGTTATAGACTCCTTGGGCATTGGAGATTAGCCTTGGGTAACCGTGACCCCATGTTGACCTTTACTTCCGGGTCAACCGGAAGTGGGACCATATCTCAAGAACTACACAACCGTTTTTCAAACTTTTTTCAGTTATAGAGACTCCTTGGGCATTGGAGATTAGCCTTGGGTAACCGTGACCCCATGTTCACCTTTACCTATGGGTCAACCGGAAGTGGGACCATATCTCAAGAATTACACAGCCGATTTAAAAACTTTTTTCAGTTATAGACTTCTTGGGCATGGGAGATTAGCCTTTGGTAACCGTGACCCCATGTTCACCTTTACTTTCAGGTCAACCGGAAATGGGACAATATCTCAAGAACTACACAGCCGATTTTCAAACTTTTTTTCAGTTATAGACTCATTGGGCATTGGAGATTAGCCTTGGGTAACCGTGACCCCATGTTGACCTTTACCTACATGTATGGGTCAACCGGAAATGGGACAATATCTCAAGAACTACACATCCGATTTTCAATTTCTTTTCAGTTATAAACCCTTTGAGCATTAAATGTTAGACAAGGGTTACCATGACCCCATGTTGACCTTTATTTCTGGTTTATAAGCTCCTTTCGATTCAGTATAAGAATGAAGACCAGGTTTAGGTTTTTAGGCACACTTAAGGGAAAAAGGGCCTGTCAAAGGTCAAGAGTCTTCTATCTTGAAATCAGACCAACTTTAAAGGTATTATACAGGATTGGCAGAGCTGAAAAAATAATCACAGACAGTGTTCATGTTTTGTGTAATCAATCACATACATGAAATAACAAACCTGTGAAAATTTGAGCTCAATTGGTCAAGGTCACGAGAAAATAGTGAAAAGAGACCTTATGTGTTTTCTGTTTTTCAAACATCGAGTTTATTATCACGCGCGATAAAAACTATTGTTTTACTCATTTCTCAGAAACGATAGCATTTTAGGCAGAAATATTTTAAGGAACCCTTTCTACCATTACTTACTTTAAATCATGTAAGTTATGTGTGAATCTGTGAACATTTGTGTTTTTCGATCTTCCAATAGGGCCTTTAAAGCTTTGAAGCACTTAATCGAAGCAAAACTAAACGGAACAGCTCTGTGATTGTTAGTAACAATCACTAGAATCTCTAGTTATAAATGATATTGCTGATTTTCCTGAGGGCCAAAGTATCGGAAATCAGATTAGAGTAGGAAGAATATCATGCCTACCATACAGACTGCTGAAAAAGGCATCTACTCAGGGCTCAAATTTGGAGGTAAAATTCACAAGAGTAATCTCGACTACAGGGCTTGTACATTGTAGCTCAAAGTGCTTACTGGATTATTTTAACACTAAAACTAGACAAGAATCAAAGTGACAAGAATGAAAATATATAGCACACAGTTTAGAACATGTAAACTGTTTTTAGTTGAAGAAGCACTTGGAGAAAATTTTCTCTCATTTGTACTTATGGGCGAGTATATTTCAAAAATACTCAACAGAATTGAAAGATAGTCAGTGGGGTATTATATATATATACAATTGAAAAAGACAAGACTGCTGGACTTGTCCTGTTGTGAGTTTACTGCCCAATGCTAAAATCACTGGTCTCAGGTCTGTGGTCAAGTGTTAATTTTGAGCCCTGCTATATACATGTACATCATCCTCATTTAGGATAAGTCCCTTCTGACTCCCCCAGTTATCAAAACCAAGTCGTATGATTCGCGCTCTTTCCAATATGCAGCAGTTCAGTTATGGAACAGTCTTCCAGAGGTCGTTAAACAGGCTGAGACATCAGAACAATTCAAAACCCGGGTGAAAACATATCTGTTTACTTTGTACAATTTTTGATTTCCCTTTACAGCTCATAATAGAGGTCGTTCAGACACAGTACTACAGTCGGTTTAACTCATGGTTCAACTCTATATGTCTGAACAGATCTAAAGTTAGACCGAATCTGGTTCAACCCAGAAAAGTTAGACCGCCGAGCTGGAGGGTTTATCTTTAGACCGCTTCGGGTTTATCTTTTAACACTGCGTGTGGACAGAATAAAATTACAACATCCGGTTTAACTTACAACGGCCCACTGACCTCCGTATCGTACGCGCAGCCTCAATGAACACATCGAAATGAAAGCGAAAAGCGTGCGTCTTTCGTTTGGGTTATTTTCGTTTTGCTCACCTGTTATTTAGGTCTGTTTTTATCAAGATCGATATGAACACGATCGTGTATAATAACGCTACAATATTCAGCCATGTCAGTTCGATTCCTGCTTGAAAATCATCACGTCAATAAACGAAATGACCGGATGGTGAATTGAGGAGTATCCAGAATTCTACAGATCATGAAAAATGCACCAGTCTTCGACATCAGTCCAGTCCCGGCCCACACGTGCAAAATTTCAGCACCCAGATTGCCATGTCCTCCTATTAAAACATGTAGCTCATAACGAATTTTCCTCTTGGCCAATAATATCTGTGTCCTACTCATCAACCAATAGGAGAATTCATGTGTGCCTGGCAGAAATACTTTCAAGCACGTGATCTGTATACATGCAGTCAGTACATGTGTACATTGATCTACAATGAAGTTGATTGTGAAAACAAACGTTGAAAGTCATGACCACAAAGACGTGGAAATGCCAGCAGAAATACAAGGAAGAATATCATGCAAAATGGTCGTGTATAAGGAGTTTAAACAGGGGAAATTATTGCGCATTTTGCAGTGTTTTCAGTGCCGATATCCTGTGAAAAAAAAAAAGTGGATAGCGGACGAAACGACGCATTGTGAATGTGACACTTCGAGACGATCGGATGGCGGCATCTGGACATTGAAAAAAAAACGCAATCTAAAAATGCGAGGTATTTAACACCAGCTCAGTTTTAAAAATCCTGTTATAAAAAAAATGACTGCAAGTTTTGAAAGTTGCCAGCGTGCGCTGTCGCTGTCACTAAACACTATTTAGACAGGGCCATGTGTGTGCTTTTGTGAATAAACCGGATGTTGTTGTGTTGGGTCACGGTGCTATTTGACCTCTTAAAACCGAAGATAAACCGTATCGGGTTTAACTTCGAGCTGTCTGAACGCAAGGTAGTTTTATTTTTATGACTGCCCCCCGCTGCTCGTAAAGTTAAACTGGTTCGGGTCTAACTTAGTACGCTGTCTGAACATACCCTTAGGGACCTATAGGGACCTATATGCGCTAAATAAGAATGAAATTATTATTATTATTAGGGGTCGCAATCGAGATCCCGTTCACATTGTCATTCCAGAAGTGTTTATCCCTCAAGAGCCTCATCATGTTTGAAAGGTACTCAATTTCAGATTCCGTACATTTACAATGAACCACAAAAATCCCAAGAAAAAAAACCCCATGATATTTACAGAGTCTCAAGTGAATTAGTGAAATTGTTTCTAAGATCCCCTACAACTCTTGAAAAAAAAAAAAAACCTGGGAAGATTTCTCTCAACAGTGCATTACATGTACCTTACAATAAACATTCTCATCATACCTGTTCATGTAATCTTCATACTAACCACTACATAGAAGGTAAAAATAAACAACCTAAAAAAAGCAACAACCATAGTCATCAACGTTATACAAAAATGCAAATGGATTCTGAAAGGCTCTCTCCTGATCCTGAAACCTGAAAGTCAAGGTCACATTAAACCTAATGGATGTAACCTTCACGATTCACCATTGGATGTTTCTCTCACTTTAAAGGTGAATTCGTTCCCGTCCTTTAGTTTTAGTCTTCTACAAAAAACATCCGCCCGACCTGTGAAAATTTGATTGAAATTCACGCAGTCACATTTTAGTGAAATCAATGAATAAGTGGTTTGTTTTGTCAAGGGATTTTGTGCGCGTTCGTATGGGGACTATTTCAATTGAATAAAATTTAAATAGAAAATTGAATTAGCAATTTCAAACTGCTTAACAACCAAAACGACCTATACAATGGCCTGGCGTTTCGACCCTAGCAGAGTCTTTCTCAACGGCAAAATGACAACACAATGCACATAAACAATTGTACATGTGTGCCTGTTATTTTACCTTGAAGAAAGACTCTACTAGGGTCGAAGCGTCAGGCAACTAACTATTTTTTGTAAAAATCAAATAAGCAATGACGATTTGAGTGTCTTCAAGTGCCATTTAAGGACAAATTTCAGAAGGAAATATTTTTCTTCAAAATCGACACTGGAATGATCTCATAATTGGTGAGATTTCACATTGAAACTAATCAATATTTTTTGGGGAGCTGATCATTAACTTTTCTTTCTCTTCAAGCCTGTCTCCTTGGACACCGTTGACAATTATTGCATTATGAAAGTTGTACCAATTTCATTTCCGTTTATGTGAAGCATAAATTTCCCAATTTCCTTTCCTATCAATGGTTTTGTTTCTTTAGTAGGGTCTGCAGTGTATAGATTTTGACGAAAGGCAAGATTTTTAATCTTTTCACAAGTAACATCATCTACATGTAAATAAACATTGGAGACCCCTAATGCGTTTGTAAGTTTCGGTAAATACAAAGATTTCAAAACAGTGCAACACAGTGTAAAACATAGGGTTCTTGCAAGCATTTTCAATCAGTGGTATTATGGCATAGTGAGATATTTTACAAAGGCGACTAATAACAATGTTGATGCACGTACTAGGTTACACAAAGCAATGTAAAAAAATATATCTATTAAAAAGTACTTACATTGTAAACCAAACAGTGAGTGCAATTATTACAATGCTTGATAGATAACCAAGGTTGGCTGAGAATGGGGGGGGGGGGGGGCAGAGGGAAGATCACTGGATTCCTAGAGGGAATCCATGGCAACGAGGAAGTTATTTCTATTTTAGACCCAGAAAAAGTGACAATTGATGGTACAGCGCTGACGAAGCTTCCTTGCGTTCCCTAGTTCATTTAACTCATGGTAATTAAAGGGACACGTTGCCTTCGGATTGGGCGCTTTGGGCTATCCAAGTGTTTGATGTGAAATGAACACAGTCGGAAAGATGTTTTAAAAGTAGAATATAATGATCCACACAAACATTCCTCAAAACTGTGTGGTTTTCCTTTTATTCGTGAACTAACACGGTCCGCCATTTATGGGAGTCAAGATTTTGACTCCCATAAATGGCCGACGTGTTCCTACTAGTCTTATTTCCAGTCGTAAAACGATGATCAGAGTGCTGCTGTAATGTGCCGTGTCTAAGTCCTCATCCCTCCTGTCCACAATAAACATTTGGTATAAACAACACCGGTTGTTTCTCTCGGTTAGTCCCAAGACAGTTTTCTTACCCTGATTGACGAGGTTTTTTCTTTTTGGACACGTCTTAAATCTGTTTTCTGTGGCAATCCATTTTGACATATGAACGGTGTAGGTGTTTACATACACGTTCATACAAACCAAGCTACCTACCTGAAGCTACGCCGCGTATTCGCGGAATGACCAGCCACATATTCCTAAAATAGAATGCATGCAACACAGGGAAGGTGAACAGATGAGCCATATCATACTCACCTCCCTGTACTGCATGTGTTCTATTTTTCAGAATATGCAGCTGGTTAATCCGCGAATACGCGGCTGGCAATTTCGGGCCCAATACTGTGCTAGATTCAGAGGTAGAGAATGGTATGTTACCCAGTGTTCATCTGATAGGTTTACCAGGCCACTGGCTACGGCAACTGCCTATAACTACTGTTCATCGCGCATTAAATGGACGATGGTATTTACGGCTGGAAATACATATACGTTTCGCGGGAAAGATGTCGAGGGGTCAGAGGCCAATGTTGTTGTTTTTAATCATCATTCACTAATCATTACACATTAAAGGTGTTTTATTGCAAGAACAACTCTTAAGGATAAGGAACACCTCCAAACAGTAACATTTCATGAGATTTGAAGGCAACGTGTCCCTTTAAGATATTCAGTATCTTTCAAGGATAGAAGATGAAGACACCAAGCTCACTTAAAGGTGTGCTTTTCAATTGAATTTCAGAAGAGTAAATTGGCGGGAAAATCTCTTTTGAGTAATGGCGGCTCTGAGAAGAGCCATTTGGTAACTAAACAATATTGTTGCAAAGATTTAGATTTTGGATTTAGATAGATCAAAATATTCGCAAACATTACAGCACAACTCCTGCGTATAGGAGGTTTGATTGTGGCTTACACCTGTGCATTCCCCGCCCCCCCCCCCCCCCCCCCCCCAACACACCTGCTCTGTTCAATTGACTACGGCCGAGTGCTAAACTACACATTTATCACTTCAAAGCTCTGTGACTGGAGGGTACAGTAGGGTTGCAGAGGACAACAATCATATCTCACTGCACAATTTATTAAAGGAAATGAACTATACCATCTAGGGGACGGAGTACTTTATGTACAATGAAGAGTTTGTCTTAATCTGTTTGATTCAGGTTTCCATTTTTTTAGGGGAGCAAAGACAGATATCCAACCATCCCCCACTCCTCCCTCCTTCAATTTGTATCTTGGCCAAGCCCCGCCTGATCCCTTCTCCTTAAAAAAGATTTGTACCTTACCCTGATCCCATCCAATCCATTCTAGACCTGGAGTTTCATCTTTGAGAGGGCAAGGCCATTTTCATGTTTGCAAAGGGCACTTCCATTGGATAATCTTAAAGGCTATGGGAAACTTTTGAAGGGGCACGAAGGCCAAGACCAGGGGCAACAGAGGCCATGGCCTCCACTTAAATTCCAGGCCTGCCTTCCCCTGTTAAAGTCATACTTTGTACCTCGCCTTAAAGGAAAAGTCTAATTTTGGTTTTTGGAACCAATCGATTGTTTTAATCCTATACAAGTGTAGATATATACAATAAAACTAACCTGTGAAAATTTCACTTCAAAAGGTGGTTGCGTTTTTGAAATATCGCCGAAAATCCGGAGCGAATATGTTCACGCAGGAAGAATATTCCCCTGCTTAGGAATACACAATCTGAGAAACGTTTCCCAGATTCAAATTTTGAGGCATTAAAACCTGAATTCTTTTTCCATATAACCACATTACTTCGAAGTGAACTGATTCTCAAAATGCTTTATACTATTGAGAGCTGCTGTACTTCTTACCATGTAAGTTGTTATTGCCGCTAACTTTCAAAGTCATTACCAAACGTATACAGACCCTTTAAGTAATTCAAGAATGTAGATTCATATCATTCATCACGTTTATCCTAATTCAAAATCAAAGGAGAAAATCTATGCTTTGGTTGACTTCATGTTGTTTTTCTTGTTTATTCCTTAAGGAGGGAAGTCAGTGGGTGGAGGGGTACAAAAAGCAGGACACAGCCTTTCCCCGGTTCTCACACCCCCTTCCCAGGTCCCCTCTTTGTGGCATCCCGCCTTATCCCTACAAAGTCAAGGATGTCCAATCTATTGATTACTCACCCTTATCAAAACAAACTTGAGCGCAGGGGGAAAGAGAGACAAGCATGAGGGGAAAAGTAAGGCATTGTGAACAGCGCCCTCTTATGATAGCAGAACCAGGACTGTGAATCTGTCAAGATGCATACACCTGCTTACAGCTAGGTTTTAATTACCTGCGTTACGTTTAAAGGTGTTACACAGGATTGGTAGAGCTGACAAAATAGTCACAGACAGTGTTCATGTTGTGTGTGATCAACCATATACATGAAATAACAAATCTGTGAAAGTTTTGGTGTGAGTCATGAACAAATACTTTAAAAACATGCACAATTTTCAGCATGTAAAAACATTCTGAAATCAGCTGTTATGTTTTGTAGGTTTTCAGATGCAGCTTTCTATAATATGACTTCATTTCAGAGGGAAATATGCCATAAATAGACTGTGCAAGTCTCGCGCGTAATCAAACTTCCGGGACATATGGAGTTTTACGTTGGCAAGATTTTGTTTCGTCTATTATTTTAGTTTAACGTACTTTATGACCGTGAAAATTACATATGTTGTTTGGAATGTAATACTAAGTGATAACAAATATGAAAGTAAAATAATTTCAACAATACAACGAAGAAAACCCAAGAATTAAACTTGACCTCCGCTTCCGGTTACTTGCAAAAAATTAAGAATTTGTGCCCACCTTCGATCACCAAATTTGTTTTGGTCACGCGATGATAATCAGCAGATGCTGTAATTGTCAGACGCTAAGCCTTTTCATTGCAGTCTACGGTTGATGAGGCTGAGGCGTCAGTGTCCTCTTTAAACTGCGTCACGCGTTAATTCTTACAAAAGGATTTACAAAAGGGGTTCCTAAAAAGTTAAGATCAAATAAGTATCCTAGTCCCTGAGTTTTTAGTTTGTTTCAACAAAACTAACAAATGATTTGTGTGTTTACTATGAAAGCTAAAACTCATTTGATAAAAGTTGTAATGATTATTTTTGTTGGTCAGATTTTTTCATAGATCTAATTTAAAAACAATGATTTGATTTCAGAAAAAACATATGTTCTTCGCTTGACGTGTTTACTCGCTCCGATACGCGCGAGACTTGCAGTCTATTAGTAAGTTTTCAGGAAAAAAACCCAATGATGTTTGTTTTTCTTACCAATACCTTTAACGGGAAAGCTCAGTGATTCATAAAAAAAGTGTCTCAATTTCATCTGCTGGCGCATTACTTTAAGAGTTGTCGCCTTTATAGACATGATAAAGTTTGGATAACTTCAATAAAATATAGTATTAATGATTCTTTACAGCTGCTTCTGCTATGTGGTCCTTTCCATGACTGTTTTGGTGCATCAATATATAACCTACCTTTGACCTTACCGCATAAATAATGAGCTCTGCAAACAATGAACCAATGGGAAGACTAACCTGGCACCAGACATCCCAGGATATTTGTCATTGCTTACGCAGCTCAGTTTTGAGCATGCGCAGTTTTGAGCATGCGCAGTTTTGAGCATGCGCAGTTTTGAGCATGCGCAGTTTTGAGCATGCGCAGTTTTGAGTATGCGCAGTTTTGAGCATGCGCAGTTTTGAGCATGCGCGCAGTTTTGAGGACCAAAAGATAACAAGTTACCCTTTATCCATGATGCCACCTAGCATACCTGAATAAATCTCTCATTGGGGGTGTGGCTGCACCCTTCCTCAAGCTTCCACTTTGACCCAAAAGTAGGTGAAAGGTCAAAATTAGATACACTGAGTTGTTCTGTAAACTATCATCCTTTTTCCTCTTTAAAAATGTACACCACCCTTGTGTCTAGCTAAAAAACCTAAAGGTATGTCGATAATCTCAATTTATGTATAGTCAGTCAGGATCAATTTCACATGAAATCTAAGTGCATGTTTTGTGGTGTTAGGTTTCAAAAAGTACATTTCTGACAGTCTTAGGTTTTGAAACGTCTTTTGTTGTAAAATGCATTATTTCCTGAAGAAAGTAACTCCCTCTCCCCTTAGGGTTCACCAGAACAAGGGCTTGAGTTTCAAGAACATCCACACATTCACAACGTGACTTTGGGATGTAAAATTTTCACTTGACCAGAAACACAGACCAGAATCAGTTTGTTTTTCATTTTTCAAATTCTTAATTTCTGATTTTAAAATTTTGAATATTTTATTTAATTATTTAATTTTTACTTAGATTTACTATTTTAATTATTTCTTTATTTATTTATTATTATTATTATCAGATTATTATTTTTGGGGGGTGTTTCCCAGCTGACCAAGGATTTGTTTATTTGTTTGGGTATTTTTTGTTCAGGGGGGGGGGGGTGTCCCTAATATACCAAGAGGTGCAAGAGTATCCACTCTTAGACTGCATTCTCAGATTGCATCCACTGGTCTCCCGGCTAACCCAAGAGTGCATCTTTAATAAGATTCCCACTCGAGACATCATCAGATCACATCCCCAAAGTGGAGCATCGTGACGAGTGGTGTCAGTTTCTCAACAACACCATCTCAGACAGTTGACATTATCGGGTTAACTTAGACTTGGAAATTAGGCCGGCAGTATGTCAAGACTTCACCTACGCATAGAGGATATCTACCTAAGTTTGTTTTTATGTTCAAGGTCTGTTAGTTTTGCTTTTGCTCAACAGTGTCCCCACCCCCCCCCCCCCCCCAGAATTACAATTTACTCTCTTGCACTCTATTTATAAAGTAATCATTAATCATAACAAAATAATGTTGTTTTCAGGAGCGTACGGCTTGTCACAAAAAGTGAAAGCCGTGGCTCTGAAAATAGGCTGTTGTTTGTTTGATTTGGCCTTGCAAGCATGGCTACATGTATCAACCCCTTGCAGATGCGTAACACACCTCCACAAAATGCACGTCTACCATTTCCAACATTTTTGGGGGTCAGGTCCTTTGTGTAAATTTTGACTCCCAAACTATGGGACAGGATAAGCGCGTCTAAGTGTGCTGCACGTCATGAAATTGGTCAATACAGCTGGCTGTTGAAAACCATGATTAAAAAAAACACCACCAATGTGATCACTACACTCCTCTTAACTGAATAAAATGAGATGTATTTTCACCACAAATCCAAACATGACAATTATCTACATCTTTGAGATACAACTGGGATACTCTGTTTCTGGGTGTGTTGGCAAAGCTGTACAGAAGGGAAAGCCTGCCCTCTCCTATACAAATGTTTTAGTGTAAGAGAATTATTGTGAAAGCGGTGAGCTAAATAATTACAGCATCAAAACTATCAATATCACACACACAAAAAACAGCTTTCAAAAGTTATGATGCATTTGCAGAAATTGCGCCCCAAATTTCTCACATCAAGTAACTCTCTAAAGAAATACAAATTTGCAAATGCCTCTGTTTGGATGCTTTCTAGTTTTTTTCCACTTGGGCGATGAGACCAGGTGGGGAAAAACGGCCTGTTTTTGCCCACGGGCAACTGGAGGTGGGAGGTAACAGGCAAATCCCCTGGCACATTTAACACTGTGAAATGCAGAATAAAGCACAACAAGAAAAAGTGCTCTCAAAAGCTTGCATTATTTACAAGTAATCAATAGCCTCATGTTTAAAACAATTACCAATAAACTTATACCCAAGGCAGACATTCCTCAGTGTCAATAAGAGGGGCCAAGCCTTAAAAATTGGGGCTGTGGGCAAAAGGGGGCATGCTCCCTCTCCTGCCCCTTCCCCCTCTCTAACTCTCTAACCAGCCTCATCATACTTCGAACAAGTACCAGGGCCCAATTTCATCAAAAACTACTGCTTAGGAAATTTCTATGCTAAGCAAAAGATGAGTGGGGCACCAGTCAAAACAGTGTTAACTTTATGGAATTTTAGCTGGTAACCAGTTTCTGCTAAGCAATATTTGTCTGTGCTTAGCAAATTTATGTGCTTACATGCTTTATGAAATTGGGCCCAGGGCCAAATTTCACGGAGCTAGCACAAAAAGCAACTTACCAGAATAAGGTTACCAGCCAAAATACCATGTCGCATGTACTAATTGCAACTGGTATCTTGCTCATTTTTGCTTAGCAGAACATTTTTCAGCAATTTGTTGCTACTTAAGAAGCTCTATGAAAAATTGGGCCCATTTTCATTTTCAAGAAGTGATGTCAAGATTGTTTTGTATAGATGTCAATTTTGGATCGGGATAAAGAATATAATTTGTTTGCTTGTTTGTTTTTTGTTTACCCTTACATCATGTACATGTATGTTTTAAAAGCACTATATACTCAGTACTCACCCAAGTTCTGTGAAAAAAATCCACAGGCAAATCACTTGGGTGGGATTCGAACCCACAACCTTTGCATTGCTAGAGCAGATGTCTAACCCCTAGACGACAATATTTATTTGATCGTTCATAAAATTCTTCATAACCATGCACCACATTCTCTGAAGGAGTTCTGTGCCATCAAACAAACCTCTCATAATCTCATGTCTACAGGATCATCATGTCTTACGGCAGAACAGGGAGCAAGAACACTTAGATTATGGAGACTGTGCTTTTAACCCCAAAGCTGCCCCTGGAATAAGCTCCCTGACAGAACTCACCTAATGACCCCTTTGAAAACCCTTAAGGGTAGGATATACATGTACTTATGGTAAATGTCAGAGACCAGTATCCTCACTTGGTGTATCCCAACATATGAATAAAATAACAAACCTGTGGAAATTTGGGCTCAATTGGTCATTGAAGTTGCAAGAAAATGATGAAAGAAAAAACACCCTTGTTTCATGAGATTCAAATTTCTGGATGGAAAATTACCTCTTTTTCTAAAACTACGTTACTTCAGAGGGAGTCGTTTCTCACAATGTTTTATACTATCAACAGCTCTCCGTTGCTCGTTACCAAGTAAGTTTTTATGCTAGTATATATTTTGAGTAATTACTAAACGTGTCCAGTGCCTTTAATTCAAATGTTTTTGTGAAAAACAACCTCTTTCTCTAAAACTGCATAACTTCAATAGGGTGTTGTTTCTAACAATGTTTTATAATATCAACAGCTCTCCAGTGCTCTCTATCATGTCTCTACCAAGTAAGTTTTTATGGTCATTAATTTTGGGAGTATTGGTGAACATTCCCTTCTCACTAACTGAAATAGTTGTATCACCAGTTGTAACTTTGATCTCTGTTTTCTTTTGTAAGCGCCTTGAATGGTTATCCAGGGAAGTGCTTATTACGAGTGTATGTTATTATCATTATTACCTTATATGGCCTTTTGAGTTTCTCTCAAGCTAGATTCTTTTGTTATGCTAAGCAGCTATTTGTGCTTAAGCAATTTTATGAACCTAGTCAAGCATTTTTAACCCTTCCACCAGTCTGCTTGTATTCATTAATAATAATAGCCTGAAGAAACAAATATATGTACAGTGCACATGTGTAAACACTCTACCAGAATAAAAATGACTCATTCTGTGTACATAAAAACGTTACACAAATATGCACAAATGTACGTGTACTTGCAATTGCTATGTGTTGTGTTGTCAATTTAGCCATTAGAGAGAATTCATTCATTCAGTAACATTTATTTCAATGCCGTCATTGATTACAATAATGCACATTTATGTTGAAATTACACAAGTAATACATTAGCATGAGATATGATTTATATTTAGTACACAATGATTCAATAATAATCAGCAAATTAATGACAACATTTAGGTGTAAGGTTAAGCAAAATGCTTTTGTGCCCTAACCTATGGACAGACAAACATACAACCAAGGAACCGTGCCAGGACAATGGACAAATGAAACAGACAAGACAGTGTGAGACAAGGCCAACACAACTTACAAGTTACACCTAGTTTATGAATAAGAGTCAAGGAACTGAGCTCTTAGGTTTTTAACAAACACAGACAGGGAGGGTGAAGATTTAAGAGAGTCATCTAAACTATTCCAGTATGAGATGCCTCGATGGACAACACTGTTTTTAGACATTGAAGTTCTATTAAATTGAACGAACAAATTACCCTTAGCGCTACTTCGAGTATTATATGCATGAATATTTGACGTTAAAGTAAAACAAGAATTAAAACAGGGAGGAAGTAGGTTATGCATACATTTATACATGAATTTACCCAAATTAAGGTGGTATAAGTCATTACATTGAAGTATGTTTAATTCTGCAAATAATGGACCTGAATGGTCACGGTAACCAGCATTCCAAATTACACGAACCACTCGTTTTTGTAAGGTAAGTAATTTGTTACATTTAGAAAAACTGCCCCAGGTCAAGATTGAGTAATTTAGGTATGGCAGAACGAGTGAATTATACAATGTTAATAAAATGACTCTGCTCAGATCGAAACATCCACAATTTTGTTTTCTATTTATACCACATGTCATTTTGGTACAGCTAAATATAACTCCTCTTTCCTTTTTCATAAAAAAGGGATAAATATGGAGGCAAACCCCTGTCCAAAATCATGAAACCCACTGTCAAGATTTGATATTTGAATGCTCTGCACCCCATCCACCAGTGACCACACCAGTCCTACTTGAACATCCCTTTCAGTTAAAAGCTAATGACTCAGACTCTAATCATGCCATTCAAATACAGTCTCTGAGCAAATAAGCGCGCACCAGAAAACACCTGGGCTGGTCAGACAGTAATTAAGTGGCGTGAACTCCCCTCTTTGCTTGTCTATGATTACATACCCAGTCACTGTTATGTCATTACAAATATGCAGGGGGAATTAGCAAGTAATAGATTATTGATGAGTGCCAGTACTTGATGATTACCAGTCTGACTGGCTACTTGGTGTTCAGAGAGACTGCTGCCACCATCTTTAACTCTGCTCTCAGTCTCAGTGATGGCTCTTTGGTTTCAGCATGGTTGATGCATGGAGGATTCCTTCCGCCATGGTTTCAGGTGCATCCATAGAAACATGTTTTCACAGTTTTCAAAGTGGTTTACCATCATTGTGGTTCATCTCATAAAAATACAAACAACGGTTTACCACAAACTTATAGCTATAAAAGTGAATGATAGGCCTATAGCATAACATTGTTGGAAGATATTGATATCTGTTATTGTTTTTTCATAAATATTCATAAATACCCAGTGCTGTAAATACCCCAGTTAATTTATGCAGTCCTTTTGGTTGAAAGGGTCACATGAAGGTTTAAAGGGTCTGTGTACATTTGGTAATCACTCCAATAAAAACCTATTGGTTAGAAGCCTACAGCAGCTTTCGAGAGTGTTTTGAGAAACACTTCACTTTGACGTTTTGTGGTTAATGTAAAAAATATATCAGTTTTTATGCCCCCAAATGTGAATCTGAGAAACTTTTCTGTCAGAAACGCTTCTCAGATTGTGTATTCCTATTTAGGGATTATTCTTCCTGCATTTTTTCGGCAATTTCTCAAAAACGCGACCACCTTATGAAATGAATCATGTTTGTAAAGATCACAGTTTCTAGAAACAATTGTAGAAAAAAACCTTTCATGGTTGCTTGGAATCTAATCCAAGTGTCAGTCACTAATCTCATTTTCAGATTACTGTCAGATCAACAAACACCAACTTATCAGCTTATGGGTGAAAGGTAATGCTCCAGAAGTGTCGAAATTGCAATGTGGGTTGTACCATGGAGGTAAGAATTCCTACCTCTATGGTTGTACTGTGCAAGAAAGATTCCTGAGTCAAAATGATCGTTTTGTGTAATATTGAACAGTTTAAAAAAAATTTTTTAAGATTACAGTGAAGAGAGCTTATTCCAACTTATAATTCATTTCATTTTTATTAACATTGGATGTGATTAACAATCAATAATTAGCAATAAATAGTAAACATGTAAAAACATTACAATACAAGTACACTGATTAACAAAAGATGGAAAAGGGCACAGTGGAATACATTTTTTTTAAATAAATTAATAAAATAAGGAATTGGGCTATTTTGAAAACGTTTATGTGTGAAAGGTCGTATTTCTGGACTCAGGTCCAGGGCTTAGACTTAAGACATAATTTTTGGCACTCAACTCAAGTTACATTTGCAGGGATGTGATTGGCTGTTGAAAAAAAAACTGAACTCTGGGCGCAAAGCACTAAAGCTTGCTAGCTCGAAAACTTGCGATCATGAAGCCCACTTATAACATTTATCTTTGGTTTTAAAAGCCCTACTCTGCAATCTAAGGCGCTATATATGGTTTTATCTTCGTTTTTTTCATGAATTTGATCTTAAGTTAAAAAAAAACTTAATTTCCGGTAAAAAAACAGAGAAAATCACATCCCTGATTTGCGAAAAGACGAAGACTCGTACTTGGGCTCAATTCTTTCATGACTCATAAATATCTTTTTCCCATCAATAGCTTTTGCCAATAAATTGTATTACCAAATATTTGGATCTTGTTTTCAACCATCGCTGCAGCAAACATTCATACTATACGTACATGTAAAGTTCACAAAACAATATTTTAAAAATGGGACATTTTATTTTGTTTGGTCATTTCTAATTATTATTTTGGTCTGTGTAATCATCATAACTGTTCGATCATCGATAAAAAACTTGTACAGTTCAACTAATTTTCTAATGAATTAAAGGGAGGGTATACCTTTGGTAATTACTCCAAACACTAAGGAATGTGGTATAAGAGAAAGGGATTCAAAAAAATGTCAATAGGCTGAAAAACGTTTCATGAATGAAACGTTTCTCAGATTGTGAATTCCATTTATGGAGTTTTCTTCCTGGGTGGATGTAACAACTCCAGATTTTCGGCGATATCTCAAAAAACCTTTTGAAATGAAATTTTCACAGTTTAGTTTTATTGTATGATTCTACATTTATATATAGGATTAAACAATCAAACAGTTCCAAAAACCAATGGTATACAGGGCTCGAATTTGGGGGGAAAATCCACAAGACTACAGGGCTTGTAGCTCAAAATCTTTACTGGACAAGAATTTGTTTTACAAGACCAGATTCAAAATGTGAAAATAAAAAGTTTCTGACACAGTTTAACATGCATGTACATTTGACTGCTCTTATATGAACCCAAACTGAGACAAGTAAGAGAAGATTTATCTCTTGTCTTAATAGTATTAAGTATACTTGATTACTCATGGAATTGAAAGATAATTTATCAGACCCAAATTCAACACTTGAACATAATTTGTTTCTGTTATTCAATTGAAAAACACAAGACCATCGGACTTGTTAGGTCATAAGTTTACTGGCCCAACACTAAAATTACTGGCCTCTGGCCTGTGGTCCAGTGTAAAATTCAAGCCCTGGTATACATGACATACTTTGCCTTTAACATACATTTTACTTTGACTCAGACTCAAAACAAGAGATTTGTGACTTGGGACTCTAAATCAACCCAAGTGACGAGAGACTTATAGAGCTGGACACATCTTAAGTGAGTTGACTGCAAATCAAGTGAAAGGTAAATGTACATGTAGTGCTTTAAAATGGAAATTTGTTATTCCAGTATGCAAAAATACACTAGGCAAGAATTCCCATTCCTAAATAAAGCACTTTGTTTTGTATAATTCTAGATAAATAAAGAATAAAGACATCTCTTGGGGGAGAACCTAGAATGAAATATTTTTGTGATTTCAGTGGTCAGCCGCGACCCAAAGTCAGCAAATTTAACTGCCCTAATTTAGTTTTCCTGTTGATTTGTATATATTGACTTTTGTCAAGTTGTTCAAACTGAAAAATGCACCTTCCCCTGCAGGGCCAGCAGCCGATGAAATTAACTCTCTGCCAGTTTATTGGCTTTGCACATCCCACAAATAAAATCTTGCATATGTCCCTGAAGGTAGTAAAGCTGGGGGGGGGGAGGTGGGGGGGGAGGTGGGGGGGGAGGTGGGGGGGGAGGGGGAGGGTATGCAAGTCCTGGGCCCAATCATATTAAACACATGTGAAGCTGCTAAGCAAAAAAATATGGCTTAATGAACCTTAAATGCATTAGACGTCATCACGCCGCCATCTAATCTTAGAGGTGTAACTATGACGAAACAATGGAAACGCGCAACTATGTACGCGCAGCGCACATAATTGGCCAATGAACAACCTTCTTTTGACCTCTAGCCGTGGGCGCCCTGCTCAAATGACGTCATGTGCATAAGGTCTATACATTTCCCACTAAGTTTCTTAAGAGAAAAAGTACACAGACCCAATTCCATTGCACCATCATAATACATTGCATTTTGGTCACGTACAAAATCTTTACTGCATTTGTATACACGTATAGAATCAACCATAAAAATCCCAAACGTACATTCGTTTGAATTAATAAAGTTTGTTCATGGGGTAAAAGGAAAAGAAGAAAGAAAAAAAAATGAGCAAAATACGACGGCATTCTTTGGCAATGATATAATGTTTGCACTTTGAACCAAGACACCGGTTGCCAGCAACTGAATGCCGCCATTGTAATGGTATTCAGACAATAGATCAGAAGAAAATATTGGGGAAGAAAAAGTAAACAGCAAAGTGTGAAATTTGAATTAAACACAATATGGGGGTTGGGTGGTGCTTGACCTTTGCCTAGAGGCAGTGTTTAAATGAGGATAGTTGGGGATTGGATACAGAACCATATCAATTCCTTTGGGGAACTAAGCCTGCGAGAGTTTCCTTCACGCTGTATCCCAATGGAAAAACTGCCGAAAAAAATAGTATTTTTTTTGCATCTATCGTCTTTTTGAGAATATCTTTCAAAATATCTCTTAGTTCTGGTAGCATAACGAAGCTAAGATACTATACTTTCATAAAATATCAAATAGAATGAAATCTTTAATCATTTAGGCTCGCTAATTTCATGATAAATATCGCATTTTCCATCAAAATCGGGCTCATTTCCTGTGTAAAATCCTTTTTTGCACAGTGACTCCCGACTTCAACTCATTATAATAATAAATAGCGCCATCACATGGCTTAGTTCCAAAAAGTGTATCTTCAGCAAGTCTTTGCCCAACTAGTAATGTAACAATCATTTTGATTGGTTAAGGATAACACTCGCGTATCTTTCTTGAACAAAAAAATCCATTCAAATTGGGCGTTAGTTGGGACCGTGGCTCGGAACGACTAGTCTTTCGTGTGTGATGAAGTGCATGCTTCCGGTAGGCGCGCTCACGTACACACACACAACATATACATACACGTCGTAAACAGGATGTTAAGAGTGTATGTAAGACTGGACAGGAGACTACAAAATCCAGAATGGTTGGATAGTTCTCCACAGAGCACAGGGGGATTCCAAGGTCATTGTGTGGTGCAGCTTGAGCTGTGCGTTTTCATAGGGTCCTTTTGGCACAATATGAAGAAGCTGTTTTACAGACTCTTGAGGTTACAAATTACTGGAATAAAATATTACATTTTTATGAGCTTTTATGTAGTAATGTACTGAAAACTATTTTTCTACTTACACACAGACATAGGTATTTCTGTTAACATCCACATCAGATTATCTTGTTTAAAAAAAAATAATGAAAAGGGGCTTGTTTAAAAGAAAATGCAAATGAAAACTAGTTTTAACTGGCCAGAAGTGCCCCCCCCCCCCCCCACCCCTGGACAAATGGACGGTGTACCCTTCTTCTTCCCCTTAAAATTGTAACCTAGTTTCAAAGCTTGTTTTCTTTACATGGGGTTGAAGAAGAAATAATTGTTTGTTTTTTATCCATTTATAAGCGGAAAAAGAGGCTTGGTGAAACAAACAGTTTTATAATTTTTAAAATAACTAAAAATGGAAAAATGCACAAATTGTTAAAACCATAGTTTTCAAACTCTAGCAAATAATGTGTGTACATTTGCTATGTACAAACATGGTGGCTAGTCTGAAACATATTGTTCGTTTGTACTTGATTTATATCTATTTTATATTGATTTATCTCTATATTACAGATATACAATAAATACAGCATGATATTTATAGGATTTGTACACTGTGTAGAGCCTGTTTTTGTTGAAGGTCATCCAATCATTCTAACAGGGTGGGATTTATAAGTAATCCATTTCTGTTTGACCATTCTGTGTGAAGGTGAGCAAAGTACACCCCTGTTAACAAACAGTGTCTGCTGGGCTCAACCGAAAATATTCAAATTTCTGAACAGTTATTTCCTGCTTACAAAATGGTCTCAAACAAGGATGTTATGTTGTAGGAGTTTTTGAAGTGATGGCATTTCTACCTTTTGGTAACCCCTAGTTATAGATTTCAAGGAACTTTTGGGAACAGTATCCTCAGCTCTAGAGAAGTAGATTAAAGAGCAGGATTTCTTTATATCTGAAAAAAAGTAACAGACTCCTTTTTTTTTTTCTCCAGACAGTAAAAATCTAAACTCAGATTTCTAAAATCGGTAAATGTTCGAAGACCTCACATTTCAAATATATGTTCTATATGTTTTTGAAGAGATAATTATTCGTTTATTCCTAAATTTTGATGATATTTAGTTAAAAACAGCATTGAATTTGACCTTTTGACTGGCACAAAAAATTCCGCAGAAAAACCAACCGATTTGTTTTTGATGTTCGATGAGGTCACGTTTCAAATTTTGCTATGAAAGAGTATCAAATAAAATGGCATTGTACACCATTTCAACATGAGGTAAGACACTTGAACTTTTCCCCCAACTTTCATGAGGACTCTATCTATTGGTAAATTAGTGTATCACAAAACATGACCTTAGAGCCGCTCTACTTTATACTTCCATGTTTGGGATGTTGTAAACGTTACAAAACAGAACTAATATAGTTTAGGGGTTATATACTGGCTCAATAATTAACACCCGGTTCAGACAGGCGCTCCAGAGTCGCGCCGAATAGATTAAGATCGACTCCGGGTCGACCCAAATAAATTTTGGTTCAGACAGGCGAACTTAACATAGCATTTAGAATAGGTTCGACTCATGACAAGATCGACGTCTGAAACCAAGGCGCTACAGAGTCGTTACGAACGACTGCAACAGTCGATCTTTCGACTTCTAGCGCGTCCAGTCACTCCTAACTGTTTCAGACGTCAAACTTTTCATGTACTTAATTCAATAATTTGTTTCGGCGCAACTCTAGAGCGCCTGTCTGAGTAAAACAGGTGTAAAGTTACTGGACTCTGGAAAGTGGTCCAATGAGCACTGAGAAACCTCAAGTCCCAGAATGATTTCAATGGATATAAAGAAGTGTGGATTGGACTAACAGAGGCAATGTCTTTCGTCTCTCGGTGGTCAGGTCATCACCTCTGATGGGCAGTTACATTATGTTTACCTTTGTAAAGGGCATCTCCAATGAGGGGAAATGGTTCATTTCTACTGGGATATTTCAAGAGGCACCAAGGCAAGGACCAGGGGCATGGGTGGCCCTTACCTCCACTGACACCGTCATAAATGAAGCAAAGCATGAAGTCAAATTAAATGAAGTTGGTTAATATTTTGAATTATTATAAAATTAATTATTGACAATTTCACCAGTACTTGCAGTACATGTAACATATTTGTGCACACCTCAAGAGAATTTTCATATTTGCACTAAAATAACTTTCCAACACACTTGCAGAGAAATGTTTGTTGACAGTATAACTATATGCCGGAAATAGAAATGAAAAAACCCCTGTAGGTGTACTGTGTTTATACTGCGTCAATTGACAAAAGAATAGAATACATAGTTTAGTCCTTCTGGCACACATCAGAGTACGAAGAACGTGTCTGTGCAAAATCACAAACTAGCTGTCCTCTGACCAACAGCGTGGGTTTTAAAAATATCTTTATTATTATGAGGGATGCCTCTGTTTTTTTCAATCAATAGACAATCTCCAGAGCTAGTCAGGGCGCCTCTGGGAGTCTGGGGGGACATTCTCACCGGGTCAAACACCCAGAGAGTGCAGCCCATTTAGACTGAGCGCACTAATGACACATACAAACCAAACGGGGAAAATGATGTACGACAAATACTCCCACCATGTTTTTGTTCTCTACAAATAATGCCATAAACATCCTCAGAAATGTCTTTTTAATATTTTGAAAAACAATGATGTGTGAAAGGCAATCAACTACATGTATTAAACAAGCATAGAGTATTTGGGGGCAAGAAGATGGGTGTGTTGGTGTGGGGGCAAGATGTTGGAAGGGCATATTCGGTGTTGAACTCGGGTAGGCCTATCCTAACTCATTCTTTCAATTGTACTTTTAAGTTGAGCACTTTTGGCAAACCAGGGTTTTTTTAATTTACAAAATGCAGGAACCTAACTTTTCAATATTTTTTCCCAGGAGCCGTCACCTAGAGTGGACTTCCGGTTTTGTGTTGGTCGATTTTAATAAAATGAAAAAAAATAGCTCAATAATTTTAAGACATCAATCTGTTTTGGGGTTTAAAATCAAAAAATTTGTAGATTGAGAACAGAAAATGCGAAGTAAAACAAAACAAAACATTAAAACCTAAAAATACATTTTTAAAATTTTGACTTGATTTTTAATTTGGGGTCTGATATCGGAAACTTGGGTTTTATTTTGAACAAAAAAAATTGCAGGAAGTAAGTTGAGACTGCGCACACTTTAATTGATTCAGGGTTCTGCCCACGGTGGTCGGTGCCGGAAAACCCGACCGGCACTCATGATTCCCCGACCGGCACTCGCAGAATTTTTTCTTTTTCCGACCACCACACATTTTCCCTTTTTTTGGCCCATTTCCTTCAAAATATTTCGAACAACATGTAAAACAAATTATTTACCAGCAAACAGTTTTATCCAAAGTTTCGAGTAGCCTACTTCTTTGGTTTGAGTCTATTTTAATGATCCAGGATCGAGTATTCCTCCCGCCTGTACGATGTACAATATATCCAACGCACGAAACCCGCATTGATTTTGCAATGGTTTCCAGTCACGCTGATTATAGCTTTACGCTTGGAATAACATGATACCAGTTTAATACAACGGAAATGAACTGCAGAGTAAGCACCATGCTATAGATGCTGTAAATTGTTTTCCCATGGCGGTAAAGGCGTGCGCGCACTGAGGGCCTACATTCAAGGCACAGCTGCAGGGCGCACGTGTGTAACCACTCCATGCACAATCGAAAAGAAATTGAATTGACTGTACTAGGAAAAAAAAAATTCCGGCACTAAACAAATCCTGGGCAGAACCCTGTGATTTCCCACAGGGATTATGCATCAATTACATGTGTATACAATTTATTCACCGATGTTAGGCAATAAGGGATAAACATGCGGAACGTGTTTTATCAACAATTCTTGCGATAGGAGAAGGAGAAGTGATCAAGGAATCATCAAGCTACTTCAGAAGGATCATTAAGCAAATTGTGTAATCTCTCCAAACAATCCCCCAAAATGAAGAGGAGAGAGATTCAATCTAATAGTGAATTCACGTTTTTTGTTTTCTCCTGAACACTAATCCAAGCCACATGAACATTAGTGTTCCCCCTCTGGCTTATAAATTTAGACAACGAAAACCTCAGAAGAGAAAATGAATGCTGCTAATAACATCCCGAAAACAAGGGCCCAATTTTAGAGAGCTGCTTTAAAAGCAGAAAATAGTGTTTACATTTTTCTGCAACGCAAAATTGAGAAGGATACCAGTCACAGATGATAAATTTTAAATGGTATTTTGGCTGGTAACCTTATTCTGTTGAGCACAATTTTGTTGTGCTTAGCTACTTTTTGTAGCTCTAGCCCAAGGCCCAATTTAATTTTGCTGCTAAGCACAAAAAGTAGCTAAGCACAACAAAATTACGTTTACCAGGGTAAGGTTACCAGCCAAAATACCATGTCACATTCTCCATATCTGACTGGTATCCTGCTAATTTTTGCTAAGCACAACATTTGTAAGCAAAATTGTCTTCTTGCGCAGCTCTATGAAATTGGGCCCAGGTGAGTTGAACTGAACAGTTCCTGAGCAAAATATCCCGTTATTATTAAATTTAGACTTTAATTTGTTTAACAAGCGTGGAACTGAAAGCACTGCCGGAGGTGTGTGTATTTAAAAGAGATATTTTCACCGTTGCTGAATGTTTCTGCTTTAAGTGCACCCTTATAATTTTATAGTTCTTTTGAGATGTTATGAGCTGAGATGGAAATAACTTGTGAAACAGAAAGTTTCCGGCTATCTCATTGTGTGCAAATTGATTCTAAGAAAGACAGAGTGCGCTCAAATTGAATTACAATCCACACGGAAGGATTATCCCTTAACATTCATTATCGCCTATGGAGCAATTTTAACATAAAATATGATCAATTGTGTATTTATATGATGCATTCGTTGAGTGGATTTGTTTCTTCTTCAATGCTTCAACCTACCGGTACAACAAAGACCTTAAAGCAACTGAAATCACACAGTGTTGACCATCCGTGGATTCATTTGTACCATTATGGCAGATCAAGAATTCAAAGTACATTGTATGGAAAAGTATTTGAATCGTAGGTCTTTGCCTTGGTGCCCCTGGAAATTTTTTTCATGGAGACGCATTTCTTCTGATCAAAAGTTCCCAGAAAGAATGAACTAATGAGGTAGGGTTGCCCTCAGCTTCATGTATTTTAAAAGTGATTAGCCCCCGGGACCATTATAGCTTGCCGCTTCACAAGTCCACCTGCTTTTTCACAAGTCTATATTTCATATTAACACAGGAGTGCTTTTCAACACTGAACTAATATTACACAAGCCTAACTAGCAACCACTTGGCGAGAATTTTGACTAGTCCACATGTTTTTAAATCAGGCTTTTGGCCAACGGACCACCGCTGTAAACGGGAGTAGTGCGAGTACCTGCTCCAACTTTCCGATGCAAAGCAGGGTTACATTTCTTTTTGAAAGTTAATCACAGATGGGAAGCCTTTAAGGAATCGTTGACTGACACCAAATGGGGACATGAAACTGAACACTGCAGAATGTTTGCAACATGCACTAGAATGTACTGTCGTCATACTGTATGTCTTGACATGATCTTTTGTCTTGGCATGCAAACTGTACATGAATATTAATTGGCAATTGAACAAGAATGATTCAAGCATTTTGTACCAGACTATACTTTTTTCTTGGGGGGAGGGGGAGGAAGCTTATGGTTTAACATTGTTTTAGGGAAAATGTTTCTGCTTTAAGTGCACCCTTATAATTTTATAGTTCTTTTGAGATGTTATGAGCTGAGATGGAAATAACTTGTGAAACAGAAAGTTTCCGGCTATCTCATTGTGTGCAAATTGATTCTAAGAAAGACAGAGTGCGCTCAAATTGAATTACAATCCACACGGAAGGATTATCCCTTAACATTCATTATCGCCTATGGAGCAATTTTAACATAAAATATGATCAATTGTGTATTTATATGATGCATTCGTTGAGTGGATTTGTTTCTTCTTCAATGCTTCAACCTACCGGTACAACAAAGACCTTAAAGCAACTGAAATCACACAGTGTTGACCATCCGTGGATTCATTTGTACCATTATGGCAGATCAAGAATTCAAAGTACATTGTATGGAAAAGTATTTGAATCGTAGGTCTTTGCCTTGGTGCCCCTGGAAATTTTTTTCATGGAGACGCATTTCTTCTGATCAAAAGTTCCCAGAAAGAATGAACTAATGAGGTAGGGTTGCCCTCAGCTTCATGTATTTTAAAAGTGATTAGCCCCCGGGACCATTATAGCTTGCCGCTTCACAAGTCCACCTGCTTTTTCACAAGTCTATATTTCATATTAACACAGGAGTGCTTTTCAACACTGAACTAATATTACACAAGCCTAACTAGCAACCACTTGGCGAGAATTTTGACTAGTCCACATGTTTTTAAATCAGGCTTTTGGCCAACGGACCACCGCTGTAAACGGGAGTAGTGCGAGTACCTGCTCCAACTTTCCGATGCAAAGCAGGGTTACATTTCTTTTTGAAAGTTAATCACAGATGGGAAGCCTTTAAGGAATCGTTGACTGACACCAAATGGGGACATGAAACTGAACACTGCAGAATGTTTGCAACATGCACTAGAATGTACTGTCGTCATACTGTATGTCTTGACATGATCTTTTGTCTTGGCATGCAAACTGTACATGAATATTAATTGGCAATTGAACAAGAATGATTCAAGCATTTTGTACCAGACTATACTTTTTTCTTGGGGGGAGGGGGAGGAAGCTTATGGTTTAACATTGTTTTAGGGAAAATGTTTCTGCTTTAAGTGCACCCTTATAATTTTATAGTTCTTTTGAGATGTTATGAGCTGAGATGGAAATAACTTGTGAAACAGAAAGTTTCCGGCTATCTCATTGTGTGCAAATTGATTCTAAGAAAGACAGAGTGCGCTCAAAAATGCATTCCAATCTTTTTGTTTTCAATAAAAATTACAAATGAACATTCTGGTAGTGAAACCATGGATCCGCAAAAGTGCCTTGCACTATACATGTATGTTTTTTTTTATGGGCCTAAAAGAAGTCTTTGATGATGAAGAAATGCTCATCAGTTTCTAATGCGGAAGAAAAATCTCCAAATGGGCAAAAAATTCCACATTATAATCTGGGCCCATTTTCATAGAGCTGCTTAACGGCCGATTTTGCACTTACTGAGTGATTTCCATTTCATAGCACTACTAACTACATGTATAAGCAAAGAAAAAGGTAAGCTAACCTTCCAATGCTTACTGGTTCAACTAAAGTAATGACGCAACTAGACAAATCCATGGCAAGATCGCAAGCTGGCTGCCTAATGTTCTTGTTAACCAGTGTATGCTTACGCTTTACAAACAAAATTCTCTGCTATAGAGAGCAAACAAATTTGCACTGTAAATTTGGCTTCAGGTGGGACTGAAAAACCCATCAACAATATCAAGCTTCAAGTTTTTAATTATCCACACACAAAAACTGTTTTTCCTGATTCAAGTGTAAATCGACGAAGACAGAAATGAAAACAAAATAAAAATTTGAGACCATGTATGCAAGTACCAACAGCTGTGGATATCATTGACTGACCGCAGACTAGACTGCAGTATAAATACTGTACAATACTGTGTTAATATTGAATGTATGTTCTGGCGTCACTCATTCACAAGGGAAGGCATATAGTGTAAAAGGAACCACATTTATATGTAATTATTTTTTCACATTACGTCTCCAATGTTCGGGAGAGTAATAATGTCTGACTTTGAATGAATGCATTAGTTTGCAATTACCAGTTAGGCAAGTGATGTTTGTTGCTGAATGCTTTAACTACACATATGAATAAATTGGTTATGAAATTTTGTCCAGCGACCATTTTGATATAATAAACAAAAGTCCACACAAATGAGAACAAAAGTGAGGCTCTTACTAAGGTTGAGCTCTAAGAGAAATGGAAAAAGATGTTGGGAAATAAAAGAAAACTATTCTTATCCTGAAATTGAGCAGACAAGGCCCAATGGGTGTCACAACGTCTCCTTGAAATGAGCAATTTCAAATTTAAGTAAACCCAAACCGTAAGGGAAACTGACTATTGTGTTGAACAAAGAAAAATTGACTTGATCCTGCGACCTCTAGATTAACGTGCTGGTGCTCTACCAACTTAGCTATCTAGACATAGATTGTCTCTTTTTTTATTATTATTATTATTATTATTATTTATTTGGCAATTTCACATAAAAATACAAAAATACAAGTAATTTATACATACATCTGGAATGGAAAATAAAAAACCAATAAAGATTTTAAAAAGAGGCAGGCAGTAAAAGAGAAAACAAAGTACTACAAGACTGAGGACAACAGAAAGACATCAACAATCCAGGTTTGCCAGGACTGACAAAAGTGCCTGCACTGTCACCAAGAGGTGTGTCAGTCCAACCTGGATAAGACAAGGGACAAAAGGACAAATAATGGCACATAACAAACTATAACTTCTCTATTTTTCATCTTAAAGCACATAGAGACTCCTCTGTGAGTGTGAATGTGAATGTGATATGCGCTATACAAGAATGGCTCATTATTATTATTGTTACTATTTAGCCCTAATGTTCTTGGTCTCCCTATTTTGTCATTATTATTGTTTGTGGTGTTTTGGGTTGTGATCCCTGGCTATACGGCAGTGAGTAGTACGAGTAGTTTTTGTCGAAACAAATTCCCTTTCATATTAACAAACTCACTTGCCCCTAAAAGAACAAATTTTTCTTGTGCTTTAAAAATGCCTACAAGAAACATACAACAATTTCCTCAATCTGACAGATTCAGCATTGATGGAAGGTGATGATTGAGGCTGCAAAGCTTTGTACTGCAAAAGAACTTTGGCAGGCATGATATTTGACTTGAGGTTGAGAAATGTGATTTTTCCTTTTACTAGTACACAACCCGACCTTTACATTATATTTTGGCATAAACTTGACTGCTCTTGTTACACTTGTAATACATGTTTATGTGTGTTGTGTTGTCATTCAGCCTTCGAGAAAGACTCTGCTAGGGTCGAAACGTCAGGCCACTAACTAATTTTTGCATTATATTTTGGCATAAACTTGTCAGCATTTTCAGGCAAATGTTAGTGATCAATGACAAAACAAAAATTAGATTAAAAAGAAACAATGCCGTGTGTCCATTTGGCAGGTCTCAAAATGAGATTTGTCAAATGTGAAAATATTCCTGAAAAATGGCTTGCTGGCCCGAGTTCCTCCTTATTGTAGACCCAGAACCTCCCATATGTTTACAATTCAGGAGGTTTAAAGATTCTGTAAATCACCAGAAATACAAACCTACAGGTTTGGACACATTGTGGAGTATTTCTTTCCCTATTTGGTGACTGCTTTTTACTTCTTTCAAGAAAATTTGACGGCTCAATGATATTTTGAGAAAACCCTGAACTCAGGAAAAATCCTGTGAAATCACACGCCAGCAAAATACTTTCTGGATCACTTGGCACAGTCCAGTAATTCTAGCACAGGGTTAGTAATAACAAAACAAGATCTGAGCTCGGCTCATTTTCACAAATTGAGCTAAGACTACATGTAACTTAAAGTGTGAATCAATTGCCCTGCACAGCAAAGTGTGACATTACAACAAAAACCACGACGACGGTAATACAAACAACTCATCTTAAAGTTGAATCTTAGAGCTTTGTGAAATCGAGCCCTGCTGCAGTCTTGTATTTTTCCAAATAATTCAGAAGATCTACGAATATGTACATTTTGTTTTTCAATTGCCAAACCTCCTCCTAAATTTAAAAAAGTATTAATCAGTTTACGTCTTGTTATGAAGAATAGGCTTGTCCAATGAGAGCTCCAGGCTATAAGACGATGAGTTATTGTGGTTATTTTTCTTTAAACGCGAGCCCTGAATTGGAGAAATTGGTCGGGAAGGGAAAAGTGGTTATTTTGTTGACTTACTTGAAACAGTGGATGTGCCATTCCATCTGAAGAGCTTGAACATAATGCTCGTCTGCTATCTTCTGAGAACAGGACATACATACTGGATCCACACCTGATGAATAAAGAGATTTTGGAGCATTTTTCAAAAAACGATTACGCAAGAAAGTTGTTGAGACAACTAGCTCTTGGTCATATCCCATAATCTTGGAGTAAGAGCTACGGCAGACCTTGTGTTAAAATTGTGCACATGTCTTTTACGTTTTTCTCCCCAAATTTTCAAATATCACTAAAACAGGGTACATTTAAAATGTTGAAAGAAACACAAAATCAGTCAAAATTGTGGTCAATGGTTCTTCGTATTGTCCGGTCTACGAACGTCTGGAGGATCGAGGGTTAGAATTATCCTACTTGAAACAGTGACTTGATCTAATAATACTTTGCTGTTTATTTACAGAAATATAATACAAGTACATAGACTCATAGTCAATAGACTCATTCAAGACTAGGCTAGATAAAATCCAAATGACCACTTTCATAAGGGGAGCTCACCACTAAAATTTTGTCTACTTGCCACACCACACCTGCAACTTATATATCCCCTGAGGAGTTTGTTGCAGTATTCGACAGATACAGACCCTTATGTAATAATTATGTGCAATGTTGAATATGCACCGTGTGCTGTGGCCAATGTTTATCGAACTCTACAACTTGATAATTGCCCTTGAGCTTGACGCACAGTGTGAGAAGCGTGAGTGATGTTCCGAATCATGTAAATGTCCGTTCAAATTAAACAATACATCACAGCGCACACGGCAATTTAACATGGTGCATATACCATGAAAGGGTCTATTGAACTTCTTTGAACTTGGTAGAAATCATATTTGCGGTTTCTAAATAGGGTTTTTCTGTAAAGAAAATCAACCTATAAATGTTTTATTTTCAGTCTTTTAAATCTATAAAAATGTATGCAACCTGTGGCCAGTTTATTTTGTAGCAGAATACGAGCTGCAATGTTTCTTTATATGGATGAATGATTCTATACAATTTCAAGTTTTCAAGTTTTATTAATTTTGCATCCTACTTCTTAAGTTCTTGTCCTACACATGTTTCCAAAAACTGCCCAACACAAACTAAATATGTCCATTTATGATAAATAAAGCAATGTACATTTAAACTCCACCGCATATTTCTTGATCGTAAACTATTTAATCTAAAAACAAATATGAAGTTCAGACGTGAGTCGCAGTTCAAAAATCACGTTCGCGGTAGTAGGCGCACCTATTAATTTTTATTAAAAACAAACACACATGGCTTGATGGCATGGGTGCACAAAACAACAGCTTGACTGAGCTGGATCCATGGAGTCCACACGCGACTCAAATCATGAAACAATATCTCAGTTATTCACTGGTTGAGTAGTCATTCAGTGTTTTAATTGCCTGTAAATGGCTCTTTCTATTCACGATTCAGACTCCTAAAACACGTACCGTTATCTTCTTCAGATCCCATGTTGACGACTGGGCGGTCAAGTCTCTCTCACAATGCCATCAGAAGAACAAAACATTCACGTCCGACTGTCAACTTATTTCTAGTTGTCTTGTTGACATGTGTGTGTGGAATATAATAGCTGCACTCTAGCGGCGCGTGCGCTCAAACCCCTTTCACACCGCCCACCCGGATACACAATGCGTGTTCATACACACTTCTAGGTATGTACACATACAAAAGTTGTGTACATGATAGGTTTCATTATTAAATGACAGAATGCAGCGCCCTCTTCGTCTGGATTGTGTCTAACCAAGATAGAACAGATAATTATCACCCCCCCCCCGGGGGGCGGGGGGCGGGGGGCGGGGGCGGGGGGCCCCGGGGGGCGGGGGGAGGGGGCGGGGGGCGGGGGGAGGGGGCGGGGGGCGGGGGGAGGGGGCGGGGGGCGGGGGGAGGGGGCGGGGGGCCCCGGGCGGCGGACACATGTGTCCATTGAGTTACAATACAGGAGATTTGTCTGAATGGTATCATTGGTAAAAAGTAGTCAGACATAAAGGGACTTTTGGAGAAGCCAATAGGCTGCAGACTTTAAAAAATAATATTTTATTCTCAAAATTTTATACACACAATTATAAAACAATTATACTACAATGATTGATATGTTGCCTGCAACCTAGTACCATTTATGACTCGAGTCTCCAATATGACAAGAGTTAGCAAAATTGTCTGCAATATAATAAAATGATCAATTAATAATCCACAAGGGAAACTGCATGATCTGGTAAATCTTTAAATAATTTTGGGTTGAACAAAGATAAATTGACCGTGCAGGTTGAATAGCTTCTGACTGGCACCTTGAACAAAGATATTGACAAAATAGGGAGACCGACCGCCAACATAGGGTTAGATAGCTCAGTTGGTAGAGCACTCGCATATTTATATGGAGGTCCCAGGTTCAAGTCCTGTTCTAGTCAATTTTTCTTTGTTCAACCCACAATTATAATAAACATGATAAAAGGATAATATATAATAATACATATTGTTTTCGTTTGATACAAGAATATATTGCTCTCTTCGACTCGTCCAATATTGTCATAACTCGAGCAATATATTCTTGTATCACACTCAAAGCCATCCAATATTATGTAAATATTGGTTTTGGGAAGATTATTCCCATCTTCAGGAGTTAAATAAAAACGCCACGCAACCAACTTGTTGCAGGTTGTCGTGCTTCAGTAAAAACAATGCACAATGCTGTAATTTTTGTTTGGGATTTATAAAACGCTTATTTGGGTTGTTGCAATGGAACTAAGCAACAGTGACATTCAACCAATTGTCTGTTTGATCAAACCCATCTTCTTATTGCACTTACTCAATTATTCAATCCAAACAAAATCCAAGGAAATATCAACACCTAAATCACAAACTGAATCTGTCCTCCCAAGAGAAATATTATTCAAATTGTAATTAAGATAATTAATAAACTGCTAATATGACGCCCCCCCTCTGACTAGACTTGTTGACAAGTCGTTAATGTTTGTCGCGGTGTGTCGAGTCGCGTGTGGTGTTGTAGCGTTAAGGAACCTTTCTACCATTACTTACTTTAAATCATGTAAGTTATGTGTGAATCTGTGAACATTTGTGTTTTTCGATCTTACCAATAGTGTACAGGGCCTTTAAACGGAATAAAATCATATTGCGAGTTGTTTATACGTATAATTTTGTATAGAATTCATAGCACAGGAGTCACTATTTATTAAATAAAAATCAATAAATAGTTCAAATTATATTATTTTTGTTTTTTGTTTGTTTATCACCATCTCCCAGGGTTCCATTGCGTGAGACGATTTTTTGTGGAGGGTCTGAATGTCGCATCTTTTCCCTTCAGATTTCTACAAGATGAAAAGTATTGGAAGGAGGAAAACAGCCGTTTGAGTAATTTCTGTTTCTTCACTTTGTCTACGAATGGTATAATGCTACAAAACAGCTCAAAATGCAGAGGAGTTTTGGTTTGTTTGGGTTCCCCAATGCTCCCTTGGTACTGCCACTGGAAGTACTTGGCGTACAAGTCAGGTTCGTTGTTAAGAAGAATCAGATAATCAGCAAGGGCTTTGATAGAGGGGAAGTCACTGACATAGATGTAAGAGCCTGGCGGGGCCTCTCGTCTGTAGCACTCCCTCTGAGCACCATGGACGACAGGAACAACGTTGTTCATCAGTGCCGTCTCCCAGAGTTTCTCCGTCGTGTAGTCCTCGCATTCGGCACTCTCCAATGCCAAGTAGAATTTGTATGCTTGAAGACGATCCCGGCACTTCTGTGATAATCTTGGTACGCATTCTAGGGTTCCGCAGGCCCCGTACACATCAACCGGAATGTGTTTTTGAAGTTCCTTGACGAAAGCACTTCTGGGCCAGAATGTATCCCAGCAATTTCGCGCCATCCAGGAGACAAGCTTCGTCTTACCCTGTGACCAGAAGTCAATCGAAACGTTCGTCTGCATCATCGGGTTACCAGGGATGGTGTATCCATACTTCATTAAGACTTCAGAGTTGTTGTAGTAGGACCATACCCCATGCAAAGGCAAGACACCAACACTAGGGGTCAGCCACCTCATTCTGATTAGAGGCTCCCTGGCGTAAAAGATCCACGCTTGAACCGGATCAATCGTCATGGTTCGCAACATCTCCAGTTTTTTTCTCACACTTTTTTCATCCATGTTCAATATAATTGCATCTTGGTCAATAAAATCATTTGCGTCACTGCCCAAAACTATTCTCAAGTATGTATTATGATTGTAGCACATTCCCTTGTACTGCCACTGTCCGCTGGACTTATCGCTCTCAAGAAATCCAAGATTCTGTGACATGGTCCGGCTCTCGCCAAATATCAGAACATTATACTGTTTGACTTTTGCCCTGCTGTGATTGATTTCCCTTTGATCGGTAACACTTTGGGAGAGTCGCCTTGATGCATTACCCTCAATTGTCATCATTATGTCGCTGTTCTTCATTCTGGGCGACACTGTGAGGCGTGCCACTGTGCCAATCATGACAACATAAATGATGGTGCAGGCTGCTATGGCGACCAATGACACAATCTGGCAAGTGGAGGAGAAAACAAAATATTCTCAAATTCATTAACTGAACTGAAATGTCATTTGTCAAGGAGAAATTTAAGGTTAAACTTAAATTTAAACTTAAACTTAAAAACTAAAATGGCTAGATTTTGGTAATGCACATTTCTTTCAATTGCCCCAAAATCAACTTACACGGTTGCAGAGACTTCAAAACTCTGCAGCTCGTCTCATAACACTCACTAGATATAATGACCACATTACCCCAGTCCTTCATTCTTTGCATTGGCTGCCCATTGAATTTCGTATCATATTTAAAATATTGCTTCTTGTCTTCCATTGTGTCCACGGTTCCGCCCCTGAATATAATATGAGTCTTATCAAACGTTATGTTCCTTCCAGGCGTCTTCGCTCTTTGGATTCTGGCTTACTTGCTGTCCCCAAAACGCGCACAAACTGGGGGGACAGGTCCTTTGCACATGCTGGACCATTCCTCTGGAATCAGTTACCCTCACATATTTGGGATAGTAGCACCGTCGACACATTTAAAGACAGATTAAAATTTCATTTGTTTGAAACAGCATTTAAGTAGTCTTTAAGTAGTCTTTTCTTTCTTCCATTCATCTTCCTATATTTCTTTTCATGCGCTTTGAGCACCTTTTTAGGTGGATATTGCGCAATATAAATATTCATTATTATTATTATTTTATTATTATTATTAAAACCTAAAGCCAGTTTCATAAATATTTTAAGGAAAATTTCCACCATGACTATCTCAATATTATCTGTAAGTCCATGAAGATTTATTTGTTCAATCTTACAAAAATTTATTATTAAAACCCATTGTTTCTGAGAAGCACATACCGTTAAATGTGCACAGATGTGTCTTATTACAGGCATCGCCATGGTTGCATAATGCCTGTATACAGTCACTTCCTGCGATGGGAAAGCAAAATAAAAATTATTAAACACAAACCAATATGGATCCTACAAGTGCAATACAAAGCAGCCCCCTTCCATACCTTACATCTCTTCTGAACAGTTAATTTTTGCGTTTTACTGTAGATTTCTCTTTCTGTCTTATTTTTATATTTCTCAAGGCTGTTTTAGTAGAAGCATAGCATTTCCAGTTGAATTTTTAAAGTCCAATTTTGATGCCCACAGGCCACTTTTCACCTTTTGTGATGAATATTTGATTTAAATTGTTTTCTTTCTTTTTTCTTTAAGTTTGTTTAACCCTTTTTCAAAATGCAATTCGGTCGTTGGACAGTGAATTTTTGAATGTTTTTAAATTAACCATAAAACATAAAACATAAGGGGTGTGGCGGTTGTGAGGGAAGGAAGGGCTAGGAAAGGGACATGAGAATAGTGGTGAAGAGTGGGGGAAGGGGGTGATGCTAGGAGTGGGGAATTGGTAGGGGGGTGAGTGGTGTAAGGGGAAGTGTTATATTACTTATAGAACTAAAACTGAGGCATTGAAGGTCTATTTGTTTTAAAGGTCTTTTTTAGATAAGGGAATTATGAAGTACGAAATATTAAGGCCATGTGACCGAATTTAATTTGCGAAACTTGACTTATTTTATGAACCTGAACCTATGAACTATGAACCTGACTTAGTATACAGAACCCGAGGAAAGGTCATTTTAGAAAAGGGAAATATGAAGCGCAAAATACTAAGAATCTGTGACCGAATTTGGTTCGTGAAACCTGACTTACTCTATGAACCTGACTTATTACATCTATTCAAGCAAATGATGCTGCAATCAAGGAGTCTTTAGTCTTGCTTCTTCGTGGGCGTGGGTGCTGATTTAATAAAAACTAAGTCTAATTTTCTGTTGGAGGTCTAGGTGATAATGCTGCTCTATAAAGAAGATACGTTTTATATTGCGCCCCTTACATACAAAATGATCAAAGGCGCAGAACACATGTTAAAAAGTACAGAATGGAAGAAAAAGACAAAGAAAAAAGACTGGTCACCAGGCCAGTGCCCAAACAAAAGTATGGGGATACGTCTGTCCCGCCAACAGTGAACTAATAGTTACTTATAGGCCTATCCCTGCTGGCATCGGTAATGTTTTGACCTTTTCAGGAGACAGACGCCTCTAACCCTATCTATGCTAAAAATCTAAACTAACTGGCAAGGCGACCATAGAAGAAAGACACACTAAAAAGCGGCTTTAAAAAGGTGGGTTTTGATATTACATTTAAAATAGGTAAGTTTCTGTTCGCTACGTATATGAAATGGTAGCGCATTCCAAAGCTTAGGGGCTGCCACAGAAAAAGCCCTATCACCAAATGTAGTCAACATTTTACCAGAGGGATAATCCAAGAAAATACCATTATTCCCTGACCTAAGTTGATATGAAGATACTTTCCGGATGGAAACAAGATCCTGTAAGTACTTTGGAGAAAGACCATGAAGAGCTTTGAAGGTCAACAAAAGGATTTTAAAATTAATCCTGTACGAAACAGGCAGCCAATGTAATTGACGAATTATAGGTGAAATGTGTTCAAACCAGTGTGTGTGTTAGTAACAATTCTGGCTGCAGCGTTTTGAACCCTTAGTAGTTTAGCTATCTGTGACTTGGGCAGACCATACAAAAGGCTATTACAATAATCAAGACGACTGGTCACAAATGCATGAATTAGTTTTAAAAGAGAGTCTTGTGTTAGGAATTGACTAATGCGTTTGATATTGTGAAGATGAAAAAAGGCTGCAGAGCAAGCTTTATTGATGTGGGTGTTCATTGTAAGTTCAGAATCAAACCATGACCCCAAATTACGAACACATGTTGTAGGAAAAACTTTAGCATCGCCTATCATGATATTGGAAATATTAATTTTCTTCAACTGCTGCTTTGATCCGATGATCAAAAATTCACTCTTAGCATCATTAATTAGAAGCCGGTCATGCAACATCCATTGCCTGATGTCCCTAATGCAATCTTCCATTATAGTTACAGCAGCTTGACAAGATTTATCGTCAGGTCTAAAAATAAAAGATAGATACAGCTGAGTGTCATCGGCATAACAATGAACATCAGGCAGATGATGCTCAACGATGTCAAACAATTTAGAGGCATAGACAATGAATAAAAATGGTCCTAAGCAGGATCCCTGAGGAACACCACAGTTGATATTAAACTTTTCTGATAAGGTACCTTGAATAGATACGCGTTGACTTCTATCTGACAAATAAGACGAAAACCAATCGAGGGCCTTGCCAGTGACTCCAAATTTAGACTGCAGACGTTTCAGTAGTAGATGTAGTTGTTGGAATAGAAGATCTGGTTCTTTATACTGTGTGAAGGAGTTTTGGAAAAGAAAACAAAAAATATTTATAATTTAAGGTGTTAAAATATGAATATGTAGTATTATGAGGTGTGAGGTGAAAATAACAGTGTAAAAAATTAAACAAATTAGTTACGGAACCTTGATTTTTATTATGTCATGCTAGCTGTGAAAAATTCCTTAACAACCTCTATTTTAGAAAAAAAGCAGGACTTGTCAGGTGCAGTATGCTATTAAGAGGTGTGGCAGGTTTCGTCTCATGAGACTGGACTACCTGCTAGTTAAGGAGTTTTTATTTGAATGTGGTTTGGCCCTTTGGGGACATTTTAGTGTAAGTATAAAATTGTAACAACGGTTAACGATAGAGAAATTGATGAAAGAAATGCGAAAACATTTGTTTGGTCTATTATTGATTATTTCGAGATGGTGAATTTTCATTTGGCAGTTGAGATGGGAATGAAGTTGAGATGGATTAATTAACACTGAAAATTGAAATTAGACATTTTTTTCAGACCGCTCCCATCGCCTTGGCGCCAAGACTGACCGGGCTGGGGAACCACGTACACGACCAATAATTATAAAGTTCAGCAGCTATAACACCAGGGCAGCCTTCTACCGGGCGAGAGCTGGCTTCAAGGGTAAAAACATCTTTGTGCATGAAAATCTAACCCCTGAACGTCAACGATGGCTGAAGCAAGCAAGAAACCATCCATCTACTGTGAAAGCCTGGACCCAGGACGGTAGAATAGAGGTCAAGCTTCAGAATGACTCTAAAATAAGTATAAACTGTGAGAGTGATCTCAAGAAACTCTCATAATCACCGTAAGTCGTTTGAAAATTAGGGTAAGATGTCGTATCTGACCGCCACCTTTTCGACCTTTTTCGGTCATTGTGCCTCGGGGTGTGGTTTTGCCTGTCCATGTAGGATTGTGTTTTTGGTTAGGGAGGTGCGACGTCTTACCCTGCCCTCTTTTAATTAAACTGTGCGGATGCTCCCTTTCAACTTCATTCCATAGTCATCTCGGTATGGAGTGCTCCGTGCCTGTGTTTTTTGTTGTTTACTTATTTATTACTTCGTCTTTTGTATGTAAACTGTCTTGTAGCTGTATTTCGTTTTGTGTATCACAGGCTGGCATCATTATGACTTTAATTCACTTTACATGGTACTGTACTCCTGCCTTATTGTTTGCTAATGTGATATGATGACTGGTATAAGAAGCAATGCGTCTGTCATGAACATTGTTGCTGATGATGATGATGATGATGATGATAGCGATACCAACAATCCACTTTGTCTGTCCAATAATTGTCAATATTATTCTGTAAACCAATTTTTTAAAACCGTTTGTGATAGTTCAATTTCTTTACTTCATATTAATATTAGAAGTCTCCAGAAAAATGTTGACCAATTTAAAGTTCTGCTGCAGTCCATTAGTTATAAATTGTCTATCATTGCACTCTCTGAAACATGGCTAAAAAGTACTCCTCACAGTTATTATTATTTGCCTGGTTATGAGCTCATTGTGAATAATAGGCAGGGTAAGGCTGGCGGGGGAGTGGCCCTTTATGTCTCGTGTGGATTGAATGTTTGTATCAGGGAAGATTTAAACTTCTCGGATGACTCCATTGAATCTTTATTCGTTGAGATTACTATTCCAAACGCAAAAAACATTATTGCAGGTGTTATTTATAAAGCACCTTCCATTGATCACAATGAGTTCATGACCACTTTTCAAAATATCTGCTCTCGTATAACCTATAATAGTAATACTAAATCCTGTATTATATCTGGAGACTTCAACATTAATTTAATTAATTATGACCATCCCAATTCCCAAGCTCTTGTTGATCTTGTTACATCTTATTCCTTTCTTCCCTTAATTGATAAGCCTACCCATATAACCAATACTTCTGCTACGCTTATTGATAATTTTTTCTCCAATATTTTACCTCCCCCCAAATCAGGAATTTTGTTATCTGATATTTCAGATCATTTACCAATTGTTATGTTCATGCAGTCCCCTAGCTTGACCAGTGCCAATAGCAACAGTGATACAGCTTCTTGTACTCGTAATTTTTCTGACGCCAATATTCAAAGGTTTAATGATGATTTGTGCTCTAATGATTGGGCTGATGTAATTTCTTGTGAAGATCCGGAATTTGCTTTCAATAGATTTATGGATAGTTTCAATTACTTGTATGATAAAAATATCCCACTTCTCCGACATAATCATAAATCCCACACTGATCGAAATTTTATAAAATCACCTTGGATCACAAATTCTCTCATTAAATCCATAAATAAGAAAAATAAACTGTATCGTAAATGTTTGTCTCACCCCAAAACTTCCCATAAAAACAAATACATTAAATATAAAAATATTTTAACCAGTCTTTTACGAACTTCTAAAAAAGATTACTATGCTCGTCAGTTTGAACAGGAAAAAAACAATATCCGTAATACCTGGAAAGTAATTAATTCTGTTTTAAACAACAAGAAATCCTCCCAAACTATTAGTAGTATAATTTCTGATGGCAAATTAATCAATAATGCTAATCAAATTGCTAATTCTTTTAATGATTATTTTATAAACATTGGTCCCAAACTTGCTACTATTATTCAACCAACTAATTCGTCTGTTAAATTTACTGATTACCTGTCTAATCCTAATCCAAATTCAATTTTCTTTGATCCGACCGATGAATATGAGATAATTAACATTGTTAAGAATCTGCAGAGTAAAACAAGCTCTGGTCCTGACTCAATCAATATCTCAATCATCAAGAAAACCATTACTGCTATATGTAAGCCACTTGTACACATTGTTAATGCTTCTTTTTTAACTGGTATTGTTCCCTCACAATTAAAAATTGCTAAAGTTGTTCCAGTTTATAAAAAGGGTGATCGTAACAGTGTTTGTAATTATCGACCTATATCAATACTTACAGGTTTTTCCAAGATCTTTGAAAAATGCATTTATGTCCGTACTATGAACTTCTTGGATAAATGTAATATTTTAACTAATTCGCAATTTGGTTTTCGCAGTCAGCATTCCACTTCTCATGCCCTTCTTGATTTTATCGACAAAGTGTCTACTGCGGTTGATGAATCTAAACACACTCTGGGGATTTTCCTTGATCTCTCAAAAGCATTTGATACAATTGATCATAATATCTTATTGTATAAACTTTATTTCTATGGTATTCGAGGAACTTCCCTAGAGTGGTTTAAGAATTACCTTTCTAATCGGTCTCAATATGTATCTATCGCTGGTATTAATTCAAATTCTAGTGGTTTATCCCATGGTGTACCACAGGGATCAATTTTGGGACCATTACTTTTTATAATTTATATCAATGATTTCACAAAATCTTCTGCGGTACTCTCTTTTATTTTGTTTGCAGATGATTCAAACATTTTCTTTTCTCATAGCAACCTCCACTATCTTATTGACACAGTTAATAATGAACTTAAATCCGTTGCAAATTGGTTCAGAGTCAATAGGCTTTCCCTCAATATCAACAAAACCAACTGCATGTTGTTTAGTAACTCTGCTAGTGATCTTCCTGGTGATGTGGTAATTAATGATTCCATCATTAACAAGACCGACTGTTGTAAATTTTTGGGTTTGTTTATTGACTCTGGACTAACATGGAAATTTCATATTAATCATGTATGTAAAATTATTGCTCGGAATATTGGTGTGATCAATAGGATCAAACATTTTTTACCTGCAACAGTCCTTAATTCATTGTATAATACATTAATTGTGTCATATATTAACTATGGTATTCTTGCGTGGGGCTGTAGTTCTGCAAACAACCTCAACAGGCTTCTAATTTTACAAAAAAGGGCTCTACGTTCCATTAATTTTGTTGATTTTAATGCACATTCAGATCCCCTTTTTCTTAATCATAAGACCTTAAAAATTAAAGATATTTATTATTATCAGCTTGGGTCCCTCATGTATCAATCTATTTGTAATAAATTACCATCTTCAATTAATGGTATTTTTATCCAGAATCGGGTAATCCATACTCATTTTACTCGTCAAGCTTCAAACTTTCATATTCCTTTTACTCGAACTTCCTTTGCTCACAAAACCGTCAAACATGAGGGACCCAAACTTTGGAATTCATTCACCGATCAACTTAAATTCTCCAAAAATCTCCATATTTTTAAGCGTGAGCTCAAATCTATTTTGTTGAAATATTATTGTTGATCCATGTATTGTGTAGTAGACGTTATTACTGTAAATAATTTGTTGCTGGCCTGTTAGTCTGTTAGTCTGTCCAGTCCTTGTCTATTGTTTGTTCGTGTTTAAGTAACTATTTTCTTTTGATAGCAACACATGTTTTGAGCCCTTTTCTGTTACAGCTGGTCTATTGGTTTGTCCCTGGACCCTTCAAAATCTTTACATTTCACATCATTCCGGCGCAATGCATGTGTTGCCAGGGGGCCCATACTTACAAGCTTTGCTTCTTTATGGGTCCCTCCACAGTCTCACCCATATAATCATTATATATTGTTTTGCTTTATACCCAGATTTTGTTAAGTAGTGACTAAATATTATGTTTTTGTGATCTGTGTATACATTGATACTGTGGAAATTAAATCAACAAGTGTGAATTTTGACTTATCTCTTTTTTCTTTTGTTAATGAGACACAAAAAAATTCTATAAGGCCAAGTAAAATAAATAACATGTTCCTCGTCGCCGCCCGCTCCGATTTTGGATGCCGCACCGAATTTTAGCCACAACAATTATGTATCGAAATAAGGTTTATCGCGAATAGCAAAATACCAAGAGAGGGCGCTGTTTTGCCGCGCATGATGGTGTAGTGAAAGGGGGCAATCCGGGAACTCGCGCACGACAACCGACTGTAGCATTTGCCCCCTCTGCCCTCCCATGATCCATTGCGATTCTGAATCGCGATAAACCTTTATATGGACACAGAAACACGCATGGCAACCTTAAACAGAATTAGAGGACATGATACACTACAGAACATGCTCATAAAAACCATAAAACCATCTTCAAATTCGTTATGGCGGCCATCTTAGACAGGGTGGCCATCTTGACAAAAATAACAAACAATTTGAAAATAACAAATAACAAGGACCTCCCTCACCAATTCTTTTAAAAGTCCGGACGAGCAACATGTTATTTATTTTACTTGGCCTATACTTACCCAGTGAAGAGATTTAAGAATGAAAATGGGTGATATTGAATGTCATCTAACGTTTATGATGAGCAATGGGAGTATTGTTCGACGTTCAAATGCAGCAGCCAAAATAGTTCACAGCACTGCGCCGCAGCACCGTCCTTTTCTCACCTTTCCTACATCACATTATTTGTCTTTCTCCTCTTGTTGTTATCTCTTCTCTAGCTTATATCGATAAATATAACCGCGATACCTCTGACACTTGGACATGGGAGGGCGCTATATTCATAATACGGACGTCGATTTTTTAACCTAGCTCCTGGACTCCACCGAAATAGAGTGCGTTCAAAAATCGAACTGCAAAACTTTGGAGATCATGGTTGGGTTACCAGACTAGTTAGCAGTGCGCTAAAGATGGCGGGACTTTGGAAGGACTTTCTGTGATTTATAGATTTATATCAGCATTTTACTTCAATTTTTAGTTTATTGAATAATACTAGGCAGGTAAGTGGACGTGTCGAGGATGTTGTGAGATGTTTATGATCAAGTATTACATGATTACTTTAGTACTAATAGTAGCTAATACTGTAAATTAGAACAAGCTAGTTTTGAAAGAAAAATATTAAATCAAGCGTTTTTACTAGAATCCATCCCTAAAAACTAACCCAACACATTCCAATTCCCAACAGCTTATACTAACTACCATGCGATAGGTACGAAAGCCCAATCGTGCCACTGAAGTATATAATATCAGCGGGAACTAATAATCCGTTATAACGAATTAGTAATCCGTTATAACGAATTAATAATCCATTATAACGAATTAATAATCCGTTATAACAAATTAATAATCCGTTATAACGAATTAATAATCCGTTAAAACGAATTAATAATCCGTTAAAACGAATTAATAATTCGTTAAAACGAATTAGTAATCCGTTAAAACGAATTAACAATTGGCCCACCTCCATGATGCGACTGAACAGCCGAGTGCGAACTGATGATTTCGGATGCGGATAGCCGTTGACTACAACAACGATGAGTTATGGAACTTTTCGGCGTTCCTGCCATATACGAAATCATCAATTCGGACTCGGCCGTTCAGTCGCACCGTGGAGGTGGGCCGATTGTTAATTCGTTTTAACGAATTAGTAATCCGTTTAAACGAATTAGTAATCCGTTATAACGAATTAACAATTGGCCCATCTCCATGATGCGACGTATGTACGGCTGTGTCCGAATTGAGGACTTCGGTAGTGGCTATGTGGATATGGCAGGAACGACGGTCGGACACTGCCGCACAGTCACACCATGGAGGTGGGCCAATTGTTAATTGGTAATAACGAATTAGTAATTCGTAATAACGAATTAGTAATTCGTTTTAACGGATTACTAATTCGTTATAACGGATTATTAATTCGTTATAACGGATTATTAATTCGTTATAAACGGATTATTAATTCGTTATAACGGATTAGTTCCCGCTGATAATATATACTTCAGTGGCACGATTGGGCTTTCGTAGATAGGAACTGTACCCAATCAAACAAAATGAAACAGTCTGCTTAGGGGGACGAACCTAACAAACTCCAACAGGCCTTTTTTGTTTGATTTTGTTGGAGTGTGTACACTTGGCATGTGCAAAATTTGATCAGTGAAATCACGTACCCAACGTAACATAAACAATCAAACAACTATCTTTACACTATTTTTTTCATTTAAAGCACAACTTGGAACAACTTGGGTTTTTCACACTATCAAACTTATTCAACTGTTCAAGCCACACACCATCCCCACACATGTACATAATGCTAAACTTGCCAATCATCCCCACTCAAACAAAATTACACATCATTAGACCATGGAGGAAAGAGCAATGCCAGACATGTACATTTCACACATCCACCATACCCACTCAATCAAATTCCAACACCATTACTTTATACTTGGCAGCAAGGATACACAATCCCACAGAATCAAACACCCAATCCTAACTTGACTGTACTTAACCTAACAAAATTAAACACTTTGCCCTGTTTGAATTTGTAGGGTAGGGATTGTATTTGTAATTTGTATCCCTGCAGGCAATGCAGCTGGTAATCTGAGTGGTAATACATTAGTGCGTGGTGGTGTAGGCGTCAGTGTCTGTTGCACAGCACTGAAGAAGTCCTGGGTATAAAGTTTCTCTACAATACTGTGACGTCAGCTCCAGTCGCCGGGCGTTGGCACTGGATACCGGTGGTAGCGTCGGCACGGTGGTGTTGATTCCCTGCAGTGGTAGGCCACAGCACCAAGGTCTTACTCTTCAAACACAGGACCAGGAACGGGATGGAAATAAGGGCAGCGGAATGAACCTCAGGGGAGGGGAGGGGTGGATTATTTTAGCCTGAGTCTTTATGACATAGAGCGGCCCCTATAATATTTTTAACCCTGGGTACCTTTAACCCGAAACGAGACGTTAGTATTAAATACAGACGACAGAGACTGTCTTCAAGCTGCAGTGGTTTCTTAATGCTCACGAGTTAACATCAATCCATGGTTACAATCATTCAGACTATTACACTCTTATAATACCCCCTCGACTTCCTACTATTCTAATTTCATGATTCCCCCGATCCCGTGATTCTCCCCGCAACTATGCCCAGACATCCCCAGAAAACCTAATCCCATATGTACAACGCAAATATCCTGTCCCATTGAATAACGTACCATTCCAAACTGACCCAATCATGGCCTAGAACGATCCTTACACAACATCGTCCGTGACTTGGACTCAGGCCAAGAACTTCACAGTCACTGAAATGAGACATTACGTCATGGAACAGTCTACCAATCTACATACAATATTTTTCGACCTCGGGATAATTTGAACTCTGCAATTTACCGCTACAATACGAACAAAATTTGTATATTTCTGTCTTCATAATTTTCATTCTTTCTGTATATTTTGTACACTTTCTTGTGTTTGGTTTTGGAAATAACGTTCAGTTAATTAAATTAATTAGTTAATTAATTAAATTTTACCTGATTTGAGAAGCTGAAATTCCGTTGATACATTCTTGGTGTCTCTAACTTAACTACACTTTTTATGAGTTAACAAATAACAAATGTCAGTGGATGACATTATTTCCAAAAATAAGTCAAAGATTTGCACTGCCGTTGTGACCATTGTGTACAAATTGACCGTTTAAGCTACATGCAGAAACCCAACCGTCTTTCGCCCAGAAGTTGTCATTGTCAAAACAAAAACAAAAAAAATGGAAGAAAATGTGCTGCACGAACGAGTCAGACCATGCCCTCTACTGTGGTTGCTATGCAGATCTACAAATTAAGTACACACTTGTGCGTAAGCCTTCACAAGCATGTCATTGGGCATGTAAAACCAGTGCATGTCTTTATCCTTGCAGATAAAGACAGGGGACCAGTCTAGGGCTGTGGTGGAATACAAACCGGGGGACGATACAAGTATCATGTGATAGCATAAGCCATGGCCAATAATCTGCTATTAAGCTAGAATCTCAGATCGCTATACATAATGGAATGTCCGAAGTTGCTCCGCCATAAGTCAGTCCAGTAAAATTTGCAGACGTGTAGTGGTAAAATAATTTGTTATTGTCATAATCATATCTTATACTTTTGAAAATTGTTTTCATTAATATATTGTTGAGAAAAAATAGATACATGCGGGGTATCAAGGCATGACCTACTTTATGAAGTTATTGGCTTGTGTCCTCCACTTTCCGTAAAGTACAGAGTTTTTTTTAAACTGACGAAACTTTAGAAAAAATGTTGATGTGTTTTAACAGAGAACACCCCGTTTTTGTTTCTTTCTGAATGTTTGCGACAAGTTGTAACGGACACCAATGAAACTGTGCATTGTAATTCCCCCTTCAGGGAACCAACTGAAAAGACGTCACCATGGCAACAAAAGACACGCCCATCGCAACCAAAGACACAGCCAAGGAAAACACTTATACCATCGGTGGAATAACTGTAGATTTCCCATGCAAGGCATACTCAACTCAGGTTTCTATGATGTCTATGGTAAGTTTGGGGCACGTGAATGATTCCAAATCCACAAATGATTTCAACAAGAGCCTTCCAGTTGGTGCACTAGAGCTTTGCGCTTCTTGCAAATGAGGGATTGAAATCGAGGAAGAAAGTACACATGGCAATGCACCAGGAACGTTTCACAGGTCAGGGTTTGCCCCTAATCTTCTTTCACTGACTAGGCAAAAAAAGTTGGGAGGACGGGGCATTTAGGGGTAGGCCTAAACCCTCCATGCCCCTGCTCAGAAATCCTCATTAGAAATGTACATTTTCCTCATAGTCATAATATAATAATAATAATAATAATAATAGTGGCTTCTTATATAGCGCTCATATCCGTCACTCAGTGACGCTCAAGGCGCTTCAATAGTCAGTATTTTCCTGCAAGGTATATATGTGGAGCTACTTTTTGAAGTTTGAGACCTATATGCTGCCGATCAAACCAGGAACACCGGGCGAGCCCCTTCTCTTAACGATAAGTGCACTGGGTTCTTTTACGTGCATTACACAACACACGGGACCAACGGCTTTACGTCCCATCCAAAGGACGAAGCACGAAGCTATAATGGTTAAGTGTCTTGCTTAAGGACACAAGTGTCACGACCGGGACTCGAACCCACACTCACATAGAGGTGTTCTTTATCCTGTAAAAAAAACCCCAAAAACCCACTCCTGCCCTCATGCATGATCGAAGTATGTTTGACTCTGAAAAGTTTTCTTTTGCCAGGTTGTGCTGTTTTTTATTTATACATGGGGTGTATCAATGAAAAGTAGGAACACTCTCTTCACCATTATATTTGCAAAGTTTGTACATGCATGTAGAACTAACCGGGCACAAGTGTGTACTGTGTAGGTGCATTTACTATATGGTACCATATTGCAGGTTGGAATATCTATCATTCAAAAGTGGATAATATTTAGCGGTCAGACAGTAGGAGGGTTGACTGTGTACTGTATAGATGCATTAACACATGATTTTGTTTTTTAGGCTGGCATAGTTAATTTATCATTCACAATTTTTAAGTGGATTATAAATTGAGTGGTCAGACAGTAGACAGGTTATTGTAAACCTTTGCTATAGTATGTTGTTTCCATCGGTCATTTGAATCACCAGAAAAAAAGTGGTGAAAAACCTTTACTGATTTTACTGTTTTCAAGCATTGAGTTTTTGACTCATGAGATCAAAACTAATTGTTTTACTCATTTCTAATAAACTATAGCATTTCAAGCAACAATATTTCAAAGGGAGTTTCCCACCATGACCATCTTTATACCATTTCAGTTATGCATGCATCTGTGAACATTTTAGAGGACCAGATTTAGACATTTTTTCCATGTTGAGTCACACAAATTGCAAAAGTTTGTTTTATTGTTGATTCTTGTTTATTATGTAGTTATTCATGACATATCCAAAATGGGACAAGAGTTTTGACCCAGAAGTGACCTAATTTGCATATTTAAATTAGGCGGTAATTTTCAAATTTCGAGGTCAATTATCTCTAAAACTATTCATTTTCAGGACAAAAAGTGTATTAGAAGTGAATAGAAACCTGACCTTGTGAATCTAAAAAACATATTTATATACTCAAAATGACCTCTCTAAACAGCTAGGTCAAAGGTCAAGGTGCCAAAAATGCGTAAAATGTGTTTTCTCCATTGATATGCATTATTACATGGCATATCATCATAGTTTAATAACAATTATTGTATTATTCGGTTTGAATGATTCCATCATGTCCGAAATGAACTATATCGACGGCATTCAATATAATCAAAAAGCTCGCACAACAATTATTCGTTCATAGTTTTACCTTTTTGGAAAAACATTGTGCATTAATAACCAAGTTTGTCCAATAGAATGTTAGTGCAAAGTCCTTCTTGACATTTTCCACACCAGTCGGTGCAAAATAGCCCATTACCTCCATAGGACATTGTATTATGCAGCTTGCTAGACCAAGGAGCATAATGTCAGCTATATTATTTGGATTGACAATGGACTTACAACATTTTAAGTTTGGTTCTATGAAACTCATCAACAAGTTGTAAGAGAAAGGTTTTTGTCTGTCCTATGATGAAGCTCAGCTATTCAAAGCGTCTGCAGCAAAACACCAGGGCGATAGCTTCTCTAACCTCCAAGGTAGTTTCTGCCATGTTATTGCTGACAATGTGGATCATAACACCATAACCATTGACGGCAGAGGAACCTATCATGGCATGGGGCTCATGTACGTACAATGTAGCAACTCCGGCAGCAGTCACGTCCAATCGTACCATCCCCCGAGACAATTCCAGCCTTCAAGTCTGCCAATACTACAATTTCGAAAGCTGAGGACATGTGGTGACAATCTGATCTATAAATACATTAAGGAGATAGAGGCTGATGCCGAACGGAGACACCTAGATCTCCTTTGGAAGATTTCCTTTCCTCTCAGAGTGAGACAAGTATGGTCAGGGTTCATGCAAGTGACAGCACGCGGACAACACAATGGGAAAATATCATTCCACTTCCTCCCTATGATAGATCTGGATCCCACCAACATGAATTGCATTTATTCAACCCTGATGTTTGTAAATCAGCAATACACAGTCCAGCCAATAGTGACATTCGACCAGCCCCTCTGAATGAAGGCCAAGCTGATAATCAGTCAAGAAGTAGACCTCAGCAACGTCATCCTAATAGGTGCCTTCCATACATCAATGTCTTTCCTCGGAAGCATCGGGCACTTCATGAGGTCAAGTGGCCTACCAACCCTACTTGAGCTCGTCTATGCTGGTAACACTGTCACCAGATGCTCAGTGGAAAGGCATGCAAGAGCAGTCAGAGGTCACTTGTTGGTGGACGGTGCTCTAAACGCAATCCTTGTAAAGAAGATGACCGCACAAGAAGAACACCAACAGGTAATTGACAATGCTCTACAGAAGTATGATGAGGTTTTTGGTAATGACTCACATGTATGTATCTGTAACACTTGATCATGACGCAGACAGCCAAGCACTTGCTGATCTTTTCCAGAAAGCAAAACTTGAGGTATCAGTTACACCAACAGAAAAGCTGTGGCTGCAGTATATGAACACGCTTGATATCCTGAGATCTGCTCTGAAGGCTCAACGCACTACTAGCAACTTCATGCTATACCTGAAGTCCCTGAAAGAAATGCTTCCTTACTTTGCAGCAAGTGGGCACAACAGTTACACCAAGTCGGTGCATTTGTTCCTGTAGAGCATGCTGAATCTAGAGGAAAGTCACCCTCATGTTTTCCAGGAGTTTATGAATGGGAACATGTTTGTCAGACGAAGTGATCAATTCTGGGGTGCCTTAGCAACTGATCTAATCATTGAGCAGGTTTTGATGAGGTCCCTAAAGAGCAAGGGTGGAATCACACACGAGTAGCTACTCAGCTACTCGTGCAATAATGCAACAAGCCAAATCAGTGTCAGTACAATGAAGCGAGATATGGCAGATACAGCAATCATTCTTGAGTGCCTAGAAAGTAATAACCCATTTGAAAAGAGTGATAATCTCTATGACATATCATCAGGCATCACATCAAGTGGGCCCAACGTCAACATGGCTGAACATATAGGCAAATCTATCATTACCAGCAAGGAAGGTGAACAGGTTACAAAGTATTCAATTCAATTCAATTCAATTCAATTCAATTTTTATTTGTCCCACCATGTAGGAAACTCTGTTTGAATACATGCAATACAGAAAGAAAAATAAATAAATAACACACAATCATAAATAAAACTACTGGAAATATTAATTTATCAGAAAACTACATTACTAATAAACCACAATTAAATTATACTGAAAACTACATCTAAGCAGAAAGTAAACAAAGTAGTTAAACACGGTTTAGGAGACGGACGGAGTATGGGATGAAGGAGTTGAGGTACCTGTTTGTTTTGCACCTAAGTGACTGCCATCTCCTACCACTTCTAAGTTTGATGAAGAATTTGTTTAAAGGATGGTTGGTGTTACATACAACATACCAAAAGTATGTCTTCAGGAAAAAGAATCAAGTGAAAGTAATGGGAGCAAAGGTGATTTCTGTTGGAGAGGTAGTAGCTGTCGATCCCCAGCTGCCTTTCCAGCGACTTCTTATAGTTGCCAACAACAGTGATATTGACCTGAATGAAGTTTTCAAATATGAGCTGTCTGTGTATCCACCATCACTTTTCACAAAAGAAGGCCTGCTGAACTCTGCCACGAAACCCAAACTTGCAGATGCCATTACCAAACGCTGTGAAGGTAACCCAGAAACCCCAGTTCCTGAAGCAGAGTGCAATGTTCTAGATGGTGGCTCCCTTCTTCAACGTTTGCCATGGACACAGGGATTGTCTTAATCGGTACATACATCAGAATGGTGAAACTATATATGCCAACCCTATCGTAGTTTTTTATGGGTACCTGCAAGAAACCACCAAAACAGTAACTCATCAACGGCGAGGTCAATCTTCAGCCAAAGTCAGAATAGACCTTGATCTGCTGCTCAAAATGGACAAAAAGGTGTTCCTGAACAAATCGAACAAGCATGCGTTTATTAATTTGCTGTCTGATGAGATGCGGGAACAGGACATCACCATTCCGTGCAGAAGATGATGCCGATCTACTTATTGTCCAGGTAGCTGTCAATATGGCCGAGTACAAGACAACATTCGTTATTGCAGAGGATACAGACGTCCTTGTTCTTCTCTGCTACCATCATAAGCCAGGTACTTCTTTGTTCATGAAGTCAGAAAAAGCCCGATCAAGAGACCACTGTGGAACATCCAGGCAACATGTGCAACTTTGGGAAACCGCTTATGCACGTATCTGGCATTTCTTCATACACTGTGGATGCGATACCAAATCTGCAATGCATGGGATCGGCAAAGTGTTAGATCTGAAGAAATCCGTCGAGCTGATGCAAATTGGCAAATGTTGCATGTCAAGTTCAGCTAGCCATGACGAAATCAAAGATGCAGGGGCCAATGCATTGACATGTGTGTATGGTGGATGCAACACAATGTTAAATAGTCTGAGGAAAAAGTTGTTTGGTAATATAAAGGTAGCAAAGAGCCTCAAGAGTGTCGCCATCAAATGACTACCCCAATCAGATGGTATACTTGCAGACCCAAGTGTGGACCGGCAATGTAGCTCTGCAACCTGATGACTGGGGATGGAAAACCCAGTGTGAACGTTTGTTTCGCAAGAAAATGGACAACACTCCAGCCCAAGACGCAATATTGAAAATAATACGCTTTAAATGTATGGAGTATTGTTACACCATGGTATGTTCCTGCAAGAAAAATGGGTTATTTTGCACCGACTGGTGTGGAAAATGTCAAGAAGGACTTTGCACAAGCATTCCATTGGACGAACTTGGTTATTAATGCACAATGTTTATCCAAAAAGGTAAAATTATAAAAAATATTTGTGTGCTATGTTTATATAGATGGTGTGCGACGTTTTTGATTATATTGAATGCCTTTGATATAGTTCATTGGGGACAGGATGGAATCATTCAAACCGAAAAATACAATAATTTTTAATTAAACTATGATGATATGCCATGTAATAATGCATATCAATGGAGAAAACACATTATACGCATTTTTGGCACCTTGACCTTTGACCTAGCTGTTTAGAGAGGTCATTTTGAGTATATAAATTTGTTTTTTAGATTCACAAGGTCAGGTTTCTATTCACTTCTAATACACTTTTTGTCCTGAAAATGAATAGTTTTAGAGATAATTGACCTCGAAATTTGAAAATTACCGCCTAATTTAAATATGCTAATTAGGTCACTTCTGGGTCAAAACTCTTGTCCCATTTTGGATATGTCATAAATTACTACCTAATAAACAAGAATCAACAATAAAACAAACTTTTGCAATTTGTGTGACTAATAAGTTTAAATCTGGTCCTCTATTTATATTTTGACACTTTCCACTGTTACAAACACCCTTTAATAAGAATCCCCCTTCCCTTGGACACATATCCGACAGATCATCAAAGGAATCGAGCGCCAACAGAATGGTCTTCTTGAGAGCCCAACTGGAAGCGGCAAATCTCTGGCCCTGCTCTGCGCCACCTTGGCCTGGCAAAGGAATGAACAAAGTAAGTTTAACTCTAGAAGCGCTTCGTGTTCAATATTTGTAGTACCATATATTTTAGCTCTCCGCATAAGCAGCCCTACTTGAGATAACCCCCACAAAATCACTAACTAGTTAATACAAAATCACTAACTAGTTAATACAAAATCACTAACTAGTTAATACAAAATCACTAACTAGTTAATACAAAATCACTAACTAGTTAATACAAAATCACTAACTAGTTAATACAAAATCACTAACTAGTTAATACAAAATCACTAACTAGTTAATACAAAATCACTAACTAGTTAATACATGATATTCTTCCTACTTTAGTCTGTTTTCCAATTTTTTTGCTCTTGGGAAAAATCAAAAAAATTGTTAGTGCAAAGGCCTTAAAAGAAAATTCTATTAGAGCCTACACCATGTGTGCGTAGGTCAGCCCCAAATATCATGCCTGTTAATAAACTATGATGAATTTTTCTATCAGATATATAATATATTTTTTGGTATAGTCTATCCTCATTTCAATGCAACCAACCAGAAACAATTTTGACCTGTCTCAGACAAAAAAACACCCACTTCATCGTTCAGGCGTAACTTCTTATGACAGAAAGTTATAATTCTGAGACGTCCTTGAGTATTTGAAGAACGTATGTAAAAGCCAAGTTCAACTATTAAACTTTTCTTGCATAAATAATCAAAGAAGAAAAAAGCTGATGCATTTTTATATGGGCCTCTGGTAATCTTTACCGCCATTTGTGTGAAGTGGACGTGGCCTACAGTGGAATTACGCAACATTTATGAACAGGATACTTTGTTTTGGACACAAGTTGAACTTTCATAATTGTCATTTTAATGTCACATTGTGTGTTGTTTTCAAAATACATTATAAATATGACCGATTGAAGTGCCAATAGACTGCGAAAATCTCGCATGTATCGACTTGGGAGTGTCATTTCTGGTCTTAAGTTGGTAAGCACATACATTTGCTAAGCACAGGCAAATCAGGTTTAGTAGAAACAGTTTTATAAGATGTTTTCTCTGGGTAAGCTGTTGAGGGCGCACTGCTTTGAATCAATCGTATTCAGCAATAAACAACATTTTGTTTGTCTTAATACTTGCAGATTTTTGTGTCTGTCTTTAATATTTACCTATAAGTTTTTACTGTGTAAATCCTTTTTGTTGTTGTAATGTTGCAGAAAAACAACATGATGAAGATACTGAGAAAGATAAAGAAGGTAATACTCTGAAGTATTAATAATAATAATAGTGGCTTCTTATATAGCGCTCATATCCGTCAGTGACGCTCAAGGCGCTTCAACAGTCAATATTTTTCCTGCAAGGTATATATGTGGAGCTACTTTTTGAAGTTTGAGACCTATTTCTTTACATAGCACCATGTAATGGTTTACAAGGTGTTGTGGCGCAATATGCAGCCAATCAAACCAGGAACACCGGGGCAAACCCCCTTCTCTTTTCGATAAGTGCACTGGGTTCTTTTACGTGCATTACACAACACACGGGACCAACGGCTTTACGTCCCATCCGAAGGACGAAGCAATAATGGTTAAGTGTCTTGCTTAATAAGGACACAAGTGTCACGACCGGGACTCGAACCCACACTCTGCTGAACAGAAACACCAGAGCTTGAGTCCGGTGCTCTTATCCGCTCGGCCACGACACTAACCAAATTAAAGATAATTAAAGATATTATACAGGATTGGAAGAGCTGACAATACAGTAGCAGACATTGTTCAGGTTTTGTGTGATCAACCGTACATGAAATAACAAACCTGTGAACATTTGGGCTTAATCCGTGGTGTGAGGCAGGAGAAAATAGTGACAAAACAATGCACAATTTTCAACTTAAACACTTTGTCCTTAAAGGGACACGTTGCCTTGGATCGGACGAGTTGGTCTATAAAAAGCGTTTGTTAACCGTTTGTTATAAAATGCGTATGGTTAGAAAGATGTTGTAAAAGTAGAATACAATGATCTACACAAATATGCCTCGAAATTGCGTGGTTTTCCTTTTACATCGTCAACTAACACGGTCGGCCATTTATGGGAGTCCTATTTTTGACTCCCATAAATGGCCGACCGTGTTAGTTCGCAAAGTAAAAGGAAAACCACGCAATTTCGAGGCATATTTGTGTGGATCATTGTATTCTACTTTTAAAACATCTTTCTAACCATATGCATTTTATAACAAACGGTTAACAAACGCTTTTTATAGCCCAACTCGTCCGATCCAAGGCAACGTGTACCTTTAATTTTGGTTGTAACAACCGAAATCAGCTGTTGCGTTTTTGTAGGTTTTTAGAAACAGTTTTCTCTGATATGACTTCATTTCAGAAGGAAATATTTCAAAGAAAAAATTGTTATATTATGGACTTCATAATCATAAACTAAAATAAAACAATTATGTTTTTTATCCTCCATTTCCATTTCTCTGCCTTGATCTTCCTGTGATATCTTTGACCTTCTATTGTTTGTTTTAAAAATTTTGCCTTGTTTGTGTGTGGATGGAGCCATAAACAGGAGCAGAAGCTGAAGGCGTGGTTTAAAAAAGTTCCTATGATTTTCAAATTCAAAGTCGAACCCACCTAAATCAAAATACAAAAATATGATAACATTCCGACGCTGACATCACGTATCAAGTGACTCATGACATTCCATTTTTACGAGAGAGGACACTAGCCAAAAATCCTTCCAGGAAAATGGCTGAAGTCCTCAAGATCGGACATTTGTACATTGTTTGTGATAGTCATATATTACATTTTTAACCTTTGATAAACATGTTTTTAAAGTTTTTTAAAACTTTCTTGGCTGTTTTTTTTTTCCATATAAAACTGTTATACTGCTCAATTTGTTTTACATCCAGTTGTGGGAAGGCGGGTCTACAGATCACAGTAATTTTTTTGCTGTTGTTTCTCGAAGTCCATCTTGTTTGTTGTATTGTTTTGTATTGCTGTTATGGCTAAATTACAATAATAATAACAATAATTGTTGTATTTGAATGTCTTTTTCTCTCAGATGATGTTTTGTGCAAATGCAGTTGTAACAAAACCCCATCGTCGTCGAGGAAGACATCCACAGTGACGTCACCCCCCGAAGAGGTTCATTCAAGCCCTGCATTTTCCCCTGACAACATACCACCAGAAGTTGACGCTACTCCCAAACACCCCTCTAGTAACAATGCAACAGGCCAAACTTTGAGCCCTGGCAAAAACTGCCGCACTCGAGGTAAACATGCTACACATGTATATGCAATAATAAACTTGGCAAGTCTTGTACGAAGTCAAATGTTCAAGTTATGCTACTTTTTGCCCCTCCCCCTCTTCCCTGTGTAATGTACTTGTTTACCAAGATCTCCCCAAAACACTTGAAAAAGTTTGCAAGATGCTTTACTATAAAGGCTTATGTTCACCCAGGGGTATAAATGGGTACCTGCAAGGGTAGAGGTTGATATTGTGTATGAAAAAGCCTTCTGAGCGCCACGGCAGCCCGGGCTGTATACTCCCCAGGGAGCTGAGAAAGATTAAAGGAATGTTATTGGCCCAATGATCAGGGCACTAAATGTAAAGCGCATTGATGCGTTATTGTCAAATGTGCTAAATAAGAACTAGTTTTTTATTAAACTTTTCATTTTGGCTTTGGCTTTGGTTATTTTAGTTTGTATTTCTTTACTACATGTATTGTATTCTGGATTTTTTCTAAGCTTAGGCGTAAGTTTCCAATTTTGATTATTGTACGTTTGTATTAGCGTCATGAGCACTTTAGTGAATTTGTGCGCTTTATAATTTTGATTATAATTATTATTATTATTAATAATACTATTATTATTACTGGTATAAACTTCATAATCGGTGAGCTTTCAGACTGAATCTAATCATTTTGGGGGTATTTTCGGTGTGTGTTTAACTTTTTAGAACGGACTCCAAGAAAAGCAAAGAGAGGACTGACGTCAGACGACCAAGATGCAGATGATTTTCAACCCAGCAAGAAGAAACCCAAAAGAACTTCCTCGGTGAGAAACAAAATGAAGTCATTTTTATGTCAACTGTTTGTTACTAGCAAGACAGTGTTTGTCAGTCACGGTTTTAGTGAATAGCTAGCGGGACCAGTCAGCTTGTTTTTTTCATTATTCCAATGCTTTAGGTCGGTACTCGGAAAAATTTACCATGCCAACCCGCGGTAATATTTTTCTGAACTTTTTTTGAGGTTCTGGAGCATTGCCTTGAAACCCTGACTTGAGATAGGACTACTTTTATGTGAACTCAACACTTTCTATGTCTACCTGGTGGAGAAAATTAGCTGTTTATGAGAAGAAATTCTGCACTTTGATCTGCTCCCATTGCGCTGAGAATACTTTTCCCAGAAGCTCCTTGAAGTCTATAACTCTAGGGGTCACCAAAAGGTGGAAATGCCATCATTTCAACATAACCTCCTGGCATTTGGATCCTTATTTCAGACCTTTTTGTCAGCAATGTCTCTCACCCCTGCTTTTACAGCACAGGTCATTTTGCAAATGTTTATTTATATATTTGTGCCCGTTTACATTTAGGTTAAAAAGAAGAAGAAAACAACAGAAGTTACAGGTATGTGAATTGGAGATTTCATGCACGTGATTTCCTAGTAACATTTTCGAGTGAGTTGACCTACTGTTTGTAGCCATTCAACAGTATACAATTGCTGCACGCTGTGATGGGGTCCATAGTGTCTTGTATACAGGCATGCAACTCTTCCGCGGATCGGCGGATTTCCGCTTTTTATAAAATAGAATACCGTTGTTACGAACAAAATCCGCGTAAAAAAAAATCACGCTGCATGAAAAAAAAAAAAATCCCGCTGAAGGAAACATTGCTTATTGAAAAGAAATAAAGGTTCAGGATTCTTAAAGTCTGGCTCCGCGGAAGTTTACACATACAAAAGCATTACACAGTCCAGACACAGACATACCTCCTCGTACAGCATACCTTCTACACTATTTTTTGCACAGTCTGGCTCCGTAGTGTTTTTATTGCTATTTGTGTAAGGGGATGCGGCGGAAACCAGACGCTGTAAGAGTGCAAGTGAACCACGCGATCGATAGGTGTTTGCTCGAAAAATAACGATGGCGTCCACTAGGTAAGACATCGTTGATCGGTAATTTTCCGGTTTTTTTTCGGCTGAAGAGTTGCATGCCTGTGTATACCCGAGGGGGGCAAATGGCACCTGAGGTGAAGTGGAGGGTGCTATTTGCCCTAAAGGCAAACCATGGATCTTGTCATAAAGTGTGCAAATATTGGTTTGTTATACTATGGTAATAGATTCTTCTTCTTCGGATGCGATTTGTTGTCGTCCTTCAACATTGTTACAACGAAATTGGCACCGTTAAAAAAGCAGACTACCATTGGTAAACGTTGACAGAACTATTGTTTCTTACGGCGCACATCGGACAGGAATGTAAGTCAATTTACCTAGTACCAGTGTAATACAACCTCCAGCCCAGGGCTATTTCTAATGTTGTGCAAGGCACTGGAAAGGACCAACGGTGACCACGCTCAAGGTAATGCACCCCGTGGGGTACATCACTCATATTCCCCATAGCCGCTTACATACGTCTTTGTAGCACATCTCGTGATTTGTCGTCGACCAATACAAAATCACAATCTATTACCGTGGTTTAACAATATAAGTTGTTGGCACATCTGTGCATATATTTAAACTGAACTATGCACATGTGTGAACTGTGTTGATGCATTCAACATATTGCAAACTGACAAAGTGTATCAATCATTCAAAACCACAGTGGATGATATTGAATGGTCAGAAAGTAGGAGGGTTGACTGTGTACTTTGTAGATGCCTTAAGTACATCATATATTGCAGGCTGGCATAGTGCCTCTATCATACAAACCCACAGTGGGTGATGTTAAACGGTTGAATGGTCGGACAGTAGGCTGTCATTAGAATACAAAGCCTGTGAATTGTCATGATAATTCCCACTTTCTGAACTGCGTTTATTTGTCAGTCTGGCATTTGCATTATTGCTTCCGGAAGACTCTGCTGGTCTTCTCCTAAAGATGAAAATAATACTGTTCAAAACGTGGAGACCACACCGGTTCTTCTCGGAACCAACACTTGTCCCAAAAGATGGTTGTACCCAAAAGTTTACTGCTATAGACCATGTGACTTGTGACATCACATGTTTACAAAGGAGCCACAGAGCCTGGACTTCCTGCAGGCACATTTGTACACAGATCAATGGAAGAAAAAACAAATCTTATGTTTTATGGAGATTGCATTGTCTGATTTTTCTCAACTTTTGATATGAAGAAAGGGGGGACATCTTAAAAGCTGTACAGCTGTTGCTTGTGTAAATTTTGAATTTATGTGAAAATTATGACACAAAATGTAAATTTTCCCATATAGCCTGTGTAGTATCATCTTGCCCGTCAGGAAACGCTTTAGAATGTACAAGGTCACCACTCTGTAAACAAGGTCTATGATTTCACTTAGGAATCTAAGTGTTTTGTGAAATTGAGCCCAGTGTGTCTGGCGTCAATCACAAGCCTGAAAGTGATATTGTTTGATGTTCAGACTACCCTGAGTTAATCATTCATTACTTGATTTCTTTTTCCTGCTGTTTAACATCATCCAATGACTGAGTAGAATGTGAGGAGGAAGTGATAGAGGTGGATAGTGCAGAAAAGACGCCATGTCAGTGTCACTGCCATTCAGCCAAAGATAAGGATAAAGATATTTACAAGAGGAGGAGGTAAATAATAATAATAATAATAATAGTAAGGCTAATAGACCTTATGCACATGATGTCGTTTGGGAAGGGCTCCCTCGCTTAGAGGTTAAAAGGACGTCGTTCATTGGCCAGTCCTGTGCGCCGTGCTTACAAATCTGTGGGTTTCTATTCTTTCATCATCGGTTTACCTCTAAGTTGGCGGCTGGATGATCCAATGCATAAGGTCTATCATCCTTACTTGCAGCTGAGAAAAGACGTGACGTTCGGGTCACAGGCATGCGAGGGCACCTTTGGCAGACAGCCACATCGACCCGTATATGACCATGAAGTACAGCCAGAAATCGGAGGTGTTTGATTTGTCCTGAGGGAGGAAAACCTGAGGGCCCGGAGAAAAACCCTTGTGGCACAGGAGACTCCAACGTACAACTCTGTTCACATGTGGCCATAGCCGGGAATCAAGCAAGGGCCACAGTAGTGAGAGGCGAGCACTTTACGCACTGGCCACCCATGCCACCCATGCCACCCGTAATAATGATAATGACTATAATAATAAAAATAATAAACCATTCATGAATCAATCTAAATTCCTATTCCGAGGCCTGTTAATTTTATATCCAAGATCATTTAATATATTTGTATTTACTTTACTTGTATTTCATCTTGTCAGTGCAAGAAGAAGCAGTTATGCGAAATAGAAAGTTCGCTTTGTATTTTGTTTTTAATTTGTCCTGCATCTACATGCTAAATCTTATGTACATACAATAGACATTTCAAGGATCATTTAATCTGCAAAATCTAATTTGCACGTATGTCATTGTATCAGTGCAAATAATTATATTGGGGAAAAAAAAGCATTTATGCGAGTTTGAAGAAACACAACAAAGTTTGTTTAACATGGATGAACATGCAAAACCTTAGCTGCCGAGATAAAAACATTTTTACTTGGCACCTCTGTCGTGTGAGATACAATGTTATTACAACAAAGAGATACCAAGTTGTTGTAACTCCCGGTTGTATTTTTGTCTTTGTTGTTGACATTTGTTAGGTATGGGCAGGGGGGATCGAAGCCCCACGACACTAAGGTACAGCATGGCTGCCCTGCCCAGGGGTCTCTTGTTTTATAACAACCCCAAGATCAAAAATTAGGGCCTCGAGGTTTTTTTTCAGTGAAAAAATTGTAATGTGTAATTTGACCCCTTTTTATCCATCAAGAGTGCCGAAGATTTACTTTGGAACCCGAACACACAAGCAGATCGCCCAGCTCATAAAAGAACTTGGCAAGACGGTGTACAAGGATGTTCAGTAAGTTTACATTTAGTTTGTTATTCTTGCTTTTTGTTTTTTCGGTTTTCCAATAACAAACCACAAGGGAAACTGACTGGGTAAGTTTTAATTGATTGGGGGTTGAACAAAGAAAAATTGGCTAGAGCGGGATTTGAACCAACTACCTCCGGATTAACGTGTCGGCACTCTACCAACAGAGCTATCTATCTAGCCTTATGTTGGCGGTCTCCCCCTTTTAAATTTTTTTTTATATCGATCGTTTTTTGCCCAACACTTGTGTTGGAAGAAGCACTTTAATACAAAAATCTTCCAGAGTCCTGCAGGAAAAAATTAAATAGTTTCTTTCAATAAGCAAGGCATGGAACATTTGACCTGATCAGCTGATATTAAAAAAAATATAAACAATCTGCATCCGAATTGATTACTTTGGCTGTGGCTGCAGCTGGAATGCTGAAAAGTCATATTCTTCAACATTGTCATTACGACCATTGGCCGTAGCCATAGTCAAAGTCGCTTGATCTGGACCTGACGTAAAACAGCCAAAGAGCACTGAAAAAACACTAAACAAATTTTTTTTTTTTGGTCATTTCCAAAGTTGCATGTCTGAGTAAGGAAATTATGTCCGCAAAAAAATTCCAGGGAACCATTTCGTCCAGCAATTCTGCATAGCAAAATACGTAGACTGAATAAGTTTTGTGCACACTGAGTGCTAATATTGAGTATCAAGTGATGATTTTTGAGTAGCAACTGGTACAGACATGCCAACTAGTACGTTTTTCCCGTATTTCGTACGTGTTTTCGTTAGAAATACATGTGTACAGGTTTTGCCAAAAAAATACGGTTTTGACCGCCGCCACCGCAAGAATAATCCCGTTCCAAAAAAAACAAAAAACAGCTGCGAGTAAAGACTAAGCTAGCGCTATAAAGCCATGTGGTACAACCTCGTTTCCAATGGTGTACAATCTCGCCCAGAATGATCAATACGGCATGCGCGCTACCCATGTTAGCGAGGTCGTCTGTGGCACGAGGCAACGGAGGCTCGTTTATTACCAATTCGTAAGCGCATTCGTAATTGGTGCATGGTATGTAAACAAACCTGTATTAACCAATCGGAACACTGCATGCAAAGCTTTAGGTTACGATTGTTCGTCTTTCGATCGTCGTAGAGCTGTCAGTTCACACTGTTTGCGGAAATTTTTTATTGTTCCTGCATGAAATTGTAACATAAATATCTTATTATGGCTTTGACCTCGTCGAATAAAAGGAATCATATAGTCTTGATATTTGCAAGATTCAATGTGGCCGCGTTCGTTCATTTCAGTATCAACGTTAAAACCCGCATGCACATCATTAGTCTGGCTCTCTCCTCCATGTTCAATACAACAATACTTGGGCGAGTGGGGAAACACACAACTGAAATTTCCAGGGTTGGGAAGACACGGAGCGGAGTCTATTCTCAACCTCGTTCTGTATATATTTCATGCAAAATGATAACCTCGTACTCATAAACACATCAATCTCGCCGCATAATTATTTCCCAACGTGCGTCGGCGACCAATAAATCACGAAGGTTTCATTGCAAAAGAAGTCCTATACAACCGATCCTTCAATCACGAATCCATGAAAATGATTGATGATGAACAAAGTATTATTAAGGGTAGAAATAAGGGGATAAGATCGTTCAAAAACGCAAAAAAAAAAAAAAATGAAGTTCGCAAAACTTCAATTTTTTTTTTATTTATTTGTTTTTATTTTATTTTTTTGAAAGCTTTGAAAATTGTATGCATACATGCAGGCTAGTGGGGAAAAAAGGTTAAGGGAAACCCCTGCATAGTATTTACAAACACAATACCCATAAAAAAAATAGTCTGGGCTTAAAATTACTGAAGTTAACTTGTTATGCACGTTTTTTTCCAAAAATACAGGTTTTTAATGAAAAATACAGGTTTTGGGGTTACAGAATACAATTTTGTGATCCTAGAGGTTGGCATGTCTGCTGATACACTTTGCTCTGCCATACAAGGGAAATCGTTCACTGAGACCCCTCAATTCTAAGTTGCAAAGCTGATGATATTAATATTTCTTTTTGTGTCCATAGGATGTCAATCCTCGGTAGTAGGGAGCATACTTGTGTCCATCCGGTTGTCTCAGCTGGTCCTTATAAGAATGAAGGGTGTAAGGAGCTTCTGGACGGACGAACTGTAAGTTTGAAAAAGACGATTTGTTGTCTCTAATTTTGGCAATTCATAGTATGGTGTGTGTTCAAATCTCGGCCACTTGTTTCCTGGATTCAAGAAGATTTGTTGTCTCTAATTTTGGCAATTCATAGTATGGTGAGTGTTCAAATCTCGGCCACTTGTTTCCTGGATTCAAGAAGATTTGTTGTCTCTAATTTTGGCAATTCATAGTATGGTGAGTGTTCAAATCTCGGCCACTTGTTTCCTGGATTCAAGAAGATTTGTTGTCTCTAATTTTGGCAATTCATAGTATGGTGTGTGTTCAAATCTCAGCCACTTGTTTCCTGGATTCAAGAAGATTTGTTGTCTCTAATTTTGGCAATTCATAGTATGGTGAGTGTTCAAATCTCGGCCACTTGTTTCCTGGATTCAAGAAGATTTGTTGTCTCTAATTTTGGCAATTCATAGTATGGTGTGTGTTCAAATCTCGGCCACTTGTTTCCTGGATTCCTTGATCAAGGCACTTTACCATAAGTGCTTCATAAAAGGAAACAAATCAACCAATTATGGAAGGTGTTTCAGCTCATGAATCTTTACAGAAAATGTTGAATTTAGTCACAACATTTTTAAACACGATTGAATGTTTTGCTAGCATTCGGCCGTCCATGCCAACCGGCGCACTTTGTTTATCAACAGTGGAAAGGTCTATACACTCGGTGTATCAGTATTTGCCCCTTGCACGGTCAGCCATTTGGGGGTAGAGCCTCGAATTGGGGACAGCAGTGAATAGAAGCATTATATAACTCTGTATTGTCACGGTAATGTAATGACACTTTCATCCAAACAGATGCATAAAGGGTGTCATGGCCGAGTGGTTAAGAGCATCGGATTCAAGTTCTGGTGGTTTAGTCATCGGGGTGTGGGTTCGAGTCCCGGTCATGACACTTGTGTCCTTGAGCAAGACACTTTGCTATAATTGCTTCTCTTCACCCAGGGGTATAAATGGGTACCTGCAAGGGTAGAGGTTGATATTGTGTTTGAAAAAGCCTTCGGAGCGCCATCACGGCAGCCTGGGCTGTATACTCCCCAGGGAGCTGAGAAAGATTAAAGGAATGTTATTGGCCCAATGACCAGGGCACTAATGTAAAGCGCATTGAGACGTTATTGTGAAATGCGCTATATAAGAACTAGTTATTATTATTATTATTATTAAATACAACATGAAGTATTGCATGAAGTCGAGGCTCTGTACACACGGATCTGTACAAGGAGTGAATATGGTGAAAACCATCAATATTATTCTGTTTTGTTCTTGTTTTGATAATTTGATGTTATTTTCTTTGATTATTATTTGAGGTTTTTTATTTGACCTTTTTTTCTTTAGGGTGGTTCCTGCACATACTTCAATGGAGTTCACAAAATGAAGCATCAGTGGCAATTGAGAGACCGTGGCCTGACCGAAGTGTGGGATATAGAGGACCTTGTGACTCTCGGCAAGAAAATTAAGGTAAAGCTTATGGTGCTGTTCGGCCCTTGTAACCATGGCCCAGTTTCATAAAGCATGTAAGCACAAAAACTTGCTAAGCACCGAAAAATATTGCTTAGCAGAAACTGGTTACCAGCCAAAACACCATAAAGTTTACATTGTTGTGACTGGTCCCCCCCCTCATTTTTTGCTTAGCATAGAAATTTGCTAAGCAGTATTTTTTGCTTAACAGCTGTATGAAATTGGGCCCATACAGCTGCTTTTAAGCACACAAAGTAGCTCAGCATAACAAAAGTATGCTTACCAGAATAAGGTTACCAGCCAAAACACCTTGTCCCATGTACTGTCTATGACTGGTATCCTGCTCATTTTTGCGTAGCAGAAAATTGTTAAGCAAGATTTTCTGGTATGTCTGCATCACAGCTGTGTATTGAGAGAGTTGCGACAACGTGTGATTAGAAGCCATTTTGTGTAAAAAAAAACCTATTGGCAAATACAGGGTGCCAGACTAGTCTGCCCATTGGGTTGTGCTGTATTTGGACCATAAATGGTGTCCAGCAACCACGTAACCAAAGAAAACTGGTCCCTCTATGTCGCAACTCTCTCAATACACACCTCTAGTCTGCACAAAACAGACATCTGTTGAACTTTGAACATTTTGATTTGTGTGTCACGTCACTGTTTTTCTTTTCTTTTTCATTTTTTTTTTTTCCAGGCCTGTCCCTACTACGCAACGAGGTCCCTAAAAGACGACGCAGATATTATTTTCTGTCCATACAACTACCTAGTAGACCCCATAATAAGATCCACGGTAAGAGACAAATCAGAGCAATTTCATGGCTCTGCATATCGCCGAATTCTACGCTTGCGATCCTCATTCCTTGCTTACAGGGCAAGGGAAAAGTTTCTGCGGTTGCTCTGTAAAGCAAAGAATGCCTTGTATAGTGGAATACACACGCGCACAAGCAGAAATTTCCTGCTAATCTGTGAAATACACTTGAGGTAAGCTCGGTATTCCCTGCTTGTGTAAGCGCCAATTCTTAGCTTACGATAAGCAGAGCCGTAAAATTAGGCCCAGTTAGCTTCCTTTTGTCAGCATTTAACCTTAAATTTTTTTGTTTTTTAAGGGAGTTTTTCACTATTTTTGTGTCCAATGACTGATTGAGCTTAAAAGGAAGGTATATGCTTGGTAATTGCTCTTAAAATTAATGGCAATAAAAACTTACTTGGTTTAGAAGTACAGCAGCTTTCGATAGTATAAAGCATTTTGAGAATCGGTTCACTTCAAAGTAATGTGGTTATGGAAAAATATATCAGTATTATCCCCCAAATTTTCAATCTGATAAATGTTTCTGCCAGATACGTTTCTCAGATTGTGTATTTTGAATAAGGAATATTCTTCCTGCGTGGACATAACTGCGCCGGATTTTCAGTGATTTCTCAAAAATGCTACCACCATTTGAAATGGAATTTTCACGGGTTAGTTTTATTGTATATTTCTACATTTCTATAGGATTAAAACAATCAAGCGGTTCCAAAAATCAAAGGTATACATTCCCTTTGACCAGTTTAAAATAATAATAATAATGACGTCTTCTATAGCGCCGGTATCCACGAAAGTGCTCATGGCGCTTGCTCCAATAATAAAGTTCCTCTGAGGATGTCTTCCAGTGGTGCACAAGCAAGAAAAGGTGAAAATGGGGTGCTGAATATACAGTACAGCTTCAGGATTAAAAATCTATTTGCCAATACCAATGTGGGATAAATGTTTGGTATGTTATTGTGTTCTTTGAAGCGAACGGGTTGAGTTTTATACGATTGGTATTTCATGCATATTTTGGGTCACACAAAGTGCAGATACTGCAGGCTCGTGGTTTCTCAGAATTTGTCCTGATTTCAAGATTTTCTCAAAATCTCCTGAGCCTTCAAAATTATCTGAAAAAAAGGAAGCAGTCACAAAAGGGAGAAAGAAATAGTCCACCTTCAACTTCATTGCACCTTCATTATGGAATGACTTACCTCTTAATATTCGCCAAGCTGACTCTCTTCAGATTTTCAATGGACTTTTAAAAACTCATTTGTTTGAATCTTTATTTGTGTAACTTGCTTTTAAAATAAGATTCTTTTCAATGTTTTTTGTTTTGTTTTTGTGTTGCGCATAGAGGCTTCTGCATTATGCGCTATATAAATTTCTTGTATTTATTATTACTTTGTGTCCAAGCCTGTAGCTTGGTGTGTTTCTTGCTATGCATCAAGTCGGTGTTTTTTGAATTGTAGCATCTTTGAGGTTCTAGGTCTAGAATAAAGGGGGAACCCATAAGGGAGAATACCGCAGACCATTTTCAGGTTTGTTCACCTTTAGCAAATCTCACCCCTGAAACTGGTCTTTTACCAGCATTGTAGCAATCAGCAACAGAGTTCAGCATTCTCCTGAAGACAGTCGGAGCATACTGATCGAAACGTTGAGTTGTCAACCACTGGTTCTTTCAGAACCAACACTACTCACAAGAGATTTGTGCACATGGTGTCACCGCAAACTTCCTTTGATTGTACTCCCACCATGTAAAGTTCCAAATCCTACAATTACCATGCTTTAAAGTCGCCATATTGTTTGATTTCCAGATGGAAATCAACCTTAAAGGTCAGATTGTCGTGCTCGACGAGGCGCATAATATTGAGGACTCCGCTAGGGAAGCTGCCAGCTGTAGTGTGACTGGGAATCAGCTGGAAGACACAGTGAATGAGCTGGAAACTCACAGTAAGTTAATTTTCCCCAAATTTGACACCTGGGCTATGTTCGGAGTCGCTGAATAGTGCAGGGCCAATTTCATGGCTCTGCTAAACCCTCTGCGCTTGCGATCATAATTCTCCGCTTATTGTGCAAGTGCCGAATTTCTGCGGCAGCTGTGTAAGCGAAGAATGCCTAGTAACGTTCCCTGCTAACCCGTGAAATCGCTTGACGTTAGTGTGGAATTCCCTGCTTCCGTAAGCCCTGATTCTTTGCTTACGGTATTAAGCAGAGCCATGAAATTGGCCCCAGTTCTTCAGCGTTGCTGGAACAGCAAACTGCCGTAGCCATAGCTCTAGTTGCTTGATTTGGTCGCGGCTTACTCTGGCTCTTTTTGAGTTAATTGCTCTTTTCTTGTTTTGCAGTCACGAATAAGTGGAGGAAAAAGCCCTGCAAAATTCTGCACGCTGTGGTAAGTTTTTTTGGGTTCCTCCTCTCCCCACCCTGTGGATCCCACTTTGTGGTCCCAGCTCATTCGTATCTTTACAGGTATTACTGTCATTACTGCAAAGTATAATACATCAAATTGTCTTAGTGATATAACATGAGTGATGACACTGGGGGGGGGGGGGTTCTATTATCTTTCTAAAAACCACCGGAGAAGGGTATTAAAAATGGGGTTTTTTCTTACATTTAAAATCTGTTTACTCGCATGTGAGCTCAATTTTCTTATTGATTGAACACATTTTAAATGAATTTCAGCACAAATTACTTGTTGTTTTTGTTCAAGGTGGTCTTGAACAAAAATCATAATGAGCCAGAGCTGTTTACGTGTGTATATTCCTAGAAAGCATCATACAAAGTGAAATAAATTAAGAGATATATACAAGGGGGGGGGGGGGTGTCACAGCAGGTATCTTTTCAGCTGTTTTATTCTTCGCTAATAACAAACTTTCACATGAAGTATGACAGGGATGTGATTTCTCTGTTTTTAACCGGAAATCTTTTTTTTTTCTTAAGATCAAATTCATTTAAAACGAATGAAGATAAAACCATATAGAATGCCCCCAGATTGCAGAGTAGTGCTTTTAAAACCAAAGATAAATGTATATTAGTGGGTTTCATCCTCGCAAGCTTTCGAGCTTTGCGCTCACAGTTCAGGGTTTTTTTTCCCAACAGCCTTTCACATCCCTGGTATGAAAAAGGTCGTGTGACTCACATTCTTTGAAACTCAGCACTGTTTTTTCCCCACATAGATGAATGCGTTGCTGACGTGGTTCAAATGTCAGTCATCAAAATTTGATAACCGAAAGGGCCGGTTGTTTGATAGGGCGCTCAAAGTTTGGTCTGGAGTGGAGATGGTGGCCGTCCTGAAAGATTTTGGCATAGCTGAGGATACCCTTTCAACATTTATGGTAAGTCGTAAGACGGAAACATTTCTCAACCTTAAATTGTGGGCCAGCGGGACCAGGGCCAAATTTCATGACTCTGCTTACGGTAAGCACAGAATCACCGCTTACGGAAGCAGGGAATTCCGCGCTTACTTCAAGCGTATTTCACGGGTTAGCAGGGAATTTTTGCTTGTGCGCGTGAGTCCACGTTACTGGGCATTCTAACCTTACTTAGCTAGTGCAGAATGGTGATCGCAAGCGCAGAATTCGGCAGTAAGCAGAGCCATGAAATTGGGCCCAGTTTGCTTGTTGTGTGTCAATTGCCACCATCATTTTCAGTTTCCCCTCAATGTTGTCCTTTGTGTTGGATTTAACTCTATGCTTAACGTAAGCTGGTATATTCTTTTGCACGTGCGCCTTCTCAGTTTGTCCCACAAACTACAAACTAATGTATCGGCCCGAAACGTTCACTTTACAACATGTATTTTACTTTTCGATTTCAACACATATGTTGTCCAGTGACAATTCAAAACACAGAGGAATCTGTGAAAGGGAAAGATTTCAATTTGAAGATGCCGATATGCACAATATTTACATACAGTGGTTTACCAGGAAGCGTTAGCAAGCGATAAACTGACCAACTAGAAGATAATTCTTACCAGTTCTCTGGTAATTTTACTGCCATTTGACGGGGTAGGATTTTAAACTTTGCATGGTGGTAATACAATCTATCTATTGAGGCTTGCAGAGACACTTTGTTCATAAAAACTATCTCTATGAGTTGTGGTTCTGAGAAGAACCAGTGGTTTGACAACTCATTTTGTTTCAGTTTCTTACCTGGGCCCAATTTCATGGCTCTGCTTACTGTAAGCAAAGAATCGGCGCTTACGGAAGCAGGGAATTCCCCGCATACGTCAAGCGATTTCATGGGTTAGCAGGGAATTTTTGCTTGTGCGCTTGCATAGTCCACTTTACTAGGCATTCTACGCTTACACAGCTAGCGCAGAAATTTGGCGCTTGATCAGTAAGCGGAGAATGGCGGTCGCTTGTAGCGCAGAGATTTGGCGCTTGATCAGTAAGCGGAGAATGGCGGTGGCAAGCGCAGATTTCGGCGGTAAGCAGAGCCATGAAATTGGGCACTGATGCACCACTGAGCACAAGGCTTAATATAAGCCACCCTCAGGTAGTCTTGTAATCTGCATTGGTTTTTAAATAAGTGAATAAAAGAGTGGGTGATGAGGTATTAGACGGTCGTTTAAAACCAGCAGGGTCGTGGCTTTGCCATAAAGGATCTCACCTTCTGCTCGGTTCTTTATCGCACGGCCACGACTCTGCAAGGTTTTAAACGGACGTTTAAGACTGAGTCACCACTCTTTTATTCCCTTTCATACATACCTTCCATTAGAATCACCCAAAAACCTTTAAAAGCAAGTTCAGAACAATTCTGATAGTTTTGTCTCAGCTCGCCTTGACTCTACTTTGAACTTCCAGCCATGTTGAGCGCTGAGTACATGGCTGGAAGTTCAAAGTAGAGTCAAGGCGAGCTGAGACAAAACTATCAGAATTGTTCTTGCGTAAGTTTACCCTGTCAGTTTCCCTTGTGGTGTATAATTTGATATCTGATATAAAAAGTCGCATCCCCTTAAGGTGATCCCCTGGCTGCCGCTTCCCAGGTTGTATCGTATACTTGGGTGTGATCCCTGGCTACACTGCAGTTTACGGTTGAATGGCTTCTGACTGGCACCCCCCGAACAAAGATATTGACAAATTAGGGAGACCGCCAACATAGGGCTAGATAGCTCAGTTGGTAGAGCGCCGGCACGTTAATCCGGAGGTCGTTGGTTCAAATCCCGCTCTAGTAAATTTGTCTTTGTTCAACCCAAAATCAGTTTAGAATTTGCACGCTTAAGTTTAAAAGTATTGCATGCAAGTTTCAATCCTACTCGAGTCAAATATGCGACCGACCAACTTAAATTGTGCTTTGAAATTTGCAGGCTCCTTGCAATCATCTGATAGCGCCCTCTTTTGACTCAATTTCCTTAGGTCATGTTTGAACACTCCGCAACATGTTTATGTCACATGTTTAAACTTGGCCACCTGCTCTCCTCTCAACCAATCAGACTGGATGAACTGTCGCATGTATTTATGAGTTGATTTTAAAGGTAATTGTTGTATATTTAGTTTGCGGTAACAACATGTAACATATCTACTTGCTAGGTAGATTTTGTTTCTTGAGAACTTGTCTTGCTATTTATTCTACTGCCGCGGAGTAGATTATTTGAAATTTGGGAGACTTCTTAGTTCTGAAAAGAACTGTCCTGCTTAATAACTACTTACCTGGGTGGAAGGTAGGAAATCGGGAGGGGACAACTACTTTTGCTTAGTGGATTGAGGGGACTTCTCGTTTTTAACTTCACTGCCGCGGAGTGAGTTCTTAATTGGTCTCAGCTTTTTTACTAGTTTGCTCTAGTTATCGTCAGGAAATAGCAAGACAAGTTCTTAAAGAACAAAATCTACCTAGCAAGTAGATATACACATGGTGTTACCGCAAACCAAATACACATTGACACCTCACCATGCGATGCCTCAAATCCCATATAAGGTAATTGTTCTTTACATTCTGCTCTTTGTTTCATTTTTTAAAGAAAAACCTGGCGCTTCTCTTGGAAGATGCTGAACCTCAAAAGAAGGAACAGGAAGAGGGAGTCAGTTTCAGCTCCAGCAGTGGCATGACACTCAAGAATCTCTTTGTCATCTTCGGTTTCCTATTAAAAGACAGATGCAAATTCATGAAAGACTTCAAGTAAGTATGTATGTGAGCCAGAGGGGATGGGATGGAAAGAGTGGAAGAGTTTTTGGGGTTGGGGGCTCAAGGGTCTGTTTCTGTCCAAAGGTCTGTTTTGCATCTTGGTATTCTGATTAAAAAACTGGGTAGGAGATGCAAATATGTATGTGGCCCAGATGAGATTGGAAGGGAGATTTTGTTTGGGGTGAGGGCTAATTTGTTCACAGCATAACTCAAAAGTTAAAAGCGGGTCTTTTAATATTCAATGATGAAATTATAAGAAATTGTTATGACAATTGTTATGACAATTGTTATGACAATTGTTATGACAATTGTTTCTGTGTATGTATACATGCCAGGGCCCACTTTATGGGCTGCCTAAGTACAAACGGTAGCTAAGCACAACAAAATTATGCTAACCAGAGTAAGGTTACCAACCCAAATGTCATGTTACATGTAGCATTTGTGACTGGTATCCTGCTCATTTCTGCTAAGGAGAAAATTGTTAAGCAATAGTATCTGCTGAAGAAGTTCTGTGAAATTGGGCCTTGGTGGGATGGGAAGGATATAGGGGGAAAGGGAATGGATTTGGACGATTCTCACATGGCAGTAATGTTAATTGCCCAATCTCACTTGACAAAAGTTTTCAACAATTTCACCCAAAAACATGACATCTGAAGTGCACACATTTATTTTTCTGAATTGCAGAGTGGTCATCATGAGAACTCAGACCTTTGCAAAACCAAGACAACAGAGCACAGTAAGTAATTTTTGAGAATGTTTTTTTCATCTGTTAATAAAAAGTGGCAATCATTAGGCACTTCTCAGCTGAAGTAGTTATCATGGTCACTGTTGTATTTTTGTGTTTGGAGCAAACACAACTCAAATTAACAGACTTCAATGTCTTCAGAATTGGGCTGCCAAGTCAATATTTTGTTCCTCTAAACATGATCACGTAACTCCTTTTCTCAAACAACTATATTGGCTCCCGGTGAAAGAGCGAATTCGTTTTAAAATATTGGTGTATGTTTATAAATGCTTAAATGGACATGCACCAGCATATCTTGCATCATGTTTTACTTTTTACAGTCAAACTAGGGCTGGGCTTCGCTCAGCATCAGACAAAACCCGTCTTGCTGAAAATAAACCAAGCAGCAAATCTCTCCAATCTGCTGCCTATACAAGAAAAATTATTAGCCGCTCCAGCAGTGTTGTGACCAGAAGTTTTTAAGAGCCGGTTAATTTTCACAGAGGAGCGTGCTATGCGAGGTACCGAGCGCTTGCGCGAGGCGTTCATCAGGGGTCCAAAGGGGGTGGCCCCGAAAATGTTTACATTTTACACCCTTAAAAATACATATTTTATGGGTTCTAGACACTAACAACATACAATGTATTTTGCTGAATTAGAAGTACACATGTTGAGCCATATATCAAGTTTTTATACCCAGCCTGCTTATACCTCACAAATTCTAAAATCCTTCATATATCTGGAGCTGACAAGTGAAATGAGACGAGTGTCAAATTTAATCAAATAAAGTATTTGTTATTTATTAAATGTAAGTTGTGTAAAATTCTTGCAACTTAATAAGGTAAGTTAGTATTAAGAAAACATAGAATGATCCAGGGATGTGATTCCTCCGGTTTTTGCCGGAAATTCTTTTTTTTAAACCAAAAAGTCGACCCGTGTGAATTGTGTAAATCCAGTGAGAAAAATGGGGACACAGATCGCGATACATTTGGTGTGCGAGCGCTGAACGCAGAAACCTTTGAAAATTGATGGACTTTTAACAAGTCTAATGTGCAGTGAGTCAAGTACCCAGTAGAAGTCAATGTGGTTTGCGCAGTTACGCACGTACGGTCCAGACTAAAAAAAAAAATATTGGATTGTGCACTGCTCGGAGATGTGCGCTTTCTTTCTTCATACTTCCGTAAGAAAATAATTTTCTTGTCTATATCTCCCTCGTGAACACATAATGTGACAAAAATAATGAAGAAACAGTGGAGAACGATTTGTGAACAACTGGTATGGCGGAGCGGCGTGAAGCGAGGGTTCTAATGAGCGTCGTTTCTGTCGTACAATAGCGACAAGAAAAATAACACCGCCGCGTGAAAGAACGACATGTGTGCTCACAACTTGGTGAGTTAGATAAAAAATAAAACACATGCATCAAAAGGAGGAAGTCTGGCTACGTGTACTGATGTGTAACGTAGAGCTATACGTTCTACTATCGTCTGGTTCCTAGGTTTTTCTAATGTTTTACTCAAAGGATGCGGCAGCAATCAGACGCTGTGAGAATATATTTTTTTCTGCTAACATGGAAAGGGGAAACATCGCTGCATCAAACAGTCAACTTGAAATAAAAATAACACAACAAGAAATGATCAATCGCGATCGTCGAGGCCAAGATTTAACAACACTTTTGATTTTGATAGTTTTCAGTTACGTAAGAAGAATTCCTTAGTTTTTAAGCTTATTTAGTAGCAAAAAGTACCGGTCGGCAATGTCGTAACATTGCTTGAGAGCCGGTCGGGAATTTTTAGAACTGGTTAGTGCCGACCAGCCCCGACCAGTGTAGTCACAACACTGCGCTCCAGGACTGTGGAACAACCTTCCCATCACCATACGCACCTCAAATTCGCTGCTCTTAAAAAAATTCTTTTTCCTTAGTTGCTTTCTGTAAATAGCTTTTTGTTCATTTGTTGTATTATTTGCATTGCTATTGTCTGTTTGCTAAAGCGCTGTGGTCTGAATGAAATGGCGCTATGTAAGAGCCCATTGTATGTATGTATATATGTTTCAAAAGAAGATGCCACTGTTAAAGGGTGTGTACAACATTGGTAAGATTGAAAATATAAATGCTCACAGATTTGCACATAACTCACATGGTATAAAGATGGTCATGGTGGAAAACTTCCCTTGAAATAGTTTTGCTTGAAATGCCATGGTTTTTAGGAAATGAGTAAAACAATAGTTTTTATCCTGAAGGATAAATTCCGATGTTTGAAAAAAAAGTTAAAACACATAAGTTTTTTTTTCCACTGTTTTCTCATGACTCCGAAAGCCGATTGAGCTTAAACTTTCACAGGTTTGTTATTTCATGTATATGTTGGGTCACATCAAGTTTGAATACAGGTCTTTGGCAATTACCAATGTTGTACACACCCTTTAAAAGGAAGCGGTCAGAGATAAACAGTAGGACAAGTTCTTATAAGAACAGATCTACGCATCAAAGTAGATTCTATCACATGGTGTTTTATACTCTTGAGTTCTGATGATGTCTACAGCAGACTAGTCAAATGTTGAGCCCAACAGTTTCACTCTGCAGCAGTGAAGATAATTTCTGTGAGTTCTCCCTATCCACTTTGTGAAAAGTTGAAATCTCCCATTTTCACTACTCCACGGTTGCAGGTTAATGGTAGGACATGTTCTCATCAGAGTTTAGTTAGTCTCCCGATTTGTCCAATCTACTTTGCAGCCTTTTTGTGCTGCTTTATAAACCTTTCAAGGGGATTTGTGAGATCATCGGTTGTTTTGTTTTTTCTTGAGAAAAAGTCTCAAAATATGATTTTCTTTCAATTAAAACCTTTCTCCCCTCTTCTTTGTGACAGGATGATCGCTGGATAACGAAAAATAAGAGAAGTAAGTTGCTCTGTTTATCGGTTAAAAAACATTTTCTCCAAACGACAAATGTATTTTCCTAAATTAGAGAAGTGGTTTTGTTTGAAATTTGTGATAATTTATTTGTGACTGAAATATCCTGCAGATGACAACAAGCAGATTGTGTTTATTAAAAAAAATTGCTTGTCTGTTCAGGAATTGTTTTAACAAGGACAGGTTCACTGAGAAATAAGTAAAGATGCTTTTGAATAAGAACAGGTTCACTGGCGAACAAATAAAGCCAGCCACCCGTTTGTCAGGATTTTGATAAAGTGGAGTCTGGAAGGTGTGCTCTGCTGAGCTTCAGGATGAAACAGATCTCATGAAGACGACTGGAGCGGCTGATTGAAACTTTCAGGCTCCACTTTATCAAAATCCGAGGAAGTAGAGATTCAGCTCAGAACAAGTTCTGACAAGTTCTTATCAGAACCTAAGTAGTCTTCCAAATTTTCCTAATCTACACCGCGGCAGTAGACAAACGGCTGGACAGTTCTAACAAGAACAATCTACACAGCAAACTGCAAACCAAAATAAATAAAGTCAACTATTGTATGCCCAGAAAATTTAAAGGGTTTCATCTCTAGACCAAGAGGAGACCACTGCTCAGTTTTTTCAGGAAGTTTCCAGTTTCTGAAACCCACCCCACTTATTTGCATCATCTTGTTTCTTTTTCATTTTACAGCTCCGTCATGGCCCATCACTCTCAATTTCTGGTGTCTTAACCCCGCAGTTGTAAGTTTCTTTTTGTTTTGTTTTTTTCTTCTCTTTTGTTGAACAAGTGGAGTGAAAATCCAGTTTACATCAGGGCCCAAAGAGCTGTTGAAGCAGAAAATTTTGCTTGACAATTTCATGCTATGCAAAAATGTGCAGGATACCAGTCATAAGTGTTCCACGCGTCATGGTATTTCGGCTGGTAACCATATTCTGGTCAGCAAAAATGTGCAGGATACCAGTCACAAATGGTCCACGTGTCATGGTTTTTTGGCTGGTTACCATATTCTGGTCTGCAAAAATGAGCAGGATACCAGTCATAAACTGTCCGTGTGACATGGTATTTTGGCTGGTAACCATATTCTGGTCATTAAATTTGTGTTGTGCTTATTTACTTTTTGCGCTTATGCAGCTCCATGAAATTGGGCTCAGAACTGAGGCCTTTGAATGCTGTGGCCGTAATTTGTTACTGCTTGACCCGGAAGGCACTGAGTTTTGACCTCTTGTACTGGCGTCACTTTCGGCTACTGTCTTTCCATGGTCTGCCATTTCGAGAGTCAAATTACAAATTGCATATGAAGATATGGTGTACCCTAAGGGCGTGCAAGTCGCCTAAAATATACATAGTACAGTTACACGCAGGGAATCTGACTACCAGATGTCTCAACCAAGTTTATCACTGGTGATGACGTCCGAGTGAATTGGACCAATACATGAAATATTAATAAGAAGACAAATATTGGAGTATATGGTGCTCAAAGAACAAAGAGAAACTTTTTTAAAGACAGGTTTTGAAGTTTATGAGTTATGAGACCTATTTATGAAGCACCTTATAAGGGTTTACAAGGTGCTGTGGTGCATTCAGCAGCCACTGCCAGACACACCGGGCAAACCCCTTTACAATAAGTGTACCAGGTTCTTTTATGTGCATTACACAACACACTGGACCTACTGCTTTTCGTCCCATCCAAAGGACGAAGCAACAATGGTTAAAGTATCTTGCTAAAGGACCCTAGTGTCTAGACCGGTTCTCAAACCTACAGTCTGCTGATCAGAAACACAATAGCTTGAGTCCAGTGCGCTAGACCGCTTGGCAACGACATGCCACTAACAGTGTGTACCACATATTGGTGTGAAGGGGAAAAAAAAAATCTTTTTATTAATTGATTATTAAGAACTCGTCTTTTCTGATTTGTAGGCATTCACCGATTTCGGAGAAGAAACTCGTACCATCATTTTGACATCAGGCACTCTGTCCCCGATGGCATCCTTCCAATCGGAGCTCGGTGTTGAATTTCCCATACAGCTGGAATACAGTCACGTAGTGAATATGTCACAGGCAAGTGGTCTGTTTGTTTTTCAGGGTTTTTGTTTGTTTGGTTTTGTCTCTGGATTTATTTTGTAAAGTCTCCTTTATTGAGTTTGTTTGCCATTTGATTCTAAGTTTTATTAATTTGTAAATTGAAATTGTAATGGATTCATTTTATTGGGTATTTGCTCCTAATTGGAAAATCCCTCTGCAATGTTCTTAGGAAGCCCAATAAAGCAAGTTTCCAGCAAGAATATATATTTTGTGTCTTTAGTTTCAGCCTGAAATGTCACTGACTACATAATCTATATCTGTACCAATCTTCCAGAGATACATTTCCGTTCAAAATATTGTCAAAGTCTCTTGGCATGTTGTGGCTGAGCGGTCAAGCACACCGGACTCAAGCTCTGGTGTTTCTGACCAGCAGTGTGGGTTCAAGTCCAGATCTTGACACTTACGCAACCCACTTCACCGTTATTGTTTTGTCCTTCGGACGGGACATAAAGCCGTAGATCCTGTGTGTTGTGTAAGGCACGTAAAAGAACCCAGAAATGTTTTGTTGGCGGAACTATTTCTCTTGATACTTTGTACTTGTTTGATCTTTATAATCTACAAGTTTTTAGGGTGTTTTCTCATTAACTATCCAATCTGTATTGACTCTCTAAAGATGGTCGTTGATGTTTGCCAATTTAATAAATAAACAAAAGTTCATTTTGAAATAATTGATTTAAGTATCAGATTTTTGTTTTTTTCATTTTCATTGTAAAACATCGACTTTCAAAATTTGGTCGAAGAAAACGTTAAAAACATTCTTGTCTTTCAAAGAAAAATCAGGTTAATTCTGGTAATGCAACTTGAAATGACAGGGTTAGTAATTGGATCGAGGATAAAGACCAAAAGAACTGATTGTTGCTGTAGGCTGGGTCTGAATTGGTGGCTGCGGCTGCGGCTGCTTCTAAAGGTGTTGCTAAGGGCAGCCTATGCTTCAATGCATGTTGACATGGTGATCAAGCCACAGCCGGTAAATCAGACATAGCCTCACATTATGGGATTTGAGGCATTGCATGGTGAGGTATCAATGTATCTATTTGGTTTGCGGTAACACCATTTGTGTATCTACTTGCTAGGTAGATTTTGTTCTTTGAGAACTTGCTTGCTATTTATTATACTGTCGCGGAGTAGATTATTCGGAATGCTCAGTGCACTCGGACTCCTGCGTTATTAGATCTTACTTGTTTTGATATGCCCTTCATTTTTAGGTTTGGATTGCGTCGATTGCAGAAGGACCCAACGGAGAGACCTTAAATGGCTGCTACAAAAATGCTGAGGTAGGAGAGCTGTCTAGTTCTGGCGTGTCGTGGTCGAGCGGTCAAACGCACCGGACTCAAGCTCTGGTGTTTCTGATCAGCAGAGTGTGGGTTCGAGTCAGGCTCTTGACACTTGTGTCCTTAAGCAAGACACTTAACCATTGTTGCTTCGTAATTTTGATGGGAATTAAAGCTGTGGTTCCTGTGTTTTGTGCAAGGCACGTAAAAGAACCCAGAAAAATCGTCATAAAACAAAAGGGGCATGCCCAGTCTTTTTGGCACGGTTAGGCAGCACGTTGCGCCACTATGCTTCCCTAGTGGTTTGAAGCTTTGTGTAATAATTTTTTCTTCATCAATCTTTCACCTGCTTGTTTCTCTTTGTTCAAGCGCCATGAATACCTTATATTAGTAGATACGCGCGCTAGACAAGACTCCAGTATTAAATGTATCTACAAGGTACGGAAACAATTCTGTTTTACCCCAGCATTTTAATGGTTCTATACTTTATCATAATTTTCTGGTTTTCAACTTTCAGACGTTCAAGTTTCAGGATGAGGTTGGTTGTCTTCTCCATCAAGTGTGTCAAAAAATCCCCTTCGGAGTCTTGTGTTTCTTTCCCTCCTACGGAATGATGGATAAACTCACCAAGAGGTGGAAGGTAAGATCCTAATTAAGAAATATTAAAGGTAAGGTCATCTCTCCCTAATAACCCTTTCAACTCGACCCTATGTAAAGTTGGTCACCAGTGACTGATACAATAAATAAAATATGAAATCGAAAAATGGCCACAATTTGTTTTTTCCAAAACCTTCTGAGATGTAAAAGGTAAATACAAATGTAAGTTTTATAAGGGTGTATAATGTTAACCGGTTTGTGAGAAGTAAACCTGATCACATGATGCAGTGGGTTGAGGTTTAAGTCCGTTAGGGTGTCAGCCATCCCGTGGTGGTCGGAGAACTCCCTCCAAGCATCCCTGTCCAGTGCGGTCGTTGTTGGCTCATGCATTCTACTTCTTCTATGTGCACGAATGTTGTCAGTCCACCTAGCTTTCGGCCTTCCTCTGCCAGCACGACCAGCAACACGTCCTTCCATGCACTGCCTCTCAAGATTTCCGTCTCTCCTTGCAATAGACTGTGCAAGTCTCGCGCGTAATCGAACTTCCGGGACCATAGTGGTCCTAACCATATGGAGTTTTACGTGGGCGAGATTTTGTTTCGTCAATTATTTTAGTTTAACGTAGGTTATGACCTAGAAAAGTATACATGTTGTTGGGAATGTAATACTAAGTGATAACAACATATGAAAGTAAAACCAATTCAACAATATAACGAAGAAATTCCAAGAATTAAACTTGACCTCAGCTTCCGGTTATTGCAAAAAATTAAGAATTTTGTGCTCGCCTCCGATCATAAAACTTACGTAAACGCTTGTTTTGGATGCGCAATTATAATCGCCAGATGCTGTAATTGCAAAGCAAACCCTTTTCATTGCAGTCTATGGTTGTTGAGGCATCAGCATCCTCTTTAAACTGCGATACGGGTCCATTTAAGACCCGTTTGACCTTCACGAATCCGCGTAAGGGGTTTCTAAAAAGTTAACATCAAATATGCATCCTTGTCCCAGAGTTTTAATTTTTGTTCAATAATAATATACACACTATTGTGATTGTTTTTTCAAAAGCTAAAACTTTTCATAAAATTGTAATGATTTATTTTTGTTCTTCAGATTTTGTCATGAGATATAATTTAAAACAAAGATTTAATTTCAGAAATAAACATGTTCTTCGTTTGACGTGTTTTCTCGTTCGGATACGCGCGAGACTTGCACAGTCTATATGCCCAAATTACTCCAGCTTCTTCTTTAGCTTTTTGGGTTATGGACTTTCTCCAACACACTGATGTTAGTTGTATGGTCTTGCCATTTGATATTTAACATTTGGTCTCAAGCACCTTCCTCCTTTTGTTTTACAAACCAGGGCTCAATTTCACTAAGTGCTAAGCAAAAGGTTATGTCAAAATTCAAATTACAATGTAATTTGTTTAGTGCATCGAATTCAAGTTCTGGTGGTTAAGTCATTGGGGTGTGGGTTCAAATCCCGGTCATAATATATAATAATAATAATATCGAAGTCTTATATAGCGCACGTATCTACCAAACAAGGTACTCAAGGCGCTGAGTATATACATTACTTTCAGAAAGATAGGTTATTGCAGTGATGAAAATCTGAGACCCAATTATTTAGCACCTTATAAGGGTTTACAAGGTGCTACGGCGCATTAAGCAGCCACAACCAGGAACACCGGGGCGAACCCCTTCTCTTTTCGATAAGTGCACTGGGTTCTTTTACGTGCATTCACAACGCACGGGACCAACGGCTTTACGTCCCATCCGAAGGACGAAGCATGTGGTTAAGTGTCTTGCTTAAGGACACAAATGTCACGACTGGGACTCGAACCCACACTCTGCTGATCAGAAACACCAGAGCTTGAGTTCGGTGCTCTTAACCACTCGGCCACGACATAACACTTGTGTCCTTGAGCAAGGTATTTTACTATAATTGCTTCTCTCCACCCAGGGGTATAAATGGGTACCTGCAAGGGTAGAGGTTGATATTGTGTTTGAAAAAGCCTTCGGAGCGCCACGGCAGCCCAGGGCTGTACACTCCCCAGGGAGCTGAGAAAGATTAAAGGAATGTTATTGGCCCAATGACCAGGGCACTAATGTAAAGCGCATTGAGACGTTATTGTAAAATGCGCTATATAAGAACTAGTTATTATTATTATTATTATTATTATCTTAGTACTTTGTGAGATTTACCGCAGGATAACAGTATTCACAAATCCTAACATTTCCCCTTGTAGAACACGGGACTATGGGAGAAACTGATTAAGGTGAAGGTTGTGATGTCAGAGACCAGGGGAGTGGATAAAGTCAACTTTGAGCGGAATCTACGAGAATACTATGAAGTCATCGAGAACCTTGAACAAAAACTTGAACAAAAAGCCAGCTTTGGAGAGGGGGAGGTAACAGGAGCTCTGTTCTTAGCTGTGTGCAGAGGCAAAGTGAGCGAAGGCATGGACTTTGCCGATAACAATGCCAGGGCGGTCATGACGGTGAGTTGCAACTAGTATTTTTCTCTCTACTTTAAACTCTAACAGCTACTTGAGTGAACACTTTTTTAATGGGAATGCTATTTAAACTTGTTTATAGTGTGTTTGCTTATTATCTAAATGTAATTTTGATATTTGAACACCTCTGAATATTTCGTAATTATCAATCAAAAAATTAGGCTTCAACCTCAAAGATTTGAAAAACTAGAAACGTTTCTCAGATTGTGTATTCCTATTAGGGATTATTCTTCCTGTGTGGACATATTCGCTCCGGATTTTCAGCGATATCTCAAAAACACGACCATCTTTTGAAAATAAATTGTTACAGGTTAGTTTTATTGTATATTATCTACATTCATATAGGATTGAAACAATCAAACAGTTAAAAAAAAAAAAAGGTATACTTACCCTGAAGCGCGCAAAATAAAAGGCACAGAAGCCGATTGTGCATCAACATCATATCTTGCATGAAAACGCTTTGAGAAAAAATATATTATTGCGGTTTCTGTAAGTTTTATGTGTACATTTGGGAAATTCTGAGCAAATACAACATTATGAAACTTTCAAATTCGCATGTAATGAAAGTGCTTTATTTAGGAGAAGAGACACTGTTGCACTGACACGACAAACTGGGCCCAATTTCATGGCTCTGCTTACCGCCGAATTCTGCGCTTGCGATCACCATTCTCCGCTTACCGAGTAAGCGCCGAATTTCTGCGCTAGCTGTGTAAGCGTAGAATGCCTAGTAACGTGGACTACGCAAGTGCACAAGCAAAAATTTCCTGCTAACCCGTGAAATACGCTTGACATAAGCGCGGAATTCCCTGTTTCCGTAAGCGCCGATTCTTTGCTTACGGTAAGCAGAGCCATGAAATTGGGCCCGGGTCTTCTGTAATTTTGTATGCTTGTTTAAAATGGATCAGTTTAAGGTGACCAAGTAAAGTATGTTTTAATGAAAGTGTCATTGTAAGAAACCTGCACTTTTTGACAGGCTACAAGTGTTTGTAAGTTTCTAACAAGCATACATGTATGCTAATCAAGCATGTGCTAATCAAGCATGTGCTAATCAAGCATATGCTAATCAAGCATATGCTAATCAAGCATATGCTAATCAAGCATATGCTAATCAAGCATATGCTAATAAGTAAATGTAGTTTGTTTCCAGGTGCCAATGAGCATTGTTTGTCAGCTTTTCAGATTGTTTTTCAGCGTTTGAGTTCCATAGGTTAGTGAAGAGGGAAATTAATACGGCTTAATATTGTCTCCCTTAACACTGGCCCGCTTGCCAAATGCCAGTTAAAACACCCGAGGACCAGTCACAATTCTCTTCAAGTGGTCTGGCTGGTTAGTTGAAATATGGACACATGGAAAGCTGGGGGACTAGTGAAATGGCAAGCTAACTGGTCCCCTGGCCAGTCACTGAGAAAGCTGGGGGACTAGTGAAATGGCAAGCTAACTGGTCCCCTGGCCAGTCACTGAGAAAGCTGGGGGACTAGTGAAATGGCAAGCTAACTGGTCCCCTGGCCAGTCACTGAGAAAGCTGGGGGACTAGTGAAATGGCAAGCTAACTGGTCCCCTGGCCAGTCACTGAGAAAGCTGGGGGACTAGTGAAATGGCAAGCTAACTGGTCCCCTGGCCAGTCACTGAGAAAGCTGGGGGACTAGTGAAATGGCAAGCTAACTGGTCCCCTGGCCAGTCACTGAGAAAGCTGGGGGACTAGTGAAATGGCAAGCTAACTGGTCCCCTGGCCAGTCACTGAGAAAGCTGGGGGACTAGTGAAATGGCAAGCTAACTGGTCCCCTGGCCAGTCACTGAGAAAGCTGGGGGACTAGTGAAATGGCAAGCTAACTGGTCCCCTGGCCAGTCACTGAGAAAGCTGGGGGACTAGTGAAATGGCAAGCTAACTGGTCCCCTGGCCAGTCACTGAGAAAGCTGGGGGACTAGTGAAATGGCAAGCTAACTGGTCCCCTGGCCAGTCACTGAGAAAGCTGGGGGACTAGTGAAATGGCAAGCTAACTGGTCCCCTGGCCAGTCACTGAGAAAGTTAAGTGCAAACCCTGCTTATATCTCTCGAGAACAAGACTGGTACCGGAGAAGCTTTAGTCTCAAGTCTCTAAACGGCTTTTCATAAAATGTCCAATGTACCCCGCAGGTGGGAATCCCATATCCCAGCATCAGAGACACACAAGTGGAGCTGAAACAGCAGTACAATGACACGTACGCAACTTCTAGAGGTTTATTGACTGGCAGTGAGTGGTACGAGATCCAAGCTTACAGAGCTATCAACCAGGCTCTAGGCCGATGTATCAGACACAAGTGAGTATTTTATATTTGAGTTACTTTATATAATTGACTGGTAGTGAGTGGCACAAGACTCGAGCCTAGATGACTATCAACCAGGCCCTAGACTGATGTATCAGACACAAATGAGTAGTGTACATTTGAGTGACTGAAAACAATGACCAATTCTCGGCTGTGAAAGGTCAATTGACAGGTACGAGATCCAAGCCTTCACATATGCAAGAGAACGAATGAGTTCTTGAGTAATTAAAGTTGAAGTTAAAGTTGTATAATTTGTTTTTACTCTTACACCGATGTGTATTAAGCACTGTATACTCAGTACTCTCCCGAGTTTTGTAGAAAAAAATCCACAGGCGTGATTCGAACCCACAACCTTTGCATCGCTAGAGTAGATGTCTCACCACTAGACCACCGAGTTTAAGTTGGTTTTTAGGGAAGGGCAATGGAGGACAGCCTTAAGAAATGCTTGCTTATTTCTTTCAGGAAAGATTGGGGTGCCTTGATACTCGCTGACCATCGCTTTTCTAAAAATCCCAAGAAGTACACACCAGGTAAGTTTAGTAAATCAAGTTTATTAAGCAGAGGGCAGTACACACCAGGTAAGTTTAGTAAATCAAGTTTATTAAGCAGAGGGCGGTACACACCAGGTAAGTTTAGTAAATCAAGTTTATTAAGCAGAGGGCGGTACACACCAGGTAAGTTTAGTAAATCAAGTTTATTAAGCAGAGGGCGGTACACACCAGGTAAGTTTAGTAAATCAAGTTTATTAAGCAGAGGGCGGTACACACCAGGTAAGTTTAGTAAATCAAGTTTATTAAGCAGAGGGCGGTAAAATGCTTTGTTGACTTTCCTGCTCAGGGGTTTCCCGCAGGTTTTTTTCACTAGACCGCATGTATTGACGCAATCGATTTTCAAAACCTAAAAAAACACCCCAAAACACGGAAGTGAAGGTCACAAAATTGCGTTTTGGGACGATTTTATCCCTTAATTTCTGCCCTAAATTATTCTTTTTCCAGCAACAACCATTTTCATGTATTCGTGAGTGGAAGATCGGTTGTTTTGAACTTCGTTTGCAATAAAATATTTGTGAATCAACGATCGGTCGACAACGCACATTGAGAAAAACATTCAATGAACTTTGCCTTGCATCGCCCTCTATCGGCAAAGGTTGTCGATGTTTGAATAGTCTTAATCCAGGGCTGTGTACTGTACACAATCTGCAGGCGTGCGACACAATGTGGGGCAATTCTTTGCTCGGTTTGTAAACGTGTATTGCGTTGAAGTCTAGCCAAGCTCTCTTTTGAATATGGTAATTATCAACGGCCAATCACAGTGTAACGTCCGCCGATATATCAATATTACTCATAAAAACAATACTATTTTGACATCGATATCGCCGATGTCACTTTTTAATCATATCGAAATATCGACAATTTAGATATATCGAAAATGTTGATGAATAAAAAATGTTGATGTTCCTAAATGATATCGAAAACACCGACAAAGTATCATATTATCCAGAAAACCTCCGGGTTTTAGTATTAGAAAAGACGCCAATTTTATTTGCAGCTTACAACATTTGAGTAGCCTTATTAAATAAAATAGTTTGGCGACCAAGTCCGCTTGTTCCTCTGTGTTTCACCCACGGTCCGCTGCAATATATAGTTCACGATCGCTTGCGCAGTAAAATCGCAAAAGAAATCGGTCTTGCCGCCCATCCTATCAGTTGTTTGGGACGTAACCCTCCATTGATCTGATTGGTTAACATTAAATGTTGCGAGATGGCTATTCTCTCGCTGGTATCTCCAGGTGTTTTTGATTGTTTTTAAAAAGGTTGGGCGATGCGCTTGTGTGTGAGTAAGCCGAGGGGTTGAATTTGCAAAGCTACGCTGTGCTGTACCTCATTCCTAGTTCCTTATGAATATGGTACTTATCAACGGCCAATCACAGTGTGCGGAATTTTGGTAAGCTTGCACTTTGGACCCAGTGTTGCACTGCATTATGCATGGTTTACCGGTGAGCGACCGAATGTTGTGGGGCCCAGGCCGATGTACGTGCATTGGAAACTCAGCAGTCAGCACCATGTGCGTCGTGTTTTAACGTTTGTATACTGAAATGAACGATCGCAGTTCTGATTGCGGCCACATAAATATCCAGACTTGTCAAACTATTTAAAAGACTTTAAAAAAAATAATCTTTGGGCTTTTACCACCATACCCTCATTTATTGTGAATTGTTTTGTTTGACTCGCCCGACGGACTAGTTAAGGAAGGGTTGATTCGCCCACTGCTGTTTTCACTCAGTGTTTGGTGAACAGGCGACCGCTAATTTTGAACCCTGATGTATGTTGAGTCATGACTTTGCCAACTCCTTGCGTCGGCACCCGACTCCTTATGTCAGCAACTCACAAAGGCGCTGTGTTACTTTTGGGCGGCCAATCACGAGTCGGGAATCGCGGGGATTGTCTGTGCACCCTTGCTATTTGCCAAGCCAGCGGAAGCGGCAATGGTAATCATGTCTTATCCTTTTGTTTAACCAAAAGCAAGCGGGGCGGCGGGCGTAGTTTGATACTTTTTGGACTAATAACAAGTGCGGAAGATCAATCCAAAACCGCAACCCTATTCTATTAAACTGTCGGACTTCAGTATATAAGTTGCTGTTTTTAGGCTTCATCTTACGCACGGGAAATACTCGATATATCGAGTATACTCGATATTGAATTTCCGATATATCGGTTATTGAAAAAACTGACATCGATGGACGTTATCACAGCGTGCGGAATGTTGGTTAGCTTGGACTTTGGACCCTGCTGTGTTGTGTATGCGCTATGCATGGAGTACCAGTGGGCGACCAAACGTTGTGTGGGGCCAGCGGTGCACACGCGGTGGATACTCAGCAGTCATCACCATGTATCGTGATTTAGCGTTTGTATACCGTAATGAACGATCGCAATTCCAATCGTGATTGCCGCCACATTAAATCTAGCAAAGATCCAGACGTGTCAAACTATTTGAAAAACTTTAATACCATTCAGTAACATTTATTTCTCATCATGGCATGGTTCAATATAATAGATAAAGCTACACTTGTATTGAGGCCATAGACGAGAGGCAAGACCTAAAAAGCAAAAGCTTGAGTAAGGTATGCCTTTACAAAAGGACAAGACAACCATAAGGGTAACAGACACAGACAAATCCGAGGTTACATTTAAAGTAATTTAAGCAGAGGAAAACGTAAAGCGTCTAGATTAAGTAGGTTTTCAGTTTACGTTTGAATATGTTTAGAGAAGTAGAGTTTCTAAGTGACAATGGTAAGGTATTCCAGATACTTGGGCCAGAAAATTTAATGGTATGCTGGAATGCAGAAGTTCTATGGTGAGGTAAATGAACATGTAAATTAACAGACACACGTGTGTTGTAGGTATGTAAGTTACAACCAAGTATAAACATGCCTTGCATAGAAGGTGGAAACAAGCCATTCAAGTACTTATACATAAATATACATTGTTGATACTTATTAAGGTTCAAAATATTTAGAAACTTCAGGTCACGAAAAATAGAATAAGTGTGAAACCTATAAGGATGATTTGTAATAATACGAACAACCTTTTTTTGAAGAACAACAAGTTTATCTAAATTAGTACGAAAGGTATTCCCCCAAATAATATTACAATAAGACAAATATGGAAGAACCAGAGAGCAATAAAGTGTTTTAAGTATTTCCAAAGGAACAACATGTTTAAGTCTATTTATAATCCCGATGCTTTTGGAAACTTTATTTTCAATACCAGTGATGTGATGCTTCCAGGTTAACTTTTCGTCAATAAAGACCCCTAGAAATTTATACTTGTTGACTCTGTGTATTACTGTGTCATCAATAGCAATATTAAGGTTAGAACAGTCACATGGCTTATTCCTGTTGCAAAAAATAATATAGTTACATTTTTTTAAATTCAGGGACAAACGATTAGCTTTAAACCAGTCACAGATACTAATCAGTTCCCTATTAACTACGTCAAAGAGGGAATTAAGATGTTTATTAGTATATATAATATTAGTGTCATCTGCATAAAGTATGAAAGACAAAAGGTCAGAAGTATTGCATATGTCATTAACATAAATAATAAAAAGTAGCGGTCCGAGTAGGGAACCCTGTGGGACGCCACAGGAGATATATTTAAAATCTGACAGACAGGAATCAAACTTGGTACATTGAGGACGGTTATTCAAATAACTTGCAAACCAGTCAAAAGCAATACCACGAAAGCCATAATAACTTATTTTGTCTAAAAGAATGTCATGGTTAATGGTATCAAAGGCTTTCGATAGATCCAGAAAAATACCAACAGATACAAATATTCTTTGGGATTTTTCCACCATACCTTCATTTATTGTGAAAAGGAACAAATATTTGACTAGTAAAGGAAGGGTTTTGACTCACCTGCCGCTGTTTTCACTGGTATTTGGCGACCGGGCAACCGCTAATTTCAAAACCTGCTGCTAAGCAAAGAGTACCTAAGAACTTTTCCCAATTCTGAGAAGAAAAAAAACTGCTGCAATGAAAATTTGCCTTAATGCAGAAACTAATTTTATACACCTAGATGCAGAGAAGCCAATTAAGGTAACGCTGTCTTGCATAAGGACCACACGGGCAGTGACTGTCATTCTGCTGACGGTGCCACTAGATTGTGAATCTTGTGTGGTCGACTGCTGGACTGGAACACTCCAAGACTTGTGAATGTTTTTAAAATTTGTATTTCCAGTAGTTTGCACGATTGGAAGGATTGATCAAAAGTTATTTGTAAAAGTTTAATTGTGTGACTTTTTTATGCATCTTTAGGACTGTCTAAATGGGTGAGAAATAACTTGAATCATCACACGTCTTCGAAGACGGCCTTAACATCTTTGGAGGAATTTGCCAAAGAAAGACAAAGGAAGAAATATTCACGTCTCCCAAGGTAACATTACAAAAAAAATTAAAAGTGAAGACAATTTTAAATTTCTGTTCGAGGTTGTGTAATAATATATTAAGTTGGCATTTATTTTGAGTGGAACTTTGTGAGATGCCGCTTTTGTCATAACTGTGCTCTAATAAATTCTGAAATTGTTTGTTTTGGTCCTGCAGTACTCCAATTTGTCCGAAACCATCTCCGAAACCATCTCCAATTTGTGCGAAACCATCTCCAGGGCCACTTACTCAATTTATTCACAGTTTGATGTCCCCTCTATCTTCCCCTGTGCCAGGAGAACCCGTTGCTGTACCAAGTGCTCGGCCCATGGTCAAGTATGCTCGTACACGGAAAGGCGAAACTCCTGGTTTACCTTCTGTACCCCTACCTTCCGTGCCCATACAGCCCAGGAATCTTGTCCCTCTTTTACCCAAACTTAAACCTTCTCAGAAGAGTTCCACTTCTCAGGAGAGTTCCTTTAATCCGTACTCCCTGGGTCCCAACAAAGAACTGATAATCAGTATGAACCCTTCTCAGAAGAATTCCATTTCTTCGTACTCCCTGGGTCCCAACAAAGAACTTATAATCACGATGGACCCTTCTCAGAAGAATTCCAATTCTCCGTACTCCGCGGGTCCCAACAAAGAACTTACAATCAAGATGAACCCTGAACAGAAGAATTCTATTTCTACGTACTCCCTGGGTCCCAACAAAGAACTAGTAATCAAGATGAACCCTCAACAAGGCCAACCTGGGAATGTGGTTGCCCCAGCCATGGGGCAGCAAGCGACACCGGTAACAACAACCCCAATGAAGTTCTTCATGAATGTACCCAACACCTCAAACACAGCACCGTTGACTTTGGTCTCGGGTCCTTCTCCAGTTCTAGCAAACAGTAGTGCGACCGGGTTTGGACAAGCAGTGCAGTCACCAATGCTGGCTTCCAACCAGCAAGTGATGCCAGGGTGTTTGTACGCACTTGGTCCCAAGAATAAGCTCATACCTGTGCTTCCAGGCACGTCGATGGGAAGTCCTGCCCAATTGGTTTCAAATAGTTCTAACAATACACTCGGGAACCTCACTAACCCAGAACTTGCGCCTACCCAACCAACCTCCTCAAAGTTTGTTATGGTTGCACCCAAACCTTCAAACGTGGCTCCCAATACTTCAAACGTGGCTCCAGCAATCTTGGCATCAGGTCAACCTGGAGTGCCAAGTCAGACGCCTTCCGTAGCAGCCAAGAATTCCCTTAAGCAGGCCAGTCCCAACAATGAATCGACAGTCAAGAGCAACTCCGCAGCAGGCGATTCCAGCAAAGTGGTTGTACCCAGAATTCAGGGGACTAAGGTTCTGAGGGTGGTAAAGGTTGCACCGAAAATTAAGGGGACTGCGATTGACACACCTGTCGCCCTGCAAAAGGCTCCAGGGGTTGGTTGGTTCTCCACAATTACTCCCGACTCCCATAAAAGGGTCAATTGTAAAGTGACGTTAAAGAAGGTTGAGGGGCTAAACACCCATGGTAATGTGGTATTCAATACGCCAAGAGAAAAAATTAATTTTGACGCGACTCCAAGCAGAGGTCCAGTCAGAACAAAAAGCGCAAAAGGTGTTTGTTGTCCGATCATTGACCTAACAGATGAGGGGCCAACCAAGGACAGTGCCAAGGGACAGGGAAACGACAATCCAACAACAACACCACAGCCTGGAGATGAACAGACTATCCTGAACAAGCAGATTATCCGAGCGGAGCATGACTACACCCCGCCGCTCTTCGATTCAGACATCGTCGACGCCAACACAACCACCACTCACACTGACCACAGTGACGATACCAGCCCTGCGAAAACCACAGATCGCCGAGAGGACGGCGGCAGCAAGAAAGATCTGATGAAGTCGGCAAAATTATCAAGACAGTTGAAGAAGAGCGGCGGAGTTTACTTTGCTGATGAAACTATCCCGAAAAGATACATGGTAAGATTAAATCAGTAATAGATTTACATTAGGGATAAAGATTGTTTGATTTCATTTCATTTATTAATTCTGGTTGTGAAGACCAGGATTCTCAGAAAAAAAAACTGGCTTCCACTTCCCAGGTTGTATCGTAAACTTGGGTGTGGTCCCTGGCCACATGGCAGTTAATGGTTGTAAGGCTTCTGACTGGCACCCCCGAATAAAGATATTGACAAAATAGGGAGACCGCCAATATAGGGCTGGATAGCTCAATTGGTGGAGCGCTGAAATGTTTATCTGGAGGTCGTTGGTTCAAATCCTGCTTTAGTCAACTTTTCTTTGTTCAACCCCAAATCATTAAAAATTTATCCAGTCAGTTTCCGTTGTGGTTTATTATTTGATAAATGCAAACTTAATCACTGTACTAGCCAAGAACCCCATGGAGAGAAGACAAGGAAGTTTCAGTTTTAGATGTGGGAGGAAAACCCCCAAGAGAATTCCTTGGAAAACAAACGCAGGGACTGAAAACCCAATCCATATAGTGCCCCCGGGTGATTTGAACCCGGGGTCCTAGAATTAATAAATACTGTAAAATAAAATAAATTCATTAATGTACAGTCTGACCATTTAATATCGTTCACTGTGGTTTTGAGTGATAGATAAACTGTGCCAGCCTGCAATATGATTGATATCATGTAGTGAATGCATACTACACAGTACACAGTCAACCCTCCTACTTTCTGACCATTCAATATCATCCACTGTAATTTTGAGTGATAACAAATGCAAGCCTGCAATTTGATATGTAGTGAATGCATCTACACAGTACACAGTCAAACCTCCTACTTTCTGACCATTCAATATCATCCACTGTGTTTTTGAGTGGTAGATAAACTATGCCAGCCTGCAATATGATATCATGTGGTGAACGCATACGCAGTATTATAAGTAAAATTATTATTTTTAGTAGTAGTAAATTGTAGTTTGATCTGTGGACAGTTGCGCTACCAGACACTTGAGACTTGCGCTGTTTTGTTGTATGGTTTCAAAGGGTTGGTCAAACTTGCTGGAAAGTTGCCAAGAGTTAGAGGTTGAAAAGCCTAACTTTCAATTTAAGCAAAGAATCAGCGCTTATGGAAGCAGGGAATTCCGCGCTTACGTCAAGTGTATTTCACTGGTTAGCAAGGAATTTTTGCTTGTGCGCTTGCATAGTCCACGTTACTAGGCATTCTACGCTTACACAGCTAGCGCAGAAATTTGGCGCTTGCTCGGTAAGCGGAGAATGGTGATCGCAAGCACAGAATTCGGCGGTAAGCAGAGCCATGATAATGGGTCCAGGTCCAGCCTGTGGTGATTGTTATAACTGTACCCTCTTGATACATTCACAACATGGTAAAATAGATAACAGAATTGTCTAGTTCCCCCACTTGTAATAGCCATTCTGAATCTGAATCCCATTTTACATACAAGGGAACAGACTATTATTACTTTTTATTTTTTCAATGTCTTGATTTGGTTACATACTCTGTTGAGTATTTTTTTTAAAACAAAGAACGTTAGTCTTTGGGAAGTCAAAGACGAGGTTTTTAGAAATAGACTAAAACAAATGTTCTTTTCTAGTTTATTTTGTTCTTTGCACTACACAGCAAAATTAAGAAAATGAAAACAACAAATAAATACACAAATTGTTGTTCACTAGAGGGCGCTCTTTGGCTACACCAAACTTTCCCACTAGCATCAGCCTTGAAAATGAATAAATGATCACAGTTACTACCCGTGGCATATGGTCGATCAACCATGCGTTACTCTCTGAGTTCTTACACCGAGGAAATACAGGGCAGCAGAAAACAAAGTAGCAGTTTTCCCTGATCATCCCCCCCCCCCCCCTCGGAAAAAAAAGCACACTCACTTTTGTTTTTCATTCGAGTTAGGTCTCTGCTAAGAGACGTGAGGTGTTACCACACATGGCCCCTCAGGCTAATTTTATGACAACATTTGATGACATTGAGGGAAAATGAAGGTGGGGGGTAGGGGAAGAGAAAGGAATGAGCACGTTGATCATACTCATGTTGTGTGTATTCGCTGTGTTCACAGAAGGCTAGTTCACGGTCAATGTTAGAAGTGTCTGCCTGATCGAGGTCTTTTGACAATGTTGTTGACATAAAACATGTCTCGGAGACAATTTAGCGTTGTACTAAAATGTGGTTCTATATAGAAGGTTTCTGGTGTTCTGAATCTCACCACGTAGACCTTGAACCGTTGAAAGGCTTGAATTTCAGGGAAAGTGTCCACGAGGCCACAGGTGTTGCACCTTTCTCAAACAAAGACAAGTTATAAACAACAAGAGAAACTGACTGGGTACATTTGAAATGATTTGGAGGTTGAACAAAGACAAATTTACTATGGCTTCTGACTGGCACCGCCGAATTAGGATGTTGACGTTATAGGGCGACCGCCGACATCGGACAACGTAGGGCTAGATGGCTCAGTTGCAGTGTCGACACGTTAAACTTGAGGTCGTTGGTTCAAATCCCGCTCTCGTCAATTTCTCTTCGTTCAACCCCAACTTGTTTTGAAAAGACCAAATATATTTCTTTCTGAGTCTACAGTGTTTGACAAAAATAATAAATGGTGTCCAAATAGATAAAAAAAAGATACTCCATAGCCAACCAGACATCTTGCCGGTTACAGATGCCTCATATTTAAAATTTGTCTCTGGGTAAAAAGTTTGTTTTTCTTTTTTTGAAGCGCTCATTTTTTTAATGACGGGCATGCAGAGCCAAGTTTCATTCTAAGGACAAAGCAGATCCTTGTATGGTTCAGTTTCTAACTCGAGAACACATGATCCGTGACTGGAACCTGTTCCCACACTCTAACAACACCTTTCGCAATCGATTTTCTCAATCTTTTGTTCTGGAACTGTTAGAAAACACCTCTTCTGGAACCAAAGTGTGTTAAATCTGAATGTCGTTGTTTCCATTGGGTTGCCTCAGAGTTTTGCAATTGCTTGTGTGGCATGGTTCATGTACTTTAACAAACAGTTTTCAAACCGCAGCCAAAAGTTTTTTGCCAACAGCAGGGGGGGCGGACACGGAAAAAGAAAAAGGCGCCATCAACGTTGATACTCATCTCATTCATGAGCATGCCTTACATGCATGCAGTCGAATCTCTGTTCATGCAGTCAGGTCGCAGCAATAAAGCGCTCTGATTGGTCCCAGGCTTCATACCAGGAAACGCAGCCTTTGTGTGTCACCCTGACTGCTCGGTATATCATACCAACACACACAAACTCCAGACGCCGACTGGTCCACACATGAAACCGTTAACGGAAGTTACTATTTAATTCGAACGTTACATTTTGAAAATCATAAAAATCGATTGGGTAGAATGGGTGGTTTTTACAAAAAAATTCACAATGGTAGAAAACTATATATTTAAACAAGAACTTGAAAAATCTCAGGGGTAGAATGGTTCAATTTTTCACTTTCGTCGCGTTTTGTGACACTGTTTTAGGGGTGTCGAAATTTTCGTTCAAAGCAATATTATACATTGATTAACGGTATGGTGCTGTTGCCTGGCCATGCGCCTAAATGTTGGAGGGACGAATGCATTTTTAAAATAGTCTTGTCTAGTATTTGTCAAATATTTGCATTTTATTCCACTCCAAAAACCTGACAAATAAACTATACATATATAATTGGTAAAATACTGCCTTACTTTTATCTAATTTAATCCATTCGTGTTAATGTAAAAATTAAACACCCCTATTTTTGTAATGGTACGTTCACACAGCATGGGGGGGGGGAAGAATTGCGCAATATCGTGTCCGCCCCCGCCCCCCCCCCCCCCCCCCCCCCCCCCTGGCCAACAGGTTGTGTATAGTATTTAACTTTAAATCGATACAGTGCAGAAGCGTATTGTTAACCTTGTTCATTGGTGAAGAGTTGGGATCATCGTTACAACCTCTTTCCCACTGTAGGTCTGTAGCCAGCCTCTGTCTTTTCTACAGATTTTGTCATGGTAAATGTTCCACCAGTGTGTCTGACCTGGTTCCTCCTATCAGGGTGTTTGATTGTGAAACCAGGCTTTCTGTTTGTTCTAACCCATACATTCTTGCTTTGCTGAGATGTAGAACAAAGAACCATTCTAACACTAACAGTTGTACTCCATGTTCTGCATCTCTTTCAAACTCCTTACCTGGTGCATGGTTCCTTCCATCCTACAATCTAAACTGTTTCATATCAATTACTACCTTCAGCTCCCCTGAGTTATTTTCATCTAAAATGTTTTCTTCTTGTAGTCCCTTACCAACAATGGATTTTTACCTTGTGTGGGGTGAACTTGCATTACAAAAAAACATGAAAAAAGGTAGTGATGTTTTTAACACTGAACGAAATTATTAAAATGAAAATGATATTGGCGCATACAATTAGTTAAGAATACTCACAAATCACTAAATATGCAAATTTGTTCAATTTTTAACCCATCAAATTGACTGAGAGTTGTTTATTATTATCAGCTTATTGTTGACGTTCACACGGTGTTGTTTACAAACAATGGGCCCTTTCCGGTTGTTATTGGGTCCCATGTGAATGCTTCAGTGACTTTACTCGCCCTCACCAAAGTGATACCAGGCCTGGCGCCAGCATGGTTGGCCAGGTATGATGTGGTGGTCTTAATTTCACACGGCTTTTAAGCAGAGAAGATAGCGCTTAGCACATTTCTATGCTGAGCAAGATAATTGCCAGGGCACCACTTGCAATGATTTAAACTGTATACATTCTGGCAGGTCAACTGTTTCTGCTAAGCCCAATGTTTATGTGCTAAGCGAATTTTTTAGTACTCATTAGCTCAAAATGAAAATGTTAGCCTCGTAGCAAACAGTGAGTTTGCTCACCAGATAGAAAGGTTACCAGCCAAATTAAAATGTTGTGTTGGGTGTAAACTGGTTTCCTGCCTTACTTGGTTGGGGGTTTTTTTTCAAAGAAATTTTGGTGTTTCTGTAAAAAGGGAGATCCCAATTTCATAAAGTTGGTGAAAAGTGAAAAAGAACTTGCAAAGTATAGAACAAATTTTGCTTAGCAGAAATAGGTTACCAGCTAAAACACCATTAAATTTATATCTTTGTGTCTGGTGCCCTGTGACTAAAAATTGCCTGGCAACAGCAATAATGAAATTGGTCTCCTGTTGACTAGACCATGGCTAGACCGTGCTGGTGAATTTGTTCATTGCATCACGTCTATTATTTAGCTTTTCTAGCAGTTTATGGGGTGCATTCTATTGTTGTGGGAACTGTTCCAACGCTGCGTTTATTACAGTCGTTTCATTTCAATTGTCGTGTAACTTTTATGATGGGGACATTTTATTGCCATTGATGCTCACGTTTTCTCTTTGTAGAAAAAAATGAAAGGGCCTATACTTGATATTGAGAAATTATTTTGGGTTGAACAAAGAGTCAGTTTCTCTTGTGGTTTATCACTTGGTATTGGGAAATTGGCGTGAATTGTTGACTTGTTTACATTATATCTGTAGAAAATAGTTTACTGGATGCAAAGTACATCGTATTTGTGTTTCAAGATTTGCTACTAATTTTACCAGTGCTGGCGTTAATTGTTCAGCAAACATCGATGGTAGAGTAGTAGTACAAAGATTTCTACTCTACTATTCTCAAGGTAACTTTCTTACAAAATGTGGATGTTAGGGATGTTAACCTGCTCAGAAGAACAAGAGAATGATCAAATGTCGCGTGACGTTGCTGAGCAGTTAAGAGCATCGAACACAAGCTTTGGTGTTTCTGATCAGCAGAGTGTGGGTTCGAGTCCCGGTCATGGCACTTGAGCAAGATACTTTACCAGAATTGCTTTGTCCTTCAGATGGGACATTAAGCCATAGATCCAGTGTACTGGGATTGGTAGTGCACATAAAAGAACCCAGAACACTTATCAGGGAAGAGTAGGGGGTTAACCCTGGTGTTTCCGGTTCACAAAGCAAGCACCCTTGTTTGCAGGTTTCCTGAGGATGGCAAGCTTCTTATGATACATCCTTGGTTTCATTACCAGAAATGTATGATAACAACAATTACAACATAGATTTAGGGATACCCTTTTCACACTGCCGAGCCACTTCCCAGGGAATAATAACATCAGAAGATTGCCGGGAATTAAAAGTCCTACCGCCACCCCTTGTTGATTTCAAACCACTGCAATTTTCCTGGGCAAAATGAACATTCAATACGCTAACCCCAAGGTGACCTGGCTTAACAGCCCTGTTCCCAAGCAGGGCTACCTATCTCCCTGAAAAAATGACCAGCGTTGGCTGTTCAAATATGAAAAGGTCAACCTAATTTTCAACCCAGGAATTTCTCGCGGAAATTTGTCTAGGTTCGAGTAGGAGAAAAACAGGGCAGCTTTGCCATAAAAAAGGCTGATTGGAACAACAAATTATACAGTTCAGTTTACACCAAAAATACAAACTCTTTCATTTTTCCCACGTTATAAATGTGCTGCTTACTGTTAAAAACCTACCTGCAAAAAGTCGGTGTGTTACTAATGGTGTCCATGTTCTTTAAATGCAGAGGACTTGATGATATTATGGGAGTCCATATTTTACCTCTGATGGTAGGTTTGTAATTGTTCTGCAAAAACTTGCAACAATTGATCGGATTAGTGAACGCATGCACTGCAGATGGGAAGAGTTTTCATAGATGATTTCTACAGGTACCACCCTACCCCTAACAGGAACTAGGGCTGAACTCTGGTACTGAACCCTGCGAACTGGGATTCAAGTCCATTCACATGTTGAATCCCTATTGAGGTTGCTTCAGGGGTGACTGCTCTATATTCCGACACCCCTATGTTCCGACACCCCTAACCTATGTTCTGACAACCCTATGTTCTGACAACCCTATGTTCCGAAAAACCTATGTTCCGACAACCCTATGATCCGACAACACTATGTTCCGACAACTCTATGTTACGACACCCCTATGTTCCGACACCCCTATGTTCCGACACTCCTATGTTCCGACACTCCTATGTTCCGACACCCCTATGTTCCGACACCCCTATGTTCCGACACCCCTATGTTCCGACACCCCTATGTTCCGACACCCCTATGTTCCGACACCCCTATGTTCCGACAACCCTATGTTCCGACAACCCTATGTTCTGAAAACCCCTTGATGATTAAAACATTTGGGTTAGGGTTAGGGTTATAAGTTTAGGAGAATACACTAGGGGTGTCGGAACATAGGGATGTCAGAACAAAGGGGTGTAACTGTTTCAGGTACTTAAAACAAACTTACAATCATTGTTAACTGTTTCAGGAACTTAAAACAAACTTACAATCATTGTTAAATGTTTCAGGTACTTAAAACAAACTTACAATCAATAGGAAAAAAAATGCATATATATGATGGTCCCCTTTGTTGTATTTCTTGTCTGTTTTGGGAATTTGCGGCAATTTTTAACACCATAAGATATTTCAAGATCCAGTTAATAATAATAATAATAATATGGATTTATATCGCGCTTTATCACACCCAAGGGTGTCTCAAAGCGCTTCGAACATTATTACCCCTGGTCACTGGGCCATTTATTTCATTCCTTAAACCATCTCAGCTCCCTGGGGAGTATACAGCCTGTGCTGCAATATATGCGCTACTAAGCTAAATCAATCACAAGAACCATCTCTGCCCTCACAGGTACCCATTTTACCCCTGGGTGGAGAGAAGCAATTATAGTTAAGTGTCTTGCTCAGGGACACAAGTGTCACGACCGGGACTCGAACCCACACTCCGCTGAACAGAAACACCAGAGCTTGAGTTCGGTGCTCTTAACCGCTCGGCCACGACAGTTAGATCTGGATTACAAAGTCAGTAGCTTTTATCCTGCAAGTTGAAATCCAGTAATTAGCAGTGGTCACCACAAACAATTCAAAACGATATTTTTAGCATTGCTTTTCAAAAATACTCCTGCCTAAATGTTTCTTTGTTTTGTACGATTTTCACTCATAATTCATCAAGCATACTACACTCAACTTTGGAATTCTCTCCCTAAAACTATCGTGGGGATCAAGACGCCTGAGAAATTCAGACAATCTTTGACCAGACACTTTTTTCAGTTTGGCGTGAGTTTCATCGTAAGTCTCTGCCCAACTTTCTTTGGAATATACTTTTTTTTTTATTTATTTAAAAATTGCTCTAAGCGCAAAATTTCCTTGTTTCTCGTGTAAATCTTGAAAACAAAAAGTAGGTCACTAATTGAACAAATGGATGTTTGGACAGATACCCTTATGTATGGAAGCAGTTGTCCGAGACAATAGATGATGACAATGTGCTGGTAGGTTCTAAAGAGATTTGCTGATTAATGATGGGGGATCACACGCGGCTATAAAACCCCATAGTTTTAAATTATGGGAAGCTTTACTGTTGCGTACGAGTAATACCCATATGATTCTATACATGGTATTTAAGTCCCAGACATGGTTAATTGGTTGTTGAATTTTTTAATGTCGAGGAATTTTTTATGCTAATTTTGTAGGGGGCCGTATTTTGCGGGCAGTGACTGGCTGTCTAATTTTTTTAGTGTTTCAGGGTTTCGAGAAGGGGGGCGGGTGAAAAACAATTATTTTTGGTGTAAGCATGCAGGAGACAATAGTCATTAAAAAATATGTATAAATATTTTCAAGCTGCTTTACCGGTAAGCCACCTCAAGTCGTTATACATTGTAAAAATTGATTGGCTTTATTTTCTTGTAAATATTTGAACGCAAGGTAAAGGTGACGCAGATGTGGCTTGGACTTTTCTAACCGTGGACATTTTAAAAAACGTAAAAAAGAAAATTGTCAAGAATGTTTTTTTCATACGTTAAAAAAGAAGTCCTTACTTTGCTCTTTGTGGTTCCGGTTTTTAAAAAGTTGGTATGCAGAAAACATTCTGTTATGGTGTGATACATTATTCTAAAAACAAAATTTACGTTCTGCGTGAGTTTGAAGGTGTCAATCATTGTATCTCACTTAAAGTAAGCCAGCTGTTCTCACAAAATAAGTACGCCCCATTATACAACGAAGCATTTTTGTGTGAGATACAACGTATTCGCACAATCAAGATACATGTACAATGATTTTATCAAAAGCACATTTTAAAACAAACCTTTGCAGTGTGTTTTCAATTGTCACAATCTTTAACCCCTGCAATGTGTCCAGGCCGATGAAATAGTCTAAATTTTTGGACTGAGTTAATCGGCGCAATTTTTTCCCCAACGCATTTGTATTGATTACAACACACAGGTGACCTTATGGGTCATGAGTGATGTATCTAACAAAGCAATTTGGCTGGTAACCAGGGCCTAATTTCATAGACTAGCTTAAGCAGAAAATACTGCCAAGCAAAAATGAGCTGGGTACCAGTTTCAGATGGTAGTGATATGGTACTTTGGCTGGTAATGTTATTCTTGTACGCAACATTTTATTTTGCTCAATGAAATTGGGCCATTTGAGCTGCAATTCACATAGAAATATTGCATAGCAACAACAGGTTACCAACTTTGGTCTGAGTGCTTGAAAACTCACGAACCATTGTGTTAGAGCACATAAATTTGCTAAGCACGGTAAAAGTCTTGCTTAGGAGATTCCGGCTCCCAGCCAAAGTCACTCAATCTAGTATCGCTCATGACTGGTTCCCATCAGCTTTTAGCTTAACCAATATAATTTGTAGAAGCTCTGCTTCATAATTTTATAAAAATCGGACAAAGATTCTGTTTTGCAGAATGTTTCTATACTAAAGCAGTTTGTACTTGAGCTCTGCTAAATTACTACCTTAGCAAAAAATAATTGAATCACTCACTTGCTAGTTTTGAACACTTTTTTTCTAGGCTCGGTGCCAGCCAATTTGTTGTCATATCCAGACATGCACTGGTTGAGTGCCTTTTTGCAAATCACATGGTGGAATTGTCTGCTTGATCGCTCGCTCGTGTACTAAGCCCGAGGCGCCTGTGATGTCATTGGAGGTCTGTGAATACAGAGGGAGCTTTTGTTTGAGTTGCTTGACATTTGAACAGTCAATAGCAAATGGGTCAATGATTTGCAGCTCTCAATTTGCCGGCTGAGTTAGTCTTGCGTTGTCATTTGACTCAAAGCGCCTTTGGATACACTTTAATGTAACAGTTTTGAAAGAAAGAAAGAGCGTACTTTTAAAGAATTTTTGGGGTTATCACAAAATAAATATATACATTTAAGCCGGAGTTTAACCATTCTGGAAAGTCAATTTGACTCACATGATTATTGTTGAGGGTTTCACTCTAGCCAAGGTCTAAAAAGGGGGGTGCAGAATGATAAAGCAGGGGCTGGTATTTGTTCACGTAGCCCAAGTAGTCGCATGTATCTATCTAATAATTTCTGGTGGCTGTGTCAAAATGTTGGCTCAAATCCGGGTCGTGGCACTTTAGCCTGTGAGTTGGATTCTTTAACTGTAATGACAGACTTTGGAATGTTAGTTGGCAGTAAAAAACAGTGGGTAACGTTGCATTGTTTTTCGTGGTTCTGAGCATGAGCACTTTGCCAAGAAGGAGGGATTCACCTGGTAAGTCTGCTGCTACCAAACAAATGTAGAAAGACTGTACGGGGGAACTGTGAACTAAAGTGTGGTTTTTTGCTTCACCTGATTGAAATTTTCACCCCCCCCCCCTTCCAGTCGTCTAGATCTGCTTAATCTCTGCAAAGCTTCTCATAAGTTGGAGAGAACTAATCAATTATCAGATTTAAAGTAATTGGTCGTTTGAAAAGAATTGCTAGAAAATTGCTGGTAGTTTTTTATTTTTTGTCTACGTAGATTCTTCCCATTGGCTCCATTAGTTTTAATGGTTTTATGGGAGTATGGTATTTTGTCAATATTATGCAGAATCCCCTCCCCTTCCCCCTTTACTAATTCAAATAAATTAGTACAATGACCTTGTCGGCCTTGTCATTGAACCATTTCAAAACACAGTACAAGCAGTCCTGCTGTGGCTTGAAATGTCCTCTTTTTGACAAACTACAACACTTCATACATGCCTCAATGACCCCCAAAAGGTAAACTTATGGTGTCTTTTTTCCTCCGAAAGCTATCAACAAGTTATGAAGGTCAACTGTTGTGTGGTGCCGACAGTGTTTTCAGTTTTGATCATGGGATGAACAATTGACTGGGCCATATGCCTCGAATTGGGGACAGCAGTGAAAAGAACTCTGTATTGTCTTGATAATGTAATGACACTTTCATCCAAACAGATAACATAAATACAATAATAATAATAATAATAAAGACTTGTTATGCGCACATATCCACCCTGCTGGGTGTTCAAGGCGCAGTAAACCAAAAAAACAAACAAAAGAAAAACAGAAACAACTAAATTATTCCTTGAAAACCTGTGACATTAGATAAGTTTTGAGAAGTGATTTAAATTTTGTGGTACAAAGACAAGATCTAAGATTATGTGGTAGAGAGTTCCAGATGCGTGGCGCAGCTACAGAAAAAGACCTGTCACAATACAAATGAAGCATGAAGACGAGGCTCACATGGCAGATCTGTGCAAAGAGCAAATGAAGCATGAAGACGAGGCTCTACATGCACATGGCAGATCTGTGCAAAGAGCAAATGAAGCATGAAGACGAGGCTCTACATGCACATGGCAGATCTGTGCAAAGAGCAAATGAAGCATGAAGACGAGGCTCTACATGCACATGGCAGATCTGTGCAAAGAGCAAATCAAGCAGTCTTTAGATCTCCTGCAAGTTATGACTATAAACTTTAAACTCCACACCTGGATTCTGTCCAACCACTATTTGACCTGTCAAAGAAGAAAAAAAGAAATTGATAGGGAGAGGCTCTATAACAGAAGCCAGGGCTCGAATTTTACATTGGACAGCAGGTCTGAGGCCAGTGATTTTAGCATTGGGCCAGTAAACTCACAACTTTTTTTTTTTTTTTTTTTTTTTTTTTTTTTTCATTTTTTTTTTCACTTTTAATAATATACTTCACCGTGTACCAACGTGTAATAACAAACAATTTATGTTCAAATGTTGACTTTGAGTCTGGTAAATATTCAATTATTTTGAGTATCAAAGTATACTTACCCATAAAACAAAAGAGATACATGTAAATCTTCTCTTAGTGCGTGTTCAAATAAAAACAGTTTACATGTTAAACTTCTCATTTAGATTCTGGTCTTGTTAAATAATTTCTGGTCTGGTAGTTCTTTTGATCTAGAAGCTCTGGTAGAATTTTTTCCCCAAATTGGAGCACTGGAAGCTTTGTTTATTTTAAAGCAGTCTGTCATGCTCTAGCTGGTTGGACTTGTTTTCTTTTCTTGCTGTTTTTGTCGTTGTAACTTATATGTTTGTTTGTGTAAATGTACTTACATTTTTATACTGGCCCGAGAAATGAAATAATGAACAACTATTGAGGTCATGTGAGTGCATTGTCGCAGAAAATAATCACGGGATGAAATCTGGACTATTCCATTTCGTGAGGAAAAGTAAGATTTCAACAAGTACCGGTATTTGTATTCTGCACGAACTAAATATTCATTCAATATTTGTTTTATGTGGTACACATAGCGATCCTTGACATTTGAAAATTTGTTTTGATAAACTACAAATAGACACGTCCGTCCCACACTCTGAAAATTCTATTTTAAAAAAAAACCTTCCAAACAACGCGGACGATGACTCTATGTAGACACCTACCTTAGCACGACCTTGTTTCGTTGTGAGGAACGGGCATGAATAATTATTTTTTATCATTTTGGTCCCAAGCGTCTGATATTTATCAATATAGAACTCCTATATTAAAATTCAGAGCGTCACACGTTGTGGCGGTAATTACATGGCAAAATAAGTATGGCATGCGATCTATGTTTGTGGTATATGATTATAATTATAAATAAACACCCTTTTGATTTAGATTTATTTTGCTCTTCTTGCGTTTTCAGAGACTTGCTTTCGAGAAGTCACTCTGCAGAATTGGACTCTTTTGTAGGACCTGTGGGAAACGTGTCTTGCTGCATATGAAAGGTAAGCGTAAGTATGTCCTCAGTTACAGATCCCCAATAGGGCTCGGAGTTTACACTTGACCGCTGGCCTGAGGCCAGAGACTTTAGCTGTGACTCTTGAAGTTTTGAGCTACAAGCTCCGTGGTCTTGTTGATTCTTCCCCCGAATTCGAGCCCTGCCCAAAATTCAGTGTTCTCTCTTTACGGTGGTTTGCTGTTCAAATGCTAGTTGACAGACTAGCTCAGTCTTAAAAAGCATCACTATATAACAGTGTCTTCCCATGCACATGCTTGCGTATTGAGCGGATACGCTATGGTGTTTCAGATTAGCACAGTGTGATTTCAGGTTCTGGTCGTGACACTTGTGTCCTTATTGCTTCGTCCTTTCGGATGGTCCTGTGTGTTGTGTAATGCACATAAAACAACCCAGCGATAATTAATCAGAGTTTGCCTCAGTGTTTCTGCTGAATGCGCCGAATTGCTTCATAAACCCTTACAAGGTGACCTTATATAAATGTGACTTGAAGTTCAAAAAACTTAAAAACCTGTCTTTAAAAAAATAATAAATTGGGCCGAACAAAGAACGGGATTTGAACCTGCAACCTTCGGAATATTATGCCGGCCCTCTACCACCTGAGCTATCTAGCCCTGTGATGGTGGTCTCTCTAATTTTGTCAATATCTTTGTTCGGGGATGCCAGTCAGAAGCCAAATAACCTGAGCAAAAAAAATTATAAAAAAATTAAAATTAATAAACACTCTGAGACGCCCTAGATAAAGCACTATATAAAAACTATATATTAGTTATTATTATTATTGTTATAGCCAAGTCATATGTGATATTTGGAAACAGTTTCTGGAGTGTGTAGTACTTTTTTTATTACTGTTTGACGATTTGCAAAAAATTAATTTGTTTCGGAAAACCAACAGCGAACAATTCCTGTGATGGTGAACTCAGTCTGATCACAAAATTAAAAGCGTTGTCTCTTGTTTGTTCTCGACTTTCTTAAATGACATCCTGAACTCAATGTTAAGCCATGTGTATCCCCAAAGTGGATCGACGGGATTCTGACGCGACCGAAAGCAAACCCACGAATACAAAGTATGATTTTTCATACTTATACGATTAAATTGCTTAATATTTCATGGAGAATGGGGGGGGGGGGGGTACGGTAGTAGACATGTCGATTGGATACCGCCATCCCCTTGATATAAAAAATTCAACAGTGGATTTATTGATCCGACACTCCACCATTTAACAGCAGAATACGGCCACCAGGCATGGAGTAGATCAGTGGGGGCTTATGGTGGGGCTTTGCCCTCCGGCTCTTGCCACCCGGCCGTGATTTCCAGCGTCTTGTTGTCCCCTCCTTGTTTTTTTGTTGTTGTTGTGAGTAATGGCGCATTTGAAATGAAGTGGCGTGTGTTTTGACTTTGGGGTTGTTGGTATTCATGAGCTTGGGAACAATCAACGCTAAGACTGTACCTGTTGGCTTAGTTGGCTCATGAATATTAATGACGGTGCTGTAAAGGATCTGATCCGATGTTGGCGAAGCCAGGGGGGGCACTGGAAGCATTGACTGTCATCAGTTTCCTTAATCTGTTTTTCTGTAGTCTAAAACGGTTGCGGGCAAGCTCTCGGGTCTACATTTGTCATGGTCTATCTCTTGTGATCAGACGGTTGCACTTGCAATCAAGCAGTTGTGGACTGTTGCTTTGCGTCCATTCCATCCCGGTCCAACACCTTGAGGGTTGGGCATCTATCACCTACAGTGGGCTTGGGCTATATACGTCCTGGCTTCCAACACCTTGAGGGTTGGGCATCTATCACCTGCAATGGGCTTTGGCTATATATGTCCTGGCTTCCAACACTTTGAGGGTTGGGCACCTATCACCTGCTGTGGGCTTGGGCTATATACCTCCTGGCTTCCAACACCTTGAGGGTTGGGCATCTATCACCTGCAATGGGCTTGGGCTATATACTTCCTGGCTTCCAACACTTTGAGGGTTGGGCACCTATCACTTGCAGTGGGCTTGGGCTATATACCTCCTGGCTTCCAACACCTTGAGGGTTGGGCACCTATCACCTGCTGTGGGCTTGGGCTATATTCGTCCTGGCTTCCAACACCTTGAGAGTTGGGCATCTATCACCTGCAATGGGCTTGGGCTATATTCGTCCTGGCTTCCAATTAAATTTGAGAATCATTTGTAAACTCATGATCCTGCCATGTCACTTAGAACAAGGTACCTCACTACTATACTTATCTAAACTCATCACTCTGTATCTTCCGAGTCAAGCTGGTCTTCACTCCGCTAATCAACACCTGACTGAGACTATCACGACATTTTTATCAAGAACGTTGAATCCATCCACGGTCAGTGAGGTGACAGAGGGTACCAACTGTATCTCTGGCCATATTTAGGGCAGCATTCAAACAGGCAACTTGCAGGCAACTTGTGGAGAAAAAAATTTGTCAACCTGCTGTTATTGATTCTTAATCAACGGGGGCGATTCACAAGAAATATTTTTGCAGGATTCTTACCATTTTTATAACAAGAAGGCTGTCAGTTAAAATTTACACAATTTGTTTTCAGGGTCATTACCAAAGTATGACCCAACTTAAATAACGTTTTCTCGGACAAGTGCGTTATGTTGAAAACTTCAAAATTTTTAGAATTTTAAGAATGTTGTCTGCAGCCTTCCAAAGTCTCCCATTGTTACATGACAGTTTTCAGTTGTTGAAAAGGAAGTTACATAACATTTAATTTATTCATGAATATTTGGGGTCTGAGTTTAAAAATTCAGGGAACCCTTTGTGATTTTACTTACTGCCGTCTATATTTACCTAAATAAATTGAGCTCAGTTAAAGTTCTCTTTCCCTTATGCAAGCTTCTACACCCCCAGACATCAAATATTCATGCAAATCGTTGGCTCTACTTCATATTTCACAAACAAACTTAATCGTTTAGATTCCATGGTATGCTCTATGTATAAATAATTCCCCCTTTAATTTTTAGCATCAAGGTTTTTTTTTCTGTTTTTGTGTGTGTGTGTTTATGTTCTTCCCCTCGGTCAAAGCTCCGTCATCAATATTTATTTATTCACACTCATAAATTTTCATGGACGTATGAGATGGGGCAACAGCTCAGTGGTCTTATCTGGTGGATGGAGCGCTGTGTTTCTACCAGCAATACTTAACGTTGAAATTATGCGAGAAAAAAAAAACTGTCAGGAACTCAGACGACACAACCCTTTGATTCGTAGAATCCCCTTGTGAAAATGTTGTCATCCTGGGTTGGATTAACTACCATCTGTTCCTTCTTTTTTTCTTTTTTCTTTCCCCCTAAAACTTTATTTTTAAATTTGTATTTGTTGTTTTACTTTTGTATGTTTGGGTTTTTTGCTTTTTTTGGGGGGGGGGGTTCTGATTTTCTTACGGGTTGTGGGAAATACTTGCATCCTTCACCTCTAAGGATGGGTGGCTGCCGTTGAGATTGAACCGTTGGTGCGCCCTACCTTTTATGCAAATCCTGGCCTCGACGCTGTTTAGACCATATGGTAATACATGTACTTCCCTGAATGGGAAAATGATTATGGAAATACTTCTGCATGGCAACTATTCATAATTTTGTTTTTAAACATCAAGGGGAGTACAGTACAAATAAAAAATAAAAACAAAAAAACAGGGATCAGTTTTTAAGTTTGAATAGCCCTCCTCTTCAGATTTTCTTATTATAAAAGATTGACACAAACGTGATTTTGAAGACTACTGAGCTTTTATAGTTGAAAAGTTTCATCAAAATTCAAATACTTGCCATCGTTCAGATTGTGTTTTTTTAATATTATTTTTTATAACGGTTGCTAATGCTTGTGACCAGAACTGTCAAATACGTCTCTTGGAACCAAATCTCAGGTATGTTTCAAGTTCTTGGGTTCAAGTTTCAAGTTCCAGGGTTAAGTTCTCAAGTTAAGTCTTCAAGTTCTAGGGTTTAACTCGCAAGTAAAGTCTCAAATTCCAGGGTTTAGTTCTCAAGTTCTAAAGTTCAGTACTCAAGTTACAGGGTTCAGTTCTCAAGATAAGTTTCAAGGTCCAGGGTTCAGTTCTCAAGATAAGTTTCAAGGTCCAAGGTTCAGTTCTCCAATTCAAGGGTTCAGTTCTCCAGTTCCAGGGTTCAGTTCTAAAGTGCACTCTAAAGATCCAGGGTTTATTCTGAAGTCCCAGGGTAAAGTTTTCAAATAAAGTCTAAAGTTCCAGGGTTCAGTTCTCAAGTGAATTCTCAACTTCCAGGGTTCAACCTTCAGGCCGAGTCTCAGGTCCCAACTCCTAGATTGGATCAAAAAGAATTTTCAGCTTGTGATTTGTAATTTTTGTAACTCTTAAGTATGATTTAATGGAATGGTTCTGTATAGGAACTACACTGTATACTCAATGCTTTCTTGAGTTCTGTTGGGGGGAAAAAAATCCACAGGCATGCGCTACCAGGCTCAGGTGGGATTCTAACCCATGCTCTGGTGTTGTCAGCAGCAGAGTGTGGGTTCGAATCCCGGTCATGACACTTGTGCTCTTGAGCAAGGCACTTGCTTCCTAAAAAGCTGGGAAGGTAGTGCATTCTGCTCTACCAGACAGGCTCCTAGTAGATGATACCCATGCCTACATCCTTACAGACTGTGAAGGGGGTGACCCTGTTTCAGCCCCAGGAGTAGGTGGCAATGTGCCCCTGGTGATAGTTGATTTGGGTCGATAGCCCAAATCAGTTAAGTGTAACCCTCACCTTGAAGTGGCCGTCCGGCCTTGTGATGTGAAGCGATGTCTCATAAGAACAATTAAAAGGCAAACATAAATTGTAAAATGTACTCACATAAAAATGCTTAAGTTAATGGTAAACATTCAGGTTTCATGAAGTGTTTTAATTTCACTTTTTAAACTAATGACATGTGTGAAGTTTAATTTTGAAAAGTGCAAAGCGCTCTCGTCAATAATTTAATGAGAGGAGTTTATAGCTGTCCTGGTATTTCTTTAAAATACGGACTGCAGGATCCAATCACAAAAAGCATATTAATCCAAAGAATCTCTGGAAATATTTTAATTTAATTAATGGTTGGGACACAACAGTAGCGATCACCAGAATGCAATTAGCAAATGCAATTAGCAAATGAGGTTGTGCACTGTGGTGTGTCATGGCTGAGCGGTCAAGCACACCGGACTCAGCTCTGGTGTTTCTGATCAGCAGAGTGTGGGTTCGAGTTCGAGTTCCGGTCTTGACACTTGTGCCCTTAAGCAAGACACTTAACCATTACTGGTTAAAAGAGTTGACTAGAGCGGGATTTGAACCTGCGACGAACCAGCACGAAACCAACTGAGCTATCTAATCTAGCCCCAATGAAGGACAAGTTTAGTAACAATAGTACAGAGCTTTCATATAATTGCTCTAACTAAGCAGAGAAAGTAACACAGAGATTGACAAAAAAATGAAACAAGAAGCAAATAGAAGAGAAATGTAAGCTGTTTCGTCTCGGACTTAGTCTTGGTTTAAAGCATGCAGAAAACTTTGTGGCACGTCGTGGCTGAGCAAATGAGAACACCAAACTCAATCTCTGGTCTCGGTCGTGACACTTGTGTCCTTAAGCAAGATGTTATTGCTGTGTCCTTCGGATGGGACGTAAAGCCGTTGGTCCCGTGTTTTGTGTAATGCACATAAAGAACCCAGTGTGTTATTGTAAAGAGAAGGGGTTCGCCCCGGTGTTCCTGGTCTCGTACTTTAACACGTAGCTCCTACTCCACATACCTTGTAGGAAAAATACTGAGCTCTTTAAGACACCCATTGGGAGTGATAAAGCGCTACATGTATATAAGAACTGCGCATTATTTGTATGAGTTGTCAAAGACCAGTAACTGCACTCTATATGATCCAAAAAGCAAACAATAGTCATAGCCTGACGTTTCATCCCGAGCAGAGTCTTTATCTATATGATCCAATGTGTACATGAAATAACAAACCTGTGGGGTTAAACCTCCTTCGGTCATGAGAAAAATACCCCCCCCCCCAAAAAAAACCCCCAAAAACACAAAACACACACAAAAACGTTCACAAACATTGAGTTTTTGACTCGCAAGATCCAGACTATTTATTTTTGTACATATTGAAATCTTTTAACTATAGCCTTTCAGGCAAAACAAATCCAAGGGAAGTTTTCCCACCAAGACTAAGTTATGTGGAAATCTGTTAACATTTAAATTTTCAAATTGTTTTGCACACCTATTAAAGTCAATAATAACTGGGCGGTTGGGTTGGCGTACTGCTAGACTTGACTCAAGTCCCAATCCCGTGCAAGGCCCTTCCTTGCCTCATCGTCAGAAAACTATTATTTTGCGCTCTGCATTCCCCAACCTGTTAATCCCGTGCAAGGCCCTTCCTTGCCTCATCGTCAGAAAACTATTATTTTGCGCTCTGCATTCCCCAACCTGTTCCGCGCGCGGGACAGGGACTTGACGAACCCGCAGTTGCCTGATATGTAAATTTATTCACTTACGAATATGCAAAGTTATGGCGCATTACTTGTTGTCCAATCAAACGCGTTCAAAAAGAAGACTCGTTGATTTTTTTATTTGCGGGGGTGGTAAAGTACTTTGTCGAGGATCGAAATGCATGAATATATATAAAAACTACAAATTTATTTGAATTCAAGTTAATATTACGTATACATTGGGATTGGTATTGTTTGCAAATGCATACTTTGAATTGTTGACAAATGCAATTCAGCGACTTAAAACACCCACCCCCCTCTTCCGCCCGACAGCCATTCTGGAGATGCTTACGTCCATAGATACATGATACAAACGTCACAAAGCAAGATGAATACTAAATGAAAGGGGCGGCACTTCCACGCTCCCATTGGATTTGTACATCTCCCCATTTGGGGAGATTTTTCTATTCAAATGCGTGGAGTAGGAAACGACCCCGTCAAGTCCCTTGATCGCCACCGCATAAATAACTACATTTTGTCGGTGAGGGCGCACTGGTATTCTGTGGCTGCATGCGCATGCTGGCGCGTTACGTTAGGAACCTCGCACGAGAAAGGGACTTGAATCAAGTCTAGCGTACTGCTATCTTTCCTTGCCTTCCACCTCTGGTTCCCGGTTCAAATCCCGCCCACCCGAGAAACCATGTGGACTGGGTTTTCAGTCCCTGCCTGATTGCAAAGGTTTTCCCTGGAATATTTCTCTGGGGTCTTCTTCTCTCAGTTTTTCTTTAAACTGAAACTTCTATCTTACTTGGCTAGTATAGTGATTAAGTTCACTTTTCTGAGAGTTCTTGGCTTCACAACCAGAAATAGTGAATAAAAGAGAACAATATGTGATTCATTCATACTTTTCCATACTTTTCCACCAGGTGTGTCGCTCATCCCGGACGCTGAGGTAGCCGACAAGTTCTCGTACCTCCTCGATCATCCCAAACCCAGATTCTTGAAACCAAAGAAGAGTAGGAGAATGTGCTGGTGTGAAAATTGCCCGGCCGCAACGGAAGGAGGAGCCCAGCAGGACGCCAACAGTTTCCGCAGCAGTTTCATCAACATATCCTCTTCAAAACATCTGAAGAATGTTTCTGTTCTGTCCAACAGACCTTCAAAGGGTGAGAATAAAAGTCATATTTGGGGGAATGGCGTGGGGCACAGCTACAGAATGTTTCTGTTAAGCCACAAAGTTAATCTGATTTCCAATTTTGTTTGCCCTCTCAGTGAGTTTGTCATGGGAACAAGTACATGTAACAGATGATGTTGAACTTCAACATTTATTTGTATTTATTTAATTTTATTTTAATTTTTTTATTTTTATACGGTAGTTTCACAAGAAACATCCAGAGAAAACCTTATAGAGTGCTCCAATAGATTGCACAGTAGGGCTTTTAAAATCAAGATAAACACCAAGTAGAAAACATTCCGAAGACCTTGTTTCAAATTCAGTGCTCTTCAGCCAAACAACCTAAAATTTTGGCCCAGACCGCCCCGCAGTTTTGAAACAACCTGGAGAGAACCCTGATTATTTATATGTTTTTTTAAGATACCCTCACACATGGTTGATTGTTTAAGGAATGATAAATCTTCCTACTTTGATCTGATCCCGATTTTGTTTGCCCTCTCAATAAGCAAAAGCAAATACCATGGGTGTCATGGCCGAGTGGTTAAGAGCATCGGATTCAAGTTTTGGTGGTTTAGTCATCGGGGTGTGGGTTTGAATCCCGGTCGTGACGCTTGTGTCCTTGAGCAAGACACTATGCTATAATTGTTTCTCTTCACCCAGGGGTATAAATGGGTACCTGCGAGGGTAGAGGTTGATATTGTGTTTGAAAAAGCCTTCTGAGCGCCACGGCAGCTCGGGGCTGTATATTCCACAGGGAGCTGAGAAAGATTAAAGGAATGTTATTGGCCCAATGACCAGGGCACTAATGTAAAGCGCATTGAGACGTTATTGTAAAATGCGCTTAAGAACTGGTTATTATTATTATTATGGGTCATCCCTTGTACTCAACAATATTTACCTGCTGTTTTCCCAAGTTCCAAACATGTCTGTCTTGAACAGTTACTTCGTCACTGTTTTTGTGAAGAGACGGGCGGTCAACATGCATTAAAGGCACTGAACATGTTTGGTAATTATCAAAGACCAGTATTGTCACTCGGTGTATCCCAACATATGCATAAAATAACAAACCTGTGAAAATTTGGGCTGAATCGGTCATCGAAGTTGCAAGAAAATAAAGAAAGAAAAAACACCCTTGTTGCACAATTTTGTGTGCTTTCAGATGCTAATAAAAGGCTTCATGCATGAAGTTTTTTATTATTTTAGTGAGAAGTTACCTCTTTCTCAAAAACTACGTTACTTCAGAGGGAGTCGTTTCTCACAATGTTTTATACTATCAACAGCTCTCCGTTGCTAGTTACCAAGTAAGTTTTTATGCTAATATATATTTTTAGTAATTACCAAACGTGTTCAGTGCCTTTAAGAGTCTATTTCGAGCTACATGCATTTGAAAAGGTGTTCAATTTGAAACTGAAAGCTCTGCAGTATCAAGACTTTTTAAAGGCAAAGGTCATTTTTGGTTTTCGGAACCGTTCCAATTTTTTAACTTATACAAAAATGTAGATATATACAATTAAGCTAACCCGTGGAAATTTCATTTCAAAAGGTGGTCGCGTTTTTGAGATATTGCCAAAAATCCAGAGCGAATATGTCCACGTAGGAAGAATAATCCCTTATAAGAATACACAGTCTGAGAAACGTTACTGACAGTAATGCTTCTCAGATTCAGATTTTGGGGCATAAAAACTGATATATTTTTACATAACCACATCTCTTCAGAGTGAAATGTTTCTCAAAATGCTTTATACCATCGAACGCTGCTGTAGGCTTCTAACCAATACGTTTTTATCGCCACCAGTTTTAGGAGTGATTACCAAACGTATACATTCCCTTTAAGCGCCTTGCATCCTTTGATAATTTGGTAATTTAAAACTGAAAGCTCTACAGTATCAACATTTTCTTCTGCAGTTTAAATGCCCTAACATGTTTTTCTAGAGTTAAACCGCCCTTATCAAAAACATAAAAAACAAAAAAAACAAAATACAAAAACATTGATCATTAGTACAATTATTTGTCATAAATACCTGGGACAGTTTATTCATTCTGATTGGTCGAGAGGACATCAGTGTCACGTGGCCATGTTTAAACGAGTGATATAAACACGGCTAGAAGTGTTTAAACACAGTTTGCACAACGCGGAACGCACATTCAGACATGATACGCGCACTTCCATTTTGGGAGTCAAACTGTACACAAGAATCATAGAGTTAACTCCCAAACTGGAAGGGCGCGCATCTTTCCGCGTTCTGCGTTGTGCAATGGGTCTAGAAATTTAACGCAGAATCGAAGTGAGCTAGCTAGCTGCAGACGACCAAAGGGGCAAAACTGTACGATTTGTTCTTAACTTGTTCAGGTTTTTTTCGCTTTATTTTCAAGGGGAAGATATTTATGAATGGGAATCAAAGTGTGTTGGTAAAATTATCAAGAACCAGGCCTCGGCGGATTTAAACCACTAGTTTAAAACCTCTTCACCACACATTGATTCCCTTAGTCAAACATGCTCGCCTCTTCGTGAAAAGGCAAAATCATGATAACCTACTTTTCCGCACATCTATAGTGTTTCTTTTTACATAGTGAAGGGCGGGCATGTCACATGATCACACGCAGGCTGACAAGCCGTCTCTTCCTCAATATGCACATTCCACTTGACTTACTTGCCTGTTCATTTTTTTTACAATGTATTTTGCACATGATTGGGGATGCCTGTCTCTTTGTGAAAACACAGAATGCAATTACTTAGATGAATGTCCACTTACCAATTAATGTAATTAAGAAATTAAGCATAATTTTCATTAAAGGGAGTGTACATCTTTGGTAATTACTCCAAAAATTATTGACCATAAAAACTTACTCGGTAAAGAGCACTGGAGAGCTGTTAATATTATAAAACATTGTTAGAAATGGCACCCTTTGAAGTAATGTAGTTTTAGAGAAAGAGGTAACTTTCCACCTAAAAATTTGAATCTGAGAAAGGCTTCAGGCATGAAGCCTTTCTCAGGCATCTGAAAGCACACGATTCTATGCGATGAGGTTTTTTGTTTTCTTTCATTATTTTCATGCAACCTCGATGACCAATTGAGCCAAAATTTCCACAGGTTTGCAGGCCTCGAATAACACGGCGGCCACGACGGCCAGTGCCGTCAATGCCCTTGTAACTGGCCGTGGTGCCCCTAAAAAAAATTGCCTTCTTCACGGCCATAATTGCCGTGCCCTTAATCCCCGTTGGCGGTCGTGCCCTTTCTATTTTTACATTTTTGGCCTGAGTGCCCTATCTACTGGCCTTGGTGCCCTTCAAAACTTGGCCTGCTCCAAGGCCAAAGTGGCCTTGCCCCCCAAAATTTGTAATTCAAGGTCTGGGTTTGTTTTTTTATGCATATGTTTGGATACATCAAGTGAGGATACTGGTCTTTGAAAACTACTAAAAGTATACCCTGTCTGTAAGCATCTTAAGCAGTAATTCAGTATGGCTTACAATTGTATTCAAAGGCAAGAAGTAAAAAAAGCTCCAAAATGTAGAAAGCGTGATTTTTGAACTGCCCGTCCACTTCGTGAAAATGGTGACGACTTAACTCCACCATAAGCAGACATGCCAACTAGTAGGATTTTCCTGTATTTCGTACGGATTTTTGTTAAAAATACGTGTGTACAGGTTTTGCCAAAAAAATACGGTTTTGACCACCGCCACCGCAAAAATAATCCCATTCCCAAAAACGGCTGCGAGTAAAGACTTTGCTAGCGCTATAAGCCATGTGGTACAAACTCGTTTCCAATGGTGTACAATCTCGCCCAGAATGATCGATACGGCATGCGCGCTACCCATGTTAGCGAGGTCGTCTGTGGGCACGAGGCAGCGGAGGCTCGTTTATTACCAATTCGTAAGCGCATTCGTAATTGTTGCATGGTATGTAAACAAACCTGTATTAACCAATCGGAACACTGCATACAAAGCTTTAGGTTACGATTGTTCGTCTTTCTATCGTCGTAGAGCTGTCAGTTCACGCTGTTTGCGGACATTTTTTAGCACTCCTGCATGAAATTGTAATATAAATATCTGATTATGGCTTCGACCTCGTCGAATGAAAGGAAGCAGTCATTTAAAGGAGAATATTCAGCGAAGTGGGACTTCATAAAAGTGTCAAAAAGGGAGAAAATCACGCAAGATGCACATTTTCTTTATGTAAGCATATATAAATTATAATATTAATAAACCAGAGTTATAAAATAGTATTTAGAATGCCCGTTTCAAATACTCTGGGCTTAAAATGCCTGAAGTAAACTCGTTTATGCATGTTTTTTCAAAAATACAGGTTTTTAATGAAAAATGCAGGTTTTGTGGTTTCAGAATACAGTGTTGTGATCCCAGAGGTTGACATGTCTGCATAATGCATTTGTGGTGATAGCATACCTGGAAACCAGACGGTGTCAGCTTGAAAAATTAGTGAACGCAGTCAAAGGTCGTCCCAAATTGTAAGACCCATTTTATATGTATATTATTTATGCATGTAGCACCTTGTATCAGTTTACAAGGTGCTGTGGGGCAAACTAAATGCAGGCAATTTCCTTCTCTTAACGATGAGTGCACTGGGTTCTTTTACGTGCGTTACATAAAATACAGGACCTACGTCTTTACGTCCCATCCGAGGGACCAAGCAAAAGTGGTTGAGTGTCTTGCTTTTTAGACACGCAAAACCAAAAAGGCATTTCACTGTATATATATTTATGTGTATATGTGACAATAAAATACTGTACTATACTATACTTCAGGACACAAGTGTCAAGACTGGGACTCGAACCCACATTCTGGTGATCTGAAACACCAGAGCTTAAGTCCGGTGGGCTAGACCGCTCAGCCACGTCAGGCCACAAAGGAACCACCTAGAAACAGACGTTGTAGTCCTAGTACCTGTAAATAATTATTTTCCCCAGGTCGTCCATAGTGAAATACAGTACATTTGACATTTGTTGATGTTCCTAACATTTGTTTTCACCTCGTATGTACATGTACAATGGTGCTATACAAATCCAGTATTATCATAATTAGAATTTCTTTAGGCTGTGTCCAGATTGATGGCTTTGGCAGTGTGGCTACGGCTAGAATGCAGAAAAGTCCTATTCTTCAATGTTGTCATTGCAGGCAACAAGCATAGCCGTAGCCAAAGTCTCTTGGTCCGGACACGGCCTCATAATCCCTTCAGTACATTGAAGTCTACTGGTTGGGTTCCCTGTTTGTCATAGTGCTGATAGTCAACACATTGTCAAGGAACCTGCCTATTTATACCACAGGAAGGCCTCTAGAATAGGTTCCATGTGTGTCAAAGTATCCATAATCAATACATTGTCAAGGAACCAGCCTAATTTGACAAGCAGCCTCAGTTTCTTTTGATATTGATCTGAGAGATAAACAGGCAGCTTGATAAAGTTTAGTTCTTGGCGATTCCAGACTGAGAATCTATTACAACTGCTTATTCCAAACTCATATTCCAACTGCATCCAAGAAGGCATGAATAACTTTGAGCACCGCCTTCAAATGACAAATTATAATGTCATCGCACTCCATCAATCCAGCTCTTTGATAACCCCCAGAAAAAATTTAATAATAATAAGAAGAAATTGCAGTGACCGGTAATCACACTCTGCTAATGAGGTAAAAGCACCTGCTTCCAGGTGCAGCAGTACCGGGCTACACGTTTGCCCTCCCCTCTCCGCCCTTTCCCCCTGCCAAGCTTTTTGGCATGACGCATTACTGTCCTGCTACACACTGGGTGAGAGTCGACTAGCGACACCTTTCGTTTGCAGGGCTGCCACTTTTGTCGGCATGCTTCGTCGCGCTGCCGTCCCATTTAGCATTCGAGTGCCATGCGGATGGCAACATTTTACACAATCCCTTCGCCATGCTCACACCTCCCTCCTCAGGTCTGGCCTCACACCTGAACCAAAGCAGTAACACCCCCAAGGCCAGGATTTGATAATCATTTATACATCCGAAAGGTCGGACAGTTGACCTTTTCTTTACTTTCTAACCTTGACAATATTGTTGTTTATTTTTGTTTATTTTCAACATTGGTTATGTTTTTGGTTTTTTGGGGTTTTTTTGTGGCTTAGTGGCACGATGTTACAGTTTGGAAGCCCAGTGCAATCTCGATCAATTTTAGAGGGTTGTATGTAGGGTCTTAGAACAGGACAAAATCAAAACAGTGTATGAGTTGTCATTAATTTTGTGCGAGGTCATGTCAAGTTTATTTTGATGGTGGCATTTAAAATAATAAACAGTGACTGTGTTTGTTTTGTTTTTTTGTTAAATGATATTATTTAGACTTTGACATCATTTCAAAGGAAATGTTTCTCTGGAGGATCAATACTGGTGTGATGTTTATATAAATCAGCAGGCCTGGAATTTCATCTTTGAGAGGGCAAGACCTTGTAAAAGGCGCTTGTAAAAGTCTATCAGAATCATTTGAAGGGGCATCTAAGCCAAGAACAAGGCAATAGGGCCGGGCTACGACCTCCGTGGGCTCCATATAATTCTAGTTCAGAATCAGTGAGCTTTCAGATTAAAACTTATCAGGTTATTTCAAGTGTTTTTGTTTTCTTGTTTGTTGTTTTATATATTTTTTTAAAATATAAATACCAGTCCTGAACTCTGCCTTCTTCGATTCAACTTTCTTTAGTCAGTCTTTTTTCTCTCTTTGGAAGTATCACCACTCTATCATGTCAATTCTTCATGCGCATTTGAAATCGAAATCAATCCTGATGTAACTGATTTTGTTTTGTCCTCCTCGGAGAAACCCACCACCTCAGTTGTCCCAACCTTAATGCCCGCCAGCCTTCTCACAATCCCCCCCCCCCTCATATCATACAGTGCCTGCACGTCTGGTGAGGGGGGTAGTATTAACATTTGAAGGGTCATTAACACTGTTCATTGAGTCGGAGCTGTCAGTGTGTCAATAACGAGGGTAGAGGTGTCTAGAATGGTCGTCTGACGCGCAGAAAAATGACTGTACCATTACTCTCCCCATTCACTCTGTGACTTTCTCTGTGTATCTCTCCTCCTGTGTACTTTGGGATTATTTTAGTGCTTTAACCGTTCACTGCACATTTTTGTCAAACCGCCGTTTGAATTAAAGATACAGTGAGACCGAGACACTGTGCAAGTTTCACACGGATGTGTCTGGGAAAAGCCAATTATATTGTCAACCAGGTTGATTAACCGGACTGCTTGCAAAGAATTGAACAAATTTCAGCATGTAGAAACCACCAGCCCCCCCCCCCCCTAAAAAAAGCCCAACCCAAACCAACAGAATAAACAAACAAAACCCTTCGCATTTAATTGATACAATTTTTGGCTTTATTTTCACTACTAGTTGATGCACGTATCAGTCGTACTTTATTTAATTATTTATTTTTTGTATCCGTCTTAATTCATTATTTTTATTATTCATATTTGAAACAATTTTAGGTTGAACAAAGAAAAAATTACTAGAGCGGGACTTGAACCTGCGACCTCCGGATTAACATGCTGGTGCTCTACCAACTGAGCTATCGAACCCTATGTTGGCGGTTTCTCTATTTTGTCAATATCTTTGTTCGGGGGGTGCCACTCAGAAGCCAATCAACCTGTAACTGCTGTACAGCCACGGACCACACCCAAGTATACGATACAACCTGGGAAGCGGCAGTAGAGGGATGCAACTTTTTCTTTCAAATATCAGGTAATAAACCACAAGGGAACTGACCGGGTAAATTTACCCGGTCAGTTCCCCTTTTAGTTTATTACTTGATATAAAAAAGAAAAAGTCCATTAGGGGCAACTATAGACTGTATGCGTGTGTGCAATTAATGGCACCTGTGGACTGTACACTTACATGTACAGTAGGTCAAATAATGGCGCTTGTAAACATTGGTCCAGCAGTGATACCCATGAATTGTATAGTTGGGTGCATTAGTGTCACCTATGGACTGTATATTTGGGTCCAATAATACTGACTGGACTGTGTATCCTTTGGGTCAAATAGACCCCTTGCATTGGCCGCCATCTTTGATGACAAACTACATATATGGAAAAGTGCAGGCGTGTATGCGCTGTGCACAACGCTCAGCCAATGATAGCTCATCATGCGTGCACGTTTCATCAGCATTGGCGGAAATGCAAGGGGTCCACAGTCGCACCACTGGACGAAATGTATGAATGAGTTAGTTTATGTGACCTGTGGACTGTTGAATATTGCATGGTCTAGTGGTGGAGCCTATGGACTGTCTTTTGGTCTAACAATAAGCAAATATTGGATGCATATGAGTGCATTGTCGCAGAATATAATCACGAGGTGAATACCCGACTGTTCCATTTCATGAGGCAAAGCCAAGCGAAATGGAAAAGCCAGAATGCAGTGATTATATTGTGCGACAATGCAGGGAACAGGAGGCATTCAATATCTGTGACGTGTTGTTGCCGAGTGTTCAAGCTCTCTGGACTCAAGCTCTGTTGTTTCTGATCCACAGAGTGTAGGTTCGATTCCTGGTCTGGACACTAGTGTCCTTAAGCAAGACACTAGTCTTGACCATTATTGCTTCATCCTTCGGATGGGATGTAAAGCCGTTGGTCTTGTGTTTTGTGTAATGCACATAAAAGAACCCAGTACTCTTATTGCTAAGCGAAGGGGTTTGCCCCGGTGTTTCTGGCAGTGGCTTCCGAATGTGCAACAGCAACTTGTGAACCCTTTATTACAGGTGCGACACAAATGGGTCTCATATTTCATAAAAACTATATAAACTGTCTTAAAAAGTGTTTTCCTTTGTTCAATTTGGATCAATTTTATCAAAGCTGTTTAGCCAAATATTTGTGCTTACAATGGCAGAAAAATGTAGTAAGCACAAGTAAATTTCATGAACAATAGAGCAGGTTCAACAGTGGATTCGCATTGTTGCATCACTCACCTGCTTACAAGAACCACCAGAAAGCCTTTTTATTTGGTTGTTGTTAGTAAGCAGGGTGTATGAAATAGAAACTGTTGTAATGGGTCGCTCGGTAAGCAGAAAGCGTCTGCTTACAGCTGGGCTCTAATTTTACACTGGACCGCAGGCTCCAGGCCAGTGATTTTAGTGTCGGGCCAGTAAACTCAAGACTGGACAAGTTCGGCGGTCTTGTGTTTTTCAATTCAAAATCTTCATTTAAAAAAATTGATGCTCAAATGTTGACTTTGATTTTGATAAATAACTTTCACTTCTGTTGAGTATCAAGTCTACTTTACCCATAAGAAAAAAATTTGATAAATAAATAAAATATTAAAACGACAACAACAACAACAAGAAATGTTTATGTTATTTTGATTCTGGTCATTTCACTTCTTTCCTCAGTTTGAATCTGGTCTTGTGAAAAAGAACTCCGGTCCAGTGAAAATTCTGAGCTACTGTACAAGCCCTTTTTTGTGGATTTTCTCCAAAAGTTCAAGCCCTGTGTACAGGCTTTATGAAAGTGGCCCCTCATTAAACATATTTTAGAATTTACCTTAAAATGGTATTGACTCGATTTTTAGCCAATTTTCCTCTAGATTATGTAATGTTCATATTTTTTTAATTCCTCTGAAATAGTCCACTCAGTCTTAACTTTTTGTTTGTTGTTAATGTTGTTGTTGCTGGTGCTGCTGCTGGTGCTGTTGGTGCTGTTGGTGCTGCTGCTGTTGTTGCTGCTGCTGTTGTTGTTGTTGTTGTTGTTGTTGTTTTTGTTTTGTTTTGTTTTTGGTTGTTTGGGGGGAGGGAGGTGGTCTTTGGGCTTAATGAGGAGGGAGAGTTTCCAGCATCGGTTTTACAGGATCATTATATTTTTTTGTCGAACAGCTCGCCTAAGTGTACAGTTTAGGAACAATCGTTTTTTTAGTCTGCATCGACAGAGAAGAGTAGCTTGCAAAGTCTTAATCTTCCCAATTCCTCAAAGCTTGCTCTAATTGAAAAGTGTTTCCATCAAGCTAAATTATCATATTTCTTCCTGGACTGGGTATAAAGTCATTACCGGGGCTTTTGGTCCCAGAGTCTTCCGGGACCCTCGTCCAACCATTAATAGCCTACTAACAGCCTGCTTGTGCGACGGAGCACGTCACGCCACCCCGTCGTAACCAAAACGGCCGGCCATTCATGAGTCCATGATGACTTAGTGTTTTTGTCAGTAGAGACGATAGCTTGAACGAAGAGTAGTTATCTTGTTCCCATCTGGCGGCCGTTAAAGCAGCCAGAAACAAGATGGTGCCTGCTGGGGGATTCACAATTGAGCGATAGTTAATTGGTCGTTGGCATCGCTGCAAATTCAGCCTGTCATGTGAGGACGTCGCAGTCTTCTTGCTTGTAATCAATATAAAGTTCCTCGTGTGCTAGATGGGCCGTGAAAGGGAGATTTTGGCGATTTAGGCGGGGCTGGGGATAGTTAAAGAGAGAGTACGACATTTGGTTATTAAATTACCAATTTGTTAATCTGGAAGCTCACTTGGTGTACGGTGGATTCAATTGACAATCATGAGAAATAGTACAGATGCACTTGACATCAATCAGGGGGAAAAAAGGAATTGTCGGTTGTTTTGGGGTTTTTGTCTTTTGCAATTACGTTAATTGAGCTTTTTGCAAAGCACAAAAGTAACAAATGTATACGATATGTTATGTTGTTCTACCTCTTTAGTACAAATCATGGTCATGGTTTAAAATAAAATAAATGAAATAAACTTGTTTTCCCAAATGTGATAAAAGAGACCTTACTGGTCTTGTTCCCACTGTAGCAAATGGCAATATAACCCTAGTTGCCATGACGTAAAAGGAACCAGACTCAACATGGGCAAAGACAGAAATACATACAAATTGACAGACATCAGGGCCCAATTTCATGAAGCCTGTTAGCACAAAAAAATTGCTAAGCACAAACAAAATCTTGCTTAGAAGAATCAGGTAACCAGCCAATATCCGATAAAGTTTACATTGTTGTGACTGGTGCCCCACTCATATATGCTGAGCAGTGGAATTTGTTGAGTATTTTTGTTTCTTTATGAAGTCGTGCCAGCACTGATTGTTGAACTTTAAGAGGTTTTCTCGATCTGTAAGTGTGACAGTCAATTCCACTCTTAACCATGCCCCCCCCTTTCCCAATCACAGTTTGGATGCAGCGATTACCAGCAGCTGATACAAAACGCTGGGATAGATTTTGTTTTTGGTATTCATGCAAGAAACTTCAAGGTTTCAAACTTTAAAATACATTCTGTAAAGGCTTGAGGTATTAGTGAAAAATATGGATGGCTGTTGTTGAGAGTCACCTTCAGGGACTGATCCTTCATGGAGGGAATGGAGGCAATTGCCTCCATGCCACGGGGCCATTGCCTTGGTGCCCTTAACAATGCTCCAGTGTATTTCCCTCGTGGAGTTGACCTTTTACTAAGGAAAAACTGCCTTGACCATACAAGAACGAAATATCAGGACCTACTAACTCATAAAGCTGATTAGCAGAAAATACTGCTCGACAAATTTCTATGCTAAGCAAAAATTGAGGGGGGCACCAGTCACATCAATGCAAAGTTTATGTAATTTTGGCTGGTGACCTGTTTCTGCTAAGCAATACTTTTCTATGCTGAGCATATTTTTGTGCTTACAGGCTTTATGAAATTGGCCCCAGATGTGCACCTTAGAAAAGTAAAACTTTGCTCATCACAAACGGGCTACCGGGCAAAACCACCATTAATGATTGTATGATGATGGTAGCAGGTTCCCTGCTATTCTGTTTTTAGCAGCTAAATTTGTCCGGCGGTAGTACTGCTGTGAAGCTTGCGTGTTTGAAATTGAACCCCCGATGGACACGCACAGATATCAGCATCACCCCGCGCGAGAGATTTCAGCGTTTCTCCAATTTGGGAAAATTGTTTTCCACTACATTAACCACCTATGCCAGATACCTTGGGTAATGACAATTGATGATAATTTGTAACGAGGATTTTTTGAAAGTTTTTGTCTTCTTTCTTTCATCATTTGTCTTCTGGGTTTTTTTCTTTCGTTATTTTATTTTTTTATTCTTTTGAGATACTTTTTTTTTTTTGTGTGTGTGTGAGGGCTCACATCAGGATATGAGCCTCCATCAAATGATCAGACTAATGACTGCCAAATGAGCCTCATTTCTGTTGTAGTTGACAGCTCTAAGGCAATCTGCTCCCATCCATCCACTATATGGCAGTTTCCTCTTTTTCCTCATAAAGGATGCAATCCATCTAGCGTAACTGTTTCCTGCCAATGGTGGGAATAATCACTCTAGGCTTTGGCTAAAAACCTTCAGTGTCCGACAGGACTCATACATGTACTCTCTCTTAGTCTCTGTCACCCTTTTTGTTTCATCCTATTTTTCTTCCCCCCTCTCTTGTCATTGAGAAGGCCCTGCCCAGTTTGTAATCGCTCAGTTTTGTTGTGTGTGTGTGTGCTGTTCTTGGTAACAAATTAAACTAATTTGTGGTTGGCTTGATGGGAATTCGGGACTTTGTGAAGTGAAGCGGGACGTACAGAGAGTAAGAAAGGCCTGGTAGCCAGCCCGGATGCAGTTACCATTACCGTCATTATACACAGGGCAATTTGATGTCCAAATCGTGTCTGTGCATTTTGATTGTTATTTTGTTTCTATTTTTGTTATTTATTTTTTTATATATTTTACTCACTGGCACTTTAGGTCACGACATATTTTTCTTTGTTAGCTTCCTGCACAGATGCCACTTTATATCTTGTTCGTTCTTTGTTGTTGTTGTGTTTTTTTATATCTCACTCCAATACCGTCTTTTTTTTCCGTCGGGTTTTTCACTTATGTTTTTGTGTCAGATTTGCCGATTTCTAAAGCTATAATTTCATGCATGGAAATTTGTGTATTGTGGGTGGTTTGTGTTGGACAAAGTACACACAATATCGCTAATCCCCTCCGGGGGTTGTCGCGGGTCATTACCTGTGTAGGTACCTGCGCTGAACCGCCGCCCCCTCCCCCCCCCCCCCCCCCCAAAAAAAAAGTGTGGCAGCAGGATGGCTTCATACAACACCTTCCATCACCATGATGACTACTATCCCCACCGCCTTCTCACAGCTCCATTATGGAAAGTGCAGTCACTTTGGAAGCGCAGGCGGACGGAGGGGGGGAGAAGAGACCTTGCCCACAGCCACACCGTTTCCTGAGCCAGATCAACGGGATCAGCGGATCACTGTCGAATCGCTCGAGCCGGGTAAAAGTGCATCTGCCTCGACAGTGATGGGCCACTGGGGTCCCCGATGCCTTTTGTCATGTTCACTGTCGCCAGGAACTAAATGGTCCAGTGCCTCCAAATGGCTCGGTCACAATAGCCCGTATAATTATCACCCCCAGTTGTAATGATAATACGTGATGATAATATGCTTGGACTTGTGCCTGTCTATAGACCGTTCGTATGCTGCAGGGTTTTTTCCTCACTCTCTCCCGCTTTCGCCGTCTCTTTTTGGGGAGGAAAAGGCGAGGAGAGACTGGTGGTGTAACAGGGTGCTCTCCGTGGCTGTCAGTAGGTGATAGATGTGATGTTGCCGTGAGACCTGCTTTTCTCATGTTCGGCAACATCTGCTAAAAGTTTGACTGCAATTAAAGGGGTCCGGCTCATCCTTGATAAGTCCTCCAAATGTACTGCCGGTTGCATCTACATGTATGGCTAAACTCGTCTCTATCTCCTTCAAAAGTTGTCTGTGTACAGTACAAAGAATTTCGTGAAAAGTTCAGCAAAGAACACGGCTGATGTTAGCTTAGTTGTTATTGAGATTAAAGATCAATCTACCACATTTAAATGTTTGAATGGTGGAGGATTAATAGTGTCTTTGTTTTCTCTTTGAATCGTTTGATTGAGCTTACAAGAAAAGGTTGTTTTTACTTTTCAGTTCGGAGTTGGGTACAGTGGAAAATTGGGATTTCACTTAAGTGTTTAGTGATAACTATGTAATTCTTTTCTATACAAAGATTTCCACTCAATGATATAATTATTACCCAGGTTTCAATTTTCAAACTATTCAGTTGTAAGCTCTTTTGGTTGTTCATGTTTAGAGAGTCACACAGCGAAAAGAAGCGTAGGGAAAATAAATAACTAAGCAGAAGGTCATGATTAACTGCTACCTTGACTTCATCGTAAACAGAGGGTCCCCCACACTCCGCTGACGTTCGGAAATGGTATTGTGGAGAGCCTGCCCGGTACTTTGGTCTGCTGCCTGGGAACAACAGAGGAAAAGACTTTTTTTCCTTTTGGGGCATGCCATTTGGGAGCAATCATCCCCCCATGCCGGTCAAGCTTCTTCGCTAGTGTGGTTTATCTGCAGATCTAGATCACTGAGTCTGTTTTTGTACTCACTGGAAATACTAGTTTTCCCGATCAAGCTTGACTCCTCCCCAGTCAAATAGTGCCCTGAAGACTTGTCCAAGGTCATATTAAGTATAATTTAGAACATATAGTTGAAGGGGAGCCCATGTTAACTAATATTATTTAGCATGTACCACACTATCTATATGTAAAACCTAATCATGTAAAAAGCCGTCCAAACTACAAGTGATTTACAGGTCTGGTATTATTTTCATCTTTGAGAGGGCAAGGCCATTTTCATTTGCAAAGAGCATTTCCAAAGTTTTGAAGGGGCACCAAGGCCAAGACTATGGCCTCTGTGTCATATCTATAGAGTTTATCACATGATGAAATCCTGTGATTTGGTTGCTTTAAAAATGGTGAAAGTTACTCAAGCGATGTGTTAGAAATGAAATAAATCACTTGTCAATTACCCTGCTGATTGATTGCATGGTGCAAGTCCATGTGGAGCAATTTCATCAACAATTTATAACTGAACATTGAATATGTTGTCTGTTCTTTTTTTCCCCCAAATATGTATTTTTTTATATGAAATTAGTTGAGACTTTTGTTGATTGGTGTTGGACTCAATGTTTATGTGAATATTGTGGCACAGACGGACAAACAGGGTTTTTTTAATGAAAGTTGTACAGTCTATTTTCTAGTTGTATACATATTGTGAAACAAAACCAATCTGGGATGGGTTTGAAGATATTTTGCAGAGGATTTCTTTAGGAAACTTCAAGATCCAGAAAACACTTATTTCAGTGTCTCTTGAACCCCTTGATGTTATAACTGCAGGCAACTGCAACGATCCTTCAAAATCAACCGAGAAGGGGTATGTAGGATCCCTACTGCCTCAATCCACCAAAATCAACCAATATGGGTTTATGTAGGATCCCTACTGCCTCAATCCACCAAAATCAACCAATATGGGTTTATATAGGATCCCTACTGCCTCAATCCTCCAAAATCAAGCAATATGGGTTTATGTAGGATCCCTACTGCCTCAATCCTAAAAAGATTTACCAATATGAGTTTTTGTTTTGGTGTTGCAAGTTCAAAACCAATTATTTTACTGATTTCTCAAAAACTAGCTTATCGGGCAAAACTTTTTCAAGGGAAGTTTTCCACCATGACCATCTTTATACCATGTAGGTTGCGAATCTGTGGACATTTATTATTTCAGTCATACCAACGTTGTGCTTACTCTTTTAAAATTGATTAAGTAAAAACAAAATTTCAGTCCACAGTTCTTATCTTTCATCATTCACCATTTCTTTAAGCCCGAGAAAATAATTACAAAGGTTAAATTGATTAAGCAGTAAGCTCAGGACAGCACTGATAATGCAAATGAGCACTGTTATATATTCATATATTCCGACCAACCAAATTCAACGATTCAAAGTGGAGAGTAATTGAGGGAAAATTATGACTTTTGTTCTGCCTGATGGTTCTAAGTGTTGATCAGAATACTGTAATTGTTATGGCTTATTTGATGGTTCTATTTTTCCCGTCCTGCCTGCAAAAACTAGAAGATTTTTACTGCCTGAGCATATTTTTGTTCTTGTTTTATTCGTGTTTGTATACTGCAAAAGTTAGGTAAAGATGGCTTATGTATACAGCCTTGGATTTAACAGATTCCATGAATTGAACAATATGGTTTTTGTTGTTGGGTTATTCTTTGGCCGAAACACCAATACAAGTCAAAACTTGTAATGACTGTGGTGTTGTTTAGGAAATGTTATTACATGAACGCTGTGAGTTTGCTTTTGTTCACTTAAAGGGCTACGTTGATACCAATTTGTTTTTGTATGTTTTATCCCCAAACCAGAATCAAATTCTAGTTTATCATTCTCAAAAATTCAACAAACAAAGAACAAAGTAACAAATACTATATTTATTATATTTTGTAATCATTTCCACTCAAGCAGTTCCCCTGCAAAGAGTCGGCTACGTCAGTACTGATTGTTATCTACTCCCAAATTGCTGCGGACTGATTTTACTATTAGTAAAAATTCCAGTGTGAACTAACACGCCAACTTTTGCCGTCACCAGCGGAACTAAGTACATGTTACAAATGTCAAAAGAGAAGGAGGAGGGAAAAAAGGGCCGCTACTGCTAAATGCGAGAACAAGTCCACACAGAGGAAACAGGCTTAAACCTCTCCAACCCCACAACAAGAGAATGCTGCAAACACCTTTGTGTTCGCCCACAATGAGCCGTTTTAGAGCATTTGTCTGCGATCTAAATGGCTAACCCTCAAGGCCCTTTCTAAACCGACAGCTTTGGTGTGCGGAGAACTAAAAGACTCCCGTCGTACATGGTTGGCTCCCCGGCTTCTGCTTTTGATAAAATATAAACATATAAATAAAAAAAGAGAATAAAAAAATGAAATTAGATAAACTTGTACACACGCTTAGGCTAAGAAAACTGTGTAGCTCACTGTTAATAGTGCGTAAAATAGTCTTGTTTTGTGGCGGGCGGCGTGCTTTGAAGAGGAGAGGAAGTGGCGGTCGGCTTTGAGGTCTGCCGGATCGGCAAGACTAAAAGTGGATTTGATGGCATAGAAATTAACACATTGACTTCCAAATTCATCCAAATTGACTTGAATAGTTGATAGCTTTTTTTGTTTGATTATGCTACAAGTACTAACGTTGTCGGCTTGATTGAAGGATGGACATTTTGTTCACTTGATGATGACTTTATTCGTGTATTTTTCACTTCTCTTAGCAACAGTATTTCCCCAAATTGTGCTTCTGGTTGTTTTTATATAAGTTGCTTGGTTTTTTTAAATACATTTTTCCTGATAAGATCAGGACTGATATGGTTCCACAAAAGTTTTGGATGTGTGATTTCCGATGTCGGAGATTGTTGTTGATGTTTTTGTTTTGAGTTGTGTTGGGGGGGGGGGGGGTGTCATGTTTTGTATTTTGCTATTCATTGTGACCTTTTTGGGTTCATTCATTCTGGAACGGAAATGACCACTACAAAACTTGTTTGTTTTTCTGATCACGCCTGAAACCAAGCTGTTTCATTTGTGAGAGAGACAGCCACTTTTTTATTAAAGTAGCGAAAAGTTATCGTGTTGCCACTTTCTGTCTGCCATTCAAGTGTAAGACTATGGCTGAAATGCCACACAGTCCTATTTTTCACCTAGCTGTAACAGTCAACGACCCTAGCTGTAACAGAAGTCATCTCATACGGACTCAGCTTAATATACCATAATAGGTAGAATCCAAAAAGGTGACCTCTCTTCTACTCTTTTCTTTTACAATTGAATTTTTATTGGTCATCAAATTGTTCTTGATGGAATTGAAATGGCTGAACCTGAAGTCAACCTCCCGTTAAAAAAGGCTTCAGTCAGTTCAAGATGACAAATGAGTTAAATACTGGAGTTCTCCCCGCAGCAGATTAAGGTCAAGAGCCCTGGAGGCTGTTGGTCCAAATCACACCCATGAACTAATGGGAATGTTTTTGTTGTTTTGTTGTTGTTGAAGGAAAACAGTCAAGCAAGTAGCATCATCAGCTTCCACGATACGTAATTGTTACAGTTTTTTTGTTTACCAAAAGCAAGCTGTTGTGGGTCGGGAAGGCTTTCATGTCTCACATTGGAGGACCTATCACGACTTCATCTTTGACAATACCACAATTACTTTCGGCCAATTGCTTCATTGCTTGACCGCCCCAACCTTCAAGCCAGCTGTCCGTCTGCACAATGAGATGGTCAAACGCCACATGGCACCCTCTCCCGTCACATCTTTCTAAAAAGAAAGGGAGAAATAGATACAGGATATAGAAAGAGGCCGTCAAGTATTTCCCCTGCCAAATTCAAGGCCTGTTCCGGGACAATATGTCGCCTGGAGGAGAGAGTAAATGCGGACGGTGGGGGGCAATGAAAAGATAATTAAACGATGCTATACAACGTAATCTGAAGGACTGGTAACTTGTGAAATGCCCCGCCTTGTTGTAACAGGGCCAGGCCTGCTCGTCTGAATTTAGCGTCAGGCCAAAACAAGACGACCCATGTGGTTGACTTGGGAAGAGTATAAACCAAAATGCGTTGAGTGAGAAGATTTGATTATTTTAAAGAACTCTTAATTAGACGATCTAAAGAGAGACAGAGACAACGAGACAGTCTGCAAAATTTATTTAATTTTTTTCTCTCTCGGATATCACGGTAATGAGTAAGAATAACATGAGCTGATTTGGGAAGAGGAGCACGCCCACGCAGAAAGTCTGTTTGTTTTTGGTGTGTTGTCGTTTCGGGATGGATAAATGCCTTCATGATCTTTGTTTGCGTGTTTGTTTAAGATCGTTACACAATATTTTGTCATTATATTAGTGTCGTTGGCTCATACTGCAGATTGGGCGTGGAAGGTAGTCATGAGCTGTATATCAATAGTTACTTTATTGGCAGATGTTTTTGATGAAGTTTTTAAACATGTTTTTTTTAAGCGATATATCGATAATCATATTTGTGAGGAATATCTTGTCTAAATAGTTGTATATAAACATATCAATAATTGCATTTTGAATGGACCTTCGATACAGATTTTGGAACATGATTAGAAAAAGAAATCAATAGATAAAATGGTGACTGCTCTATATGCCTACACACCTATGTTCCAACAACTCTATGTGATTTACTCGCTAGGGTTAGGGTAAGGGTTAAGAAAATTCACTAAGGTTGTCGGAACATAGGGGTGTCAGAACATAGGGGTGTCGGAACATAGGGGTGTCGGAACATAGGGGTGTCGGAACATAGGGGTGTCGGAACATAGGGGTGTCGGAACATAGGGGTGTCGGAACATAGGGTTGTCAGAACATATGGGTGTCGAAACATAGGGTTGTCAGAACATAGGGTTGTCGGAACATAGGGGTGTCGGAACATAGGGTTGTCGGAACATAGGGGTGTCGGAACATAGGGGTGTCGGAACATAGGGGTGTCGGAACATAGGGGTGTCGGAACATAGGGGTGTCGGAACATAGGGGTGTCGGAACATAAGGGTGTCGGAACATAAGGGTGTCGGAACATAGGGTTGTCAGAACATAGGGGTGTCGGAACATAGGGGTGTCGGAACATAGGGTTGTCGGAACATAGGGGTGTCGAAACATATGGGTGTCGGAACATAGGGTTGTCGGAACATAGGGGTGTCGGAACATAGGGGTGTCGGAACATAGGGGTGTCGGAACATAGGGGTGTCGGAACATAGGGGTGTCGGAACATAGGGGTGTCGGAACATAGGGGTGTCGGAACATAGGGGTGTCGGAACATAGGAGTGTCGGAACATAGGGGTGTAGAAACTGTAAACAAGGAATTTTTTAAAAAAATCAAAAAGAAAAAAATTATTGTTAATATACAAACTTTGAGGTGAACTTTTTGCATTCAGTTTGACAAGATGTTGTAGATGAATTCTCACGAAGTAGGGTTTTCTAAATTTATTTGAATTGGCTCAAATAATGAGGAAAATGCATCATAGAACACCCCCTTTTTTTCTCTTCTCCCCCACCCCTCCCCCTCTCTCCAGCAATAGTACATTGTTTACTGTATGTATCTTGTTATATTAACCTCAAATGATGAGGAAATTAATGAAGAAAATGCAACACAGAACACCACTAATTACAGAACACCCACTTTTTTCTCTTTTTCCACCCCTCCCCCCTCTCTCCAGCAGTAGTACAATGTTTACTGTTTGTTTCTTATTAAACTATGGGCTTGATGTTGATCAAAAACACGCAGGGTCGCTCTTAATCATTGCCGGAGTTACTTCAGTTTATTGCACAGAAGACCTTCATGTCTAACGAGCTGACTAAAAAGTCAAAGGAAACATGGCCATTATACTGTTAATTAATTACTCGGCAGATAAATGAGCAGGACGTGGTTTTTTAAACGATCCCGCAGTTTTGTTAACTTCTCTCTGTAATCACATTCCAATGTACCAGCGAGCACGGTGTAAAAGACGGCGCTTTGCCCAGTTAATTCTTGATGGGTGATCGGCTGGTACCGATCACCGATATTACCAAATGTCCCATTTGCGTCATTCCATTCTCTAATGGGAGAAATATATAGAAGGGCAATTTATTACCGGTCAGGCATGTCCGTGGTTAGAGACCCGACAAGAGGGGGGAAGAGGGGAAAGAGTGCGCGGTGGTGTAATAACCGAGCGCGTCTTTCCAAGGTGCCTCCCTGTCTGCACATTAAGCATTACAGAGACTCTGTAATGTCCGTCATACCAATTAGGCAACTCACCTGTGACCATAACAGGGCAGGTGAGAGCTGAGGACACGCGCTACTTGACAGCGTTGACGACGCTACCTCTTGTAATCTTTTATCTCTCCATCGCTCCCACTAATTGCCCATTGTCTTTATGGCTGCATCTCTGGAGTCATATCATCCTTAACGAAGCCAGCGTTAAAAAAGTCTAATTGGCCCGTTATGTCTGGACCACCAGAAATTCTAACAAATCAGCCTCATTCTTGTGCTACCCTTTCAAGACTTGATCCTCACTTACATTTGTTTTTACTTTTTCGGTAATGTCTGGATTGTTTGTCTCCTCATTTCTGTCGTAAAATTGCTGAGAATTTGCTTTATGGGAATGCAAGGGGGGGGGGAGTGAGGGAGAGAAGAAAAAAAGGCTTAGGTGAAGTTTCTATAAAATAATTATTGAAATGAATTTCATTTCAGAGTTGCTATTTCAGCGGCATAACTAAGTGGAGGGGCATTTTGATAGTAATTTGATATAATTTGTGTTCAATGATAATTAAAAAATATATAATAATTTTGCTGTGAAGGCTGCCCGTACTTTTTTGCCAACCAAGGTCGGCAAAATTTGGCAGCTTTGATGTTGCAAAAGGAATGGTCTGTTGACCCTGGGCACCAACATCACACAGGGCTGCTGGCTGCTGTCAAATTGCACGTAATAATGTTGTTAAATGTTCAAATGCTGCGTCGCCTAAAATAAGCGCTACTCTGTATAACACACAGGGACATTGACTCCCAAAATGGCACAACCAAAATTATTGTGAGCAGATTTCACATTAGGCGGCTAGCTTGCGCATTCACCATTGGTTTGCATTAGGGTCATTCATTTTCGTGCAGTAAGCACCGGAAGGTTAGCAGGCCTTTTCGTGTGCTTACGGTTAGCAGTGATATGAAATAGAAACTCACGCAGTAAGCACAAAATCGGCCGTTACGGTTAAGCAGCTCTACGAAATTGGGCCATAGTGAATTGGGTCATTAGAGCTGTATTATGATACCGCCATCTTAGGTCAAGTCCCCGGTGTGTATAATGTTGGTTCTCATTCTACCAGAGAAGGGAGCCTGGCTATGTTCCCCATTCCAGCCACAGTTAGGTTTAGGCCGTGTCCGAATTGGCGGCTACGGCTTCACCTGGATCACTGCGTCATCATGTGTTGAAGTATTTAGGATGTCCTTAGCAACACCCTTAGCAACAGTCGTAGCTGAAGCTGTAGCCACAATGAAGTGACAAACCAATTCATCTCTTAATCTTCTTCTTTTTTTGTCTGCTTTTTCTGTCCAGGTTTTGTTAGAAATGCACACTGGAGTCAGAAGGACCAGTGTTGCTACCAACCAATCAGATGTGCTGTATGTGAGATGAGGCAGGATGTAAAGACCTCTGTGATTGGCTACAAGGTGGTTGCCGTGGCACCAGACCTGGATAGTTCTTTGGCCAACCAGGTTTGTAATCTGTCCTTCCTATAAAATTGTCTTATTTGCAAAGAAACTAAAGTTCAGGCAAAAAGCTTCCCAGATGATTGTCATCTTCTTTTGTCGTTAACCAATTTCATTTATGTATTTATTTATTTCCTCCAATAGCAAAGCTTCATTACTTTTCGATGTTTTCTGTTTTTGAAAGAGTTTTTCATGAGCATTAATTCTACAATCTTTTCCTGACCCATCTCTCCTTTGGGGGGGGGGGGTAGAGTAGGGCAGGGGGTTAAGGGGCATTTATTGTAATAGTTTCCACTTGTGATGCATCAAGACAGAAAGAATTTTTCAAATTTGGGATTAAAAAGCTTGCTGTCTAATGTTTGTTTGTTTGTTTTTTGTTGTTGTGTGGATTGGCAGTATTTTGGGGAAATTAATTTGTTTATTTGATTTGTTACTAGGGTAGGTCAAAAAATATAAGAGCTGTACTCACTTGTATTAACAATATCAAATAGTAAGTCACAAGGGAAACTGACTGGGTAATCTTTTTAACTATTTGGGGTTGAACAAAGAAGAATTGACTACAGTGGAGTTTGAACCAACAACCTCCGTATTTACGTGCCGGCGCTCTACCAACTGAGCTATCTACTGCACCCCCCCCCCCTGCCCCCGCAAAGAAATTGACAAAATAGGGAGACCGCCAACATAGGGCTAGATAACTCAGTTGGTAGAGCGCCGGTACATTAATCCAGAGGTCATTGGCTCAAATCCTGCTGTAGTCAATATTTTTGTGTTCAACCCCAAAGCTTTTTATAAACATTCAGAGCAATTTACACTGTGCACAATTGTTCTTTTTGACAACATTGACTATGTACTTTTAACAGTTGTGGTTCTGATTGTAGTGCGCTTTTGAGCATGTTTATGGTAAAACGTGCACAATAAATTGGCTATTATTGTGATTTTGTTTTTACCCTACACGATGTGTATTAAGCACTGTATACTCAGTACTTTCCCCGAGTTCTGTGAAAAAAATCCACAGGCAAATCACTCGGGTGGGATACGAACCCACGACCTTTGCATTGCTAGAGCAGATGTCTTACCACTAGACCACCGAGCTAGCCCGATGGCTAGAGGCGGTTCGAATCATTGGCAGCGGGTACCGCACAATTTAATAGATATAAATTTTTGCATCGGGGATAATGAATGTGATTTTGTTTTTACCCTACACAATGTGTATTAAGCACTGTATAGTACTCAGTTGTGCGGTACCCGCTGCCAATGATTCGAACCGCCTCTAGCCATCGGGCTAGCTCGGTGGTCTAGTGGTAAGACATCTGCTCTAGCAATGTGGCTATAACTTTTACTTTGTCGTTGTATCATTCTCATAGGAATGATTTCTCACACATATAACTTACTATGTTGTACGTACGACTTACCATGTTGTACGTACGGATGTACAACTTACTGTGTCTATGTACGAATTTATGACGTGCTGTGTTGTGTTGTACGCACAGCTTTTTATATCATGACGACTTCTATCCTGTACAAATAAGGATGTATAACTTAGTTTTGCCTTCCAAACACAATTTGTTTCCCTACTTTATGCCTTTGTAATTAGTGGAAAGTGACTTGGTTTTTGTGAAGGGTAGCTTTAAATGTTGAAACCTTACTAGCAGGATTCCACTCACTTTCAATAATCATAAAGAAAGATTCAAAAATTGTTGTATTATTTAAGTCAAGCCAATATGCCTAGCTGTAACTGATAATTGCCCTTTGAAAATTTGACATTTCTATGGTTTGATTTTGTTCCAGGTGTGGTTGTATCCCAGTCAGGTGGGCCACTGTAGAGGCCTCGGCCAACGTCAACGCTGCGATGGTAGCACCTCCTCCTAAGTAGACAAGTTGTCCATTCCTTTGGCCATAACGATGAATGTCTGTGATTCAGTTGGAGAGAGGGGGAGTGGCAAATGAAATGATGGAGGGGGGCTGGAGCTGCACTGCTTTGCTAGGCAGACTGTAATAACTGCTGAAGATTGATTAAAACGCTTCTAAGCGTGTCAGCAGAGAAACTGCAGTTAACTGCTCAAAACCAGAAAAACAAGGGAACAAAAAACCTGCAGTGGTAGACTGCAACACTGCACGGCGAGTCAGCAGAAAAATTGCAGTCAACTGCTCAAAACTAGAAAGATGGGGGGGGAAAAACAGCCGCTTTGGGACGCTTTGCATAGCAAGGGACGAATGATGCAACAGTGTATTGGGTGCTATCATGCTCTGCATATGAAGCCATTGCATGGTGGAACTACAAGTTATACAAGTCTACAGAGTTGTACTGGAAATTTTTAGGCAACAAATTTAAACCCCTTTCCATACAGATCTTTCCATTGTTCTGATCTGCTAAATTCCTTATTGTTAAATGAGACTGGTGGTTAGTTTTAGAATTAATTGTACTTCCATTTCACTGTTGTGCCAAGAACTATCCACAATAACCAATAACCAATTTCAAAGTTCACTCAATTTTATTCTCATGTGCCACCAGTGTGTCTGACCTGGTTCCTCCTACGAGGATGTTTGAGAATAATACCAGGCTTTCTGCTTCTTCTCACCCATACACTCTTGCAGTGTTGAGATGTAGAACAAAGAGCCATTTCATCAGCTTTATTCCACATACTACATCTCTTTGGAACTCCTTGCCTGGTGCATGTTTCCCTCTATCCTACAATCTAGACTGTTTTAAGAGGAATATCAATTCCTACCTTCAGCTCCCCTGAGTTATTTCATCTTAAATGTTTTCTTCTTGTAGCCCCTTACCAATGGTGGCTTTTAGCTTTGTTTGGGGTGAACCTGCAAAAATACAACAACAGCAAAAACAACAACAACAACAACAACAACAACAACAACAACAACAACAGCTGTTTACAGCGATTTCCTTTGTTTTGCACAGCAGTGTCTCCCTTAATGCCTCAGTAAATATTTTTCTGCGGGGAAAAAACGTCCATTGGTATTAATTTTCATGACCTGCACTAGTTATTCTAGTTTTTTTTTACATTTACAGAATAAAACTACAAAGTTGCCATATGTTATTGTGAGGTAATGAATGCTGTACTTTGGGAAACCTGCATCGTAGAAATCATAAAAATTTGTGATGCCTGGCCACAATTATTAGCTGACTGTATAATGTTCAACATTTAGGATCTTGTTTTATTATCGCTAACACTGGCATATGGTTTTAAAAACCTTGTCTTAAAACCTTTTTCCCTGTCCTACTTTAATAAAATATTGCTTCTCTGTAGTACCATCATACTAGTCTGTCTGTGTGTTTGTTTGTTTGATTGTTTGTTTGTTTGTTTGTTTGTTTGTTTGTTTATTTGTTTAGACGGTCTTCCCAACAAGGGAACTCAGCGAAGCTCCCACAAGGGGATATTAAAGCCAAGCTAGCAACAGCCAATTTCTCTCATACAACATTGGTGTAACATCTATGATTATGAATTTCACAAATCAATAAATTGAGATTCAGTATAATTAGACGACAATACTTTTTCTGGTCATTGTGAAATCAGCGGTTAGCTGGGCTGGATTCGAACGCACAACCTTGTGATGGCAAGTCAAGTAGTCTTAAGCACTTGACCACAACCTTTAGAGACTAATGTAGCCCTCTTCACACAAGAACAATTTAGCAGCGGTCCCTTGCTTTATTTTAGCATGGTTGTGAAATATTACAAATTGCACTTTGTGTTAAAGGACAACAATGTTTTGACTGAAAAAACACAACAGCTGATTTCGGTTGTTTACCACCCAAATTAAAGACAACGTGTCTACTTAATGAAAATTGTGTTTGGTTTTTCACTATTTTCACCTGACATACACAACGGATTAAGCCCAAATTTGCACAGGTTTGTAATTCCATGTACATGGTTGATCACACAAAACACCAAAAAAGGAATTCTCTAGATTTGTCAACATTTTGAAAGTCGTACACAGAGTACTTCTTTTAAGAAAGTCCTCTGTGAGAAAAAGAAGAACGAAGAGACCAAGCATGCAACGCTACACAGTCACTAGAACTGTCGGCAACATTTTGTAAAAAGTTGTATATAAATAGTTACAAATCAAAAAGCGAATAATGTATTGTGTTTGCTCATATATATATATATATATACCATCAGATATTTAAAGGGGTCCCCGACCCGTAATATTGTTCTTCCTTTCTAGTGGTATACCATTTTGTCAGGGTTGGCATGAATTGCAGATGATTTTACTAATTACTTATTAAGTTGTATTCAAGTGAACTCTTGTTTATGTGATGGAGAATGTATCTCAAATTTGACATAAAACTTAACCTCAAACTATCAAACAGTTGCTTGGGCCGTTTTATCTTGACGTTCCGATCACTATGCCCTGATTGTCTTCATGGGTGCTTCTGTGAACTTATCCCATTATTGTTTGCTTACCACGGAAAGGTACAAATTCCTTACACATACACAATTTGCTAAGCATAAATGCATCTTGCTTAGCAGGTGAGGGTTTACCAGGCAGAACGTCCTAAACCACCTCCATGGTCCTATACAGTGTACATTGACTAGGGTTCCAAGGTGATTTCTACTGAGCTTAAATAGAAGTGTTGAACAATTCTTTCTGCACTTACAAATCAGAACTCTGTTGTACAAGCCTGGTGTTTTTGTGAACTTGGGTCTGTAGATACGTAGAGTGCACATTTGCGATTGTTTGTTTGCTTCTTTGTGTGTTCGAAAAGAATGGATTAAATCTTTTACTGAATTACAAACCGTTGTCCCAATTTCAAAGTGTCTTTCTGTGATTTTCGAATCTCATTTTGTTTGCCTGTGTGGTGTGTTTTTTATGTCTCTTTTTAGGAACAAAACAATCTTATTTGGAGCTAAATTACCTTGTTTGACGCTGACGAAGACTGCTGTGTTGTGGTGATGCTGTACAGCAGACGACTCGGACACACAGCCCGCTGTGTACGTGTGAAGAGCCCTAAAACTACCTGTTTATGGGTCTGGGGCGTCATGTGCCATGTCCTACCGGCTTTAGTTTTCTGCAGACCGAGCAAGTGTCGTGCGTGTTCGAACATTTTTGGCAATCATTGGTTCCAACGTACATTGTTTTAATGTGTGTTGCGGATCATTATGTCCGACATGGCTTATTATGTCCGACAACCGATTCGGAAAAGTATGCCCACCCAAACAAAACAAACCAGTAATGTCCGACGAAACCATTTCCCCACCCAATGTGTCCGACAAAGCAAACCAGTATGACCGACAAACCATTATGTTCGACCTATTGTGTTCGGCAAAATATTATGTCCGACCAATGTGTGAAACAACAGGTATTATTGCCTCATTGTCAGTGTGAAGACGACAGTTATGTCCGACACATTGTGTCCGACAAGTCATTATGTCCTATTATTGAGACAGTCATGTTTTGTGGTATGATAAGGGTTATTTGGGTTTGCAAATGGTTGAAGAAATCGTGTGTTGGTAACTTTTCAGATAGACACTCGGTTGTAGTGGTATCATGTTTGTAAAAGCAAGTCTTGAATTGACCTAGTCACTAGGCGTACCAAACATAATGTTACATCATTCGTATATGGAAGAGTACATTATTTATCTATAGTTTTCAAATTTTCCAACTACAGGTAGGTACGGTATTTGTACACCTGGGCGAAGAGAAGCAAGTAATGGTTAAGTGTTTACTACCAATGTAGACCTATAACCTGCCCTTGAAAAGCAAGTTGGGGAAGTGGACACCAATACACCGACTCAAATCCATTCTGAAGAAAATTGCTCAGCAAAATTATTTTCAAAAAAGGGGGGAATTATCTAAGTAGCTTAGCTTTAACCTGTGGCTGCAATTATAAGCAGGACTTTTTGTCTTTAAGGTCATCCTCGATGAAGTACCAGGACCTTAGCATAAAAAGTAGCTAAGCGCCAAACAATTATGCTTACCAAAATAAGGTTACCAGCTAAAATACCAGATAAGCAACGTTAGCCCCACTTCCTTTAAGAATATGTAATCAGAATTAATAACTCCAGGTCATCGGCAGAGTACCTATGTGGCTGTTTGTTCGTCAAATTAAAGGGTTTTTCTAATTTATTAAGCTCATTAATAGTCCCATATTTCTTAATTTAGTCGAGTAGGGGGACCTTGACCGTATCTATTTTGTATCACTGTGTGCATGACATTTTATTGATCACCCGTAAATCAATGGGTTGTGGTCAGATACTGTTACAAAACCTGAGCTTGTTCCCCATGAATAAAAAAGGCTTGTATAAAGGCAATTACCATTGATTATAATAAATTACAATGAAGATGATGGAACGTTGATAATGACTATCCACTTTAATTATGTCCAGCACGAGATGGATCGACAAAAAATACAAAAATCAGCCATGGGAGTCGCTTTACAATCTGAGCCATCATTTTGAAACATTCATTTGGAGGATGTTGGTCTGGGTTAAAAATCCCACAGACTTATGACCGTTGCCCACCTCTGCCCACCCTCCCTTTACCCAAACCCTCCACAAGCTGTATAGAGTATTTAGGTCCCATGGATAGCTAACTTACGAAAGACAACCGACTGACGGATAATGACAGTTTAGTTTCTAATTCACAACCAAGACCCTGAAAGAACCGAGTTGAGAGAGCTTCCCTTCATCTCTCCAAATGCGGTTGCCGAGAAGCGTGTATATTTTTTTTGTTTTTTCCCCCACACGGTACTTTGGGCGGTTTAAAATATCAAACTTCCATCCCCTCGTTGCCATCTTTTTTAGCATCGACAGCGGGAACAGACTGGTGTTCCCTGCATCGGTTTCGTTGGTGTGTGTAAAAGGAATGGCACGTGATGGCTTTGATAAACCTTTGTTCATAAAGTTGAACGAATGATTTTGTACTCTTGAGTGACAGGGAATTTTCGTGTCGTTCCTGTGGCAAAATGCCGAACGCCATTTTGTATCCGTTGGTCAGCCGTAATATAACTTCGGACAGTGTTGGTGAATCACAGATACGCCCGTATCGTCCTCGATCTGCATTGTCTGTGGATTCATCGATGATTGGTAATGCATTATTATGTCAAATCGATTTGAAATTAGTTTCCATTTTCTTTTTGCACCGATGATCGTCAATAGTTTGCCAGGCACCCAACCGTGGCTTAGGAGAAAAAGTGCAACTTAATGGGATGGGTTGATCAAGGGACACTATCGCCATATGAGCGAACATTTTACTTTTTAGTGGTCGCTACCGCACCATGAAGACCAGGGAAAGGCGCTTTAAGTAGAAAGTACCGAACCCAGACCGGACCAGAGATCGGACCCAAAAGGAACCCGTTTATTTTCTACAATTCGCCCCACTCCCCTCCTCTCTACCCCACTCTCGATGTTTATTTTCTTCGGGCCGAGCGACCCACAACACTGCAGAGAGTAAGAGTGCACTGTTTCAAGTTTGCTTTGTGTTTTGGCTTCATTCTGAGGCTTTCATTCTAGCTTTTTTTCTGACTCTAAAGAGTGTCTAAAAAGCTATCTCTGTAATATATTTCTTTAGTCGAAAATTGCGTGCAGAAAAATGACTCGATAAGTAATATTCGTGATTTCGGTGGAAATGGAACGTGGAGGCGGCGTGATAGAAATTGTCCATTGGCTCAGACCGCTACATGCTATTCTAAGAGCCTTTTTGGCCGTTTCGAAGATGCTTTGCGCCCTCTGTTGACATTGTTTCATCAAAGGAGCCCCACCCATGTCCATCTCGTAGCGGATGGGTCAATGGACATGTACATTACATGTACATGTTGATGCGTATGATATTTCACGTGCAGGGAGCGGCGTTTCGCTGCTTGCTGCTGACTGTCCGCCCTGACATACCGTGGGTTTACAGCGAAAGGTCGGCTTGCATTTGTAGATCATCAAGTCGGCCAATTGTCATCACTTTCGACGGGAGAAATTTGAAGAGTATGGCACTAAAGTAGAGATTTGATAATTAACGGGGGGATAATATAGTTATGTTTAAAATTACAACTCGCCGCCCATGACCGATTCCTCAGCGGAAAAGTATTTCCATCTGAAATATCTGTCAAAGTTGAGTCAAATTTTGCTGTTTTCTCTAAAACGTGAATGGCATGAATTTTTCACAGGTTAGTTGTATGGTGTGTTTATTAAAAAATAGATAATGAGATTATTAATTTACTCTTCCTGTAACCATGATATTTGTTGTGTCCAGAAATAGTTATTCTTTAATCGTTCATTTTGGTTGATGTATCGAGTCTTGCAAGGTAAATAATATAGTGTAATATCACCCAGGAGTAGAAATGGCTACTAGAAGGCTAAGATTAATGATGAACATCCTTTGTGCCCACTTGGCTACCGGTACCGCATACTCCTTAAGAGTTGAGATGGTTTCGGGAACGCCCAAGGTCCGATAAACAGGGTGAATGATATTGCAATGTATGAGGGGCATGTGTTGGCTATTTTGAAAATTGCATGATAAACTACCGGTATCATTGTGGCCGAGCGGTCTAGTTCACCGGACCCAAGCTCAAGGGATTGTCAGCAGCAGAGTGTGGGTTCGAATCCCGGTCATGACACATGTGCCCTTGAGCAAGGCACTTAACCATAATTGCTTCGTACAAAGTTGGGAAGGTGGTGAAATATGCTGTATACCAGCCAGGCTCCTAGTGGATGGTACCCATGCCTACATCCCCACAGACTGTGAAGGGGGTAGCCCTGTTTCAGCCCCAGGAAGTAGGTGGAAATACGTGCCCCTGGTGACAGTTGATTTGGGTTGACAGCCCAAATCAGATAACAGTTGCCCTAACCTTGAGGTGGCTGTCCGGCCTTGTGATGTTGGGCGACCTCTCATAAAAAATATATTTAAAGATAGTTGCACACTCTGCTAATTGACTTTGGCTAGAACGTAACCAGTTGAGAGTTGGCTTGGGCAGCTGCAGCATCCCTCTACAAATCTTGTTCTTGAGTTGTAAGTTGTAGTCTACCTTCATCCTATGGATTCTAGGCTCAGTTCCGTTTTAGAAAGCATCTTCCCATGGGATTGTTGTTTGTTTGTTATCTCTGCCGAATATTGTTTTGTTTCGTATTAAAGAACAAATTAAAGAATAGCGTCTTGACATGCAGCCCATAATCAACAGGGCCTTGATTTTCTCGATGAGCACAAAAGATATAGCTTCGCACTGAAAAAACTGCTTAAGCTGAAATAGGTTACCACCAACCAAACTACAGTGCAATTTATAGTACCTCTGACTATACAGTTCTCTGCTAATGTTTTCCCTTTTTTGCAAATAAAATGATAAAGCTAAAGCCTGAAGGCCTGAACAGGCCGTCTTTTTTCTACAAACAGTTTTTTGGTAAACCAAAAGAAGAAGAAAAGAAAAACGAAAAAAGCAACAGCTTCAAACCTCACTCATGTAAAAACTATGACCACTGGGTTTTGTTTGTGTGCACCTGGATAAGTAGGTAGGTATACACATTCAAATCGGGGACCTATAACAAAAGAGGACGATAGGTCCACGGTTCGGGAAAGGTCCACGGTTGGAAAACGTGTACAAAACCAATGGGAGCTGTTGCAAAAAATTTAAGAGTTTAAACAAAAGAGGGACAATAGGAGGTCCACGATTGCAGGCGTATATATAATTGTGTGTGTGTGTGTGTTTTGGGGTTTTTTTTAAAGATAAAGAGCAACATTGTGGTTCGAGCTACAAAATTACACTCTTCATTCTCAGATTTGTGTGAATCGGATTGGATGTGCTGTGCAATCAACGAACGCCTTACCCTTCCCAATGAAAGTTTATAAAACTGAACATTAAAATGAATAGTTATGTCATATTCTTTCGATATTAACGGCACTGAACACGTTTTGTAATTGTCAAAGACCAGTATTCTCACTTGGTGTATCCCAACATATGCATAAAATAACAAGCCTGTGAAAATTTGGGCTCAATTGGTCATTGAAGTTGCAAGAAAATGATGAAAGAAAAAACACCCTTGTTGTACAAATTAGTGTGCTTTCAGATAGGAATAAAAGGCTTCTGGCCAGAAGTCTTTTATTATTTGAGTGAGAAATTACCTCTTTCTCAAAAACTACGTTACTTCAGAGGGAGTCGTTTCTCACAATGTTTTATACTATCAACAGCTCTCCGTTGCTGGTTACCAAGTAAGTTTTCATGCTAATATATATTTTGAGTAATTACCAAACGTGTTCAGTGCCTTTAAATAACATGAAATGTTTGCAATTGAACTCTTAAAGAAGAAAAGTGGTCGTTTCAGTGTTTGTGTGAGTTTGTAGATGACATTTTAAAAAGAAAATTGAATAAAACATAACTAGACAATCAACATTTTGCATATGTAATGGTTACGTTCTCGAGTCAACAACTCGTTACAAAATATTAAGCTGAACAAGAGTTTTATAACAGTCAACCGTGCGCACGGCGCATATGCTTTTATAGTGGTATTTTCGATGACTTCCCAGAAACGCCTGCAAAGCGCAATCCCCCACAATCCCACACATAGTAATAATATAAAAATAACAATCAATAACAATCCCTATTGTTATCAATAATCATATTTAAAGCATGTGAAGATTAATTGTTCCTGAAGACTAATCCAAGCTGAGAAAATAAATGTTATTTTGCTTTTAACGTCGTCAAAAACTACGGTGTTTTGACCAGCGAGGTGCCGCGTAAAATGCTACCGGTCGCAGGGAAGCCTTGGACACGGGAAGTCGTTTGCTGTTTGTCGGCGCTCCGGTCTTTTGTCGGAATAAAGACATCCGACTGAAACAAAGTCAGTGAAGGGTAACACATGACTTAATAAAAAACAACTTTTCATCACCACAGAAATATTAGTAATTTTAATGGTTTTATTTGTCGGTATTTATCTAATGGCTTACTTTAAAAATGTACTAAGTAAGAAATGGTGGCCGAATTGGTTACAAACAAACAACAAGGAAGAATGTTGGTGACTTATAAGTCACGGGCCATAAAAAGGGTTTTATTATTTCTGTTTTAAGACGCATTCTGGCGTCTGTGTTTCGATGCATTACATGGTGATAAAAATTATGTGTTGGCAGCTGAAAGTGTAACCGAATTGCCATGGTCGATGCAAACATTATTCAAATAGAGTTGTACTAAACGGTTAGTGTAGGTTCTTCCAGCTTGGTTTGTGTTTTTAATTGGATTTTTTGAAAGAGCATAAGGCACTATCTGTTGCCCCCTGAAAACTCCATTTGCCGCCTCTTTTCTCCCCCGTTTGTTCCCCTCATAACCATACACAGACACCCGCTCTTCGACCCCCGTTCCCACAGACACAGGCGTACTGGGGTTCTTGCCAACGGTTCCCTTCAATTCAATGGTAATGACTGCTCTACCAGATCAAAGGGGCCCGCCATTTCGGAGGGGTGCCCCTTTTCGGCGGTGCCTTTGTTCCTTTGAAGGCGCCCTCTTTGTGTGAGATAATGAGATCTCTTTCAGTGTCGGCACTATCAGAGAGGTGGTGTGTGGGTACTTTGTCACCACTGTCGTTTTTGACGACCATGGAGCCGACGAAAACAGAGTGAACTCTCCCTTTTGATGCGTTTATAGAGCAAAGCCAAGAGAAAAATAACATGATTGTACGGTATTCATGTTATTTTGTTTACTGAGTTGTTGCTTTTTAAATTAGATGTATACACATCCTGTTTACAGTTTCTTAGCAAATTTGATTCCCCTGTACGATTGTTCTTATTTAAATAAAAGTTGTGAACCGAGCTCCTTTTCTTTCGAATTCAGTGCGGAAGATTTTAGGTGACTTTTTGTTGGATGTCACCCAGATCGGTGAATCGGTAACTTATTGATCCAAAACATGGATGCAAAAGTACAATGAACATAGCCAGGGGAGAGTTTTGCTCACTCGATTCGAAAATTAACTGATTTTAACCGTTTATTTATAAAAATAAATAAATAAACAGGTGCATTTTTGGTAACTTTGTGGAGGGAGTTGAGTTGATGTGGAACAGCTTGGCATGGTTACAGAAGTTCACGTATCGCTCTATGGTTAAGCTAACAAGAACACTGCCCTTGGTGATGGCAACTCGCCTATCATGTTGTCTAGAAAAAAAAACTTTAACTGCACTGTTAATTTTGAAGAAGAAAAAAACAAAAAACAAAACAAAAAAACACACACTCAAAAACACCTTCATGTCACGGAACATGGAAAATTGAAAATATAATGTTATGCTAACGTTTTCACAGCTTTTTTGGTTGGTTTTGTTATATTGTAAATAGTATCAAATAAACCAATTGTCTTTGTTCAACCTCAAATCATTGTAAATAATATAGGCCTAGTCACAGATTGTAAGTCTTGACATGTAGTAACTGGGAGCACGTGACACGTGACATGTAGGCCCGACGTCAAGAAGTGAAAGGCTGCCTCGTTGACATTAATTGTGGCAATGTTTTTACTCGACAGCACGTTGTACAGGAGTGATTAAATAAAATTGATAATTTTCAACGAAGCTTAATTGTGTAAAGTACTGCTGTCAGTTGTTCTGAAATGCTGTTAGTGTTACTGTCAGAGATAATTGTGTTTGTCAAAAAATGTACAAACATGACCGCAGTGTGCTTGGGGTTTTTTCGACAATGTGAGTGCACTCTTCGGAGTATTTCCTGAAAATTGAACTGTGTATTAAGAATGAATTTTCCCCTGAGAAACAAACTCCGTGAACCACATGGATGGATACTTCCATGTCTCACCGGTGAACGTTGAAACTTTTGAACAATTCTGACGAGAGCTGCACGAGATTTGCATCGACAGTGCAACGGGCCCGCGTGCTGTTCGAAACGGACGCGACTCGTGACATCGCGCCGAGAATGGAGCGCCATTTTGACGCAAACTTAATTTACCGGCATCTGGGACACGTCGTCCAAAAGCCTTAATTTACTCTTCTCTCAACTCCGCGCTAGAAACATGACATATTTGATCCGAAGTAGACGGCGGTTTTACCGACAGGGTTAAGATACAAGTCAATAATAACTACGTCGATTTCATTTCCCTCCCGTAATTCGAAAAATGTTGTCCTGTCCAAATGTTTTGGCGCCAATTATTTGGCGCGCTTACGCGTGCAGACGAGAACCGTGATCGCCTGTCATGGTTGAAAATTGAAAAATCAATGTTAATTGCCGTAAGAAACTGCAGCTTGACATGTTGATGTGTACACCAGAAGCTCGGCAGTGGATACCTTGTATGGGAGGTGATAAACCACGGGAAAAGAGAGTGTGTGTGGGTGTGGGAGGGGGGAGGGTGATTCCAATATCACTTCTCTGAATCTCACATGGCCCTTTCGAAACGACGGCTTGGGCTTGTGGGCTCGGTCGATGCCTGGTTGAAACCCCCGTACAGAAAGCACATATTTTCCAAATAACTGACGGATCCCAAGCCCAATATGCCCAATCTGTGGTTTCGAAAAGAGCCTAAATCCACTTCTCCTTCGATTGAAGATGCCGAGAGCTCAGACCGGCGTGCTTACAAGCTGCAACATCATTGGTGTGGACGCGAGAACACCATAGGTCTTGCACCGAGACTGAATCGCGTTTAATAAAGTTGAACTTACTTAAAGGAACCCCCATTACTAGATAAAGAACATTTTAAAACCATAGAGCAAGGACCAAGCCTTACCGACCAGCCCAACATAGTACTTTATTACTATTAATGAACGAGCAACCCTGAATTGCTTATTTGCACATGGATTAGCTTGGATATGGTCAAACTTTCACATAACTTTTTAGAGACTCTGTGCCCATCAGCGATGGTGGCACTGGTGTCTTTGGTGTCAATTCTTAACCATTGGAATCAAGACATATATGAGTGTCGACGTCAAATTTCACGACTTTTGCGAATAAGTGTGTTGGGTTTTAAAGCATTGAATGGCGGGGTATCATCGTATAATGATTCAGTTTGCGGAAACACCATGTAAAAATATCTCCTTTGCAGTGTAGATTCGTTCTTGCAAAATGGGTGACGTTTCGACCCTTGCAGAGTCTTTCTTGAAGGCTAGATTTTTTCTTTCTTGAGACTTTGTCTTGCTATTCATTCTATTGCCGCGGAGTAGATTTAGGAATTCGGGAGACTACTTAGTTCTGAAAAGAACTGTCCTGCTTACTAACTACTACCTGAACAGGAGGTATGAAACCGGCCGGGACTACTACTTCGCCTAGTGGATTGAGGGTACTTCTCGTTATTAACTTCACTGCCGCGGAGTGAGTTCTTAATTGGTCTCATCGTTTGACTGGCCTGCTCTAGTCATCGTCTTTGAAGTTCTATTATAAGCCAATGTCGTAAATCCAATACAAGGAAACCGCATAACTTTATGTGTCTACCCGGTAGTTTGTTGTGTCCTTGCTTACAGAAATTATGTATGCATTTTCAACATATTTTTATTGCAATTGTGAATATTGCTTTGTGTGGTTTTTTATGGTTGCGGTTATTTTTTATGGATATTTTAATAATTGAACGTAGTATGGTTTTGTTTAGTTCATTTTGCGCGGACAATTAAAAGCCACGGCAAAATTAAATATGAGTGGACTTCAAACACATAATTTAACTGTAAAATTAAACTAACCCTAGTATTCATTCCTTAATATACAAAACGTCTACTCACAATAATAAATGTACATGGCAGACTATGAAAACGTAGAAGCTTGGTACGAAAAGATAACTCAGTACGTTGATATATTGAAATACAAGGTCGTAGTTATCTGATGTTTCATTTTGCTAGAGTTCATTTGCTTATCAGTTCCAGTCATCCATATCAATATTTCATTCTTGAATAATGTCAAAGTAGAAAAAGAAAGCACTTGGAGCCATCAACATTTCACTTATTACGATTGCTGGGATAATAAGCCCGAAATAAAAGTGTCTGTTTGTTGCATGGTGTGTTCATTCAAAACTAAAGGAAATAAGTTAACTCCTTAAAAAAGAAGAAAACATCGATGAAATAAAAAATCTCTGAAAATACGTAGTGAAATTTATGTGAAAAAAATTATAAATAATCATTGTTTTGGGGCTCAGATCTGAGCCGGTTTTTAAACTGTGGTCCACGAAAGTGTGCAGGGGACAACTGTCGTGAGTTAAGTCTCTTTCACACAAGAACAGTTTAGCAAGGGTCTTGCTAAACTGTAGCACTGTCATAAATGCTTATACATGTTAATATCAATTCACATTACTGGAGACAAGAATTTTTCAGCAGCCCAGCCGAGTGAAGAAACAAATTCTCTGTTCACACTCACAGACACTTTTCCTCAAGACAGATTTCCAGAAAACTTCTCTAAAACCTTCATCTTTTCCCTGGTTTAATTCCTCTGCTATGATTATTCAAATGCCCATCCCTTGGTCTAATCGGTAGGGTTTTCTACGGTTGTTAAAAACTGACCACCGGAGTGATCATTGAATTTCCCTTGCGGTCAAATTTATCGATTCCCCCGGCCAAGTCCCACTCATTTGCCCGGCCCCTCGTCTAACCTCGATTCCCACTCGATGTCTAACACTTTCACCGTTAACTAGCTCTCTCAATCCTTCCCCCCCCCCCCTTTTTTTTGGCCTCCGCGCCCAAGTCACACCACCAACCACCACGTCAGCCCGACTCCCCGCTATACAGCAAACATTTGACAAGCAAACAAGCAGAATTAATTTGTCAAAAAGCAATCGTGCAACGTACGCGTGTGTGCTTAATACGGGGAAGCGATTTTGGGGGAATTTGCGCATTTATTAACTGTATCGCTGTAAATTTTAATTGAGTTTATGCGCAGGTAATTTTTTAAGAGGGAACCGTTCGGCTGGAAGATATGGAAATCTTGAGGCTCTGGTTTATTAATGACAGTAAATACAGATCTCCAAGGTGAGCAGCGCAGCCGGACGGTATTCGAATTGTGTTTGTTTTGGGGGCAGATTTCAACCGAAAATGATGAATTTTTAAACAGGATTAGAAAAAGAAAAATGTATTTGTGAGTAAAAGTGATGCAAATGACGGCATTAAAGAATCTAGTCAAGTTGGATGAATATTTATATAATATTTAGTTTCAATTTAAAGTGACTTTCAGAGATCCTTTATTCATTATTGATTCGTCATGTTTGAAACTTTTTGATTGCCACCCTAACCCCCCCAATATCAAAATGAAAGATTGTACATTAGAGCAAACAATGCAGAATGCAGTCACGTTAATGATGACATTTCTTCACCCTCTGTCTCGTTTAGCTCTGTTGAAGGTTCGACATCACACAGTGGTTCTTGTGAAACCGTATATTTATTCAATTTTAATAGTGAGTCTTTTTTGAACATTAGACGGACGGGGTTACCGAGATATCACCTAGTAACATTTCGATCAGTCCCTTTTGTCATTGAGAACATTGTGTTTGCAACCTCGACCTCTTCACCGTGTGCGACACCTAGATATAAGCCGAGACCTAACAGCCAGGGCTAAATGTATCCCGGGAACTTAATAACTGGGACCAAAATGTATCCCGAGACCTAAACGTTGCCTGGGATCTCACTACTAAACCTGGGATCTGAGGGGAGCCCGGGTCCTAAATGGCCTTAAGTGTAGATCCTTCTGTACCAGAAATGTAGACTCAATCTACCGAGATGTATAGCCCGACCATGTACCTTAATGTAGATCACCTCCGGTGTTTAGGGCTATACATTTGGTACCTGGTTGATGTCTCCTTTGGGTCCATAAGGCAACATTTAGGTCCAGTAAGGCTACATTTAGGTCCAGTAAGGCTACATTTAGGTCCAGTAAGGCTACATTTAGGTCCATAAGGCTACATGTAGGTGTCGCGCATTCCTAGTGATATTTACATCGCCATAGACAATTCAAGACACCATGGCAGTGTGAAATCGAAGTTCCACTACTTGTGTGCATGCAATGAGGCAACATATTGCTCGAAGAATATCGTAATAACGTATAAACCGGATGATAATATAAATAACGTGCTTTACACAGAAAAAAAAACTTACTTCTTGCAAATAATCCTGCTGTGCCATAGTAACATTTTGCGCTTCATATAGCGCTATAAACTCATTGGGGCCCGACACTGAGCAGCAGTTCAACCCCAGTCCTTACCAGGGCCTAATTTCATGGCTCTGCTTACCCTAAGCAAGGAATCCGTGAATTCCGCGCTTACGTCAAGCGTATTTCACGGGTTAGCAGGAAACTTTGCTTGTGCACTTGCGTAGTCCGCGTTACTATAGGCATTCTACGCTTACACAGCTAGCGCAGAAATTCTGCGCTTGCTCGGTAAGCGGTGAATGGTGATTGCAAGCGCAGAATTCGGCGGTAAGTAGAGCCATGAAATTTGGCCCAGACGATGTGACCACCCGATTCGACTACCCACCGCTTAAGCAAGGCTTGAGGGGGGGGGGGGGGGGGGGGGGGGAGAGATGCCATACTATAAGCGTGCCCGAAATATATTATCATCTTACATAATATCACCCGCCACGATTGTTAGCGAGGCATGTCATAATATGCAATGTTTACGTTCTCTCCGTGGATCGGTTGGTGGCGCTTTCCATCATGGCCGCCTCATGAAATAATGACTTCTTCTGCAAAGTTCTGGTTGCGGAAGTTTTCGCCCCAAAATGTCTCCGAATCATCAATGGATGAATCACATTGAACACATCCACTTTGTATTCAGGTGCTTAGGTAGATATTCTGCCGATCAATGATTATTGGTAAGTTAATGGTGTGACTGATTCTCTACCGCGCGACGCCGGCCTCGCTTCTACGTGTGCCTGGCGTATTATATAATGCGATAATATATTTAGGGCACGCTTATAGTATGGCATCTCCCCCCTCAAGCCTTGCTTATTAACAGCGGTGGGTAGTCGCGAATCGGGTGATGTGACAGTACCTCACTTAACTCATCTCATTTCATCATTTCTGTCTTTGTTCAACCAGTCTGTCCGTACGTTCTTGTTCCTGTTTAGGTTTGTTTGTTTGTCTTTCCTTCAGGCATCTCACCACAAGCCCCGGCATCTAAAAGTAAAAGATGCACCCATTTGATTTGATTTATGTCTTGTACTGAATTTATGATTCTTGAATTCGTTGGGTTGGGTTTTTTTTATTTATTTTTTTATTTTTATTCATGTTTTGTTTAGAAATATTTTCATGAAGTACGGAAACAAATGTGACCTTGAATTGAATTATTCTCTCAATTGAAACATTCTGCAAGATTATTTCTTCGTGAACTTCAGTATACTGAAGTTCACGAAGAACACCTGATACCTGCTGTATAGAGACAATGGTTGTTTTCGTTGTAGTCTTTTCGGCTTTTTACCGATTCAGCATTCAATTGTTTGAAGATGTTCACCAGCTAAAAAGAACAGCTTGTGAACGTACTTTGCACATGCAAAGCAAACACCGAAAGATTATAAACTCGTGAGAGAAGAAGCTTCCATGAACCCCACAATCTGCTGTTAGCGTGGCCAACAGACAAAAGGATGCAAGAAAATTGCACTTTGCCTTTGTATATTTCCCAGATTATTATTTTGTTCTGGGGGTGGAATTATGCAGTTCCCTTTTCAGTCTCAGCGACATCGGACTGAAAACATCCGGCGAGAGGGGCTTCCTTTTTGCAACATCAGCGCTGTCTGAGGACCGCACACAAAGCATGATGTTCTCACACATTTTTAAGAAAACAAAACCTTGCACCTTTTTCGCTGCAAAGCCTCTAGAATGCCTTCAGTTGCAGCGTGGGTTTTTCATTCATCTCCCGTCAACATTAGAACCAACTCTATCAAAGTGTACTTCCGCTCTATCCCATGTAACGTCTTATAACTAAGGGAGGGAAAAATCCCGTATATCTGTAAAGTCGACACCTATCCACCTCAAGAAATACATTTCCGGATTATTAACAACTGAGATGTAATTCCCGTGAGACGCTGTGTGTGTTTTCTTTAGGTTTATTATGGCGCAAGGAATTAAGGACAGTGAAAGTTATTGCGAAGAGAAGTATCCCGGGAATGTAAGCTTTTGTTGCGAGTGTGGCAGGAAGTTTCAGCTTGGATGCTTTAGATGTAGCGAGGATGAGTGTCAGCCAAAACGTACCCCTGGAGTACTCAACTCACCAGGCCTGTTCTGACTTGTGCAGTGTTCAAGCTCCTGGCAAAAGACCGTGGTTCAGCAGTTCTTGACCACTGCCTACGAAAAAACCGACCTTTAATTTTGGATGGTTTTGAAAGGGGTTTTTCAATCATAATCACCGTTCAAGAGCCAATCCTGCCGGGAACTATGTCCTATTCGCCAAGACATGTCAGAGGCAGGCAGAAAACTTTCAAATAATAGGGGAGTCAGTCATTTCATTTGTGACGTCCTAGTGATGTCATACATGTTTTTTAAGAAAACAAAAGAGTGTCAGTTTTTCAAACTGGGCCACACACTTGACGTAACATGTTTTGAACAGCAACGTCTTGACTAAAACATAGGGTCATGAAACAGTCGCTATGTAGCTATAATGCCATTCATAAAGATGCACTAAAAATACATTTGTTTTTGCAAATATTTTGCATGGTAATACTTCCATGATTACAATGTCAGTATTGTGTATGCTATGTACTGGTAATGCATACCAGGCGTTTTGCGCCACAACAGTTAAACTTTAGCTTAATTTGATCTGTTGATAACAGAATGAAGAGAGAACATCTAGCCGTTTTCCTCTGCAATAAATTAGTTTAGACAGAAGCACGTTGGGCTGACTGCATCTCAGCGTTACCCGTCCATGTTAGTTCGTTGCAGTCTCCCCATTCATCAACGAGACGGTCTTGAACTTATTTATCCACAATCTTACCCTCTTCCTGCTCCGACATGGCCAGTTTCCTGTAAGAAAAGTCTAGAAGATGCGACGCAGAAGAAGAAATAAGACGAACAATCCTTTAATTCGTGTCAGTGATCAATCTACGAGCCGAGATGTATGTCAGCCGAAATGAAGGAAAGGGTGAATGGTTGTGTAGGAAAGCGCGCCTCTTACTGTAATCGAAGCATCGACGGTCAACACGCCGTTGTATGGGGGGCTTTCCGTAGTGGAGCCTGTGGAACATATTGAAAATTTGATCTGGGTTTTAGGAAACGCCATCGCCTGTCACGACTACAGGGTCCTCCGGTTAGGATGGAGTGAGTCTGTGATGAGAGGAAGACAGCTCGGCGAGTTCCCCCCATTTCTTGTGTCTTCTTCGTGTTCGCCTCGGATTTAATGACAAGAACTTACCGAGAATCTGATTTGATAAAATGGCTGCACTTCAGAGACAATATTTACACGTTGCCAGCCTTGGTTCATCATGACGACAAAATGGGTGCACTGGGAAAGAAAAAAACACATGACTGAACGCGAAGGCGATTGCATAAAAAGCGAACAGCCTTTACACCTGGTGTGGCGGTGGAATTACGTGGTTTTGCAGCCATTTGAATTCAACAAATACTTTCTAAGGCTGTGTTTGTGTCATGTTTTCAACAAAATATAACTTACCTTTAGTTCCACTCAGAAAAATTTCAAACAAGTTTCAAAAGTATTACTAATTTGTTGACCTATTATAAGTAAACGCAGAAACTGCTTTAAACAACGGTTTTCCCAAACGTATTATTTTAGGGTTTTCCAGGCAATTGTTTAGGCCGTGTTTCCATGGTAAAGCCCGAGGGGGTGAGGCCACCTTATTCTATTTATTGCTCATGCATAAACCCATTTTAATAAAACCCCAGGAAGATCTTTTTACCATGTCTCTCCATCATCAAGACGATGCTTTTGATCTCCCTAGTCATAGTTCGTGTTCTGAGTCGTGCTTGGAACGACACGCCGTGCATCTGTGTCGGCACTACACAAGGAAATACACAAATCTTGTTTTCCCTTCTGAATGTCCGTACCAATTCCTGCCTTGCGTTTTCCCCCAAAGTCGCCAGTTTTTGCGCAGGCTAATGGGCCAACCATTCAGATCTCGCGCGGTGCGAGGGAAAAGTTAATGCTGGGTGCGTGCGTTTCGCGAGATACTGCGATCTTAATAGACTTAAATAGAAACACTTAAATTTAGCGGGTATTCATGGCTTGAATGAGCAACGTGCTTTTTGCCAATTATAACCGAAACTCTTTTATCCTAGATTTCAAAGCTAACCTTTTCTCCATCTTGAAATGAATTACACAAGCTTTCGGTATACATACTACCTGAAGGTCGCCTATTATAACATTGCTTACAGAATCGCATTGAGAGAGAAAACCTCCTCAGCCCGAAGAAAAAAAAACGACAGGAAGAAACAAGAACAGAACGCGCCGGAGGAGAGCCCAAGTCCCGTAGGATTGTCGTTCTCTTCTTTCGTAAAATCCGCCAAAAATGACAAGAAGTCTGTCTTTGATTGACGAATCTGTAATCCATTTGGCATTGAAGGGGGCTCGGTATAGTCTGGTGAATGGAGACAACCACAGGGAAGGGTTTTGTCGTTTTCATTTAAGGTGGATTTCGGCGGGAAAAGGTGCTCTTAAAACATCCGTTGGAAATCAGTTTTTACAGAATAGGGAATATCTTTTTTTTCTTCCCCCGTTTTCCCCCTCCACGTAAGCTTGGTTTAAATCAAGGGGAGTTGGGACTGTGAGCTAATCCTAACAGCTTTATTCCATTTTCGATTCAAATTTGTTTTTACTCCCTATGCGCATTTCGCAAGACTGTGGCCATTATTGGCAACTTTCAACAATGATGATTTCTGTTTACTACGTTCACATGGAAGCTTCGCATGGAAACGTCACACGTTCAACGTTCAATTCAAAACACGAAACAAACGTTGAGATCAACTTAATCTGGGCCCAGTTTCTCGGCGAATGGTTACCAAAGATTTATGGACTTCACACTAAAAATTCCTGGGTCAAAACTGAGCCGTTCCGGGTCCCGTGCGGGCCTGACCCAAATCCGGGTCAGTGTGACCCGGAACCAAAGTGTCAAGTGACCCAGAAATGAGTCAAACCATGGAGGTAGAAATACGCAGAATCCGAGCTAATATCACATTTATAACCAGTTTCCGGGTAAGCCTGACCTATAAATGGGGCATGATGTCCTAGGGACGCGAGATCCAGCTAAGTCTGACCCGCGAATTTGTTACGGAGTGTCCGGAGCCATGTAAAGCACGTGAAACTATTGGCAATAAGCAAACTCTACAGTAAGCAGAGCCATGTGATTCGACGCATCTTTAAATTGCTCCCTTGCATTGCTCCCTTGCATTGCTCCCTTGCACTGTTATCACACGCAGCAAACTACTCGTGGTCTGCCATGTTGGGAGTCAAAACGCACGTAAATATAAAATGGTGCGCTCCCAACAGCGCTTGCGTTTCCTAAAATGCGCGCGGCACAGGAATACCGTACACGCATCAGAGGAAAGGGACTCCCTAAAATGCGCAATCAAGATTTATCGTGTGATGACTTGCAACATGTTGTTACGAGAGTAAAGCAAACCAAAAAAACAGACGGACAAACAGACAGCTTTGTATACACATTTTAGAAAACATCTGGTAGGTTTGGTAAGTGAGATTTGAGGGATTGGACGAATAAGGTAATGGGGTTGTGCGTGCCTTCATTACTGATCTGAGGGTTAGGGTACTTGCTGGTCAAGGCTACGCAAATGGCAAACTTTTGACAGAAATTTGACATTTGATTTTGTTGTCTAGGCTACCCTATAATAATTACTTCTATTTAAATTAATTTAAGTTCAGTATATTTTGGATATGGCTCCTTTGAGCAGTTTCTAAGGTCAGTTGCGCTTATTCTTTATACTTTCTCCCAAGTGAAGTGTCATGTATATTTGTGTTGCGTATATTTTTCCAAAATAATTATGAAGTAGGCTATTAGTATTATACAATAAAGCAACAGATAATACAGGGGGCTGACTTCAGACAAACATCACCCCGGGGTCTTGATTTGTTCCCCCATGAAAACGTGTTTACAGACCCGGAGGAGCTCGCAGCTCGTCGTGTTCTAAAAAACAAACATCTATTGTCGATTTCTGTAAAGCCACTAAAAAGGCTGACACGATGAGGTAGATTTCCCGGATGCTGGAGGCATTTTAGGGATAAGTGTAATTGTTGTTGTGAACTCGTGAAGAAATGTGTCTAGGTACTCCTATACACGGCAAGGACCAGGGGTCGTTTTGTGTAGAGCTGCAAAACAATACACGTATTGCTGTCATCGCACTAGACGTATTTCTAGGGAATTTTCTGGGAACGTTTGATCGACCCTTTCACACCAGAACAGGGTTCGCCTCAAGTTTTCATTGACTAGATAGCTTGTCATTTCACTAGTCCCCCAGCTATGTTACTGGTCCAGATTTTAAGGTTGTCGTGTAACGTTGTATGTATAAAACGATATGTACAAAGTTATCCTGTACATGCACGATACATATCGTTTACGTACATGATAGTTATTGTGTACTTACACGATAAGAGCGGGATATATTTTTTATTTATGTGGCGGCACTTTGCTTCCGTAGCTTTCCACCACACTCCGTAATTATCTTGCTTGTCTTCAACCTGTTATATTTATTTTTCATCTCTCCAACTAGAATGATTGATTGGTGAATGAAGCCCAGGCAATCAAGTAGCATTCCAATTAAAGGCTTGTGGTTGAGCTGATAAGTCACAACGCAGTGGGATCAGTTCAGCGCTTGAAATCGGTTTTCCTTCCCTTGTTTCTTCTTCTTCTTTACTGTCTCCACTTGCTACAAACACCTTTCTAAACAAGTTCTAAAACTATGCGATGTTGTCTGGAGATAAACCCATGCAGCTCTGTTTTGGGGGGGACCAAGGAATCCTACCGAACGGGCGCCAGAGCGGCCAGGTAGAACCCATTCATGTTGTGGAGTTCGACCACCAAATGCCCGGGTGGTGTGGGCTCAGTCCCGCAACAAGAAAAGATGGGTAATTGCCCATCAAATCATTGCTAGATTGGAACCGTCCGGGTCCATTGACGAAAGGTCCCCGGCACGTAACCCCCGCGGGTGCTAGTGCCCTCAATGGCTATTGTCCGGTCTTTTCAGTACAGACACCGGTGGTCTTTACTTGATAATTGACGGTGTGAGGCTCTAAATCCCTCTGTCGCCACCCTGCTTTTGTCCCATTTCTTTAGCCTGTCTACTTGCGAGACTGATCCCTCGATGGCTCAATCAGGTTGCCCCGTTATGCCATGGTCATAACCCCCTTTACGTTTGCACGGCAAGTGTTAGGCTTAGAATCACTTTGGCTATTGATACCCCTCCCTCGTTCAACAAACCAAATAGTGTTTGAGTTAACACAATCCGGCAAGCCAAGCTTTCCAGAAACGCCTGTACGACTTCGGTAAAAACCACACATCAGCGAACTCACCAAATCCCAAGCTGTCAATATCAAATGATGAAGTAATTAAAGATTTAGGACTTTTGTCCCTTGTTTGGGATCGTCAGTTTGAGGAAAAACAGGCCCCCACCGCGAGAGGAGATTCGAGTTGTCGAGGCGGAACAGAGAAAACAAAACTTTTCGAAGTTTGTTGCGTATCGATTGAAGGTAGATAATTTACCTGTTTTTTCTTCTTCTACCTCTCTGCACATGAATAAAGGCGGTGGAATTACTTTACAGGCAATTACTGTGACACATTAAAAAAGAAAATGATAGTCATTTTGGAAGATGTGTGGGTCCTGTCATAATAGGGTGCCTTTTGGGTAGACTCGATTTAGTCCAGTATAACTGTGTCTGTTCCCGACCGCAACAGTAAAACCAAACTAACAATCCCATTGTGTTGAGAATACCGGAGTCCTGGAAGAAGAGTGGGTCTGCGATGAACAATGCACTCGACCAAATACCATACCTCTCATAAATACTTACATGACAATCTAAATTGCAACAACAAGATTGGATTTGGCTGAAGGTGGCGCCTGGTTTATTTAAAGGTGTCACGACGGAGAGGTTGATTGCTTGGTGCTATTCTTCCTTGAGAGACTTCTCTCATCTTCTTGGAGGGGGGGGGGGGGGGGGGGGGGTGTCTACGGAAGGCGATATGAATGGCCTCCTGATTCGATCGCTGCTTTTTATGGAGGACCCCCCTGTCTCCACACGTAATCATGGTAGTAATGAATTCAATAAACGTTCAAGCGACTTCACACCAATGTATCTTTGTATTTCTTGCAAGATCAGGCGTTATTATTATTATTATTATTATTTATTCGGCCAAGAATTGTAACAATCAAACAACAATACATTGTACAGGAGAGTTACAGCAAATCAGTTACCCCAAACAAAGAAATCAAGGTTGATAAGCCAATACAAGAACAAAACAATGGAGGATTAATAAAGGTGAACTTAAATGCTCGCTGCTGAGTCTATGAACAACAACAAGCAATAAAAAATCAATAAAAAACCCACATGCAATTAAATGAGGAATTGAATACGGCAGCAATAGCAAAAAAGAAGTAAAGGCTGAAAGACAATACAAGAACAAAAACAGACCCATTATAAGATGGCCAGGATTAATAAAAGTGAATTTAAACACTATGACTCGAAAGCCTATCAATCCAATCTTAAAATGGAACACTGAAAACAAAAATAATCAGTGAACAACATTTAAAAAAATATATATATATATATATAATTAATAATTAAATAATTAAATAATAAAAATATTAAATAAAAATAAATAAAACATGAACACAGTAAATATAATATTATTTTTAATTTATAAATAAAAACAATATGGCATAATCATGTACTATACTAGTCAACTAGTCAAGTAAATAACCTTGGGGGAAATAACATGAGGATGCCAAACATTAAATAACTGACAGAAAAGAAAACGATTTACATGTAGCAGGCCAACTAAAAAATAGAAACAGGCCTTTGTTTGATGACAGATAAACCAAAAACATAAAAAACCAAGAACATGATGGCTGACAACATACATGTACGTGAACAAGCAAAAAATATGCAAGCAGACTAGCAAAAAAAACAGAATACATGTAGCAAACTAGCATCAGAAAAACAGACAGACAACCAAACGGGTAATGCACTGACAAACAATCGATGCAGCCATCAATCAATCAATAAGGGCAAGAAATGGCAACTTCGAGTATATGAAAATCTAGACATCTTGGAAATGGTTGCATAAGTAAACATTAAAACACTTAAACGAATCAATGATGAGAGAATTCTTAACATTTGTAGGCAGACTACTCCAAATACGTGGAAATGAATGGATAGATGTGTTCGTTAATCCCAATCTGGAGATTGAACCGGATTTTGACAGATCTGGAGTTGGACCAATTTAAAACTGTCTTGCAGTCTAATCCCTGCCCCTTCTTCCTGTGGGTTGATCACCGAATGTTTCCCCCACTCTAAATGATGCCGTTGCATCGAACGGCCAGAGCGTCAGCCGAAGTCACTCTATTCGCGCTCTAACTGAGTCACTTTTCTCAAAGTGCCACACTACGCATACATTTGGTTAAATATCATTCCAGCCCCTTTTAAAAAGATACTCATCATATTTATTCTGTGTTTGGTCTTTACTATATCGTTCCTCCCAAAGAAGCCCGCAAAGAGAAGGCGATTAAGGGTTGGACTTTAGATTAAGTGATGTCGTGTTATCTGCTATGGTATACCGGTGTTACTGCTCCAATCCACTCGGGAGGCACCGGTCTGAGGTGGGATTCGAACCGGCGCAGTGTCCTCACAATGTTTGAGGACGTTAATCAGTTAAACAAAAACTTAAATCAGTTGGATTCGGGGAAGGGATGCCTTTTATCTGTTCTTCGTGTATGCTGTAAAATATAGAATAGGAACCGAGCGTAGTTTACGGGTAACACAGCCATGTTGGTTAAAATAACTTTTCGGAGAAGAATTGCTTCCGAGAAGCTATGGGATTAAGATTTAGTAGAGTCGAGACGTTTCGATCAGTGTGCTCTGCTCGTCTTCAGGAGATATTGCAAATACATTAAGGACACATTTCTGCAATACAAATTTTTTTTTTTATGAGAGATCGCCTAACATCAAAAGGCAACGGACGGCCACTTCAAGGTGAGGGCTACATTTAACCGATTTGGGCTATCGACCCAAATCAACTGCCACCAGGAGCACGTTGTCACCTTCTTCTTGGGCTGAAACAGGGTTACCCCCTTCACTGTCCGTAAGGATGTAGGCATGGGTATCATCCACTAGGAGCCTGGCTAGTACTAGTAGAGCAGAATGCACTTCCTTCCAAACTTTGTATAAAGAAATTATGGTTTAAGTGCCTTGCTCAAGGACATAAGTGTAAAATGCGGGATTCGAACCCACTGCTGCTGACAACACCCGAGCTTGGGTCCGGTAGACCACTCGGCCACGACACGCCACTATAAGGTCTATGCTCAAGTCGGCCGTCTGGCATACCATCGTGACAGAGTGCAAACGAACTCACCCAACTGACAGTTTCACAAGGACAGGGCCCCACCATTCAATTGACCAGAGTAAAGTTATACCCATAAAAATATCACAGAGGAGTACGGAAGCGTATATGACCATCTTATTACTGCGTTACCGAGATAATTTATCATTGAAACACAGAATCATACACTAGTTATTACGGTTTTCAAAGTTATATTTGTCAGAAACACAGAATTCAAAGATAACATATCTAAGAAATACAGAAATCAATGATAACATATCTTGGAAATATGGAAATCGAAGATAATGTATATTTGGAAATATTGAAAACAATGATAACATATCTTGGAAATACGGAATTAAATGATAACATACACTGAAAATACGGAATTAAATGATAACACATACTGGAAATACGGAATTCAATGATAACATTTCTGGGAAACTAATACGGAAATACATGAAATTGTACTGATTCAAGGCCTTGTAAATTTTGATGCCCCCCCCCCCATGGTGCCCCCCCCCCCTGGTGCCGTTTGTCAATAAATTGTTTATAAACCATGTTTTAAGGTGCTTAAATGTTCATGGTTTACAAATCATGGTTTATAAACCATGTTTTATGATGAATTCAATTTTCATGGTTTATTAACCATAATTTATAAGCTTTGATTGTAAATTTATGGTATGTAAACCACAAATAAATTGACAGCGATTTCTATGGTTTACATCAAATTGTAACAAACCATGGTAGAAACATGTCAAAAAATCGCTAAACAATTAATTGTCAAACGGCGCCCCATACCCCCTTGAGCCAACATGGGATGTCAGTTTGCCTGTATATGATAATAAATAGGTAATGTCTAGGTACATATCTCTTAAAATCCAATAGCATTAAGGAGTATTTCGGGCGATTTCAATACTGGACCCATTATTTCCACCCCTTTCCAAAATATGTTATCTTCGATTTCTGTATTTCCCAGAAATGTTATCATTGAATTCCGTACTTCCAAGATATGTAATCTTAGAGTTCCATATTTCCAAGATATGTTATCATTGAATTTCGTATTTCCAAGATATGCCATCATTGATTTCAATACTTCTAAGATACCTTATCTTCGATTTCCATATTTTCAAGATATGTTATCATTGATTTATGTTTTTTAAAGATATGTTATCTTTGAATTCTGTGTTTTTGACAAATTTAACTCTGAAAAACGTAATAAATAGTGTATGATTCTGTGTTTCAATGATAAATTATCTTGGTAACGCAGTAACATGATGGTCATATACGCTTCCGTAGAGGAGAGAGCTACATTCAGCGATGTATACAGATGGGCTCTAGAATCATTTATGATGACAAAAGACTAACTATTTAGCGAATCCCTTTTGATCAATTCTTAAGGCTGAGTCAACTTTGTCTCCTCTGCACATAAATAAAAACATCTCTTGAAGACTTGAGAAGGCCGTTTAATTTGCCCCTCACCCCCGTCCCGAACAAAGGCCTTCAAGGACCGCTTATTTCGCTCACCGTGTCCAGTCATAATAGCGGTTGAGCATATACAGCAATCCTTCACCGATCTTAAACTCTTGGTGGCAGCAGATATGCCTCCATTATTGCGGTGGTACCTGGGTGCTACTGCGCTGCCTAGCGTCGGGTTTAAGCGATTTGCAAAGTAAAAGTCCAATAACCCGTGACTGATCAGATGATCGCCGTGTTGCCCAACCCTTAAACCCGTCGTTAGGCAGCGCAGTAGCACCCAGGTACCACCGCAGTAATGGCGGCATGTCTGCTGCCACCAAGAGTTTAAGATCGGTGAAGGATTGCTGTATATTAGTTCAATTTATTACTCGCAAATCTTATTGACTTGCGCGTGTTAAACTCTTTTCTGACGGCCACTTCAACGCGCGAAGACGTCTACTGTAGCGCCATCCAGGCTAGCGAACGGATTAAAAAAAAAAAAAAAAAAAAAGATTTTAGTCTGCACTGTTAACTGTTTACCCGTAAGTTTGATGTAAAACAGCATTAGTGTTCTGTTATCAGAAATTAAGCCGAGCTGTTTAGTAAGGTATGTTAACACCAAGGTCTCGTTAGGTGTTGGACAACAGTTTTAAACAAGTCAAACTGAGAAACATACCTTTTAGGACCCCCCTCCCATACACCAAAGAAGTATTTATTGTCATTTCTTGATTTGTGTGGCCAAAGCACAATAATAGAATGTTCATAGTAAACTCCCATTCCAAAACGTACCACAGATTTTTAAGTATTTTGTTTTATCTGTGTCTCTCTTCCTTTGATTGACGGCAGCCATAGATGCTTACTAACATTATCTGTATTTACCCTTAAATAACTCTGAAATTTCGAAATAGTGTGTTAGAGAATCGTTCAGTCGTTCCAATCCCGTGCAAGTAGATAGGCTTAAGGTATGATTTGAAAACTTTGCACGTTTCAAGCCCTTCACTATTACACGAGAAAGGACTGTGTTTAATATTGTCATTATTTATAATTTTATCTTTCTGGTAATTGAACCAAGGGAGCCTCAAGTCAAAGGTACCTTGCACTGTAACATGTAGGCCTGAAGTTACCTATTGCGATGGTTGGGGTTTTTCCAACCATCCGCGGGATCGTGTTGACCAACATGAACATAAGAAGTAACACATTCAGGCACAATCTCCGTGTTCAGATAATTTATTAAATTGCTACATTATTTACAAGGGTTGCCGAATCTCCCACTTTGGTATGAGACCAAACACTCACCGGTAAAGCATTTGAACATAAGAACAAGTACATAGTCATGATGACCTGACACACACGCTTCTGGACGACAGACCACGAGGGTGTGTGCCCAATGGGTTTTATACTGCTAAAGGTATTCAAAAAGGTATTCAATTACGTAATAAAGCATTCCAACTTAAACTATGGGAGATTCGGTATAAGAAATCATTGAATTAATACAATCGATTTGTTACATCATCACACTATGTAGAGAAGATGTTGAAGAAATGTCAGTTTTAGATGTGGGAGGAAAACACCAACTTGGGGAAAACCTAAGCAACCAGGTAGGGACTGAAAAACGCAATCCACAAGCAAGGCTCCGGGTCCGAGGTAGGGTTCGAACCGGGGTCCACAGAGGTGAAAGGTAGGCAAGAAACCATCAAGCCAACCTGAATGGCAAATACTAAGACTTATTGCTTCCGGAGTCCTGCGGGAGAAATTAGCCACGGGCACTCCCCGTTGACTGGTATCCTGCACCTTTTTGCTTCTACCATGTATGAAGGCCTCAGTTCTTTAGGCCGAATAATCTAAATTCATGAGCTACACTATTTATGCACAATAATTTAACTTATTTAAGAGCAGAATTTGAAACTTCTTGTGACAATTACAATAATCTCTTACAGTTGTATTTTCTTTGAATAAATGTGTCTATAGTGATGTAACAACTCAACGTTTGGATCGATATGCTTTGACCATCGTCAATACACTCCAATGGTGGTGCGGTTCAGAGTGATGGGGGGAAGTGCCCCTTCAATTTCATGTTTCAATCCTCCACTTGTTGTGACAACTAGAACTACCTCACTTTGCCCACAACCTGCTGGTATTTTACGGACAATAGGGAGGACCAAAGACCCTCTCCTGTGTCAACTCCCACACGGTAGTATTACCGCAGCTGAATAGGGCAAGAAGCCCGGACCGGCAATTACCACCCGATTCTCTTTAAATGAGCAATCTTAAGATGATCCTCGTGGGTATTAAACAAGGAGTGTTGATACTGTGGACAATGGTACGGGGGACAGATCCACCGGAGGGGTCCTATTCAAGGGTGACGACAGCCAGGCGACGGTGGTTACACACGGGGGTTTATCCCCGTACCACTATCCTCTTATTCTAAAGAATCTTCATTGTCCAAAGCAAATAGAGTCTATCCCAACTGTCTTGTCATAGACACACACCCGCTATGATTATTGTCTGAACCAAAGTGTTGGGACAAACCAAAAGACAACCGCTTCCATTAGACTTAAGAAAAAGATCAGAATTAAAATGTCACCCCTTTTTTACCCTCTTCTTGTTTGCGACTTTACTCTTCCTTAATTGCCATCTAGATGTTCGTAATTTTCGGCTTAGCAGAGTGGCATGCTTCATTTCAAAGTGGTGTTGCTGTGATGTCACTTCATTGGAGAAGTAAAGACCATGCACCCTTTTTGTCATCTCAACGTCCCATTTAAACTCCAGTGAGTGGGTTTTTTAGGCGGTAATTGCTGGCGATATACACTTTGGGGCAATTTAGGGGAATTGATCTGGGTTGAGTTGGTGGTGGGGCAGTTTGTGAATCAAAGGAAAGACGTTTGGGAATCGCATTAAAACGGATATGTTATATTGTGACGGGATTTTGTAGTTCCTTTGATTGTGGTGAAAGGAACTATCAAGGGCAGGAGCAAAACGTGATAAGACATCACGGTGACTTATCACATCTTTTGCGAGTCTAGCTTTGACTTTCGGCGTCCACCTTTGATGTTTGCGTCTCACTTATAAGAAACACAGAGACAACAAAACCCAACCGCATGGCATAAAGGCTTTTGACGGAGCCGCCATTTTGTCACAATCGGGTTCGATGTCCAAACATTGTATCTTCAGAAAACTTCTAGTGAGTAAAAGTTGCTTGAAAGAGTCGTCCACGAAACCAACCACTAGGGGCCATCCGAAGTTTCCACATTTGAACGTTCTCACAAAAAGTACCGGAGGGATGGACAGACCATGGAGGTACCCCTTCATGGGCAGACTATAAGAAACTCTGTACTAAATTAAGGGGCCGTCCAAAAGTTTCAAACATCATCACGGTCACTGTGGCATCATCGCATGGCTTGAAGCTTCTAAATTACCCATCTAAATACAATGTTTACCTTGGTCCATAGACCATACGAAAGAAGAAAACAGTGTTATTATATATTTCTGGTAATGAAACCTAGGACGCCTCATAAGTGGACTTAATCACTGTAACTTGCAAGCCTGGGGAAACCTGTAAACAATGCATGCTATAGAAACACCGGGGTTAACCCTACACTCTTCCACGATAAGTGTTATATGGGTTCTTTTACTTGCACTACTTCAAAGGACAAAGCAATTATGGTAAAGTATCTTGCTCAAGGACACAAGTGCTATGATCGGGACTCGAACCCAAACTCTGCCGATCTGGAACACCAGAGCTTGAGTACGGCGCTCTTTAACTGCTCGACCACGACACGCCACAAAGTCTAAGATTTGGGGTGGGGTTCGGCTTTAATTAACGGGTGTGTAAAATGTTGATACTCAAATAACGTGCATCAATTTTGAAAAACAAATGTGACAAATACTACTTTTGGGGGAAGTAGTACTTTATGTACGACCTGAAAATGTTTGACAACTTTGGACGGTTCCTTAAAGTCAGACTGTGGCGACCGAAATAAAAAAACACTCCCCGATATTGAGCATACTGATTATTTATCTCAGTGGGTACGACACAGGCCCGGAACCACCCCCCCCCCCCCCACCCCCTGACGTGACTGTGTTTTCCAGTAAACAAACAGTAGACCTACATTTGTATGTCTACTGTTTTAAGATAATGCATTAACTCCATCCTGTTGTCAGTACGTTACCACAGCATGCTGAGACACACACTGCCGGTTACCCGCGAAGAAGAATCACTGCGCGCCAAAAAAACCCATAAAATAAAGAAATCCATTCGGAACGAGTATAAAACAATCAAATGTGTCACTGCAAATGAACTGATAAACTTCAGACGACGAGATGAGCATAATCCAGGGCCATACAAAACTAATATACCACAAACTCGACACGCTTGTGAATCTAAACGAACCGCGATAGTTTGATTTATTCGTCGTGGGGAAAGAGGTAGTGAAAAAAAATCCCCAAAGTCTCCGTTGGGGAGAGAAGATAGCGGAAGGAAGAGATGATTTGGGTTCCTCAAGGTCGATTTTCTACAGTTGAATCAGAAATCGTGATGAGTTTAAGCTAGAGAGCGAGGGTACTCAGCCGACGTTCCATCTTCATTTGTGGAACTCGGTTGCTCTGGTGGTCGTCATTTCTCGAATCGCAGATCCTTTCTCTTTTTTTTTTAACGACAAGATGACGCGTCAAAGGTAAAAACACAGACGCAGTGTATAATGGGAGACGAACGTGTGCAACTTGCACTGACTCCCATTTGGGATCACAGGATCATGGACTTCCTGCAAAGTCTTAAAAGAAAGTCAGTCTTTCTCGGCATCTGGCCAAAGATTTCACAAAGCACTAAAGATTCATCTTAAGATGAGTTGTCAGTATTGCCACCGTGATTTGTATTGTGACATCACATTTTGCGTAGCAATTAAGATTGGTACACATGCAATTAAGATCAACCTTAGCTCTTTGTGAAATCGCCCATTGGATTCATTTGTCATTTCCCGTGTCCATCACTGCCCTTTCTGCAGCATGAACCTTGATTTCATTTATCATTGATCCTCCTCTACCTTTGTTTTGCATGCTGCTCCTGATCGTCAGTCAATCTTGCCATGTTTACACCAATCCATAAACACTACACATTATACATGCATATATGTATTATGATATGCATAATATATGCTGATATATGCATAATATGTGCAGATGCCCTTAACTATCAGTCATCCCTTAGTTAAATCAGTTTCACTGATCCAGCCCTAGAGTCCTATCCCATTTGCTTCATTGACTCGAATTCATCGCGGATTCACCCCCTTAAACCCACCCATAGGTCCATTCCTCGGTCCTCCCCTGAATACACCGTTTCGTGACTCAAAAAATGTCCCAACCTCTGGATTCAGCCGGGATGCCTGGACGTCCACACATTTCGGTCTTAACCTGAATCTATACTCTCGATCGATTTGTGAATCCTTGCAGCTTCACTTCGACCAGACCCTTAAGAACCACCCTTGAGGTATACCCAAACCTCTCTTTGGACCCTACCCGTATCCACTATGTATCATTCAATCCACCCTACAATTCCCCCCCCCCAATTAACCCTTAATTAGCCCTCAGTAATGAGCACCTTTATGTTCCCCTGGGTTCAACTCTGTGTATAAAACACCCCTAGATTATTCCAGAGCTGTGTATTGAGAGAGTTGCGACATGGAGGGACCAGTTTTATTGGGTCACGTGGTCGTTGGACGCCATTTTCGGTCCAAAGACAGCATAACCCAATGTTGTGCTGAGGTACTGTTTGTGCGTAAGCTGAAATTTGGCCCATGTCTTGTTTTACCTCTACCAAGAGGAAGGCCTCTACTTACTTTGGAGAGAGGAAAGCCTCGACTACGGAGAGAGGCCTCACCATGTATGAAGGCCTCTACCATGTATAGGAAGCCCTTTACCATGTAGGAATGCCTCTACCATAGAGGAAAGTCTCTACCTTAGAGGAAGGCCTCTATAACCATGCCTGGAGGAAGGCCCAATGGAAAGCCTCTCCCATGTAGGGAGGCCTTCCGCTTCCAAGTAGGAAAGCCTTCTACCACCAGTGTAGAAAGGCCTTTACCATGAAGGCCTCTACCAAAGTGGAAAGTCTCAAGTCTCTACCATGTTGAAAGGCCTCTACCATGGAGGAAGGTCTCTACCATGAAGCATAGAGGATGGCCTCTGCTATGGAGGAAGTCCTCTATACCAGAGGAGGGTCTGCACCTGGAAACCGTACCAAGGGGTAGTTCTACGGGTCAGGAAGGCCTCTATGGAGGAATGCCTCTACCAAGGAATGCCTCTACCAAGGAAGGCCTCTACCAAGGAAGAAGGCCTCTACCATATAGCCAGGTAGTTTGTACCTCCCTGCCGTAACCAACTGCTCATTATGCCATGTACACTCACAGCAAACAATTACGATCGTTCAATAACACCAGCACCACCCTTTTCTCCTAACTTAACCCGTGCACTACTATCTTTCCTCCAGTTTAATTAGATCTTTTGTCACCAACATATTGCGAAGTTTTATACCGTTAAAGGCAAAGTATTCCTTTGGGTTAGGAACCATTCGATTGTTTCTATGTAATCCTATATAAATGGACATATACAATAAAACTAACCTGTGAAAATTCAATTTCAAAAGGTGGTGGCGTATCACCGAACATTTGGAGCGGTTACAGTATGTCCACACAGGAAGAACAGTCCGTTTACACAATCTGAGAAACGTTTCATGCAGAAACGTTTCAACTCAGATTGGCATTTTTTTTAAAAATCCCTTTCACTAAAACCACACTCCTTATTATGGAATCGTTTTTCTAAATGTACATCACTATCAACAGCTGCAGTGCTTCCTAGTCTTACCAAGTAAGTTTTATAGTAATTAATTGTTGGGGGTAATTACTCTCCATTTAAACATGTTTTGATATGTCCTATAATGCTATTTTTATTTGCATGCTATACAATACAACGAGGCGAGGAACACGACCAATGACATGTGCCTGCATTTATTTAAAGATGTAGGCCTAATTATAATGTATGACTTGCAATGGACAGATAGGTTTGTAATTTTAACCTTGTGTTATCATTACAATTTGTTTGTCACTCGTCCTGAGAAAATGTCTGACGTTCTGCCACGTGCCGCGGGTAAAACAATCTAACCACTGTAGTTGTAAAATCATTTTAACTGAGATCGAAATAATCACATAAAAATGTGCACAAAACCCCGAATAAAACACAAACCGTTGGTCGGTTATATCTCTGACGAGATCCTTATTATTGGATGAAATTTGTTGGTTAAATAAGCGTCCACGTTTAGAAATGCAAACTGGAGGATTTGAAATAGGCCTAAATGAGTTCTTCCCGAAGACCAATGATGTATACTGGGTACCATCCTTCGATATCCCGACCGGTGGTTGCCGTAGTGATTTATGATAAAACCTTTATTAAAAACTATCTACTATTAGCTAAAAAGGGGTCGTTTGTCCTCCGTGATAGATTTTTTCTCTCAAGTTTGTTAAAGGCTGGACTGCTAGAAGTTACTTTCTTCTCTCATTGACTACTAGGTCAAAACCTAAATTATCTATGCACCATAATTAATTGCTTCTGGAATTAAACCATTAGCCCTTCTTTAAACAGAGAGCATCTCATTCTATTGACGACCCACCAAAAATAGGCATTTATTACATCAAATTGGTGGGTTTCACGTTTTATTAAAAATCGAGTTTAGTAAAAAAGAAAGAAAAAAAACTTGGGAGAACGTTTAGAGTCTATTGACTTGTGCCACTTCAGCGTCTTAATATTCTCAGCTCTATGGACAAGGGGCTGACATGGCGGGGGAGAGATTCAGCGGATTGTCCCCCGTCAAGTGGTTAAACAACCCCGGACTGAGGGTCTGCCTTCACAAAGCCGATACGGTCTTGTACCCGGTGTTCCGGTTTGTGTCTTGTTGAATCCCGCGTGTTCTTCTTGTCTGCTCTCTCCCATCCTCCAGTACTCGGGTAATTGCCACTTCACGTCCCACTTGTTAGAACACACACATACACGCGGTACATACGGAGCCCCCTTCTATATTTAGCGTTTTTTGTGTTTTTTTTCAATAAGGCAGTGAGCTCGATGCGCGAGACCAGACCCGGCTTCCGTCCCACCTGTTACGGCCTGGGCAGGCAGCAGGGCGGGTTGAACACGGCCGGGCCGCAGCAATCAATCTCGTACTCCGGACCCGGTCATTAAAATGCGTGCATGCGTGCGCTGCAAGCAACCCCTGTGCTTTAAACGCATGATCAAGTCTTCTCGAAGGCGCATCCTAAGATTGAGTAGAGATCGTCTTTTTCAGACGGTGTCCGGTGCGGGTGATGATTGATCATCTCACGGCAGTACTTGACGCTCCTCACGCTGCGAGTATCATTCAATAGCCTGGGACCGTATGGCGTAAACTTTGAAACACCACCCAGTGCGCATAAACCTCCCCTTCGTGATTCTTCCTTCACAGCGTAATATCGAAATGATACTTAATTACTCTGTGTGTGCCACACACGGATATTAAAATCTGTCAGGATTGCTTGCGCTAGTAAATCAATTGACAACGTTAGACTGCTCAGCAAGGCCCAATTAATTGAGAAGGCAGACTCACTCAGCCAAGCCGTATAACATGACACGTTGTGTAGGTTGTTAGGGTTATATAGATTTTAGGCCTATTACAAGGCGCGCGGGTAAATCTCAGCAGATAACACACGACCCGACGCTGCCCGAACTTAATACGAACGCAAATATTTCTTAACAAATGTGGTGCTTTTTTTCATTGTGTAACAATGCTTCAATTTATGATTCCATCTGACGGCATCTTAACACTGAGGGGTTCTTTGTCATTGGCTTTACACGGGTCAAGTGCTTTTGTTAGAAAGACAGCTTTTCTGCGAGGGTTTTGGTCTCATCCACGAACTTCTTTTGCATTGGTCCGGCTGCGTAAACGCTGTAGACCTTACGCGCGTAAAATTCATCTCTTTTTTTTTGTCTGCTTGTTTGCACAAAGTTTTCTGCGTGTTCATTTCGTTTGATTTCTCCTCCATTGTCAAGTCCGCAGCAAGGACATGGCTTGTGTCAAGACTGATGCACACTTTATTTTTCTTTAATGTTAAGACTCTCGTTTCCTATTTTCATTGCTGTCAATTACAGTTCCACATTCCAACATTAATAATTATGATTTATAGCCCGTGCCTAGTGATGTGCCTTATTAAATATAGCTCATCTCTGCAGAACTTAATTCCTTAAACAAACTAGTGGCGAAGGTCTCCGATTATTTAGGGGTTTTTTCCCCCCTCATTCTCTTTGCTACTCTGAAATGGCAATTTCACCTCATCCTAGCTGAAGACGCCGCGGTACTCACGCTGTACGCGCGAGGCCAGCCAGCCCCAAACACGGCCCCGTCGTCTGGCGTTGTTGAACCGCCACCTCGCTGCCGCCACGTGCTACCCGTCATTTCCCTCCTGTTCGTCAAAATCCTTGTCCTCCCAGGTACGACCCCGCCGTACTAACTAGATGCACGCCTATACATTTCCTTGCTGATAATTAGAAGTTAGTAGTTTGACGCCTCGCCCCCGACTCTCTTTACGACTGGGGCAGATAACAGTTCATTTTTATATGCCGATAATGAAGATATGGCCTCGGGCACTGGCGAGCGGGAATAGCTCCGCTTCCGCGAGGCACGGGATCATGCTGATGGCTACATGTTGAAATTAGAGCAAAAACTGCACAAACTTATGAACATCACGAGCTGGGGGTCCGGATGTTTTCCCGCCAGAGCATGGCGTTTGTTTTTCTTTCAGATAAACCGACGGCAAAGAAGAAAAAAAAATCATGAGAAGGAAAAAATGTTATTCGCTGGTACCCCGTCTTCATGGACGATAGCGATCATTGGTACCAGACGATCGAACCAAGCTACACACATTGTAGCACCATATGGCTAGTCTGGTGCCTTAAACTACACGACACCAAAACAATCAGTGGCAATCAAGAACCATGATTTCACCTATATAGGCCTACAATTCATATATAGGCTAAACTGCCCGCTTTAAATACATCATTGAGGTTAAATTTAATGCACCAATGAGATGCACACGAACGAGAGCTTAAAAAAAGCAGAGGAAAAAGGGGAACATTGTGATCGTGAGGCGAGGTGACGTCGATTAATGGAGCGACAAGCGTCCTCGGGGGATGAAGACCTATTTCTGTGTAAATCAGACGACTCAAAATGAGAGTGACTGATGTTATTGATAACCATGCCACCGTTATCAAAGGGAAGGTGTTTGTTTCGGAGGGAGTTGATTTCTCTGTCAGTGTAAAATTTCAATCTTTATTGCGCTGAAGTCGGTCTCATTTCACTCCCATTCAATCCAGCGTAACCGAATCGAGGCCGGGCTGGAAAACAGTCTGGCCCCTTGTTCGAATAGCCTAAGTCTGTATCTATTCCTATTGCACATAAAAGGGGGACACGACAAAGACGAATACAGTGAGAACAATTACATGTGACAATTTTCTGCTCACCTTTGTGTTTTTAAATTATGTGATAAGTCGATGCACGGGAAATGTGCACAAGACTGCATGGGGGGGATTCCAAACGATAGTTCTGAAGAAACACTTCTTCAGTGAAAACATCCAAGGGGTGGGGGTGGAGGCTCAGCGGCCGATTTTGTGTATAAAAAGTGTTATATATATTTTTTCATAGTGAGAACAATAAAAAGGGAAGGCCTTCGAAACCAAGGTTTGGTCTTTGGCTTGACTTTTATATAGGCTCTGTCATTTGTAATATTAGACACATGATGTACTTTTGGTAATTTCTCAAAAAATTAATGACCATAAAAACTTACTCGGCAAAGAGCACTGGAGAGCTGTTGATATTATAAAACATTGTACAAACGACCCCTTGAAATAATGCAGTTTTAGAAAAAGATGTAATTTTTATTAACCCACTAAATTTGAATCTGAGAAAGGCTTCAGGCATGAAGCTTTTCTCATGCATCTGAAAGAACACATTATTCTTTTCTACAAGTGTGTTTTGTTTATTTCATTATTTTCTTGCAAATTCGATGACCAATTTAGCCAAAATTTCCAACAGGTTTGTTATTTTATGCATATGTTGGGATACACCAAATGAGGAAACTGGTCATTGACAATTACCAATAGTACGAAAACGTGCACTTTCCTTATGGGCTTCAAGAAGGCAGAGTGAGACGGAACCCAATCCCAAACTGTGGTTTCGAAAAGGCCTTAAAGAGATGAGTTTGGTAAAACTGGAGTTAGTGGCATTGAAAGAGGGGGTTGTGTTTGCACAATTCGAATACTTGCTCAGTGTTTCTGTTCATGCTTTCAATGGCCTCCGTCCTGCCCACTGAAGGCAGAATTTAAAGCCCCCTCTTAATGTTATAATTCACACGGTTTTTTCAGAAAACGGATCATAAAACCGTTTCGTAGTTATGATTTTTCAAAAACACATTTTACAAATTAGTATTATTGTTTAAGAGTCCACTGAAGGCAGAATTTATCTCACAGCCCAGTTAAATATTATATTCTCTGGGTGCGCACTGTAGTTCAGTTCGAAGTGTTTACATAATTTTTTCTTCCGAATAAAAGAACATAAAACTGTTTTGTTTAACACATTTTACAAAGCTGAGTATTATTTTTTAAAGCACAGCACAAGAGAGCAAGAAGCTTAGAGTAGAAAACTACAGCCAATTTCATTAATTGTGAGCGTGGCATGTTGAGGAACACATTATGAACAGTGGACTTCAAACATTGACTTGATTGTGCTACCGCAGAAGCAGTGAGTTCCGAAGTTTTGATATGGATGCCGTAGAAGATTTCTGATGTTGCGAGGTGTGTGACTGTGAGATGGCGATGGGATGTATATGACTGCCTGATATAGCACCTTGCTGAAAGTAGAGGTAGTTTGAGACTGTCCAGGGGGGGGTGAGACAGATGAGAGCACTGCATTTTCTTGAAAACTGTCAAACCAGCAACTTGCCTGCAGTGGCTGAATCTCTGCATGAAGAACTGGGCCCAGTTTCATGGCTCTGCTTTACCGTAAGCAAATAATCGGCGCTTACGGAAGCAGGGCATTCCGCGCTATGTCAAGCGTATTTCACGGGTTAGCAGGGAATTTATGCTTATGCAGTAGCGTAGTCCACGTTACTAGGCATTATACGCTTAGTAAAAGCTAGCACAGAAATTCGACGCTTGCTCGGTAAGCGGAGAATGGTGATCGCAAGCGCGGAGTTCGGCGGTAAGGTGAGCGCCATGAAATTGGGCCCCGGTGGAATGGAAACCATGGTTTCGTTTTGAAGTCTGTCAAGGAATCCCAGAAATGATTTTGCTGCTGTTCCCCCAAGTTAGCCTACAAAATTTAAAATTTGACGACATATCATCGGGTTTTAAACACGGTCGGCGAACTAACACGGTCGGCTAAATGGCCGACCGTGTTAGTTGACGATGTAAAAGGAAAACCACGCAATTTCGAGGCATAGGCCTATTTGTGTAGATCATTGTATTCTACTTTTACAACATCTTTCTAACCATATGCATTTTATAACAAACGGTTACAAACGCTTTTTATATACCAACTCGTCCGATCCAAGGCAACGTGTCCCTTTTAGCAATCATTCAATTTCTCCACTTCTGAATGAACACACCATTCAGCCAACATGTGAAAAGCTATGGTCATCAAAATAGGTGTGTACGTTTTCGAGAACACATCGAAAAAAGGCTTACTATTTTGTCAATGACATTTTTGCGCGTACGCGTTCGGTTTTTCACAACCGACAAGATATCGAGTCTTTGAACTGTTTCTCTGCATGTAAATATTTCAGAAAGATGTTGGCACTGGTAAACTGTGAGGTAAAAAATCGGTGTATGTGCGGTGTAGTAACATCTACACTATTTTCTTGTACTCTGACCAATCGAGCTGAAACTATCACAGGCTTGTCATTTTTATGTACTTAGGTTACATAGAGTGTGGATACAGGACTCGATTCCACAAACTGTAAGATTGATCTTAACTGTGCATCAATCTTAATTGCTAAAGCAAAGTGTGATGTCACAATACAAATCACTATGGTGATATTGACAACTCATCTTGAGATGAATCTTCGTGCTTTGTGAAATTAAGCTCTTCGACAATTACCAATTAACAAATATGTCTTTGTTTCATGCAAGGACAAAATAATATTATACTTAACTTGGGTTAACAGTTTCAGTTTCGAGTGACATTGCGTGATGCACATCTCGGGGAATATGACGTCTTAGGACTTTGGGGGCGCTTTTATTCTTGCACACTCTTGTAACAAAAGATTATACAGTTTCGATGTTGTCCTCAATACGTCACGCAACACAATTCAACAACAGACATGGGAAATTCACAAGAGGAATAATTTTGACTCTGAGTGAAAAAGAATACTCGGCATTTATGAAAAAAATATCGCAGGAAATCAGTGATGCATTAGTAACAGCCAAAGGGATAAAAATGGAGATGGACTGGACACCTAGGCAGAACAAAAGATAAAAGATGGAGCAAAACCACAACAGAATGGCAACCTCTTTCCGGGAAAAGAAAGCGTAGCAGACCTGGAGCAAGATGGAGGGACGATATAGTCAGCCACGTGGGATCAACAACCTGGCAAAGATATACACAGGACAGAAATACTTGGCACAGTTTGGGAGGGGCCGCCCCCCCTTCCTCCCCACAGCAGTGGAATGACATTGGCTGATGATGATGATGATCGAAGAAAGTTTTTGAATTTTAATATTTAAAGCACATGTGTCACATTAGTAATTGTCAAAGACCAGTATCCACACTTGATGTGGCCCAACATATACATGAAATAACAAACCTGTGAAAGATTAAGCTCAATCGGTCATTCGAGTCACGGGAAAAATGTGGTAGAAAACCCTTAAATCTTGTCACTGTTTTCATTGAGTTTTGGACTTGGAAGATCAACTATTGCATTTCAAGCAAATTTCAAAGAGAGTTTCCCGCCGTGACCATCTTAATACCGTGCACGTTGTGTGCAAATCTGTAAAACATTTATATTTTTACTCTGACCAATGTTATGCACACCCTTAAAGGGATGTCATTGGTTTTTAGAAGAGCAAATTCAAACCCATCAACTTCCAACAAACAAACCATAGATCGTCAAGTTTTGAAACTAATTGCATCAAATTAGATAATCATGTTTGAGTGAAAACGTTTTCAATTCTGGGTGGAACAAAGACACAATTGAATGAGCAGGATTTGAGCCTACGACCTCCGGATTAACGTGCCTGCGCTCTAACAAATGTTGGTGGTCTTCCTGTTTTGTCGGTACCTTTGTTTTGGGGTGCAAGTCGGAAGCCATTCAATCTGTAACTGCCGTAAAGCCAGGGCTAATCACACCCAAGTTTACGATACAACCTGGGAAGCGGCAGGAGTGGCCCCCAATGATCGTGTGAATGTTAACAACGTGTTCATTTCGAAACGGTGATCGCAATGAGCGATTGTGGTTTGGAGGCCTTAAAATGCTATATACTCAATGTCGGTGACAGTATTTCAGACAACAATTCTCCCGGAGGATTGGTACTGGTTTAAACTTTATAATCTAACCCACAATTATAAAAGAGTTTTTTCTTCTTCATGAAAAAACCCACAATAGGGCCTATTTATACCATTCTTATCTAAGTATCAGTTAGGCTAAGATCATGGACAAACAATGACTAGCTTGGCCCACAAAACAAAGTATGGACAAGTTGCTCGAGCAGTTTGACGTTGCTTTATACAAATTAAGTTTCATATCGTGTCAATGTCGTTCTCCAAGACATACGCCCGCAACCTGACGCACAGTGGGGAATGGAAACAGTGGTGACATTGCGCAACTCTAAAAACTTGGGTTCCTGCTAGTCTATTAGGCCTATAAGGCTTTATATTATAGCCTGGCCCCGTACTTAATTATTCTCCACATTTTTCAATTTCCATGGAATTCGTAAAAAACAATCAACCGTTCACTTGAGGAAAAGTTGTTACAGTGCAATGCAATGCGTTCGTGTGACGGTGTGCGCTAGCTGCAGTGAGATTGTATGTACACGAGTATTTATCCTACGACCATTTTTGTGTATTAAACCTAATTTGATTTTCAAGGGATGGGATGAAGCTGTAACCTTCAACCGTAGACAAATGAGTCTCGTAAACCCATCACATCCCCAATTTGTAACGCTGATTCAAGCCAAATCCTTTGATTGTTCCATGCCCTTGACGTCAAGTGATACGCAAGATCAGGGGACCAACCGGGGGACAAGGCTAGAGCGGGCCGCTGCTCCCCGGTGTATAAGGGGGGCCCTTGGCTTGAGGCTTGTTGGCGCGGAGGCTGAACCGCACGCTGCGATGCCAAGTCCCTATCTTCTGCACGAGTTGTGTGGCGACAAATCCCGGCCAATTCAATTAAGCAATGTCTGAACCACCATCTAGTGGGTTGTGTAATAAATTCATCTTGATGTCTGTCCCTGTTGTGAAATGATGCGCCTTGCGGGTTCGGAGTAGCCCCAGCAATCACAAACATAACCCCCGCTTCTCTTTCTCCTTCTCTCACTGGAGCTCCCGGGGCTCCAGGGGCCGTGAAAGATACACCAAAACCACTACTCATCCTTCCGAATCATTGGGTAATTGAAAATGAAACAGGCGTTTGATCCACGGAATCTAAACTCCTGCAAGGCAATTTCCCGCCGCCGTCTCTCCGACAGCTTCTTCCCCATTGGTTCCTCAAGGTATCCCCACCGTTTTCTCCCCTGGGACCCTACCTCTGCCCGTCTTCCCTAAGTCTCCAAAAACATCAATATGAGAGTGAACACACGCCCTGCTATCTTGTCATGTCGCATCACACATCCCTGGTAAAGATGGCGCACTGTCATAATAACTCTGCAATTTAGTTGAATAGGGGGAACCAAGGTCGAGTTAGGCAGCAAAAGCGAAGCGGGGTCCTTGATGAATTGCCGTGCATAAACAATGCGAGCAGGGTCGGGCGAGCGCGAGGGAAACTCTTTCCCCCGCGTTCGGCGCTGTTTCCCCGGCCTTGGACGTGACACTCGCGAAGGACCGAGACTTAAGGGTTGGGAGTGGCTGCGAGCTCAATGAACAAGACGGCTGGAGTACGGCCTCACAAGCTGATCAGTCTTAATTGGCGAGGCACATTAGAACAAATTTAAAATCTGGATCATGCAAGCGGACAACATCAACCCATCATGAATGTAGTACCTTCTTAATTGAATTGATGTCATTATGGACTTTAACCTCTTCTAATCAATTCATTGTTTACACGTTGTGTACAATTAAGTAACCACCGTAAACTACATAACAGCGGTTAAAAGCCAACCCCCCCCCCCCCCCAGTATGCAATCATGACAAGGAATCGAAATTGTAATTACAAAATGACAGCAGGTGGAAAATTATTTAATGAGTTGACATTCGGAATCGAGTAAACTCCCTTAAAATGGCATAAATAAACAAAACCACGGGTGCTGGGCCAACTTCTGTTCGGTTAATGTAAATTTATTTCCAGAAGAATCGACTGGTGTATGCACTGGTAAAATTCCCTCGCGTCTTCGTGTTACACAGCGAGTAAATACCAATGACATTGGAACGTAAAACAAAAAACCAAAGACAATGAACGAGCAAATCTAATTATAAAAAATTAACTAGCAGTAGATGAAGTACGGCTGATAGTAGTTTCATATTGAACTATTCAAAGTTTTGGTTCGAGTTATACTTCAATTTTTTTTCCCCGGGATAATTTGATATTTTTTTAAGACAAAAGAGTAACAAAAGCCAATGAACAAAAGGTAAAATTTTCTAAATTCAATTCGATATTTATTACCATTTGAAAGAGACAAACACATTAAAAACAATTATTTAAATTAAAGACAATCCTGAGCTGATTGGAACAAAAACACAACAACTATGCAATACATAATAAAACAGCATGCAAAAGACAAATATAGTATACACAATTTATTACACAGTTAAACTTTCACTGTCTTTCCAGATTCGAAAAGGGATAACATGCATAACTTATTCCCGCCATTACCAATGCTTTGTTTTGACCATTCAAGAAAAACAACCCCACCAAAACAAACTCGTGTCTCTGCCTCGTCTTGCGAGAGGGGAAAAAGACCGTTTTGCGAAACAACATTAATCAGAAAATAAAATAAACTGTAAGAATAATTACAGTTGCACGACATCCTTTTTCGGATGTAGGGCCTACGTAATCATTCATGAAATCCCAAGGTATTGCAAATAATAACTTGATGGTGTCAATAATTCATGGGACAAGGGGAAAATCTAAAATAATACGAACAGCATATGTTTATATAAACAAAATCCTATAAATGCAGTATTGGAAAGTCACGAAAATCCTTATGTTAATTATTTTGTAAAGCAATGAATAAAGTAAACTGAGATAAATATTATTCGATCAGTGACGCAAACAGAATTCAGTAGCCGATAGGTTTTTCCCCTGCTAAAAAAGAGAGAAAACGTCACAATCCTGAAAAAAAATAGAAATCTGAACGTCAAGAGAAGAAATGTTGTTGTTTTTTTTCGTTTTTTCGTACCCCCCCCCAACCGCCCACCGCCCACCCCGCGCAGCTCACTACGTCATCGTGACGTATCTTTCTTTTAACCAACAACATCACTCCTTCATTCTCGTTTGTGTACGGCAACACTGGCAGACAGTCAAGCAATGTTGAGAGTAATTCAAATAATTAAGTAACGGAGAATTGTTCCGAAATACACTGTTCGTCCACTTTTAAACTTGCTTTAACGGGTGGTAAGAAACCTGCCGGGACATTTAGCACTTTGCAGGCCTTTCCCTTGAGGTTTTTTTTAAAAGTAGCCCATCGGGCTAAAACTGTGCGTTGTACCTGCATCTGTAATTATTTAGCTACCCAGATTTTAAACATTTGTTGTCATAACATGTCTCTGATACATCTCTCTGATGTATTAACGGTATAGCGATCACAACCAGTTTAATGGTCAAGTGAAGTAGTTTTTGAAATTTAATTATCACATCTGAAAAAGAAGAAATTAACATTTTAAACAAGTAGGCTGTACAGTTTTAAGTAGCCCACGGGGCAAGTTGAGAAGTGGTGTTTACCAGCCCGTAGCAGTTTTATGGAACAATCTCCCTCTTCACATCAAACAAGCCACCACCGTCTCACATTTTCAAGACAGTTCTCAAACAAATTTTGTTCAATTCATCGTACATTTAATTTTCTTGTTGTTCTCCTGACCGCTAGATACTTTCTTCTGAAGGTGATAATATGCGCTATATATTAAATACAGTTATTATTGTTACTAACTAGACAACAGACAGGGAGTTCATTTTGCATGGGGAAACAATCGTGGAAGTCAACGAGTTCATATATTTGGGATCCTGTATCAACAATAAAGGCAAAAGTGAAAACGAAATACGAAGAAGACTGGCAATTGCAAAAAGACAAGCTATCAAAGTGGATACCATTTTGGAAAAGCAGGGGTATATCTACAAACGTGAAGCTGCACTGTAAAAACGGCGTTTAGAATCTAAACACATTTCTAAACGCCTCGCTTGTACCCACTTTTTTCACACGTTTAGCCCTCAACATGTTTAGATTTTGCGTTTCTGTGACATGTTTACCCCGAGACACATTTAGCCTGTGATACGTTTAGATTGAATGTGTTTAGGGTTCATAGTGAGTGCTAAACATGTTTAGAATCCAACACGTTTCAGAGAATAAGCTTAATTTTTAAACACCTGAAGAAAAGAAAAGAGAAATGTTGCAACATTCGCCTGCCTGCTTACTGAAACATAACGCTCAAGCTACGCTCGGCATGAGAATCGATAAATCATCATCATCTCAACGGGTCATCGAGATGATTTTCATCGAGATGATTTGAGGAGCAATGATGCCATAATTTCAGTCATACTGAAAACGGTCATTTTGAAGTCTCAGAATCCGTTCCAATTATATACATTTTGGGCTTTACTTTCTACCCATGGTGTGAATATTTGAAGTGCTGGCCAATATGATACAACAAAAATTTGCTTCAATTGAATTACACACATTAAAGTGTAAACTACTGCGCAGGAAAGGCTGTTATACCTACAATGGTTTTGAATAAACACCGAGGTCTATATTTGTGCATATTTAATGAAACCCCGCCCATTTCATTCTAAACAAACTGATGAATTTAAACACATACAAAACATGTTTACAAGCAAACATGTTTAGAAATATGTTTGTAAGCTAAATTGGTATCCCTTTAACATGTCAAAAAGCTAAACGTGTTGCGATCAATGCAGGTTTGAACTGGTTTGAACATTCAAATACACCAGAATGTGTGTTCATCATTTTAGTACGTTTGCTACCTGAGTAATTTTACTTGCCATGAGGGGCTAAACGTGTGGAGCATTTTTGATACCTTTGTAAAGTTACGTATTACCAAAATGCGAATTATTTTAAACCCTTTTAATTATGTGTTTATGCCATATAGCAAAAACGCTCTCCAAGGAAGGCCTATATGCCTACGTGGAAGCCTATCATGACTAGCTGCTTAGCTTTTTCATACCAATAGCAAACGTATTCAATTGATGTAAACACATTCTGGTGTATTCAAATGTTCAAACCAGTTCAAAACACGTTTAGCTTTTGACATGTTAAAGAGATAGCATTTAGCTTCAAACATATTTCTGAACGTGTTTGCGTGTAAACATGTTTTGTATGTGTTTAAATTCAAAACTGCATTTCAAACAAGCACAACAAATCTCAACCCGTTTAGCTTTTTGACATGTTAAAGAGGTAGCCATTTAGCTTCAAACATATTTCTAAACATGTTTGCGTGTAAACATGTTTTGATTGTGTTTAAATTCAAAACTTCACTTAAAACAAGCACAACAAATCTCAACACGTTTAGCTTTTTGACATGTTAAGGAGATACCCATTTAGCTTACAAACATATTTCTAAACATGTTTGCGTGTAAACATGTTTTGTATGTGTTTAAAATCAAAACTTCACTTAAAACAAGCATAACAAATCTCAACACGTTTAGCTTTTTGACATGTTAAGGAGATACCCATTTAGCTTTCAAGCATATTTCTAAACATGTTTGCGTGTAAACATGTTGTGTGTGTGTTTAAACGCTAAGCGCCGTTTTTACAGTGTGCGACTACTGAGGGCATCTGTGTTCTCAATCGCTACATATGGATCAGAATCATGGACTATGACACAGAAAGACGAGGAAAGGGTGGACGCATTCGAAATGCGGTGCTATCGGAGGCTGTTGAGGATATCGTGGAAAGACAAGAAAACAAACAAATGGGTTTTGCAAAAGATGTGTAAAGAGATGGAAGTCAGAAAGGGAAGATGCATTGAGGAAGATGAGATTCTTTGGACATATTGTTAGAAGAGACGGTTTGGAGAAGACGATAGTACAGGGAAGAATGGAGGGGAAGAGAAGCAGGGGCAGACCAGCAATGAGATGGACAGATGACATAAAGCGGTGGACCGGATCAGTAGAGACGCCAGTTACCACCATGGCGAATAGCAGAGATGGTTGGAGGGCTATAATGAAGGCCACAGCAGCACAATTCCGTGCCAACTGACCAAGAAGAAGAAGAAGACAATGTACGCACAAGAAACTGTGTGTGACATCCTCAACTAGTCCATCCCGAAACTATTTGTTTTTTCTCTCTCTTCACATCTTCCCCTCTCCCCCTTTTTGCGAGATAATAATAATACAGTTTTATTTTCCGTTTTTGCATCGCCGTGCAGCGGCACTTCGGCTCATTCCCATTGCAGATAGGCGGTAATAGGCGCCAAGTGGAACATACAAATTAATCCAGCATTTCAATTGTTCCGCCTCGCCATAGCAGTCACTGCCAGCTAGTGTCTTTCCAACCATCCAGTGTAGATAGATTAAAATATACTCTGATATGATTTTTCTCCACCCCCCCTTATTCTTGGTCGAGTCTCCGATAGGAGAGATTCAAATGGTGAAATAATTAGAACTAATGAAAAAGACAGAATGATTTTTTTTTTTGCCAATCTATCGGTAGAAGGTGCAACTGAGTGTAAAGTTGGATGCAGTGAAGCGATCCCAATTCTCGACCAATTTTGTTTTTATTTATTTTTTATTTTATTTGTTTCTGTGAGATGGTGGAAGTTAGAAAGAAAAAAAAATGCATGGCTGTGACTGAAACATTACGAACGGTTACGGTGTTGATCGCCAAGCCGAAGGTTGAAGTGACCAGGGCGGACGCGTTGATTATCAGTCACTCGCTACCAGACGTCATTGGAACGAATTAATCACCGCTCGGACGTTATTCCCCGTTTCCCCACCATATCTGGTAGGTCGTGATTGTGGAACGCTAAAACTGCATGAGTTAAATCAATATTTTCCAGTCAAAGTTTGTAATCGAATTTGATGTAAACTTGAAGTTTCATTTCATCAGCTGGGTTCGTTCGGCAGACGAGTCCCTTGCCCAAATAGTGTGGTATTGCCGGGTACCATGCAAAGGCAGCTTAGGTCTATTATGAGCCATGAAGAGGCTGTTCTGGTGATCGTGACAACAATGCGATTCAACTAATCAAAATACTCCACCATCCCCACGGTAGTTGCTTCTAATAGCTCACGACTAGCGCAAGCTAAAAACCCAGAACGAAAATCGCCTGTTTTCTATAAATCACGACCGGGACAAATCACATTTGGTTCCGCACCAGTCCACCACTAAGAGACGCTGCGGCGCCGACACCAGAAAGAAACAAAACACATTCGTACATCATTATAATCGCGCCCTTTTCCCCCTCACCGTCTTCTTCCTCTTATTTCATAACGTGCACCCAGAACGTGTTTAACAATGGGAGACTTTGCTGAAAATGGTCAGATTGTAACGCACCTAAATGTACCGTTCTGCCTTTCACGGCAAAGACAGTACCGCTGCTACAATTCCAAATTCTCGTCAAAGTCACGTCCTGACGATTTATCTCCACTGTGCGAGACTTAACAGAACCGTGACGGTACCAGTGGTATGACAATTGGGACATGTCATGTACAGAATTTTATCTATCAGTGTGTGGATTGTGCTGTTATCCACCCGTCCTCTATGGTCAATCTGTTCTATTGAATTATCTGTCTCAGTTATACAATGATGGCCAACAAGAAGGAAGTGACGTTAGATTATGACAAACTGAGGTTTTTGCCACACTGAAATAAGAGCTTCCAAAAGGGTAAGGAATTCTGTAATACCAACAATGAGATTTATAAAAAAAAAAAGAGATTTCTAACATCTTGAAATTTATGAGAATGTGAACATTGCCACTCTGAAATATTAAAAGCTTCCAAAAGGGGTAAGGAATTCTGTAAAACCAACAATGAGATTTCAAACTTCTTCAAATTCTTGAGAATTTAGCATTTCCACACTGAAATAAGAGCTTCCAAAAGGGTAAGGAATTATGGAAATTCTTGGGAATTTGAGAATTGCCACGCTAAAATCAGAGCTTCCAAGGAATTCTGTAATACCAACAATGAGATTTAAAACCAACAATGAGATTTTTAAAACTTCTTGAAATTCTTGAGCATTTAAGAATTGCCACGCTAAAATCAGAGCTTCCAAATGGTAAAGAATTCTGTAATACCAACAATAAGATTTACAACCAACAATGCCATTTTTTAAACTTCTTGAAATTCTTGATAGAACATCAAACATAATTTCAGACTACGATAATTTTCCTTCAACGTGAACAGTTTCACCTTCAACATTGGTTGGCAAAATGTACGGGCAGCCTTCACTGTCATGAAATATTTTCTATTTTTTCTAATATTTACTGCTTGTGGACACAGGGCACAGGATAGCAGTTGTAATACTGATAAGGCTATCCTGTTTAAATAAGTCAAACAATAAAAATAAAACAACAAAATACAATAATTTATCATTTTATACAAAATCATATCAAGTTAGCCATAAACCATAGGCTAACCCCCAAAACAAAAAGTGCAAATCAAAATAATCTATGGAAAAAAACTCTTCCAAAACCCAATAAGTACAAAAGGATAGGAACTAAGACTATAAATTACTACTTTGCTGCTGTTGTTAATGTAATTATTGTTATTGTTGATTGCTTTAATCTAAGCGATTCTATGAAATTGGCCGAGAGCCAGGTATAATATGCATTATGTATGGTGGCCCTGAAGGGACATCGCATATCGCATACGTGTGCGCACACGTATGCGATATGCGATGTCCCTTCAGGGCCACCATAATTATGATAAAATGATGGTTTTTACTATTATACTAAAACTGGGTCCAATTACATGGCTCTGCTAACCGCGGAATTCTGCGCCTATGGCGCCCAATAATGCACTTAATTCTACGACCCTTTTCGAAACCACAGCTTGGGATCCGCCCGACTGATTGAAGCCCCGTAAGGAAAGCGCACGTTTTCTAAATAAATGACGAAGCCTAAGTCCAAGCCCAAGCCCAATCCGCGGTTTCGAAAGGGCCCACTGGCTGTAACTTATAAGCGCAGAATTCTGCGGTAAACAGAGCTGTGGAATCGGGCCCGGGTTATTTTCACGTCCAGTGGTTTTGTTACGTGGATATTAATGGCGGCTATTTTCAAATCAATGGCTTTGGCTTGGGCCATTCCAGCAGTAGCTCGTTCTTATGTAGCGGGACAGATAGGGGAGATGTATGGGGGATTGTGCCTTTGATGATACAAGCCTGGAATTTGGCACACAATTTCATAGAGCTGCTTAAGCACAAAAAGTAGCTTAAGCACAACAAAATGTTGCTTACCAGATTTAGGTTATCAGCCAAACTACCATGTCATGTGTACTTTTTGTGACTGGTATCCTGCTCGTTTCTGTTTAGCAGACAGTTGTTAAGCAATATTTTCTGCTTAAGCAGCTCTATGAAATTGAGCCCTGGCCCAATTTCATGGAGTTGCTTAAGAACAAAAAGCTAATAAGCACAGGAAAAATGTACTTACCAGAATTTGGTTACCAGCCAAACTACCATGTCACATGTACCATTTGTGACTGGTATCCTGCTCATTTCTGCTTAACAGAAAACTTTTAAGCAGTATTTTCTGCTTAAGCAGCTCTATGAAATCATGTCGTGAGAACGATGTGCATGGCTGTTGGGCCATCGTAGATTTGTCCTTTGAAATATAGGTAGCGTCATAAGCAATTGTAACAACTTTCAAAACGGCTGTCATCGTTTCATGTTCTCACCCTTAAATATTTCAAATATTTCAAAGGACAAATAATGTGATGGTTCTGTCCTGCAGCCAAATGTCTTTCTCATGAACTGACATACTCTTACTGTGCGCTAGCCTATACCATACCTGCCGTACTACATTTTATAATTTGCTTTGAAACAAGGTTTCAAAGGTTGTACATGCATATGCTCAATAACTACAAGCAGAGTTGACCAGTCTTCAGTCTTAACAAAAACCCAAAACACCAACAACAACAAACGAAACAAAAACCATCCCTTTCAAAGATTAACTTAGGCCTATATTTGTTAATCAACTTTTTGGTGTCAACCTTTCTGTAATGTTTTATTTTATTTTAATGTGGTCTTTTGTTACGGCAGGACTTTTTCACCATCTCAATTTAAGCATTTTAGCAATGTGTTAGTGTTTTGCATGTATCTTTAAAAGTACCATTTCATTGTTTTTATTTTGTAACAATTTCATTTACTCACAAACAACAACAAGACAGTGAAACATCAATAATCCGCTTCAAAAGAAGTCCACAAAAATTACTGCCGGTACATGGCTGTTAAGTTGAATTACGGGAGTAAACGAATAGATAAATACAAATATTATATATATACTACACAATTTATGGTGGTTTAATCACGTAAGAAGAAACTAAATTGTAATATTCTAGTAATTTGACCTGGAAGTGGTGGAGTATGAATAAACCATTACCAACCAAAACAAACAAAAACGTTACTGACGATTGTTCGATGGTGACGCTGAGGACCAGTTTAGATCCTGTCAATAAATTGGAGTGTCACATGCTTCATTCGGAACCACATCTCTGTAGGTATTAATTGACAACGATTTCTTCATCTTATTTGTGACCACCATGATCTTAAAAAACTCCCAAAACTTTGTCAGATGTTCGACATGTTTCGTGAACGGACGCCGCTGCAATGAAGTCATTTAAAAAACAAATACATCCCATGCACCCGGGGCCCATTACTATTTTGATGTCGTTGTTGTTGTTTTTGTTGTTGTTGTCGTTGTTGTTGACTGCTTTACTCTAAGCAGTTCTATGAAATTGACCGAGAGTCCAATTATATTTGGATGACATTTTGTAAAATGTGACGGAACTCATCGAAATATAAAAGGAAATGTAGAGCGTCTTTTGTGAAGTAATGGCAAAAACAATAATATTTTCTTTTTCCAAACTAAAACAAAATCTAGCTTTTGCATTTCTATATATTGGTGTTTATACCTAAACGAAAGAAACTTATTTTGCGATGTCAAAGTAAAAATCGAACCTCCTTCTCGAGAACCCAAACTTCCCAATTTCAGAACAAAGGCACAAAGAAACCTAATTAAGATTTCTCCGCGAATGAAACTAAAATAAAAGCCACCCAGCCGTCAAGACCGCTAACTTAATTGTCTGGCTATGCGGTAAATAGTCATAATTACACACTGGGAATTATGTTTGTGTATAGCATCATACATCTTCACCATGTATACTCTTTGCCAATCACGGCAACAACAGCTTCCAGTGGACCGGGAGTTATCAGTTGATTTGCACAGCGGTTGCAAAGATCATTTGGTGGACGTCTTCTGCGTCCAACAGCTTCAGTTATCATAACCTTGATACTCCCTGCAAGCGATGAACTTCAAGTGTCACATGTAATGATACTAAGAAAATCAACAATTCAATTTGGTTAACCAGTGCCTGTGCTCACGGCAGACGTAGAAATTACAAATCACATCCGTGGTCTGTGTATCGGCCCTGATATTATTATGATGACTTACGAAAAAAAAACCTGAATGGCGTAATTGTTTTAGGGGTCTGTCGCTGTATTTGGTGGCGAGCCGGGACTCCGGTGGTAGCAGGCGCCGGCAGGTCGGTCCCCCACCTCGGTCGCCTCTCGCGCCGGACCGGTATAGCGAAGGAGACCCGCTAAGACACACACGCAAACACCCCATAGAGCGGCCCCACAGCATACGGCACCACATTTTGTTAGTGCGGTCGTGGTATCATGACGTGAGAAGAAGTCGACGTGCGAGTTCAGAATTTTGGTCCTTTTTAATAAAACACAATTTAGAATAAAAACAACTAAAACAGTTCAAATATTTATAGCAATAATGATGATAAAAAGACTCTGCTCTAACCACAGCTTGCAAGTCTGCCGTACATGAGTGCCCGGAGATTCATCAAAAAACGAAGGTCTCTTGTAACTTTGACAATTTCTTTTCCCCTTTTTAGCGGCGAGACCCTGACCCATTTATTGGCTGTTGATTGTTGTATGTGGCCGGCCTTGGCCATGGTACCAATTCCACTGCAGGCAGCCTGGGGCTGGTCGACATTAACTGCTCGGTGTGAGCAGTTTATTCAAGGTTTATAACATTACACGGTAAAGAGAGCTGTCCACCAGGATCCTTCAAAAGGGCCCTTTAAAGCTGAAATACAAAGACCACGAAAGAAAACAAACACAGTGTTTCTTTGTAGAGTTGCCGAAGTGTGTAAAACTGTTCACAAATGGGCTGCTAAATTCGAAATTAAACGAAACTCAAAATGAGTTCAAACGCCCGGTGGATCGAGGCATTTCTGACATTATTAGGTATTCATTTGTAAATTGATACTGATAATTAATGAAAATCAAATAAGTTAGGCTGTTTTTCATTTATTATATTCTAACAGCTTTCACTTGAAACCGAGGACACTATTTCATAATTAACACAAAGGAACACCGCAGAAAATACAGATTCAATTTGTTATTCAATGATAAACTTGACACAGTCTTTACGGAGAATACAAGACGCCGATTTTGACTCACGGATCGCCCGCGTCCCCGATGTCTCGCGCTTCTGTTTTAATATTCACGGTCTTGTGATGAGTCTCTAAATTGCGTCTGTGTTCCATTCAAATACGCTAATAAAAAAACCAACCCATCTTGCCGCGCCATTCAATTTGTAACAGTAACTACAGAGTTTGTTGACATAACTGGATAAATTCATTTTGCAATAGTGAACGGTCCAATAATCCGGGGCATTTTCACAAGACCGCTCATGGGCCATCACACGAGGGATGGGAGGATAGGCCGCGACACGATGGCCTAGTCCCCGGCATCTGTCCATCAGAAAGATGGGGGATAGACAAACAAGAAAAACGCGATTATCCAGGGTCGTCCCGCACGATTTTTTTTCATTTTTTCCCTCTGCTCACTCTCTCTCTCTCTCGCGTGCGCTCTCAAAAGACCTCCGATGTGACGAAATTTAGCCGCGCTCACCGGGGGCTACAGCTGCTTGAACCCGGCGACCGGAAATGGCTTGGGCCCGACGATGGCGAAGATGTGGCGAACTTCAATCCCCAGAAGGCAATCTTCATTGTCTGCAGGATTTCTCTACAGAAGCGCTCTGTCATTCAGGCTTTTATTATTTTTTTTTTTTTTTTTTAGATCATTCTCTCATCCTCCTCCCTGTTTTATTCTATTTTCGTGAACAGATTTTCCTTCGAGAGATAGAGTGGCATACCGCTAATCGCATTTTATCAAGTACAGCACCACAAAGGGGAATAGGAAGGACGGGCGTAGGCATGACCGTGGTTCGGCGAGGCGAGACGTCTTACGCGAGACACTATCCCACATCTGCAAGCTAAAAAGAAAATATATGTATATAACAAATAAATAAATACAATACAAACATCGATCTAACCAAATTAAGGGAACACTTAACACTAAGACGGAAAACAATTCGTCAATAACACGGTTAAAGAAGAACAACTCAGCAGAGTTGATTTACTAAGTTATGAGAAAACAAAACTAGCTTTTGCAAACTGCTTACCAAGAACCTATGGTATAAATGCAAACAAATAGTTAATATCCTGACGTTTCAACCTAGCAGAGTCTTCCTCAAAAGCTAAAACACACATAAACAGGTATAACTATGATTGTGTTTATGCGTGTTGTGTTTTTACCAAAATAAATCAGCAAAAAACAACAACCAAGAAACAGAAATTGTTTTGCTTTTAGACATTGGGATACTATATTTACTTATCAAAGATTGGAAAGTGTCATTTCCGGACATGACCTTCACTTTGACCCCCTTGGGTGGATGGAAGTAGGTCAAATCTTGCGGCCGTTTGTGGACGCTGTGGGCATTTAGGTACAAGCCGCTTCTGGCCACAATGGTCTCTTAAAGGCACTGTACACGTTTGGTAATTACTCAAAATATATATTAGCATAACAACTTACTTGGTAAACGAGCAACGGAGAGCTGTTGATAGTATAAAACATTGTGAGAAACGACTCCCTCTGAAGTAACGTAGTTTTTGAGAAAGAGGTAATTTCTCACAAAAATAATAAAAGACTTCTGGCCAGAAGCCTTTTATTCCTATCTGAAAGCACACTAATTTGTACAACAAGGGTGTTTTTTCTTTCATTATTTTCTTGCAACTTCGATGACCAATTGAGTCCAAATTTTCACAGGCTTGTTATTTTATGCATATGTTGGGATACACCAAGTGAGAATACTGGTCTTTGACAATTACAAAACGTGTTCAGTGCCTTTAAGGGGTTTTAAATTAATTTTTAAAAACCAGATGAAGTATTTCTTGCTGCTTCAATTCACTGCATTGTTTACGGATCATTCCTCACTTGATGTATTGTGATATTGTCTCGGCTAGTACTCCTCACTCCCTCTCTTTGTTCAATTTTATTTTCTCATCAGAAAATCTCTCCATTTTGCCTGGTACAAATTATAGTTCTGCTTAAACATACAAATGTTTGGTTATAGTTTTTGCCTGTGTTATATAATTGCTGTTGAATGTTGAATACTGTTTTGTTTTCATTCTGTCTTGCTGTTGTGCTGTTTTTCCAACGCGTATCCAAAACAATGTCCCATTATTTGATTGTGTCCCCCCCCCACCAATATTATTTTTCAGTTTTTACGCTATGCTAGAAGAAAAAAAAATGCTTAATTGAATTGAATTGATTTAAGGCTCCTTGTAGTTGTAGATCGAACCTTTCGCTGGATGATTTTTTTAATTTTATTTTTGTTAAGTTTCCAAATCTGCATTGCTTAAATAAGGTACAACATTGGGAGTCCGGCAAAAAAATAAAAATAAATATGAGAAAAACTAACATGTTTTCACTATTTTAAAATATTGGGTTTTGACTGGCGAGATCAAAACTAATTGTTTCACTCATTTCTCAAAAACTACCGGTAGGATAGCATTTCAGGCATACACATTTCAATGGAAATTTTTCCCACCATGACCATTTTTATACCATATAAGTTATGTACAAACCTGTAAACATTTATAATTTCAATCTATACCAATGTTTCATTTCATTGTAATGTACTGAAATTATCAGATTTTATTTCTAAATAATAATATTATTATTATTATTATTTTTTAATTATAGTTAAACCGTCCGATACCTCCTTGCATGGAAGTCAATAGTTTGGACGAAACAGCGAAGAAAAGGGTATACAAATGAGTACGCTTTTCGAAATAACAACAACAAAACAAAACAAAAACAACAACACCAACAACAACAACAACAACAACAACAACAACAACAACAACAACAACAACAACAACAACAACACTAACAGCCCAAAAACTAGTTGTTTGCCACAATGACACTAACTAGACAGTACCTTTGAACGACCGCATTTAAAATGTGGACAAAAATGCCACCCTCAAGAGAGGACAGTTTGTGGGAAAATATGAGCAGTAGTCATTATTCTGAGTGTTTATGCTCATTTGTATTCATTTCATTCTATTCATTACCGGTATGACTTCATTTCTCCTGAACTTCATTCCACGTATGACGGAATCCCTCAACGCGTCATTCAAAAAGAGTCTCACTGATCAGACCATAAAGAGCAACTCATTCACAACTTATACAAACAAACATTTAAAAAAATGTTTGGATCCGAAGATACAGGTAAACAATTTTGGTACATAAATTTGTTCCTATATATAGGTTGTGCAAGTCTATAGCGCATATTCGAACATTTGGACTGGTTCAAGCGCGAGTTTGTTTCTCACTCGTTATGGCACTGTACGTATGGGACCAAAGTTCTCTCTCCAAAAAAATCAGAACACTCGCGAGACTTGCACGGTCATACTCATGGAGTTGTGGCACTTCAAGATTCATAAAATTCCCGGCACTTTATTTCTACGAATAAAACTGAGAAAAAGTCCCATCACAGCATCTGTTTACCGTTTTCTTGTACCATTTATATGACTGGATTGTTGATGAATTTTCTGTTAAGAAAATGCACAGGAAACATATGTTTAGCCTCACGACCTGAACAGAATGTCGGGGTATCAGTTTAAATCAGTGCGAAGTGTTGCTGTTAAAGGCACTGAACATGTTTGGTAATTATCAAAGACCAGTATTGTCACTCGGTGTATCCCAACATATGCATAAAATAACAAACCTGTGAAAATTTGGGCTGAATCGGTCATCGAAGTTGCAAGAAAATAAAAAGAAAGAAAAAACACCATTGTTGCACAATTGTGTGTGCTTTCAGATGCTAATAAAAGGCTTCATGCATGAAGTCTTTTATTATTTTAGTGAGAAGTTACCTCTTTCTCAAAAACTACGTTACTTCAGAGAGAGTCGTTTCTCACAATGTTTTATACTATCAACAGCTCTCCGTTGCTGGTTACCAAGTAAGTTTTTATGCTAATATATATTTTGAGTAATTACCAAACGTGTTCAGTGCCTTTAAAATGTGTTGGTTCATGTTCTCTGATATGCGTCACTTAAATGTATATACATCATACTATCAACTTTGACTATACCGGCTATCTGCTAATTTTGCTTAAAGAGGAAGGGAATGACAATTCAATTTTGTGATACTCAATTCCCAATTAAAGAGTCCTCATGTCAGTGGAAAAAATTACAAGTCTCTAGCCTCACATTAAAGTGGTGTAAATTGACATTGTATTCGATACCCTTCCAGTGCAAAATTTGTCATCATCCTAAACATATGATGACATCATTCTGAGACAAATGGGTCTGTACAGTTTTGTACGGGGATGTTTGTCTCAGAATGATGTCATCAGATGTTTCGGATGTTGACAAACTTTTCCCTGGAAGGGTATCGAATGCGATGGCAATTTACACCATTTTAACGTGAGACTTGTATTTTTCCCCACTGGCATGAAGATTCTATCCATTAGAAAATGAGTACATCACCAAATTGAATTGGTAATTTCCCTTCCTCTTTAACGGCAAAGCTTTTCCTTCAAGAGAAATTGTTGTAATGTTGTCCTGTATTTTCCTGCTAGTGTCACATGTGATGGTGTTACTTTTTAGAGTAATCAGAAATAATAGAATGAAGTTGTATAAACTCAATCGAGAGAAAAGCAGTAAATAAAATAGCAACTCAATCATGCCGTGACTCGACAGGTTGACCGACTTTCTTTCGACCAACTATGAGTTGAAAGAAATTCATTTTAAGATACATATGTTATCTATTGGTACGGCACATTGTCCGTGATTTCGGTGTTATCCAAGCTGGTTAACATTCACACAGAATAACAATTACCCGGATACTTTCAATATTTTCACCCGGAAATGTGGCGAGGCAGTTGACACCATCGTGTAGTCATCAACTCGCAGACAGATATTGAAACCATCGGTAGAGGTGTCACAAAAAAACTTGTATATTTTTGTTTAAAGGTGTTTACTTATTACTTGTTAGAATAATCCCCTTGCAGCCCAATTTGGGCTAAACTGGGATGTTGTTGAAAAGTTACGTCAACAGTCAGGTGGATAAGGTGCCAAAGACATGAGAAAAGTGCACTATTTACAGGTACAGAAATAAGGAAAAGGTGTGATGGTAATCGAAAAAGAAAGACAAGTAATCGATTACAAAGTAATTGTCACACACACACACGATACCAGTACGGGTACACTGTGTTAGGAATAGTCACACATAATTACCATCTTAGTCCTCTAGAATCACTGTTTTCATTTAGATTTGCAAACATTTAAATAAAGTCAAAACTATTGTATAAGTGCACAAGATTTCTTCAAAAGTTGTTGTTTTTTTTTAAATATATTTTTTAGATTTTTGATTTGTTTTGCTAGTTAAAGGCCCTGTACACGATTGGTAAGATCGAAAAACACAAATGTTCACAGATTCACACATAACTTACATGATTTAAAGTAAGTAATGGTAGAAAGGGTTCCTTAAAATATTTCTGCTATCGTTTCTGAGAAATGAGTAAAACAATAGTTTTTATCGCGCGCGATAATAAACTCCATGTTTGAAAAAAAGAAAACACATAAGGTCTCTTTTCACTATTTTCTCGTGATCTCGATGACCAATTGAGCTCAAATTTTCACAGGTTTGTTATTTCATGTGTGTGGTTGATTACACAAAACATGAACACTGTCTGTGATTATTTTGTCAGCTCTGCCAATCCTGTATAATACCTTTAAAAACAAAACAAAACAAAACTGAAGTCCGTTGTTCAAAATGATACTATTCTTATTATTATGTAACCCGTAAGCCTGAATACACCTGTGTAGAGAAGACGATGAAGAAACGTCAATTGTGAAAACCCCAAACAAGTAGAGACTGCAAACCCAATCCACGTTTTCGGGGTCACCGAGGCGAAAGGTAGGGAAGAAACTACTACTAATCCTAACCAGAGTATCTCCATTACGTCATCAACACATGTCGTGATTACAATGATTACAGCTATGTTTGTTACAAGGGAGACAGACTACTTTTGTTCTCAACCTCATTTTGATCGTATGGATTCTCGTACATGGTAGCACTTCTAAAGAAAGGTGGATATACACTGTAATGACACGAGGTGATTGTTTACCCGACGTTTCGCTCATAGATCTTCATCGCAATAGGATACTTTTGGCCAATGTATAACGTATATCTAAATAAACGAATAAGAACAATTTGTGTAAATGAATTTATGGGTTACAGAGTTCTATTTTAAAATTGTCATCTCTGCTCTTAAAGATTAGGAAGTTTGGCTAGAGTGAAGCCCAAATCCTTCCATTTACTCTTGTCCAATGTTTAATGGACTTGGATAAGATTGGAATGCCTGACCCTGTGTCAAGCACTTGTTGTTTGGTCCTACCGTCCCCAGTCCTTCTAAATCCTTCACTTTGGCAATTGGGTTCAAATGGGTTAGGACGTGCTGGGGTGGATTGGAAAGTTGAGCAGTTCCACTCCCACTGAAGTATCCCTTTGCATAGCACGGCGTCTCAACATTAGCCTCTCCTAACCAAATCCTACTGTCTGGCTACCCGTGCCGACCCTGTTTTTACTGAACGACAGAGGGTGTCAGCGTGTTCCTGGCGCTATAACCAGGTGCTCCGGGTAGGTGGAGCTCGTCAGCATTGTCAGTTCACCTAGGAGAGGGACAACTCTGATTTCAAACCCGGGTAGGTAGAACTCGTTAGTCTTGGTCGACAGTCTACCCCAAATAGGGGAAGAGGCAGTATAGAATGGCTGTCTCGCAACGGATTTTATTTACCCCTTCCTGTCTCTGTGCTGTGCTGTGAAGAGACTTTCAAATATGTATTGTATAGTTTTGTTTCAGCACTTTTGGGGCAGGTTTTTCCGTTTTAGGGCCCTGGTTTGCTCTCATTAATTTCTGTCTACTGTGCCCCTTTTGCTGACCTCCTGAGTCCTATCATTCGGAAGGGTACAGGTTAAAAACATGTTGCAGGTCGTGGCCGCCCGATAGTACAGGATCCCGAACTCGTTGGTAATGCAATGAGAGGCTGATCTATCAGCGGGTGTAAAATGCTGGAGCAGCTGTACTGCCATGGACATGCATGGATGGTGGTCCGTGCATCTGCTTCCAGTTGCTCTCCCGAGGCCATCCGGATGCCTCTGCCTCCTTGGCTGAGGGTTCTTTGGGTCTCTTGCTGTCAATCTTGGGGTGCTGGACAGTTTTTCTGATTAGTAAGCCTTGGTTCCTTTTCCTTCTTCTTTTAAACCATTATGACAGTTCAAACTAATGTACCACGTTCTAAACCTGCATCTAGAACCCCACCGTCTAGGGCGTCTACATCTAAAGCCCTTAATGTATGTTTCGCCAACGTTCGAGGAGTTAGGGGTATTTTTACTGCAATTCAGTCGTTTTTGCATGCAAACTCTCCTGACATCCTTGCTCTTTGTGAGTCCCGACTTAATGATGAGGTGATGTCTACCTCACTAGCTGTGCCTGGCTATGTTATTCATAGACTCGATGCTCCACCCTGCCATGGTCTTTGTATTTTTGTCAAGGCATCTCTTCCCCTCAGCCGTGAAATCGCTCTTGAGGATGTGACCCATGAATACGTATGTCTCCGGCTTGCACTTATTCATTCCACCATGTATCTCTACTTCTTGTACCGATCTCCATCATCTCAGCACTGCGCCATATTTGATGCAATTTCCAGCAGCATCGACTCCGCGCTGTCTCATCATCCTACTGCTGAAGTTATGGTCTTTGGTGATTTTAATGTTCACCACAAGGAGTGGCTAGTTCATTCTCACAGCACAAATGCCTCTGGTGTAAGCGCTTACAACTTTGCTGTATCTCATGACCTTACCCAGATCATTTCAGCTCCCACCCGTATCCCAGATCGTGCTTCTGATAACAGATATCTCCTTGATTTGTTCCTCTGCTCAAATCCTAACAGTTGCAGGCCAACAATTCTTTCTCCACTAGGCACGTCTGATCATGTTAACATTGAAGTTCAGATAAGTTGCTCCTCAACACCGACCAGTTCTCATCCATACCACCGAACTGTCTTCCAGTATGGCAAGGCTGACTGGGACGGGTTACGATCTTTCCTAGGCGATGTCCCTTGGAACTCCGTTTTCTGCCTGAGTCCTTCTGAGGCAGCGACAGAAGTCACTGATTGGATTCAGATTGGTATGGATCTGTTTGTCCCCTCTCGAACCTATCAAGTCAAACCTCATTCCAATCCTTGGTTTACCCCCACTTGTGCTGCTGCTATTGCACATCGGAATCATTATTTTCACCAATTTCATCGTGTTGGCTCTACTGAGGCTCGACATAAATTTCGTCTTGCTAGCAACCACTGCAAAAAAGTGCTGGAGAGCGCTAAGTGCCAGTATGCCGAGTCTCTCCGTGATAGTATAACTACTCAACGTCTTGGTAGCAAGGATTTCTGGAGAATTGCTAACAGTGTCCTCAACAGAAGCAAATCTACAATTCCAGTCCTGTTTAATGCCCCGAAGTACTTACTTCTCCGTCGGATAAAGCCAATCTCTTTGCTGAAAGATTTGCTGCCAACTCCACTCTTGATGACTCGGGCCACAATCTGCCAGATTTTCCTCTCCGGACTGATAGCATCATCTCCTCTGTCATTATCACACCTAAGATGGTAGCTAAGGTTATCAAACATCTTGACACGTCTAAAGCCACTGGACCTGACAGTATCCCTGTTCTTGTCCTGAAAATGTGTTCACCGGAATTGTCCTCAGTTCTGTCTAAACTGTATAACCTTTGCCTCTCAAATTCAACATTTCCTTCTGATTGGAAAGGCTCTGGTGAAAAGTCTGACCCCTCTAACTATCGACCTATTAGCCTCCTTCCAATCATCAGCAAGGTGTTTGAATGTCTCATTAACCAGCATCTCATGGATTACCTTGAAACTAACACACTACTAGCCGACGTCCAATATGGATTCCGGCACTCTCGATCTACTGGCGACTTTTTGTCTTTGGTCACTGAGCACCTGAACAGGATATTAGATCTCTGTGGTGAGGCAAGGCTTGTTGCTCTTGATATTTCTAAGGCCTTTGATCGAGTCTGGCACAAGGGTCTCATCCATAAGCTCAAGTCCTATGGCATCTGTGGTCAACTTCTCAATCTAATCTCAGATTTTCTTAGCGATCGAAAATTCACTGTTGTTCACGAGGGTCAGTCCTCGTCCGTCCACAGCGTCAACGCAGGTGTCCCGCAAGGCTCTGTATTGGGACCAACTTTGTTCCTGCTTTATATTAATGATCTGCCTGATTCTATTTCATCTCAGATTGCCATCTACGCTGATGACACAACCCTGTATACAACGTACCCTGGTCCCCGGTTTTCCACTCGTCAAGCCCAAGCTAGTAATGAACTCAACCATGATCTTACAAATGTCAATAATTGGGGGATCAAATGGCTTGTCACCTTTAACGAAAGGAAAACTCACCTGTTATCTGTGTCAAGATCTACATCTAAATCATCTGTTCGTTCTACCTTGTTTATGAATTCTACATCTCTACAGGAAGTTAGTGACATCAGGTTACTTGGTCTCGACATCACCAATAAACTCTCCTGGGTCAAGTACATTGGTGATGTTGCAAAAAGGGCCTCTCAACGCGTAGGTTGTCTATACCGTGCGCGGAAATGCCTTCCCCCCTCTGCCATTCTTTACTTATACAAGACGACTATCCGCCCTGTTATGGAGTACTGTTGTCACATCTGGTCCGGTGCTCCAGCCTGTCACCTTTCTCTGCTGGACAGAATACAGCGTCGAGTTGTTAACCTGGTGGGCAAAGAATTGTCATCTTCCTTGGAACCCCTCTCTCATCGTCGAAATGTATCTTCATTGAGCCTGTTTTACAGATACTATCACGGTGTGTGTTCCAATGGTCTTTCGTTGGTCGTCCCTGTTGACCGTCCCGCACAACGAACCACTCGCACCTCTGTCAAATCCCATCCTCATACAGTCGTGACTCCCAAAAGCAGGACCAAGATGTACGCTACGAGTTTCTTCCCACGTACTGCCTCACTCTGGAACTCCTTGCCTGCATCCTGTTTCCCTGCTGTCTATAATTTGTCTCAGTTTAAGCGCAATGTGAATAGGTTTCTGTTCTCATAATTCTCTGCGCTTTCTTTTCCTTTTCTCTTCTTTTTTTAGCCCTCACCTCGAGTGGCCTTTGGGCCTTGTGTTGGGCGACTTCCGTAAAAAAAAAAAAATAAAAAAATAATGAAATGAGACTTTTGGTGGTGTGACTTTATAATTATATGACAACAAGGGGGGTTTCAAGGTGACGATGGGGGGGGGGGGGGGGCGGTAGTGCACGTTCCTTTAATAAAGGTTGATGACTTAATAAATTCCTACCTTTTCCCCAATCTTTATTAATTATGAATAGTATTTGCATGCATTTCTCCCGACTGTGTACACTGGCTTTGAAATTCTGAAGGACGCGGTCGGTGCGTAATTGTGTTTTTGAGTCAAATAAAAAGTTTGTGTCTTAACGGCAAGTCGAATTAGCAATTGTAATGAGTTCATGCAAACTAGAAAAAAAAGATGGAAAGATAAAAGAAAAGGAAAGTGAGACGAAAAAGTGCAGCTAATGTCAATGAAACTCGATGTCCTGTGCTCCTATGATGAGGATAGAGCTGCTTTTCAACCAAAATTATATTCGACGAACTCGAATTATGGCGAGAAACACGCAAATACGGACATAAATATTTATGCTGTGATCACAAACATGTGGATGCAGGAATGAAACGAGTTACTATACGGCTGCTCTTTTTCCTTCTTCGTCTTCATCTTCTTTTTAATTGTGGGGTATACGGGCTGGGGTATACGGGCGCATGCTAATTTTCCCCCTGGACCCGCTAGGGACGTAAAGGGTTTACCGTGGACCGAATCATCCTCCACAGTGCGGAATATAAATTGTGCGTTTATCTTCGGCGGGTAATCCCCCAGGCCGGCTTGCTCCAGAGCAGGTACCGGGGGCTCTCGGTTGACCGTTTGCAAACGGGGTGACACTTCCCGTATCCGGTGGGCGAGGGAAAATCACCGACTGATCTTATTTATCTTTTTTGCGGAGTCTGTTTTGATAATTTACAATCAAATTAGACTGTCAGGAACTCTCCCGAGAGCGGAATATCCGTGATTGCTTTAAGTTCCCGAACCTTTTTCTCTCAAAATAATGTTTTATTCCTCGAATCGAGTTCGAGCCCAAATCTACCGCAGCCTCACCCCCTTCTCAACTCTGTGTTTTTCACTCACGTGGCACAGCTTTACCCCGTGATCTATTCATCCGGTGTAAAGTCGAAATTAAAACAAAAGAACCGCACCGTGAAAATATATCGCGCACCCCGCTCCATAACATTTCTTCCTGTGACGATCATGGATAATTTAAATAATTATATATGATTATTTATTCATCATCTTTCTAGGCTACAATACAAAAATAAAAGTTGGGCGAGTTAGGGTGTTGTCAAATAAATGCAAAAGTGAAGACCACGTAAACCGCGACATCACCTGTCAGGTTTATAAACTGGGCTTCTTGCGCCGGCACGATTTGTACCGAGCCCAAATGACAGGAAACATTAAATCTTGCATATCATGGAGATTGCGCAGTACGATTTTTTTTTTCAACTTTCGATTTGAAGAAATGGGATAGGGCCTACATCTCAAAACTTGTTCAGCTGTTATTTTTATAACTCTTATTTATTGTTATTTTAATTCTTTGGACAATACAATAATATAACGAGCAGCGGCCGTCCAGGGATAGGCAAAAGTATTAAAAAAAAGATGTGCCCTCCCAGACCTCTTGAACTTATGTGGAAGTTATGACACGAAATATAAAACTTCCTAGATGATCAGTATACTATCTTGCCTGCCAGAAAAGGCCATGTAATGCACATGGTCATTCTTTTTGAGAAAATAGAATTAGCTGTTGCAAACTGCTTACCAACCAAAAGGACCTGTAGTATAAATGCAAAAAGAGAAAGACTCTGCTAGGGTCGAAACGTCAGGCCACTAACTAACTTTTTGCGGTCATTCTTTTTGTAAACAAAGGATACATAATAGTCTCACTCTAAACATAGGCCCTATATAAGGACCACTAAAAGATGTCGCCAGATTCAAGAGAGACGGTTTTTTTTAAATTTAACAACTCAGCATGATGGCGCCCAGAATTTCAGCAAATAAACCTCCCGATGGTTTACTGTGGATGTTTCTCATCGTGTCACCAAACTTGATTTTTGAGGTGCGGGGTTATTTCATTAAAATCCACCCAAATTTATCCCTGTTTTCTCTCAGAGACAGTCTTGAAAACCAACTGTAAAAAGGGGGCTAGGGTTCAACTCCATACAGCTGCGCAACAAGGAGTCGAGCATAACAAAATGATGCTTACCAGTATAAGGTTACCAGCTCAAATACCATGTCACATGCACCATGTGTGACAGGTATACTACTTATGTTTGCTTAGCAACAAATTGATCAGCGATATTTTCTGCGTAAGCAGGTTTAGGGGTGCACTCAACTAAATAGAGAAAAAACAGAGGATCAGCCGCTATTTTGTAGGCCCTCGAATTATTCTAGGCCTATACAAGACAGATTTGAGAGCCCAACAAAAGGGGCACAGGGTAAAAATGTTGCCCATATTATGACCTGGGGGTTGTTGACTTCCAACTTGAGGTATTTTGGATGACAATGGGCCCTGAAAAATGCTCGGACGTCACTGGACAATTTCACTGGTGTATGAGTGTTTGTATTTGGAGGGAGAATGAGAATAACTCGACAGGCCTTGGGACTCCCCATATCAAACTGATCAGAGGATACTTTCATTTCATTTCATTAATGGTTTATTCTTTAAAAACAAATTTCCCATGGCGACTAAGGGTCGAATTACAGGAAAATATACAGAGGAATGCAAAATTTAAAAAGCTGATAAAATCACACAATTACAAAATTACAAAAAGGAAACATCAAAATTGGTTTAGGAGGAAAAAGATTTTTAAAGAAATTGTTTGACAAAAATTGTTAGACAATTACAAGTTCAAGTGTCAATGGATAATTTCCCTCTACTGTAAAAAGTGAGACTTCTAAGTGTTTTTAAAGTAGTTTTTTAGTATTTAGCATTTTGCACTGTATGCTAAGGGATTTTATTTAGTAAAATACGGCCCAGGGCCCGATTCCGTGTTACTGCCTCCCGCGGAGTGCTTATTTTACCAATAGAACCATTCGCTTTACCGGGCGCCGTTAGCGCCGAATTCTGCGGGATATAGCGCAACTAAATTGGGTCATGGATCTTTTCAAACCTGGGTTTTTGGTTCCCGCCGGCTCCGGGCTTTGTATAAGCACCGTGCAAAACGCACACTGCTCCGAAGAGCCGATGCCAGAGCTTGAACCTTGGTTTTGAAAAGGCCCAAGGGGTTAAAAGGTGAAATAGACTTAATGTCATGGTGTGTAAGTGATTGATTTGGGGATTACAAAAAATGAATTAATAAATGAAAATAAGAATACAAATCATGAAAAACGCCCATGCCGAAAAAAGAGAACAAAATAGTTTTTTTATTTGGTACAGTTTTTTTGAATCCGTTGTTCATTCTAATACATGGAAAAGAACATTACTAAATTTCAAGCTCAATTTGACGAGTGGGTTTAGCGTTCATTTCAATTTCATTACATTTACATACTAAAGAAGAATTCTTCAGTTTCTCCTCAAAGCAACTTCTAGACCCGCATATGACGTCACACTCTCAAAAAGCGCCCTCACTGAGGCAAAAAGCGCCCTCGCTGAGGCAAAAGGAGGCAGATTATTGGACGATAGCTGTTCTTTGTGCGTAAAATCGTGCGCGTGACCTCAGCGAGCGTTTCGCGGATGCAAGGGGTCTGTTACTCAATAATAGGGTGCCACCTGAGTTCCATGTTTACCTGACTAACCATTTGCTTTGAAAGTCTGTGGGTCCTTTGAACGGGGCCTACTTTACTGACTGATTGGCACTTGGGATTAATGCCTGTACGTGAGTGACGACTTAAAAGATAGTACTTTAGAACCTGAACATGCAGTTTCGTCAGGAAATCGCAGGTTTCGAATGAAGCTTGTTTACACGACACACAAACGTGGGACTGTTTTTTTAAGGGCTAGATAGCTCTGTTGGTGGTTGGTGTGGAGCGCCGGCACGTTTAACCGGAGGTCGTTGGTTGAAATCCCACTCTAGTCAATGTGTCTTTGTTCAACCCCCAAATTGTTTATAGGCTCATGAAGTTGACCCCAAACTGCCATCTACAAACTCCAATCCACATCACTACCGTTATTATAAAACACGACAATATTCACCGGAACTCTACTCTCTCACTCCACAAAAATAAACATGAAAGAGCTACCACTCGCACCAGCTCTGCAACACAATAACACAATACCCCAAACCGCCCAATCATGTCTTTTACCATACACCCGTAAAAACGGAACAAAAACACCAAGCACCCGGCCCCCTCTGCTGCCGTCTTTCTTTGTGTTGCACGTTAATCAATTGTTTTGTTATCTTTTTTGTGTGTGTAAAAAGAAAAAGAAACAAAAGAACCATACCTGACAATAAACACAGCGCCACTGTGGGACGTGAGCAGCCATGTCCGCCCGTTTTCTTTACGGCGATCGAACGTCTTTCATAAAAATAACCAAAGAGAGGACAACATATGTAATTGGCTATAGACTCTCTGTTGTGTACAATAACACGCTTGGTGATTTCTCGCAATTTTCTGAACATCAGTTGAGCAACCAGTATTATTGAGATTTATTCACAGGTTAATGACCGCGCAGTTCTTAAGACCAAAGAAGAAACAGACAGAAGGAGGAGGAGGAAAAAAAAAGAGAAGAACCCTCGAGAACGGCTTGAAAATGGTATGGAAATTTCAAATGATACAGACCGAAAATCAAACACTTTAGAATGCACTAATCCCAAGGCTTATTAGAAAAGGGAGTATAGATAAGCCATTGCCTCAATTAAGTTCCAACTTATGAATAATTTTAACATGTTCATGTTGATGTGGCGTCTGACGACGGTACATAATTATTGAAATAGCTTATTTTTTTTTTTTTAGCAATGCATGGATTACCTTGTCAATAAGATGGTGAATATTGAAAATGCATCGCCCGCTTGTTTGTTTGTTGCTGCATTTTCAAAATTTCAGTGTGATGTGATTTTTTGTTATTGTCTTCGGAAGTCGGGAAGTTTTCCAAATTTTAAAACCCAAATTACATGAGCGTTTTGAATAAGAAATTACTTTTCACTATTGGTGTTAGTATTCAATTATTGGAAAATGTTAGTTTTCTAAAAAAAATCATAATTTTAGTTAATCGACATTGGAAATGTGTTTATAAAGTGTAGTTATGAAAAATATTGCAACTGTCTGATGTTCCTTATTGCACAACAACAATATTGCTAATTTTCAAAGACGAGTATACGCAATTTGTAGTAACATGAAATTACAAACATTAAGCTATTAATTGGTCGTTGGAGTCAAGGGGGAAAAATGAGAAAGCTAACATGTCTCCACTGTTTTGGTTTGGACTCGTGAGATAAAAACTTAATGACTAACTAATTTTACCTAAAATTGTCCCTTAACAGCAAAAATATTTCAAGAGAAGTTTTCCACCATTAATATTGTTTTTACAATGATTACAGACAGCCGTGTTAGTATGAATGATAAAAACAAGAAAGATAGTGGTAGCACTTTAAAAGACTAACTTACTAAATACATAAACAAACTTGCATCTATAATGAAGTAATGGTTGCGTCAAAACCTCATTCAATTGTTTATGTATTTAGTTAGTCTTTAAGTGGTAGCACTACCTTCCTCATTTTTGTTAACATGTATGTGAACATTCATGGACAATTATCACTTTTACCAGAATTGTTCACACCCTGAAACGCCATGAGATTCCTAGCATTCGGTTTTAGTTAGAAGTATATGTACGGTATGTGTGAGTAGATTTACAGGCGCAGAGGACGAGTGCATCACAAACCTGAATTTCAGAACAACACACCAAGGTGCACATACTGACACTGGTCACTAAATGCATCAAATTACTCACAATACCTGTTTTGTGTGAGTGAATACACCCCCCCCCCCCTAATTGGCATTCTTCAAAACTTCTTAACCCTGAAGATCTTCATTTCTTTTTGGAAATGTATGATTTACACAAAGTTGTCATATAATATTCGCCATAGTCTTTGATTGATAACGTGACACGCACTTATCCCATACTTTGTATGATTGATTGTGTTTATGATATAATCTGGGTGATTCAGAACGCCGTGTGTGTCATTTCTGCAGTGAGAATCGGCCCTTGGGGGAGACGCGCAAAATCAACTCACAGCATTTGAGTGAAATATGAATCTTGGTGTGACCTTTCACAACCTCCAAGATGCGCATCCCAAGAGCCTTACACTTGCTGATTCGCAAGGGGAGGATTTGTAAGAAAGACTTATTTTTTCTCGGATTATCACTAATGGGAAAGGACTGCCAAATCTTGAGAGCAAAAACATCTAAATTGTGTTAAAACCCGTCCTGAAAAGGGTTAGTCATTGACCCTTACTTCAGTGTGTTACAAGTGAATTGAAATTCAAAGGCAACATCGACTACATAATCACTAGCAGCAGTTATGACAACAACAACTCTTGAGTAATATTACACTACTAAAATAACAACAACAACAACACAAGCAGCAGCAGTAGCAGCCATGACAACAACGACAACGACAACGACAACGACAACGCGACGACAACAACAACAACAACAACAACAACAACAACAACAACAATAATAATAACAACAACAACAATAGCAACACCAACAACGGAGCAGCAGAAGCAACAACAACAACAACAACAACAACAACAACAACAACAACAACAACAACAACAACAACAACAACAACAACAACAACAACAACAACAACAACAACAGAAAAATGAAATATATATACATTAAAAACTTATGGCGACAGTTCCGCAAAAACAGCAATAAAGAACAATTGGCAAACAACAACAGAAGACCAAACAGGAAGGTGAACAACAACAAAAACAGCAAGAACAACACAGATTTGCAGCAGCAACAACAACAACAACAACTGACAATAACACAATAACTACGACAACATGGCAACAAAAACAGCAGCAGCAGCAGCAACAACTGACAAAAACAAAAGAAGAAGTAAAAAGTAAAACAACAATAGCAGCAAGAACAACTACAACTAAAACAAAAAGAGCGAGTTTGTACTCTGTCTGATATTCTCCAGGAAGACCGTGTATAAAAGTGACATGCAACAAAACATATACTAATGAAGAAAACATATACTAATTACAACCGAATGATTTGATACACCTTTGGTTTCTACTTAATATGATACGAACCCGTCATAACTGAAGGGCTTTGAATTGTGTACTCATGTGCAAGAAGGTCACCACTTAAAAGCAGTAATGATTTAAACTAATTTAGCCGTGATCGGAAAATGGCTAACATCACACAACATTGCAAGCAATTATGTCACCACTATTTCTATTCTCTGGGCAACACATAGTGTAAGGGCTGAAAACGAACGAAATAAAAAATATATTATTATTAAAAATGTTAGCGCTGAGCCACCACGTTTCTTTAATAATAGCGAGAGAGCCGTTTGTGGGTCACCAATTACCATGCTTACCAGCGCACAAGGCGCCGTCCCTTGTTCTCTTAATAAACGCTCCGTTTTCAAATTAAAAAATAATTTTTTGTCAATGTTACACTGTTGCTTGCCACAATTTTATCTTGTCTGTTTAATGAATAAGAAATCCTTGATTTGTTTTTTAGCGCCGGTGAGGTTGGCACAGAGAAGCAATGCACGGCCGGCGCCGCCGGGAAGGCCAGTTTGGATGTGTTGGTATTATATTATGGGGGGAAAGGGACCTTGGTGGCGTAACCACCAGCAGGAAGGAAGCCTCCGAGATCGAGGTTGAAACTTTCAACAGTATCACATTTCAGGGATTCCATATAATAGCGGGTCTTAATATGTGTTCAAGGGTGACCAGGGGTGATTAAGTCTTGATTAATATTTGTGAAGGGGAGAACTTACCACGAAAAAAAAGACACCCACGCATGCACCACAAAAAGATGTAATATTGCGATGCACAGACCTACGGGGTAATTAGTGAAACAGAGAAAAGAGCGCGGACTGACTAAGAGCGCCGGGAAACCGAAGGAAATTAAACTTGTCAGCTAGGAATCCCGTGGTTGTGTTTGAGTCGTTAACGGCTACGGGTGTTGCGGTGCGGCGTTAATTAAGAGATAATGCACAAAAACTGTGATTAAATTCTTACACTACTACGAGCAAAATACACGGATTCATTAGTTTTAGATCTCATTTTGGTCTCCTTTGTCCGCAACAAGGCGTCGTCTGTCCCGTGTGATTTCGCATCACACTTCAATACCATGTTCGTTTGTGCAGTCTGTGCAGTCTGTGCATTTATGATGTGGGTCAACCAACATGCAAACCAGTACAATCAGAACAGCATTGTTCTATATGGAAACGAGTTACGCATATTTCACACCAGTAATTGTCAACAACAAACACACACATGTTTGTAAAACTGAGGACACCCCTTTGTTCTCCAATTGTCTGGACTTATTTTGTACACAAAAGCGAAGGGAGGACTGCCGTCATTGTCCCGGATCCCTTTTGTTAAAGTCCTCGGTTTGAATGTGTAGACATGTTAAGCAAAGCTATAAGACGATCAGCTTCGATAAAAATATTTAAATAAAACAAATAAACAAACAAACAAACAAACAAACAAACAAACCAACAAACAACTACAAATAATTTAACATGTCCGTTATTTTGTCACGATTTCTTGCACACTCATAGTATATGCTTCTTGGGAACAAGCATCCTTTTTTTTACAACGTTTTTGACACTTTATACAACGATTCATAAAATCCCAGCAGTCACCTTTGAGTGAAAACAGTGAACAGTCGAGAAGGTTTTGTCTTGAGATTTCGTGCACGTTCATAATGTGCTAGTTCCGATTGTGACTAACAAAATAACACACGGTGATGAATACGAGCTTAAAATGCCCTTTCTTCAACTTAAACAGTAGTTTGGACGGAAATATTTCTTTGGAGGATGGTAAGTTACCACAATGAAATATGTTAATACTAATCAGTGATGAGGTTTCAGGATAGTTATCACCCCTCCCCCTCCCTCCCCCCCGATATACTTTGTCTTCGAATAATATTGGAATTTGGGAAACAAATTGAAGTGAGCCTACTGACAGAAATGTCTATTTGCAACAGGATGAAAATATAAGCTTCCTGTATGGATAAAAAACAAATATTCTTCAATTTTGTGTATCAGCAACAATTACATTCCTAATTTTAATCAGAATATTTTCTATAGGCTTTGTCCCAGACACTCGTTATGCCTTTGTTTGAATGAGGTCCTCCGTGGTTTAAATTATTAAAGAAAATAACTTAATCATCTTGCAGGGAACTGTTATGACGAGGCTGGTAGCAATTCCCTTAGAGTCTTGGTTCCATTCCATGTATCGGACACGGTTATTGTAAAATAGCCTCAGCAAAGCCTATAGCCTTAAAACAATGTTAGGTGTAGGCTTCATTACACAACGTTAGACACCCTATACGTCTGTACATAGTAAATGAAGCTGCGATGTTTTCTCCGGAACACCTTTTCACTTACGGCCAGCCGTAACAAAATATCGCACCCTTTTTTCTGCCCCGTCGTTGAAACGCGAGCTCTGCATGCGCCCCACCGCAACGATGCAGCAATTTTATGAAAACGGGAGGCTTGCCAAGCTAACCGTCCGAGCATCCAGGTGACGGCATCGAGCAGTGGTTTGTACCAAAATCGATCAGAGTGTGTAATAATACTATTATACAGTAAGTTGATCAGGACAGTCCACAACGCCGCACCGCCCGGCCTATCCTCCACACCAGCCCGCCGGCCCCTCCGGGGTATCATGCTAGTCGTCATGGCATCGGGTCCATCGCTCCTCTCTCCCCCGTGCGCTGCTTGCTTTGCCACCCTACTCCCCAAATCTCCCGTAAATGCGCTCGGGATTGTTGATCCTTTATTGCTAATACGCGTGTTTTGCCCTGAGGCCAAGTCGGTATATTACAAGTGTACACATTGACATATTGTGGTGAACACAATGCTGCGGTCTGCGATACAAAGCTACTGTCGTGTAGCTACAACTCCGAGCACGCTCTGAGTGCAGATCACGTACAGTACGTACACTCTCTTCACTCTGAACCGTTGTTGTTATTTACTGTAAATTGACTAATATTAATAATATTGGGAAATCTTTTTCAAATTTCATTCAAATCAATAATGAAAAAAGTCTATGATCAACCGACCAATATCATGTGATCATTTCATTTCGTCAAATCCTGAAAAGAATTCAAGAAAATTGTCAATTTTATTATAATTTTATTTAAACTGTATTTTATTTGTATAAATGTATATTATCAATCCATGACCAACATCAAGAAGTAGACAAGATTTAGTCCCAGACACACATATTTCCCTGGTGCGGTTATGCCAGATATCGACAGTTCCACATTAAGTCGACGATGCTCTAATTTTAGTCATGGTTAGGCTGATTAAAACCATGTTCCTCAAAAGATGGACCTGTCGACAGTTGAAAGTTGAAACGTTGAAACATCAAAGGGGTACATTGCCTTCGGATTGGGCGCTTTGGGCTTTAAAAAGTTGGTTTAAAAAAAAATGAAATAAATATGGTTGGAAAAGTTATTTAAAAAAAAGTAGAATATGAAGATTCACATAAATAACCCTTAGTGTGGTTTTTGTGTAATTTCATGACAGAACACGGTCTGCTATTTTAACGGATCCAAATATCGGACTCAACGGAATGGCGGAACGTATGTTCCACTGGTTAATAGGCCTATACTTCAAGAGGCAAATTGATGTTGTTTTTTAAAATTAATATTCACTAATTACAAAACGCTGTAGGTGTTTTGTGAATAAACAACTCTAAAAAGAATAGGGAGCAAATCCAAACAATAAAATAATGAGAGTTTTGAATGCAATGTGGCAAACAGTATATGATGATTATTTTTTAAACATCGATTATTTTAAATCTTACAGTTTATTGATAATGGAGTTTAATACCAGAATAATATCTCGACTCTTGCCAACGTCGAGGAAATAGCACTGACCCTGTGAATCACCATTGCGTATTCTGATTGCCACAATCAGAATAACCCAGGTATGAAAGTGCGCAAAATCCGTGACAACAAAAAATAGTTTCGTATTTTAAAGGCAGGGTACACCTTTGGTCATTAATGACCTTAATGACCTTAATGACCTTAATGACCTTAATGACCTTAATGACCTTAATGACCTTAATGACCTTAATGACCTTAATGACCTTAATGACCTTAATAACCTTAAAAACTTACTTGATAAGAAGCAAGGAAGCTGTTGATAATGAAGCAATCCCCTTCAAAGGAATGTGCTTTTAGACAAAGGGATTTAACCATTTGCAATCTGAGGTTTTATGCACGAAACGTTTCTCAGTTTGTGCATTCCAATTACGGATTATTCTTTCTGCGTGAACATAACCGCTCCAGATTTTCAGTATCTCAAAAACTCTACCACCTTTTGAAATTAAATTTTCACAGGTTTTATTGTAGGCCCTATGTATCTACATTTATATAGAATTGAAGTAATCGAAAGGTATTATTTGCCTTTAACTAGCGCGAGATCAATAAAAGGCATGAAATATTTTACAAGTTGGCTGTATGATGTGTTCACTAAAAACTTGATGATAGAAATACATTACATTCTTCCAGAAAACCATAATGTTTTATTTACCTTTGAAAAACAGTCTCTCTGGTTGTTTGTGAATCCACATATACTTGTGATCTTTGTCAGTGATTACCCGTGTATAATAAGCGTGGACTACAATGCTCGACAGGACACCAACCCGTAGCAAGTACACAAACACATCAAAGGGGCAGACTTGATTCTGTTATTTATTTAGAGTCTATTAGAGACCTCCAAATCCCCCTAAATGCATCCCATGCTATGTTAGATATACAATTTTTACGCAAGCTGTTGGGTTTTGGTTGATGCGGGACCGTACATGTCAGATATCTTGTTTTGAGTGAATTCGATGCTACGTAGATGGGCCAACAATAAATTCATGTAATACACAGAACATTAAGTTCCGGTAAATCCAGTCGTATATTGAGCTTCAAGGTCAACCTTGTGAATTTAATCATAAACAGGTGACTTCCTTTATTATAATAACGGCTTTTTACAAAATGTAATCGTGTTTAAAGGTACACGATCGGTTTAGGAGAAAGCGATTCAACTCTCGATGTTAAATACACAATAAGAATTGACGCTTTTATCGATGTTGTTTTGGCTTTAGCTTTATGCCGATGTAAGCACGTGGTAAGTGCTTTCGTAAGTCCTGTACATGGGAATTTAAAAAAAAAACTATTTAAAAAGACAATCTAATTTGATGTTCAGTTGTCACTGCAACACAAATTGCATTTTCATGACTTATGCGTGTTCAATGTGTTGTCGTTTTGACACCAAGTCGCTGGGACAATTATTTACTGACTATACGTAAATTCGGGTTTTTTTTAACTGACCAGTTTCATGTTCCTAATAGGTATATATCCTACAGTATAATGTTCAGTTTTCATGTACGAAATTGCTCATTTTTCTAACCTATTATCACCGGTCAATCATACATTTTTCGGCAGGCCTGCTTATTATATTGTACCATATAAACAGGGGCATTTTAACGGTCAGCGCTTGTTTCACATTTACGGACAATGTATGGTCACATTCGGAACAACCCTGAACATTCGGCGTGGGATGGACTGCGTTCATTATTTGGAAAACATACACAAGTAAAATCACACGACTGGGTGGGCCTACCTCTCGGACTGGTCCGCTAACAAAAAGATCGATACAGTCAGCACATAGTGTGCACAACTGGGCGCGACTGAACATCACAACAAACGCACGAGAGTTACGATAGGCCAGAAAAGGATCATTTAAAACATTGCTCAGTCACAGAGAAAAATGATTGTGGTCTCCCAAATTGCAGACTGAGTTGCCATGTGCCAAGTTTAATGAGCCAATGACGTCATTTCTACCAATTAGTCTTGAGCACGTGTCGTTCTTCTCTAAAGCACTCTCACTAAAGCACACACACACAGAATTCCCTATCACCTTTCAAGGTTTAGGATCGTCTGGCATGCATGCCGAAAAGGCGCGCAAAAAAAAAAATGTACAAATGAAAACTGCACTGGAAAAGCGCGCAGGAAGCAGACGGTATTCCTGGACCAATCTATTTTTCTTTTTCTATTTCCATTTTTTTTTTTTTTTTTTCCATTGGTAATGGCGTGTTTGTTGTGAAAACATCCCGGGTTGTCGGGACTAACGGCCCGCTGGTCTTGACATTTGACTTGAAGCCATACATAGACAAAAAATGAAAACCAGACAACGGAGTGATGGCGGACAGAGAAGTTGTGAAATCGGCCGAAATGGGCGGGCCTTCAATAATTGTGTGGTGTTTTTTGACTGCTGACTCACTGCTTCATCTTTTGGAGGGGTGACACGTAGTGACTGACTATAAATTAAAAATGCTTACTCTAAACATACCTTTAATAAAATGATTGTAAACAAAAACGGATAAAATGTCATCTCTGGGTGCTGAGTGTTCGCTGAAATGTATTGTTTTCGCACGGTTTTGACTGTGAGAGTCAACGCAGACACCCCTCTGGTATCAGTGGGATCGTCCGAGGCAACTTTGAAGAGCACCCACAATCCCACGCGGGAAAAAAAAAATAGACTCGTACGCTTTGAAGCTTGACGCGCGTTGGGGTTTGCCTGATGGTGGTGATGAGACTGGATTGAATTGTCCACTGTCGACTACGATGCGATTATTTTCCGGAGCAAAAAGACAAACACTGCGGGTGCATGCACGTAAATATACCGGACTAAACAACAGAACATTTTGGCCGTGAGATCGAGAAACAAGGGTCCATGCTCCTAGAAAGTGTGATCTCTTGGTGGGTGTGACCGTTTTATCGGCTTACTGTGAGTATTTTGTAGTTATTTACCATTCGTCGTAAGCCAGCAGTAAGGGAGCTTTTCCATACGAGAATGACGAGAATAATGTTTAACATTCGATTTTAGAGAACGACTGAATACGATGATTTGGGAAACAGAGCCAAAGTCGAGTGTTTTGATTTTGATGGCAATTACAGATTCCATTTATCGTTTGGTTTTCAGTCGTTTCGGGTGTGGAATGTTCTTTTCTTAATTACCAATAAGCTCTCGTGGCATGAAGGGCTTAGTAAAATGTGCCTTGGTCTGTGTTTTTTATTCGGACATGTTTGGTTAGAATGTTTTTTCCCTGAAAATTTCAATCAAACTCTTGCAATTGTGTGTATCATTTTGCCACTCGCATCAAATGCACGTGCATTCCACCTTTAACCCAACCAATCAAGACTGCGCTCTCTGTCCTTTTTGGTTTATATACAGATTTATTTTAATAATATCAATAATATTAATAACAATAATAATTTATATCCATTTATATTTACTATTTCTATTTATATCTAGATAGACTATTTTGTAAGTAAGCCACAGAATAAATACCCATTTGCTAGCCAATTACATTGCTGCTAAAAAAATCATTGTTTTGAAGTTAATTGAAATACGGGCCTATATAAGTTTTTGATATGTTTATTTACGAAACAAACAAACCTAATAAGTAAATAACAACATTTAAAATACAGATAATACAGAGACATAATTTAATGTATTAATTGACGTCAATGTGTATAATATTAAAATGTTTGTAATTAAGCGATGCATTTTCTATAGCAGCAGGATGACAACAATGCTATTCTGGGACTGGACAAGATGTATACTTGCCAGAAAACCGTGGACACCATTTTCGTGCAATTTTGTTCACTGCTGTTTGTACCGATAGTAAATTTAAACACACTGTTTCGTGTGAATGGTTTCCGAACTGCATTCACTGGGTACTGTTTCGGATGATTTGTGTCAGGGTCTGTAACAACGATACTGTATCTTTTGAAATCGAAACTTCGATGGGAATTAATAAAACTGGTTTTCTTTCACCTGAAACTTGTGAAAGACTAGTTCCTGACAACTTCGGCTAACCGTTTGTTTTCAGTTTTTGTTCGCTATAAATGTTTACGTTTGTGGCCAGATAACTAAAAAATGTGAGCGGAATCCAAATTGATTGTTTTCACTCAACAAGACAAAATTTCAGCCAACACTATGAACTCGGCTTCTAGATTCAAAATTAGTTTTGCCTGTGAAAACTACAATTGTTTGCTATGCATATATCCAATTAAAAAATTGTGAATTTTTGCCCTTTTAAATTAATGTGCTTTTTATTTGTAATGCTTGATATATATATATATATATATATAGGCCTGGGGGCCTAGGCCTATATGTTTTTTTTAGATAGAACTTGTCAAATAGGCTTCCGTGGAAAATAATGTAGTGCAAAACTAGGACATATTGGTATGGTCTATTTTCTTAAACTCAAGCTTTTTGCATTTATTTTGGGAAAAAGGGAAGGCGGTTCACTGTACTGAAAAATTAAGCCAATTTGGCAGATTGTGAGATTTGCAAACGACACCGAATAACTTTTTGCAAAAGTTATATGCCTTATTGCCTCGTTCAAATTAAAAACAATTCGTTGCAGCCCCAGGTTTTTTTCAAGTATATAAATTGGTGGAAAGGGTACAATTCTAAATATTTATTTGTATGGGGTGTAAACTGACTTTTCCCCCTTGTTTTGAAAAATATGCGGATGGCTTCAAGTTCGAAAAAATTCAGCCTTCATGTGTAAAACAAAGTGATGCAATCGACCCTCGTTATAATAAGGTCGCTCGGACTGGCCTAATTAGTAATTACCTCTTTAATTATTGTTATAAGATGACAGCAACACAAAGAAACACAAAGCAGAAATGAGATTTGGGAATGTACTCTTTGTAAGCAGAACGTCGTTATAGTGTGCTCGTTATAACGAGGGTTGACTGTAGTGTCTATTCTTGTATGTGAATATTTCGAGTGGTGTTGATGTTGTTCAGTTGTAATATTTTCTTCAAAATAATCTTGGAAGTTTCAAAAAAGGAGATAAAAATGTTTTGTCAGTGTACTGGTAGTTGAGCAGATATTTTCGGTCATTTTAGCATCAAGTTTATGCCAAACAATCAAGTTATCCATATGTAAGTGTAGAGCATATCCCATTAACTCATAGAAGTCCTACCTCCAGAAAAGGGAAGGCCCTATTTCTTTTGCAGGAGAGCAATTTCATTCACAACCTCTTCTTTTCAACGAAGGAGCCCCCTCCCCCCAAAAAAAATATAATAACAAAAGTTGTAAACTGTTGGGGGAAAATGTGGTCACATTAGAAAACATAACGAAAATGGTTGCTATTTTCCCATTTATGATTAGAGATTCTGCGCATGTCCATATTAGGCTTAATTTGATCGTGGCAATCTAAATAAAAAACTATTGTTTGCAGGGTCTTCAAATTTTACTCCCTCTATGTTTGACGGTATTTCATGGACGTGTTTCTGTGACACAGTTTTACCGGACAGTGTAACATGCACCAATCAAGGAGCTTTCGTATCGAGTCCTTCCAACCAATGTTCTGTTTGGAAAGTTACCAATCCTGCATTGTACAGAAATCCAATAGATGCCTGCATGCGGTTTTGCTTTCTAACACCTTTGCTTTCTGGAACAACACAAAATACATTTCATTCTGAGAAAATAGCTCTAAAGACTTGAAGAAAGGGGCGTCCAACTTGGTTAGTAAACGCCAAAAGTAAAGACCCCCATTTTTCTCATACCAGGACGGATGCTAAAGATTAAGAGGTGTGAAGATGATTCACTTAAAAAGTTGAACAATCAAATTAGAGGGGCTTTTTCTTCTTTCAGGACCAACATTGAGGTCACCCAGAGGTGAGAAGAGTGTCTAGTGTGTGGTTTTGTAATCGCGTCACTTATCGCATCGGGAAACAATGCAAATTGTAATACACAGCTACTTAACGCCTTGTTATAACAATGAAATGTGGGGAATCGTGTTTAATACTAATAGATTGAATGGGTCTGGACGTGGAGTGCTTTTGTGGTGTCTACATGTTGAATTGTGGGCACTGTTCAAACACGAAGGAGGAAGGGTTTCAAAATAAGAAGACGCTTCAAAAATGTGGAGTGGATTGGATTAAACGGAAAGCATAACAACTGGTGACATCGGTGCAGCAGTTGAAAGAAGTGTACACAGGGCGCAAGGATGTGTCACTGGGTCAAAATAAAAAAAATATATATGACTATGTACTTTATCAAACATTATCGAAGATGTTATTTCAAAAGATTTATACTCCCTCTTGAGATATCGGCGTTTGAAAGAGGCCAATGCATATGTTCTTCACGCGTTTTTAATCTCGTTTTATTGGTTGGGAAATAGAAAACTACTTATAAGTTCTTATTGGAAAGCGACATATTTTGAAAATACAGTTTTTGTGTGTGAAGCCAAACGAAGTTTCCACAAGAGTCAGTCGTGTCTACAAATTGCTAATAGTCGTTTTTGAGTATTGAGCATTCCATGTTGTTTGTAAGTCACCAAGCGAGAAATTATTCTGATAATATCTGTCAATAGAGATTATAAAACAAAATTTCAGTGACAATAAAATGCTGGAACGAAATGTGGGACATCATCGATTGTCCTTTACATTTGGTCTTGGACATCTACACAATGGGAACGGATAGGGATGGCAGGTGACATCCACAATAAACCAATACTGAATAAAACTCGTGATAAGGGGAGAAACAAGACAAACAAAATCGCAACATTGGCCGTTGGGCCTTGTTGCAATAAGAAACCTCCCCACAACACAACGCAGCCCCTATTCATGACAATTCTGGTTCGATCAAAGGGGGTGTAGCCTACTCGTTGGAAGGACAGAGGGGTGAATGGGTGCTGAAGTCCCTGGCAAAGATAACACAAACAGGATGATTCAATCGATACTCCTATCTCAATGCGGACCATCTATCTCGTTTCTTTTTACTCCTTTTCCTTTCACAACAGTTTCCGGGGATGATGCGCCCTGGTCCGGGCGCCACCTTGTCGCCGTCTCCTGCTTGGGGTCCATTGAGCGCGGGCGTTTCCCCGTGGCCTACACAGCTAAAACTGTCGTGGATGCACGCGAACAAAAAGAACACAACTTGTTTGGGGAATTGAAGAGGGGACAAAAAAGTCGCGTCCGCGGTGACAACTCCGAGAATTGCTCAATTGTCAGTGAAAAGAGAGCCCTCGCCACGAAGGTGCTAAAATGATTTGGGGTGTTTTTCGTCTCCCTTTCAGCACGCATCGATAAAGAGTGAATGTGATCGGGGTTGGAGTTCAATAGAACTACTGAATCTCCGTTTGTTATGTCCCTATATTTATTTGATACACATAGCGCCATACGTGTGAATTGTCACCTCGGAGCTTCTCACACGTTTTGTTAGTTTGCGTATTATTTATTATTTCTGCGAGTGAGAAGATTTTCTTGTTTTTTGCGGTGGCGGTTTGGGGGGAGGGGGTCAGCAAGCAGAGGGTCATGCTTCTTTCTGTAGAAATCAATGATTCATTGACGGAAATGAACTGCACTAGATTTATAGCTATGTCACACGTAATGTTAGTTAGGAACTCTTAAATAGAGGGGCGAAATCGATGAGGAAAATAACATTCGACAACAAAATCGAGCGAGCTCAAACGATTCACAGCGTTGCGCACTTGTTCTGTTTTGCAGCTAAGACTAAGAGGTCAGGCCGTCGATAGTGAGGATGGGACGGCGACCATTATCGTAACTGAAGGGCAAGTGCCCCGTTACATGGAGGAATAATTAACTTTAAGATATTGCGTCGAGATATCAATATAAGTTTTGTATCACTTTCTCTATGACCATTATAAATCTTCTCTTGGAATACCCGCATGCCATACATGAACATCCAAAGTTTCATTACTACATTTACTACTTACACGTTATTTTCGTAGGGCCCACTGCACAAATTTTATTTTTAATTTTAACCTGATGTTGTCCGTTGAATATATTTAGACCCGAAAGGAAAGAAAAATATTAAGTAGATAATATTATTCCTTTACTCCATTTGTAACAAAGATGCTTGGAATAGAACAACTTGATACAGAAGACGCCATGCAATCTAAAAACGGGCACACATTGTGGACACAAATTATGAGTACGGGGCTTTGCATACTTCTGTGTGCCGGGCCTGGAGTATCCCCCTGCAAGTATGCGTAGCACACGGCGTGTGTCTGGTACCTCCGGACCCCGTGGCGCCGGTGTGGTTTAAATACCAGAGCCCTTCTTTATACACCCAGTCAAAGGCCTTCGGGTTTGGTTTACACTCTAATCACTTTGAGCTCATTGATTGGAAAGTCCACCCACTTCAGGAGCTCGCCCCTAAGACAAAACGTTCGGACAATCCCCGCCCTTTCGTTTAAATTTCGCACCACATCAACTTTGCACAAGCAAGTTTGACATCATGTTGGACCAGTGGTCGCCTTTTGGGCCAACACTTTTAGCCGGTGTATATTTGCAAGTTTGACATCATGTTGGACCAGTGGTCGCCTTTTGGGCCAACACTTTTAGCCGGTGTATATTTGCAAGTTTGACATCATGTTGGACCAGTGGTCGCCTTTTGGGCCAACACTTTTAGCCGGTGTATATTTGTACAGTTTGTTGTGTGTTCAAACCTGGTACAAATGCGCAACTGTTGTACCCTGGTTGTACCGTGATTCGAAAGGGGCCCGTCTGGAGTGTTGTGTCCTTTCACTATGAACAAACAAGTGTGGAATAACGTTCGTTTTGAAAGTTTACTGTCGCCATTGTTTCGTTTTGTGGCCGCTTCTTATGGAGTAGAAATTATTAATCGAAACTCTTCAGCTTCACGAAACATAAATAATTTCAACTTAGTGGTTTAACAGATCTGGTAGGAAGTTGGCCTCTAAGATGGAGCAACAGTTTTTAACAATAATACCACAAAACAGCAACAACATCAACAGCAAAAATACCACAGCAAACAAACAAACAAAAAAATACATAAAAACCCAACAGTATAAACAACTTCATAACAAAGAAGGACAAAACTATATGTTTCATTCAGGGAGGAACCACCCACTAAAAGCCAATAATATCGCCATCCCTTCCAAAGTTTGAAGATGTTCTGTGTTTGTTTTAGTACCGTACAGAACATAGAGGTTTTACAAACTTTCTCTTTTTTAGAGTTTTTGTGTGTAGGAAAAAACATGATATGTATTTTTTTTATTTATTTATTTTTTTATTTTTTATGGTGCATTTCTTTGTCTTTTTCCCGTCTCCTATAATGACCCACTAACTAAAATATTTAAATCAACTCTAGATTAAATATAAAAGGTCTCATTTTTTTATTCGATTGTTTTTCCTTCATACTCACAAAACAAAAACTGTTCGAAAATAGAGAAACCGTTGCATCAGATTTCCATTTCAGGGTTTGTTGCGAGACGCACTTTTTGCATGCCTTACCTCTGTGTTTGTTCAAGGCAGCGCCTTATGAGTTTCGCTAGAAATAAATATTTAATATATCATCCCATAATTATTTAGAGATTACTTCCCCCGGAACACAGTACCAGATTTCTTTGGTCGAAGGAAACATTCGCTCTTTTATAAAAAGCGAATTAATTTGACGATATCGCATATGAACATTTAATAAGTTTTTATGAGAAATGGTGTGTTGTTGACATTTTTAATGACAAGTTCGGCCTGACGATTGGCCACTAGGCAAAAATGTTTGCATTTATACCATTATAGGTCCTTTTACTAAGAAATAACACACCTCAAAATAACGTCGGTTGTAAATCTTTGGCCAAGTTCGCACAAAGGGACATTTGCCAACTAGTTATCGATAGTCGATATTAACTGAGAATCGTGTTTTGGGCACCAAGGACTATCAGCCTCTAATCGACTAAAAGGTTTTTGTACGAACTTGGTCTTTATCGTTCTTATACTATCTACTTTTAAATAAGTCATTGTTTTGAATAAACTTGTTTGGTGCTTAGTAGTAACGTCTCTTCAAAAAGACATGCTTGCACGATTTTCGTAAAGTTGAAACAAAACACTCATTGTTTGTGTCTAAAAGCATCAATCGTTTGGTATAACAAAACCCCCTGAAATATAACTTTCGAAGGAAAACTATAAATCCACACCTGGGCCCAATTTCATAGAACTGCTTAAGCAGAAAATATTGCTTAACAATTGTCTGCTAATCAGAAATGAGCAGGAAACCAGTCAACAATTGTACATGTGACATGGTAGTTTGGCTGGTAACCTTATTCTGGTAAGCGAAATGTTGTTGTGCTTAGCTACTTTTTGTGCTTAAGCAGCTCTATGAAATCGGGCCAGTTGACAGGTGTTATGGCTTCACCTTTGAGTAGAGCATGTTCTCAAGCAAACACTTTTTTGCAAAACTTTCTCCTAAAGGAGCGTTTTGTATGACTAATACTGTGTTATTCAATGAGACACGATACACTATACTTTATGCCTGCAAAACAAATAATAGAGTTAATGTTCAATAATATCATGTAAAATATAATTAATTACAACCAGCATTATTTATTGAGAAAGAAAGAAAACCATATTGATGAATATCGGCCAGTAATAAAACGATTAAAAATGTATAATAATTTATGGTTGAATAGTGTTCTTCTGTACTTATATCGGTTGGCTGGAAATATATGAGTATCCTAAAATAATATATGTCTGCAGTTTGGCAAATGATCATAATTATATTAAATTACTTGCAGTATGAATAATAATATTCAATTTGTCCGCGGGCTTGCTTCAAGGGACGAGTGAGGGCGGTCTTCATGAATCACGGCGTAGCCTCGTAATTTTTCACTAATGAGATGTTTGTTTTATGTGCCACTGCGCATATAATTCTGCCAATGATAACACCACCGTTATCAGCGATCCTTCCTCACCTCGTATGGAGTCCAGGCTAAGCTATCGAAAAACAACACGACCGCTTGAATTGATTACATAAACAGACCACACTGAAGTGTATCTGAACTGAACTGAACTGAACACTGGTTTTAGGTGTAAAAGAAATACTAATGACATGTTCCAATCAGTTAACCAAGATAACAGGGACGCCGGAGAGTGATAGACGGTGCCAGCGGGCCTAGAATACCCCGTAAAAAAAAGTTGCGATAAAAGTCCCCGGCGCTTCCCTCCTGGCAACTGGTCCGGTCTTTATGCACCCCCAAGGCCTCGGTCCCGGTCCGCGCCGTGTCCGCACAGCGGTACCCCAGCCGGGTCTACCGCAGCCACAGCCAGCCCGATTGTGAACTCTACGTGTCCACTCAACGATCGAAATTCTATTAACTTCCCAATCAAATTCCTTCTCGAGGATGAAAAGGGGGGGGGGGGGTGAGAAAAGGAGACAAACCAGTCCCTGAATACTCTTTCTGAAAAGACGTGTTTGAAACTGGGTCTGAAACAAAAGGGTCTTCTTCGCAGGCCAGTGGTCCGTCGGTGAAGCATTCAACAATTCCCATATGTTTTCGTTGAAATTAATCATCCAATGGTAAAGCTGGCGCCACTACGGTTTAGTGGTTGTGTACAGTGAATAGGCGGCGCAGACCCCCACAAAGGAAGTTCGCACCTTGCGTGTTTTCCCTGGCGCTTATTAATTATGTTAACACTTTAGCCAGTCAACAACAATTATCTACAGCTCGGCGCTGATTGGCCAGGGGCGGGATAGTCGCGAGGCAACTGTCAATCATGGGTGTAATTATTGATAATAGCCCCTCTCTGGGCACAGACACCCTCACAAGGATTTCAAGTGGTGCGATTTCAACGACGTTAATACCCAAGACACCCCTCTGCTTTTGGGACCCCGGTATTGATCACAATTCTCCCACTGACACCATCCTTTCTCGCCAACAAACTATCAATTTAGTCTCTTTATTTTTTAGAAACATACTAATGTACCTAGAGGCAACATTTTCGACGTAAAATGTGAGCAGACAAAGTCTACATAAAAATTAAAATAAAATGTAAAAGGAACGGAGCTAAAGCGGCCGCTCTATCACTAAAAGCAGTAGTCTCTTTACTTTGGCCCCTGAACATGGACAACTGTGGTGACACCGCACACGCATTATGCACACACGGCCAGATTCACAAACCGTAACCTCTGACGCCTGGCAATGCAGCCACCACATGCTATTTCCATAAATGGGACGGTCTGAATACAAAATGAGGTCTCAGTCCTGACCAATCATGGAAACTTCAGCTTTCTCTGAATATCTCCCTCCTCTATTTGTTACCCCCTGTATCAAAAAAGAGCACAACCAGCCATAGTGTGTAACGGCGTACAGCAGAAATTCCCCCTGAACGCCCGGTTAGCGAACCTCCATGTGGGTGGGTTCAAGCGATTATGCGGACTGCGGGGCCCCAGTACAGTTTGGTGAATGACAACAGATACCAGACGGTTTTCATTGTGTGTGCTCACACTGCTGGCGCCAGCGGTACTTAGGCATTTGCGTTGAAATGGAATGCTGGAAAAGCTAATCACCTTTCAAGCCCCAGCATCATTTTCACGCTTTTAATAGGCCCGCCTCCAATGGCCCATGCTATAAATATTACAATGGGGAGGTATAGGTACAGATCGGTTTAGATCGGAAGAAAATTGAGACTCAGACCGCTACAAGCTTTTTAATATAGCATCTCCAAAATTCATCCACTGTCCCGTTTTTGTGTTTGGGACAAAATTCATCCACTGTCCCGTTTTTGTGTTTGGGACAAGTCACATTGGTGTTGCTCCTACTACTCCTACCACAGATAATTTGCGTAAGAAGAAAAGAAAAAATAATCGCGTTGATGACAAAAAATAAATTCGAGTGAGTAGACGCGAGCATAAAAGATGGGCACAGGATTTTGACACCTCTGGCCGTCAGTCTCTGAGTTAGGGGCGTGCCAAACAAACGCCGTACACGGCTGTCAGTGATGACACTGTGATGGTAAATCAACCAGTCACCACGCAGTCCTAACCCGGTGTTCAACTGTATACACGGTATAGTGTGCATGTGTGTGTGTGTCTACGCGCTGCTGCCGCTTCAGCCCGGTCCGCATGCTTTATAACAGTATCTTACAGTAATTGGCTAGCAATTACGTAGTAGGTCATTCGGCCGGGACGCAGGACAAAATATAGCCGGTTTTTGGCTGAGGAAGAGACACTGTGGATGGAGCATTCTTATATAGTCCACTGTGAGTGAACACACTTGAGGTTATGCAGATATGACAGCTTTGGATTTCCCGCGATCTGTCAATGTTTACGTTTTCTTTTCTATAGTGAGTGATTTTTAAGCTTTGCTTTTTACATCGCTTCACATCTTACAGGTCGAGGCCTTTCGGAATAAGATCTCTTCTACTAGTACTACTACCACTACTAGCTACACAGGGAACTTCTCGACTACTGAACAGTGGGTTTCCCATTGGACACTTCGTGCCAAATAACTAATCAAGCTGCGTTGCTCATTGCTCCAGCCGGGACTTCGTCTCTCTTCACAGTCAGGGAAGACTCCAGTCAGTTACGTTGGCTCACAGCTGGACAGTGTGATTTGTAATCCGGAGTCAGTCGAGCCGCCGTGTTCAGCCAAGGCAAGCAGCGGCAGTTTCCTACCTCAGTCTGCCCGTGCCTTAACGGTACCGGCCGGCACTACACCTAAACCCACAACCGTCGTCAACAGAACTCGATGCCTGGACTTTCTTTTCGCATGAAGCAAGCAGAGTTAACATCTACTCTTCCAGCCATGGCTTATGCACCGATGCTACCCCCTCGTCTCAGCGACTTCTCCGTGAATTCCTTGCTGACACAGCCTCATTTCTTCCCGGGGGTGTTCCGAGGACCTAACCTGACCGGGGCCACCGCGGCCGGGAGCATGACGGCCGGGTTCCACTTGCCTAAACTTAGCGACCTACACAACCCATACACGGCGCTGCAGGCGGACTTACTCGCTGCGCACAACCACCGGCACACGATGCAGCAGATTCACGGCATCGAGGCCCAGGAAAACGACACAGACGACCCACAGGTTACCCTGGAATCCAAGGAACTCTGGGATCAATTCCACAAACGAGGGACAGAGATGGTCATCACCAAATCCGGACGGTAAGTTCATTAAAACAACTTCAAATCATACCACCGTAAACTTTGAAAATTGAAGTATCAAAATGTACATTTTCATCAGTACGACTGGTCCTTACATAGTTTTTGCTTTAAAATACAACATTTATGTCGTACTTTATTCAGTAGCTAAACGGAAATAAGCAAAAATTACAAATTGTTATCATTATTTTTAAAAATGCACCCAAATAGACATTTTGTCCGTTCAATGCACAATCATTCTGATTTTTCCACGTGCTTCGTGTTTTTGCCGTCAACGTACCGAGTCGCTGTCTATGCATGCAGTATACAGCTGTAGTTCAAGATGTACACAATCATCCAACACACACACACACGTACACACAACAATCAAGACCTATGTGCCATATATTTATATATATGGAGACAATTGAATTGTGCTGGGTTTTCTCGTTGTACTTTTTGTGTTTCGAGTACAAGAAGTTTCCGTTTAGTTGGTAAGCCAGGGCCAGAATAACCTACCTCCATCATCCATCAACTCCTTTACCACTACGGTTAGCATGATTGATATACCTGGCCTGAGGCAAGGGGCTACGGTGTCTGATAACATCAGATAGGCGCCTTGTCTATCTCAACCAAGAACAATTTTTTTAAATATATCCTCTGTTTTTCTGACCTTCATATTATTATATTATTACCAAACGCTCTCATTTATTGTGGTGTTTCTGAATGCTAATTTATTTTTAAGGTGTTTAAATTCACTACCAAAAGTCTAAAGAAGAAAAATTATCCCACGAACTTCATTACAAAGCTCAGATTCAGAACGTCGTGTGGACCAGTAGTGTTTGTTATTACATGTACTTTGTGTGTATTTATGGTATTTCCTATTTATGTATTCACTATACCAAGTGTTTATCCAAAGAAGTGGTTTTAACCACGGCCAAACTTACAAAAGAAAAAATTCATAGAAATGTAGTGCTCCCCCAAAATACACATATAAATAAAAACATAAATTTTGGCTTTAGATCATTTACAAGATGCATTAACTTATCATGTGGATGCGATGGTAGTGCGATTTTGCCCCGGACTGACACCAGATACTGCTTCAAAATAAATTCCCACAACCGTTGCGCGTAAAAATCAATTAGGCCTAAAAGAAGGAAATAAAAAATAAAACAACTTCAATGGTGATCTTAATCTAGTTATCTTTCAGGGGAAACCCGCAGATGGTACAAGGGTTTAAAGTTTACCTTCTCCCCCAACTCGGATACTATGAAAATTTAACAGGTTTACTGATAATTAAATTGTGTAAAACAAATTTTTTGATAGCGTATCTATAAACGTAAAATCGAACACTGAACTGGTTTACCTGATAGTGATAACGAGAACTGCGTCGGAAAATTTACGCGTACATCAATGGAAAGCTTTCCCGAAGTCCCCCGTACCAGATGAATTATAATGGGGTTGTCTCACTTCGGGATTTGGATATACAATGTTATATAGCTTGTATAATCTGAAAGTTATAAAATGTTGTCCTTAAAAGTGTGTAAGATATGTTCTTGTTTCTGCTGCCCTGTCGCTTTTCGACTAAAGACACAATTAATATTAATTTGGGTTTAGCATGACCAAGAATACGGCGATTAAAACAAACTGCAATACAAGACCCACACACGTCATTAGTTTGTATATTTTCTAAATTACAAAACTCCCTGTTCGCCGATTACTCCTAATTAAAGCAAAATTCACCTGAATTCTCATGAACATCGGGGAGACTTCAAATTACCTTCCCGACGATTGTCCCGTCACCCGAGAACAGTTCCCCCCTCCCCGGTGAATACTTTTGGTTTTTCCACAAGACGTACACTCTCGGGCGAAGATTTTGTTGGGTTTGTGTAACAAGCGCTCGCCAACAGGCCGTGTAATATGAACTTGCATTTGTTTCTTTAATATTAAGACTGGAATGACCAGCAGTTTATCAACGTAGAATAGTTTAGGAAAATTTACAAGGCGATTTCAGTTCGTCGCACTTCCATGGGTTGATCTAATGGTCATTTCATGCTAATATTTGAACTGCCCGGTTTAAAAATTTGAAACGCGATACAGTTACGTTGTTCTTTTGTTTTGGGTTTCTTTATTGAAATGGGAAATTTTAGACGGATTAGCCGGAAAGCCAGTCGAGGTGAAAAAGAGATATCTTAACTCATTGCATCAATTACTTTTCCCTATTAAATATAAACAATTTAAATTCATGGCAATTACAAATAAATCAAGATAAGTGACTGATGCTGGTACCCCATTTGTTGATTCTCTCGACAAGGCCGGACACATTTTAGAAGTCAGTTAGAAGAACTAGGGCGACAATAGAAAAAACAAAAAACAAAAAAATTCTGTCGGCATTGCAGGAAAACAATAGCAATCAATTTCTCTGAACAACTCGACGGTGTGAACTATTTCGAACCAGCCAAACACATGTTTTAAAAAAACGTGGTGGAATTTCATTGTATGGTGGAGGTCAGTCTAACCATATCTCACAGCTCTCACGGATAAATATTGTGTCTGATTGTTCCAAATATCATTAATAAAAAAGACGATCGCTCATGAACGTGTGACACTCGAGACAAAGGCTGGTACAGTTATGAAGAAAAAAAAATCCACACGTGTAATAATATATTGCCATGTGTATTGCGTTTTGATAAAGCTTAAAAACACCGGACAGGGAATGTTGACAGTGTGTGTTGTTTCATGGGGGAAAATTCCCACATTTCAATTCAAGAAACAGTCTAATAATATGTACGTCCTTGCTCTATGTGTATTGTAACTATTTGTTTAGCCAATTAAAAAAAAAAAAAAATGTTTTATATTTGTCCAGATTTGTTAAAGAATAAACTATATGGTTAAATCATTTAAGTTTACAAAGTTGTAATGTTCAAGTTTTCCTCATCGAAACAAAATAATGAAAAACAGGAAAATAGTTAGTTTGAGTCCAAACCAAACTCAAATCCGTGGTTTCCAGCACTTCAAAAGAATTGCAACCTACAAACTTAGACAAGTTTAGTATGTGAGCAGTTTTGTTATTTGAGTGTACATATAGGGCCCCCATAATGGGTGTCGTGTGTCTTGTAAACCACTCAAACGTTGTTAGCAATGCCGTGGGTACAATGTAAATTGTTATATGTTAAACCCCCTAAACCCACATTTTGGCCGAGATTGTTACTCTTCCATTGTCTGTTATTTCCCCCTTTATAGGCGGATGTTCCCCTCATTCAAAGTAAGAGTTTCAGGCCTGGATAAGAAAGCCAAGTACATTCTTCTGATGGACATCGTGGCCGCCGACGACTGCCGTTACAAGTTCCATAATTCCCGCTGGATGGTGGCCGGCAAGGCCGACCCGGAGATGCCCAAGCGAATGTACATTCACCCGGACTCGCCCAGCACCGGGGAGCAATGGATGCAGAAGACAGTCTCGTTCCACAAGCTCAAACTCACCAACAACATCTCTGACAAGCACGGCTTCGTGAGTACACAATCTTTTTATATATATAACATAATTATCACATAACATCCTTTGTTCCTGTCCGATGGCCTTCAGCTTCAGGAAGGCTGCGCAGGATTAGGAAATTCCTTGAATGGAGTCTTAATTATGTTCGTACAACCCAACGTATTATTTGTAGTAGTCAGAATAGTTGCTATCAAGAAGGTGGAAATCTTCCTGAAAACGCTACCTTAAATCCCTGGTGTAATTCTGAAGAATTGTAGTTAGTGATTGTATGTCATGCTCGTTGAAAAATTAAAATCAACTGTGATACTTGCGTCGCCTTCTGAGACGACAAACCATGATTAGGCTTGTTTTACCGCGGATTTGCGTCGTTAGAAAAAAAAAAAACCCAGCGTTCAGCACGCATCAGTTGAAGCAAAGGGTCTGAAAGCAGGCACTAAGCCGGCGGTGTTGCGCTTCCGTTCTGATGGCCTGTAGTACGGGGGGCAGACCCATGCCATCATCGGTGATTTCATGAGACATCCGCGATATGTTTGCAGTTCTAGGCTTTCTTCATTAGGGTCAAACTCGTCACAAGAAAGCTGGTCTTTTTCACAATTTGTGGAAGTAGGACATCTTCCTTCCTGTTGTAACCAATAACAGAGAAGATTATCACGTGTTATTTTAAGCAGAAAGCTCGCCACCATGGCCCCGTGACGACGGTTTACACATTTTCATATTTTTCATATTTTTACGACCGATGTTGTTTTTGTATTTACCCTTGTCGTTTTGAGGTTAATGGGTAAACTTTCTCCAGATGAACGGAATTCCCCAATTCCCATTCATGCAAAAAATGAGAAGAAGGAAAAAGGGAGATACATGCCAGAATAGAAACTGTAAATAATAAATTGTATCCATGGAAATCGTTCTTCAAAAAGAAGATAGTTTGATTGAATGTCAAGATTTGACATTCCGTGGTCAAATAGAAAGTTTGTTGAGAAATCGTGTGAATAATTGTCTCCGAATATTTCACTTTGAGGGCAAATAAAAATAATCCCACTTTATGTGGTATATCTGGAGTTAAGTTGTTGGACCAGCCGCTCTGAAAAGCTACAATAAGTCAGTAATTTAATTTACAAAAATTGATGTGGGGTTTATTAGCTCATTCTCTTTTAAAAGGGGTCTCACTTAAGTTTGAATAAGTTGTTCATTGATCACTCGTATGACACCCCCTCTCGTGGTGGTCAGCCTTGATGAATCTTGTTTTAAGTAAGCGATTCAAATTTCAAATTTAATTACTAATTATTTTACATTGTTTTGGGGGTCTGGCTTAATTAATACGAATGTCAGTCACGTACGAAATGCAGCATGAAGAATTTGCCTTTCTGATCGAGTGGAATGTAAACCCGAAACGTAATGCTCATGAATTTTCACGTTCATCTGTTTTCTGATCATCGTTTACATTGCATTTTGTTCTGCTTGGATTGTTGTTAAAATAGCAAATCACTGCGGGGGGGGGGGGGGGGGGTGTATTTAAAAGTTCACTTTATGGTATATTGCTCCTTCGTGATCGATGTGGTTTGAACTGAACGATAGAGGTCCTACCTGCCTGCAGTAGGATTAGAAGATATTAAATGGCTGTAAGTGAAGTTTTGTGTACATGGTATACAAGCCATTTTCTTTTTGTTATTTGTGTACGATGTGGCATTGACACTGAGTTCTTGGAAATGAAAACTGAGGGTAGGAGATTTTGTGGCATTTAAGTCAAATGGAGAAAGAATGCGCTCAGGTGTAATAAAGAAGATTTGAAAAAAGATATATATAGGCCAAGAATGTCCCTTCCCGTTTCTCAGATAAGACCGGTAGGCTTTACGGTGAAAAACCAATTTCAAGACATCGAAATACAATTTTGTGAGATCCCAAAATTATCTTTCTTTCCTCCGAGTCTGTAGTAGTTCCTTTTTTTAAAGGTTGAACATGAGATTAATTACTATTGATCCAAATTTGACATTTTTGGATGAAGATCACTTTTTCAAATTGTGAATAAAAGAACTAAAGCCTACTAATAAAACGGAATGAGTGAAGCCTTGGGGATTCGAGGCTGTTGTGTTTGTGATGTAAGCGTTGAAATCAGGTTCCGGATCTGAGAACTTGTGTGAGTTTTGAACTGACAAAAAAAAACCTGGTGTTTGGGATGGACTTTGGAGTGTTAGTGGACTTGGTATATAGCTTTAGTGTTCGTAAACTTATAATATTAGTGTGGGGGGGACCAGAGTGCGATTGTGATGACTACAGGGCATTCTTCGCCCTCCTCACGTTGCGAGACCCCCCCCCCCTCTCTCTCTCTATTCCTTGCTGTATATATCGCTCAAGCAATCTCGCCTTCCGTGCTGGGGGACGTGTTGTGTCACGACGATCGCCCCGGTCCCCAACTCGCCAGTTGTCACGTTCGACGGGTAACTCGACAGTGATAGCGAGTCAATGTACAACCTGGTCGCACAAAAGCGACCGTATCTTTTAGAAATTAGGTCCATTCTGGGGTTGAGATTAAATGTGTTGGGCAAACACGGCAAATTGACATGGGTTAGCGAAAGGAATAAATCAAGATCGCTGGAAAGGTGGTCAGAAAGTGACGAGGGTTATTACACTATGATGATGATTTTTTATTTTATTTATTTTTTTGATGAAGAAAAAAAAATCGGTCTGATGAAGAGAAAGTGTTCTCAGTTGCACTAAATTATGCCTAGCCATGTACGAGATTTCTTTGGGGTGATGCAGTGTCTTTGAAAGAGAAATTCCAGCTCCTCTGGCGATGTACCTGTGTTCTTTCTGTTGATGAGTTTCACGAGCTTGCTGTTCAATCTTTCTGTTGTAAAAAAAGTGTGGAGGTCTCCGTGTCACCAGAATCAACAGCAAAATCACCCCGTGCAAACATGCGGTTCTTTATTCCTCTTTTATACCAAAAATGGCTTTCAGAGCGAGAGGGCGACTGTAGCTTTCAGGGAGCCAATAAGGCCTTTTCAAAACCTAGGTTTAATCTGCGGCTCCGGCTTGCTCTTCCGTCATCAATTTGGGAGCAGTGTGTATTTTGCACGGTGCTTCAACACATCAAACTTTGCCTGGAGCCAGTGAGCACAGATTTTGGAAAATACCCCTAAAGCCTCAACAAAAGGCTTAAACTGCCAACAAGAATTTCTGTCCGTTTAATGAAACGAGCCGACTTCAATCCAGACTATACCAATTGAAAAATCTGACAATTTTCGACACCCTTCACACAAAGAGACAAGGTGATATATATTTTTCACCCAACAAAAAGAAAAATGCCATAAAACATTTCAAAAGGTGATTTTGTGATGCGGTAGACAGACAAAAGAGAGAGAGAGAGAGAAGGGGGGTGGGGGGGGGGGGGGGGGGGTTAAAAGGGAAATGCGGGCCCGAAACGGTACATGTGCGGCCGGAGGCCAAACGAAAACGACAACCCGCGCAAAAAGAAAAGGAAACAAAATGATTGTTGGGTTTTCATTCGCAGATTTGACGCCTGCCATCTGGTCAACTATACTGAAACACACTGATTGTTGTGAATAGGGAATGGTCAATATTGTTCGCGAATCAGAAGAAAAAAAATAATAATGAATACATTTTCTGGTTTGGATCTGTGTCACGTTGGTTGTCGGAACTCTCACTCCAAAACACAGCAATGATGGATGGTTATTTTATAGCGAAATAATGATTGCATATTTACGGAATTGACAGCCGCGTTCTCCCCTTCCACCCTGCACCACGCAAGGTTAGCTTGTGTAAGAAGAGAAAAAACACCCACCATCATAGGCTACAACATCACAAACAAAGGCAACAAATCCACTGTATCACCCCCCTCACAGACAAAAAGAAAAATCCCTCAACAAATCACCCGGTGAAATGAAACAATAGAGGAGTATAAGTCTTGGATCAGATCAGCCGCCTGTGTTTCTCATTTATTAACTTACATTTGCGTACAAAATCGATCACTGTCCGTACTATCCCCAGGACTTGTCTTTTTTTAATAAAAGCAGCTACATGCCATTCGGGGCGTTCATCATTATCTTGTTTATGATTCATATTTTAACACTTGGGGCGAGATTTTCACAAAGAGAGTGAAAAAAAAAAACACGCCAAAATATTTGGTTGTCTTTTTGTGGACTTTCCCTTTTCAATCGGGGCAGGTTTGCTATTATAATGAAAGTGTTAATAACTAGAACGGTATCCTGCTTCGGTTGTAGATGCCCGCGGTGGGGACGAGTTGTTGTACGTGTTTTTCGAACAGCTGAAAAGATTCCTGGTGAATTTTGTGTGGTTATTATTATTAATATTATTAGCAATTTTTTTATATTACTTTATCATGATTCAAATCAGTATTGCAACTTGACTTTAACACTGTGGAAAATTGCCCGTCTATTTTAAGAGTCAATGGCAGTCGTTGATGAGTTGACGAGGCACAGAAACACAATGATTTGGCCCAATTGTTTCGTATTTATAATTTATAATGGAACGGTACAACAGTAGACGCGAATTTTTAATAAGCACGTCATGAAAGAACAAACGAACCTTGTATATTGAAAGAAAGAAGGAGAGAAAAAGAGAAAAGAAACAGGCTTGGTTTGGAGAAGGTAAAAAATCGATGTGAATTTCCTGTCAAAATAATAAATTTTTGCCGAGGAAATTTAAGCAAACAGTCCGCGTGTAATGAGGGCATATGCGCCTATGATGACTGACGACCTTCTAAGTTGTCTATAAACGTAAAATGCTGTTCAAATAGACGGGGGTCTGTAGGATTGGTTTCGCTACTGCATTGCCCCGTTAGTCTCTCCCTCTGGTCGCTTAACATCTCATTCTGTACCGTATGTCAATATGATTACCGTACAAAATGAGGCACAGTAATTTCAGTTTCCTATTACTAATGCTCTACACTTGGGATAAACATTGTATTAATAATGTGATGCCTCGTTTGGAGAGAAAAATGCTTATGAAAATTTGTTGTGGTATGAAATTGAGGTATTTTCGGATCTCTGTTGACACACTTATACCAAAATAACAGAAGGGGCTTTTTGTTTTATGTTTTGACATTTGTTATCTTTGTTTCTGATGGTGTTATCTTCTTTATTTACTTGCTGAAGATGTGTTCTTCTGCATGCTGCATGTTGTATACGCGTCAGGTGTAGTGAGTGACTCGGGTTACCAGACTGAAATCAGATTCATTCCTAGATTCTAAAGTCACTTCAATGTAGTCCTGAAATAGTCAGTCCACCTGCCAGTGCCACCCCCTGCCTCCCACCACACGCACAAGTTCAACTGCTCTAATTTCAAAAATAAGTAAATGAAAAACGTTTCTTCTTTCATGCTTGAAAAAAACCCGTGTTTCCGTGACTGAATGTTTGACAAGGTTCCGTCGTGATAGATGAGTCGGGTAATATATTGCGCCTTCGGCGTGCGAAAATTAATAGGACGTGTGAAGCGCCAGTTTGAACCGTATTTTTGTTTGAACGGTGGGCGAGCGGACCCAGCGTCGCCGCTTTTATTTGGTACCGTACAATACCACATTGCTTACTGATGGGGGGAAGGCGGTAGCGTGCGCCCAAGGTCTGTACGCAGGCTGTAGGAAAAAGACTAAACAAGAGTAGGGTGTTGTTGTACGGAGGGATTCTTGCACTTGTTTTCATCCTTCAAAAATGATGGGTTTTTTTTCAAGTCGCACAACTCTTCTAATTTGGTAATGGTTGACAAGGGATGTCAATTCAAAGGCACTCGTTTTGTCATTGTGGGAAGGTGTTTCAATGTCATGTCTTGTCATCCTGGGTGAAAAATCTTTCTTGTAAATTTGATGATGATGATGAAATTTATGTCTAGGGAGTGAAGATTTGTGATTAAGGACGCTCGCAGCAGAAGCAGCTTGCTTTTCTTCTGTATCTGTGTGGGTATTATATTAACTCCGCGCGAAAACTGAATTGAGATTTGACTGATTGTTCGATAAAATCACGGTAATGTGAATGCCCGATTCTTAAGTCATGGACACCTTGTGATGTTGTCCGTGCCGTGCCTTGACAAAAAGTACACTATTTTTTTCTAATCCCTAACTAAGGGGAAATCCTTTTCTAAATTCATTCTGATATTTATACCACTGTAGGAAACGTGCTATAACGAACAGATACACAGGTTTGGTGAGGCGGACTGACAAGTGTTTTCATTAGGTGCTTCGCTCAGCAAGATGTAAACCATGGCAGAGATAGAATATAGGTCAAGTCGAATCGAGTGGAAAACATTACTTATTCAATTAGGATTTATGCCTTAGGTGTATGTTATTCAAGAAGAAATACAAATCGAAGCTAATTATCGTTGGTGTTAAGTGATTTGAATCTGCCATGTTTTATGAAATAAAAAAAAATCAACAAGAAAGTAGTTTCTTAAAGTAGTAACTTTGAAGAAAATTCACCTGTGGACCGTGAAACTGTAGACTTAACTCAAACACTTGAACAAAATTCCTCAACTCAAAACTGATACGTCCGGGGAGAAACTGTTTTTTTTTGTGTGTTTAGGATGGTGAAGCAGAGACGCAAGCGCGCCCGGGCACGCTCCGAGCCCGGGCTCCCACCACCCCGCAGCTCGGGCACAAGTTTTCCCTCGGTCAAACCCACCGACGATTGCGGGGTGACAATATTTGCATTATCATTTTATTTCTTCTAAAGTACCGTGGGTAGCCGCATTCGGGTGCTAAGCAGGCGCCTGGCTGGATCAATATGTCCTCACCTGCCATAGGGGCCTCTCTCACGTACGCACACACATACACTCCTTCCCTAAAAACAAAAAAAATACGAGAAAAAAAAAAAAAAAAAAATTCTCGTCTTTAATAAGAGTGTTGCACCGCGGTCGGTACCTGCGAGTGTTGCCCCCGTGAAACTGCCCTTGGACCAGGTTGGCGTCTTGCTGGAGTAGCCTCGCTTTAACCCCCATGGCTGCTGACAAAGTATTGAAGTTTCCCATTCCGTTATTACTTCATCAAGCGTCTCCTGGCCTTCTGCCGATGATGAACATGAAAAATGTGTTTCCAAATTCGAAGTGATTGGGAATTTTTATATGTACAGATCAATTTTTGTGTCCACTTATGAAACTTTTATTGGGGGTGCTGAAGGCCAACGGTTACAATTTTGTACTTCCATTTTATTTGCTTAAAACAAATCGATCAACTTTTTTTTGTCAGTGGAACTTTAAATGCCCGTCTTTAATAGAAATGGTTTGGACGTAAAAGTGTAGTTTCTTTGACCTGTTAATTTTAGTCAGTCATAACTTAACTGAAATATTTGAAGTATACTGGACAATATTGCTGTAGGATTCAAAAAGGTAAATTGTTCAATGCGTTTCATCGACGACTGTACACATGAGAAGAGCGTTAAATGACAAGGCCCGAATCAAAAATGATTTTTCACAACGAACGCTGTCGTGATATTGGATTATTTTCTTCACTGCAACCTTCGGACGGGGAAAAGGGAACACGACGTTAAAATAAACACTTGAGCGTGTATAAGCGGTTCTGAGGCGTGAAAAAAAATCTCGGGACCCACACAACCAAATAACAGCATACAAAAAAAGATAAATAAGAAAACAAATCTAAATGACACATTTCTTGGCCATGCCAAGGTCGAGTGTGGCTCTTGCGATGCGTTATCTCAAGTCGTCACTTTCACGAGAAAACACCCTAACGATCGAAGTCGTATCGCAAGTAGGCTGCCAAGACGAGAGGAAGGTACAAAAAGGAAGATTGTGCTGGAGTAGAAAGGCTCTCCGGTGTATTCATCCCGACCGAATCGCTCATCTTCGATTTCTTGAGGAATTTCTCTGCCGACACGTTGTCAAGATTGTCAAACACGAAGATGACGTCTTAATTCATGCGTTACATCGGAGGGCAGTAGAAGAAGAAAAAAGGAAGAGGGGATATAAAGAAATACCAACCCTGCGTCAGATCTGTCGATAGTTACATCGGCTTCGCCAGAAAGAGGGGAGAGCTTCAGAGAGGAAAAAACATAACATGCTTGAACTGCCAGGGAGGTTAGTGTAATCTGTGAGTAACTTCGGATTTCCGATGCTCGCTCTCCCCACTTGTGACGGCTGTAAACCGGACGTTACTAGCCCATACTTCATCTCGTGTCGCGTACGAGGTCCAGATTACTGTGGATTGTGGAGGGGGTAGGAGCTAGGGAGCGAGGGTGAAAGGGGTTTCCAAGGCGTCAGGATCTGGCCACTCGTTGCTGATTTACAGCTGACGGAACACTTGTTTGCCTCATTAACAAAACAACTCGCAAATCTCCGTGTATATGCGGGCCACAAACGGCGCGTACATTTTAAACAAACTTGTAATGTGTGCTAGGTTTGTTACTCTTGTGGTCTGTTCACAAACCCTTACCAGGCTAATTGGACTTTCTCTGGAGTCCCGCAAATAAAGTATCACAAAGATTGTAACTTCTGAGAGACGATCTCTCTCTCTTTCCCTCTCTCTTAATTTCTTATATATTAGTTAAATTGAATTTTCGGTGTTATCAATACTCGATGGCACGACCCAATAACCCCCTTTGACTTACTTCTAAGATCAATAATACTATCTTTGGCCGTTTGACACTGAGCGAAGATAAATGCCCGTAGAATCTGCCCGAGTTGGCGGCAGCAGTGCTCTGGTTCCAGACTCACCTTTGATCCTCGCTAATAGTAATAGCGTCTGTGAATATATACAAAAGGCGACCCCAGATCATAATTACAACGCTTCTGGTCGGGGCCTTACAAACAATGTCCCAGTCCCACCCCCCCCCCCTCTCTAACCCAAGTGGGGCGATCTAATATACACATAAGATTGATAACGTATTTTTTCAGTGATATATTTGTGTAGCAGAACAAATTAAGAGGCACTACTGAGCGAAGGGTTCAGAGAACTGGAACTGGCTTCGGCATTGTTCCTTCAAGAAATTAATGAGAGTGACAAAAATGATAACAACTTATCACAAAACTATATTTTTCTCAGCCAAAAAAAAAGGGGGGGGGGGGTATGTTACACGTGTGTGTGTGTGTAGTTTTAAATGCGATGGAAGTAAGTAACACTTGTTTGGATATTTGGTTATAATGCATGAGTGAATCGTGGCAACCGAAGGGGAAAAAATCGAATCAAACGGTTTGATAAATTGGAGACTCGCTGTGTTGATAAGAAAGGAACACCTGAGCGGAGATGCTTCAGCGTTCAGCGTCATGATACCGGAGTGTACCGGTACAGTACCGTCGGGTGCTTGATAACCACCCAGCCAAAATAAACCACAAAACAGGTACATTATACCACATGACGAGACTTTCAAATCACGGAATATGGAATCGACAATTTCCCGTAATGGAAGTTTGATGATGTCTTTGTGTGCGGACGTGATAGACCAACTCAAAAGCAAACAAACAAACACCCGCAGCAAACGAACAATATGAAATTGAAAAAAGAAAAATCAGTTCGACTGTTTCAAACCCAACTTGCCATTCGTTTGATAATGTATTTATTACAGCAGAAAAAAGTTTCAAAAAAAACATAAACTAAATTCAAGATTGTTTTGCTTTCACCTGAATGGTGTCAACATTCACCACTAATTGGTTCTTGATTAAAACAAAACAACAAAACAAAACGAAAACAAACGGCAGTCCGTTTTATAGCAAGTTATTTTTTCTCTGGAGTACACGTGCAGAAAATTGTTATACGGTCGTAAAATTGTCAAATTAGTGGCATTTTACCTTTAAGAAATGAGTGGGTTAACGGTTGTTTGTGGCAGAGTCAAACCGTCTTCAGACGTCAAACGATTACCAAATGGAACCCCAAAATCCACTTGCGGAATCAACTTGCCAATCCGGAATAATGATTTGTCGGAAAGAGCTTCAATAATTAATCTGTATCTATAAATTATAATTACTATCAAACACTTTTTTATTTTGAAAATGCATGACGACGGTGAAGCTGTATTGAAAACTTATATCTGGCTCATTTCGAAAAGGATTTAAACACATAATTTTGTCCTCCTCAATTTGTATATTTTTTAGTCTAATATTTTTGTTCTGTACGATAGTTTGACAACCGCAGGTGACAATCAGGTAGTCAATATTCATTCAAATGTACAATTTTGAAGGCACATTGCCCCTAACATATAAAACATGCCTAAAACTATATGGCCTCATCCACACGATGTATTGTTGAAGTGAATGCGTACAATATGTACAATGGATGGGTTGACAATTTGTTGATTATGTTAATAGTTGTAAAATAAACAAATTTTAAACCTTCAAATTGCCTTTGGTTTTAACCTTGGCAATCCAATCATTATTTGAGGAGAAATTTTACATTATAAATAATTGGGATATCATCAAATTTTTCGCCATAATGTTTCTTCGGTTTTAACCTTGATAATCCAATCATTATTTGAGAAGATATTGTACCACAAAAATATTGGTGTATGATCAAATTTTGATATAATTTACGAGCCAGTACACACAACACACTGTTCAAACCATAGTTTCTCATGTATTCTACCAATGTGTAGGCCATTAATTTAATAGTCATGGTACAATTATGGTAAACTTGATACCTCCAGTTTGAATGTTACATTTTTATTATATATTTTTTTAAATAACCCGTCAATGCGTTTACATTCTTTTGAAAAAAACCCGATTGAAATAGAGTCTTTCTTTTTGCCAAACTGCCACACAGCGTTTCTTTAGTTAAAACAGCAAGCATCCGTCGGTAAGCGTTGTTGAACAAAAAAAAAGGTATATGATTTTAATACAACATTCACCACGGTACGTTTGGCTTGAGTTCAGTCAGCCGTGCGTGGATAGCCGAACATTAATTTGGTTATAAACCTATACCTACCACCACACAACACTGTGTGCCGTGCCGTGCCGTGCCGGGGCAACAGCTCCCCAGGATTTCATCAAAACCGGCCACCATACGCACTTCTGTCCCCGCTGGTGTAATAATTAACACCTTAAGAGCGAGCCAATGTGGCTTAATTTAGAAAATATAATATGAATTTGAGTCGATGTAACCCGTGGGTTTAATAAAGACCGCGGTGTTGAGGCGTCTGCGAGCCAGCGAAAGCCATGGGGGCTGGAGGACGGGGGACCAGGGGTGTGTGGCGTGATTGTGTTACACACAGGGACCTCCCAGACATGCGTGACGTCATGCCTCAACTCCAGTTGTGGGTTTCCTTTCTATGTGAATAATATTAGTGAATGTTGAGGGTATTGGCGTGCAATTTTCTTGATCTGTGGTAATCCTCAAATTCGGTTGAGTCTTAACTATTCTATCTATCAGACCGATAGATATAGGTATAGAATACTAATACGAAATATTGTTGATAATATGTAAGCTGTGATTTTTACACTGTGAGTTGTAATATAAATCACGAAGGTGCGGTAGACACGTCAGGAAACTAGACTCACATCTATACGTTGACTGACCCTTTCGTGTGTTTTAAAGCACGATTTTCATATATATGTATATATTTTTTTTAAAGACTGTACACCCATATCAATAGTCCTTATATATGAAGAGTTCATTTATTTATTCAATTATTTATTTTTGCTGAAGGTTTCGTGCACGATGCGATCTGTGCACTGATGACATGCCGGAACATGCAATACTATTACTCATCTAGTAGTAGCAGTAGCGGTACACATAGATACATCACACACACAGCGCGGAAAAAGAAAAAAAAAAACAGCCTGTACGATTTACTCTTAATTAATCACAGCCGAATACACCCCCTCTTTCTCCTCCCTCTCCCCCTTCAAGACAACCCACAAGGCCCATCGGTTAACCTGTTTGTCTTTAAGATTGAATCTTAACACGCCAGACAAGTGGTCCTCCATGGAGCCGCTTTTTGTGGAAGACTCACACGATGCTTTCTCTTCAGTGAATCAGTCTGTGTAGGATTAATGCAGACATCACTCAAACCTCACTCTCGGTAGCGTCCGGGCTAATGAGGTGTTATCTCCACTGTTTGCGTCTTGAGAGATGAAATTCACAGGCGAGAATGTTTCGAGCGTGTCACCTCCCTCCTCCTCCTCCCCCGATTGGAGGTTGTTCATCCACCATCTTAGAAAATCTGATGATGTTTTCATCCTTTGAGTGCGTGGGTATACTTAATTCTGCAGTTGATAATCAATATTGTTATTGCGCGTGATGAGAAAGCCACCCACCCTATGGTCCGTGATGGCCAGTCCGCCACCCGTGGAGTGTTGTCTCGTTTTACGTGGTGTACAATCTTGAACTCTGACAATAAGTTTAAATCAATATGTTTACGGTGATCGTTTGTGTTTTTCATGTTACAATATTTTATTTTAAAGGAAATGTCAACGCTAACCCTTGTAGAGTTGTGAGCTGAACAATATTGTGAAAAGGTACTTCGACTGAAACATGTGGTTTGTGATTGCATGATTTCGGCGTGTTTGCGCACGCGCACAGTCGTTGCATTTATCAGAATAGTGTCCTTACAATCGTCCATCAACTGGATTATAAATAGTGTATCATTTTTGTTTGATGATCCGCCCTCAACGTCGAATAAGATAGCGGCAATCGCCATCAGAGACGTTGGGTGATAAAATGACAGACAGCCAGACATGTCGATTGGGGGTGGGGGGGGGGGGGGGTGGTAGATGAAACATGATGGAGCCAGATGAAACATGATGGAGACAGGGCGGGGCGTATCTGGGATTAGTTTGGGCTTAAATAGATAAGGAGAAGCTGGCCCAACAATCGCTGTGTAAACATTGGAATCGCCACTGCATGCAGTTTGCCCAAAGACGAAGGAGAGGCCCAGTTTTTTTTGTTTTTTTTTATTAGGGGGGGAATAAAAGAAGAATTCTTGTTCATTAGTGGAGAATGAAATCAAACCCAAAGCCGCAAGACTAAACAATACTAGGTGATAACAGCAGTTCCCGCTTGATTAAAATGACGTAATGGTCGCGTGACGTCAGTTTTGGCGCCAGTTTGACTGATCGAACTGTGCCGTTGGCTTGTTGGACCGCGTTCCGGAGGCGTCGTTTTCTTTGTTTATATTTGGATGTTAGGCATTAGTCAAAAGTCGTTGTACATGTATACAGGATTGGGACGGGGCGGTACTCGCTTCTCTCGAACAATTTCGGTTAATTTAAACCGCTTCAGAGAAAGATGAAACGAGAAACCAAAGGAGCAAAGTATACTGTTTGCCAAGACGTAGCTTTGCAGTTCTCTAGGCCGGCAAAGTTTAAAGGGAGTCAGCTAAACACCTCGGTCCAACCGTCCTGTCTCGGCCAGTCGAGGTGTTCAGAAGATGGCGAAGATTAGAGATAGCGCGGGAAAGAAAATAAAATTGGGTCGCACCATCAGTTGGCCTCTTTTGACAACTTGAAAATTAAGCTGCTCTCAGATTTTGTTTTTTCTTTTTTTAATTCGAAGAGTCCATGGTGAGTAATTTATCATGTGTCTCCCCTCGCGCCCTAGTTGGGGAAATATAAAGTACAGTGTTTTGTATTTTTATGTAGGCATAGGCCTTGAGACTTCGGTAAGTAGTGAAGTAGTGTCATATCATTTTGCTGTTTCTTTTGATAATGTCTGCACTTCCGATCAGCGTGCGTGAAGGCAGACATCACTGTCGTCTGCTAAAACAATAAATAAACCATACGCAGTAAACAGTTCACTCTCGGAGAGAATCATAGCCAGTGTTGTGATGTGTGTTTGGCAGTCAGGGTGCCAAACCCAATTCTTTTCCCAGACAGCTATTAGTACATAATCGGCGAGAACTATGCAATTTTTTATTAGCCGTAAGTACATCGCCTTGTCGGTCTGACGCCAAACATCGCTGGTGTCCCGCGCTTTTTCTCCCAGCAAAAAACACCACATGCCAGATAAGTCTGGTACAGCATGGAAACACGTCATGTAGTACCCGTCTACATCTGTCACTGTTGGGAGATACTTTCGAGTTTGAGATGGGCACACAGCCCTTCTCGCTCTCTCTCACTCTCTTCTCTCCTTGGCTTTTGGTGTTTGAGGGTCCTTGACGGGCTTGATCTTCCTAATCCGGGATTTCAACGCCCTCTTGAAGAAAGTAAACTTTAAGGACGACCACGCGAAGTTTCTAACGGTTCCAGTTTATCCTTTATCTGTGTTTGGGCGACTATAAAACCCATGGTGTTATTTGGTGTGAATTACCATGTTATCTCGTCGCGGTCTGTGGTATGGTGTTTGTTGGCAGCTCCCTGACTACTTGTGCACACAATGGAAGAAGCGGTGCTGGAGACAGCCAGATCAGTCTTGGTTAATGATTTAATTACTTGCTTTTGTTTCAGAAGTTTGTCGTGTAAACACAGTCGCTAGCGCCACAACTGTTAAGTGGCGGTGTGGTTCAAAAGAAAGGGAAATATGGGGTTGGACGTGGTATTATAAAAAAATAAAAAACGGAGCCCGTGGTCTACGTTATCAGTCGTATCTCGGGATAGATCTGCCAGCGCCACCGTTTGCCTTTTGATCAGGAGCGTTCAGACATCAATTACGGCTGCCGCGGAGGCGACACCAAGGCGTGAATCAGCACACTCTGGGAAAAAACGGTGCCTTTACACTTTGCCGATTTTTTAGGGGTTTGTACATTGATACACAGGTATACAAACCGGGACCACACTGATTGCCCCCCCCCCCGATCCCGTCCCCCCCCCCCCCCAAATGTGATGTTGAAATAAATGAGAATCTTAATCGATACCCAGTCGGTTATTTATCAGTCGCTTGTACAGCGGGCACACACTCCGCCCTTGGACTCGAGTGACTTGTGTACAGTGTTACAAGCCCGCTGACAATCGCTCTGGAGTACCCCACTGTCGTCGGCTTGATCGGGGCTGAGTGGCCCAGCCACTTGGCCCAGATAAAACACTATACTATCTCTGGTAGCCGTGTTGACCCATGACCCTTATTCGTCACCAAATAATGGAGTTTGATACTTGCTTTAAAAGAAAAATCCCAGCGATATGGGCTCCGTTCTTTTCACCTGCCCTGAACAGTGTGTAGTTAGATGTGTTTGGAAACCGTCATAGGTGTATTCCTGCAAAATAATGTATCCTTACTGAAACATTTTTCTACTTCACTCCTTATCCCAAAATAAACGAAGTAAAAAAACACAGACCACACTCGGCCGACACTGGCTTTACAAGTTAATTTCAAAATTCTTGTCCCTCTACCGTCACTGTATTTGCCGTCATTTAACTGTCAAATATTGCATGGAACCCCCCTGTAGTGCAGTTGTTCGTCTCTTTCATTGTTTAGATGTCAGTAATATTAGTTAAACCAAACTTTAGCCCCAAAAATGTATTTTTTATTTTCATAATTTCAATCCTGTCAATCATTTTATGTCACAAAATGAAGACTATTATTAAAAATGAACTTTAAAAGAAAATAGCGCTTCCTTAGTGTTATTTCATCAGATAGAAATCGGTGTGTGGCACTCGGGGTCGTTGTTAGTGTTTTCGCCACGTGTTGTGTTGATAATTACCTCGAACAATTGGCGCCAAAAACTCAATATTTTAGCACTGCTGGCGATATCAGCACTTATAATAGTTTCCATATTGTTCCCAGTAGTCTCTCCTTATATAGAGCCCATACAGTGCGTGTAGCCAATCACCCCATGATTTTTTGTCGTTTTAGCGGGTCCTGTGTCGAGTTAATTTTGTCAGAATCCATTTCAGAAAATTATTTTTGTTTTTCCTCCTTTGGTGCAGTTTTTTTTTTTTCATTCTTCGTAATCATCGTCATCATTATCAGCATCAATCCTTGAAAAGGTATTGTCCACTGAGTTACACTCTCTCATGCGTGATGAATCCACATATAGTAGTTGTGATACCATCGAACGGAAGCTGAATTCGTGGCGTAATGCACTAGATGACGGAAGAAATAATATTATACTTTCATTAATCGAAGGTTGAATTTATTTTATGTACACACTGTCATCCTCGCCGCCCACTGAGGGTCGTGACAGACAGTGCGGTGTTCTCCACTAGTTAAAATGAGATTCTTAGTCAATTAATGGATCCTCGTTTAATGTACACCTCAAAGTAGAAATGTTTGCATTAACATTCTGTATTGTAAGCCCATGGGATGGTATCCTTTGCTCCGAAGTGAAACAATGCTTTACGAATTCTGAGTAGGGATCGAGTTCTAGTTTTAGAGAGGGGGTGCAAACAAAAAGACTCGCTGATTGAGAGGGGCAACCTTGTCACAAAAACCACCCCCAAAATAGGCCCCATACCGAATGACAAAAAACAATGATTTACTGTATTGATATTATTTTCATTGGTTAATCACAAGGTTCAATCTGAATAAAAAATATCAATTGCAAATTATTTATGTAACAAACAAAAATATTGTTTAGCTTGTTTATGAAAAATTAAATGGGAGGTTAGAACATTTCGATGAACGACGTGGATTGAGGGTCACCGTGCCAGCCCGACTTACCCCCATGGGACACGGGGCACCCTTTCCAGGTGGGCCACGAGTCCTTCGACACCACTCGAGGACGAAATCATTACGAAGCCCTGGTCAAAACAGATAAATTTCTCTCCTGTTTTTCTCGCTTTACCATAAAACCGCTCTGTGTATTTTAGATGACACGTGTGCTTCCTGTTGGTTTGTTATTTATGTTCACTTTCATTTCAAACACTCTTATTTTTTCTACGACCTGTTTTTGAAAGTTATTTTGCATTGTATAAACATAACATTTCTCTCTCTATGGTTTCGATAAACACATTATACTCTCTTTTTGACCACTACAAGTTGCATATCCGATTATTTATAGTGTTTCCTGCCCATAAGTGATGATGGTTTTTTGCCTTATTCTCTTCCACCAGCAGACGATTTTAAACTCGATGCATAAATATCAACCTCGCTTTCACATCGTCAAGGCAAACGACATCTTGAAGCTGCCGTGGAGCCACTTCCGGACGTTCGTCTTTCGGGAGACGGACTTCATTGCAGTAACTGCTTATCAAAATGAAAAGGTAATTTTCGTCTTTAATTTAACCCCTCTTGCCATTTATAACGAATAATTTCATTTAAATGACCCCACCTGTTACCTGTTAACAAAATGTTATTTTGTATCAGTGAGGATAAAACACAGGATGAAACAAAGCTCTCTGTGGACCTTGTGAGTTGTGACCATTGTTGACCGAGATATTTGATGGCCCCTTCTTAAGAGTCAAACAAATGGCTCATTATTTCATCAGTCATTCTGCTGCCCTAGCCATAGCCAAAATTAACTACCTTGCTATTAGTTCTCGTTGATACTCGCGCATTTCTCATAATTAAGGAAATTTTTCTGTCGAGGAGAATTGATGAGTAACTGGCTCGGTTGACTTGACGAACAGAGAAGAGAATAGACAGAGAGTAAAAAAAAAAGCGAGAGGGCAAATCGTGTTAAAAGTGTGTGTGTTAGAGGGGGGCTGCGTGGTCAGAGCTGAATCATTATTTTTCGCATTGTATTTGTGGTGGCAGTTTCGTTAAGGGTGGAGGGGTAGCCACAAATCACAAATCATGACTTATAAACACTCGAAGGCGTTGTAATTAGCGGCGGTAATTGGAGCTTATGAATTAATACGTCACGGTGACGTCAGGTTCCTTTATGATAGGACTGCTGATGGCCTTCAAAAGAACCTAATTTGCTAACCAAATTGTCTGGGGAAAAATGTTAAGCATCGACGAGTCTTTGTCAAACGGCATGGGTGGAAAGGGGGTGTCTTGAAAAACAACAACAGAAGAACATTCACAGAAGATTTGAACTGTGATGTTTGGGATATTACAAATGATAATAGTAATACACGGGGCTGGTCGTATGTCTGTGATCTTGGGTCTAATTTTGAAGCGGGAAACCAGTTCAATGCATTCATTTATCTCAGTTATTTTAATACCTGTATTAGTTTACAGTCTCTTGCTTGCATATTATCTTAACGTTCTTGTGACTGACAGGCCAATATTAAACAGTTTATTAGTGGTTTTACTAGCAATTTTACTGTTTATACACGGTGCACGGTAGACTGTGTATATTTTTCCTTGGGGAGACGTGAGTCGTATCGGGTACTGTCGTAAATCACCGTTTGCTCCTGATTTTTCTTCTTTGCTTTTTTTTCATGGCCCATCTTCAAATAGAGCTGTTGTGAAATCTATCACTTGAAGGTGGCAAGTGAAGACTTCTGTGTTTACCGAAGTCTCTGTGGATGTTAACCATCATAGAGGTTTGGCGGGGAACAGAGGTCCTAGCCCCCCCTATGGTTGGCACTGCCCGCTTCCAATCACTTTCCGAATACCTCGCTCAGTATACAGACTATCTGGTGAAGCTTGGTTGTAAGAAACCAATATTGGCCCATTGACAGTTCTGTCATTTCCATATTAAAAAAAAGTTAATCTGAAAATAGAATTAGCGAAGTTTGGCTTATGATTAAGGTATAATGATGATCTACCCTGATAACTAAATTGGATAAACTTCCTGGAAAATTAACAGGCAGTAATTTCATTTTTATTAAAAAAAAAAAAAAAAAAGTGGCCGACCTATCTTGGCTGACAATCTAATGAATGATGTATTTTTTTCCTTAGAACTATACTAATTTGAGAATTTGAAAACAAATTGTGATGACTTTCAAATATCTCGAATAAATTATTTATTGCGGTTGTCGTCTCAAGAAAAAGTTCATTCCCACCGTTCAAAAAAAAAAAAAAGAAGAAACGGCGCACCGCACGTCACTTAAGCAATTTTCAGTCGACACTCGGAGAATTGTAATCTTCGGGTTTTTCGCTCGTAAATCTTCGAGATTGCTTCGTTTGCTGTATGGTTTACCAGCTCAATATGTCAAGGCTCGCTAGGGGAGAATTTTCACCCGTAAAGGCACTTTGTCGATGCTGCTAATTCGAAATGTTTGTATCTGGAAAATCAAAAAAGAAGAAGAAGAAAAAGACCAAACAAAACACACACACACGAGGTGGTAGTTAATAACAGTGATAAATCTCGCGAGATAAATCTCACGGGAAATAATATTCACGAGAAGTCGTAGGAGATGTTGAATCCAAGTCTAACTAAGGCTTTTCAGATTGTTTTTCTTTTTTTTCCTTAAATACACAGCCAGTGGTATTAACGTGCGTCTAAGTGGAGCTATATTATATTTCTTTGAGGGAAAGAAAATTTGTGAAGTCCTTGTCCCGAATAGATCTCTTTGGTAAATAAAATTTAAAAAAATTGAATTAATAACAACAAAAACACAAGCAGCTTCTTTTTAGCGACATTTTGTCAACTTGTTTGTTGTTGTTGTTGTTGTTGTTTCTGTCCGTGTTGTTGTGGTTGCTGCTTTTGCTGCTGTTCCTGTTCTTGCTGTTGCATGCTGCTGTTGGTGGTGTTGCTGCTGTTGTTGTTGCTGCTGCTGCTGTTGCTGTTGAAGGTGCTGCTGCTGTTGGTGGTGGTGGTGTTGTTGGTGGTGCTGCTGCTGTTGTTGATGCTGCTGCTGTTGATGCTGCTGCTGCTGCTGCTGTTGTTGTTTTTGTTTTTGTTTTTGTTTTTGTTTTTTGTTTTTTGTTTTTTGTTTTTGTTCCTTCCAAAAGCCCTCTTTTATAGTCTTTCTTTGTTTAAGCGGGAAAATACTTCTTCACAAATCACTCTTTATATTCCTTAACGTCTGTCTCCACACGCGACTAGTATTTCACTGAATGAATCGCAGTGAAGATGAAGCTAGCCTGGTATACCCAACGAACCGTAAACGAGTTTCCAAAGAGCTGATATTGTCTTCATACTCAGCTTGCTGTATTTTACCGTCGATCATTAGCTTCGGTCACAAAACAACCACCAAATGGGAATATCATTCTAACAAATATCTTGTCAATATAATAAATAGCAGCTCTTCGGATTTGGCAGAACGAGGGGGAAAAACACACGCTCTCTCACTCTTGCTGTCTTCGCAGCGCGGTAGCGCGGTACCCTATTGTTAAGTGTGTACTTTTTGAATAAATAAAATTAATTAAACACGTTAATTGTATGTGGTCTGATGGAGCGAGAGTGCCTTTCAAGTCAACCATTTAGAAAAAATGTCAATAATGACAGTGCCGCCATAAACGGTGAATAATTAAACACCATCGGTCTGGGGTGAGAAATTGGTAGAACAGTTTCCATTCCTTGTTTCCAGAAAAAGGCAGGGAAAAAAGCTCATCAATTTCGACCCCCTCCCTCCCTCTGAGTTCAAGGATTCAAACTCTGTAAACACCCCTGAGAGAAAGGAAAGGAAATAAGGAAAAGAGACAACAATTTAAACACCCGAGGAAAAAAAGAAGAACTGAAGTTTGATTAACACAAAAAGGAAATATTACTTTGGCTATGCCCAGCTAGCTTTTTAATTTTTCAGTTCATTGTCAATGATAGAGGACTTCAGCATAAATACAGATGTTGTAGGCTCTACGGTGGGTGTGCAGACGTATCTCATGCTTGGGTGACACTTTACCTCCCATCATCGGCATCTTTTTTTTCTTCTCGTGTCCCCTCCCAAGGTCAGTTCTTAGTACGCGCTCTGGTTTCTCAAACTCTCCGGCGCCAGCTTGCATACTCGCCCCGACGACAAACCCGTTAGTTAAATAGAAAAGAACCGTGTAGGTAATTAAGGCAGATAGCGTGAAGTCCACCAGTCAATTTGGTCGGGTGTTTTATCTGTTATTTTTGTCTTCTCTTTTTACAGCTAGAATTATTAAACGATAGGTTTTTGTATATATGATTAGTTTTAAAATTGTACACAATGCTTAGAATTCTCGCAGAATTCTCGCAGATTTGAAATTACTATAACTCTTTTGATTTCGATGAACTGTAAACGTTTCATTGATTGTTTTGTTTAATTTTTGCAATTAGACAGCGATGGCTGTGGTGCAGTTTTGTATTCCCTTCACTGCGCTGTGTATGCAAATATCGTTTTCATGATCATCTGTCCGAAGGACCATTGGATAAGTTTACTACTGCTTCATAAAAAAAAAAAATCTTCCTCGAAATAGAGTGAAACCATGTTTTCATACACCTGCAAACTGGGGAAAATTTGTGTCTTTATGCGACAAGGTTAATTCTCTTTGCGATGGATTTCACAGAGAAGCATCTCGTCAAGCACAATGGATTTTACCACCTGTTAAACTATAACGACCATTTTAAGTGGTCCATGTCTAAAAATCCTCCCTAGAAGGAAATGTTAGATATTGTTATTACGAATTAGGGGGGGACACTGTGTATGTTTCCACCATCATGTTGTATTATGCAAAAGTATGATGTGATCGTGGTTATGGGGGGATAACCATTTTTTCATGCAGGTATTTTTGAAAGTGCAAAGGCGATGAGTCGTGACGCCGTGTGCACTATTGCAACAGTTTAATGGCACCGTAAAAATGGCAGGTTTTTACAATACAAAAAAAACAGAGGATAGCACGGAATGAGGTAATCAGCCTTGGTTGACAGTGATGTGACGGACCGGAGAATCGCAGCTTATAACGGCCTCGGCGTAGGGTTTTCACGCCTTGACGAGATGGTTGTATGAGACGCACGTACCTGTGGACCGATCGGTCATACAGTTCGGTATCCCCCCTTTTTGTTGTTGGTTACATCCCCGCCCCTAGGTGCTGCCTTCATTAGAGAATCATTGCAGACGGGTGAGAACTACGCGCCTTGTCGTGCCCGCAGTGAGAAAACCTGTCCCGCGCTATGTGCCTGCCAATGCACGACCCGTCACCTCTACGGCTCCCAGCGGGCAGGTCTAGGCGCCGTCTCTTCCTCTCCGAGTGTCTGGCAGCAACCTGCAGTGAAAATCACTCCTTATTGGCTGGAGCTATCCCCCCTGGCTTGGTCATGGGCAGCAGACCGTCAGTGGATGATGCTCTCTTGCTTTTTGTAATCCCATTTTTGACGCTAATGGAGGAGATGTTACCCGTGTGATCGAATTAAAGCTCCGCGATGCCCCCCCCCCCCCCCCCCCACACACACGAAATGACAGCACGACGTGTTAAACTGTGGCTAGTCTGTGCTTCAACACTCTTTCCCGTTCTATGTCTGCGAGGAGTGGACAAAAAGAGGCTGCGTCAAAACTCAATTCTCGCCGATGTCTGGCGGGATTTGATTTTCACGCTCAGCTATAAACATCCAGTTAAAATAAAGAAAATATATATAATTCAAACCCCGTATTGTCAACGTGATTTGCTTCACACCTTCAACCGGCAATGAAAGAGGGAGAGAGAGCCAAAAAAGAAAAACAACAAAATCAAAACTGCCGTAATTAAATAATACAGGAGCGAAATTTGATAAAAGTTTCATCACGTCATTCTCGCCGTTAATATACAGACAGTCAGTCACACTGATACAAAACCCGAGCTTTCCTCCCGACCGGGACCCCCTCAGAGCCAGCCATATGTACGCGCTATGGTTTGCCAATCGCTTTGCGTGCAAAATGTCGCCATCCCACCGCCAGCACCCCGCGTTTTTCACACGAGAAGCATTAGTGTGAAGATGAAAAAGGAGGGAAAAAAGATAAAACAGCAAACCATGAAGGTTGACTGTGCATATTCTGCTGTAGGCAGATAATTATGATTGTGTATACCGAGAAGACTGGTGGAAGTTGTTTACCGTGGAAAATTCACAATCTGTGACCAACAACGCGCACAAGTTACTAATAATTTCCGGCCGTCCATTCATTCATGAAGTGTCATATTTAAATAGTTGATTATGTTTTCGGAATGAATCATGACGATCCATACCCTGGTCTATTGCTCTTTCGGTTTGCATTTGAGATCGACTATATTCATAAATGCTCCTATTTGAGATCAGTGAATGAGCGATCATGAACTGAAAGTTTGTTAAATACTTGAGAAAATTGGCATTGCTTTTGAATCATACAATGTGCACACAAAGAACAAGTAAACAGCGCCCAACAAAACGCTAGAGTTTTTATCAAATATTTAAGGTCAATGGATTCACAGGTAGAACTCGGTGGGGTTTTGTTCTGTTGTGAGGTGGTTTTTGTTGCAACTGTTTTGGGGCTTGTTTTTTGGTGGATTTCTTGCATGTTCTTCCTGTTTGTTGTGTAGGATCATAGAGAAAGGACGGTAGGATCGACGCGCAGACGTCCGGTTGGGGCATTGTTCATCATGACTGCACCCCGCGGAGGGGCTGGTTGGGTCGGCTCCAAACCACGGAAAGTGGTATATACGGTCCGTTGCTCGTGACCCGTAGACAATTTGAAGCAAAGATTTGTGATACATTTAGATTGTGGTTTTTCTTAAATTTTATTTGCGCAGTCAAAACTTACAATAAGTATTCCATGTACAAAAAATAGCATAAGTGTTTACAACTTTTACTTTCTCCAAATCACGACAACAATCAAGAATGTGACACAACACTTCAAAAATCATTATCATCTTCGCCAGAGGAAATAACAATTAAGGGAGGAAAAGACAACCGGGGGAAGGAAAAACAAATCGAAATTGGTTTTGGATTGTTTCCCCCAGGTAACTTGAGCTCCATTGTGATAATTTCCAGATCGAGGGGGGATTTTTCCGGCGCGTCCTACCGGATCAGCTCGCTCGGTTCCACCCTTCGGGTTGGTTGGTTTGAAAGCTGAGGGCCCCGTAGACTTTTGTCTCCACCCGGTCCGGTGATCCGTGATCCGTCTGAACACAATCCGGCAACAACTGGAGGAGCCGGACCGGTAATACGTGATGTAACACAAACCCGATATCGTCTGGACTGGGATCGTGTTTGGCGCGCGCGTCTAACCGTTTCCGACACGAAGAAGGAACCTTGGCGACTTGAAAAACAACACTCAATAAAAAAACATTTTTATTCTTTTGAAATACAAACACCCCACCTCATCAACCATGTATGATGTTCTAGCCACTTAAATTGAATATCGCTGGTGTTGCATGGCTTCTAAACTTTCTTGGGAATCTGGAGCAGTCATCAGTCTGTTTCCGTGCCTGTAAAACTGAGGCGATGTGTCCGAATTGTCGGCTGTGGCTAAGGCTCCAAGCCGTAGCCATAGCCCTAGCCACTAATGTGGAATGGGCCTAACGTATAGACGAGGTGCACTCTAAAGGAAACGTCCATGCGTGCATTATTTATAGGTTTCCCATGAACACGTTGAATGGGATAAAAGTTAATTTCGTATGTTAGTTAAATTTCACCCGTAGAAGAAAACAGTGTCAGTTGATTTGTCCACTTTATATATTTTTGGTACTTCGTTTTGGGTTCTGTCCAATTGTTGTATATTTTAAATATATATTTATGGACTTTGTTTTTTGTTTGATCTTCACCAGGTTACACAGCTGAAGATCGACCATAATCCATTCGCCAAGGGTTTCAGGGACCAGGCCACGGGCAAAAGAGAAAAACGGTAAGTTGAATCTGGAAGAAACTTGACTTTGACAAGTTCTTTTTTATTTTTATCAAAAGTTTCAGCAGAAATGCGGATGTACAGTTGTACAGAAAGCTGTTGCCACATTGTGTCAAAAAACAAAAACAATTTGAACAGATTTATTCAGACACAGAGTTAAAAGATGTCAACCTAGATTGATATGATTTCACTTTTTCATACGGGATGATTTATTAACATCATAAGCCAATAAACAACAACAAATTTATCGTTTTCATTTTTTTTTCTTTTTCTCTAGCTTTACAAAGTGTTTTCTAAAAAGGAGAGACATTTATTGCGAATCCGTACCGTTTGTTTAACGGTCAGGCCCGGTGGGTTACGCGTGGGTAAGATCCCACAAGGGCGGGGTGGGGGAAGGAGAAAGAGGGGCACAAAGAACGTGTTTTTCCCCTCAAAATAATAATTTAAAGAGAGACATTTTATGGTTGAAGGAACAAACGGGATACGGTTCGTCACGCGTCGCCTATGATGTACTTTTTCGAACTCTAAATACAACGATGAGGTTGCTGAAAATGATTAGCATCTGATATAAGTTTTGTTTGTCTCTATTCACCTTTTTCCCCGATTAATCATTGAATTGGTTTGATAATTGCTAAACATAAATCATGATTTACCATCTCAGGCGTATGACTGGCTCCCTTAGAATTATTGCTTAACATGTTAAAATTCGCTAAGCAATCTAAGAATTGGGCCCTGCTTTTCGAAGCTGATAACTGGTATCTGAACCCGAAACTCTGTTATTGATTTTCCTTGCTGAATGTGTGATTATTTATTTATTTCTTACGTCTAAACTGTGACAGTTTGAAACGAACATCAACCGAAAGTTTGCTTTCGTTTTTATGTTTGATGTCTGTGCTGTACTAACTGTCTATCCCACAGTGTCACCAGTGAGTGAACCTTCGTGAACTTTTGAACTTTGGGTTTTAAGCTTCTCTGAAAACTGTGAAATCGTTTGTTTGTTTTGTTTGTTTTTGAATATTTGTTTCACGGCAGATGTCGAAATAATTGAATCTCTTTGTCATGTTCCATAAACGTGCAAAAAATCAAGCTGAACATGACACTTCGGTTTTAGTCGTATGAAATTATTGATCTGTAACGATTATGAACAATAATTATTTCTATTCAAGATTATTAATATCACAATGTTGTCTTTATAATTGTTATGGTAATATTGTAAGAGGATGCCTAAAAATTATATACCATTTACTTTTTTATAAAAAGGGAGCTGCAATTTGTATTTCAAAAGAAGGACAATTTACTCCATGTAATCAAAAGCAGCATTGTTTGTAAAATTGTAAGAATTATTGTTAGTTGCTTTGATTCTGAATTTACCGTTAACTTGTCTGCGGTCCGACTGCTATTTCATTTTTGAATTGTTTGTGTCTCCTTTCAGAAAATATCCGTCGGCTAACTACGATCTTGACCACAGGGACCCGGATGACGTAGCTAGCGACCCGGAACCAGAGGCTGCCGAAGTCAGCACGACGAGTTCCGAGAAGCACGAAGATAAAAGTAAGTTGTGAGACACCATACTGTGGTTGTAATCACTATTACATCAAGTAGATCGTGAGCGTGTCCTGTCTAAGGTTTTCAACGCATGGGGCTGTACATCAACTACACGATGGCAATGCTGGAAGCTACCTTTGACAGTAGTGATGCATAGTATTCGTGCAAATAACTGGAGTTGTATTGTTGCCATTGCACATGCGCAATGTACGGACTGGCAACACACGTCCTAATGTATTTATCCTTGGGAACCAACGATGCCTTGTTAGCAATGAGAAAATAGACGGAGCCCCATTTCCAATTAGTCCGAATTAGATCCAGATTAAGCCCGGACCGAATATCCGATTATTTCATATCCGATTATTGAGTAACCGGTTTCGAAAACATCCGACGGAGGAGCCGGCCCCTATTAGCTGCGTAAAATCCCATCAGTGATTCACTCATTTACACCTCTCAAGGTCAAGGATCGATTCCACGTACTCGTGTCAGTTGTGTATTGTTTTATGGAGATTGAGTGCCTCATTAAGGAGAGAAGGAGACTGCCTTTATTTCACGGCACGCTGGTTCAGAAGTACTCTTACTAACTGGATCAATATATTATCTTAAACAAATGAAGTCTGTTGTCTGTTGTCAGACGAGATTTCCAAATTTGAACTGGCATTCTCTGTTTTGAAATGCCAAGTGAGTCCAGGCCAGTCGATTCAATTTCAAGACTATCACCTTGCACTGGATTCGCTGACAGATTTAGTTGTTTGGTTTGCTTGAACAAAGGAAAATCTCAACATTTTCAGTTGCGGGGTCGTCGTCTATGTTCACTTTTGGAAAATACTCAACTACTTGTGTTTTACACGGACATGGTTTTACACGGACAAGGTTTGATGTTTCTGCTCATTTCAGGAACCCCTTTTTGAGAAGAAGAATACGCTGTATTATAAAAAACAAACCTGAGATTTTTATTTTTTATTTTTGCAACAAATATTGAATTGCCCGACGTTTCTACCCTAGCAGAGTCTTTCTCGAAGGCTAAAGGACAAAGGCTGAAACGTCAGGCTACTAAATATTTTGTTTACATTATAGTTTATACCATACGTCCTTTTGGTTTGGAAACAGTTTGCAACAGCCAATTCTATTTTCTTCATTAATTATCCATACAGCTCACGTCCTCTCGGGGAAAAATCAGTTTGACGACGAAGGGCTTCTGTAGATATTCTGTACTGTTGTTCTAGATAATAATTCGCCAAAAGATATTTTGAGTAATTACCGATGGTACACACACCCTTCCCTTATAAATATTCATAATTTTTTTCCAACTCTTTATTTCTTTTCTGCAGTTACTTCACACCATGATCGGGACGTAGCCTCCAGACTAGCAGCCGATCACGACGAGGTGACTGAGATTCTACGCCGTAGGGCGGAACACGAGAGGCGGTCTCATCACGAAACCAAGCTGGAGGATGTGGAGATGCGAGATGTGAGCCGAGAGAAGATGCCTTCCTTAGGGGAGAGGCACCACCATCATCATGAAGACGGCAGTAAATCGGACACTGAGGAACGTACGAGTAGGAAACCGGAGAACAGAGACTCCTCCGACAAGAGTGATTTGTCCCAGAAAAGCAGCAGCGTATCGCCCGCCTCTGTCATGAACCCGTTCCACGCGGCGGCCACCGGGCACGGCTCGCACCCACCGGTGGTCACGCCCGTGTATCCGACCCCGCACCCGTTTTTCCTGCACCCTCAGATGGCCCTACCGGGTAGTGTGGCGAATCTAGGAGCAATGTCGCACATGATTCCTTTTGTACCGCCGTCGTCTGGGTCCTACTCACCCTCAACTCATCACTGTCTGGACGCTCATTCAGCATTTGCGTTATCCGCTCATCAGAGCCTTCTAGCTTCTCAGTCTAGTCTTGCCGCGTCTGGTTTCGGACTCTATTCAGACCCGTCGGCATTGAGCCAGGCCTATGCAAGCAATGCATGCACCGGTGCAATATTCAGCGGTCATCCGCGCTTCAGGTTTTCGCCGTACGCCTTGCCGGCTACCAGCACAACGATGGTAACCACAGCAAGTCCCTTGGCAAGTACACTGCCCTATGAGAACTCTCTCCATTCGTCAAGTTTGCTCGGACACTCGGCGACGTCGCCCACGATTAGCGTCACGAAGAACGCCACCAGTCCCGTAGCCTCTGTTGTCAGTTCAGCCGCCAGTGAGCTTCAAAATATTCAGAGAATGGTTAGCGGGCTTGAGAAAGAGCCTAAGTGACGCATGAACATTTGAATGATGTCATCTCCTAATTAAAGAATAGATTATAATTATGAACTTTTTAAGAGAAAGGTAAATACAATTCGCACCAAGATATTTAAACGATGAACTTAAAAAAGAAGTGGTAACGCCACCACAAACAATCACTTTATAACGTGTAGTTGCTGTTCTTAACCTCTGAAATACTTCCCGCTATATTGTTCATTAAGTAAAAATTATCGTTTTCAACTTAATCATTGTTACCGATTGATGTGGGCCAATATTGATCAAAAAACTTGTTCAGGAATTTTGATTTCTGTAGCGGTGCTAGATAACAATACGTCGACCCATTATTATTACCAACAAAGACAAGGCGACCAACCATTTTTTTGTTTTTTAGCAATCTGTAATTTGTTGTTCTTTGTAAACACTTTATGTCAGGGTTTCAGGCAACTCGATTGAAGTCACAGTCGAGATGCGAGCTTTTTCATGTAGATGTTTGTGACGAAATAACCATACTGTTCGTGCAGCGTAGAAAAATCGATTTCTGTTTTTTAAATCTTCCTCGTTACCAATTTGTTTTCTTTCTCGTCCCCCCGAAGTTTCAAGCCTTGATTTTGTGTGTGTCGATCCCGTGTTTATAGAGGCGACATCAAACCCCACCATTCACGGGGGTGATTCGTTTCAATTCCGAGAGATCATGTAAAATCGATGGTTGTAACTGTTATTAAGAAGGGTTGAGAGAGAGAGAGAGAGAAGGGGGGGGGGGGGGGTCCTGGGAGAGAGAGAGTCTGAGGTAAATTTACACAGTCGCCAAATTATCGACAGGGGTTGTTACACGATCAGCAAAGCATATCGGATCGCTAAATCCTGGGACTGCCTCGTCAGACTCCGGCTATTTCCTCACACTACTGGATCAGAAATCTCTCATTTTTGGGGGTCAGAATCAATCAATATAATATAGTTGTGTTTCATATGATGGATGCTGGATGCTGATAGTGAATTTCAGATGGGAGGGGGGGGGGGTGGGGCTCAGTCTGCTGTACGCACGCGCACTTATGTCAAATTTTGTCAAAATTACACCTATCAAATATTACGTAATAAAAATCATTGGTTATATCCGGAATGAGTCAATTCTTCTTCAGTAATTTTTTTCGTCAATATTTTTTAGGTCCAATTCCAATTTGTATACCTTTTAAAAAGATTGGATCTGACCTACCTCACCCAAAGTCAAATAATTTAGGGTGTGTTTTGTGGGGTAACGTCCACTGTAGGAATCCTTGGAGTTATGTTGAAATAGTCGCATTCTTTAAAGTCAAACCCAATAACATTTTAACCAATGGTGGTATTAATAAGTACAGTCCTGCTGTAGTTATCATTTTTGCATATCTGGTCATTACAGATCAGCATTTTCTCTTTCTAAACACCAGTCTGTGTTAAGATGTAACGATCGTATTGACTAAAAAGTTCCAATGCTTCTAGGATTTGATGAATTTTGACTGACTCGAGTTTGACTTGCAAATCCCAAATTCTAATTGATCAAATTCAAACTATTATTAACCGTTGGCGATATCTCTTTTATGATTACTATCATTAATGTTATTATTTCGAGTAGTTGAACAAAATCGGGTATTAACTTTTTTTTAATCGAACAATTTTGCATTATGCTGCCTTGATTGTGCCGAAGTGATAGATTTTTAATTTAAACAGCAAAGAAGGACGTGGAATCGTGTTGATCAAGTGTACATACTTTTAAACGGTGTCGGATATATTTATGTTTTGTAACATAGAATACTTGGCAATTTTTTGCAAAGTTAAAAAGAGTTGTTGTACAATAAGGTTATTTATGAAATAGTTCGTAATATATTAATACATTTAATGTTTAAAAAAAAGCTATGTCGTTTATTCATGACAAATTAAAACTGGGCAAACTTTTTATTTTAAACGCACGCACATCAAAACGGATGTGACGTCATCACGGAAGGAGATCATGAACCCGAGGAAAGATCTGGGTCGGAATGATTAAGCCAAGCAGAAACGTACGGGTCAAGAGTGGTCCCAACTGCTTCCGGGTCACACTGACTGGTTGTTTGGTTTGGGGGTTAATCACTCGATATTTGTTTTAGTTCATATGTGTGGTATGTATTGTAGACGATCTGAAATGGGTCAAATGACCCAATTTGGCCAGATGATCAGATGCAGGTCTGTCCACCAAATTGGGCCAGTTTTCCTCAGTTTGGCCAGATTATCATATCGGATTCGATGCCGCAATTGGGTCGGACTCCTCAGTTGGGCAAAGTGTCTAAATTGGGCCACAGATCTGATTGTGTTTACTAGACAGACTGGTGTTGTGATTCTGGAACAAGAAAAGAATAATCTTAGAATTCAGTGCACACTGTGAGACTGCACCACACACAACGAGGCAATACATAATTACGCAGTTTCTACACTCATAAGTATTTTCTTTGTTAATTTGTTCACTATTGTCTCTCCTGTGACACCTCGCACTGGGGTCATTGATTAATTTAAATAGTCAGTAAATATGTCTGTTTTAGTGTACATTTTGTACTGTAAAAGACTGAAAACCAGAGAAAGCCCCTTTTCCCACTGTGGCAACGAAGGCGTGTTGAATGAACAGAGTTTAAAAGCTCACGTGGCGAGTAAACGGAAAAGCCTTAACGGGCAGTGCCAAATGATTAACAAAGTGAAACTTGGTGTACTTGTGTCCAGTTATTCCCGTCTCTGGGTGAGATTTGTGTATGATGTATTTTTGTGAAGGTTGTTTTTCAATTGAACCAAATTACAGGGGCCAATTTCATAGCGCTGCTAAACGGGAAGCAAATTTTCGTGCCTAACTACAACAGAAAAACTTGCTTAAGCGTAAGCGTATTTCACAGGTTAGCAAGTAAATTAGGCAGCCAGCTTGCGCGTTCACCGTGGATTTGCATTGTGACGTCATTCATTTTCATACAGTAAGCACCGGAAGGTTAGCGTGCCTTTTCGTGAGCTTACGGTTAGCAGCGCTGTGAAATGGAAACTGGGTCAGTAAGCACAAAATCGGCCGTTAAGCAGCTCTATGAAATTAAGCCCAGGGCCCAATTTCATAAAGTTGTTTAGCAGGAAATACTGCTTGACAAATTTGACAATAGTTTTCTGTGCTGAGCTAGTTTTTGTGCTTGCACTGTTACAGGCTTTATTAATTTGGGCCCTGGTCGGATATCACCGCCATCTTTGTCTTGTGTCCCGTGTGCTTCAACAGTCATGAATGCCGGTGATCATTACAGGATACAGGGGGTCAGACTACAATTTAGTTTTCGTCGCATTGATTGTTCATGTTGAACAAAAATCATGATAGCATTTTCGGGGGTGTATACAGTATAGGAGACGATGTGTATTGAATGCTGTTGAATAATCCACGTAGGACCCCGCAGTGAACTCAATTTAGATTATTCTTTTGGTGAAGTGAAATTGAGTCCAAAACAAAAAGTAAATTTATTGCTTCATCAACTCTTCGCTTCGCAACACTAACATATCTCCAAGGTGTGGTAACCAGAATCTTATAGAAAGCTTGTTTCCAACATTGTCGCAGGCAGCGGTGGCGTTTTCGTACCACACAACTTGCCATAAGAATGACAGAGGCTTAAATTATGAAATGAAAAGTTATGCCGTTTTTCTCTTGTGTCGAAGAGCTTTTTAGGAGAGCTGTGTACTCACTTGACCGAGTTTCGAATCAACTTTGCAAGATTTAACATACCCTACTCCTGTAGGTGTCCAAGCGCATACAGCGATGACCCAAATTTCTACAACGGCCCAACTAGCCCCTTCCCCCTGCTGTATCCCCGCCCAGTCTCTTCCCTGGGGAACAGGTCTTGTCTTAATAGACGAGCCACATTATCACTGTATTATCAATGAACTACGTGACACATACTTGTTATGAATTAAGTGGTCACCAACTCCGGGGGACTGAGCCGTTTTTTAAGGGGGGACTGAGAAGGAACAGAGATTCGAGGAGCCAGTGGTTTAATACGCCGACGAGTGACACAAGCAATGCGCTCCAATTTGTAAACGGAAAGACATCGTATTAGTGGTTTGCCTCTGACGGTCTTCCAGCGAGGGGAGGCCCGCTTGTGTACCCCCGGTCCTATTGCCCCTGCTCGGTGCTTGTGTACGAGGTGCATGCCATGGCTCCATGCATGCACCCTTCAACCCAGTAGAACTTCTGGAAATTGTTTTGGGAACTAATCATAGCTGTATTCCTGCGGGCTACCTGTACAGGGGGATCGGGGAACAGTACGAGCTTCCTACCTCCATGGGGGTAACTAACTATAATCGTGTGTTCTTGGCTGATAATAGACACGAACAGACATGCGCATTGTGTGGATTGGGGTAGGCCCAAATCACATTTCATATCTGGCAGCTTCGAACAGTGAAATCAAGCAATTGTGACGATCAAATGATTTTGTTTTTATAGGTAACAAAATATCAAACTTTTCGTTGCAATTAGAAGTATTTGAAACTGTGCCTAGTGGGAATCCAACATGAGGTTTGTGTGTGCAATAACCACTCTATAACGAGTTGTGGTTCTGACAAGAACCGTTGGTCTGTCGTTTTGATCAGCCAGTGCTCTGATCGTCATCAGGAGAATGTATGATTCTTAGGCAGCATGCATCATTAGAGTAAAGCATTTTTCTGCAGACGATCAGATCAGACTGACCGAAACATTGAGTTGGTATTAAAACCACCCATTCTTTTGTCACTCCCTACTCATATAGAGAGCAAGTTATTGCTTGGTGTTACCGCAAACCTTACTACTTCAATCCAACTTCTTGTTAACTTGTTGAACAAGTATATCACATTCAGTTCATGTTTTGTGTTCTATGTTCCTGTAAAAAAAAAAAAAAGTTCCATGTCCCTGCATCTTCCAGCTAAAGTTGAGGGCGTATTCCATACAAGAAAACATCGTGTTCGCTTTTCTTTTCCTAAACACTTAAATCATCGCCTGTTAAACCGCTTCTTTCGAAAAATATAAGAAAAACACATTATCTCTAACCATGGAGATGATTCGAAGACAGCGATACTCTTCAACTGCATGTATAGTATACCATGCCCGATCATGTGATAGAGGGAGCCCCCCCCCCCCCCCCCTCCAGCATCCCCCACTTCGCCCAAATGTTTCTATACTTGAACACACCGTACCCCCGCACCCCCTTGAAAATCCCCAAAAGAATTCCTGAGATTCCCAGTCTACAGTGAGGACAAAATGGAGGGCGTGGTGGGGGGGGGGGCAAGAATGCAAGAATAACACACATTATAAACGGAGTGTAAATATAAATTTACTTCCCAAATCAGCTTCAGAAACTGACAAACTTGGAATGTTTTTAGGGAATTAAAAGTGACACCGCACCGGTTGGTATTGTCACTGTACGTTCATCGTTGGACTCAAAGAATAATAAAATCAATCTATGAACAGTAATTCAGACTCTTATGCATGTGACTTTTCACAAAAACGAGTAAAACAGTCACACAGATAAAATGCCCTTTTATTAATTTACGGCTCTTTAATCAAGTTAAAATTAAAAAAATCCCTAGACATGTTTCCGAGCACAAATTTTATGCTCGGAAACATGTCTAGGGATTTTTTTTCGTGTAGTCATCAATTTTCGGTGAAATAATTTGGATGTAAGGTTCGATCAATCATAATGGTTCTTAATTACCAATAGTGTTAAGGGGGGCTCGAAAATGTGCACGGGACCTGACATGATTTCCATAAATACTGTGAGTCACGGGGGGAAATGAACGAGGAAAATATTTTTTTAAATTGTTTAAAGGAGTGGTTTCGTCATTAATTTTCTGATTGTTTCAATCATGTGAACTGCCAAATCATACAAGGACGTGCTTTAACACGGATTAGAGGAGTTTGGGCTAATTTTAGAAGATATTGCTCAAGAGATGAGAGGGTACAAACGGTACATGGCATGGTATTGTGGCTGGTAACCTGTTTTTTTTTTTGGGTTTTGTTTTGTTTTGTTGTTTGTTTTTTGTTTTCGTTTTTTTTTTGGGGGGGGTTTGGGGGAGGGGGGGTTCGTGGTAAGATTTTGTGGATAGCTTCTGTTTTTCCCCCTTTTTGGGCTAAGCGGCTTATTGAAGTCGGGCCCATATCATGACAGTTCCAAACCGCATACACTGCATCTGCGTACACTACGGTTCGAATCCATCTCTCGCACATTGGAGTTTGTGCTTCAATCCATACCTTTGCCAATCTTTAAAATGTGTTTTTCTTCCCCCATCAAGGGTCCAGGAAAATCTAGCTACATTTAACAGTAATTAAGATTTTGTTTATTAGATACAGCACTTTGAGCGAGCCCTAGATGTAGCCATAAACCTAATGTACGTAAATGTAGCCCGGACTGGCAACAAGAGCAAAGAAAAGTTTTTATGAACAAAATTAATACATGAAACGAAACAAATCTAACATTGCAAACTAACGTGGTGTTAAAGTCACTTTCGGTACCAATCTTCCTGTAAAAAATGCCGGGCCGAAAATGTTGCTATTTCATTATTACATTGTTTACAAAAGTAGTGACCTCGTGGATTTCAGGGCATTTCCTGGCAAGGAAGCTATTACACAGGGCATATTTCATGGAAAAAAAGGTTACATTTATATTAAATACCCAATTAAATAAATAAATTTAAAATTAACTGCTGAACAGCTTTTAGGGATGTGCCCTCTTTTTTCTTATACAAAGTTCATAAAAACTGCATGTATACAATTGTAACTATTGTGTCTTCCATTGTGTAGACTTTTGGACAAATCTCTGTCGCAGTGATAGCGAAAAGGCTCTCTCGCAACTATCTCGCGAGACTGCTGCTCTGCACGAGACGTATTGCTCTCACGACAAATCGCATCAGTAGTCGTGAGAGCCGGCTAGCCGTATTCGCGCAGAGCAGCAGTCTCGCGAGATAGTCGCGAGAGAGCCGTTTCGCTATCACTGCGACAGAGATTTAACGACTGGTCCACAAGTCTATCATTGTACAAAATATGCATGGATGCCGGAAGAATGGGCTCCCTTTTGTGAACAGTGTGACGTAAATGTAAAACAAAAATGGCAGTAAAAAAAGAAATAAAAATATAACCAAGGAAGAAACTGCTTTTATCTCAAAAACGTGCACGTAATCCAGGAGAATTTTGCAGCTCGCATTGTCAATGTGCATTTGACACCTATGCGGGACCTAACTGTTTAGACCAGGCCTAAAATGTAGCTCAAATGCTGTACATCAATTGCATTCCAATTTAGGCCTGGGCTACCTTTTATGTACAAGGTTTTAAGGCAGCATTTATGTCCGGGCTACGGTGTCTGGCTACACCTATAGGACCCGCACATACTAATAATAATAATAATAATAATAACTAGTTCTTATATAGCGCATTTCACAATAACGTCTCAATGCGCTTTACATTAGTGCCCTGGTCATTGGGCCAATAACATTCCTTTAATCTTTCTCAGCTCCCTGGGGAGTATACAGCCCGGGCTGCCGTGGTGGCGCTCCGAAGGCTTTTTCAAACACAATATCAACCTCTACCCTTGCAGGTACCCATTTATACCCCTGGGTGAAGAGAAGCAATTATAGCAAAGTGTCTTGCTCAAGGACACAAGCGTCATGACCGGGACTCGAACCCACACCCCGATGACTAAACCACCAGAACTTGAATCCGATGCTCTTAACCACTCGGCCATGACACCCTACTGCAGACGTTTGGTAAAACCATGGTCCCCTTTAACACTTGTTATAAAGACCTGTGAGAATTTGTCGATACGTTTTGGTGAATAATGTCAGATGAACACGACTCATCATAAACTTAGTAACTCACTTCACCCAACTTGTCAGAAATTGTTAAATTTCCAACACGGGAAAACAGTGCGAGGCATGTGGTGTTATTAGAATATAGGTTTCGGGACTTGTATCTAAGGACGACTCCACTAAAAATACAGAAGATCTTGGGAAAATGGGGCATGTGTAGTGTCACTCGTCGGCGTATTAAACCACGGCTCCATGGGTCTGTTTTGTTTCTAGAAGGGCTACCGTCCAGCGATTGGTTTTGATGGCGAAATAGGGACGGTAGATTGGATGAGATTTTGTTTTGAGTTTCTAAAACCGTTTTGTTTTGTTGAAAACAAAATCGAGTCCGACACAACATGATAAACCGATAGCATGGTCGTTGGTTAGAAAAGAGAAATATCAATTGAGCTGAAACACTACATGATGTAAGAATGATCGTGGAACGTCAAATGAGCGCGCGTCACGCATTTACGCTGGTCGAATTGGGGCACCCCATTGATCCAGTAACTAGGCTTATTTCACATTATTGTAGTTGTACATTATTGTTGCCAAGCATATATAAGGCCAAAAAGTAAAAAAAAAAAATTTTTGATTTTTTTTTTTTTACGAAAAAAAAAGCGGAAATAAAAAATCGGCAAAAAAAGACAAAAGCGGATATCCGCTTTAAAGCGGAGATCTCACAGGCCTGTATTATGCCTTGAATTATGAACTGCATCTCTGATATCGTTTTGAAACTCAGTCTCACCCGTACACATGTCATTGACTCCACCCAACCCAGAGGAAATGGTTTCACCGCAACAGAACCGTTAAGTGCCATAAGCACTTCTCCCGGGCCAGAACCTCAACGACCCCAGCCGTCTATGTAGGTCTTCGTCGTTGTAAAGTTATCAGCGAGCGGCCGGGGGGAAACACAGCGGAGCGAGTGAACGGTCGAGGGGGAAAAAAAACTTGGTCAATATGCCGGCATGTTTTTAGGGTCGATGTACAAGTTAAAGCGTGGCCTCCATAACGGAGTACCCTTAACCCTCCCACGAGAGGACCGCCATTGGAAAGAGTTGGCGTCGGTGAAATTTGCCCCGGTTGTCGGGGGCAAGTGTCCGGGGTGAGCGGGTGACTAGGAAATTGCAAGCGCCTGTGTTATATCATTCCATATTTGACAGGCGGCACACTTGTACTTCCAAGTCATATTTTTCTCTGTGTCTCTGTGTGTGTGTTTGACGGTCCAACTCATGCAGTGATTGAGTATTGTTTTCGCATGTATACCAAGCTTCCATTTAAACGAAGCGGATGATATTTTGTACGGTTGGGTGTAATCAGGTCGGGCGGCGACCACAAAGTACATACAAGCTCTGATGACTTGTAGTACATGCTTAGAACATAGACCTACACGTAGAATGATTGAAGAGCTTGTAAAAGTTCAAGGTGTTTGAGTCCGGGTATTACCGTCAGGTTTTTGAACCTAAGAGAGGAAGATTGTCTCAGTCATGGTTTAGTTTTTTGGCGCTCTTCTTTTTCCTAGTCTTGAATGAGTCTATTGAAGGTGCTTCTCTTAAAATCCAAATGACCACTTTCATAAGGGGAGCCCACCACTAAATTGTGTCTACTTGCCACACCACACCTGCATGTCACTTTCTCCTATAAAAAAAATACCATGTGACGAATTCGAGGTTTGCATGGAATCAGTCTGGCACCTGTACGTTGATTGCTTAGAGGGGATATATTTGGGGGAATTGTGCCTTTTGAGTGAGTGTGGGGACTTTTTGGTTAAGGGGGCTGACGGGTTGATTTGCCCGACATTTTAGTTACACAGATACAAACATAAGTCGACTAACTTATATAAATACCGGGTAACACATTATGTGTTGCTTAATCTATACGATTTTCTTGTCTATAGAGGGGATGTATTTGGGGGAATTGTGCTTTTGCGTATTGGGACTCTTTGGTTAAGGGGGGGGGGGTTGATTTGCCAGACATTTTACACATGCAGACAAACCTAAGTACTAATTTATAATACCTGAATTTGGGGTAGGGTGTGGAATTGGGGGTGGGCAGGTTCCCCCCGCCCACCTGGTTCGTAAGCCTATGCCCCATCAGATAGTTTACCGAAACACTGGTTTTCGTCGTCTAGGTTCAGGGAGGCAAGCGCGAGTCTATACCCTTTTCGCCAGCTATAAAACAATACAACAAACTTTGGTTCCAAACGAGAGTAGAAAACCGAATTTTCCGGAGACGTTTATTCCGTTATTCGACCCTTGCGTCCCAATTTGTTATCTGACGAGCGGATTGGGTGGCGGGGGGGGGGGGGGGGGGGGACTCCACTATCACCTGTTCATATTTGTTTTCTCTCACTCGACTCAAGAATCGAACAATCAATGGCGCCGTTATTTTCAATGAGGTTATGATAAATTGATTAATGGGTGTTGATTTGGAGGACTCACTGACTACCATAATACACCACTGTAGATATAATATTTGTATTAGTACCACAGTGCATGGCTTGATGCGGGAGGGATGAAACACCCTGACTTCCTTTTATTAGGGGTGTGCTGGGTTGTGGAAGCCCAGGATAGGTTCGATGCCCAGATTGTGATCAATGCTCAGGTTTCCCCCAGGTGGTGGTTAGGATTGATGTCCGGGTTGTCCCAGGTTAAGTTTTGATCCCTGGGTTTTCCTAAGTTGGGATGAATGCCCAGGTTGGGATCAACGCTCAGGTCAGGACTGATGAGAATGCTGTTCCAGCTTTGAATACTGGTGTCCAGGTCGTCACAGTTTAAGTTTTGACTGCCCGGGTTGTCCCAAGTTTGGATTGAAGCCTGGGTTTAATGCCCATGTTGTTCTAAGGTATGATGCCCGGCCGGGTCGTCTGGAGTTGGGTTTGATGCATGTCGGGATTGATGTCAGCGTTGTCCAATGGTTTGGATGCCCAGTTTGTCCCAATTTGGGATTGATGCCCATGTTGTCCCATACGTTAAGGTTTGATACTGAGGTTGTCCCAAGTTGTGTTTGATGCTCAAGTTGGGAATGACGGCCCTTGTCCCAAGTTATGATTGATTCTATTAAAGGTTGTTTGCCCACAGAATGGGAGGAATGTACTTCTTTTCTTGGATTTCTCTTAATATATATCCCTGCATAGCATAGGGTTGGGGGGGGGGGGGGGGTGATTACACCCATAAGTTCAAGTGAACATTAAATATGCACTGAGCTATTTCCATTTATGAGACCTCTAGGTCTACAAATCTGTTTTTAATTCCCCCAAAAAACATAATCGATTGCAGTCTGTTCCCGAGCTTTCTTTGAATTCTGAAAATAACGAACACTCTCGTGAGACATTCATGAGAGATAATTACATTAGAATAACATTTATGTCAGAAGCCTTCGTCAAAAGTTTTTTTCCCCAAAGGTAAAACAGAAGAAGGAAAAAAGTTCAAGAGATGCAATTTGACCGATGATAAACAAGATCGCAACGAACCGCTGTACCTTTTCATTATTTCTTTTGGTGGGGCGGGGAGGGGGTGGAAGTAGGCCCACGGGGAATTAATTATTATGAATTTAAAATAATGTAAATCAGTAAAAAAAATTATAAACAAAGGAATAACACGAGAACAGTTAATGTTGTGTAATCATCACCTTGTGTCTACATTTGATGATATCGTCCCAGGTTCTTCCCTTTATCCTTCTTCTTCAATCTTTTCTTTATGTGAGCTTGAGCAAATGTCATGCTAGTTTGTTCTTGTGAAGGGAAATATGTTTGTCATTAACGCACGATAAGTCTGGCCATGGTACTTACTTGTCGATGTGTGCCTTGTATAGACAATTAGTCAATTGGACTCAGACAGGAGCCCCTTAGAGATTCTTCGAACTTTATTCTTACATTAGAAAAAGTTGATCTCATCAAAGATTAGAGAATGGCCTAGTTTGCAAACAATCTCGTTCTGCCAAACGTTTAGGGACCCCGGAACACCTAGGGCCTATGGCAGGAGTTTGACAGTGTCGGTGTTTTATTCCAATACTGCGGGCTACGGGAAGAAACGCCGGGAGCTGCGCCTTATCGTTTATCCCCCCCTACCCCAGCTTGCCACAGCGTATATGTTGAGAAATACAGCCAACAAGAAAGGGGGAGACACCGGTGTTCGACTAACAGTAGCCCCCCTTCCCCCCCCCCCCCCCCCCCCCCCCCGTATGGACTGTATCACTCAGCACCCCAAACGGACGCAACCCTGCCAGCCAAGGACTCGGGGAAGTACATAGGCAAAGGATTTATGTACATGTACTCTGCAATGGTTTTGCTGCTTTGAAAATTAGTTGGTTATTGACTTCATAAGTCATCGTGGCTCATCATAATCATAATCACAATGCATGATGGCATTTACAGCCGCTGTAGTCTGCGACCCTCTTCGATGGGTGGGGGGGGGGGGGGGGGGGGGGGTTGCTTGTTTGTGTCCCAATATTTAATAGTTTCTCTCTCGATCTCTCTCTCCACCCATAGAAAACTGGAAGACTGGAAGCGTGGTTTATTTCCCTTTCCGTCAGTTACAAGAAGGTGGCGGACCATAAGGCCAAGTAGCCCCAAGTCAACTTTCACCTTTTCCCTAACTATGCAGGGAAACAACTCGTAAATAATTATAGCTTTTTCTATTTGTATTATTCCGTTATTTACGAAATGTGTAACAGATGACATCTAGACATGCCACTGGCGGTTTCATCATATTTCTGTAATTGTGCGCAGTGGCGTGTGTTTAGGCCTAGGGTTAGTAAAATTGAATTAGCTGTTGCAAACTGCTTACCAACCAAAAGGACCTATGGTATTGAGTGCAACAATAGTTAGTTGCCTGAAGTTTCGACCCCGTATTTAGGGTTATAAGGAGGAGGGGGGGGGGGGGGGGGTACAGTAATTAGGGTTATAAGGAGGAGGGGGGGGGGGGGGGGGGGGGGGGTACAGTAATTTTGCTCAGAGCAATAAAATCCCAGGCCGGGAATAGGCGAACTGAGGGGGTAAGTCATGCCGGACGACGCATCACAAACTAAAACTCTATTTCTCTATAATAATATTGCAAATTTGTTTTCAATAGTGGGTGAAATAGCTCAACTTAAACATTTTGATTTTGGCTTCAGAGTCTAAAGTGATCATACTTTGATAGTTTATATGATGTAATTGTTGAAATAAATTGTTAATTAAATGACAAATATTAAATGAAAATGATCCATGTGTGAGGTACATAAACAAATAGAGGATGCGTTTTAGTCTTACAATACACCAGAGTATAATCACTCGTGAAATATGGCCTGTTCCAGTCACCTCGTGATTCTGCTATTGTACTCATAGGCATCCAATATTTGTATAAGTACGCAAGGTGACCTCAGCGTCCTATATTTATCAATATAGGACTCCTATATTAAAAGTGTCGAAACAGAATACACGGCAAAATAAAGTATGACACGTGACGGCATGTTCCAACAATCAAATGACAAGGATATAAGTATACGGTATATAAATGTTAATATAATTGGAACACAGTCATTATGACGAGTTTTCAGATGAGATTTATGACAAAGTCCCGAACCCAAAGATGACAAAGTCTGAGACTTCGCGGGGGGGGGGATCTTGGCTGATTTTTCACGTGAACAGGCCACCGCTTCAGACCAAACCACTGCCTTCGGCTATTCCCCTTCCGCTGCTTAATGTCCTTACTGAAAGACGTTCGTTTTATTTTGGCTGTTTGCAGATTGCCGAGCTCAGGAACGAAACTGCGGGTAATTGAGATAACTGTAGTATTTCTTTATAATACAATAATAATTACAAGAGAAATTATGGCCTACAAAAAGTGACCTTAATTCTAAAATCCGTAGATTAAAAGATGAAAAAGCCAAGTGAGATATAGGGCGCTGAATTTTACTGAATGCATTCTGAATTGACAGGTGAACATTTAACAACGCCGTAACGAGATTGGAATGTTACTATTGTCACTAGGTTTTGTGAACTGCACTGCTCAAGAACAAAGAAGGTCGTTGGTTCAGTTCCCGTAAATGCACGTGCAGTAGTCCTGTGTTATACCATGGAGGAAGTCTCTTCCTTCCTCCATGGTTATACGCAACATGGGACCACGAGGTGTATCATTTATTATTACCTAGTCAGTTTTAGGTCAAACCATGAAGGTACCTCCATGGTCAAAATGAACAGTCATATTTGACAGTGTGTAATGAGACTCTCCGCAGTTCTTCTCTAATTGGAACGGATAAGAAATCATAAACTGACAGGAGCTAGAGCCAGGGATAAACAATAACTGGTTGAATTTGCCCTCCCTTCACTCAGCTTGGTAGAGACAGTTTGACGTGTTTGCTCACCAGGTGTACCTCAGAGATTTCGACCAACAACCATTGCAGGGGCGACGAGTTCAAACAGAAAGGCTGCTCAGGATTTCATCACACAGGTGATTAGCCTAATTATTATCAGACGAACTTTCAAACAAAATTTCGACCACCTCATTTGAAATTCATTAATATGAACCAACATTTTGTTTTTCCTCAATAAAACGAGTGAAAAGAGGCGGTCGACGGGATTTTATCATCTTTTACTCAGTCATCAGTCAAACATTTATGTTAGAAACTTAATTGACATGGGGTTGTTGATGTTTTTCAAATTGTCAATCCTATGTAATATTCACGACTAAAAGGGGTGTCAGTTTTAATAAGGCAATAAACTGCAGTACAGAAGGAAGATGTCAATTCTAATTTAATAACAAAACAGTTTAATTTTTTATTATTAACCTGTTAAAAAAGTTATTTAATTTGAGTACACAGTGGGTAGAGCACTGGCAGGTGTTCTATATTGTAAAACGAATGAGGTAGTTATACGATACTTGGGCTCACTTCAAGTCTCTTTAGTCTTTGAAAACATTAACGCTCCCAAATGCAAACCAGGAAGCCGTCTGAGTGTTGGGTTATTGTATCGTGCAGGCCCAAATAACAATTGATTATACCGGCTGACTCGGAGCATCATGCAGGCTTCCAATCCAAGTTTGAAGTATTTTTGTAGGATATGGGAGGGTCTCTGCCAATGATTAGTGGTAGGTAATTAAAAGCTAAAGATGAACCACTTGGTGCAGGATATGGGGCATGATGTACCCTCTGTATTGTGTCTTTATTGTGTGCTTGGAATCTCAGGAATGTATGAGGATTTTACGGGGGGTACTTCTGAATAAGAGGGAAATAGGCCTAGTGTATGGGAACATTATAATTTTTTTAATTTTTTTTTGTGTCCCATATTGTGCATGGTATAAAGTGAATTATTGTGTTGGGATCTCTACATTAAATCACGTCCATCAGCCATGTACAAACACTTTTGCATATTACATGTGTTTTGTGTGCTGTCCGTGGCATATGAGAGTTTGTGAATGTTTCTAGTTTTGAAACAGGCCTAGCATCGTCTGCCAAAATTTGTTCAAGTGACCCATACCTTTAATGCTCGTTTCCTCAGCGGCTAAAAAGATTGATATATTTTACTTGACAGTTTAAAAAACCGCAGAGTTTTTTGTTTTCTCAACCCAAGGATCTGATAGTACTTCTGCAACCACACTGCGGACTCTGCGGTGACTGATTACACCTGAGCTTTATTACAAGAAAAAAAGTTCATGTTTCCAAGTATTAAAAGTGAGGTTTAAAGATACGGCTGTAGTTTGGGGAGCTTGGTTGTTGCCGAGATTATTATTGAAAGGGTATGACGTGGTCTAAAAGTGGGGTCACCGAGTCGACTGGAGAAATATTGCCGCCCTTACCAACATTTCTAAATAAATTTTCCAATTGGAACCAATGGAAATTTGTGTTTTGACACAAAACCAATTGGATCCAATTGGACACAATTGGACTCAGTTGGATTCAGTTTGACGTTTTTTCCGAAATTGAGACAATTTGATATTTTTCCAACTACACCCAATTAGTCTCAAATTGACTTTTTCCAACTGGACCTAATTGGACATTAATCGGTCAGTTTATACCGGTGGGATGACAGTCCAAAAACTTATGAGGATATAATATATCCCACCCAACTCGAGGAATTTACACCAGTGCAATTAACTAATTCTAAATTCAGTTGGCATATATTGGAATAATATGAAGATTTTTTTTTCCCCCTTCCAATTGGACCCTGTTGGGAAGTGAAATTATCAATTGGAAATATTATATTAGGAGGAGAAATTTCCAATTGGTAGAAACAATTCAATTAAATCAAGCTAAGAGTCCAATTGGATTTCCAATTGGATTGATTTGGTCTAAGATTTTGTTCCAATTATAAATTCAGTATTCCAATATAAAGCAACTCCGCACAGAATCATTTCCAACAGAATACCCAATTGGAATGAACTGGACAAGTTTGTAAAATGCCGTCATCTTCGAGCAAGTCACGGGTGCACCTTTCGGTAGTGGTGGCCTATAACAAAAGATTGCGTTACCGTCTTTATTTTTTGGTGTACAGATGGATTGCAGTTGCACATGACGTCATTGACCGCCATCTTTGATGAAATACAATGGAAAAGTGCACACGTGTACGCGCTGCGCACGACTCTCAGCCAATGCTAGCCTTTCACGCGTTTCATCAAAGATGGCGGCCAAAATGCAAGGATTCTATATTTCATGTAAACACAAGTCTCACGTGAGAATTTGTACGTCGGGTTTTAAACTATTTATTTACGTGTTGTTATTAAGCTGAACAGAAAGTTTAATTATTCTAATCGTATGCAGGGAAATAAACAATACATTCACAGTCTAGGGCCATTGCCAATTTAGCGGCTGCAGCTTCGGCGGGATCATTATTTGGAAGCATAGGCTGCCCTTAACGACACCTTAGCAACAGCCGTAGCCAGAGCCAAAGCTGACAATTCGCACACTGCCTTATTCTTCGTGTAATAACAGTCAGCAGCCCCACCCTCCTCAACTTCTTACAACCCTTGCACTCGTTTCAGCACCGTTATGATTTATGCACATATCGCAATGGTAGTGATAGACTGGTGCCTTGCAGCCGGTGGGGGCAGGGTTTTGCACTGGAGACATTGCAAGCAAACACAATCCCATGTGTTTTTTATATTTGCTTTGTTAGGTTCCAACCTTCATGCCTGTGTCAAACTAGTAATAGTTCGCTTGGAAGCATTGTTTCTCCAGTGATTAAAAAACACAATCCGTTTACGGACTTTCCGTACCGAGTTAAAGCCTGGCTGTAAATGTTTAAAGGTGGCGTGTTTTATAGAAAATAACAAGCAGATTGGTGTTAGACTGGGGGTGGTGGTGGGTGGGGGGGGGGGGGGTAATAGTAGACAACTTTCACTCTGTACCCTCGATCGGTACCAATGATCTCACAAATATTTGCGCGCCTAAAAAGTGTCTGCAATCAGTCAGTTTCATTTTTGTTTCGCCAACTAAAAAAATGGAACTGGAATTGCACACACGATCTCTGATAAAACCATCATTTGGAATTCGAATAACTACCTGGGTCACAATTAACCCAGATTCCAACTCAACGACTCACACTCTTCAAAAAAAATGCTGGGTCAAAAGAGAAACCTGACCAGTATGACCCGGAACCTGTGTCAAACTGACCCGGAACTGGTTCAAAGCAACGCCGAATCCGTGTCAAAACCCCCATTTTCTAATTCTACAACCATTCTCTGGGTAAAGCCTGACCCAGATATGGCTCAGGCTTTCTAGGGGCCGGAATCCGGATCAATTCTGACCTGACAGTTTTTTTTTTCAAGAGTATGAGTCGATGACATTTTTCACATTTTGGATGCAGTGTGTCAAGTGAGAACTAAACCACGTGTTTTGATGTATCATTATACACTTTAACCGTGCCGTCAAACGCTCTAACCAGGTCGATGGATATAACTCGAAACAAGCTACACAGAAAATAATCAAATAAACATTGTCAGTCGCTTGCTTATCAGTTGTCATATCATTGGCTATCCACTCTTCAGCAGCAGGGCTCATTAGGTGCTACGTCGAGGCGCCAGCGTATCATCGAGGTGTAAATTGCCGGGGTCGTGGTTAAATAAGCGGGCGTCAAGTCATGTTTGTATACGGGCCATCAGCCGTTTTGCACCGTCTAAACGATAGCTTCTTGGCCCGGTTGAGTCCGGGACCGCATTGGCTGCTAGGTCCTATTAGCACAGTGTAAACAAACTTTGCCTTATCACCGACGAGAACTGATGATGGCGGGCTGGCATCGGTTTTTTTTTTTTTTTGGTTCGGTTTAAAGTCAACTGAAGAGATAGCTGAGTGTCGACTGTCATAAATTAGTTTCCTCGTTATGGTTCGCTTTGCGTAATTTATGAGCGTGAACTTCGGAGCAGTTTGAGGCCCGCGACAGTATCTTGACTTGAAAATGATAATAATTAATAACAAGGCCTAGCTATTGAACTGCAAATAATTAGTTTATGTTCGAATTACGGAAAGTATTAATACCTCGTTTGAATGTATACGACACCCTCAATGTAGACTTGATCTAAATATCCCATGACGAAAATGTACCCAAATTCTGTGCCTAAGGCCGGGTAGCCCAAACCTCAACCTAGTCCCAAGCCTCTACCTAAGTAGTGAGGGCTACATTCATACACTGCAAAAACTGGGGCGTTTAAATTGACACCATGAGTGTTGTCACACATAGCTATCGAAGAGAGAATCAAAATTAACATTACATGGTGTTAATATAACACCAATGTAGTGTTTTGGCAGAAATTAGTGTTATTTTAACACCCCATATGGTGTACTTGTTTTTCTTCTTCGGTATCTAGGTGTGACAACACCAGTGGTGTCAATCACACCAGTTTTTGCAGTGTAAGTCTGGTGGATAGGCCCGGCCTACATTCTGGTCTCAAGCCACATTAGGTGCCATTTCAGTACAAGTGCCAACTAAAACGTGATCACTATGGGGTATGAACTATTGACAGTCGAGTTGACCATCTATCTAAAATGTACCAACAAGTAGCTGTCTGACCCTGCAGCGTTTCCAAGTAACACTTATTCTACCGCCATGCTTGTATTTTCGAAAGCACTGCTTGAGGTTGGACTTGGGCTCCGTTAGTTTTTTAGAAAACATGCACTTTCAATCCGAGGCGGACGGAGCCCACAACACAAGCCGCGGTTTCGATAAGGGCCATAGTCACTGATTCACGACGACCTCGTTCCCAAAGGGTGTGCCCATGGGGTTTGAAATATAAATGTTTACAGATTTATTCATAACTTACATGTACCAATTTTATAGTCATGGTAGAACATTTCCCTTGAAATTATTGCAACTTGAAATATATATATATTTTTTGTCTATAAATGAGTAAAACAATTAGTTTGGATCTCGCGAGACCAAAACTCGATGTTTGAAAACAGTGAAATCATAACAGGGTTTGTCTTTTTCTTCTTCTCGTGACTCCAATGACAGATTGAGCTTAAACTTTAACATGCTTGTTATTTCGTGTATGTTGGGTCACACAAAGTGTGGATGCTGGTTTTTAACCACTGGTGGCCATGTCCTTTGGCTGGTCGTCATTCTACATTATTCCAAAGCTGTCACCGATCGTCGACTTCTGACAAATCGTCTGTCACTCTGTATTCTATTTCAGATTCCCAACTCCTCACCTTGGCTGCTCACTGGGACTACGAAGTGGCAGAGCTATGGAACAAAGGTAAGAACTGTCCCCTACAATCAATTAGAAGGGTTTGTTTAATTGTGATTTTTACTTCTTTTGAAGAAGTAAATTCATTTTGATTATCAAGTAATAATAATGAGACAATGTAATGAGAGGGTTTGTCACGGTGGCGAATCGATGTGTTGTTCGGTTTTTGTAAACCGTGTGTTTTTAAGATTTGAAGCTTGGCAGAGAAACAGCTAACATGGTTCTTTTTAGAACCAACTCTTCTCTAGAGCCAGGATGGTTCTTTTTTAGAACCAACACTTCTTCCAGAACTGGGGTAGTTATTTTTAGAACCAATACTTCTTCCAGAACCGGGGTGGTTCTTTTTAGAACCAATACTTCTTCCAGAACCGGGGTAGTTCTTTTTAGAGCCAATACTTCTTCCAGAACCGGGTTGGTTCTTTTTAGAGCCAATACTTCTTCCAGAACCGGGTTGGTTCTTTTTAGAACCAATACTTCTCCCAGAACCGGGATGGTTCTTTACAAGAACTGTATTCGGGTCTTGTCTTCATGCTCTCGTCAAAACCTCACCAGTGAGAATACCATCGAATAATGTTCAAGGTATTTGTTGGCAACCAAAGTCTTATTAGATACAGTAAACGCTAATGTTGGCCAGCTTTGCCCACACACGAACGCTTCATGAAATGCTGATCAGAGCGTGTCTAAACATAGACCTAGATTAGTGATTCTGGTCCGAGTACCCGTCCTAAGGTACCGGTGGCAACGTTCTACTATAGCGGCAGCCATATCGATAGCGGACCGGACACGTCCCAAACGCAGTAAAACAAGATAATTCTTTCATAAAACACTGCTCTAATGCATTACAAGTTGTTGACTCACACACTAAAAGCGCGGTTGCCTTCTTTTTCACACTAACTATGCTATAAATCAACATCGCCAGAAGTGCGGTATTTAGCATGACGTTCACAACTTGTTCCAACCGTGTAGGAAGGAAGCCAACGGTCAAAAACGAATTTGAAGCAAGATTGAGTACCTGAATGAGAATAATAAACTCCAAATTGTCTCAACGCAACACTGGAACATGTGCTTTTAAAGTGGCTTATCCGGAAACAATCAGAGGCAAAAATCATCCATGCATGTTTTTTTTTAACTTAGTCATGATATCATTTTTAGGGTTAAGTTCCCCTGCGATTAAATCTATCAGCGATCAGTCCCAGAGGTAGGGGGTAAAAACAAAACAGGGCGCCCGCAGGGGGTGTCGGTGCACGATATGACAAAAAATAACTTATCTGTAATGAGAATGATTTATCTATCAATATAGGCCAATTGGATCATCATAATTTTGAATTGGCAATGTATTATGAGCTGTCCCTCCTCAATTATTTTATTAAAAATCTTACAACCATATTAATTAGAAAGGGTCAGTGAGACTGATTGATTGCGCGGAGAGTGCCGGAGAAATTGAAAGCATGTCGCGCCAGGCGTCTGAGCATCCGACGCCCATCACATTGATTTGGGATTTGGGCAATTTCCTCTGAAAACTAATAATTCATTAAAGTTGATTGAAGTGGGGAGTTCCAATGCGAATAAAGTTACTGGAAGTTTTGAAATTGGCGTATAAGCTTGAAAATGGTAGTATTGCCATCCAAAAAATTCATTGGCTATAATTTGATTTCTGCTCGTGTTTCATAGTCAGCTGACCAATGGAGCGTGTGGTTGGCATTGGGTTTGTTGCCATAGATCTTGCCCGTAAATCTTGCCCGTAATCTATAGATCTTGCCCGTAATCTATAGATCTTGCCCGACATATCTTGCTCGACATATCTTGCTCGTACATCTTTCCCGTAGATCTTGCCTGTGGATCTTGCCCGTAGATCTTGCCCGTAAATCTTGCCCGTAGATCTTACCCGTAGATCTTGCCATAATATCTTGCCCGTACATCTTGCCCGTACATCTTGCCCGTACATCTTGCCCGTACATCTTGCCCGTACATCTTGCCCGTACATCTTGCCCGTACATCTTGCCCGTACATCTTGCCCGTACATCTTGCCCGTACATCTTGCCCGTACATCTTGCCCGTAGACCTTGACCGTAGACCTTGACTGTAGATCTTGCCCGTAGATCTTGCCCAATATCTTCCCCGTATCTTCCCCGTAAATCTTGCCCGTATCTTCCCCGTAAATCTTGCCCGTAGATCTTGCCCGTAGATCTTGCCCGTAGATCTTTCCCGGAAATCTTGCCCGTAGATCTTGCCCGGACTTGCCCGTAGATCTTGCCCGGAAATCCTACCTGCTTGCCCGTAGATCTTGCCCTTCCTTGTAACAGTAAATGTATTTCTCCTCAGTCTTGGTATTAAGAAAGCTGATCTGTTTTTCTCTGACAATAAATGGCGGGGTAAAAAATAACATTAGCACAAGGTACAAAACTGATTGGAACTACAGAAGCTAGGATTGTATTTTTCACTTTCCATCTAAGAGTAGATTCCATACATATTATTGTCCTTTTTTTTCTTTTACAATACTTCAATTCTTTATCATTATAAGTTTTTGTCAATTTGTAAATACTAACAACTTTTATATAAATTCCCTATATGGCAATAATGACATCATCTATTTTCCCGATTAAACTTCGGGATTCCATTTTCAGTATAAAGGAATTTCGAAGTAAGCCTTCATTATATTATTTTTTTGTATCCTTGTGCATTTTCAAGAATAATAACTGATAGAGATACAAGTGATGAAAGTGATTCAAAACAATCTTTAAGAAAAAACAAAACAGTATTAATCTGGGATGCAATAATTAGATTTGTATTTTTAATGAGTTGTCCTAGTTTGTTTATGACGCTGCCGTTGAATGGCGTCGAAATAATAAACACACAAAAACCCACCGTATTGTTATTCGCTTTTCAATTATCCCATTGCGTGACTCTCCAACACAAATATGGCTGGTTTTTACATCACACTAAAGCTCCCTTCCGTTTCACACATTTTCCATGGTATTTATTTTGTAATTTAGTCCGAGAAATTCACACTGTAATTAAAAAGAAAGGCAAGGCGAGGATTGGTGAAACAATTACGCGAATGTGGATTTCATTCACCAACGCGTTGGAGCGTTCAACAGACTTGTCACCGAGCCGAGTCGATCGTGTCCGCCGGTGTATCGTGATCCCCTCCCGGGCGTGCTTTTTCGATCACTTTCGGCCGTCTCGATCTAGAATTTCAGGCGGGAGCCGTCGGTGTCTGCACGCTGTCACATGTCGTTGAAGGTCGAGATGGGGGTTTTTCATTTCCGAGCCCAAGGCCGAAGGAGAGACTATAAATATCATTGCTGTAGTCCTATAACCTAACGTCATTGGGATGGAGAAACCTAAGTTTATCCAGTGTGTGCTAAACTCGTCTGGCCGTGAGATGTGCACGAATGTTAAAGACATTGCCACGGATGAGGAATGCATTTCTTCTCTTCTTGTTTTCATCCCGGAGAGTCTGGAGAGGGGATACCTCGATGAAGAAGAGAAGTACATCCTGACTAATGTTGCTCTGAGTACAACCATCCCATGTGTTGGGTTGTTCACTGTGTTTACCCTCTCCCCCCCCCCCCCCCCCCCGCAAGTCACCTGCTACAAACCGGCACTTAGGCCTATGGGCAGAAGATGCACTGAAATCATGTATCTTACCAATATATCCACATTCTCTCTGAAGATTGATGATATAGACGAGAATTGACTCAAGTCAAAGAGTCTTTTCTGAATTAACTTTACAAGGAATTACTTCATTCGTCGAACCTGCTTTCATCTTAAACAGCAAAACATTTCTTTCAATACTATTGCCTCTAAATGACTTTCGTTTCGAAAAAAATAACCACTTCTTGAAAAATGACCTTTGAACAATGCCTTAAAACAAAAACAAAGTCGAATAGGAACACCTGCTGTTAAGACATCCACCTCCTTATTTCACCCTTGTCATGGCACATTCTCTGAGACGAAAAAAAAATTCTTGGAGTTGGTGACAGAATACGTACAAACACATGGAGCCTTAGGTGTCTATGTTTATTGTACGGTGACGACCGGCGGTCACAGGACCGAAGCGAGACAAGGGGGTATGTTTACAGCCCGTTTTACGGGGCATGACGACTCGGTGGCCCTGCAAGGCATCAACTCTGTCTTCGGGAACTCACAAGATCGCAGAATTTTTGTTTAGTCAGGAATTGTGCACTTTTTCCTTTGATCATGAGCATTACTTATCAGCAACAAGAAACTGTCTGAGCTTTTTTAAGGGGGATTTTGTTTTCTCGCAAAGCGTTGTATTTGAAATAAACTAAATAAAAAAATATAGGACAAAACTGGTATAAAAAAGAAAAAAGAATTGCGATTACGAATTATTGACTACTTTTTCCTAATTACAACCCCTCTCTCTCTCTCTCTCTCTATTCATGTATTTCCACTCGACTGCTTCTTTTACACTTGTATACATGTTTATGTGTTGTGATGTCATTTTAGCCTTCGAGAAAGACTCTGCTAGGGTCGAAACGTCAGGCCATTAACTATTTCGTAATTCGTAATCACAACCTGTTACATTTAAAGAAGACAGTATACTCTGAATGGCGAATAGTACGGTCATATATCAAATATATCATTTACTCAAAATTTAGATTCCAGCACCACAAGACCATAATTTAGATACTTAAAAAATGACTACTACATTTTCCTTTACCATTTTATTTCAAGAGACGGCCAATTTTCATCGTCTAATCAAGTTATGGCTTACAGGATCACTCCCTGAAATGTTTAGTCAAGGATCCTGTTCATTCCCGCCCCAGTGTTATTTTGTTGTTACTCCAAGCTGACCTCCGCCTTGTCCGTTACGATCGATGACACGGCCACCCGTCAGCAGCAGGGCTTGAGGATTGAAAAACGGCGCCGCCTCGCTGGCGATCGACACGCTAGAAGAGTCCAAACACCCACAGTTGAAGGTTTTTTTTTTTGATGTACCGTTTACACGCTGTCAAATACGCTGTAATTTGCCCGGTTAAAGCGAATGTTAATTGTCCGCATTGGAATACTTCTTAGTTAAAACAGCTATCGAGAAAAATACAGTTTGAAAATTACCGCAATTCAAATAGAAACAGAAACAAAAGCAAACACGCATGTTGGAAGATGATTATCGACAATCAATACTCAATAATAATTAAACACTACTATCGACTCTGATAAGAAAAAATGGCTTGCAACTGGCCACTCACCAATTGCAGCATTTTCATAGAGGCCAAAAGTAGACCAGTTTTGTGTCTTTTGATACGAAATTTATGACCTAAGTGTTCAACCTTGCTCCAAAATAACCAGTACTTGAATGCTGTTTACAAAGTAGTTTGCAGCCTTTGTAGTTATTTGGGAGGGGTGGGTCGGGGGAGGGTGCAAGAGAAAAGGAAATTCGGTTACCCCAAACAAAATAAAAATTAAATTAAAAAAATCATTCTGAAAGCTCACTTTTAATAAATTTGGCAGCAGCAGCCATACCGGCATTTTGGAGGACTGTTTCATTATCTTTAAAATTCTAAGCATATAATCGAGATTAAGCATACGAAGTATTTGATAGTGACTTACAAAACAAGAGTTATTACTATTTTTCTCGAAAAGTAAGAGTTGATTACACAATATTTTACTATTAAAATAAAAATTCCCACGTTAGTTGCAGGACCGTAGTTTATAAAAAATAAACAAATATATATAAAAAATACAAAAAACAACCGTGACACCAACAACGACGACGACGACGACGACGACGACGACGACGACGACAACAACAACAACAAAATGAGTGAATAAGACTGAATACGAGTGTATTCATAACCTTATTCCACAAACCAACAATGAAATCTTTTTAAGATTTACAGAGTTCCCCATCAATCCATTCCTCTACAGACTTTCAAATCTAGTACAGTAGGTGGAAATATCGGAACTGCATGCGGCCAAGGATCGGGTCGACTTCCAAAGAATCTAGCTATTTAATAAACTCAGCGTCAAACGAATAATTGTGTCACTAGCCCTACACCGTCTGAAGTGCTGTCAATTTTGGGGAAATTTAAGTGAAATAATTTCCAGTCTCGTCTCATGAATTTAGAAAGAATTCCCAGATGTGGAAGCGTATCGTTAGTTTACGACTTTCGCGATCCGCGATGCTTTAAATACATTCCGTGCATGTCAGATTTTCACTTAAGTGACGTTTTGTCAGGCGCAATTTAGTCTTTTGATGGCTTGGTAGAATAATAAGCATCCGAAGTTAATAAAACCAGCTTTATCGTGGCAGAACTTTCGTGTTTCTCTTCAATTCAAATTAATGTCTAAACCGAACTTTGAATGGGAAAACAGTCTGGTCCCCCTTTTTTCTGTGTGTCACAAGAGTTCGTGCACATATATAAGTATTCCCAATGTGTATACAGGGAATCAAACACAAAATGGCTGCCGTGACAGTTTCTTGTCGAGTCGGGGTTTTTTTCCAGTCCTGCGTTGAACCTTCCCCTTTAAGCGAGTCTCGGCTTTCCTGACAAACGGCCTCCATTTCTTATTTATGGCTTGCGGAAACAATTGCTTATAGCTTGATAGACGTCATGCGCACAAGGTCTCCCGACTGGCACTGAGGTGCGATGCATTCTGGGACGGTTTACTATACAGGCTTGATACGTCTGAGGTAGGTGACCCATAGCCAGAACATCTCAGTGTTTACGCGATTCTGTCATTATCGCGATCTCGAACACTTGGGGAAATTTAGCGCCGCGTAGTATACACAGTTTACGTTGTCGCTTCGTTTATCATGGCTGATTAGGGAGACTATGCTATTGTGGTGGCCACTGTAGTTAAAGGCTCATAATTACAATTTCAAACCCATTCATCTGGACCTGGCGGCTAAATGGAAATTTGCACAGTATTGTTCAAACGTTCGACTGAAAAAGTGCGCCAATAAATGAGAACTAATGCTGTGGGAAAAAAGACACGCGCTATTTTTTCTCGAACCGTTTTTTTGTTTCAAATACCGCTTTGACGGTCAACATTCATTAAATAGCAGTTAGTGTCAAGACACCATATTTTAACATTTGTTAACATTCAGGAGGTTTCCATTCTCAGCGAAGTTGACGTCACACTATTACCAATAGTTTGTTTACCGAGAAATGTAAATTCAACCTTAATATTTCACCTGTAAGTGTAAGATATATCGTACACAAAATACCCACTCCTCCTTCGACACTTCGACGTTATTCTACAGAGGGCGCTGCATAAATATTAATACAATTAATGACGTCATCAGTGTATACGTCATGATTACACAACGAATGAATGCCCAGTATTTAACATGTCTTGTTTCCCATGACACATCGAACGTAGTGACAATAAGGCAGCCACGGAAAATAGTCTGGTACCTTGTTAAGTGTTTATTTTATAGCATTATGGTTGTACAGTAGTATACAGTGCAAGGAACTAAACAAATAAGAGTTGTCCAAGCTTGACGTGGGGTATACCTCCTTACCTCATTGGATGATTACCGATGTTTATCTTTCAAATGTTTACACACACAAAAACAATGCCAAACCATCTTTCCCATTTCCTTATACACAATTCAGCAATGGTCACAATTCAGCAATGATCACAATTCAGCAAATTAAAGGCACTGAACACGTTTGGTAACTGTCAAAGACCAGTATTCTCACTTGGTGTATCCCAACATATGCATAAAATAACAAGCCTGTGAAAATTTTGACTCAATTGGTCATTGAAGTTGCAAGAAAATTATGAAAGAAAAAACACCCTTGTTGCACAAATTAGTGTGCTTTCAGATAGGAATAAAAGGCTTCTGGCCAGAAGTCTTTTATTATTTTAGTGAGAAATTACCTCTTTCTCAAAAACTACGTTACTTCAGAGGGAGTCGTTTCTCACAATGTTTTATACTATCAACAGCTCTCCGTTGCTCGTTACCAAGTAAGTTTTTATGCTAATATATATTTTGAGTAATTACCAAACGTGTACAGTGCTTTTAACAATTTATGCAGAAAAAAAGAATTCGAAATCGCCGACAAAAAGAAAAAAGTTTCAGTCATCAGGAAGCGTACTGATTTAAAAGTTAATACTTACTTATCATACGGAGAATTATTTTTGACTGTCATATAATGTCGAGGAAATAGCATTTGCACACACCCAGATCACAGTCGCCTTATTTCGATCGCAGCAATCGTAATACTAATAAGCACGTGTACGGAACGTGAATTCAATCCTCGACAACAACACAATCCGTTTATCGTTTTCAACGAAACGTCACCGCCTGTAAATTTGGTGAAATATACACAGGTTGTTTGAATCAAAAAGAATTTACTCCCTTCACAAACCAATGGTGGGCTGTCCCCCTTAATGAACGCACTAACCCCACTGTCAAGCATCGGTGCATTGCAAAAACTGAGGTGTAAAAATTGACACCAAGGGTGTTTTCATCTAAAGGCAACCTAAAAAAATTTACACCAAAATTTACACCATAGAGTGTTAAAGGGTCTATATACGTTTGGTAATGACTCTGAAAATTAATGGCAATAAAAACTTACTTGGTAAGAAGTACAGCAGCTTTGGGTAGTTCAATGAATTTTGAGAAATTTTTAACTTCGAATTTCTACGGTTATGGGAAAATATATCACTTTTTATTCCCCAAAATTTGAATCTGAGAAGCGTTATGACCATAACGCTTCTCAGACTGTGTATTCCTATGGGGAATATTTTTCCTGCGTGGAAATATTCGCTCCGGTTTTTCGGCGATATCTCAAAAACGCGACCACCTTTTGAAGTGAAATTTTCACAGGTTAGTTTTATTGTATGTACTTAAATTTATATAGGATTAACACAGTTGGTAGGCTCAAATTACCATATACATTACGTATACATCACCTTTAAAATAACACTAATTTCTGCCAAAACAATTACAATATTTGTGTTACTTAACACCATATGATGGAAAAACTGCATTGACTTGGGTGTTAAAATTGACACCATGGGTGTTGTTATATATAGATACCAAAGAGCGAATTAAAATTAACATTACAGGGTGTCAAAATAATACCGATGTAATTGTTATTGCATAGTGTTATTTTAACACCCTATGGATGGGGTAAATTTTGATTCTTTAACTGGTATCTATAATGACAATACCCATGGTGTCAGTGTAACACTCAAGTTTTTGCAGTGTAGACGATAGAGAAAGACATGTTTTGTTTGACGATGTGGGAAGGAAACACCAATAGGGAAATCTAAATCAAACAGCTGTGAATTGTTTTAAAAATAAGAAGTTAGAACACGAACGAACCGACTTCCGCGGCTACGTTCTCTTTCCTTCTCTGAGATCCGATTCCACGCCTTTATTGTTCCATACCAGAGCCGTATATTGAGATAGTTACGATAACTTGTGATTAGAAGCCATTTTGAGTCCAAACAAACGCAGTGGTGAATACAGGGTGCCAGACTAGTCTGGCCATTGGGTTGTGCTGCATTTGGACCAAAAATGGCGTCCACTAACCACGTGACCGACGAAAACTGGTCCCTCTATGTCTTAACTCTCTCAACACACAGCTCTGTTCCATCCTATTGGACCACCTGATTTCGTAATGCCTCTGGCCTATGCTCGAGAATCCATTGTACAAAAAGTAACACACACAAATGAAGGATTTGGCACCATCCGTGTAAAACACACCGATGTACATGAAATCTGTTGCCCACGCAGTCTTCAGATTGCCCAGACCTCCACTACGAAGCGGCGGACACCGTTACAAATTGATTATATCGATGTACATGTATTAAGTATAATAACCTACCATAGCACGGCCTTGTTGTTTTCTACTCGGCGGTAATAAGTGAACGATGTCCGTGGTAGAATATTGTCATCTCCATTATTAGTTTTCGCAGCTCTGGCGTCAATTGTTTTATGTGCCGAGCCGAGACCTGGTAGTCTTTATAGTGGTGACCTTCTTTTAGGGGTCATTTATGGCGTCATTTGCAGCCGTGACGCTGCAAGACGCCATGCTTTTAATTTCTGGTTTTTATTATTATTATAGTATTATTATTGGTATCCTAAAATTAAAAATGGTTGATTGATCCATTCATGGTTCATGGTTGATTGTTGGTTTTAAGGTTGACTTAAAACAAGTAGCTACAATTACCTGACAAACCCTGGTGATTGAGACAGTATGCACGAGTCTTGTAGTTATATAGGAAACGCTACTGAGAAAGTTTCTTTTAAAAATTAAACCCACAATAATATTTCAAAATTTACCCAGTCAGTTTCTCTTGTGGTTTATTACTTGATATCTGAAATAAAAAGTCACATCCCTTCAGGTGATCCCCTGGCTGCTGCTTCCCATGTTGTATCGTATACTTGGGTGTGATCCCTGGCTACACGGCAGTTACATGTTGAATGGCTTCTGACTAGCACCCCCGAACAAAGCTATGAGACCGCCAACACAGGGCTAGATAGCTGTTAGTAGAGCGCCGGCACGTTAATCCGGAGATCTCGGGTTCATCTCCCGCTCGAGTAAATTTTCTCCGTACAACCCCAAGTTTTGTTTTACAGTTTTGTAAAAAAAGAATTAACTTACATTTTAACATTATTTGAAACTGACCAGTAACCGTGACATGTGCTTGCCTATGCAAATTTATAGGATAGCATATTCTCTTGCAACGTACGGCAGAAGGTGTTGCCCGGGCAGACTATGGGCGGGCACCAGTTCAAAAAAGGTAATAATACTGATTTGAAATATCTGATAAACGAATCTCGGCAGTTTTGTTCAAATGATTAAAAGGTCTTGTCATTGGAGGGAGCATGTCCATAACGTTTTAAAGATGGCCACTGATGCAGTGGTGTTTGGGACAACAATTTAAATTAGAAATTATACAACCTTCACAAGCGAAAGCATTTTCTAAAATCTATGAGGAAATGTTTTGTTTTGCAAAAAAAACATTTTGGGACAAGTAAACATGAAAATAAATTGTTGTTGAGTGAACACTACACTTGTTCTGACTGGTTGATTTCAGCGATGGCGGTCTCCGCAAGATATTTATTTAGATTTAAGTTAATTTTGTACTTAGCTTTTCTTATATTATAGATTCGAGAGAGTTATAAGCTTTCTGTTAAAGGTATTATACCAACAAAATCCTCATGTGATAAGTGTTTAAAGTAGCTAATGAATTATTGTTGTGATCCCGCCCGTGTCCGGAGATTTTGTCCTCCCTGATGTATGGGAAATTAACATGGGCTGATGAAGGAGGGTGATTCAAACAAGGGCGCTATCAGAAGAAGATTGCTACATAGATCACAGTATGGGGGACAGAATCTCCGGGGGACAGCCTCCTGCCACACCGGCATTTGCTCTCGTTCAGCCATGTTCATGGTGTAACATGTATTTTGTGTATTATTTCGTGGCATATTGGAAATGTTATGTATGTTTTTCGTTTACAGAATCACTTTTGTTTTATTTACACAGGTTTCTAAAGCCATTTTGATTTTAATTTGTAACCTTCTTTGGCACTGTTTTTTTTTTTTTTTTTAGTGGTTTCTATAAATTCTTTTTTTAAAGTATTCTGGGTTTAGTTCAATAGGCCCTAGTGTTACTAGTTTTGGTCTTGGTTTAGAGTTCACTTAATTTATTGTTATATTTCGATCACTGGTTTTGCTTTTGGTCATTGCCTTGAAATCAATAAAGTTATTTTTTTATTTTGTTGCTTGTTGAGAAACCTTAAAAAAAAAATTAAAAAACACTTCTTTGCTCAATACACCGGTCCCTCGCCCTAAGAGTAAGACATACAGACATCGGTCCTATATGCATTCATCGCCTTCTCAAAACTCACATGTCTGAATCTACATTTTTGTAACAAATTGCTTCATATTTCGTTGTTGTATGTTTTTTGTTGCATTTAGGCTCCTGCATTATGCACTATTGTCTCGTATTTTTTTAGTTAGTATAAGTATTGGGACTTCTCTTTTAACATCGCATCAAAACTGCTAGACCTGAACGGGATATCAAATTACACTTAAATAGTCACATGTTTGTTCAGGCATATCGTTTTCGAGTATCGAATCTTTGTGTTATGCTCTATAAGTACTATGCGTTATTATTATCATTGTTAAAACAAATCCTTCTTTTGTTGTACTTGTGTACGATTTATTACTCCACACACACACAAGTCACTTCTTGTTCAATTATGCTTATATCGTATAAATATTGAAATATTGTTTTCATTTAGTGCAAAAAACTACCGTTTATGATCAAGGAGGGTGTGTTGGCCTTCCTGGAACCGTTAAAAAGGGTCATCAACTGCGCAGAAGTAATTGGTTCTAAGCCAATCAGAGCGATTCTTGATGCCGGCCATGCGCAGAAGGTCACATACAAACTCGTATCCGTATCAACCCGGTTGTCTCGAGACCGACTCAGTTCTCTGCATAAACTAAACACATACAGCACGTATACGGGGGTGGCGGTGTAGGTCATTAGTAAGAGGCGTGTCCAGGATTTGCAAATGGGAGGGGTCGGAAACCGGCAAATATGGTCATAATTGTGTGAGGGATAAAAATGTGCAAGAACGTTTCTTGCCAAGAATAACAAGCAAATTCTCCTTGAGTTAAAGCAACGTGCATTCACGTTGTCAAGTATTGAATTGTTTTGTTTTTTTAAAGGACTGTGGCAAAATGACCTGCGGTACAAATGTAGAAACTGCGAAGGGCCGTAAGACTTTTCGACATTAGCAGAGTCTTTCTCAAAGCCTAACAATTCTATCATCGTTGAAAAAAGGGTGATTTGGTCTATTTTAATGTCAAGAAGTGATGGATGTCGGGCTATGAATGATTTAATAATGTTTAAACAAACCGTTAAACTCAACCGTAAAAGTACGAAACGCTAAAATCTGATGCCGTAAGCAATCGTTATTGAAAATCTAAATTTTATCTGGAATATTGCTATAATGATATGATAATATTCTTACGTTTGAATTGACGTGCACATATCTGACTAAACACAAAACATGTTTTGTTTGTGTTTTCTCAAAAACACAACCGCTTCATGTGAAGACACTTTCACAGGTTAGATTGTATTACGGCTGTCGTCTATTGAAAACACAAGAGATCTCAATTGAACTTGATTCTCTCGCGAGACCGGTAATGTAACAAAACATTTAATGGCTGAGTGAAAGTGATTGGCCTGTCATAGGTGAGACCAAATCCCTAGTAGCTGTGGGAGATGCATTGAACTATCGCAAGAGACAATTCCACCATGGAACTCAATTGAAATTGTGGGTTAACAACACCTACAGAAAAGCAGCTTTCCACTGCCGCCAAATTCCTTTTTTCATTGAGCCTTTTCGACATTCCCTTTCACATCTTCCCATTGTCATGCCGTCTTCTCCTTGCATCCTCATCCTCCTCTCTGTTCTCCCAGCGTACCTGTCTTCCTCCTTTGAACTCTACGACGTAATCTTCCCACCGGCAATATTCATCCTTTTCATTTGACTTCTAATTCCGTCTCCAAAGTACCTCTATGACCTGCCGCCTAATAAAAGGATCAGTATTTTTCTCTCTTTATGCCGACTGTCTTTTCTGTCTTCTCTCAAGGCCAGCATATCCCATTTTCACTAATACAATTCCCTTAATTTTGATTCTGTCCCCTGCTATTAATAATTAAAACGTTCTCTGAACCACACACTGGGAATTTAAACTCTTAAATATGAATTACATCAAGCATATTCCGAGAGGACTACACATTTACAGATTTTGATGCCAAACTATACTTTTACAGCCCGCCTAGTTGTGAGCGACAATTTACCTTTATTTAATTGATGTAATTTCCCGCTGCTGACAAAAGTAGTGTCTAATTACTGACAAAAAAATGTGGTAATTTTATAATTTGGTGACTCCAGATACACCAGAAATGTAAATTGTACATTTAAGTGAATTTTTGAGGAATCTAAGTGATTACAAATAGTTGCAACCTTTGATATGCTTAAAGAGGAAGGGAAATGACCAATTCACTTGTGTGACGTACTCATTTTCCAATAGTAGATATAGACAGATAGAGTCCTCATGTGAGTGGAGAAAAATTACAAGTTTCTAACCTAACGTTAAAATGGTGTAAACTGGTGCAATTGTGTTTGATATCATTACAGTACAACATTTGTCAACATCCTAAACATCTGATGACATCATTCTGAGAAAACGGGTCTGCTAATTTTTGGTGTGGGAAAAATGGCTCCATGATAGATATCTGTAAGAGATTCTCATAGAGAGTCCATCTTTGTTTTACGTTGCAATCAAAATAAACCAAGCTTATCTCTACAGGCTTGGACTTCATCCGGTGAAAGTAAACGCTGTTTTCGAAACTTGGGCTTCGGCTGCGCCTTAAGCACCGTCCGCCTGTTTGAAGTCCCGCTAATGTATGTTTTCAAAGTTACTGACGAAGCCTAAGCCAGAGCCTGTAAGCCGAAATCGTGGTTTCTCAAAGGGACATAAGAGTATTGTACACTGTATGTGACAAAGATGACGACAGGGTAAAGGGTAGGGCCTGTATGATTGAAATGGACCGTTAACTTTACAGTTTGACCTGTACCTCAATTATGAATATGCTATAAAAAGAACTAATTACTAAAACTCAGTTAAACTTTACAAACTAATTCCTGAAAAACAAACAAGCAAACAAACTTTACACACAAAAAACAAAAAACGAGGGCGTCCGTGCTGCTGCAACTTTCACAGGTTAATGTTCCTTAGGTTAATGTTCCCCCTTGCCACTCACTGGCTAGGTATTTTATACAATTTTAAATATTTGTACATATTTTTATATTCTCAGTCATAGTTATATTTTTAGGATTGTAATCTTTTCATTCCTTTTAGTGTTTTGCTAGTGTGAAGTGTAATAAAATAAATAAATAAAATATATAAAACTAGGGAACTCGAATGACGATCACAGCTTACTGGTCGAAACGTCGGGTTGTTTTTACTACGAATTTCTTTTCAAACCTTCCCCCCTTCATTTGGATACATTTCAAGTACAGAGAATATAAATATCGCAAACATTACTAGATAGAATGACATAATTATCGTAAAGATAAAGTGACGTGCCTTCCTTTGTCTCAACATAAACTTGTTTAAAGAAAAGTCATTTGAAACAACATTTTGAGCGATGTCATCAGATATCACACCTTGTACTGAATGCGTTCACGACTTGTTTTGAATGATAATAAATTTAGGTTCGTCAGCTTCGAGTAAAATTTCAAAGGGAAATCACGATCGAATTTGCTTTTCTTCTCATTATTACAAAGAGGGTGCTTGTGTTTTGCTACTAATAAAAAAAATCAACGAACAATCATCATATCGCCCTAAATTAAAACGGAAACTTCGCAGCTCTTCGGTCTGTTTAAGCTGTAGTTGCTAAAAAGCTTCTACACAAGGAAAATGAGGGGGAAAAATAAGTCAATTAAAACCTTCCAAAACGTGGCGTGGTTTTCACGAGCTCACAAGTTAGAAAAGGCTTGGTTTTGACGGATCATGTTTTCACCAAGTCGAAGGTCGACGGTTTCATTGTTTGGAGTTGACCTTCATTGGTGAGAAGCAGGGCGAATGCAGGGGGAGGGCCGACTGTGCTTTGTGTTGGAGTGAGAACAAGCTTCAGTGTCCGTAGTCTCGGTTGTGTTTTTTCCTTGGTGAGTAGTTCCTCCAACGTGATACATAAATATAAAAAAATTGAGAAAGAAAAAGAGAGAACGAGAGAGAGAAAATATAAAAACACAACGTGCAGGTGGTGGGTATGATAACCAGCCTCCAACCCCGTCTCTCCTCACCTTGTAGTCAGTATCGATGAAATCACACGAGTCTTTTATGCCGGTTCTAGGTTATCGATCCCGTAATCCGTCACAAGGTGGTGTTTCATTATAGCTCGGGTCCCGGGTTTTGTTTTACGAGTGTTGCGCCGTGTATGGCTGGAAGTGTCATGGTGTCGTGCTCCCACCGATCGGAGGTGTACTGTAATTATAGAAAAATCAGAGCACTGATAAAGAAGCGGAGATGACGGTAGTGCCGCCGGGGTTGGAAGTTCCTTGTTCTCGCTAGTCTCTCTCTCGGTGGCCGCCGTCGTCACTCAAGAAACCTTGGGCTCCGGTGTTTTTGGAGGGGAGTTTTTTGTGAAATTAAAAGTTGATGGATGGAGAGTTCGTCTTTTTCGTCACAATGGGGGCTGGTTGATCGTTTAGCCTTGACCGTTTTGCCATTGTCATGGCGATGTCTTTAGCCTTGTTGCATACATATTACACTGGATGAGTTCAGACTCATGGTGTGTTCATTCGTGGAAAGTTGCTTCAAACGTAGTCTACTCAAACCTGACCTTGTTACATATTTTAATAAAAAGCCAATGGAACAAGCTGACTAACACAAGGTCCCTGTGTGAGCCGAGAATCAGTTCATTTTTAACCTGGGCTGATTCCATGGGTAGGACACGATGCAGAATTATAACGCAATCTTAAATCGTATCCACATTAAAGAATATTATGTACATTATTGGTAATTGTCAAACACCATGCAGTATCTACACTTGATATGACCTAACATATACATGAAATCACAAACCTGTAAAAGTTTAAGCTAAACATTTTTACAGTAACTTTTTTTTTTTTTTTTTTTTTTCCAATTTCCATAGACGTCAGTCTCTTTTCTTTGACAGCATAAAGTGAGACGGTGAATTAGTCAACTCGGTGCAGAGAGAGGGAATGGTTTACTAAAAGAGGTTCAGAGTCAAAATTTGGAAATTCCTTGCAGAAACACGGGGATCTGAATAAAGATATTGTTGTCTTCAAATTCTAATGTACACCCTGTGTTATACTAGTGGTACGACACGCGCACTGAAACCGCCTGTCTCAGTTATAACATGAAGCCAACACTTAATAACTGCGGCAGTTTCGGTCTCTTCTGGTTGACGGGTTTCGCATTTTCTGCAGCGCTGGACAACAAGCCACGGAACACAGTGGACTATTGAGTTACATGTATAAGTTACGGTAACCTGAGAGGTAATGTTAGATCACAATGAATGTCATTATCTCTACAAAGATTTTCCGAGTGCACGCATGGGATCGGGAGTGGACTGGTACCGTGACGCCCGTAGCTCCCTATAGTATACACAGTGCTGATTGCAGCCGACTGTTTTGGTGCCTATTTCGTCTCTGTGTATCACATGTTTGGTACATTTGTCACCGATAGTTGGTGTAGAATTGGGTGATTGGGGATGTAATTGCAAGACTGTGTTGGGTTTGTGTTCCTGGTGCATCGTGTAGACAGTTGTCGTGCCTGGTAGACGAATACCATTTTGCATTACCTTCCCCTGCAAAATCACGCGATATTAAACAATGGAGAGTGAATAATTGGCTAGAACAGTCTGGCACCTTGCTGTTATGTCATCGCTATGATCCGTGTTGCGAGCAAGGAATCCGACCACGAATGCCGAGGCGTGAAAGGGGGGCAGTTGGAAACGAACGTGTTGACAACACTTCGCGCCTTTCCATAAAACACAGCACGAGGAAGAAGCGACTGCAGGCATCCATTTTTGTTGTGACGTCACATTGGATGTGGACCAATCGTTGTCGCTCGGAAGAAGTGTTCCCGCGGTAAACTTCAGGGTGCAGTTGTGTAAGTCGTTTTTACGTTGATGATGCTATATAGATATACCAAATGTAATGGTATCATAGCATCGGTTACGTAAGATTTAAGGCTTTGTGTGGATATCCATGGTTTTTATAGGTGCACCATATAAATTTAGCCCCTGCTTGAAAGGGTACAGTAACAATTCTGAAAGGAAATACGGTAAACTGATAATAACTTGGTTTTGCGTTTGCTTCCTTTCTTTGGAACAAAGTACCATTGTACACTTGAAGAAAGCAACCAGAAAACATGTGATACAAATATATTGTAAAGTGTGTTTGTATAAGTAAAGAAAAACGAACAAGCAAACAAGCAAAACAAACAGTCAGTATGGATGTTCAATTATTAGGTATACCGGTGTCCATTCTAGTTTTGGAAAGACATACATAATAATATCCAAAAAAAATTCTTTATTAATTTATCTGAATCCGGAAATCGGCAATTGAGGCAAATGCGAGTCAGTGGAAGCTGGATGACGGTTAACAGCTTATAGTAATATTATAGTTTTATAATAATAATAATTATTATTATTGTTTATTTGTCATCAAACACAATTAAAATACAAAACAAGAAACATACAATAGCTGGTGTCAGGAACTAAAACAATTGAATCAAATCAGTTCTGCCCTCAGGTACTATAGCTCCAAAGGAAACAAAATATCATAATTTGTGCGCTGTGTTACGATGATGTACATGTACATGTAGTCTATTGATGTACATACTGTATGGGATGATTTTGCCACATTAAAACCACACTTAATTATATTTTATCATTTCTGTCAGTGTTCAACCTGCCTGTCTGTATATTCATCACCGTAAGCCCCAGCTTCTAAAAGATGCCTCCACACTTATGTCGATTTGTCTTGTAAAACCTGATTTTATGGTTAAAGGCACTGTACACGTTTGGTAATTACTCAAAATATATATTAGCATAAAAACTTACTTGGTAACCAGCAACGGCGAGCTGTTGATAGTATAAAACATTGTGAGAAACCACTCCCTCTGAAGTAACGTAGTTTTTGAGAAAGAGGTAATTTCTCACTAAAATAATAAAAGACTTCTGGCCAGAAGCCTTTTATTCTTATCTGAAAGCACACTAATTGTACAACAAGGGTGTTTTTTCTTTCATCATTTTCTTGCAACGTCAATGACCAATTGAGCCCAAATTTTCACAGGCTTGTTATTTTATGCATATGTTGGGATACACCAAGTGAGAATACTGGTCTTTGACATTTACAAAACGTGTTCAGTGCCCTTAAATCTTAAATTTCATTTGTTGGTTATGGATTGTTTAGAAGTCTTCATGAAGTATTTGCAAAGATATTTGCGATGTGCGTGTCCCTTCAGGGCCACCATAAGTATGGAACACATTTTTGAATTAAATTGAATGTTGCGGGACAGAATGGAAATCCCATTTTCCACAAACCATGTATAAACAAATGCACTTTGAAAACAAAAGTGCATAATACTCTATTCTTTCACCAGAGCGTATGTTCAACCAACCATGGTGGCCACAATTACGTAAAAGAGCAAATGTTTAAATAACACATGTTTAAAACACATTAACCAAACCATCTGATCGTTAAAATATTCTTGAACAAAATATTTGCATTTAAATTTACATAAATAACATCAATTCATGCCATGTTTCTATATTGGGAGTCAATTTAAAATAGCGCCGCACCATCTGGTCCGTTTCCATACCTGTTTAATGGAGACGTTCGGAACATGCGGCACGCAGCGTCTCTCAACGTGTTTAGCTGTAAAACTTTACCCTAATTCCAACTAAATAGCCGACAATTGTAAGGCGAAGAACATAAACCAGCCGAAGCAATCTAGTACCCCGACCCAGACTGGTTTCCTGCGGATTTCCAACACCTTGGAGACCCTAAGGTCGGGGGTTAGGTAACGTGACAGAAATATTACAAGTGACCCTCGACCCCGTAGCGGGTAGAAGAATTTGGCGGCGCGTCCCCGGGGTGGTGTTAGTCTAGATTTGGCGCGTTCGGGTTGAAACCGTTGTGTCCTTTGTTGGTTAAACAGTTTCCCCGATGGTATACATGAAAGATTGGAACACGTGTGAATGGGAAACCTTCCCTTGGACAACTTAAGAGGCCTCTGGAATATTGGATATAAAAAGAAATGATTGGCAGTCAACTTGGTAATGATTTAAGGATTTGAAACCAGCCTCCTAGTGGCGCCATTTTAAAGACAAAGTAATGGACTGGTAATTATCTAAACACAAAAATTTGATTAGTTTAAATCTGAAAGCTCACTGAAGTTAATACCGGTACAAATTCTCCAGAGAAATGTTTCCTTCTGAAATACTGTCGAGGAAATGGCATGTGAAGAGCCGTAAATCACCCTTGCTTATTTCGAACGCCAGACTCGAAATAAGCATTATCGAATCACCATTTTCGTAATTGACATTATATGGCATGTTAAATCGTGGAAGTCATATTTGTTGAAATCTAAAAAGATGGAAATAAATTTCCACTTCTATAACTCAAAGATGTAATACACTCTTTAAGATTATCGAATAATAAAGAATAGACATTTAATTATTTATAGGGAGACGGCCATGAACGGGCTGGAGTCAGTTGGTAGAGCGCCACGGCACGTTAGTCCAGAGGTCACAGGTTCCAATCCCGCTCGGTCAATTTTTCTTTGCTCACCCCAAAATACTTGTAAGAACTATCCCTAATAATAAAAGGCTTAAAAAGACCGCTGTAATTCACGGATGATTCTCTATACGATCGTCACTATACAATTTTGTGTGTATATATATAAATATATAAAAAAATCGACTAATGAGATTACAAAACAATTGACCTGAAGCGCATGACGTCATCTGAGTAGGGCGCCCTCAGGTAGAGGTCAAAAGAAGGTTGTTGATTGGCCGTACACAGTACACAGTACACAAAAGAAGGTTGCTGATTGGCCGTACACAGTACACAGTACACAAAAGAAGGTTGCTGATTGGCAGTGCACAGTACACAGCTATGCGTTTTTCATCGTGTTATCATCCTTTAATCTCTAAGATGACGTTGTGGTGACGTCAATGCATAATATCCACTGTCAACAGCCTAATTATAAAGTCGTCATGATCACAGCATTCAAAAGTCAACTGAAATGTGAGCCAATTTAGTATTTCTGTTGCCAAATTCATGGTCGTGTGATGGCAAACTTTGGGCGGCAAAATGTGAAGAAATCAGCATCATAAGCACAGACTACAGACTAGTTCAGTACACCGCAGTAGTTTTCCTTGAGCGTCACAGTGGCGACCCACATGGAAAATGTATCTTTAAACTAAACTAGACCAAATAAATCCGTATTAAGAAAGGGGTGGTCGAAAGTTATGGATTAATATATTCACCTCACGAGAAACTACTCTCGATGCTTATACAAATCCGGAGTTGCTTGTGGCAAAACACAGCCTGTGAAAAGTTGCCGGGGTTTTTGTTTCAACGCAAAGCATGTAGACGAAAGGGGGAAAGCGACGAGAGTTAATGAGAAGGGACGGGGCATCGATCTGGCCCGGGTGACGGGATTCGCCACGGGTTCTTTTGTCACTTCCACCCGCTGGTGTCTGTGTGTCTCTCTCTCTCCCCCCCCCCCCCCCCTATCTCTCTCGGTCAAACGATACTAGAAAAAACAAGCTGGACACAGGATCACAACTTGAAATATTAACTGACAGAGTTTGTAATCCTTCTTAATTGGACATGAATCGTGTGAACTGGTTGAATGTTTAATAATAATTGTTGTGTTTTCATAATCTCTATAGTGGAGGTGGGTTGATTTCACGGCGTGTATTTTGCTTTCCCAACCGTGTCCTGATTTGCAAAGATATATTAATGTTTTTATACAAGACGATTGTAAGTTTGAGGTTAAAAGTTCAGTAGTTTGAGTTTGCAAATGTGTATCAAGAGCTACCAGACACACAACACGTACGTTATTGAATTAAACAAGACTAGGAGAATGATCGTTACATAGAATTATGTGTTTGTCAATTGTTGATAAATTAGAAATAGCTGTTGCAAGCTGCTTCAACCAAAATGACCTATGGTATAACTGCCAAAAATAGTTAATGTCCTGACGTTTCGACCCTAGCAGTATAGCAGAGTCTTTCTAGAAGGCTAAATTGTTAACAACCCCTGCAACAGACCAGAACCTTCGCATGATGTAAAAATTGTTACATAGGGTTTTAGGACAACACTTCAACTTGGTACTTGCGGGTAAACAGCAAACACTAAAAGGTTTCCGCAAAGTGTAGGATTAAAACCAGTGCCGAAAATACCTTAAAGAGATACCGACGTCGAGAGGGCAAATTTAACGGCTCGGTCTAGAATCCATCCGCTTGGAGGTGATCACATCATGCTCTATCCCGATACCTAGGCGAGAAGAGCTCGGCTTGGTTTAATGTCCTCGGGGACGATGGTATAACCATAGAAGGTCTATGGTATAACAAAGCCGTGAAATGCTCGCAGCTTTGATAACTTATTAGATTGGGTGGGTTGATCTTTTACAAGGCAATACCCTTTTTTCTCTCTCTCTAGTTTTTCAAAGTTAGGATGGTAAGATAAAAACAAAAAACTGAGAGGCGAGTAGGGTTGTTCTCATTTTGTAAAAAAATGTGTTTGTAAATTGCACAAAACAGTCGCAAAGTCGACCCAAATAATTCAAATACACGCAGATAAAATAACCCCAAAAAGATTACAAAATTTCTCTTGTACATGAAGGTTTTTTTCCCAATGTGATCAAGGATGGAGTGAGTTTTACACAGCAATTTGTTCCGGTCTCCATTTTTCTTCCGGTCTCCATTTTTCTTCCGAAAATGCGAAGCCGAGTTTTCCCGCCTTTTTAAAAAACGCAGACGTGAAAGCCATCTTGCCTAAGGTGTGGGTTTAACTTTAGCCGCGTGGTCAATATGCAGATTAGGCTGACGATGCTCTTTGAGCGCCCTGCAAAGATTCACACAAGAAAACTAATTACTTGCCAGTCTGGTAACTTTGTGATTTAATCAGAACTGGCATCTAATGAAGGTCTAGGCTGAGATGGAGGAGCAATATTGCTACGACCCTCTGTCACTCTGTACAATTAAACATCATACAGACAACAAAGGAATGGCATAACTTGAGCTAAAATTAACCCTGACATTGAGTAAACAGATTCCCAATTATGGGCGTACAAATATTATTGTTTACTCAGGACTGACTATATTCAAATCATGTCTGTATTAATATCGTCAATATTGTCCAGAGTGTCTCCTGAGATATGTATGCCGTGATACTCATAACTCGCCGGTTATAAACATGTGCAGTGAACGTGTAAGGAGCTCGGGCCGGCAGCTGGGTCTCAGGTGCCGCTGGTGACGGGTGTTGGGGCGTGGTCCTTACTTCCTCAATTCACTCTGAAGGTCTTGTACACAGTCATTCTGACAATCACTGAAACAATACCAGCATGTGCTTTTTTGGTGTTCCTTCCTCCGTAGGCCGTGCTCTAAATCAACAAAACTCACGGCGGTTCTATTTACGGGTCGACCTTCGCCGTCTGATGATGCACGCCTCCCCGTAACAATGGGGTCATTTCCAAGTTGGGGCCCGGCGGTCTTGCAGTGCGATCCCTACACATTTCCGGAGGTAGGACGTTGGCGATCGATACCCACCAACGGGCCCCTATTGAAAAGGAAACCCGTGTCCATTGCTCTCCCTCCCTCACTCATTCTCTCTCATCAGTCTCTTACTTATTTCGAGGGATAAGAAAAAACCTTTCCGCTCACATGCCATCTCTGCAAGCCAGAGGTGCGAAATCTACTTAGTAGTAGGCCGTGAGACACAGACCCCCTTTTGCAGCTACTGTGTACCCTGGTACCTCACTGCCGCAGAAGAAGAGATTAATGCGGCCAGTAAGATTTGCATTGGGGATCGTCACCTACGGGCCTGCCCGGGTTTTTCCACGCGCGAAAAGTTCGATCCCCACTCGACTGCTCGACGCCGACGGGGCCGCTCGCCTGCTGGGCTTTCTGATGTTCGCATTGAACGTCGCCAATTCTTCTCCCTCTGATTCTGATGTTTAATTTTGACACCCTTTTTTAGTCTGAGCTCTGCTGGGACTGGGACCTAGAAATAATAGGCCATTGTACGTGATTTTGCGCGGGCCTTTTCATGGACTGACTTAATTTCAGGCGCGAAAATGTCCTGCCATCAAGAGCATTGAGCACAAGACCCAAGTTTGACGTCTGTTCGTTGGAGACCGTGAAACGACACTGTCGCCCGAAACAGACAACCGACCTCACACTTCTACAATAAAACAGCCTCTTCTAGCACGTTTATTATACTCTTATATGAAAAGTCGATACTCTTCAAACATGGTTCTTAATATAAATTGCAGCTGACGTTTCGGCTTTTGTCCAATGTACAGTACGCAAACTGTGACGTGATTTTCTTCAAAATATTCAAAATCGATTGTTCCAGTTATTGTCTAGCAAGCGGTCGTGTACAGTCTTTACCTTTATGATTTTCGTATTTTGAAAAGTGACGTATCATGTACTACTCCGTTGAACAAAAATTGCTTCCTAAATTCTCCCGTGGTCTGCAATAGTTGGGAATATCAATCAACGTCAATTCTTTCATTTTTTTTAATATTTTTTCTTCTTCAAATATGGGCCTGATTTTATGAGTTCCTTTAGCAGAAAATTTTGCTTAGCTTCTGCTTAGTAATTAGCACGAAACCATTATCAAATGATACCGATGCGACTTGGCGTTTTATCTAATAAACTACTTTTAGTGAGCACACAAATGTTTTTTGTACCTTGCTATTTTGTGCTTAATGGGAGGCTACACCGTTGGTAATTACTTCAACAATTAATCACCTTAAAGGTATTATACAGGATTGGCAGAGCTGACAAAATAATCACAGACAGTGTTCATGTTTTGTGTAATCAACCACATACAGGAAATAACAAACCTGTGAAAATTTGAGCTCAATTGGTCATCGAGGTCACGAGAAAATAGTGAAAAGAGACCTTATGTGTTTTCTGTTTTTCAAACATGGAGTTTATTATCGCGCGCGATAAAAACTATTGTTTTACTCATTTCTCAGAAACGATAGCATTTCAGGCAGAAATATTTTAAGGAACCCTTTCTACCATTACTTACTTTAAATCATGTAAGTTATGTGTGAATCTGTGAACATTTGTGTTTTTCGATCTTACCAATAGTGTACAGGGCCTTTAAATCTTAAATTTCATTTGTTGGTTATGGATTGTTTAGAAGTCTTCATGAAGTATGTATGGTGGCCCTGAAGGTACATCGCAAATCGCAAATATCTTTGCAAATATTTGCGACATCGCAAATTATTTGCAAAGATATTTGCGATGTGCGTGTCCCTTCAGGGCCACCATAAGTATGGAACACATTTTTGAATTAAATTGAATGTTGCGGGACAGAATGGAAATCCCATTTTCCACAAACCATGTATAAACAAATGCACTTTGAAAACAAAAGTGCATAATACTCTATTCTTTCACCAGAGCGTATGTTCAACCAACCATGGTGGCCACAATTACGTAAAAGAGCAAATGTTTAAATAACACATGTTTAAAACACATTAACCAAACCATCTGATCGTTAAAATATTCTTGAACAAAATATTTGCATTTAAATTTACATAAATAACATCAATTCATGCCATGTTTCTATATTTGTGTTTCTATGTTTGTGTTTTTCGATCTTACCAATAGTGTACAGGCCCTTTAAACAACTTACTTGGTAAAGAGCACTGGAGAGTTGTGGTTATTCATAAAACATTGTTAGAAAACCACACCCTTTAAAATAATGTAGTTTTCGAGAAAGAGGTAATTTTTCACCACAACATTTGAACTGAGAAAGGATTCAGGCATGAAGCCTTTCGCAGGCATCTGAAAACATACAATTCTATGCAGCAATGGTGCTTTTTTCCTTAACTATTTTCTTGCGAACTTCAAGGACATTGAGCTCAAATTTTCACAGGATTATTATTTTATGCACCAAAGTGAGGATACTGGTATTTGATCAGCCAATCAGAACTCTTCTTTTAAGAGCCTTCAGTCTGATTCTAATTTTCTTTCTGTTCATTTACCTCATTAATGTATGTTGGGCTATTGTTCACTCTTTACTCCTTAATATCTAAAAACTAATATCTGAATGTACCAATACAATTTAGGATTAAAACAAAAAAGAGAGGAAAAACATATTATTTTGAATGCTCCCAGACGGCCAGCAGATGATCAACCCAAAACTGTCATCTTGCTAACATTTACACAATGTTTTCCCTTGAAGAGAGAGATGTTAAAGGTCTATAAAAAAAAAAAACGTTCAGAGAAAGAAAAAAAAAAACTGACGTTGCAATGCGGTTGACACATATCTAATTTCTGGACCTGCCTCAGTCGCACTTTCCGCGCCATTTTCCGTAAACTCGTGGCGCCATCTCAATTTGTTGGAATTTTGGAGCTTTACGTCAACACTCGTTGAATCGACTAAAATGCGATCAGGGGGATCCGAAGGTCAGGTGGGGTTAAACCCTGTCCAAGCGGAGGATTTCAGTTTGACTATGGAGACAACGATGATTGTCAAAGACCTAGTTTCTCCGGACCATGTGGTTGCCTCGTTTACGATGCCGATACGAATACCACATGTTGATAGTTTTTCCTTTTTTTCCAGAAGCACGGCGGTCAGAGCAAATTCATATTGCAAGCATTTGCACTCTATCTATAAGACATACATGTACATGTCATGTGAATGTGTTTGTCCGTGTATGCCATTCGTCTTTCCTTTATATGATGCCCAGACGGAGACAAATTACCGCAAAATTTTTGAGTTTTTTTAATCTTTTGGTCTTCTTGGGGGACAAAATAACGACCCGTGCCCTGGTTTAAAGTCAACTACACACTGTCAACATTGTCAATAGCATTGTCTGGCGTAGCCAATTGCGTAGATGGAATCACACTATTTAAAAATCAGCTGCTTGTTAATGCACTTATTATATCAAGATCTATACCATGAAGCAACTCATGCTGCTCTTTTCCTTCCATCAAAGCAACTAAAAGCAAAACGAGAATAGAGGTGCAAATTAGACTGGTCCCCCAGTACGGCAGTAGATCAATGGGATTCAGCGTCCATTATGAACATGACTTGAGATGCTGACAGCGTGGAAAGTGTTTATTAATCTACAGAACTAAGCTTTCTAAATAATTCATGAATTTTCTCTCCAGTTTATTGTTTGTAGTATCACTGAAAATGTTTTGTAGGTTACACCTTAAACGGAATAACAAAAGCACCCAGTAATGTCATTATCCAGTACAATTAAAAAAAAAAATGATTTGCCAATTCCCGTTGCTTTTTATTTTATTGCCGCAATCAAAATAAGGCCCATTATAAACGTGCCGCAATCAAAATAAGGCCCATTATAAACGTGCACAAAATCACTGACAAAGCAGAAACCGTTTCCCGTTGTTTGCAATCAATGGTTTTCAAACTCGGTGACATTCCTCGCTGGTTGGTAGTGCGGTGTGTTCGTTGGTAACCAGAGAAAGTGAATTAATTTACTTAAATTAGAAAGATTTGCATCGTCCCTTTAGGTATATGATTTTTAAAACACATGTTTACACAAAACAACAAACAACAATTAATAACAGCAATGAACGATCGCTTGATTACCAATAAATGGCGTACAATCAGTTTAAAGGTAAGCCCTTGTACCTTCTTAACAACCAAGCTGATATAAGCTCTAACCCCCCCCCCCCCCCCCCCCACACACACACACCCACACACCACGCCCTCTTATTTCTGGTATGACGTCATCAATGTGCAGTTGCTCCTTGCAGTCGCTCATGTTAGGCTCGTCGCTCCTGACAACAAATTCACTCAAATGACCTGGAACCGCTCGTGAAAGACACAGATTTATTGATTGCTTTGCGGAACAGGGCCTAATTTCATCGAGCTGCTTAAGCAGAAAATATTGCTTAACAATTTGCTGCTAAGCAAGAGTAAGCAGGAAACCAGGCACAAATTATACATGTGACGTGGTAGTTTGGCTGGTAACCTTAGTTTTAATAGTAAGCATAATTTTGTTGGTCTTAGCTACTCTTTGTGCTTAAGCATGTTTTAAGCAAATATGTTTTTCCTGATGAGATCTTGCGTACACTGTATTGTTCACTTATTCTTCCTTATATGTCTTACGGTAACATTGTTTGGGGGAATACCTCTCAAAGTAACTTATATAAAATGAAGGTGTTGCAGAAGAAAGTTATTCGTATTATTGCCAAATGTCATTTTAGAGCTCATACTGCACCCTTGTTTAAACAATATAATTTATTACGTCTTCATGATATTAATATTTATCAGCAATGTATGTTTATGTACAAGTACTCAACTAACCAACTTCCCCATCACCTAGTTAGCACATTTCAGGTTAATAGTAATTTTCATAAATATGAAACTAGGTCTGCATCTCTATTTCATCTTCCCAAACATAGAACAACTGCATTTCAACACAGTATTTTATGGTCTGGGCCGTGCAACTGGAACAATCTCCCCGCTTATGTAACTTCTTGCAGGAACACAGTTGCCTTTAAACGCAAGCTCAAAGCACATATTGTTCAAAATATCCTCTAATTCACAGAGCTTTATCTTACGTTCTCATCTTAGTGTGATTTCTGTAGTACACCTGTAGGCCTATGCAGTGTTATTGTTAATGAAACCCTCACGCCCTGTCCTATGTGTATTGTTATAAGTTGCATCCCTCGGAATTCACCTTAGTTTACATAGAGTCTATTCAGTCTTAGAAGTTAAATATCGTACCTACCCACACTGTACTTGTTAGTCTATTTATGTGTTTGTTTGTCTGGGCAAACCAACCACAAGCTTTGGCTTTTCTGGCTATGCCCCCATTTCCAATTATTCTCTTACTGTTCTTTGATATTGTTATGATGATTCTTTGTTGGAATGGAAATAAATGTCTTGAAATAAATAAAATAAATAAGCAGCTCTGTGATATTGGGCCGTTGTGGGGGAACAGAATCGACTACGAAAAAAATGGTATTTTGCTCTCGTAAATAATCTTTGTGTAAGACTACTTGTGCTAAAATCAATACTTTAATGGTTCTCTTTTTCATTTTTCTGCATTGTTGTGACAATTACTGGGAAGGGTTACTGTAATATAACAAGTGTGTTTCTGTGTCGATAGGGAGAGGGCTTATTATTGAATCAATCGTCGTTTCCATGTGTGTGTGTGTGTGTTTCTTTGATATTTGATTACACTGTTTTTCAATGACTGTCTATACCAATGATTCTAAAATGTTCTCCTGCAGTTTTGATGCATTTTTGCCTCTACCAAGGGCTTCAAAATGACTGGTTGTTGGGTTCTAATATGTTTTTAACTCTGTTAGGAAGTTTTCCAATCTTGCAAAGTGTACATTGCTGAGTCTTTAAAAGTTAGTTTGAGTCGAAGTGATTAAACTATGACGTCAGGGTTTCCCACTAACACGAAGAGCTACGGACATGCGCACTCGGACACTAATATGGTCTTGCCAAATCCGTGTATAACCGAGTTTGTGGATTTATTTCGCTATCTTATTATTCTGAACTTCTAGGCAGATGAGTTTTGACTTGTACAAGGCTCGCGTGAGACAACAAAATCCTCTAAAGGTACGTCGCGACAAATTGGCACTCGGTGTTAAATATTGCTGTGTGAATAATCCCCAGTTTTGTTCCTGACAAAATTGCCGAATTTGGTCGTAGTCACCTGAAATGAATTTCATGAAGGTCGAGAAGTTATTTCCTCCGCAGGTTCGGCACAATCAGCTTTGTTTGCACGTGTAATTGCATATAATACAAAACCCATGTGAAAATCGCCTCCTTTCAACATTGGCCGATTTTGACGTTGTTTATTACAAATTTTTTATTGTAAAATGTCATACTTTTCTCACTGTTTTTGTTGCCGATAGCGTCACTTTTTGTAAACATGACTATTAGGGACGTTCGTTTTGAGATTTATTTAGTATTATTATTGGTTGGATTCTTTTAACAATGCGATATACAATTGCAAGCATTTGGCCGCCGCAATGAAGGGCAAAAGTATTTTTAAAGGAATTGTTATAAATAAAAGATGTGCCCTCCCCAGATCCCGCCCATTTTAACGAAATGTGAGGGCCCCAAATGATCAGGTGTGCTGGATGGGTCACCCTTGTTAATTATGGTTTTAATGAAATAAATAAATAAATAGAATGCCTCATAAACAGTTTTACTGGCAAAGCATTTTTTCATCCAAGGTTATCTGTATAGATCTGTAGAGAACTAATTAATTGCTCCAGAAAATCCCAACTGAACTTGATTTTCCCCCAAAAATTGTTCAAATGCTCGAGGTAATGCCTTAGCTTACAAAATGTTCAACGCCAACCATAACGAATACCATCGTACGGATATGCATGGGCGACCAATTAATGCACATCACGAGAAAACTCAGCCACACACAAAATGTCCACTGTCAATGCGGATGTTGTTTTGATGAAGATCATGTGACCTTGTCTAGGAGTCTATATTCTGCGAGGCGCCTACACTTAACTGTTTAAAAAATTGATCTGCGGTTTTTTACGTGCACATGTCTGGTGCGCAGACGTTTTGGGCCGTGGGGCCCACAGCACGCTATGTTACACTTCATATGCCGAGCGTGAAGTCCTCTCGCCGGGGGCGCCCCTAATCGTTATGATTCGCGCCAATTTTTACACGTCACAGGCCGGTGACAATGGCGTCTATAGGAGCATAACAAAACAAGAATTACGTACATGTGTATTAGTCTCCTGAATGCCAAGTTGTTTCTATAGTTAGCTACGGATCAATATCTAACACGAGGTGATGTTTGTGATGATGATCAGACGAGAATCCACGCGAACTTTTACAGAAAGTACAGCAGAAGCTCAGTGTCCAAATATATAATTGGTAATACGCCGTAATGAAATGCACAAGGACTTCCAAATCAAACGAAATAAAATATGAACAACACAAATTAAAAATTAATAGGCCTGGTAGGTTACGAAGAGTTTAAAATGTCACTAACCATGGCGTTTTCTTCCATAGATACACTTATATTTTTTAGAGATTTAAACTGTATAAACTCACCGATGACGTAATTGTTTGACTGCTTTAGACTTGAACTCAAGCCATTGTTTGCCATGTTCCTTATTCGCTCTATGGTTATCCTAACACCACTAAAGCACGCTGTACAACCAATAGCTTGGTTTCAAGGCTACTATTGTACCTCCATCTTTCCCAGAATCAAGATCGATTTATACGAATAAAATAACTGCTGAAAGGTTTGATCTAAAGTTGGAGAAAGTACAATTTATGTTTGACGAATTCTGTTTAAAGTTGGGGAGAGTACTTTTCCTTCAACTAAGCATGTGAAAGGGCACGTTTACCGCAGCAAGGTTTTCCATTTTCAAGTCCCCCCCCCCCCTTTTTTAAAATTTAACTTTCCTTTCCTTTTGTTACCAAGAAACAAAGCGCACAACCCAAACAGGATCATTCCAATTCGGTGTATTTTGTGGGGTGTTTTTTCCCATGCTTGTTTTGATGTTAGTAACTTGATAAAAACTGAGTGTTGCGGACAATTTGTTTTCGCTCGTGGCAGTTTTTAGAAGCAATTTTATCCGGAAAACTTTGTCACAGTATCAAGTTAATAATAATGCAGATTTCACTCGTTCATTTATTTTGACTTCAACATGTTTTTACATCAGAAGCATCAAAGATAAATAAACACTTTAACATGCAAATGCCTATTTTATTTGGATAAAATTATTATTACTGTGACAACTATCTCTACTGAGTCATATCGTTAATTCCACCAAAAACAAAAGGTTTCACGCAATCTGTGATTTAAATACACAGAGACTTCGAGATTTTTCTGCGAAAAAAGAGGGGAAAAAAAGTATGAAAGAAAATTGAGATATTTAATAATTAATTTCATCTATATGCGGAACAACAGCTGTGGTTGCCCAACCATGACGCCAGTGAAAATGATATCGATAAGAACAGGTGGCTCTGGGCTGCCAGAGACGGGAGTCAAAAATGCATGCATAATATCACAAGGTGTCAACCGCGTATTAAAAGACCATTATTTTTCCCGCGCTTTTAAATAATGTGTGCCCCTGTCGGATGATATGGTGGAGGGTTGCTTTACAAATTAATCTCAAGGGAGACGTGTTTCATCACTGGGTACTTTGGGATTGAAAGTACTCTGTCCCCTCCCCCCCCCCTTTCTTTTTAACAGCTTCAGATTAACTTGCCACAGCAAGGTGACGGAAAGTGACAATGCGGTCTGCACGGTGTGGCTGTGACTATAAAAGTTCCCCATGACTGATGTGTTACACGTAACCATTTAACTGTTACGGAAGGTCATTTATGCAAATTGCGAAGCAGAGATGTATTTGTGACTTGTTTAGGTAGTTGTTGTGTGACAACCTAATTTTGTCTTTTGCAACCCCCACGTTTTCGTGTTGTATCCGGCAACATAGGTGTGCTGCCAGCTTGTGACCCAAAGTGAGGTTGTAAGGTAAAACAAATGGTCTGACTCTGCAGCCGTTTTTTATGTTTCAATACTGTCGTCTTTAGCGTGTTCGAGAAACCCGACTAACTTTGGGATCGCGTGACAAGTTGTTAAGCTGTTTTTTTGTTAACCTACTTGCTGGAGGTTTACGTGATTGCTTCATTGATTGTCTGTTAGTGTCATTTATTTGTTTTTTTGTTCAATTCCTACATTGTTGTCAAGACCCGTTTTCACAATTAACTGTGCTATTGATTGTTTACAAATTTGTATTTGTCTGTCGGTGACAGGGTGTGTTTTTTCTCCCGCAATCTGTTTATTTATATGATTTGGTTTGTGGTTTGGCTCAGTGCCCATGCATGTTCATGCTTGTATATTTTAATTTTTTTTAATTTTGTTTAACTTAATATTTTCCATCCCACAACTCAAATCTTCGTTCTTCACAGTGTTTTCTGTTTAATGTGTAAACTGAGTTCTTGTCCATCTGAATATTAAATAGACTGATTGACTTTTCAAGGTAATGTTTACTTATACATATATTATATATATATTTATTAGCCTATTATTTTTTGAAGATTTTAAGTTTTTATTTAATAAGTGTTCCATCTTAAGATTGGCTTAAATAATAGGCTCTCGATTCATAGTGATTGGTTCGCTTTTATTAATCCTGGCCATCTCAGAACGAATTGTTTGTTTTGTCATGTTTTTGTCTTGCCTTTACGATTAATATTGCCTTTAATTATTAGCCCGTGTTCAATTGCTTTTTGTTACTTGGACTTTCAATTTTTGCTCTCTACACCCCATACCATTCTCTTCCCTCCCATCCCCGGCCCCTTACTCTTGCTTTTTAAATCAATTTATTAATTTCAGTCTTTACATTTATAAACTAGACATCCCGTTACCTATCCTATTCTATATTTAATTTTCCGTTCACCCTCATGTATGTCTGTATGATTGTTGCATATTTTGGCAGAATAAATAATAGGCCCCCTAATAATAATAATAATATCAACCGAATACATCAAGTTCTCCATTTTCTTTGAAGTTACATTTCTGTTTTATGTTCGAGGTTCCTGGCTTGTCTTTCATTGTAGTGGCACGTAAAGTCATGAGTTGACCCAACCTGTCAAGCAATGACAGGGCCCCTTGCTGATGTCATACCTTCTGAGTAGCTAATTGTCGTATACGCAGTCTTGGGCCCAATATCATGGCACTTCTTACCGTGGGATAATGCGCTTACTGCCCATGACAGCAAAGGGTTATAAAACTGGGCACTTGTCACAAACCAACCACGTGCTTATAAGGCCAACATTGTCACAAGTTGGAACTTTTTAAAGTGTCGTTGTGGGTGTGGATTGACCTGTTGTGGTCATGTCTGTTTTCTGCTCAATGGTGTCACGCCCTTTCCCCATGACGTGCCCTAGTATGCCATGAGATTGTCATACCCTGGTCGCTGTCATGTTGTACTGACATGCGATGCCATCTGGTTGGTGGTTATGTCGTGAAATGTCACACCCAATACTGACTCTCCCTGCAATATCCAACTGTGGCGTTTTACGTTATGTCCTAATAATGGCGGTGGTCACTGACAACGATACTGCTGTCGTGCCCTGTCATTACATGCTGCCACATTTAACAGACAGCGAAATGTTACGTCATACAGTGTCTTCATCACTGACAAGACTCCATAGGACTCTGTCATTAAATACAGTCCCATCTACACTATGTCCCAATTGTCGCGCCAGTCATGAAGTGTCATTGCCAATGATTCCCGCTGCATCATGCCGTCATTTCATCATTCAATGCCGCACCGTGTCTTCTCAACCAATTTAGACCCCATCACACTTTGTGCAATGCATTAAGAATCTACCCTCACCAGTATCCACGTTAATTTAATGACAAGCCTAAGTGTGCAGGGGCTGGAATGGGAGTCGGAGGCGCATGCACAGGTGTGTAGAGACACTTGCCCATGATTGGGAAAGATTGTGTTAAAGGTGGATGAGGACTTTATGTAGGCTCCCTCTCGAGAAGCTCCGCCATGTCAGCACGAAGCCACACGTCTTTTAGCTTTGTGTGTGTGGGTGAGTAGGTAACCACATTCAAACCGGGAACCTCTAACAAAAGAGGACAATAGGTCCACGGTTGCTATCACAAAGGAAAGCATTGTGGTCCACGGTTGCTATCACAAAGAGTTGAACAAAGGAGGGTCCACGATTGCAGGCTGTTACACACTTGCGGGTGTGTGTTTTCTATAGTGTTACAAAGATGGACTGCCTTGAATGGAGTCTAAAATTGATGAAACCCAATAAATGCAAGGACATTAAGTTGAGATGGGGGATTATGACAAAGACGGTGACCCATTGCAATTGCTCTTGAAGGTTACGGTATTTATTGTGTGAGCTTGTCACTTGGAGTGACTTACCTGTTAACCGCGGTGTGCTCATGCGTAACTTACAACTCTAGCATTTTGTGTTTAAGCACTTCTGATCATAACCCTGTGTTTATATTTTATTTATACAGATCCGGTGCTCTCAAGGCACAGTCCTCGAGTCAGCTCTACTCCAATGTGATGGTGTGGAATCTACAAAAACAAAGGTAAGCGAAAGTCCAATTTGTAAAAAAAATTCGTGAAGAAAATATACAGGGTGGTTGCAGACAGTGCCTGGAGCCCCCAGTCAATGTTTTGAAAGACCCAACCGGTATGTAAGTTTTGGAACACGCAATAGTTTCAAATACAGCTATGTGGCGCTGCCTTTTTTCATTTTATTTTCCCTCTTATAAAAGTCAAGAGAAAGTTTGTAGCGACTCGGCGCTTTAAAGCCTTAAAAACGCCCCTAGCTTTGACGCGGTCAAAACCAAACAACCGTAGCGCCATTGCTATTCAGGCAAGTGCCATTGTGTTTCACACTGTCACACCTCGGCCAAGTTGGCTGGTGCGACCGGCTTAACACGCCGTCTTGCCAGGTTCTCTCCCCCATCAGCAAATCTCATCAGAGGTGGGCACCCCGCATCTGAGATCCTTCCCTCGGGGTTCGAACAAGTGTTAGAGAGCAGCCCCCGGCAACGGGGAAGGCCGGGACTCGGGAGCCTCGCCATGTCACCACCTCTACTTTAATCACTTTCCGGGTTCGGGGGAAAGGGATATATCCCGCGCGTGATTTTCAAATGAGCTTATGCAAAATACATTTTGTGTTGGATGGAGATGGGTTTTGATTTGAGCTGTTGCCCGCGAGCGTTGTCTCTCGCTGTACTCCTCTGAGGCCTTTGGTGAGGCTTGCTGAGCGACCCTGCGGTTGCGAATTATGAATACTAAAAACTTCACTCTCATAATGCTCTCGTACTGTTTTCCCACCAAAAAAGAAGAAGACAAAATCATGGTTATTATGTCTGCTATTGATTTATTCGCCACTGATGTACCGATGCAAGAATTTTGTCAGAGGGCGTTCACATGGAAATGATTTCTCCGCCCGGGTGATTGTTCTACGATCAGAAATCATGCACTCGGTCGGGCAGCATAATTTAAAGGAAACTTTGTAGCAATTGTGGCGGCAGATTATGGCGTAGGGATCCAGCGTTCCTAATGACCGAGCGGGGGAAAAAAGACGCCGTTAACAGTCGACCATGAACATTGTGCATACACGCTGAAGTAATTCCGATTTTTTAATTTAACTATATAACAAAAAATGATTGGGTATGGTTTTTATTCAGTCTTGTCTCTCGTTCCTGTTCCGTACCACTCGTGAATGTGAGAATGTTCACCTGATAAAACTGATTGTGGTTTTAACATCCGTGTCTCTGAAGTGTGTATTGTATTTAGCTATTGACTGCTGCCAGGGTATCCTGCTCGATTGTCCACACATTTGGGAACGATCTAGCTTATAGACTCTGCTCCTTCGGGTAATCTGATACTTGGAGGAAAAAAATCCCAACCCATGAAACGTCAACTTGTTCTGCTCTGATCGGTCTTTGCAAATATACGATTAGTGGCGCCATTCGGGGGGGGGGGGTCTACGGTGATCCTATTTTCCAGATTAATCATTCAACTTATTGGAAGTACCTCTTTTTGTAATCGAAAACAGACACATCAACACAATACATGAAACAAAATGGCTGCACAAAATTATGTTGAGACTAATTGGATTTATTGAAAATAAACTGACAAATTATACTAACCAGGAGAATTCGATTCACATCTTTGAAAATGGCTTACGCCTAATTAAAAATTGCAGAAAAATACATTATTTTCAGAATGAAAACAATTCTTCAAAGCTGTTCATTTTAATGTGATAAGTTGGTTGATTTTGTTTGGTATAATTGTGGTGGTTTTGTTTGGTGTGTGTGGTGGGGGCGTGTTTAATTTACTCAGAGTAAATTAGACACCCGTCGAACCAAACCATATTTTTATCGGTCATCGATTTGAAGACGGCTCCTCCCATGCTGCATAATAATAAAGTGGTACCCGTTTTTAAAAATGGTATACACCGTTCTGCTCGAACCCTCGTTTTTTTTTTATACATCATCTGTGCATAGAAACCGGAAATCGAGTTCGATTTTTTCCCTCCTAGAAATCCATTGGTAAAAAATTACTTTTGGCAGTGTTTAGTGTCCGTGCAATCCGTTCAAATGCTTCAATGGACCTTTCTCACGGCGCAGACTTCTTGGGCTTTTTCTTTCTCTGTGTCCTGTGCTGGCTCAAATTAGTGGAGACGAGACTGCATATGGATACAGTCTGACCCCATTTTCAGGGTATATTCGTTGTTGCTATTGTAGACAGGGAACCAGACGAGGATAGTGCCAGGTCTTGAGTTCATAAGCTCTTTTCGAAAGCACGGTTTATAGGCTGCAGTTCCGACTCTATATCCAAACAGTTCGGATACCGTACCGAAAGAGCAAGTTTTCAAAATTACTCGTTGTTTCGAAAACGGACATGATAATTATAGTCCAATACCCATCGCTGCATCTAAGTCTGGATCCTAGACTTCTCATAAACATTGCGGCAGGGGATTTCTTTGTAGGGCTGACTTTGCTGGCTCTTTCCATTGGTTGGTTTTGGGTGATTTCGTGTGTGTAGTCATCGACCAAACTTGACGTTTATTTTGGCCGATCTACCTTACACCATTTTTCATTTCTGGCGTAAGTGCCGATTTTTTGCTTAAAGGTATTATACAGGATTGGCAGAGCTGACAAAATAATCACAGACAGTGTTCATGTTTTGTGTAATCAACCACATACATGAAATAACAAACCTGTGAAAATTTGAGCTCAATTGGTCATCGAGGTCACGAGAAAATAGTGAAAAGAGACCTTATGTGTTTTCTGTTTTTCAAACATCGAGTTTATTATCGCGCGCGATAAAAACTATTGTTTTACTCATTTCTCAGAAACGATAGCATTTTAGGCAGAAATATTTTAAGGAACCCTTTCTACCATTACTTACTTTAAATCATGTAAGTTATGTGTGAATCTGTGAACATTTGTGTTTTTCGATCTTACCAATAGTGTACAGGGCCTTTAAATCATGTAAGTTACATGTGAATCTGTGAACATTTGTGTTTTTCGATCTTACCAATAGTGTACAGGGCCTTTAAAGACAAGGTACTTTTGGTAATTGTCAAGGACAAGTAATAAGTATCCTCTTTTGGTGTATCCCAACATATGCATAAAATAACAAACCTTTGAAAACTTGGGCTCAATTAGTCATCGAAGTTGCAAGAAAATAATGATAGAAAAAACACCCTTTTTGCATAGAATCGTGTGCTTTCAGATGCCTGAGAAAGGCTTCATTTCTGAAGCCTTTCAGTTTCAAATGTTTGGTTGAAAAATTACCCCTTTCTCTTAAACTTCATTACTTCAAAAGGTGTCGTTTCTAACAATGTTTTATAATAATATGAGCAGCTCTGCAGTGCTCTTTACCAAATAACTTGTTATGGTCAGTAAATTGTGGAGTAATTATCAAAAGTACACCCTGCCTTGAATTGAAGCAGAGATATACAAAAAAAATAGGCCCAGCATCCTTGAAGTCAAATTCCAATTCCATAATGACTGTTACATGATCTCCCATTTAGTGTCGGTCCGACCTAGGAATATGAATTGACTTAATTACAGGATCTAGACTAATTTATGGATTTAATGTAAGGCTCTACTCCCCCGGATACAGAAGAGCGATATATTTGCCCTAAAGGCGATACGTGGGAAGAAACTCTTCAGTTTTGTGTTTTGTTTTAATCGCACTCTGTAGAAAAAAACATTGTGTATTCATTGATGATATTGGTGGCACAGTTGCCAAGTTCATAACATCGGTCTGTCATTGCGACGCAAAAAATACTTATGTTTTTTTTACAAATTGAAGCTTTTACATTTGCTTTATACAATTTCTTTATATACAAAAGGCTCAAAATTTGTTTTCTTCTCTGTTTCCTTTTTATGTATCTTCGGGTCTTGTACTTATTAAATTGGTTCTCACTCATTACACTGGTTCCGACCTTCTCCCTCGAAAGCTTTCTGTACGCACTACCTATTCTCGGGGGTTGTTGTACCCGAACTCATACTCGTAAACATTACTCAACTGCATCTCTACACTAGTCCTAGTATTTGTACACAAGCAAATTAGGTAAATCTATTTTGTTATAACCACAAGGAAAACTGACTGGCACCCCGAACAAAGATATTGACAAGGGAGGGAGACCGCCAACATAGGGCTAGATAAGCTCAGTTGGTAGAGCACCGGTACGTTAATCCGGAGGTCGTTGATTCAAATCCCACTTAAGTCAATTTTTTTTTGTTTAATCCAAAATCTTGTAAATGTATTTTGTAAGTCCTCCTCATGATTTTGTATTTCTTGTATGATTCTTGTAGATCCACTGTTAGTGTTTAAATCTATTTTAATTGGGGTATGTTGGCTCAGACTGAGCCGTTTGATTGGTTCTCTGACTAAAGTTTGTATTCTGCACATGAATGGTGTGTACTTCACGCTTGTCGCTTTTGTACTTGCCCTTAAACTTACACACTCAAACAAACAAAAATACTCCATTGAGGTTCACATGACGTGTAACTTGCGCAAATTATAATGATTGTTTGGAGGCTGGATTGGTGATGCTGGGGTAGTGATGAACTTGCTTTAAGTGGCCCGAATCCATCGTCTTGGATGTTGGATTTCAATTTGTTTCATTGATGAGATTGTTGGGGGAGGGGGTAGGGATGGATCCTGGGTACGGTCGACTGCTGCACTTGGCTGAATCATTTTGAAGGTGTTTTTCGTTTGAGGGTGGTATTACGGTCCACTTGACAAAGTAACAAGTATAGCAGATTACCGGGTGTGCTTTGAGGATCAGTAATGATGCGGTAAGGAGGCTTCTGGTCTCGGCAAGTTTTTCTTGGTCCGATTCTGCTTGGGCCTCTTGAAAGTCGGTTGACTTGGTTTCGTTTGGTTTTCTTGTTGGGTGGGGTGGGGGAGTTGTGTGTGTGTGTGTGGGGGGGGGGGGGGGGGGTCAGGATGTAGTCAACGTAGGCTAAATGTATGATGGCCCGGAAGGGACATCGCATATCGCACACAATTTGTGCACACAATTTGAGAGTAATTTCACGACACTGCACACGTCTGCGCACATATTTGCGATATATTTCACGACATTTCATGCGCATATACTTGCGATATGTGATGTCTCTTCAGGGCCACCATACTAGTGTGACAACCCTACCTAATGAAACCGTTCTGTTAGTTTTATTAGGTAGATACAACGTGTGTGCAGTTTGTACGCACGGCTCCTGGGAGGAATTTCATAGAGCTGCTTAAGCGCAGGCCTACACATTTTGCTGAGCACAAAGAACTTTGCTAAGCAGGAATGGTCACCAATCAAAATAGTGAGGCAAATTGACTTGCCAAGTCAGCAATAGAAGCAACAATGCTGGGCAAGTTGTATTGGTCCACCGAGAATGGTGTGGTCTGACTTTGCTTGAGTGTCTTGGAAGTCAGTTTTCATTTATTTAATTTTTTTTTGAGGGGGGGGTGATGAAGTCTACATAATGTGACAACCTTAGCTAATTATCTAGCCGTTCTAGGTAGATCATAATAATGCTGTGCAGTGATCAGTTTGTCTGGAAGGCTCTGCTAATTCCACATTAGTTCGATTCAGCTGCTTGGGACGGCGACGTATTGCTGATTCAATTATATGTCTCCGTAGTCCGTTACCGTGAACGCTTATTTGCTCATCTGTGTGTTACCAACGTGACTTTTGGCGCGCTCCGTCCTCCGCCGTCTGCCTTGGGTGTCACGAAGATCATACACGGGTGACGTCATGGTTTACTCAGTGCCCGCCTCGTGTGCCCTGGCCAGTCATCTCTGGCGTTTGTCTGCGGTTCCCGCTCCGTATTTATTATATATTTTGGGACGGGAAAAAACTCTCTCAAACATTGACTTTGCGTGGCTTTATGTGTGATGCATGTTCCGTTTGTGACACTGCGGAGGTGAAAGTAAAATCGTCTGTTAATTGTTTGCTGTCTGACACTCGCAATCTACCAATCTAATGATCATTTTGTTATCTGTTGACCTTATTATCACTTCTTCGCACATTTCGTAATCACATCATTCTGATGAAATTATACAAGAACTGATAGCAAAAGCGTCTCCAATAAACTTCATTGTTACTAGTTTACAAACCGAGTAGTTGATTACTTAATCAATCAATCAACAAATCAACAAATAATTGAATAAATCAATCAATCAATCAAATAATCAATCAACCAATCAATACATCGATACATATATAGATAACAAATAATATTATTTATATCACTCTATTTTTTGTATATTTTTGGTATATATATCGTGAGTGCCTAAATAAAGTATTACCAGTTATGGTATTATGAATCGATCAATCAATCAATCAATCATTCTGGTTGGCGCTGTGGTTTTTTCTGTGGACCCCGGTTCAAATCTCACCTCAGACCCGGAGCCTTGCATGTGACAATATTGGGGTTTTCAGTCCCTACCTCATTGCATGGTTCTCCCCATTCGGGGTTTTCCCAACCACATCGAAAAATGAACATTTCTTCTCGTTTCCCAATCACCCTCCTGTTATTGGCGCTTGTGCTGTTGGATGTGTCATGAAATAAAAGTATTAAACAAATAAATAAATAAACCAATAACAAAATCACTGCATAAATAATTATGTGAAAGTATCATATTAATCGTCTGTTTGGGAAGAGCGATTTTTGTTCTCTAGTTTTCAATAAACGCAACATACAACCAACATGGAAAGCAATTCCATCAAATTAGACTGTCACGTTTAGGTGAAAAACAAAAGTTTTTTTCTCAGGGATTTTGTGCAAGTATATGATCAGGCTTGTTTCGTTTGTGGCAATCGAATCAAGTATATGGGTTCTACAATGCCATTTTCTCATCCCTGACAGTGTTTTAGACATAATTGTTTCCTTTGAGTTTTGGTTCTGGACATAAAGTCTATAATAAGGTAGCTTTCAGTTTGCAACTAAGCGGGGTTTTTTGGGTTTTTTTTTATAACCAATGCTGTACTTGATTTTTTTTTATTTTACCTCGTGTTGAGCTAACTATCATATGACTCCAAATTTGAACCATACATGAATTGAACTTGTTTTCTTCCCAAGCAGAACTTAATGTTAAGGCGTTATGTGGAAACTGATTGTGCAACTGCATGGCTCTCAGACGCACCTCCATTTATGGAAATTACCACTGTGTTACAATTTCCATCTGTCTTTGTTTGGATAATGTGGTTTATTACTCGATCAAAAATCATAAATCAGCAGACTGTGCAACTAGCTTTCTTGTTCCTGCATTGCCAGCAAAAATAACCCTTTCGAATTTGCGCCATAAATCTCACCTACGAGTGAAACAAGAAACTACCGGATGACAAACAACAACACAAAAACCATCATGCTCGATTGGCCATGACTTAATAAGGATACCACGGACTGAAAATCACTGGCGTGTTCGTCCAGTAGTATACAAGAAAAGAGGTAAGGAAAGAGAGAGGGGGGAAAATCCCCGTTGTGTTTGTCCAAATAACCATAATTAACCTGAGATTGAAGTATTTATAAGATTACATAGAACCAATAACAGTTTTAACTGGCGACCGCGAGCCAGCGTAATACCAGCTCCCTGCCTCTCGTCCTCTTGGCGCGCCTGACAAATGAAACAAAAAACGCGCGCTGATCCAGCTTCCCGGGCCGTAGGATTTACGCTCCACTTGGCGGAAATTCTGTTGCTAAGTGCTACAATTTGGGTCCGGTGTTAATGACTTAGCAGACGATCAGCCTGGTGGGATGTCTGCCGTCTAGCCGCGTATTATTCTTGGGTTTACTGTAACGAGAACGGGAATCCGAACGTACACTCGCACAGAGCCCCTTCATCATGTAATAGAATGACTGACTATTTGCTTTACCAAATTAAATGAAGCTGCTCCCGTATGTGACGTCAGGAGAGGCTGACTGTGCACATGCGAGGGAGTTGGGGTGCTGGCCGCATCCGATTGTACGTGGATCGTCATGGATTGTGTTTATAAAGCGGAATAATGTATATGCTTCACTTTATCCTAATTTCATCACTAGAATGAGATTTGATCCCCACGTTTGATAGAGGATGACCTCGATTTTGTTTTATCAATCCATTGGAATAATCATTTTCCTGTTTAAAGACAATATGAGGCCAAATGTTGATAATGTCCCTTTCGATTGGATGCTAATAACTATAGTTGGCGCTGATGCTAATGATTCATCAAAATTATCGAGTATTTTTATTAAGTGACTTTGTAAATTTACTAATTCTGTTTTAATGTTAACATTGTCTCAATTTAGCCTTTGGCGATAAGTGCATTGTTTTTAATAACTCAGTAGAAGAACTGTCCGAAAATCAAGGAAAAAAAATTATGTTTGATGAATCTGACCTTGTTACTAATTGCCCGGTCAGACAAAACAAACAAACTTCACAACTGATTAAAAAGGGCAAAACATCCACGTGCGTAAACGGTTTGTGTGTCTTTATATTCTTTCACACACAAAGTGTCAACTTATTGAGCCCTGTGAGCTGCTTAAAGGCATTGTACACGTTTGGTAATTACTCAAAATATATATTAGCATAAAAACTTACTTGGTAACGAGCAACGGAGAGCTGTTGATAGTATAAAACATTGTGAGAAACGACTCCCTCTGAAGTGTAACGTAGTTTTTGAGAAAGAGGTAATTTCTCACTCAAATAATAAAAGACTTCTGGCCAGAAGCCTTTTATTCCTATCTGAAAGCACATATAATTTGTACAACAAGGGTGTTTTTTCTTTCATAATTTTCTTGCAACTTCAATGACCAATTGAGCTCAAATTTTCACAGGTTTGTTATTTTATGCATATGTTGGGATACACCAAGTGAGAATACTGGTCTTTTACAATTACAAAACGTGTTCAGTGCCTTTAATAAGCACAAAAGGTAGGGAAGCACAATAAGGTTAGCAGATTAAGGTTTCCAGACAAAACACCATGTCACTTCCACCTTCTCTGACTGGTATTCTTGCTAAGCAGAAAACTGTTAAGCAATTTGTTTTGCTGCAGCAGGCTCTCTTAAAATTGGGTCTTGATTGTAAGCACAATCAATGCTCTTTACTCATTAACATTGACCGTCGGAACTGATGGGTTGGAATTGAAGATGGATGCGTCATTTCTGGCCCCGTATAAGGTTTGATTGAGCAGTTTTTTTGTGTGTGTTTTGGTGAGATTTTGTTTTGGGTTTTATTCCTGGTTTTATTCCTGGTTTTTATCTTTGGCTCTGCTGAATGGATATGCACATCGAGGAGAAAGGAATTAATTAAGTCCGTGCTGGTCTGCAATTTTAATAATTTAATAATAATAATTTAATAACTAGTTCTTATAATATAGCGCATTTCACAATAACGGTCTCAATGCGCTTTACATTGTGTGATCAAAGATACTAATTAACTGTATTTTTACCGCTGTGATGTTGCTGTGGTTTATTGTGGAATGTTTCGCAAATGAAGTGTGTGGGAGTGGGTGCCCGTGCAGGCGAAGTCTTTTAGCAATCACGGTGAAAGTTAACACTTGAGGGCGCTTGGTAATGCTGTAATTATTTTGATGAAACGATGACATCAACGCTATACATATTATTAGCCAACAGTGAACATTACAGTTATAATGTTTGAACCTAAACAGACAAAAATACCGCATTTATCTTTAAGAAAATACGATTTTTTTTAAACCTCAACCCCAAAGATCAAACAATTAAACAAACAACCCAACAAACAAACAAATAAACCCTGGGGTTTTTAGAGTGGTGCTTTAGGGTCAATATACAACAATATTTCTCAGTCATATTTGGATCCTTTTGGGGGGTTTTTCGCCTTTCAAAAGTTGACCATGAGGTTGTTTTGAGCATCATCCGTCGGACATATTCAATTTGATTCCATTTGCGAAATAATAAATGATCAATCATGCGACCGGCTGGTTCGTATCCAAAACCTAAATACCATGTGATGAAATTAGATAACCATAATCTCATTATCTCTCGATTATTTGTTGATTTTATATTTTATAATTGTTGTTTTGCCTGGCTGGTGATCGGCAGCGAGTCATTATTGTTTGGATTATTATATTTACCCAAAACAGAGAGTTCTCACTAACAACCTTCTACAAATCTGCTAATATTCCCGCGGTCTACGATCGCCTCAAGCTACCGTGGGACTGTCTTGTCCTGACGTGGGTCAGTTTCTTCCGGTGCATGGGTGGTGCAAAGAGCTGGGGGTCATTGGTCACCCAGGGCACGGGGCAGGGTCTGGAGGACCACCATGTAAAGGTATACCTTTGGTAATTATTCAAAAATTAATTACCATAAAAACTTACTTGGTAAGAAGCACTGCAGCTGTTGATAATGTATACAATTTTGAGAAACAATTCCCTTCAAAGGAATGTGGTTTTAGAGAGGGATTCAAAACATTTCGTTCTGAAGAATGTTTCTGCATTAAACACTTCTCAGTTTGTGTATTCCAATTGCGGATTGTTCTTCCTGCGTGGACATAACCGCTCATGATTTTCGGCGATATCTCAAAAACGTTACCATCTCTTGAATTGAAATAATCACAGTTAAGTTTGATTGTATAGACCATGTTACCTTTGTTTACAGAGTGGTGACCTTGTACATTTTAAAGCGTTTCCTGCCAGGCAAGATACTACACGGGCTATATGGGAAAATTTACATTTTGTGTCATAATTTTCACATAAATTCAAAATTTACAAAAGCAACAGCTGTACAGCTTTTGAGATGTCCCCCCTTTCTTCATATCAAAAGTTGAGAAAAATCCGACAGTGCAATCTCTATAAAACATAAGATTTGTTGTTTTCTTCCATTGATCTGTGTACAAATGTGCCTGCACTCCCTGCAGGAAGTCCAGGCTTTGTGGCTCTTTTGTAAACATGTGATGTCACAGGTCACATCGTCTATATATCTACATTTATATAGGATTAAAAGAACCGAACGGCTCCAAAAACCAAAGGTAAACTTTGCCTTTAAATAAAGTTATGTCTTGTAATAAAATATTTTTAAGCGTGTTTTTTCTGGCTTTACGATGACGTAGGCCTACTTATACTAAATATCTCATTCGATCCAATTCAGTATTACTTGCAATGTGCAGAAGAAGGAATAAAACCATAAACTGACTATTTTAATTCCAGACAAATACAAATTACCAGATATCAAATAACAAACCACAAGGGAAACTGACTAGGTGAATTTTACCCAAAATCATTAACATTTTACCCAGTCAGTTTCCCTTGTGGTTTGTTATTTGATATCTGATATATAAAAAAAGTCGCATCCCCTTATGGTGATCCCCTGGCTGCCGCTTCCCAGGTTGTATCGTATACTTGGGTGTGATCCCTGGCTACACGGCAGTTTACGGTTGAATGGCTTCTGACTGGCACCCACCGAACAAGGATATTGACAATATAGGGAGACCGCCAACATAGGGCTAGATAGCTCAGTTGGTAGAGCGCCGGCACGTCTCCGGAGGTCGTTGGTTCAAATCCCGCTCTAGTCAATTTTTCTTTGTTCAACCCAAAATCAAATACAAATTACATGCGCAATTTAATTAAGGGTGATTATATCCCAATGAAATGACATGGACCTTTTCTTCATATGGTACGTTCAATAGAGACTAGAGGATTATAATTTAATCACCAATGATGTGTCATACCAAAGTTTAAAGGTTATTTAGGCTTTCCAATTCAATTCAATTTGATTATATATATATATATATATATATATATTCATCACAGTTTACAAATATAAAGTGAATTTTGTTTTCCTGGTGTGCACTAAAACATTCAAACTCAATACTGACTAAAAAAGAAAATTCATTACGAATTACATACACAATTGTAACTTCATACTCGTAATGATCAACAGAATATTAAATGAAAAATGCGTATCAATTTGAAAAAGAAAACAAATCTAAATCAACAAATAAATGTTTTACTTAGAAAATGAACGTTTCGCTTTGAAAAGAAATGCTTTGTAGACCACTCTTGATCAACAAACTCCATTTACCAGGAGCTCCAAAAATATGCGAAAGCAATGTTATGAAATCCATACAAATTGCACTAAAATTACCTTCTGAGCAGACGATAATATACACAATTTAGTTTTTAACAATTAACAATTTGAAGCGGGCTATCCGATCGTGGAACTATAAAGCTCTATCTTTGTACAGTCGCCATTCCTCTCGAGCATGATTCAAAACTTCACTACTCGTACTAAACATTAATTTCAGGTAATAACATGTTTATGTGAGACTACTTTTTAATTCTGTCCACCACGAACGGGCGGAAATATTTCCCATCAAAAAAACAACTGTCGTCCTAATTTAATGGGTGTATGAACACAGCCTAAACTCACCCAGTCTGTAACTGGGCTTGTATATCAAAACGCCTTGGATTGTGGCCGCAGGCTTGTTTGTGCATTCGAGGACTGAGTGTGGCAATTATCTTCCTTTATGGTGTGGGCCGAGGTAAAGCCTTTTGCGTAAACTTATTGGAGGCCTATTTTGTTAATAATGAGTTTAAGATTTTGCGTGTTTGAGATGATAAACAATCAGAATGTTAAAACTTGTCGAATGCTCCATTCTATTATGACAAAGAAACTCAGCGACATAGGCCTACTCATTGTACAATTTTATTACGTTTTTAAAGGGTGTGTACAACATTGGTAATTGCCAAAGACCTGTATCCACACTTGATGTGACCTAACATATACACAACCTGTGAAAGTTTCAGTTCAATCGGTCTTCGGAGTCATGAGAAAACAGTGAAAAACCCCATCATATTTTTAAACTTTTTTTCAAACATCGGATTTCATCCTGCAGGATAAAGACTAGGCCTATTGTTTTTACTATGATTTCCTAAAAACTATGGCATTTTAAGCGAAATTATTTCAAGGGAAGTTTTCCACCATGACCATCTTTATACCTAGTAAGTTATGTGCAAATCTGTGAACATTTATATTTTCAATCTTACCAATGTTGTAAACACCCTTTAAGAACGCTGAGCATTGATTTTTCTTTTTGTTTTGTATTGGTAGTACTGATCAACAGTGGGGTTCATGACTTGCAAACTTTATACCCGATTTCCATGCAGTTCAAAGGTTTACTCGTCATTTCGTATAAAACAAAATGGCGCTGGTGAAAAGCATAATGAGAAATGTGAATCAATTTACTTTGTACAAAATTTATTTTAGCTTTATTCTCGTTGCTCTTGCCATACAAGATCTGCGGAACATGGCAAACCAAGACACATCGTTCAATAAAATACGTGGGGCACATAATTCGATGAAACTTTCACGGATTTGAGCTCTGAACTCAGAGGACTTAAAAGACTTTCCAAGGAAAAAAAGATGCACCTTTTATTAAAACTGGATAACGATACAAGGCACTACGATTATATTGCATTGTATAGGGGGTCGTTGGATGATGCATTTTTGAAGGCCTAATGTTGAAACCGTGTTCTGCCCTCACAGTCGGTACTCAAGCGAAGTGTGAGTTGAAACACCCGAGTACCAACGATCTTAACAACAACTCGTTGCTTGTTCATTACTTCTCAAAGCTAAATGTTGGCTTGTTCGTTGCTTCCCACGCTACATGTTGGATTGTTCGTTGCTTGTCAAAACTATATGTTGGCTTGTTCATTGCTTCACAGAGCCACATTATTGGCATGCTCATTGCTTCCCAAAGCCACATGTTGGCTTGCACATTGCTTTCCAAGCTACATGTTGGCTTGCTCACACTTCCCAATATACATGTTGGCTTGTTCATTACTTCCCAATATACATGTTGGCTTGTTCATTGCTCCCCATGCTACATGTTGGCTTGCACATTGCGTCCAAGGCTTGAACATGTTGGCTTGTTCATTGCTTCCCAAGCTACATGTTGACTTGTTCATTGCTCCCCAAGCTACATGTTGGCTTGCACATTGCTTCCAAGGCTTATACATGTTGGCTTGTTCATTGCTTCCCAAGCTACATGTTGACTTGTTCATTGCTCCCCAAGCTACATGTTGGCTTGCACATTGCTTCCAAGGCTTATACATGTTGGCTTGTTCATTGCTTTCCAAGCTACATGTTGGCTTGCTCATTGCTTCTCAAAGCTATATGTTGGCTTGCTCAGCTTTGCTTCCCAAGCTATATGTTGGCTTGCACATTGCTTCCAAAGCTTATACATGTTGACTTGTTCATTGCTTTCCAAGCTACATGTTGGCTTGCACATTGCTTCCAAGGCTTTTATTTTACATGTTGGCTTGTTCATTGCTTCCCAAGCTACATGTTGGCTTGTTCATTGCTTCCCAAGCTACATGTTGGCTTGCACATTGCTTCCAAAGCTTATACATGTTGACTTGTTCATTGCTTTCCAAGCTACATGTTGGCTTGCACATTGCTTCCAAGGCTTTTATTTTACATGTTGGCTTGTTCATTGCTTCCCAAGCTACATGTTGGCTTGTTCATTGCTTCCCAAGCTACATGTTGGCTTGCACATTGCTTCCAAAGCTTATACATGTTGACTTGTTCATTGCTCCCCAAGCTACATGTTGGCTTGCACATTGCTTCCAAAGCTTATACATGTTGACTTGTTCATTGCTTTCCAAGCTACATGTTGGCTTGCACATTGCTTCCAAGGCTTTTATTTTACATGTTGGCTTGTTCATTGCTTCCCAAGCTACATGTTGGCTTGTTCATTGCTTCCCAAGCTACATGTTGACTTGTTCATTGCTCCCCAAGCTACATGTTGGCTTGCACATTGCTTCCAAGGCTTATACATGTTGACTTGTTCATTGCTTTCCAAGCTTAGTCCCATGTTGGCTTGCTCATTGCTTCTCAAAGCTACATGTTGGCTTGCTCTTTGCTTCCCACGCTACATGTTGGCTTGTTCGTTGCTTGTCAAAACTACATGTTGGCTTGTTCAATGCTTCACAGAGCCACATTTTGGCTTGGTCATTGCTTTTCAAAGCCACATATTGGCTTGCTCATTGCTTCCCAAAGCCACGCGTTGGCTTGCTCATTACTTCACAAAGCTATATACATGTACATGTACATGTTGGCTCGTTGCTTCGCAAGCTGCATGTTGACATTTCTCAGGTTGAAATGTTTTTGAATGACTCTCCGAGTCTAAAACCACATGTTTTGGAAACGCTAGACATTATAAACACCTGCAAGTGCTTCTTACCAAGTAAGTTTTTTATGGTCAATAATGTTTGGATTTATTACCAAAGATACACCCTGTCTGTCTCCCTTTCAATAAAATAAAATGGAGTTCATGGCACTGCATGATTGTAAATGAGCATATTTTTGAGGTCTTTCAATTATAATATTTGGCCTAAGAATTGAATCCAACCTTTCCAAGACCTCATTATTTTTCCTTGGAATCCCTGGCACTCCCTCGGCTTTTACAACCATGTTAATTGTTTTCCAGAAAGGTAAATGTTGTAAACTATACTGTGTTAGAAACATGAACCACCAGTAGCCTAGTAAAGTGAAAGGGAACACCCTACAGAAAAAACAGGGGTCTCACAGGCAGAGTGTTTGGGAGGGTGTTCCGGGGCAGATCCCTTGCTAACGAACTTGATGTTCTCGCGGTCGAATCGTAAGCAACCATGAAATGAATGCGGTAGGAGGACAGCGGTCTCCGTATAGCACTGTGGATACACAGCAGGTTTATGCTGTCAGTCACCACCGATACAGCCCCGTTTACTGACCGAGCCGGGGCCCGCTCTGAGCTCCGTATCGGTGAGCAAGTCGATAACTTTCATGTGGTGTACGATGGTGGGGAGGACACAGCCGCCGGGGTGAGACCAGGGCGCGGATAAGTCCCCTCGTCGCCAACCGTCGTAACCTTCCGCCCTGAATGTTATTACTGTGGCTTTAAAAATAAATTACAGTCAAATCCTAGATGTGGAATATATGACTTACTTTCTTTCCCTAACCCTGTCTCTCTCTTTCACTCTCGCTTCTTAATTGTTTTCGCACATGGCCATGGACTTTCTCTAAATTCTCTCTCCCCTTCGCGCGGGCTCTGACGCGAAACACCGTGAAATCCGGTGGGGACATTTTGTGATGAGCTTTCAAACAGTTCCAGCCGTGCAGCCGTCTTGTCATCACCCGGTACGGTGTGGGTTTAGGCTGGCGTGACCCGGGGGGGGGGGGGGGGGGGGGGGGGGCTCACAAGACCCTCTCCACTCCTCGGTGGATGGCCTACCCTGAGTGTATGTTTGTCTTCTCACGAGATGTGTCCGTGTTTTTATACACAGATCATATCAACGCACGCTTGACGTGCGACTGCATGTTATTGTAGACACACTACACGAATATTGTTACCAAAATTGTTTTCCCAGTGCCGAGTGATTGTATACCCTGAGAAGACACGGCGGTTTGTCCTACTCGAAACAATGTTACAAGTTCGTCCAGATGTGATTTAAGAAACTGTTTTGGTTTTTTTTCTTAATTTAGCGGCAGCTGAGATAGCGCCTCCGAAAATATGAAAAATGGAGGTCGCCCTATTTCGGAAGTAGGCCGGTTCTCACATTAGTACTTGTTATTCCAAATCTTCTTATCAAATCATCGATTATAAATCAATCAATTTATCAATCGAAGGGACAGGTGTTATATCGGATACCTTGTTGGTTTTGTCCACAGCCCCCTCGACCTACGGGATGTGAAGGCTGCCCATTCGTTGATTTCAATTGGATGTGTCATGTTTTTTTAGCCGTCATTGTATTTAATGGTCACCTCTCTTGCTCCTTTTTATATTATATTTCATGGTTTTAGAGAGCAATAATAAGGAAATTGTGTATCCTTCGGACTACGGCGTGCGGATGGAAACACTGTGTTGACAGTGTTGGTGCAGCTGGTCTGGGCGAAGTTACGTGTGCGGCAACACAAAACAACTGCTGCACAATAAAATTATGGGGGGGGGGGGGGGGGGTGGTAGTAACACGATGTTTGGAATTTGACACGACATTTTCCAAAGGATTCCCTTCTGGGAGGAGTGTTGGCTCTTAAAAGAGCCGGTGTGGTCTGGACGATGAAGACGAGCAGCGAAACGTCGAGACCACACCGGCTCTTTTCAGAGCCAACACTCCTCCCAAAAGTGATTTACATATTATGGTTGTACCTAAAAGTTTACTAGTTAAAGTTACTTCTTAGTTAACACACCATGTAAAGCTTCAACCATCACTTATCCTTTTAGTTTTAGATTCTATATCAAATTCTTGAGAGCTAATTACACCGAGTCAATACTTTCCAAGTCACGATAACAAGTTCGCGTATAGATTGAAGACCTTTTTTGAGTAAGTAGACATAGGACGTCTTTCTGTAAAATGTGAACATCTTGTGATAAAAAACAAAACAAATGTCAACACTCTTAACTCGGATTATATTGAACTTTAGGTATAGCTTTTACCAGTTTTTGAAGGCCGACCTAATAATAAAGTTGACACTGATTTTTTAAAAAATCCCTTTACGAGTGTATTCCCCCCATAACCCAAACCCACTTAAACATACATGTACATGTAGAAGACAACCCTCAAATATTCGCTCTTTTTATCTTCTCCCCCCCCCCCCCCCCCCCCCCCCCCCCATTCTCACAAGGCAGCAAGGCTCCAAGGCTGACGCTTTCTTTACAGACATGTCCTTTTGTCAACATAGAGGGAGCCACCTCCATTTCTCACACTCCTTCTGTCTAGGCGTAGTTGAAATGAGGCCGTTGTTCCCAGCCCCAGTTTTTGTCTCAGTCCACCGTGATTTATATCTCTTACTCTTGTTCGCATTAGCGGTAACCGTCCCCAGGGGGCACCGGTGCAAAGTCGCCCCTATTTTCTCGACTTAAAGATATTTATACGCACTCGAAAAATTAACCTTATTTGGGGGGACTTTATCATTCAAAACATCCTACTTGCATGTATATAAGGAATAGTAACTATAATGCCAGGGTGTTGTGCTGGTATTCTGTTGCCAGATATGATATCACTTGCTAGAAAATATAAACTTAATGCCCAACCTTTAAAAGGTCATTCGGTTACATGTTTAAATTGGATAAACAACATTTTGATATACTTGTTTGTATTCATTTGTTTGTTTTTTCTCGAAAACAAAACACGAATATGCACATATAGCAATTGGCCATGGTCTAGCCTACCTTACATGGTAAAAAAAAATATGTTAGTGCATTTTAGTATTTCATAATCGTAACCGGCGGTGTGAACAACCTTGAAAGACAAATTCTACGTGATAGTCAAGTCAAGTCAAGTCAAGTGTTGATTTCCAACTCTGTTAAAATGTTGGATTGAGCTTCTCCGAAGATGAATTCAATTTGTTTGTCATGATTTGAACCCGTGTATTGTGGGGAGATTTGCCGGTGCATTCTGAAGTCATTCCGCACAATGTTTTACTAAGTAAAAGATAAAGTGTGGTTGTGTCCACGATGTTTCGGCTTAAAAGGCACTGTACACGTTTGGTAATTACTCAAAATATATATTAGCATAAAAACTTACTTGGTAACGAGCAACGGAGAGCTGTTGATTCAGATTCAGATTCAGATACACATTTATTTCCATACTTCTATGTAGAAAAACGATAAGTACATGTAATTATGGAGTAAAGCAAAACAAAAATAACAATAAGTAGCAATACGCAGGATAATGTAATAAATAGAGTATGGGGCTGTTTTGATAAGCCGAAGCTTGTAGAAAACAGCCAGACACATACAAACAAACAAACAAACGAAAAACAAGCAGACAGACACGAAAACAGAAGGACAAAAAAACACTGGACAAAAACAGCTATACTGACACAAGATACATAATGTGATTCAGACGGATAATGCAACGAATTCATAATTAGCAAAAGAATGGCAGAACAGTTCAAGCAGAAGCAATACAAAATAATTAGGTATTAAGAGGTAAACGTGGTCGAATTACTTAGGAGGGGAAGCTAAGATGCATATCGGGAGATAAAGTCACGTTTAAAAGAATTGATAGTATAAAACATTGTGAGAAACGACTCCCTCTGAAGTAACGTAGTTTTTGAGAAAGAGGTATTTTCTCACTAAAATAATAAAAGACTTCTGGCCAGAAGCCTTTTATTCCTATCTGAAAGCACACTAATTTGTACAACAAGGGTGTTTTTTCTTTCATAATTTTCTTGCAACTTCAATGACCAATTGAGTCCAAATTTTCACAGGCTTGTTATTTTATGCATATGTTGGGATACACCAAGTGAGAATACTGGTCTTTGACAATTACCAAACGTGTTCAGTGCCTTTAAACGGCCACGATCCAACCCGTGCAGTAAATTCTTGCGATTTGTTGACGGTTATTGACGAGTGATCTCGGCACTCCTTTTTCACTCCGTCGGCATCCCACGTAAAGAAAACACATTAAACCTCATTGAAGATAATTCGCATCCCTCGAAAAAATCTTTGAGGTTGTTTAGAGTGTAATACTATTAATTAAAGTTCCCAACGACCCCACTTTGAAGGTATCAATTTAATTTTAAGTGAATGTTTGTACTGCTATTATATTTATAATTTAAAGAGAAAATACCCAGCTCAGTAAGGAGCTGTGCCAATCCAAATGTTCTTGCCTTTTATGAAAAAGGGGTTGTGATTTACTTTTTACAAATCCATCACTCCATCTTTAAAACCCAAAACGAAGTGTTTAACAAAAGGGAGAGCAGAGGCGTCGACCGCGACATCGGCCGAGCGGTGACGGAGCAAGACGGTTTTAGCACCACAGGTGTAGCCCGCTGCCAATTTACGATAAGTTACCGGGGCTCGGGGCACAGTAACGATGCCTCGTGGACTTCTTTCCACTTCTTTCATATTTTCGTCGCGGCTCCCCGGAGTCCCATAAATTGTTTTCTTGCAGAGAGGGAGAGATGAAAAAGAAAAAAGCCTCTATGCGTGATCCTTGTAAAAGTGCAATATCGTATGATGCTGTTTGGGCTTCACATTGGCGCCAAGTGCCATTCAATCCATTGATTGACATTAAAACCATAAAGCGAACGCCGTTTTTATGAGTTATATTTAATATATTTTAATTCTGTGGTTGATTAAATCTGACTTGTACTTAAGAGTGTTGCAAGGGGGACTGACAATTTCACATCTTCCTTTGTGGCTTGGATGGTGTGGGGGGGGGGGGGGGGGGTAAATCTGAAATGATAACTGACTCATATTCATAATGTTGAGAACCATAGACCTTATGCATATGACGTCATTTGAGTAGGGCGCCCTCACCTAGAGGTCAAAAGGAAGATGCTCATTGGCCAGTCTTGTGCGCCGCGCGTACAAATCAGCGCGTTTCCATTGTTTCATCATCAGTTTACCTCTAAGATGGCGGCTTGGTGACGTCAATGCATAAGGTCTATTAAAAATGTAAAGATTTGTAAAATACAATTTGTTTTTTACCCTTTCACCGATGTGTGTTAAGCACTGTATACTCAGTACTTACCTGAGTTCTGTAAAAAAAAAAAAATCAACAGGCAAATCACTCGGGTGGGATACGAACCCACGACCTTTAACTTTTAGGTTTTGTACCACTGAAACGACGCCACTTTATCATATACTTGGTAACCCATTTTCTACATGTGCGTCCCGTTATTTATATGTGGTGCAGCATTTATGAAAATGATTAAGGGATTTTGTTAACATGACGTCATGACTGTATCATTACGATGATGGAAACTGCGGTTGCTGTTTGGGAGCGGGTCTCTTGTGGCGATGTAGCCACTTTTTTTTGATCCAGAAGTTGTAGGTCGAACATGAACTGGTGCGCATTTAACACAACAACATCATCCAGAGCAATTGATGAACATATTTAAGGGATTGACGGGCCGACCGGGTTTGGGGTCATCACGCTCCCCGGAATGCGGTCGACACGCCGGCTACGACCGGCGTGGGAATTGCTGAGGGGAGAGAGAAGTCGACCCGGCCCCGGTCGGTTAATGCTGTACTAGCTGTAGCTGCCGTGATGATTCGTGGAGATGCAAACCCAAAGTGAAAACCGCTCGAGAAAATACGTGTTAGGCTTTCCACCTGGTGTGTGACCGAGGATGAGGGATGGTGGTGACGTAAGAGGATACTTTGAGGGTAGGGGATTTCCCCCGGGTGGCCCAGAAGATCCGCTATCTTGTGTCTGGTATGCCGAGGTGCCATTGCCAATCAGTGATAAACGATACCAGGTTGAATGATCTCTGCTCCTTCCGTATATTATTTCCCTTAAATCATTTTTTGTACGTCTTGGAACCAGACTCCGTTTTATTATTTTTTTACGTATAAAATTATACGAAAGGGCGGGTATCAGGACTGATCCTCTATTCCTTACTGTATAATTGTTTGTTTCATTTAAGATTAGTAGGCTACTCCTACTACCTTGGACAAAGAAACAAATCCGGGATTCGGTAAAGACTTTCAAGTTGTGTGACATGTTAATGAGATGGTAGAATGCCATCTTTTTATAAGGTACACTCATTCCATTCTTTACAGTCATGCAGAAGCAAAACACCCATCATAGATCTGTTTTCAAAATCATTTTCGAAATGATACGATTTCGAAAAGTGCGCAGTCGGTGTAATGTGATACCAACATCTTTTCACTGAGTCTTTAATTTCCGCGAACCCTGGTGCGTATCCAACCTCGGGCAAGCGGCCTTCCATGCGGTTTTTGTGGTGTTCATTCCCTGCCCGAGTCCAAGTAGGACAGATCCTTGTGGCCAGTAATGCCGTCGTTGAAAGGGGCAAGGCCATTTTAAGTTTTGTAAAAATGCCTCTTCCGTTTGAATATATAGGTCTACAGTGAGAATATTTTGAAAGGGGCAACAAGGCCAAAGGACATGTTCAACAGAGATCACGGCAGCTCATGGCATGGCAGCTCCATTACAATGATAGTGTTTTTGCCGATATCCAATCAAGGATGTGTTCTCTTTCCATAGAGGAAGTCGAAGGTCCATTATGCCTTCTAACTCATCTTTAAGTTTTCATGATTAGGTTCTGTCTTGATCCAACTGTCCGTTTGTGGGGCAACAAGGCCAAAGGACATGTTCAACAGAGATCACGGCAGCTCATGGCATCCATTACAATTCAATGCCTTCTCACCCCACGTGGGGTACTTTTTCCCAGACACTAAAACAAAAAGTCTAAAACAAAACACTTCACTGTACAATATTCCTGACAACAAAATGACCCCACCCACCCTACATTCCCGGGGCCTGTTCGTACATGTTACATATTTTTAAACGCCATCTTGGAAAAAAATATCATCGGAAAAAAGGGGGGATTTAAAATGCGCTATCGAAAAAAATACGTGTACTCACTGGCATTGAAAAATATATATATAAATGCGCGTGAAACTGCTGCGCGTGAAACTGCTGCGCAGGAAACATATTATTTTGTAAAATGCCTTTGCACCGGCGCCAGAAGTACAAATGCCGGCTCCGATCTCAATCATTGAACGCCAAATAGTTCACACTTTACAATAAACAAGTCTAAATATAATAGTGTGGAATGTTGGATAAATAATCACGCCATTGTGACGAGCCTCAAGATAACAATGGGGTGATATCTCTTGTATTGTGGCCGTCAGCAATACATTCTGTGTTGCCAACTTTTACAAGAAACGATGAACGTACATGAAGATTGGAAAATATAGTTGATGGTAATTTTAGTTGGTAGTAGTCCATAGTTGTCCGTTTTACCTTTATATATGTTGTTGTTTATTTATTTATTTATTTATTTATTTATTTATTTATATTATTTGTTTATTTATTTGTTAATGTATACATATATATATACTTTTTTTTAATTTAAATGTAATTATATACACAATATATTATTTGACCGGAGGATCTACAGGGAATGGCAACCGTATTTTAAAAAAAATCATCAAAAAAGATGAGCCCTCCCAGACCCCCCCCCCCCCCCCCCCCCCCCCATCACACACACACACACACACTCAGAATTCATACAAAATCAATTAAGCAAGATAGAATTGATAGAAATACAACACACCGAAACATAGCCAGACAATGTACCTGTAAATTTGGAAATACTGCTGTTTAATTTGTTTCAAGTGTTACTGCTTGTTATTAATAAAATTTATTTTGGCACCTTTTAATCGGATTTTTTTTTAGCATGTCGTGGAATCGTGGTCCTGGGCATCAAACTCAAGTTCCGGTGGCTGAGTCGTCAGAGTGGGGGTTCGAATCCCGTTTGTGATAGTTGTGTTCTTGGGCAAAGGTTTTTTTCAATTAGTGGTCTTTCGTTTTCGAACTAATGATAGTGTTTTTGCCAATAGATCCAATCAAGGAGGTGTTCTCCTTCCATAGAGAAAGTATATCCTTTATGCTCTATAGCTAATCTTTTAGTTTTCATGTTTAGGTTCTGTCTTGATCCAACTGTCTGTTTTTTCTTCTTCTTGTCTTTTTACTGTCATAAGTCAAAGCATCGTTCTCCTTTTATAACAGAGGTCTGCTGGCCAAATGCCAGTTAAAACACCCGAGGACCAGTTAAAATTCTCTCCATGTGGTCCGGCTGGCTAGTTCAGTGTTGAAAAGCATCCCTGTTTAACATGAAATATGGACTTAGTGAAAAGGCTGGCGGACTAGTGAATTAATGGCCCTGCTGGCTAGTCACTGAGAAAGTTATGGCAGGCCCTGTCAAGGCATCTCGCCACACGCCTAGGCTATCTTAATGATGCCTCCGAACCAACATTTGTTGATAATTCATTCCTCATGTATTTTCTTTTACATTTACTTTCTCATTTGGGATTGGAACAAATTGATGTTTGAATCGAATCGAATGCTCGTGCCATCCATTTTCACTTTTGATTAATCATATTTCTAACCCATCAAATCATTTGTCCCACATTCGGTAAAATCTGTTAATAGCACACCATGTCTTACCACACTGAGGGCTGAGGATGTTTGGTTCTAAAACAGACTGTATTGATTGCGAATGCGTCTTAAAGGGTGTGTACAATATTGGTAATTGCCAAAGACCTGTATCCACACTTGATGCGACCTAACACATACATTAAATAACAAACCTGTGAAAGTTTAGGGCTCAATCGGTGCAGGAGTCATGAGAAAACAGTGAAACAAAAACTTATATGTTTTAACTTTTTTTCCATCATCGGATTTTATCCTGCAGGATAAATACTATTGTTTTACTCATTTCCTAAAAACTATGGCATTTCAAGCAAAACTATTTCACGGGAAGTTTTCCACCATGAACATCTTTCTACCATATAAGTTATGTGCAAATCTGCGAGCATTTATATTTTAAATCTATGTTGTACATACCCTTTAAAAGAGTGTACTTGGTATTTACTCAAACAATCAATAACCATAAAACGTATCTTGGTAAAAAGCACTGGAGAGCTGTTGATATTATAAAACATGTTAGAAACAACACCCTTTGAAGTAATGTAGTTTTAGAAAAAGAGGTAATTTCCCACCCCAAAATTTGAATCTGAGAAAGGCTTCAGGCATGAAGCCTTTCCCATGCATCTGAAAGAACACAACTGCATGCAACAATGGCGGGGTTTTTTCTGTCATTATTTCTTGCAACTTTGATGGCTGATTGAGCACAAATTGTCACAGGTTTGTTAATTTATGCATAAGTTGGAACACACCAAGTGAGGATACTGGTCTTTGACAATTACCAAAAGTATACCCTACCTAGTTCATGGCTACTGTTTTGAGCACAGAGCGAGTTTATTTGCTATATGGGACTGTGAATTGCACTAATTACGCTATTTATTCATGCCATTAACCCACTTTCGCTGCTTGCTGCTTGCAGACTTTATATCTACAATACAACTCTTTCTCTCTCTCTCTCGCTCGAACTCGATGTCCCTGAAAAAGTCAACAATTACATATTCAGTGTTTGTTTCTCTGTCGAGAGACCACTGTGCATTATACCTCCTACAGTGGACCCTCAAGAATCCACTAGGCCCTGCCGACCAGCAAGCAGCCATGTTGACTCTAGACCACTCTGCATTGCAGTCACATAGTACCGACACACTCCGTGCGCAAATGGACGAGTATAGCTGGTTCTTACACGAAGAGAGGGGCAGCGATACCGACAGGTAGTCTGATAAAGCAAGCTGCAGAAAGTAGCCCCCCCCCCCCCTCCTCCCCCTCTCGTAAGGCGATCATTCATTTGCAGACATCGCTCAAGAGTTACAGTCGAGTTGATATTCCATCTTGCCCATCTTTGTCCGGCCGACTAGGAGCGTGTCATTGCCTTCCCCCTACTTGACTGGCCTCGGTCGTTGTATACACACCGGCAAAATCAAATAGGGCAATCGCTGCTTCAAGGAGTGGGGCGACCGGCCCGACCACGCGGCTGCGGTTAGTGAGGGAGAGACTCAACGATGATGGGGCGGTACGAGCCTCGTCTATCCGTGAAAATAAAAACACCGGTGAAGAAGGGGGCATAGAGAAACCTCAATAGCACAAAGTTATCGGCCAATTTACTTTACCCACGGAAATACCTCCCACGCATTTTGTGGCAGGGGGGCCGAGGCGACGGGGTTGGCGGCGGCGTACAGCACCCCGGTTGCCTGCTTTGGTGTGCGTGATCACGCAGTCTTGGAACACTCTAGCCCAGTGGATCGGTCTCTCGACAACCGCTCGCTAAGTTGTAGCGTGGATAACGCGATCTTTTCGAGTGTCTCTCGAAAATATTGACTTGGTCACAAGCGTCCTTCAGGGTTATTAAGACGAGCCCGTTTCAGGCGTGTGCACAAATACTGCAGCGGCTGAACGAGCGAGCGATGGGTCGCTCCTTCGTCCTTTTCCCGGACGCCAAAGTAGGGGGTTGAATTGCCGCGAGACGTGCATGAGTGCTGTGCCTCTCTTTTTTCTCTCTCGCACTAAAAGGCCTGAAACTTTCCAAGTTGAGAGTGACAGAGTTATAAAGTGACATCTTCCGTTGCTGTTGCCGATCTATTGATGTCTTGTTGTCGCATTCGTAAGCCTCTATGACCTACTTGCCATGCGGCTGCCTACCCCCAAAAACTGCCCCTAACCATAACAGAGTAACTTAAAGCAGGATACATTTAATGGCACATTTAAGAGTAAGTCTATATAATGATCGGTAAGTCGTGTCCAATTTGACGGCTTTGGAAGTGGCTAAGGCTGGAAGTGGCTACGGCTGGAAGTGGCTACGGCTGGAAGTGGCTAAGGCAGGAAGTGGCTACGGCTGGAAGTGACTACGGCTGGAAGTGGATACGGCAGGAAGTGGCTAAGGCTGGAAGTGGCTAAGGCTGGAAGTGGCTACGGCTGGAAGTGGCTAAGACAGGAAGTGGCTACGGCTGGAAGTGGCTACGGCAGGAAGTGGCTACGGCAGGAAGTGGCTACGGCCTGGAAGTGGCTACGGCTGAAAGTGGCTACGGCAGGACGTGGCTAAGGCTGGACGTGGCTACGGCTGGAAGTGGCTACGGCAACCAACGGCCGTAGGCGTAGCCAAGGTCGCTTGATTTAGTCGCGGCCTAACAATCGATAAAACGAATATGGGAAACTTTTTTTGCGAAAGGATAATTTTCAAAGAAAACCTGTCCTAAGAAATAATAAGATTTAATGTCTGAATTAAGTGAATCATTGAAGATAAATTGACCTAAAGGCACTGTTTATATTTCTTTTTCTTTTTTCTTTTCTTTTTTCCTATTGGTGTACTATACTAATACAAACAAATTCACCCTCAGGTTATTAGAGTGAAAACCGAAACTTAAATTGTGAACGGAAAAAAATAATACACACTAGGGGCTACTCCTGTTCACTCATGCTCTGTGTGATAGGATATACCAAGTAAATAACAGTGTTTGCTCAAGGCATGCCAAGTCCTTGCTCTATGTTCCACTTTATCAGTGAGTTGAGAATGTTGAAACATGGAAGATTCTACCTCCACTGTTGAAATGTTGGCGAATAGACAAACCGGCTTTTCATATCTAAACCACCTCTGAGGTAGAGTCAGTGTGGCGTGCCCGAAAGATAAATGTCTAACTCCGACATGGCTTCAAATTGTACACGAAATAGCTCAAAATTATTGTTATTTTGTTCTTTTTCTACTGAGTTCAATCTTTCCCTATAATAAGCGTTATCAACCAAAAATCCAACGAACCGTCCAATGATTTTCTGCACCCTCGAAGTCTGTCAACTAACCCCCTCAGGCCAAGTTTGCCATATGGACTGTGTTCAAGTGTTCAACCAGACTAAATACACCTATAACAAGGTTCGCCCGCTGGCGACAGAGCAAGCTAGCTATCATCGGGCGAAATAGCGCCCAGCGACCCGAAAGGGAATCTTATAGCAACTATCGGGACATTTTAAGCCTTTTTCTTCTTAAACGGGCAAGCAGGCGGAAACTTGGTGGGGAATTTTGCCCTGGGGGTGGGAGGGCGGCGCTGCGCGTCACCCCTGCTGACTTCTCGGCCGGGTGAAGAGGGCTCTCAGAAGGAATGGACCCCGGGGTGTTTTAAAAAGAGAGAGGGGGGAGAGAGAGAGACGAAAGAAGAAAACAAAAATCCCGTGAGGACAGGATTAATGTTTGATACTAACAATCATTGCTGTTGACTGGTTGGGATTGCTTTTGGCTTGTTGGTGGTTGGTGTCGGTGGACTGCCTCGGGGGGCACGAACAGTAGTGGTGCGGTTTTTAGTTCCAATGAGATTTAAATGGGCACACTTAAGATGAATTAATATACACCTGTGTTTGGTAATTAGATTACATCTCCAGCCTGGGATGGGCATCGGTTTGAGGTATGGAGCTTCAGGTTATTATTGTTACCATATTTACGTCCATTCGTTGTTATCTGTAAGCCTGGGGTGGGTTTAGACATACATGTTGTGTGACTTTGATTCAGTCAGTTCTAAATCTAGCAATTTCAAATTTTGTTTGACCCGAGAGTTTAGGGCTAAGTCCAGAGTGAACGGAAGCTAGGCCGGTATTTATTGCAATGGAGATCATTTTCTAAAATCAAGAAGAAAGACGAAGTCTTGACTTGTCAAGTATCAAAACAAAAACAAACAACTAGTTACAATTTGAAAGGTTTCAATTGATTAATTTTGTTCACAGGTTGTTTAACTTTTCGTTACGTCCTTCTTTTGGGTACACGGCGGTGTTTTTATTGAAAACTAGATTTAAATAAATCAATTCTTCCAAAAACCAGTAAGTATTTTTACCTTTCAATTCAACACATGGAAATGCAAACTGCGTCAACCAATATTGCCGAAGTCTGAAGTATGCAAAATGTTTTTATTCAATACATAAATAAACGTGAGGGCACTCTCAAAATGAAAGGTACAAAATAAATGGGTAAGAAAGCTTTTGTAAAATATTACACAACATTGACCAAACTCAAATACATTACACCATGGCAAATTTTAAGTTTCATAATTTGTATGCATGTTGTCAAGTTGTTCATAGACCTTATGCATTGACGTCACCAAGCCGCCATCTTAGAGGTAAACTGATGATGAAACAATGGAAACGCGCTGATTTGTACGCGCGGCGCACAAGACTGGCCAATGAGCATCTTCCTTTTGACCTCTAGGTGAGGGCGCCCTACTCAAATGACGTCATATGCATAAGGTCTATTGGTCATGACAGTTTAACAAAGGTTGTCGGGATTTGTGTAAAGATTACATTAAGACGCCAGGTTCTCTTTCGAGACAGATCCTTTCTCTTACTAGGTTTGAAACTTAGGCCAACATCAAGGCCAACAAATTGTTTTTCATTTTCTAAGTGACCACCTAGGCTCCACACGAAAACACATGTCGTGAAAACCTTCCATCATCACAGACGGGGCTGGGGTGACTTGTACAACACAACTTTCGCTGCCGCTGCTGCTATTGTTTCGCCTCGCTAGGGAATAGTCGCAAATACAAATTGTCGAATTAAAGTATACGTAGTAAAAAGTTATGATAGGGCTGCACTTCTTGTACATACATGTACATGTACATGTACTTGTATGAACATTGCACGAACCTATATAATCTCATAACTGCTTATCGTAAAAATTTGCTTAGTATATAACTATTGGCAAAGGTAGGTTACGAGCCTGAAGTCTAAGGAAGGTTTGTAAGGAAGGTTTTCTACCAACTTTAGTACTCCCCAATATTTGTATAACTAAGTCTCAACAGTGGCCCATATCCTCTGGCATTTCAACTTCTCTTTAAAAACTCTGTGTTTAATACCTCTTGGCTCACTACATTCAGAAATATCTGCTAAGCATATTTGTTCTCCTTAGAAACCGTTATGCAATTATGTCCTGAACAAATGCAGTTTCAGTTGTTAAACTGTGGCAAGTCAAGCTGCAAGTTCAGTCAACTCAGTTCTAAGTTCGAAGGTTGTCTCTCTACGTGTTTCGCATTTCTTGTTTCTTCTTTTTGTAAGTTCAAGTTGACTTCGTTTGGGGCGTGCAGGGGCCATGAACATGTGGTTTGAGTTTTCCTGTAGCCTTGATACCAGGCGGTTATTTCTAATTCCACGCCTCGTAAATATTAACACGGTTTAATACCAATTGAACTTCAGAAAGGGGGAAAACACCGCCTGTTTAACGGATTCAATAACCGTAAAGCCAATGACCGTATCTTTGGTGAGTTTGTCACCTTTTTTTTGGACCCCTTCTCTATTTTTCACCTCAAGTGTTGAAGGAAGATTTTGATGCAACTGGTTTAGACGGTTTCTTTGTAGGTACTGAGGGAAAAACCACAAGTTATTGCGAAAAGTTTTTAGCAACATTTTTAAAAGTTGGGGTTTACCGACTGCACCTAGTGAGAAATGGATAGTTTTCATGATTGTTTGTGGTGATTTCTGTAAGAATAATTGGTGTTTTTTTTAAAGCTTGATAAACCTGGAAACAACGTAGCCATAACCAATAATCTGCGCTGGATCTGGTTCAAGACGACCCCTTAACTAGGCCTACTGATTACTAGTTGTTCACCTGTAAAATGAGTCTGCCGGGGGAATTTAACTACAATTAAATAAATTAGTTTAACAAATGGTTTAGTGATACCACTTAAACTCAAAAAGTAAAGTATTTCCGGAAGCATTATATTATTAATTAATAATAGATGCTTATTTTGCATCGGGGACAAAGAATACTGTTTGGTTTTTGCCCGGGGAGCATTTTGTGCACTTTTCAGAGTTTTCAGCGGGAAGCCTCATTATGGACACTGAGACACTTAAAAGGTCCACCTGTTCTGATATTTTGTCTGCCATCATTCCCCAGTTCGTAACAATCTTCCCATTGTCTTATGTAGACAAGGGCCTAATTTCATGGCTCTGCTTACCGTAAGCAAAGAATCGGCGCTTACGGAAGCCGTGAATTCCGCGCTTACGTGAAGCGTATTTCACGGGTTAGCAGGGAATGTTTGCTCGTGCACGTGAGTCCACGTTACTAATACTAGGCATTCTACGCTTACACAGCTAGTGCGGAAATTCGGCGCTTGCTCGGTAAGCTCAGAATGGTGATCGCAAGCGCAGAATTCGGCGGTAAGCAGAGCCATGAAATTGGGCACTGGTCTGTTCGGTCCTCTTTCCCCACGGGCCAACTCAGACCGGTCAATTCAGGACTGTGGAAAGCAAACCAGTTGTGGCTAGAGGCTTATGGATCAACCATGGAGCTCGTCAACAACTTTAAAGCTTTGACTACGGCTACGTCAAAAACCAAGACTTTTATGAATTTAAAGTGTTTCAAGAGACCTCAGCTTTGGCTGCGTCTTATGGGTATGAACTGCTGCGTCTGTCTAATGGAGCTCCATGGTCTGCCTGGGTCTTGTATGGCTTTTGGCCACGTCAAACAAGTTGGCTAAATCAACTGCAACTGCCCCTGGCCGTGTGCGCATGTTCAAATCAGTTAATCTAACAATGACTTCTGGCTGCGGCTGTGTGACTGGATTGTTGCATTTAAATTCGTCTACGGGGTTTAAAGGTGTTATACAGGATTGGCAGAGCTGACAAAATAATCACAGACAGTGTTCATGTTTTGTGTAATCAACCACATACATGAAATAACAAACCTGTGAAAATTTGAGCTCAATTGATCATCGATGTCACGAGAAAATAGTGAAAAGAGACCTTATGTGTTTTCTGTTTTTCAAACATCGAGTTTATTATCGCGCGCGATAAAAACTAATGTTTTACTCATTTCTCAGAAACGATAGCATTTTAGGCAGAAATATTTTAAGGAACCCTTTCTACCATTACTTACTTTAAATCATGTAAGTTATGTGTGAATCTGTGAACATTTGTTTTTCGATCTTACCAATAGTGTACAGGGCCTTTAAAGGGTGTTTGTAACATTGGTAAGAGTAAAAATATAAATGTTCACAGATTCACACATTACTTACATGGTATAAAGATGGTCATGATGGGAAACTCCCTTTGAAATATTTTTGCTTTAAATGCTATAGTTTTTGAGAAATGAGTAAAACAATTAGGCCTAGTTTTGATCTCATATGAGTCAAAAACTCGATGTTTGAAAACGGTGAAAACACTCAAGGTTTTTCCCCACTTTTTTCTGGTGATTGCAATGACCGATTGAGCTTAAACTTTCACAGGTTTGTTGTTTCATGTATATGTTGGGATACACCAAGTGAGGATACTGGTCTTTGACATTTACCAAAAGTATAAACTTACCAAAAGTATAAACTGCCTTACTTTTGGTAAATGTCAAAGACCAGTATCCTCACTTGGTGTATCCCAACATTGATAAGAGTAAAAATATAAATGTCCACAGATTTGCACGCAACGTAGGCCTACATGGTATAAAGATGGTCATGGTGGGAAACTCCCTCTGACATTGTTTTGCTTGAAATGCAATAGTTTTTGAGAAATTAGTAAAACAATTGGTTTTGATCTCGTGATTCCAAAACTCAATGTTTGAAAACAGTGAAAACATTTAAGGATTTTTTAAATGACCAATTGAGCTTAAACTTTCACAGGTTTGTTATTTCATGTATATGTTTGGTCACATCAAGAGTGGATATACTGCAGGTCTTTGTCAACTACCAGTGTTACACATGTGCTTTTTTAACGTGTAGCATTGCAGATGAAGTCAACAGTTCTTGTAAACACATTTGTATTACTAATGTACTACAACATGACCAGTGCAGCCAAAACCACATTGCCAAAGTCACTCAGTTTCGAAACCACTTTCTCAAATCTATAAGGTCTCTATAGAGTTGTCTGGATGGAGAAGGGCAAGGCGAATCTGTCCACTCTCAAGCCATAGGCCTTCGGGAAATTAAACGAGGGGAAATTTACTGGAGTTGTCGTCCGGGGTTGTGTTGTTTGGGGCCGTAAAACTAGGAAAGTTTGCTGCTTGTGTTGATAGGTACACCACAGGTTTCCCGAGTAGCCATGGTGTTAAAGGGATGGTGGCATCTCCTGAATTATTTCTTGCGGTCCTTCAAATTATTTGAGATTTTTTGTAAATATTTTTAATATTACGCCCGGCCCCTTGCTTTTGAATATAATTTTGGCGCAATTCGTAAATTGATGTCATAACATTTTGATACCGCGATACAGACTTCCTTTACCTACTGACAATTTTCTTTCAGGAATTGTAGACATTCAACCGTTTTGTTGAAAAATCCAGTCGTTACATTTTCGTACATGAAAAGGTGATCAATATAAGTTTTGTTTTTTTCTTTTCTTCCATTTGTTTTAAAAGGAATTCTGATGGATGCTGTAATACCTTAACTTCTTAAGACAGATTCTGCTGACGAAGAATGTTCTTTAAGTAAGTAGGCCTTTGCTGTTCCTTTGATTTCAGTTCAACTGAATTTTAATACCCACAGTCTGAATTATCGGTTAGTGACGTCCTCAAAATCTTAAACGCTACTTTTAGAAACCTACATTACTTATTGCCCAATTTCGTAAAGCTGCTTAGCACAGACAAATCCTGCTAGCAGAAATAGGTTTTAAGCCATGCTGCGATTGGTTAGCTGGTAGTTGAGCTAAGCAAATTGTTAAGCAAAAGTTTCGTTTTGCTAAACATTAATGAAACTACACATAAGCTTCTGTAAAGCTTCGCCTAATCCTTTGGGTTTTTGTCAACAAATAACTAGCAATGCTTTGAATTGAATCGTGCTTGCTGATCGTGACATTCATAACAAAAATAAATTCCAGTGTATCTATAATAGAGTCCCTTCGGTCTGTAAAGCTTTTCAAATCATACAATTCTCGATGGGACTATCCGATGTCCGCGAATATTCACGTCGATAAAACTTAAAACAGATATCTTTAAAAGTTGCGGATAAGCGAGGATTTGTAACGCACCGTCCTCCGCCGATGGTCCGCGCCAGTCTGTCTGAAAGGGGTCCCTAACGGACTTGGACTGCCCATGCGCTGCTCTCTTGATATGAAAATGGACAGCTTGTAATAAAACAAGTTAAGTACAAACAGGGAGTAACCAGTTTCAGGTAAGTGTATAGTCTCCGAGCACAAACTGGACCACATTAACAAAATTGGTAACAGAAACGTTATCGGCAATTGTATCTTAAAGGGATGAGTTGCAAGAATCGAAAAACAATGATCGATTCTTCAACTGAAAGCTTACTTTTTATAAACGCGAAAATCATATTTTAATCTTTCATTGCTGAAGAATCAGAAGAATGTATTGTTCAGTCTGCATACTGGGCTTGTAGTTTCTGTATAAAATATATATGTATTTTATGAAAAATACCTCGAGGCTTTGCTCTAGACGTTACATAATGATCTTTTTGTTATATGTTAACTTATTGTTTATGTTTACTTGACAATTGTTTTTATCTTGATTTTTTTTTTTTTTTTTTTTTTATTTGACACCAGCACCGATGCCTTGAGAACTACATCTGTCTGAAGTCTTTGTAAGCCTAATTGTGTGCGAGAAATTTTCCAAATTTGCTTTCTTCAAAATACTCCATTAAAAGATTTTGATATGCCAAATCGAAATAAGTACATTTATGAACATACAACAAATTACCGCCAATCATAAACTAGTATTCAAAATGTCAATCACGTGATCTGGTGACATTTTCATAAAAGTGTGTTTGTTGGAATATTAACATAATAGAAAGGATTGTATTTTCTTCAAAGAACAATACTGATCAGTGATATATGTATGTGTACAATTAAGTCTTGTTTTTTGAGAGGGGGAATTCTGATCCTCTTGTAGTTTTCACTACACGACCAACCTTTCGTCAAATTTAAAAAGGTTCGCACACCGTAGGCGTAAACAAGTTTGACATGATGCCCTGAGAAGAAGGAAAAAAAATGAGCATCCTCTGCGAACCAGGAGGGTCCACCGGTGAACAGGCTCATAAAACGCATACCTGCTGTGCTGAACTAATTATCTAATTAGAAGGGTAATTGGGTGGGCGGGTTTTACATTAGTCCCTTGATCAAGGACGGTGCATGTGTACCCACGTGTCCACCAGTTTGGGCTAATAATAGACTTGGGCTATACAATAAAGGGTCATATTGTAAAATAAGACAGCTCCCATGGACATGGACAAATACCTCTGCGATAATTTGACATGCTGTAAATTGTTAGGGATTGGAGACTACGGCCTGGGGTCGATTTCACAAAGCACTAAGATTCATCTTAAGATGAGTTATCAGTATTGCCATAGTGATTTGTATTGTGACATCACTCTTTGCTAAGCAACTAACGATGGATTTGCACTTATGATCAATCTTAACTCTTTGTGAAATCGAGCCCTGGTCCAACTAGAAAGAGGAGGGCGGTGGTTTCGAGTCGCACCGAGACGCCTGTCCATTCCTCGCCCCACAGATCATTCACAGTAACCGTGTGAAGAACTAAAATACAATTCTGTTGGACAAATTTCTTATCATGTATTCCCCTTCGTCTTCGGGAAAGTGGCCATGATGCATGCATAATTATTATTCTTTCGGAAGATTTGAAATCTCAAACTCACCAGTGGACTTGACTACTTTGTTAATATTAATATTCACACTTTTATATTTGGTCTATGGCATACTAACCTTGTGACCATCGTTAGTGTATAATTCTCTTTCATCTGAGATGACGTCACGGATGACATCATGTGATAATCACGTGCCAAAGAGCTCACAGTGCCACAAGGTTTTCACAAGTATAGGTCATTGAAGAAATTAAGTAGGCATCATTTGTTTAATATTTAATCAATACTAATCATCAAGTTCCATGCAGGAATCTAGCTCCCCTTAAAAGGTGTGTACAACATTGGTAATTGTCAAAGACCTGTATCCAAACTTGATGTGACCCAACATATACATGAAATAACAAACCTGTGAAAGTTTAAGCTCAATCGGTCTTCGGAGTCATGAGAAAACAGTGAAAAACCCCATTATATGTTTTAACTTTTTCTCAAACATCGGATTTCATCCTGCAGGATAAAGACTGTTGTTTTACTCATTTCCTAAAATTACGGCATTTTCCAGCAAAACTATTTCAAGGGAAGTTTTCACCATGACCATCTTTATACCATAATTTATGTGCAAATCTGTGAACATTTATATTTTCAATCTTACCAATGTTGTACACACCTTTAACCGACGGACTCCAATTGATCTCTCCACGCTGTCTTACCTTCACGCTTGAGTAATTTCTGTTTTTTATGATCCGAGAACAAGGGTAATTTTTGTTTTCCTCTGACATCACAATAGAGGATCCGACCTATACGTTCTCCTTCACTTCACAATAGAGGGGAACAAAGGGAAGACCTCGGTTATACAAAGAAGGACTATGACTGTGTGTCATTATTGTCTTGAAGAAAGAATGTGTGCTAGTTTTCATCATCATCTATTGTGTACACGTACAATTTAGTATACTGGTACGCAATGCAACATTTGACTTCTGGTTAGTTTCCTGACAAGGGATTCGCTGGTATTCATTCTGAGTTGGAAACAGTGTGACGTCATAAGATCGTGACACAGAAGCAGTGAACCAGTTATTTCCCTTCTGTGGAGAAGGGGGTAAAAGGGGTTTTTGTTCAATATTTAGACGACGACTGCCGCTCACTGGCGGCGGCAAACTCCCCTTCAACTAAACCAGCCCTCCAGGCTAGCGCCCCGGGCATAAGTTACCCTATATAAAAAAATTGCAGCTTCGACGCCAATTCGTTGCCTCAGAAAACAGTTCAGGAAGCACGCTTTTTAACCTCAAAAACAGATTGATAAATGGAGTGTCAGCCGAAGACGGACATAATTAGTCAGTGGACCGGACTCGAGTTGAAGGCAACGGTAACCCGGAGAACCAACAGTGGGCGCATTTCTGTCGTAAATCACGTCTAAAGCAGCTCCTTGGGGGCGCTGTCACCTTAATCAGTCAGGTTACCTGGCACTTGTGGGCTTCGTGGTATGCATGACGGCGTCTGGGTATCCGATCATGTAGTCATGAAACATGAAACACCCGATACGAAGCCATCGCAAGAGCAACCTCGTCACCATGGATGTAACTTCGATTGACTTTCCATAAACTACACAGACCGATTGGGGGTCAATCAGTATGAACAGCCGTTGTCAACCGATTGGTGAGTTGTGTGTCTGGCATCCTGACGACGAAGACATAAAATCGTTGCTACTGCAGCATTAGATGCAAAGTACGGGTCTAGAACAATTTGAAGGAAAACAAACATCACGAAGGCTTTCATTTTTTGTATCCCTTAATATTATCATAAAGTTTTATTACCTTTGGGAAAAAATTTCTTGTTTTTAGCATCCACTTTTATATACATTTTAATTTCCTTGTGGAATACGGGGTTAAAGTCGGGGCAAAAGGGAACATGTAAAACAGTTTCGTTGTAAACGGAATATTCATGTCACCAAAAAATGATAAATTAGCTGCGGTGATTGCGCGTATTCCCGCAAGGAGATTGGTTAATCGTGTAGACAAGCCCACACATTGCAACCTCTGACCTAGTTTATTTTGCCATCGGCCTTGATGGTGCATGTTAAATGGGTTAATGTGCTACTTGTCGATATTGGAAACACACGTGCAAACAGTACACGGGGAATTTCTGGATTCTGATCAACGTGACAAAATGTGCATTTTTTTCCAACTGCCCTCGCCTCGAACTGACAACTCTATTATACCCTAATCGATCCCTTTGATAAATTTCGATGAGGAAATGGTTTATTGTTTGTAGGTGGACGGGGAACAAAAGCAAGCAGACATGTTAATTCCTTTGTTTTCGGAGGTATCAAAGTAATCAATGTGTTTGTTTTGTTCGTGCAAAGAGAGTCGCGATGTCGGACGTTTTCAGACTGGAGTTCGCACGTCAAGGGGTGTGAAATTTTTGGGATGACGTCACAAGCCTGAAAATGAGATAGATTACACGGATGATGGTGATGATTGTTATTATTATTGTTTACTGATAGTAATTATAGTGCAATGGTATAGAGCCGGGATTCGAACCCACGGCCAAACTTCTGATAACCTAAAGCACCTTTTTCTTTTTGGAATGTCTATATCTGTATTGTTATGATGTTCCCCCTTCTATATCTGAGTCCACCAATCACACTCTTTGGCACTTTCTAGCTTTTTTTTTTTTTTTTTTTTTTTTTTTTTGCGAGATGCCATCAATCAGTTGACCCCAAATCTACAAATTTAGGAGACGAACACCAAATAACAAAATGAAAACGGTTTAAAACGCAAACCGCAAAGTACTCAAGCCGAGAGTGAAACTTTTTTGGGGCGGTAGAAACCATAGCAACGTCTAGAACAAATTGTGTCAGTCCGGAGACAAGTAGGCGTGGAGAGTAAAGCTAGAATTGGGTCACTATAATCTGTCGCTAATGAGCCCCCTCGTGGAGCCATTGTTCACGAGTACCGGCAGTAAATTAATACCATCTTGTGCTTCGGCTGGTGGACGAGACGTTGCAGTCCAAAAACTGTACATTTGGGGGAATTCGTGGGTTGTAGTTTTTGTCTTCCATTGGCAGTGAGTTCGATCTAGGTATACGTTATGCGTCATATTTCTAAAAACTGTCTGAAATTGACGAAGTAGGAACGAATCCTAGAGTGACCCTGTGAATTTTATAGCTTTGTCGTGGAGTCTCAGTTATAGGAAAATCTTGTGGTGAAATCACAAATAATCCCATTGTTTTAGTTTGTACTCTGACATTAAACAAAGTTGCTTAGGAAGTTGAGTTGAACCAATTGTTACTAGAAATCGGGAAACATTGTTGGCATGCCTTCATATCGATCTGAGTACATTCGATGACTTTTTGTGTGTCTGTAGAACAAACGAAAATGATGTGTATGACGTCACACGAGGCCGGTTGTCATTTTACATTACATTTTTATTTTTAGCTAAATTAAACCGCCATGCTGGCATTCTGTTTATAAGTCGTATATCGTCAATGTGTAAACATTGTTGAATTTTTCGATTGTTTTCCATTTAAATTTTAAAGATGACTCATTGTAAGATTGACATTTAGATCATTTTCCTAACCTCGGTTTAGGCTCTGTCTCCAGCTCCGGGCTTCGTTTGATGTTGGAAACACCGTACAAAATGTGCTCCGAAATTGATGAAGGAACCCAAACTGGAGCTGGATCCGGAGTATAAGCCATAGCCGGATCCCAAGCCTGTGTTAGGACTATAAATCAGTCACTTCACATTTTACATCTCACTTTGCGCTCCAAGTCTCGCAAGTATTTGTAATGTTTTTGTAAATTGCTATAACGAGTGAAAGGAACAAAATCTCACGTTTTAATTGAATACACGCAGTCTATTTCACGAATTCCTAACGATGATACATTTCCCCTTGTTTTACATAGTACACCTATTAATAGAATTAGGAGTCTGGTTCTGAAGCGCCCTCCAGCGTTAGGCTTCGACTTAAACAGTCATGCCTAATTCATCTTGCTAAAATCATTAAAATAACGCATTAATTATGTTAACTTCATCAAATCCAAAGCACTCGAAATGATAAGGCTCTCCATCATAAGTGACGGAAAGCCATCGCGGGGATCCTCCACACAAATTCCCAAATTAAAAGCAATCAAGAATTGAATGATAAACGTTTCTCAACCGTCCATCAATGGTTGACCTAAAGACAGACCCCCCATTATTAATATAGAAAATGCAGTCATATCTGTTTTCCAGGTTAAGCCCCCTGTCATCGCCCGAGAACAGTCTGAATTCTTAGCGGTGCAGCGCTCATCGAGCGACCCGGAGAAATCTCGCAATGGCCGGTCGCTTGACTAAGGTGAAATTAAGCCCCGGCGCCTCTCTGTCTCCTGATCGTCCACACTCCATGGATATTCGACTCTCACATCTAATGCTCGATGCAGTTGTTTTAATGTTTTTCCCTCCTATCTAATATCTCTTTCTATTTCTCCGACTTAAAGGCCCTGTACACTATTGGTAAGATCGAAAAACACAAATGTTCACAGATTCACACATAACTTACATGATTTAAAGTAACTAATGGTAGAAAGGGTTCCTTAAAATATTTCTGCCTAAAATGCTATCGTTTCTGAGAAATGAGTAAAACAATAGTTTTTATCGCGCACGATAATAAACTCGATGTTTGAAAAACAGAAAACACATAAGGTCTCTTTTCACTATTTTCTCGTGACATCGATGACCAATTGAGCTCAAATTTTCACAGGTTTGTTATTTCGTGTATGTGGTTGATTACACAAAACATGAACACTGTCTGTGATTATTTTGTCAGCTCTGCCAATCCTGTATAATACCTTTAACTATGGATCGGTACTTGAAAGCGACCACGATAATATTTCCACTGTGCAACACAATATGACGGTTTTTCCTCCATGAACGTCGCGCTAGGATAATGTGGCCGATGCACCGGCAGTCCCAAAAAAGTAATAAAACAAAGAAGCAGACAAATAAATTTGAGTGATTTTTTTGGCGCGAAAAAAGTGGAGAGCTGAATTATTTACTGTGACGCCATAGCATGCTCTAGTAATGAGCAACGCATCATCGCAAGCGTTACAACAAAGCAAGCGTTAAGTTGCGCATTTTTCTTCTCTACGGGCATTTTTGAAACCACAGCTGGGGCTTTTTAGGCTTCGGCTTGGGCTCCTTTAGTAACTATTAAAACAAAACACTTATGGTACAAGACTTCGAAAATGGCGTGTGTCGTGAGTCCATCCCTCAGCCTGGTATCGCCATTTAAAAAACCTTTGTCAGTTTGCGTACTTGATTGTTGGTTGAACAAAGAACAATTGACTGGAGCGGAATTTGAACCAACGACCTCCGGATTAACGTGCCGGCGCTCTACCAACTGAGCTTTTACCAATTGAAATTTCGTGTACTTGTCAGGAAGCCCCGAACATTTTTGTACCTATTGAAGATGACCCAAGAATGTCCAAGCAAAGGTCATTTTACGTATTATTTTATCGTTCATGTCTCGTACAGCATTGACTGACGGAGCTCGTCTATCGTACAACTTTCAAAATTCGGTAAAACATTATAAATACCATGATGTAAGAAGGAACACAGATTCTTAATTTGCCGGCTACAGAAATGACATGAGGTTCTCCCCCTACTACCACATTCGCCTCCAGACATGTCCAATTTATACACTATTACTATTATTTCTTGTATGTATTATAGGATTGGTATAAGGATAAAAAAAATAGCATAGTGTAATTTGAATCTGAAAGCTTACTGATTTAATGAAGTTCATTAGAACAATGTTTTTCCTGTGAAATATTAAGTCGTATATTCTCGAAAACTGTATCTGATAACCTATTTTTTTAAATGCAACAGCTGATTTCGGTGAAGGAAATTGTGTTTGCTGAAATTTGTGCACGGGTTTTTACTTTTTTTTCGTCCTGACTCCCACAACGGTTTAAAACCATTTTTTCACAGGTTTGTTATTTCATATATGGTTGATCACACAAAACATGAACACTGTCTGCGATTATTTTGTCAGCTCAACTAATCCTGTATAATACCTGATCCCTGTTGTAGACCATGTTACCTTTGTTTACAGAGTGGTGACCTTGTACATTCTAATGCATTTCCTGACGGGCAAGATACTACACAGGCTATATGGGAAAATTTACATTTTGTGTCATTATTTTCACATAAATTCAATAGTCACAAAAACAACTGCTGTACAGCTTTTGAGATGTCCCCCCTTTCTTCATATCAAAAGTTGAGAAAAATCAGACAGTGCAATCTCCATAAAATATAAGATTTATTGTGTTCATCTATTGAGCTGCGTACAAACTGTGCATGCAGGAAGTCCAGGCTCTGTGGCTCTTTTGTAAACATGTGATGTCACAGGTCACATGGTCTATAGCGGGTTTTATTTAACTTTCTTGAAGACGATGTTGTGATGTTGTCTGTTTACGAGAGTCGTTTGATTCGTTGTGGTTTATTAGGACTACCAAGGACTGGCTTTATTTATTTATTTGATATTTATTTGTTTTTTCCTTGTTTTCCCTTTTTATTTATTTATTTTTTATCTCGTTTGGAGTCTTATTTTTGGAAGTATTTACACTTGTTACGGCCTTCGTTAATATAGCAATAATTCAAAAAGGTACATATGAGCAGGCAGGTGCTCGTAAAATGATATGAAGAGAATCCATAGTTTACATTCATTTAACGTCAAGCAACTCTAAATGAATATGAACAGTTGCCTTTCAGTTTCCCTTCTGTTAATCTCGAGATCTTTTAAAGGACCCTTTGACACTGTCTCCCTAATCCAGTGTTAACACTTGGGCGTTCCGTTTGTATAATGTTTTGGTTTTAGACCCACGGATTACCTTTCAGTTTTTAAAGTTGTTCTTTTCCCCATGTGGACTCTGAGTACCGTCTTCCAGGCAGCCCCTAGTCGGCAACCAGTATTGCCCGCCATTGTTGTTCCAGTACTGTAATTAGAGAGCGAAGAACCTCGTTAACGACCGCCGATACCAGCCGTAAGCTAATCCTGGTGTCGCGGTGCGCATCCACGCGACGCTCTCCCCGCGTCGTTACCCCAATTAAACCAATCATCGCCTGTCATCTAACCCACATCATTTGGAATAAATTGTATAATATCTCTGGAAATCGATGTATGTTGCTATCTGGTTTAGACTTTTGATAGATGTGTATGTTTCCATAATGTCTAATTTTCGATTAATTGTCTATGTATATTTTTGTATTAATGGTTCTTTTGTTCTAATTGCATGCATGGGTTCTCATTGGTGCGTTGTTCTTTGTCTGTGTTTTTTTTCTTCTTTTTCTTGCTCTTTATTTTTCTCTCCTCTGACTTGTTTCCGTATGGAATGAGGGGAGATACCGTAACTATGGCAACCTGACATCACTTCTTTCATTTAGTGATATAGGCATCTTATTAGTTAATTCCTCACGAGAATGCAGCACCGGCATGTAGTTGGGGCCCGGGTGGTTCTTGTTGGGTATTTTGTACTTTGTACTTTTCCCATGCGGCGGTAATGGACCGCATCTGCATGCATTGATGTCAACTGTTGAATTTGGCCAAGTGAAGAGGACACCCACACCGGGGGGATGCAGAGCTCCAAGACGGCATGGGTAAACTTGGATTGCCCGCCCCCTTCTCCCCCGGTATGAAATGCAATCCCCGGAGAAGTCAGGTCTTTTCCCCCCTTAGACTCAGAGCACGGGAGGTAAACACGCCACCAAAGCGCTCTGCAAACACCCCCTGTTTAGACAGAACTTCATCATTCAATAACCGACAATTACACATGAAGAGAGGGGCTATTGGTGGCTGCTTTGGTGCTGGGGAGTGACTGGGTAGTACGGCGATATAGCCCCGATAGGGCACCGGGAGTCATTTTATCTCCCCGGTAATTTTGAAGGGTCTGCCCCTTCAGAACACACTGTTACGGGTCGCAATGTTTGAAAACAATACACGTTGTATACGGGATTGTTGACAACGCCGAGCTGCTGTATGCTGGAAGCTGGCATGGAATGCATGATGAAGGTGTGCCCCCCCCCCCCCCCCCTCCCCTCAACCTTTCTCCTTGGGCGTTCAAAAACATCCCTACACAAAAGAAGCAAATCAGTTTCGAAAATATTAGAAACAATAAACTAGAATGAAACACAAATCTAAATTGAAGCTTTCAGCTTAAACCAATGAAAGGTTTCTTTGGGGTCGTTGTTTCGTTACATTTGGAGTTTTAGTGGGGTTTTTTAGCAGCGATTTAAGTCACTGCATGGTGGAACATCATGTACATTTTGGTTTGTGGTAGCTTTATGGTGTTTTTTGTGGTAGCCATGTGAGCTTTATGTACTTTCGGTTCTTATAGAACTCGTCCTTCCTGGTTCCGAAAGAACCTGCTTGTTATATACTGCAGCCGCAGCTGAGAGTAGATTGGGGAACTGATGAAATACTACAGAGTGTTCTTTCTCTTTCAAAGTGGATAGGGGGGTACTGAGTAGGGGACCCCTACCGCCAGTGTTTTAACTTAGAACAGCAAGATTGTCCTTTGACTGAGATCAATGGCTGCCTGGAAAGCTGCTGCTGCTAGCCACAGATAAAGACGATAATGGAGGGGGGGCATGATCGTAGAGCAAGTCTCTGGCCTTTCTCTGTGGTATAATGAATGGGGCGATGATGCTGTTGGCACGCTCTAGTGCGGTTTTATAACTTCCCATCCTAACTGCTCAATGTCACCGACGCGTGAAGGAGCATTTTGGGGACACGTTGGGGCAAATACTCTGATAGAAACCATAAATGTCACACGGATAGTCCAAAGACTTGAAAAATGCTGTCATGACATGTTTCGCAGATAAACTCAGAGGGTCAACTGCTTCACCATTCACAAAGAGACAGTCGTAAAAACCAGAGATGGACCTTCCGAAGCAGATAAAACCTGTACAGCGATAGCGTGATCACGAACTGACGCTCATCGAGTGCTGTGAACGTGCTTCACTCACGTCAATAAACATGGAAAAACTTACAATGTTCTGGCGCGTGGCGGACGTGTTACGTTTATGTTACTTGGAATGTATTCGAGACTGAGCCACCTGTGGGAATCGTAGGTCCATGGTTGTGTACAAAGCATCTGTGTGGACTGTAGATCATCCTAAGCCTAGATTGAAGGTCAGATCACAAGCAAGACATGTCCAGAAGGAGACAATGTTTTACAACTAAAACCCGATCTAAAATGTAACACTGATCTTTAGCAGGTGAAATCAAACACTGTATTTAGTTCTATACCTCCATGGGCCATAATGTTACAATGCAGACTGTGACACGTTGTTTGTTAATTTGTCCTACTTTTTGTAAAGATTTTTTCTTCTGCCCACAATTTTGTTCACGAACAAAGCGTCGTCCAATGATCACAGCTTTCCAGCACATTCCCCTCTACATCAGGCCCACTCTACATGGCCTCGCAAAACATAGCAAACTTAGTTACTTCAAAGACAGCAAAAATTATCGCTATACTTTACGTTTATAAGTTATATAAGCAAAGCGGCTGTTAAGACTCAAAATCTCCCCACCAAACTGACAATTGTGACGGGTGGTTGAATATCATAATCGGCATCAGGACTAAGTTCCTCAGTCCAGTTTCCTCAATCCCTCTGTACGTTGCCTCGTCAGTTCCTGCCTTCTCACGTTGCGGTCTCCGAGCGGGACTTAAATTCCCCTGGTCCTCTCAGGTCATCGCGCTCGATCGCCTAAAGAGAGAAGCAGAAAGGGGTAAAACAAGTTGTTCTGTGACAACAATTTACTCAAGTTGAGCTGCAAAACACTAGCTAAAGGTCGGGCCTCCAGAGGGCCCTCTACAGAGTCTCTGCTCAACATGCTTGGGACCGGGTAGCGGGGTTTCTTCCCTCTAGGTTTCCGAGCCTCAGGATGACTGACAGTCCGCTAAAGGATAAGGGGTGCATGATATTATTTAAAGGGCCTAGTACCCGAGTAGACATGACAGCAGCGTGGTAGGAAGGACGGAGCCGGCACTTCAAATATGAGCGCTTTCCTCCCACATGCATGTTATGAGAGGAGTTTGGTCAAGAGCTTCCTGCGCTGCTTCCCCGAGTCAGACCGTCAATCGACAAAAATTTCAGATTTTGCTTTTTTTTTTTTCGATAAAGGTCTGGCCGGCGGGAGAGGGGAGGTGTTGACAGATCTGCTTGTCACACGTCGGGTGATACGAGAGAAGTTTCCGCGCCATATGAAAGTAGTTTAGCGATATGGAGGTATAACAAGCATGCAGCAACATGTTTGCGCTGACTGTACTGCCTCAGAGTCAAAGCAGAGCCCCCTTTTTGCCTTGGATGTGGGCAACTAAAAAGAGAGAGAGGGGGAGACAAGAATGATCAGGTTGCAGAGGACTGCAAATAATCGTGGTCTGGAGAATTTCAAATGTAATTCGTTGTGAATATGAATGACAAATCAAAGCTGATTTCCCCCTATCCTATAAATATATGACTCTCATGTTTAAGCGATGAAGAGTGATTGAATAAAGTTTGCTCCACGGTGCGCCAAGTGGAGAGAATTAGGCGAACTTAGCTACGATGAACTTGGGGTTTTTTTTTGGGGGGGGGGGGGTTTAAATAAAAAAACAGTGACGTAATTAAAGCATGCGGGCGGACAACATTGGTAATTGTCAAAGACCGGTATCCGCACTTCATGTGACCCAACAGTATAGGCCCTATATGGAATAACAAACCTGTGATAGATTACCTCAGTCTGTCATCGGAGTCACGATACATTAGTGTGGAAAAGAACATTTATGTTTTCACTGTTTTTCAAAAGTCGGGTTTCGGACTCATGAGAAACTAATTGTTTGATTCATTTCTCAAAAACTAGCATCTCAGGCAAAAATAGTTATAAAGGGAAGTTTTCCATCATGACAATCTACATACCCGGTAAGTTATGTGCAAATCTGTCAACATCCTCAATGCAAACAATCCCAATATGAACGTGCAGGAAGATTCAGACGAAACAAAAAGCTGATTTTTTTTTTACCACGTTGTTTTCTTGACAATGTGTCCAGCAAATTTGATGAAATTCGAACAAGTTGTATGATGCGTTTATTGAAAACAAATGGATGATAATAAGTTTTTCTCTTCCAAAACAACAATAATAACAACAAAACCAACAAATAACAACAGTAGCAACAACAACAACAGCAGCAGCATGCAGCAGCAGTATGCAGCAGCAACAACAACAACAGCAACAACAACAGCAGCAAAAACAACAACATCAGCAACAACAACGTCATCGATATAGTTATACTTTCCCTGTAAAACAACACTTTAGTGGAACTATACGATAGGCCCTAATTATGATAAATTAGCTGCACAAGAAACCAGCCAAGACACATATCAACGTATTGTTTGACTGGTTCCTTGCTTATTTGTTTTCTTGTAAGGAACTTTAAGAAGACGCTGTTTAAAGGTTGTGTACAACATTGGTAATTGCCAAAGACCTGTATTCACACTTGATGTGACCTAACATATACATGAAATAACAAACCTGTGAAAGTTTAAGCTCAATCGGTCGTTGGAGTCATGAGAAAACAGGATAAAGACTATTGTTTTACTCATTTCCTAAAAACTATGGCAATTCAAGCAAAACTATTTCAAGGGAAGTTTTCCACCATGACCATCTTTATACCATTTTTGTGCAAATCTGTGAACATTTATATTTTCAGTCTTACCAATGTTGTACACCCACTTTAAGAACATACCGTAATAGACCTTATGCATATGACGTCATTTGAGTAGGGCGCCCTCACCTAGAGGTCAAAAGGAAGATGCTCATTGGCCAGTCTTGTGCGCCGCGCGTACAAATCAGCGCGTTTCCATTGTTCCATCATCAGTTTACCTCTAAGATGGCGGCTTGGTGACGTCAATGCATAAGGTCTATGAAGCAATTGTTAATGGTGTCAAGACTATCAATAGTAGGTTCTGAAAAGTTGCACGATTGGAACATTCTCAAAGGAAACACTTCAAAAAGCTTGTGGTGTCTCGTTTCGTCGCTTTGGAAAGGATATCTCCTGAAGACAAGCCGAGCTTATTGATCAAAACGTCGCAACACAAACACCGGCTCCTCCCAAGGGTCACCACGAGTCATGGTGGAGGTGGGGGATAGGCCAGAAACCAGTTCTGATTGGACTTTGTCTTCGCAGTGAGGCATGCAGGTTGGCTCAGTGGTTTGTTCCCCGCCCTTTCATCTATGTGGACCACGGTTCGAGCCTTGCACGTGGATTGGGATTTCAGTCTCTATACCCGATTGCGTATGTTCTTCTTGATTTAAGGTTTTCTTTCCTCCAACATCTAAAACTGACATGTCTTCATCATCTTATCTACACAGGTATCTTCAGGCCTACGAGTCACAGTGCTAGTCACGATCGAGGGTCCCTTGGTTTCATTACGAGAAAGATATAAAAACAATCTGTACGACAGCGACATTAGTGCTCGTGCACTAATGTCGCTGTCGTACAGATTGGACGTTTAAGAAAAACTTACAATTTGGGTTACAAGAGCAGTTTGGGAAAACTAAAAATTGTCTCCCACTATTGATTATCATAATGCATCCTCAACTGCTCTTATGGATGATCATCATAACGTAAGAATTCTTCAATAAAGGAAAATGATACCATACTTGTCTGCTTCGATCAAGCTTGAAATACGCGGCCTATATCAATCTGAAATGGATACACGCTGTAAATTATGAACCCATTTGGTTTGAAAAGAAGCAGCATGCCCTCAACGAGGGCAGGGATTGGCCGTAACGTTAGTGTTCCACGCTGGGCTGGCCCCATTACTATCAGGGGTGGGCCGTGCCGTTAGTGTTCCACGCTGGCTCCATCAGGGGCGGGCCGTGCCTTAGTTTCTACGCTGGCCCCATATACAAACTCCCATTAGTAAAACCTCACCGTGATTTAAGTTAACAAAAAGTTACCACACACCCCCCTTCTTTTTATGACGGGACATGGAAGCAATTCCCTGTTCATGTGTGTTACGTGTTGTGCATGATTGCAGAGCGGATACAGAGGGCAGGAAAAGGGGTGTAAGTTTACCCCCCTCCTGCATTGAACATGGTTTTGTTTAAGGGGTAGCTCATGTTGTCATGTTCATTTATCTTGACTCCGCCCCGTACCTCTCTGAGCGGGTCAAGAGGAACAGAGGAAGGGCATGTTGAAAGCATTATTTGGGGTCACAATCATGTACCATCAGTATTAAGACATTGGATCATTACATAAGCCTTAAGTCTATTAGAATATGTAAACGTACACTAAAAGAATGTGCCCCTTTCTGTTTCGTGTTGTACTCCTGTTCTCTTACCCCATCCCCGTTCACCATCGAAATTGAAAGCCCCTATCTGACGATATGTTTTTCCAATCTTAACTATATTCCCCCTCCCGAGTCCCCCACCTGCTCCAATCCCGTTTCATTTACCTTGTTCCCCATCCACTTCGTCACTAACCCCTCTCTTCGCCTTGTGATCCCCCTTCCCTCTTTACTACCCTCGGTAGGCAACCCTCGTATAGGACCACCCCTACCCCCGATGAGCAAGTGAACATAAGGGATTTGTTTATACCCCCCATCATCATCCAAAACTAATATAGTGCCAAGTGGTCCTGGGCTCCGGGGACCGAACCGAAACTCTAGCCGTGTGTGACACACTTCTGATGACCTTAATTCGCTGAGACAGACTGCCGCTTGTCATGCTACACCGAGACATCTCAGTTGATTAGCCCGACGTGCAAGGCGAGCTATAGGTCCCCCCCTTCACGCCCGCCAGTCGTCATCGCTGGGCTCATGCATCTGAGAACTGCAGAAGTGCAGTGGAGGTTTAGCATATGCAAATATGTTGAAATTTCACTTCACACTATTAAAAGAAAAACACATTTTTTGAAAATAGATATATTGTTTTATGTTTGGATAAAGGCCAATGATGACTGAAATTTATGCTCATTTGCAAGCATTATTACCGAGTAACGCGCCAACTGCATTCTTTTTGACCCCCCCAACCTCAGCCCCAGCCCCACCCCCCCCCCCCCCCCCCCCGCTTCGACGTGCATGTCGTGCAACTAAACAGCGATCACCTCCTTCGACCCCCCCCCCCCCCCCAGCCCCAACATTTCCCATTCAATTAATTGATATTATATGAAAATAGCATATTCTCCAAATTGGGGAAGATTTATTTCCTGCTGGCCTATTCTGGAAACACTGTCACGTTCCCTATAGACTATATACATAGAGTCATGACATTATCGGTTTCAGCGTTTAATGACCTAACTATTTACATACGGTTGATACTCTATCCGATGTGATCTAACCTTTTGACTCTTTGTGGAATTCACTAACTGTGTATATCTTTTGACGGATGCACATATTTATTTGATTTCATCTGCATGTACCTAATTGACTGTATTGAATGGAACCCCCATCACGGCTTCAATTATGTTTAATAATAAACCTTCCCATTGCAACCATATTCGTCTTAGTCCCGACACACAGTGTACAATCACGAACACTGTTCCCCATAATACAACAGCGACCAGGCTATAATTTTATTCCATGCCTGCTTTTGTTTGGTTGTGTTGATTTAAATGGCGGGAAAAACAACATCGTCCACTATGAATAAATTGACTAGATTGCCCTTTTTCGAAAACCAGTGCTTTTGTTTCAGCCCCGGCAGAGGCTCTGTCCGACTATGTGAAGTCCCATACCGAAATGCACGTTTCCTAAATAACAGGCAGAGCTTATAAGCCAGAGCCAGAAATGAAGCCAAAGCCTTGGTTTGGAAAAGGCAAATATCGTAGATTTTAGACCTTCGTCCTCACTGCTGGCTAGCCAAAAGTTATTATGAAACAATACGATCGCATATTTTCGATCAATATCGAGTAATTCTTCAAAACTATGAGATCAATAAGCAAATAAGAACACATTTTTAACAGTGTCGGTGTTACTCCTGTGCCAAAAAGGTAGGGTCATGGATTGGGGTTTTTCAACGTAATGCTGAGTTATAGGCACAATTGTCAAGAAAGATACAATAAAAGTCAAGCGAAAGTTTCTGCTGAAGACGGTGTCTACTTGCTGAGAAAACTGCAAGAAAACTGCCACGGTATACTTTTACAAGAACAACGAATCGATCCACGTTTAGCGAGGTGGCAGCGGGTACCAACAGCACCATCCTGCCGCAGCATTCGCGAATGAAAACCAACCCTCAGAAATCTGAAAACGATTCATGCTTGAATCGTTCCTCAGATTCAAATGTTTTGGGGGGGAATTATCCAAACCACATTACTTCGAAGGGAAACCGTTCTCAAAATATTGATACTATCAACAACTGCAGTTCCTCTTACCAAGTAATGTTTTATGGTCATTAATGTTTGGAGTATTTACCACTCTATGACCCTATCATTTACACAGAGGTGTCCAGGGAAACGTGCTTAGTAAAGAATATGAATCCAGAGATGCATGCTTAGTGGAAATGCTTAGTGGAAATGAAGCAACGAAGAATATCTATACAGTTAAGGTGTCAAATTGTCGATTATGTCATTATATAAAGTACAACTTTATGTCTGAGGTTTTTTTTCTGCGTGTCTGTCAGGGGACTCCGTATCGACCATTATTCCTCAAAATTAAGCATTACCTCCTGTTAAGACGAAGAGATTTGATCACCCTTGGCTAGCTGGTCAGAAGAGGCTCTATACATAAGACAGCTAATAAAATCTTCACTCTCCAATTGTTGTGACAAATCCCCCTGATCTCTTGGCGTCCCGGCGGATCCCCCTTAATTCTTAAAGACAATAACATGATGTATCAATTCGGCGTTAATTTAAAAGGGGGAGTTCGAATTGCCGCCAATAAGCTAGCGCAGATCAGACAAGTGTTGAAACGTCCATTACCGGGGCCACGGATGCGTATCTCCCATAGGTCGCCTGGCTTTTCATCGCCTCTCTAATTGGTGTGATGTTATACCTTCCCCTCACCGTACTTCATTACAGTGTGAGGTGTAGGATGACGTCATCAACAGCTTTTATGCACTTTTGACGAGGTTTTTTTCACCCCTTCGCAGGAAAAACATTTTAGATTATCTGTTTGTTAAGCATAAAGCTTAGTCACCATGTAATTTGCATGTGACGTCACGGGTAGCCAAGATGGTACCTTCGTGTGCTTTCAATCCCATTTTTACATGTGTCGTTTGGCAATGTGGAAATGGTAGCACTCTATACAAGTTGTGTAACATTTTAGTTGCCATGGGAAAAGTTTTATGGAAAAAGCCAATGTTGCTATAAACTCGTCGCTATATTCAGGAAATTAGTACCCTACTGGAAATACACTGGAGAGTCATGATTTGGTTTACAAGATGGATACTCGTGACGTCAATCAAATGTAATACACTTATATCAAAATATTGCTAATTGTACATCAGACTTTTGCAGTTTGTCTTTTGGCGGGTATTATTTTGTAACAAATAGCCGTCTACGCGCCAATTAGGCTGCCATGTCATTAGAGAGCACTCGGCCCGTATTTCTCATAAAATTGATATGAAAAGTGAGATGGATATAAACTGTTCTAGCTATGTTGAATCCTGTATTGCCAAATCAACAGCGGCAGGAAGAACGTCAGAACAAACAAAGCCTCAGATTTTAATGAGGCATCAGGTTGGACAAATAAATGTCATCCACTGAAAACGAGGTCCCGCTGACCGTTGCATTAGCCTAAAGGTGTCTCCGTAACACCTGAGCTATTAAAGCGTGGCGACCGAAGTGACGCCCACGGGCTGCCTCGCCACATTGCCCCGTAAGAGACGAGCGTGGGCACGGCTGCCGATTTGACTCTCCCCGGTGCCTGGCCCCATTATAATAAATACTAATAATGGTACACCGCACTTCATCGAAATCCTCCTCGCTGTTGTTTCTCTCTCTTGCATGTAACTGTGATTTCCTTTACACCATCCAAGAAGCCAGTGCAACGTTAAAATGCCCCTTCTATTGAATCAAAGCTAATGGAAACAGAGTATTTCCGTTAAGTGTGAAAAACATGGACGCCTTCCGCTGTGTTAAATTGGGCGGGCAGATGGCCCGTGGCTAAAAACCATTGCTGCAACTTAACGACTGTGAGATTCGAAAACACAAGGCAAAAAAAAAAAATAATAGTCACTGTAGTAATAACGATGATTGTCATACAGCTTTGTATTGGCTTCGGATTATTTAATTTTTTCTCCTTCGTCCTCCTTGGGCCAAGAAGACCAGCACGTCAATCAAAAATTAAGGAGGGAAATGTGTCTTCCTCTGGTCTGCTGGTTTCTCTAATGTATCAAAAACAGGACGAGCAAAATGGAAACTTAGGCTCTGTGGAGACTCGCCAATCGCTAGCTTTTTCTCTAACAGAGAGCTAGTTTAAGACTTCTGTGTCCTTGGGCACAACACTTAGCTATAATTGCATATCTTTACCCAGCAGTAAATGGTACCTGTGATGGTGAATGTCGATGTGACTGCTTATAGCAACACAGTGTGTAAGATTGGTTGACGGTTGTGCATACTCCTAAGGAGTTCGGAGAGGGTTGCAGGAATGGTTATAGTCTGGTGTACAGATGTGATGGTACAAAGTGGCCGGTTCTAACAGGGAAGCATAATGTCCGGTGAACAGGGGTAGTTACATAGAGAACAACGTGCTATGCTCGGCAGTAGCAAACCATAAACGTCTCATTCTTATGTTCAAACCGTCACAATGTGCGTCCCAAATAGAAACGGTGAAGATGCGGTATGAGGTCAATTGCGTACAGTGCATAATGCCAGTAAATACATTTGGTGCTCGGGCATGGTGACTCCCCCCCCCCCCCCCCCCCACCCCTATTTGGTCTTAATTGTGTGCTTGGAATCCCAGGTATTACTAAGAGGATTTTAGGGGGGTGGACTTTTGTACAAGAGGAAAATGGTGTGTCAAAGTATGTGAACATTGGGGAGGATACCCTCTGCCCTATTTATCGGGCACGGTAAAGTCAATCCAATGCCGACTAATAAGCATCGGACAGCTATTTCTTCAGTTCCCTTTTCACTAACACTGTAACAGTTTCTTTTTTAGTGACAGCTCCTTTTTCAGTAACAATTCCGTTTTCAGTAACATTCCTTTTTTCAATAACAGTTACTTTTTCAATAACAGTTCCTTTTTCAGTAACGGTTCCTTTTTCAGTAACAGTTCCTTTTTCAGTAACAGTTCCTTTTTCAGTAACAGTTCCTTTTTCAATAACAGTTTCTTTTTCAATAACAATTTCTTTTTCAGTAACAGTTTCTTTTCATTCCAATTGGAATATACATGTGGCGAAACTACTTCTGCCAACTTCCTTCGTGTATCTGGAATCAGCTATTGTATGTGTATGCTTAAAATGACAAACTTCTGTTTAATGTTTGTGTCGGCTGAAGATCTTCATCAATCAAGCAAATGACGAGGCTTGTGTTTTTACTGTTGATAACAGCACACTGGTTCGTTATTTGTGTTTTTCTTGGGACTTGTAGCACATTCATTCTAGCTGTAATTTTCAATGAGAAACACTTAAATTTTAGTCTTTTTAGCTTCTGTCGTGTAATTTTTGAGTTGTTAATAAACCTAAATGAATGAAATGAGTGAACAAAATGTCTGTGCGTCCCTAAATGTAGACCAAGCCACGTGCACACTGAACATTACGTCAGTAATGTAGCACTGACCAAAACCAGGCTACGCTCAGTTGCAGAGTTGGGGCTATACTTAGACCCTGGCTACACTTAAGTAATTTCCAAGCTGTACTTAATTCTTTACGAACCCAATTGATCAATTGATGAGTACCGTGCACAATTATACCATAACCGATTAATTAAGAAAACTCTGCCCCTCGTCTTTTAACACGGCCTTCCCAAGGACAATGGTTTGTCCACACTGCCCCCTATCTATTTGTAAACCCAGAGCCTAGACCTCATGTCTGTTTCCTCTACCCATTTACACCCCAGCTTCCCCCTTCCTCGAACAACTACCTCCCCCTCCCCCCCAACTGAACCGTCTCTCCCCCTCCTCATGCCTTCAGGTAAGGCGAGGTCTGTCATTACTCCGTCATCAACAGTTGTCAGGTAAACAAACTCCTCAACGGCCAAGTTCTGGAAGAACTTGTCTCCGGTGATCAGCCGGCCTTCGCTGAGCAATAACCACCCGGGTGAAGAAGCCATTATCAACGGGCAACGTGGCAGTGGTTGCCTGACCTGCTCAGGCAGTCTCCAATCACGTAAATGTTGGAAAATGAAAAACAAATGAAGGGTGGCTCACTAGGTGGTTCTTCATGAACCAGATATAATCTTGGGAGTGGGCCTTTAAACAATTTATTAATAACTGGCAATTCCAAACCGTATTTCACCTGAAAATTTGACTTCACTGTATTCTAAACGTCAAGTACACGTTCAAAAATGTGCGTTCAACGAGATTGTTCGTAAAGTATATTTATGTTTTTTGAAAGTAACAATAGTTAACATTACGAATTATTGAGCATTTCTGTTCGTTTTGGTTCATATGCAGTGGAGAAGGTAAGTAAGGAAAGTGGAATGTCTTCATTTTTGAAAAGAATTTTAATCCAACGAACAAACAAATTCGCTTGCGCTTTAGAAAATAAATAATGTACATTTTTCCCCGTACCTTTTAAAGAAAGCTTGTTCTATTCGATTCATTTCAGAATCCAGATATATAAATACCTCCATACCGGAACTTCTATACGAATAGGGGAAGGAAGTAAACAAAAACAAGCAAATAAAACTACGTAATAATACATTTTAAAATTATAGAGCTTGTCGAAAACAGCCAAACAAACAACCAAGCATGCGAGTTTGTCGACCACGTAAATTGAGGACTTCTCTTCGTTCGCCCATTGTTTTAAACGGCGTCCATTGGTTTTTGTACACGACAGCGAAGTCACGACGTCCTAACTCTGTCGGAACACCCGGATCCCTGTTGTTAAAGTCCTCTGTTTTCAACGAGAATACACCCCACAAACACAACAAAGGACAAACAAACAACAACATTCAATGTCATATATATTAAAGCTTTCAATCTGACAAAGGAAAAAAAGCAAAATCACTCCTTCCTTCGTTTTAATGACTATGCCGGTCTCGGCTCGTAATTGTTTTTCAAGCACTGGGTGTTAGAATGAATAAAATAGAGTCACCGTGCACTTAAATTACACAGACCTATATAAATTGAGTGTTTACACCTTTCCCTCCTCGCGCACGTAACACAAAAAGAGATAGTCCTTGTTAGTTCCCGTGGTGTTTTGTGGGGCGATCTAATAAGTAGACACAAAGTGAGGGCAGATGTCCCGTTTAGCACCCCGGCATAGTAAGGCCTCAGCTGGTCGGTGCGACGGGCGTATTTGTCATGGCACATATCTCTCTGATAGGGGTAACACGTATGACAAACTATCGTCACTTTGCAAGGTCGTGGTGTCTTGTCCCATGTTTGGTGGGCCGGGTGAGAGAGCTTGTTGACCGTGGTGGTCGTGCACGAAGATAACAACAAATACCATGTTACTACTTAGGGTACACCATTGTTTTTAGCAGGAACACCCTCATCTTCTAGTTCCCAAAACATGCACCAATTATTGGCTGTCCATTTTCGGGAAAAAAACAACACAAAACGGCTTCTGACTAGTCGGCGATTGTGTTCGTGCACATTTGGGGCTTATATCGATTGAGGCAACCGAAACAAGTAATGGTGATCAACAAATTAGATAGGTTTATTTTTTCCATTGACTCTGCACACCTTTTGCCGTATATAATACTAACCCATTGAGCTCTTTACTTTTAAAATCAACAATCCCCCGCGTGTTCACCATGACATTTCAAATTGTAAAGGTTCTAAATTACCATATTTAGTAGTTTTTTTTCTCAATCCAGAGAAACAACTTCTCATCATGATCAGCTTTTTAAGAACTCAAACATTCCATGCAAAAGAAAGGGAAATATTGATTTATGAAATTAGTCGGCTCTCTGCACCGTCTTTTTGTAATGTAGCAAGTTGTTCATTTTGTGAGTTTTGATAAATTCAGCCAGGTTGAAGAAGTTGTATATTAATATTTTAGTCCAATTTAAACATCCGTCCAAGCCATTTCAAATAAGTGTCACAACCTGATCAAAAACCATCGCAACGCGGATAAAAAAAAACAAGCGTATCGATCAGTTATTGGAGTAAATCGGCGATGGTTTGATCCAATATCGATCGATATCGGCATTTTGAGCATCATTGTACCGTAAGTAAAATGGTTAGTGCTTTTCACTATAATTGTACCAAATATAGAATACAATTTAGGCATAAAAGTCCAAAACCAAGTGTATTGTCTGCAACTAATGTCAGAAGATGTGAAGACAGACATCCAACACCGCCCTATGAAGCTCTGTCTCATCACACTCAGCACCCAAAACCATACCGTAAAGTCGTGTGATTTTCAGGCCCCCCTTGCACCACTCATTCCCGCTGATGTGTTCAAACTCATTGCCACTCGTGCACACTCTTAAATGCCAAAGCTCCGTACTAAAAAAGCCCGGCAAGCCAATGGAAAACACAACATTTATTTTTAGTTTGGCGCGATATTGAGTCTGTCAACACCCCATGGTTGTTGCCAGTCCCCAACCGTCATCAGGCTGTTTTTGTCTTTTAGAACATGCAGATTATGATGGACAGTTTTGGGCCGATTTCAAGCAAGACAAAGACAAAAACAGTCTGAACCTATGTGACCCGAATGTTCCACAGCAGACCAAAGGATGACCAAACAGTTTGTGCAGAAATACAAACATGAAGGACGGTTTAAAAAGAGATCAAAAGGTCATCACCAACTACGCGTGGCATAAAAAAGTTCGTCACTTCCCGCCATCAGTTTGTTGCTCCGCCGTTTTTGGCGCGTTATGGCGGGTTGGAGATGCGCTTGGTTGGGCGCTAACAAGGTGCGCGGATAAATATTACACGATGTGATTTATCTTTGGGACTCAGTGCCCATCGGTTACCCCCCTGCCAAGGAAACTCCAAGAAAGGGGGAGAAAAAAGTGCTTCGTGCTTGGGCTCTCCTGGGGGATTGGTTTGCCAGACGGTTGGAAATGCTTATTTCACTCTTCAGAAGACCACGTCCATGTTTGTTTTACAATCGCGTCGGCAAACGAGCGAGATGAGTGAACTTGCTATTCAAGGGACTATTAAAGTTTCCCCCAATGGTAACTTATTTCAGCTGGGGAATTACTGCGTTCACCCGCCTGTAGTTCCCCTTATTATTATTTTTTCTCAAATGCATTGCCAGCGTGTATGCGACGTCGAGGTGATGATCAACGGGTTCATTGCATGTATGAAAGACACTGACTGTAAACGAGGTAGTCTTGTTTCAAAACGTTACTATATGTGCTTGTCGTATCACTTGACTCATCAATGACCAATGTTTAAGTTTGATCGTTTAGCAGCTAGGTGTACGAGGTTGTAAACTAGCTCATACCCACGAGTCTCGTAACGCCATGTACAATACCCTGGATGCTCGGACGAGATTATCTCGCACTTGATCACGCCATACCGGCTCTGACACCCTGAGGCGATGTAGGTATAGAGAGTTGCAATATGGCGGCGGCGCAGTGGCTTCAATAATACTCAACTGACCTTCTATACAAATCAAACAAGCCGGAAGCTTTACCTCGACAAAACATTATCATGAAGCGATATCATATCAATACAAATTTTATGTTCCCAGTATCACTCATTCCCCCCAAAATGCACTTTTAAAAAGCTTGCAATTTGTACCCAATTTTGTACACGTAATGGCGGACGCAGTGGCTGTGACGTCATTAGAAAAATCCTCCTGGTAACGACGCTGAACCAGAGCTGCTCACCTCGTACCCAGTTTTCATCCCCGTGGTTCGAGCCCCCACCATCTCGAAAACTTTTAGAACGACTCATCATCATCTTTTTCCCTATAGCAAAAAAAAGTGAAGCTATAGACCTTTCTTTTGCAACGTCACAGCCCGAGTTTTTGCCAACCCAGGTTGGAAAAGTATGGAAAGCCATAACTGCAAATCAAAAACAGATTGCCACAGTTTGTAGCAGTGTTACACAAATATTCAAAAATAGTGTTGAATTTGTTGGAAACAAATCAACCAATCATGGAAGGTATTTCCGTTCATGAATCTTTACAGAAAATGTTGAATTTGGTCACAACATTTTTTAACACGATTGAATGTTTTGCTAACATTCGGCCGTCCATGCCAACCAACCGGCGCACTTTGTTTATCAACAAAGGAAAGGTCTATATGGCACGTCAGGTCAATGCAGGCGCCAGAGCGATAAGTATGAACTGCAGTTGCGTATACAAGCTAGCACGTGTACGGCTTGCCCGCATCATTAGCGCTGCCAAAACGATTTCATTGGCCACACATTTTTTCCTCTGATTCTCGGCAGATGTTGATGACTAATGTTAACTCTTTCCTCTCCTTCTTACACGAGAGAAAGGAAGAAAAATAGTTTGGTTTGTGATTGTCTTAATCACCTAGCATTCTCATCAATCCGTATTTGGTGGGGCTTTTTTCCGCGTGCATAAACCACAGGTTGAAAACGAAACCCAAATTTGAACCTTGTTTAGTTTCACATTCACAGCATGAGGAGGATTGCGAGGGCGAGTTGTGTGGTGTGAGCAAGTACCCATGAAAATTGTTCATAATCTAAAGTGGTTTAATATAGTCTTACCTTTTACCCTGTCTGGCAAATAACACATTGTACTAGCCCTTTCTGACATTATTGTGTCGAATGCATGTCTTAGTAAAAAGTATCTCAGAGTTTCTCAGAGTGGCTGAAAAAGGGTTCTGATAGAAAAACCACGTAGGCCTACGGAAAGAAATCTGCTATCTAAGACAGTCCACTATATATTTTTAAATAGACCTTATGCATTGACGTCACCAAGCCGCCATCTTAGAGGTAAACTGATGATGAAACAATGGAAACGCGCTGATTTGTACGCGCGGCGCACAAGACTGGCCAATGAGCATCTTCCTTTTGACCTCTAGGTGAGGGCGCCCTACTCAAATGACGTCATATGCATGAGGACCTCTATGGTATAATTATTCATTTTAGGGATGGCTGTTTTGTAATGTCTTCCACAGTTGAAAACGTCCACAGAACCGAACATGGATGTGGGGATTGCGTTGCAAATTGTTTCGCCACGAAGAGAAACGTTCATACCTGTAGCGTGGAGCTTGCCAACATTTTGCTGGATGGTATTCTACATGATTTGCAAGGATATCAAAAAAATCATTATTTATTTTTAGTCCGAAAGCTTACTGGTTACGAAGTTCACACTAGAACAAATTGTCCTTTCTGTGAAATAATTTCCTCTGAAATGAAGGCGTATTCGAGAAAACTGTTCAGAAAACCTTTAAAAATGCAACAGCTGATTTCGGTTGTTACAACCAAAATAGAGGACAATGTGTTTACAGACTGGAAATTGTGCATGTTTTTTTTACTATTTTTATCCTGACTCAATTTCACAGGTTTGTTATTTCATCACCCAAAACATGAACATCGTCTGCAACTATTTGTACAGCTCTACCATTCCTGTATGATACCTTTAACCTTATCCTACCAAACATTAATAGTACTTAGTGAATGATGGATACTTCACGCAAACTCACAGTCCCAGCCGTTTGTAAGTGGACCAGAACAGTTCCTTAAAGAAACCGCAATCTGCCATGCTAAAGAGCATCAACATGTCACTTTCTCAGTGACTGGAAATCAGCCGTGGTTGTTTGTGTTTTGGCTAAATTTACAAAGTACTCCGAGGAAACGTGGATAATTATGGACTCCATCAGTACTGCTTAGAATGTGTCTTCCATTTAACACGTCAGAGCGTTGTACCAGTAGCGAAATGGACTGGGATTGAGATAAGGGTTTGAAACCGTTTGTAATGTTTGAACAGAAAACTACTGCTGCTTATCGAAACCGGTTTGCGTTAAAGGTGTGCTGTATCACTGGTTTTTGGGGGAGTGAATGTAATCCTCAATACACCACCCAACCAATCATACGCAGTGGTCTCGTTTTTGAGAAGGACATCAAACAACATATTATTATTTGTTTTGTAAGGGATGTTCTGCAAGATAATGTGCTTACTTTGGTCGGAACAGATCGTAGGACGAAATATTTTTCTCAGGGAAAAAATGGTATAAAGATCATAAAGAGTTTAAGATCATAAAGTTTAAAGTTGGTCGTTTGATGCTGCTGTTTTGTTGCTGTTGTTACTACTGTTTAAAATGGGTCTTATATCGATTTGCTGAATCAAAATAAACACTTGAACGCCATTTGCCATTTTCCACTGATTTAATTTGCAAAAAATTAAAACTTAAAAAAACGAGGATTATAAAATCACACTTGTTTGATTTGAAGAACCTAAAAAGAGATTGGACATAATAGAATACAGACTGGGACTAGGGTCTCTGTAAATAACTAAGTTGTACCACCCCCTTATAGAGATTGTGTGCGTCTTGTTTGACAAGCAGCACATCTTACACCAATCGTCACCCCGTGAAATTCACAGAGCCAACCGGTGAGAGATCGAGTTCGGGGGGGGGGGGTGATGGTGGAGGGGGCCATGTCCAGGAATCATTCATTATCATAAAGGTCGAGTGTAAGGAACATTACTAAATGGATGATGGGAAACGGAAATGTTCCTTCAATTCTCGGGACGTGTCTGTTTTCTGTCACGTCCCAGAGATCGATTGGAGGGGGGGGGGGGGGGGGGTTAGTTGGCTGTCGGTGACGACATAAGGGAATACTGCTTCGTGTGAGCCAATGCCCTTTCAATTTTCCAAATAACACATAGACCCCCCCCCCCCCCCCCCCCCCCCCCACCACCAGCAGGTATGCGGTGTATTAGGGGGCCTTACACACACATATTAACCCAATTTGCACGTCTAACTCGTATCAATCTATTACTGCTAGTTTGAGTTTGGCTACTCAATAATAATTTTTTTAAATGCCTCATCAAAAACGTATGTTTTTCTGAAATGATTGAGCGCTCTGTGACCTAGCAAAAATTTGGCATCTGATCACCGAGTCCTGTCTATATTACACACGCATACATAGGTAGGAATCCTTCCAGCTTTCTGGAATGTAAACGATACCTTATTGGTCAATGATCAAAGAAAATGAATAAATTTACATAATTTGTCATAATTGTTTAAAGCACATGTGTAACATTGGTAATTGTCAGAGACCAGTATCCACACTTGATGTGACCCAACATATACATGAAATAACAAACCTGTGAAAGTTTAAGCACAATCGGTAATTGGAATCACGAGAAAAAAAGGTGGGAAAAAAACCTTATATGTTTTCACGCTTTTTAAACATTAAGTTTTTGACTCGTGAGATCAAAACTAATTGTTTTACTCATTTCTCAAAAACTATAGCATTTTAAGCAAAAATATTTTAAAGGGAGTTTCCCACTATGACCATAAAAGTTGGGCCCATGCGTGAACTGTGAACATTTATATTTTGACTCTTACCAATATTACAAGCACCCTTTAATGGGTGTGCACAACATTATAATAATATTTGTTTAAACAGATTTTTACATCATTTATTTAATGGTCATGGTGGGGAAAATTTCCCTTGAAATATTTTTGCCTGAAATGCTATAGTTTTTTTGAAATGAGTAAAACAGTTAGTTTTGATCTCACGAGTCATAAACACAATGCTTGAAAACATATAAGGGCGTTTTTACTATTTTCGAGTGACTCCAATAACCGAGTGAGCCTCAATTTTCACAGGTTTATTCTTTCATGTTAATGCTGGATCCCACAAAGTGTGGATATTGGTCTTTTCAAATTACCAATGCTGCACACTTGCTTTGATTAATCAAACATATGTTTTGTTTATCATTGATAAATGGGATCTTCCATAGCCCCCTTTCTCTATAGAAATCCATCTTATGCGGAAGCTCAAAGTTCAAAGTTCAAATAATGTATTGTCGTCCTTCAATTCAAATGCATGCAAATCTATCTCTCCCGGTGTATACAAAAGTGATAAAGCAATGTTTAAACATTCATTAATCAGAGAGTCATAGGCCTAATGATATATTTTTCGAGTTGAATTGGTAACTTAAAAGTTTTACTGAAGTACCGTGCCCCGTCAGTTGGTCGTGGAAGGACCATGTCCCCAACCCTCGGCTCTCATTTCGGTTTGCTAATTGAAGCTGTACCCAAGAGAACTAACAAACGTTTACAAAACCCTCCAAAGCTCGCACATTTGTTCAATTGTGTTCAAATTACTCATGTTGCTGTCAGTATACCAAATAAGAATAATAAAATATTTTAAAAAGTAATAATAAATGGGCCTAAAGAATAAAATATTAAAATAAACAGATGACAAATTGTTTTAAAATACCCAAGCCTGGACGTATTTTGCTAACATCCAAGTTTAATTCTCGTGACGAGAACTGCCCCCCCCCCACCCCCACCCCCACCCCCACCCCATAAAGACGGGGAAAAACATGAAATCAGAAGAAAATAGTAATTCTTTCCCGGGTTTCTAGACAAAACCATCAAGCCGTCTTGACAATAATTGACGTCTTGCGCGAATACTCGTACCGATCCAACAGTTGGTTTATCATCGACACGGGCCAGTGGCAGAATTACACGGAGGACATCCACGGGGGGTCTGCTGTGCCCCCACGCGGTCCCGGCTAAGGTTTTGCCAGTAACGATTAGTAAGCAAAATAGTATGGGCTCCCAAGGCGGCTAAAATAACTTCTTAACAAGATAGTATGACATAAATAAACACCACAATATGATGCGTCTGCTTGTAACGATACATACCTGTGGAGCTAAAAATACACTTTTAATTCCCTTCAGGGCAAGGAATTTTAAAGGTGTAGGACGTAATGTTGATTTGGCAGACCGACGTCCAATTGCATAGAGCTGCTTTGAGTGAGAGTATCCTTTGGTAATTACTAAAATAATTAATGGTCATAAAAAACTTACTTGGTATAAGAAGCACTGCAGCTGTTGATAATGTATAACATTTTGAAAAACAATTCCTTCAAAGGAATGTGGTTTTAGAGAGAGGGATTCAAAAACATTTCAATCTGAGAAACTTTTTCTTTTTGGGTGGACATAACCGCTCCAGATTTTCAGCAATATCTCAAAAACACTAAATCATCTTTTGAAATGACATTTTCACAGGTTAGTTTTATTGTATATATCTACATTTATATAGGATTAAAACAACCAAACGGTTCCAAAAATCAAAGGTATATTTTATGTTTTGCCTTCAAGCACAACAAGTAGCTTAGCACAACAATACTATGATTACCCGAATAAGGTTACCAGCCTAACTATCATGTCGCATGTGCCATCTGTGACTGGTATCCTAATTTTGCTAATATATCTGCTAAGCCGAAATTGTTAAGCCATCTGCTTAAGCAGCTCTATGAAATTTGGTCCCGGTGCATTTATGGAGAATGTAAAGACGTCCGTGTGGAATTCAATCTTTCTACAATGCTGAAAAATTGTATTCTTGAAATAAGAAACACAATTATTTCAAGAAAAACATTCTTGAGTCACTCCCTAGAAAAAATTTCTATTAAGATTTTTGGGAGAGACACAAGAAAAGTTTCCTGGAAATAATTTGTTCGTCCTTTATCAAGAATACTATTGTTTTTGTTTAGCAGTGTAGGCCTATATATACATGTACTTTCTACTGCTTCAAAAAAACATGCAATAAGCCTTGAAACTGTCCACCGTTAAACCGACTACTCATACCTCAGAAATGGTTGGAAAATGCGGTCAAGAACCAATTACTAATCAACTGGTTCTTTTCAAAATGTCGCTTACAGTGAAGATAATAGCATGTACTTTTTGTGCACAATTATCGGGAGCCAAAAGATGCGTTCGCTATAACCATCTCTTGTGTTCGTTATAGCGGCGTTCTACTGTATAACCGTTCATTTCTAAATTCATCGTGCATATAGACCATCTCATCAGCCCTGCACTAAAAATAACTTCTTAATTATGAGGGATATGAACTGCCTGAAACTTCATAGCAGAAACGGATGCTTAACAGACTTAGTACTGAATGCAGGGAACCAATGTAAACACGATGTACACGGCATTGGTATTTTGGCTGGTAACCTGTTTTTGCTAAGCACAATTATGTAGTAAGCAGCTTTGTGAAATACGGTCCAGATCATCTGGTAATTGGAGTCAAATTATCAGAAACTGAACTATTGTCCTTGAGCGTTATTTTCGTCTCAAAAAGTTTGGGTTATGTAACTGTAATTGTCGTTTTGGTTTATTCATTTGATTTATTTATTTATTTTATTTATACTTTTGAAATCTTCGGACAATAAAATACACATTGTAATTTCAAATTGTCTGGATCGAGACAGCAGTTTAAAAAGAAAATTTTCGTCATCGATGTGTCAGACCCAATGAAACCCATATTTAAAAAAAAAAACAGAAACTATTAAAATACAAAACAACTATATAATTTACCAACTATATAATTACTATATAACTATATAATTACTATAGAACTATATAACTACCTGTAGATTGAAATTGTAAACAAACAACCATCAAATCTAGAGATACATACAACTGTTGGAGAACAGTATTTCAGATCAACCAAAGAAACTAGAAAAGCTGATGGCGACCAATAGATCCATCAACCCATAAAGCAGGCAACTATGAAAGGCTATTACTTGCATCATACAGAGGACAGTTAACAAAAGAAGCAATTTGTATTTATTTCTAATCCCAGGGTTGTATACCGTGTGAGAGCACATTAACGGGTTACCCTGACAACAGATAAATGTATAAACAATTTTCCGAAAAGTAGTTGTTACCACTTTAGAATACGAATAGTGTTTAAATCTGTTTAGATTGTGTTGCTTTTTGGTAGAGAATAGATCCATACATTCCTTCTAGTTTTCAACAAACACATCATACAACCAACCAGTGAAAGTTTCCTCAAATTAAGCGGTCGGGTTTTAGCAAAATCAACCAAAAACGGTTTACGTTTGTTGGGGATATTACAACACGTTAATATCAGGATTTTCTCCCCCATTTTTGCAATCCAAAGGTGTTTTGATAATTCTACACAATAAATTGTGTGCTTGACATTCACATTTTATCAGACGGGAATATTTCTTCTGTAGGATCGGCACTCCGGTAGGATTGTTGTTTCGATAAAGTCCAAGTCGGTGCATTGTCTTTGAATCGCCTGGCGTTGCAACTTCGTTGAGCATTTTAACATGAAACCGGCCGGGCACTGTATTCACTCGTACACCCTAGTTTCTAAATCATGACAGCGTTCACTGATGACATTTTGGTACCGTCCTCTCCAATTTTAATATCTCTTTCACTAGTATCAAATCACCTTCAGTAATGTGTGAGAATCATTATCAACATTAACAAAATGTTTTACCACTCAAATTTTTTTTTTACAACATCACTTTATATCATAACTCTGGCTTAATTTTGTTGTGCTGCAATAAGTTGTGTCGCTGGTTTGTACGATAGAGGGCGGTATATAATCTGAGCAGAGATCACTTTCCGCGAAGCTGGGAGCGTTTCGGCATATAATTTAAGTGGATTTTCGTTGTGGAAAAATCCTAATGAATATCAGATGTATACATTTCGACTTAGATGGAAACTGACAAATAGAAAATCGTACGGGATTACAGTGCTGCATTTTTTTGCTTTCGATCTTTCACCGTACTGTTGCCTTTTAAGACATCTACATTGAAAAAATGCCGGTATATAAATTTTTATTGGCCCACCAAATCCGTTTGCAGTTAATGAAACAAAGGCACCGCACAATATCCATTTGTTTGTCTAATTGAATAAACCAACTTTTCCGCAGACGCGGAGACTAAGCTTCTTTTTTTTATAGCGACCGGGTCGACATGAAATAAAAACGGATTCTTCCCCGGCCCGTCTGAGACCGTAAGCCTGATAGAGACATAAAAAGGCACTTCGTTTTTATTTGTGCTGTTATTTTAGTTACTGTGTGTTTTATTACGAAACGTACGTTTGGTGGGAATACGGGATTAGCATGGTGCGGGTTAATCGGCAGAAAGCCAAGCATGTGAAACTTTTTTTAAATGTTATTCCCACTTCTGGTCGACCTTAATGCAGCTTGATTAGAGAAAGACTGCAGAGCGATTGTGTTTGTTTTGCTCAGACGGCTTTCTATAACACAGTTCAATCTTTATTCAGTCACCAGTTAAGCTGTCCCAATAGTAGCAGATAACATCTCCGCTTTTGTTATTAGTTTAAATTAATTAATAATTAATTAATCTTATGATTCTCCCGTTTTCATTTCTCGTTTTGTTTATCTTACTTTTCTTTTCTTTACTTTTGTGTTCCTTTTTTTTTTCTTCTTCTTCTTTAATTTTGTATATCAATTTTAAACCATAAGGGAAACTGACAGAGTAAATTTTTAATGATTTGGGGTTGAACAAAGACAAATATTTGATTATTTTTGTGTAGTTGGAATAAGATCTGGTGTTGAATTTACCGTGTAAACATTCCGGATTGTGACGACCGTGTAATCACAGCATTAACTACCGGGTACGATGCGGTAACATTTTGTTTATTTAAACAAACAAAATATGAACAAACAGAAGAAGAAAAAAAACTTCAAAGGTTTAAATGCTACATTCTGTAAATCCAACCCCTTGCCGCCTTTCAACAAAACCCGCAACCTGAAACATCAACACGTTAGACAAAAACTGCGGTCTGCAAAATACATCTGAAAGGGGGAGAAAAAAAACCCTTAAATCCACACAAAGACGAAAAACCCTCTCCAGCCGTTACTTTGTATCCTATGTAGCGAGTAATAGCGATCAAGTTTGATGGTCCGAGGATCAACAAAAAAAAACGCAGTTGTAAAAAATCAGCCGGGCGGGAGTAAATCATAGCCTGCGGGCTTGGAGCGCACCAGGCCCGGTAGGCTGCAGTCGAGACGAAAGGGCTCTTCCACGCGAAAGGACTCGCAGAAAAGCGGCACGATGTGGCGGGCAGAAATCACACAGGCACTCGGTCTTTTTTTCCTCTATACCCACTCTCTAAGTGGGGCCCTACTCCACGGGGTCAGACGTGCCGTTGTTCGGTGGAGTCAACACGGGGTGTGAACCACACTTCGACACGCTAAATTGTTACAGTTACGACTAGCTGTAGCAGAACTAACAGTGGAATGCTATTCCTGCCATAATAGAAATATAAATACAATATCGGCTCAGTAAAAATTGTTACTGACCAAAATGTCAACTGGCCTAAATAAGCACGTGTGATAATACATATTTTAGGAAACTAGCGTGATGCTAAATTAATAGCATTCCAGCATTTCCAGAGATTTTTTTCCCACAGCCAGTAATTGACAGCAAGTATTAGGGTTCTCCGGAATGTTGATTTTTGGGGTCAAATGAAAACCAGTAGTTAATCCATACTGCTTTACAATTAAACTGAACCAATATTATGCCGTCGACCGTTTTAATCTGTTTGTCAACACAAACAAAAATCACGTGAAGAATGCCGTAAGAGATCATACATTTGAAACGAGATCGTGTTTGTTTGATTGTTTGTTGTTTGTTTGTTTGTTTGGTAAATTCACTTTTTATGCAGGGAAATAAAGTTAAGCTTATAGGCTTGTTTTTTATGCTCATTTATGTTTCCTTTTAATGCCATTTCCTATTTTAGTATGTAAATTCCGTAAAGAAGCAGGACCTACCATACACGAAGAACGACCACTGTGTTTATTACGTTGGCTCAACGCCGCCCGATGGCCCAGACTAAGGTCTTAGACCACCATTTCTTCTCAACATGACCCACTGAATAGAATTCATATTTGTATTCCCTTCTGGCCTCGTTTTGATTACATTGGTTCAACGGAGTGAAAACAGGATGGCGGACACAATGACCTATCTTATGTGATCGGATTGTGGCAATGCTGTGCCTACCTGAAATGAAGATAAATTAACCCAAGATTGGAACTGCATTACTCTTTGTCTTCGTGGCTGGGGCGATACGCCACTGCTTTTTGAGATTGAAGATTGAATATGTCTGTTTAAACAAATTAAATAAAAACTAAAAAGAAACAAGAAATAATTTTGGTTTTTTGTGATTTTAAGTTCACTTCCCTCTAGGTTTACAGTTGTGTGTTAACCACGGATCCAACCCTTCCCTCTTTCCGAATAAATACCAGTAACATCAGTTTGATCAGAAGTCCATCTCCAATCGGACCGTGTTTGCATCACACGACGTCTTATCTTAAAGGCACTGAACACGTTTGGTAATTGTCAAAGACCAGTATTCTCACTTGGTGTATCCCAACATATGCATAAAATAACAAGCCTGTGAAAATTTGGACTCAATTGGTCATTGAAGTTGCAAGAAAATGATGAAAGAAAAACACCCTTGTTGTACAAATTAGTGTGCTTTCAGATAGGAATAAAAGGCTTCTGGCCAGAAGTCTTTTATTATTTTAGTGAGAAATTACCTCTTTCTCAAAAACTACGTTACTTCAGAGGGAGTCGTTTCTCACAATGTTTTATACTATCAACAGCTCTCCGTTGCTCGTTACCAAGTAAGTTTTTATGCTAATATATATTTTGAGTAATTACCAAACGTGTACAGTGCCTTTAAGACTGCCACTGACTTCCCCTTTCGAACGGAGCCCGAATTTTTGGGATACAGAACTGCAATGTGGTATCGGTCGCACTATCGGTCGCACTTCTGCATTAATTTGCAATTTCATGATCGGTTGCGATTAATTTAAAGGTACATGAAATAACAAACCTCTAAAAACTTTGGGCTTAATCTGTTGTGTGAGTCAGGAGACTATAGTGAAAAACCATGCACATTTTTCAGCATGTAAAACTCCTTGTCATAACAACCTAAATCAGTTGTTGCGATATTTCTAGGTTTCCAGATACAGTATTCCAGAATATGATTTAAATTCAGAGGGAAAGATTTCACACGCAAAGATGGTTCTAATATGAACTTCATAGTCAGTAAGCTTTCAGACTACAAGTAAACATTTGGGTTTTTTGACCTAACCAATCCTGCAATACCTTTTAAAACCTGGTGTGAAATTTGAACACAGACTGGTTGTTGTGCTTTATGTTTGTTTGTTTGTTTATTTGTTGGTTTGTCTCAGAAGTACTTGACTTTTATCTTTGCGCTCTCTTTTGCCCACCACGATTGCAGTTCGTGCGATCGCCCCGTGTTCGTAACCTTAAATTCACTTAAGGTGAAATCAGTTCATATTGAAAACACACAAAGTGCAAACCGTTCCCAGTGCGACTATCCCAAGCCTGTTTCATTTTTCGGCCTGGAAGGGGAGAGGAAGAAGCAGCACACCGTGTATCAATGGAGCATCTGCGTGGTGCAAGACACACCACACGCGCCATCATTCATCTATCTGACAGGACATGCGTCTTCTAGATTGATAAGGAAACATGAAGGAACTGATGGACAAGTTGACTTCAGATGCCCCCCCCCCCCCCCCAACCGTACTCTTTCTTTTCTTGGGCAGCCATCAGTGAAGACTCTTTATGAAAACGAGGGGGATTGGGGTGAGCCCCTATCCCTTATAGATGAGATGTTCTCAAGTTTTTGTATTGTTATTATTTGTAAACCCCTTTTAGCATGGCACTCCCCTCTCTTTCACCTTGGATCCGCCCACATGAGGAGGTCTTTAAGAACATTGAGTCATGTAATGATTTGCAACTGAATGGCAAGATGATGGAGGATGGCAATTAGAGCAACTGGTACCCGCCAGGTGGTGCTCATTCTTTCCAAACCCCCGCGCACACAATGCCTCCGGGCACCAGGATGATGTCTTGGGGGGCCTCAGATGGTGATCAGACAACTTAGGGAAATAATTCAATGAATCCGTGCGTGGCTAAATGTAATATTTCTCGTGCTGTGAACTGACAACATTTCACCGTGTGTCTCCACGCCGATACTTCACCCCCTTCCCACTGATTGGGTTTTAACGAGCTCGCTAGCGGCTGGCTAACCATAGCGAAGAAGGGAGAGAGACGGACGCGGGCTTTAGCCTTCACCGGGGCCTGCGAGCTGCCCACGAGGGTCCCCGGCCGGCGAATTGCGAGTCGGCCGGGGTCCCAAAGGTGGCGGACTTTCACTCCGGCGGCGCCAAAAAGTTGTCGCCCGTATACCGCGAACATGAAAAGCAATGCATCATACCTATCCATGGTGACAGAAATAACCTGCTGTCAATGAACATACATTTCTGGGTCAAAACTCGCCTGTGAATAATATAAGAAAAAAGACAGTGATATAAAAAGACGAAAATATTTGCTTTACGACTGTGTTGCTTTGTAGGGAAGTGCTTGTCCATGGTCTTGCTTACATTATTGCTTTTGTATCTTCCAAGGTTTCTTCACACATAAAAATCTAAGGGTCTGACCTAAAACATAAAAATAACTTCAATGTATTGGTAGGAAATGGGCGGGAAACTGTTGTTGTCTGACTTACAGAGAATAACAGGAGACGTACCACGTACTTGGAAGTTAAACGAGTTCGACAATGTTGCACCACGAAAATGAGTTGTATAAAAAGAATACTGCTATAGTCAGTGAGTCATTCAATACGCTAATCAAACATAGAGCGTAGGGAAGGCGATTTATTACAATTGTTTTTTATTGGACAGCTCAGTTACAGTATAAACCAGCATTTAGTGAACTAACTGAGATGTTCTTATTTTTAAATTACCGATATCGGTAATACTTAAACTGATTATTGAAAATGCTGCAAACTTGTTTTTGATGCTTATAATAAAGCAAGCAGAGAGCATAGTTATAGATCGTGTGTCGGGGTGTTTAACACTAGGCCTATAGTTTCTTACTCATCTATTTTTGAAGAAGACAAAAACACAACAACAAAAACATTCTTGACAAAAAAATACCAGTATATATTTTATAGTAAGCTCGTAAAGTGACTCCTCAGTCAGATTCAAAGATATACTCATATAAGCTTCGTTTAGATCATACCAAATAATGATATTTAATTTCTGATGATGTATTTGAAGTTGTGCTACGCTACATTGAACATGCTGGAATCGGGTGAATTTAGTTTTATTTAAGAAGCGTAACTTTTGGGAATGACCAAGACCTAATTTTGAATTGTGTTTGAATGGGGTGTTTCTTTATGTATTTCCTGGTTTATTATTGTTTATATTGTTTCTTCCTTAACCATCAATCTGTTGGCGTGCCAGAAATCTTAGCATATATGTTTGGGTTTGGTTGTACCACTGCATGCACTTCACTTGAGACACTTGCGTAGCGACCACGAGCTGCCATTTCTAGAAATATGCGTGTAAAACTGTAGCGAAAGCTCGTCTTCGAAGTACATCGGCAAAGTGACTCAAGTGCCAATAAGTGAACCGTATGTGTGCCCTTAACATTCGTAAGGAAACAAAAGTTTAACAGAGCGGTTTTTAGATTGCACAAATTACAGAAATGCCTGCCCAAAAATGAGTTTGAATGACTAAACACACGCCTCAAAAGGCTCCTGCGAATTTGAATGCTGCTTTGTTGAATTGTTAAATTGAATGATTATTTTGTTTAATCGAATGATGCAACAGAACATTTGACTAGTCATAAAACGAAATCGAATGACCCTTTTCAGTAGCATTCGATTTCGCGCGAAATAGAATGGCGCAGTGGTTAAATTGGCTGCTCATTTGCCGAAATTGACCGAGAAAACCTGGGGTTTGGGTTTTTTTTTTTTTTTCTTCTTTTCTTCCTTCTTTTGAAATACGTAGATTGCAATGGTCACACAACTTAAACTAACATTTTTGTAAGAATTGTGTTCTTATTGATAAACAAAAAACAAAAACAAAAAACACCCACATTTCAGACAAATTACTTTGCTGTCTAGCTTTGATTGATGTCTTCGTCAGCCATAAACTTGACCCAAATTGAGTATTTGTATCACAAATTCGACACAATCATTAAGCCAGACGAACAAAACCAGCAGACTAATCAGTCAAAATAGGCTAAGCGAGAGAAATATAGAATTGACTTTCATAAAAACTCCGGTTAAAGATGACTGATGCCATTAACGCCTGAAATATGTAACAGGACGTCTACGGTATGGCTTCGCAAATCGGAAATTAGACTGCGAAATGCAAATATGTTTTCTGTTGGTATTGACATGATGGCGTGGTTTGCCATGCCGTCTGTTTTTGCCATCGCACGGGAGATGGGGGGTGCTTTGCAAGAACAAGCATGAAAGTTGAGAACATTGCATACAGGCAACGTCATGACAGCAGTTATATGCAATATAATGTACATATCTATATGCCCTTAGTTATAGATGCGTATTGCTGCCGGAATACCGACTGCCTGTAATGGCTTCCGCACGTGACGTCGTGTTAGATGACGGGGCAGACGACCGGCCTCTTTAATTTCGACCGGCGTAAAATTCGCGCCAAAACAGGTGACGGCCGCGTGTCGCGTTGTGCCCTCGGGTAAAATGGCGCCCGCCTTCTTGCTCTTATTTCTTAAAGATCTGGTGCAGCACCAGTTACTCGTAAAAAAAAAATACTAAAAACAATTACTATCACACAAAACATTACCGTTGGTGGTACGTAACTGTACTGTGTGTTTTCAGTGGACATAATATGGGCTCAATGCTCTCTTCAGGTTCCTTGCAAGTTATAATATTCCATCGTGTATTAATATATCCAATAAAATATTGAATTGAATTTTAATTAAATTGAACTGAATGCAATCTGAAGTGTGATATTTCACAGGTTTTCGAAGAATAGGTGGAGTTCTTGTTTGGTAATAGTTCTGGACAAAAATATAAGAGGTGCAAATTTAATTCACCGACTAAAAAAATATTTTAAAATAAAGAAATGAACAGCAAAATTTATCAATTTCATTTTCTTAAATCAAAAACTTCACTTGGAAGCTGTTAGTGTATGTCTTTGTTTAATAGAAATGAAATAAGTTAATGGTTCTGGTGACTTTATCAATCCACAGTCATCAAAGCTGTCATCAATTCACTAAGTACAGAGAAATCTTGCTCACATGGTCTACCAGCTTAATATTAATAAGCACCAAGTTTACACTAATGCCTCCTTAAATGTGGGGTTATCGTTTGGTCAACGTAACTCTGATTTGTAGGTAAAATTATCAAGAAAGATACAATCCAAGTCACCAGTGTTTACTTGCTGAGAAAACAGAAGATAAAAACTGTCGCGGTATTTTCGTCCAGAACGTCGAATCCATCAACGGTTATGGAGATGACAGCGGATACCAACTGCATCTCTGGCCACAGCATTCACAAACGGACACCACTGGAGATTCATTTTTTTTGACATTCTTTTATTGAGTTAATCAACGGGGTATTTCAGACGAAATAACTTATCTGGATACTTACTACCATTACCATCTTTATAACAAGCAGAGGCTTTCGGATAGAAATTACACAATTCTATCGAGGTATATTCCTACCTTTAACATTCTACTCAGCAAAGGAGTTTTCTAAGCAATATTTTCTGCTTAAAAAACAGCTTTATGAGATTGGGTCCAACGCACAGATTGCGATAGGTTACCAAGTATATCGGATGCCCGTGAATCTGGTTCTAATGATTTTTTCAGACTCCGCACCGCGACAATAATCAGCCAGTAGCCTATCATTTTTTTTTCCGGAAAAAAAATACATATTACTAGCATCAAATGTTACAGAGTGGAGATATTTAAGCTGTGGAATTACTGTTTATCCATAACAATTTCGATTACCGTCGATATTTTAGAATGTTATGAAAATATAAACAAAAATCATTGATCTACTTTTTTTCTGCAAATGGGACGAAACGGAAGAGGAAGGCCAACAGTTCCGATTGGAACTCAAGGCGTAGTCTTGGCAGATCATTGTAGATATTAAAGGGACATTACATCGTTGGTTTTCCTTAAAGAACAAATTCATTCCCATTCTATAGTACCCAATAAAGACACTTTACAGCCATGCTTGAAAAGTTTCATCAAACTCAGTCGTTTCTCTTTACTCTGCAAAAACTTGGGTGTTGAAATTGACAGTTGTCACATAATACTGAAGAGAAAATCAAAATTAACATCATATGGTGTTAAGTAACACCGATGTAATTGTTTTGGCAGAAATCAGTGTTATTTTAACACCATTTGGTGTAAATTTTGATTCTTTTTTTAGTAGCGGTGACAAAACCCTTATTGTCAATTTGAACACTCCCGTTTTTGGCAGTGTAATGATAAATGGGTTGGCTCTCAGTGGTTTCTTGCGTGTCTTCCACCTCTGTGACTGCGGTTCGAATCCAATAGTCATGTGGATTGGGTTTTCAGTCCCTACCTAATTGCGAGGGTTTTCTCCTGTTGGGGTTTTCCTCCCACATCTAAAACTGACATTTCTTCATCATCTTCTCTACACAGGGATCTTCGGGCCCAAAGGTTGCAGTGCTACTCACTTTTGATGGTCATTTGGTTTCATAACCCCCCGCTCCCCCAAAACGAATTTTTTTTATGCTGTGTCACCTTTCCAGCAGGCCACGTATTTGAATGTTTCTTACTTTCGATTTTTGGAGTCTTCACTGGATGCTTTTGTCTGGACTTTGACAGCGAGGCGACGATATTTTATTGGAGGATTGGTACCGTGGAGATTAAATTTATAATCAGTGAGCTTTTATATAAAAATGGATCAATTGTCACCAGTTTGTGCATTGTATTTACAAGATTTGGTCAATACCAACGTAATGAACAAATCACGCCGTGTTCGACAACACGTAGAACTTGAAACTGTTAGATCCCTCAACTCTGAAATTGTATTCAGTATTACACCACAAGGTTAAACAAAAATGATTAACTCATTTTTTTCCTTCTTCAACACATCTAAAATTAAAATCTAGGGGTTTGGTCTGGAATAGCAGGTGTGTTTATACAATATCCCCGGAGACTGCTGGTTTGGGGATGGGAGTAACTTAATGTGTTTCTGGGGTTACTTCTGTGCTGTTCTGGATCGATCTCGGCCGTGTTTTCTTGCCTTCGCATCACATGGATTTTTTCTTGTTCGTGCCGTTTGATTGAGTTACTCGCGTCGTCGTATCGGTGTTCACCGTTACAAGGGGACAATTGGGTTAGGATCGACGGGGACAATCGAGGCCTTGGTCTCTCCCCCACTCCCACAGTAGCCGGGGTGAAATTTAACAACCTCCTGGTGTAGTTGTTGATCTGGGTTTATGTTGTTGTTGTTGTTGTCATCTTCGTTGATGTTGCTGTTGCTGTTGCTCCTGCTGCTGCTGCTGCTGCTGATGTTGCTGCTGCTGCTGCTGCTGCTGCTGCTGCTGCTGCTGATGTTGTTGCTGTTGCTGCTGCTGCTGTTGTTGGTGCTGTTGTTGTTGTTGCTGTTGAACAAGCGCAACAGCAACTTGCTGGTCCCGCTAGTTATCCTAGTGACTATGTCAAAACCCTGACATAATTATACCAATCCTGTACTTTTGTTGTTCAATGTGTTTTGTCAGGAATGCTTTTATAATTACTTTACCTTCTCCACTCCAACTGTTCATCTCCTGAAATTGAAGATGTAGGCTGATTGTGTCTTCCCTTCAGCGCAATTCGGTTTGTAGCACAATGGATTCGAAAGCTTGAATTCTACATGAATCAACAAGCACAATCCACAGAAAATGCTTTCGTGGTCCGATAAATTGATCAATTGCTATTATTATTTTCTGAAAATCATATGAACTTGTCTCATTTACTATTGTTTTTTCATTCTTTAGAATAAAGCACTCCAGACGAACGATCCAGAGCTTTGCTATTCTCAACTTTAACTCAACTTCGAAGGTAATACTCAAATTATTTATTTCAAGAAAATAAGAATCAAGGCCGGTTGCCCTTCAACAACTGCAAGTGACCTTTCAGCTGTTTCTTAGATGAGGAAGTTGTTGATACTCGTGGTTTAGTAATCAGAGTAATTGTGCTGATTTATATATGAGATATTTTTGGGTTGATCAAAGCAGAATTGACTACAGTGGGATCTGAACCTGCGACCTCTGGATTAACATGCAGTTTATATTTTACGACTTCAGTTGTGTTGCATGGCTCGCCGCTTTCCGAAGGATATGCAATGTCTAAACTTTTTGGGGTTTTTGGGGTTTTTTTTTCACATGGAGGTTGAGGGTGGGGTTAGTTGGGGGTGGGAGGCTAGTTGGAGTGGGGGGATGGTAATTGGGGAGAAGGTTAGTTGGGGTGGGGGTTAGGTGTAGTTTTTGATGACATGATTGTTTCAATTCTGAGTTTCCAGTACCCGACCGTCTCATATAGGCCACCTTCCGAGTTGCTGTTCTTACTCCGCGGCTGGTGTCCAAGTGAAAACATCGTACGATTAACGCCCCATCCGATGGAAGCGCCTTTGTACTCGATGCTAAGCGTTAAAGTTCCTCTTTGTATGTTTTGAGCAACAGTCACAACTTCCACTTTGTTGCGTACAACAAAAATGAGAAAGATAATTTTAACCCGGCGAAACAAACATGGTGCCTGCGTGGCCCCGTTGTCTTCCCTGTCAAACAAGAAAGAAAAGAAAAGAATTGAAGAATAGGGACATTGGGAGACACCCAAGGCCAAAACAACAGATCACTGACGTCGACCGAGAACTACTGGAGAGGTTTGTGATTATTTAGAGGGGATGAAGTGAACAAACAAGCGGAGACCCTCCCTCCGTTGTCTGGTCGGCCTGACAGGATTTCGGCACCCGTGCTGTACAAGGCCAGGGACCCGGTCGGTAGGGGCGCGCTTATGCCCTCTCTGTGGTTGGGCATCACGAACGGCATCAACAGCAGCCGAGTTACGTGCATCTTCCTTTGCGACACTCTCCTTCCCAAAGATGAGCCTATATAAAGGCGGAATGTTTATTTTGCTGTTTTGGTTGACGTCAAATTGTGGCCTTGTTCGGAGGCGAGAGGACACGCCCCCCGACGCCAATCATCCCCGGGGGGTCCCCGGAGAGATTGTCTTCTAACGCAATTGAGCTGTCAGTCACAACCCCCAGCTCCCAAGCAACAACAACACAACAATGCCCCAAGGAAACATAAACATAACATCATCAAAATATAAACTCATCGTCCGAATTCATATCGCCTATGTTTTTCAAAAGCAGCATCTAAAATTGAATTTCTCTTACATTTTTGTTTACAAAATTATTTCAAGTTTCCTTTTTCATTTCAGTTTTATTCTTTTGAGAGAGAGAAGGAGAGAGAAAACAAAGTGTGGGATGAATTAGATTCGCTCGGAAGTAAATTGACACTAAATTTAGAGACTTTGTCACGGAGCGTTTAAAAACGGCGTTCAATCATAACAGATACATCCTGCAGTCTTGGCGTTCATATCTGGAAGAGATTCACTGCGTTTCCTCCCGCTGGCAGAATAATCAAAATAACTCTTTCCGCAAACACAGTCAAACTTGATTGAAATAATATTCAAGTTGACAAATTCTTGTAAGCTAATAGCTAAACAAAATAAATCTGTTTGTAATACACCGACAGTCGTTTAGGACTTCGGGGGGAAAGTACATTTTGGGGGTTTGGTGAAATTACGTCCGTTCTATCATCTAAAGCTAAAAACTAACCTTTTATTCGATCAAGTGAAACGGCTACACTAATTTAACTGAATGTAAGTGATGTTTGAAGCTTCAGTGGTGTGGATTATAAGAAAAACTGTAGTGTAGTAAACTTGCAGGTACAACCACGCATTGAGAAGTGTTTGTTCTGAGAAAAACGGTCTCGACGTTTTGAACAGCACACTCTGTTCGTCTTCAGGAGAAGGCTAGACTGCCGACGGCCGACGGTCTTGTGCTACACCTGCAAGTTTACTGTAGTTTTTCTTATGTTTTGCGTATGATTTTATAAAGTTGGTTTTGCACTTGGTGGAATATTCTTTACGGATAGCCCAGACTTTCTCAAAGTTTCCATCAATCATGCATATCTGTCTGTCCCTATAATTGTTCCTATTTAGTATTTCTCAATAATGGTATGACGTATTTAAATAAATATAATAATATTGTTTTGTTCGGGGTTTGTTCTAAATTAACCTCAACATTTTCTAGTTTCAAAGGAAAATGTCGACATGAATGAAAAATACGTCATTCATTGTTTTTTTGGAAGAGCAAATGGACTGTATTATAAGACTCTTGTTTTAAACGAACACATTGTACAACCAATGTGTCACTTTACTTATATCAAAATCAGTGGTCATGTTTTAATGAAATTAAACGAGAAACTATTTTCTGTTGCAGAATTTTAATTAAGTTTTGTGAAATCTTAATGAATGATGTCATAATTACACTTTAGCCATTCCATAACCGCTATGCTCGACCTGATGCATTTCTGTCAAAGTAAATGATCGTGTTCTTATCTGTAAAATGTTTTTACTTTATCTTATGACAGAGAACAGATCACATAATTATAATTTATAATTTTGGTTTTGATAATATTTCAACACATTTTTTGTCTCTCATTTTTTGTAGTTTCTGCCAGAAGATGTAGCGTAGATCTTTAGTCCATCCTCCCCTTAAGACCGCGTAATGAACTTCATGTAAAACAAATGGAAATAACATGTGTTTTTGACAAATTTCTTGATTCACACATTTGAAAATTCTGCGAAAAGATGTTGCATACAACTTTAGTCATACCTCCCAGGGTGTTCGCAACAAGAGTATTAGTGTTCACAGATTTGCACATAACTTACATGGTATATAGTCATGGTGGAAAACATCCCCTGTAATAATTTTGCTAAGAAAGCTATAGCTTCTGAGAAATGAGTGAAACAATTAGTTGTGATTCCACGAGTCCAAAACCTGATGTTTGAAAACAGTGAAAACAAAGGCCTATAATTGGGGTTTTTCACTATTATATTCTTGTGACTCATGACTGATTGGGCTAAAACTTTCACAGGTTTGTTGTTTCACGTACATGTTGAGTCACATAAAGTGTGGATACTGGTCTTTGATAATTACCAAAGTTGTCCTTGAGCTTGTAAAGATCGCGTGTTTACAAAAAATAAAAAAATTAAATAAGAACATAGGGCGATTTGAGCGATCGTTAAGTTTCCGGCATGGGTCGATTTGTCCTTCCATGCCTAACTCAAACTCAAAATTCTCTCACTTTAAATTAACATACAGGAGGCCGATGAAGTTACCTCCCTTTTTTGATCTGATTGGGAATGACAGATTTGCAGTCCAAAATGATTTCCATCGGAAATATTTACAATCGCCAGATTTGAATTAGAGTGACATGTTGTTGTTGTTGTTGTTTTTAATATGAAGGGATGTATTTATGTTTATTGAAATGTTAATTTGGAAAGACAGTTGTATCCGATGGCTTTCATGAGTTGTAATGTAGATTTGTGGCGTTGTTATCGGGATTGGGAGGCCGGGGGTCGACTAGTTCCAACCTAAAAGCTCACTGGTTATCAAGTTCACAGCAGAGCAAGAATACCAGATGAATTGTTCCGTCTGAAATATTGTCAAAGTTGGGGAAGTAGCATGTGAAGACCGTTGCCTATTTCAATTGCTCCATTTTCAAATAAGCCCAATAAGGGGGGATGGGGGTGGGGGGTGATAGGGGTGGGGGGGGTATTCCTGACAAATCAGTCAGGAATAGTTTTTCGTTTTCTTCTCTGCAATGTGACCTCAGCTTGGTTACATGATGTGCAGTCATTCAAAACTGAATGAATGGACTGAAGTTTCTCTTTAAAAACTCAATATCTCAATATGGCAATAGCTATTTTTAAGAATGCTAAATGGCCAGATATGTCCTTTAATTTCATAACTCCCCCCCCCCCCCCTTCAATTTAACCCTCAATCTCAAATGCAGTAGTCGTAAACCCTAAACCATTAATCTATCTAAACGACTAAAGCATTACACATCCGCATCGGGGACTGTAATAAAAACAATTCACTGAAGGACACAGTGAATACAGACGGAGGAGAAAAAAAGCTCCGATTGGCGTATAGCAACAAAACCGGAGAACAATGAGGGGCAAAAACACTCAAGCAATTTCCCTAGAAACTGCCGGATATTTTCGGACATATTGACGCACCGCACCGAGCAGCCACGACGAGGCCGCCGGGGGAATTTCATCGGATGGCCCCCGTCTTTTGTGTACCTAAGCGGCGAATTAAGAAGGCTTTTCAGCGATGTTTTTCAACCGCGGTCGGGCCCCACAATCAGAAAATTGCACTAAAAATATTAAATGGGCGAAAACATCCACGGAAGGGGTAGGCACAAAGGAAAAGCCACGTTATGTTGATTGTAGGGTTGCCGCTCGTTAATTGGAAGTTGTTGATATTGTACATACATGACATTATTGTGTAATCAATGTTTAGTGTGTAACTACATTCAAAGTTGCGAGATGTAAGGTCGGGCGTCAATGGCACCATTGTTATCGGTGAACAAGGAGGGAGGGGGAAACACATGCAAATTACAACATAAATTAAATTCGAGGAAATCAATAAGAAAAACATGTATCATCCCAACACATTAAAATGTGATTAAAAATAGCGTCTGTGGTGCCCAATGTAAATGCAGTCTTGTTTGATTTTATGCGCATTGGCCCGAAGGGTAACAAATAGCCATGCGTTTTTAACAATAAGAACATTCTAAAACAGGAAATAACGTCAGGCGGGGAAACCTGTTTATTCAACTTAAAGTAAAGATTTTATTCATGGTTTGTTAATTTTGGTAAAAGTGACCTTCAATTTTTTTATTTTAAGGTATAGACTTTTACCAAATTCACAAATGAGAACCTTTCAAAATAAATCTTTTTTCCTGGACGTGTTTTTTAAAATGAAGTATAGATAGGCCTCGGTCGTTTTTGCTTAATGCTAACTGGGGAATTGTTATTATTATTAGATTTTTTTTTTTCATTCCGTAATTGAATTGAAAATGAAAGATTGTTTTCATCGTGTTCTCGTGCATTGTTTGAACACAAGGATTCTCAAATGAACTCTAAACATTCGTATATTATTAAAGGCAAATTTATTTATATCGGGAGTGAAACTATGCAATTCAGGTGGTAATGTTTTGGTTAAAAGAACGAGCTGTTGTGAACATCGTGCTTATTTCGGTTGCGCAAATAGATTTAACACATGTGATTTGGGGAGCTTTTATTTTGAGTGCTATTTTCCTGATCTTCACAGTATTTTTGTTGATACATTTTGTTCGAGGATTAGTTCTGGTTGGTTTGTGTTTTTCTACCGGCAACTAACCAATGTTTGATTTATTTAATTACAAATCATGGTCTTTGTCTCAGATTCGTACGTCACAAGTACGCGTTGTTGGTCGACGTTTCAGCAGGTAGTGATGCAAGGTCTCATCGCCAGTCTCTCACAGTTTTCGCCCCTAGGTCAGTTGTTGTCGTGCTCGCGGGCTTACTGTCGCCATCAAATTAACCACGAAAAATTAGATCACTGTCTTCAATTTAAGTACAAACGCTAATAGAATTGTGGTTATTTACAGTATTTGAATCAAATGTAAAGTGCATGTTTGTGTCTCCAGCAAACCGCAGTTCTCTAAATAATGACAGTGTGCGCCATAGATGCGCCGATTATTAATATGATCGCCTTCTTCAATTAAACACCACTAACCGTCCGTCATTGACCATGGGTCAATATCGCGCCAGATGCCTCGCTGACCAAACAATAACACAACATCAAATAAAATATGGCCCTAGACAAAAAACAAAAAATTCCATTTCCCGTTTTAAAAGCGAGCGAATAATGGGAGCTGGCCTGCGACCAAGCCACCATACCTCCGTTTGCTGATTAGCAGGCAGAGTCTGGAACCAGACAGATACCATGGCAGTCCACACACACTATAACATAAAGACAACCCATTGCGACTACCTCAATGTCAAGGTTAGGGAAGTCTGGTTGCGTGGCAAGTGGCGAGCTGTGAGCACGTACGCACTCGGTAAGCGCTAACTATACAACCAGTGTTTTATTACAGTACGGGGCAACCGACGGCTGCGGCGCCTGGTTTTGCATGCCGTATGTTAGGAGACAGATCCCTGGGGCGGCGCGGCTATGGGTCCGCGCACTCCATGTCACGATCTTGGCCAAGGTCACGGCCGACCGAGAGTGAATGGCGTACAACACGCTGGTTCCTCCCCTGTCGACGCACGCGGGGTTGTGGCTCTCTCTGTTAAAGAGCAGGGGACCAGTCAATCACGCTGGCTTCTGTCGGCTGATGTTTGGGAAGCGATGAAACTAATTGGCTTGTATTAACACAGATGGGACCCACGATAGATGCACATCGCCGTAGATTTATGCCCAGAATAACTTTACATGAATTAAAAAGAATCAAACGTGATCTGATTATCATTAGGACCTTTATGTTCCTTTAAGGAAAACTGCGACCGTAAAAGTATGCATCAGTTTCAAGTCACGAATTGGATACATTAGTGTCCTTGGGGAGAGAGTTTGGAAACAAGAAACGGCAAACTTTTAGTGTTTATGAGAGCTTTTAAACCGGTGGTGGCGCTCTCACACATTAACTACGATTACATCGGGCAAGTTAAAACATGGTGATCTTGTATTTTAGGGAATGGTACCTTCGTAGTATTCAGAAAGAAAACATAGAGCTGCTTATGTGATTCATTAAAAGTTATTGGTGTATAAGCTGTTGAGAAAACAGTTAAGAGTGTGTCTGTATGTATCTGTGCTCGCCGATCTGTATTTTAAATTGCCTTGCTGGACAGGGAGTTTTACATGTATTAAGGATTGGTATGGATAAGAAACGTCATTGTTTAATTTTGGTCTAAAAGCTTACTGATTTGTTTCTTCTCTTGATTGAAGTTCATATTTTAATTATTACCAACGCAAAAATAAAAAACAAAACAAACCATTAATTTGAAATATCTCAATGACTTATATCGGAATGAATTCTTTCAGATTCAGATTCAGATTCAGATACACATTTATTTCCATACTTCTATGTAGAAAAACGATAAGTACATGTAATTATGGAGTAAAGCAAAACAAAATAACAATAAGTAGCAATACGCAGGATAATGTAATAAATAGAGTATGGGGCTGTTTTGATAAGCCGAAGCTTGTAGAAAACAGCCAGACTCATACAAACAAACAAACAAACGAAAAACAAGCAGACAGACACGAAAACAGAAGGACAGAAAAACACTGGACAAAAACAGCTATACTGACACAAGATACATAATGTGATTCAGACGGATAATGCAACGAATTCATAATTAGCAAAAGAATGGCAGAACAGTTCAAGCAGAAGCAATACAAAATAATTAGGTATTAAGAGGTAAACGTGGTCGAATTACTTAGGAGGGGAAGCTAAGATGCATATCGGGAGATAAAGTCACGTTTAAAAGAATACTTAAAAAGACTCAAGGACCGGTGAGACCTTATGCGCTCATCTATGGCATTCCACACACGAGGACCGAGGAAGCGGATCGTGTTCATAGAATAAGTGGTGCGAGTGAATGGAACAAAAAGTTTAGTGCAAGATCTAGTGGAGTGGCCGTGGGTTTCTTGAATAGACATAAAGAAGGCAGAGATGACTTATTAACTCATCAATACATGGACATAAGTAGAGAACTACGTGTATTTGATGCTTATATACCCCTTGTAGTGACGTCACACGCAGCAATTGTTGTCTGCCCAAGGGGGGCTGCCATTTTGGGTGGTTAACATTGCATGGGAAACTTGGTGTGTGTGTGTGTGTGTGCGCTACTAACCCCGTGCGCATTGCCGAAAATGCGCACTGCACAGTAATACACAAGCCGTATTCGAGTTAGTGGCTACGGCTTTGGTTGTTGCTAAGGGTGTTGCTAAGGACGTCATGTACTTCCAGACATGACGGACATTGCGATCCAGCCAGTAGCCTTAGCCGCCAATTTGTGATCGTGGGTGATGACGCTAGGTATAATTGGGTCAATGCTTACTAGAAACATTATTGCAGTATTACTTTTAAAACAAAATCAATTGAAAGATTGGTTAGGCCTAGACAACAAAACTGTACTAGTTTAAAGGCAGTGTATCTCTTTGGTAATTGACAAAGACCAGTATCCTCACTCGTTGTATCCCAACATATGCATCAAATAACATGACCTTTGAAAATATATGGGCTGAATTGGTTATCGAAGTTGCAAGAACAAATAATATAATGAAGACAAAAAAAGCACCATTGTTGCATACAGTTTTGTGCTTTCAGATGCATGAAAAGGGCTTCATGCCTGAAGCCTTTCTCAGATTCAAATATTTGAGAGAAAGTTTACCTCTTTCTCTGAAGCTACATTACTTCAAGGAGGTGTCGTTTCTAACAATGTTTTATAATATCATAGAGCAAGTAAGTTTTTATGGTCATTAATTTTTGGAGTAATTACTAAAGGTATACACCCTGCAAGAAGTTTTCGAAGGAAACATAAAAATCTTCAAATATTTAAATAGTTTAGGAGCTTGCACTCCCCGTGACATTGTTGCAACCTCCCATGTATCGACAAACACTTTCCACTTGGTGTCCATTTTGGGGTAAGTGTGTATATTCTGATGCCTACATAATGTGCTATCAACAATTGTGAGGAAAGGTCACACAAAGAAGTTTTCACAAATAAATAAAATTCCTTTCTGCAGACTTGTTTGGCACCAACACTTTTCCTGAGTTGTTTGTCAGAACAGTTTTTTCTGACAAAAAGACTACTCCACTAGTAAGAAAAGGATAAAAAAAGAGATACACCTTTTTCAGGTTATTATTTTTCTTATAATATTTTCTATTCAAGCTGAATAAATCTTTTTATACTACCGTTTTAGAAATAGTCTGATAACAGATCTGCAATCTTATTTTATGAAAGCGACGCGTTACGGCATGCTGGGCTGGCAAAGAAATCTGCACGGCGAAACTTTACCCCTCAGCAAATTATTCGAAGCACGAAATATGTCAGCGGAACAGCGGGGTGTGGTGGAGCAAGTCACGGCGCGTTAAAGCGACCACTGCACACTGCTACATCCTCCCCACTCCCGCAAATTAAACAGATGAAATTTTCACAGTAGGAAGGCTAATGCTGGAAGAATACAAAACCGATTTTCTTTCATGTTGGGAGAATGAACGCCTAACTGTTGGCTGACCCTGGCGAACACACACACCATTGGTCTTTTGTGAAAAGCTTTTTCTCTTTTTCTTCTGTCTCCTGGAAAAAAAACAGTTGAGGCTATTTTGTTTTTTAAACGGCCTTCAAAATTTAAGGTGAAAAGGTTAAGTTTTTGATACCGAGGGGAAAACGAGTGGGTTTTTTCGGTTAGTGGCTGTGATTGCACCTTCAGACCGACGAGAAATTCAACCTCGTTATAACGGAGAATATTCTCCTGGCATTTTGTGAACAAACAAAAAAATACCTGGCTCTGGATTGAATTGATTTCATTATTAGGACTCTTTTTTTAAAATATATTTAAAGGATTAACGTTATGTTTATTTGTATTTTTTTATCCATTTTTGCACTACAGTTGGACGTGGCGAGTCGACAAATCTTATTTTTGCTGCTGGCTCTTTTTCAGTCAATACCGCCTTTGGTTGTTGTAATTTTGTTTGGTTGGTTATAGTTGTTGTTTTCGTTTGTTTGTTGTTTCCAAATTATGTTTGCTATAGGGCTAGTCGAAAGGGTTAAGATTTCGCGTCCAACTGATCCCTTTTGCTTTCTTCAGCTTGTGATATTCGGATGAGTAGGCCTAAGGACAGCACTAGACCCCAAAATACCAAGGGCTGAAGTAGACAGAGCTCAATGTCTTGAATGTTTTGTTGGGAACACGTTGTTTGGTAACCGGAAAACTAAACTGTGGATCTAGGGGTCGTGATAAGTACAAGTCTCATGTGAACTGTTGAAAGACTGCCACCCCTGTCAAAAATAACAAAAATGTCTTACAGTTAGGCCAACATCCGTAAACATCTTTCTGATATGACTGCAGAAGGAGATGCTGGACGGCCCAACGATCTTAGAAAAAGAGAAGGGCGAGTGTATTGATGAGCAAACAACGCCCAGTATGAGTTTAGCAGGAAGTTCTTGGCGCCTAAAAAGGGACGGACACGCCTCTTTTATCATCGTCCAAGGGAGCAGGATCCCACCGGGTCGCCCCAACATTTTAAAAAACTTCAGAGAAATATTTGTCTCTGTCTCGTCAGTTGGTCCGTCTGTCGGTCTGTCTATGTATTCACGGTCAAATTTGAAAGCCTTTTTGACTGGAGATGAGTGTATCATGGTAGTTTACCTCAATGCCCCCCCCCCCGTAAATCCTATAGGCTTTTAACGTGTTGATGCACGGATGAACGTCGCTATTGGACATCATCATCGTCAGTTCTTGAAAGGCCGATAAAGCGATGTTTCCCCCACCGAGCCAACCTTGTTGTCCGTTAACAGCCAACTAACAAGATTTCTCGAAGTAGCCGAGTTGTAATAATTAAGCCCCATCGTCGCCCGCCATTGCGACGTGCCGACCTTGAAGGGAGGGGGGATACAGAAACATGGTCGACTCAAAAAGGAAAACAACATCTCTTATCTGTCGCAATTCTCAATTTGGACCGTTGTCCCGTGATGATTCTTTTTGTGCGCAATTCAATAATGTAAAGTTACTCATACTTGAGTTGAGCTTTAAAAAATAGGAAATAAAATAATATTACACACACACACAAACCAGCAGCGTCCCGATTGCTTGTTGATGAATAGGGGTCTGGCTAGCGCGAAGGAGCTGACGGTCCCGCCGGATCCTCCTGTCCTCCGGCCCCCCTGCTGCGTTGAGAGCGGGTGCTTCGCTCTGAGTGGCGAATTTTCGTAATCCAATCACGGGTATTTATAATTTACTAAGTACTTCTTATCAATTACATGGAATTTGATTGCCCCGATGAGTCTTCTGGCGACAAGTACATAACGTCATGGTGCACTCGTGCCTTTTGAGCAGTGTATGCATGCAACACATGGGGGATCAATTTCCACATTATGTTTGATATGGACTTGCACTAGTCCGTTGGAAGTTGTGGCCCTTATGGGTTTTGGGGGTGTGCGTTCTTAATGTACAAACATAGCACTTTGTTGGAACATCATAGAGCAAGGATCTTGTATTCAAAATTGCCGTCAACTCTGTTCCTTTTTTTCTATTGTGTGTGTGCGTGTTTTGTTGTTATAATAGGCCCTAGTTATTATTATAAAGGTAGTATCAAAAGTATGTTTTTATTTGACAATATCTTCCCAGCTCTGGGGTGGAATTTGTTGGCAACGTTACATATGGACTTCACCTGCTCATCTTACTTCAGGTCTAAGGAGAGATATGGGCCCCCCATGAGACTCCGTAAATTTCGCGCACTTTTGAACTTCGGGGCCAGGGAAAGTGCGAAATTTTTTTTACTTCAAAGTTTAAAGCAGTGTCGTGTGGGAATTATTTTTGAATGGAAAAAAAAAAGGCGACTACCTCTGTAACCCATTGGCCTAAAGATTCTTGTGTCGACGACTAGCTTATAAGCTGCAGATGGGAAGAAACCCCAACAATAGGGAAACACATGCAATCAGGGCCCAATGTCACACAAAAGTAGCTAAGCACAACCAGAATTGTATTTACCAGCATTGGGTTACCAGCCAAATTACCATTTCACATGTATCATCTGTGACTGGGCTGCTCATTTTTGTTTAGCAGTACATTTTTAAGCATTATTTTCTGCTTAAGCAGCTGGGCCCAGTAAGTGACTGCAAACCATATCGACATGCAAGGCTCTATCCAATTGTAAAATGTCAATTTATTTTTAAAAATATAACACATTTTATAGGATTTTTATTCCTTCAAGCTGCTGAAGACCATTTGCAGCCTGCAATCAACAACAACAACAATAACAATAACAACAACAACAACAACAACAACAACAACAACAACAACTTAACTTCAACAACTTAACCACAACAACAGCAACAACAACAACAACATCATCAAACATGACAGTTAGTAAACGCCAACAAGTTTGTATCGCTCCCCATTGGTTGGATCATGGATCGCACTGATGGCCATCGACTGGCACAAGTCTAGCGTCAGTGGGGCATGAGCAGCTTAGCGCTCTGATGGGCCTCTCTATGGGGAGCCGATTGAGTCGCTCAAGGTCAAGTGCAAGGGCTGATACCGCTCTAATCCTTTTATAAATGTTACAAACGAACAACATTACTGATCTTGTTAAGCGGATGTTAAGCAACGCCTCGGTGCGCTGATGTCACACGTGGGTATGAATGGGCAACAATGGCAGGAGCAAGTTGGGAGCGTATGAACACCCGTCCAATAAAAGTATGCTGGAACCACGGGACAGAAGAAGTAGAAGAATGGGGGTTAGAAGAGAGGGGCATGATAACCGAAACTGATTTTAGAGAAGGGGGGGGGGGGGTAACAACTTGAGTCTGAGATAATTAAATAAGTCGTCCAGAAGCATGGTGTAATGTTGGTATATAGTATAATACAATCAACATGAGGGGGAGTTTTCCGCTCGAAATACTAACATCTTAGCATATAGTGAATTAATTTGTCAATTTTTGCCGTCTGGCAATTTTGTCGGCAATAATGCTAGACAGCTTGGTGAGACATTGTAACAGTCTACGATGTTCTCTCCCACCTCTCTCTCTCTCTCTCTCTCCCTCTCTCTCACACACAGACAATGGTGTGCTGAAACTTTCTCAGCTTAAAGGGCACTTTGCCTTTGAATTGGGCGCTTTTGGGCTATTTGTTTTGAAATGAAAATGGTTGGAAAAATATTTTAAAAGTATAGAATACAATGATTCACAAATTTCACTTGAAATGTGTGGTTTTGTGTAATTTCATGACAGAATACGGTCCGCTATTTTGTAGAACCAAATTGTTGACTCCACAAAATGGCGGTCCGTCTGTTCCGCTGGTTACAGCCAAACTTTCACACTTCTTAATACATGGTATACAATAATTGAGATAGCCGTGTCAATCTGATAGATAAAACAGAAAAGGTGCAAAATGGTGGTCACACTCACTTGTAAAGACTAAACTAAAAATGTGTTTTTGTGCACGAACAAATCTCGAAAGGATAATGAGTTAACTCCAAACACCAACTGCAAATTTTTGAGATTCTTTAAGGCAACTTGCCTTTTTAATATAATGTGGTTTTGCTTTGGGGGGGGGTTTGTTTTCTTCTTGGGGGTGGGGTCAATTTGCATATCTGTGAGCTCTGCTATACTAGCAAATTTCAAACATTGTGAACTCCACAATTTATGACATCGATAACAAACCTCAATGTCCATGAAGAATCAGCCCCAAGGAAGCTCGAGTCGGGATAAGTCGCGTCCATACGTCATCGTGACATAGTTTAATGCAGCCCATCCAATAAAAGATTCATTCCTGCACTCTCTCAATCCAACGGATATGAACGACTAAATCTCGCGAGAAAAATCCCCGCGTGCCAAGTGCAAAACTATCCCAGGCAATATTAATATCACACACGGGACAGCTGATGTCGATCCGGTCTGATCCCCGCCTCTTCGAACTCCCTCTTATGTTTTTTTGATTATCTGCTATTAAGAAAATGCATCGTCGCCCCGAAGCAAACACCTGGGCGGATTTGCACCAAAGCTGCTAAGCGTAAAACACTGCTAAGTTGATTTAAAGTTGGATGCTATCTTCTCTGGAACGAGTGGAGCTGTTGGTTTGATGACGAAGTATAAGTAAGAGGTTTGGCAAGTGTCAAGAAATTTTGGATTATTATAATAGTCCGAAAAGGCACTGATTGTCAAGTGACTAGCACCACTGATCCAGACTAATGACCATCCGAAACACTGTCAAAGTCAGGGAAATAGCATTTGAAAAAAAAAAAAAACTATGGTTGCTTATTGTGATTTCAGCAATTGAAATAAGCTTGTGTATAATTAACGTGCCCGTAATCTCCTGTTCGGTATTTTCACGAAAACTTACCCACCAAATTCGCTAAAATCTTCACAGATTGTTGTATGGTGTTTTTTCAAAACTAAACGCAATGAACCTGCTCTCAAAATATTCCAAAGAAAGTTTAATGATGTGTTTTTCCTTCATGCAAATTTGCTTTGATCACAGCTTTGAGAAGCCAATAGCATTGGTGGTACACCTGCCGACAGCTCGCAATTTCTTCCCCCGCCGAGCGCATAAATTCTCGCTAAGCGTCTCCGGTGAAATTAGTTGGCACTGACCGGGAGTGGCGCGTATCCGGAAGGATACCGTTGATGCTAAGCCATCCCCTCACCGTCATCATTGAGAAACAAAAGCCGTGGAATCTTAGCTTGCCACCTGCCTGGATGAGGCGGCGTGGGTGATGTCTTTAGCCGTTAGTCCCGCTCCTCTAAATCCCTCACCGTTGTTCTCCCTTCTTCTCGCGGACGGGAATATTAGAAAGAGCTTTGACGAATGTGTCGTATACCGAGAGCTATAATCAAACTGAATATTAAAGTAGGAAGTGCTGAACATGACTTTGGACGTAAATTCATTGCTCTTGTGACAACATCTCTTCAGCCAAACCCTTAAAGTGGGCAATGATGGCCACTGGAAACTCAAAACCCCTTCTACAACTAAGTGGACGAATAGGTTAATTTACAATTTTGTAAAAATTATCGGGAAAATACTTGTTGTTAAGATGAATTTTTGTTTATCAAATTGTCACTTAAAACAATATGTCTATTTTATTACTAAAAATTTAAATTTTGCTTTAAATTGGAAATTGTAGTGTATTTTGTCGGTGTGCATTATGAGTCCGGGCTCGATTTCACAAAGCGCTAAGATTCATCTTCAAGATGGGTTGTCAATATCACCATAGTGATTTGTATTGTGACATCACACTTTGCTTTAGCAATTAAGATTGATGCACATCTTAGGGTTAGTCTTAGCTCTTTGTGAAATCAATGACAGGTCTTCCTTTGACCTCAGTTAATAGTGCACTCTTTGAAAGGGATACTGGGATAAAGGGATACTGTGTGCACAATTCGCACAATTGTGACCTGGGGTTTTTGACTTCCAACTTGAAACATGTTTATTGTTAGATGTTTATATAGGCCCCGAAAAAATGGTTATATTTGCCGAGAGGTGTGGGGCCATTTTTCAAGATTGATGCTCGGTCTTTTGGAAATTTAAACAATGTATAAATGTGGGGGTGGGTTTTTTATGGGTTTTTTTGAGGGAGAATAACTTGACGGGTCTTGGGACACCCCATGTCAAGTTGAGAAGAGGGTAAAAGTTTAAGAGTTAATGGATAATTTTCTCTTTGCTGTAAAAAGCTTGGTGGAAATTTTTAGTATTTTTAAAGTGTTGGGTTTTTTTTCTTCTGTATATACCACGGCAGTTTATGTGGGGTGCACCCTTATGAACAAGTCTTGAAATCATTGACATAATTCTTACGTGGTGACGACTTGTCAATTTCCATAAGTCAAATAATTATTCAACTGATATATAAAGCTTGCTCCATTTTTTTTAATTCTGGATTATAGGTGCAGTGACGTAACATGGAATCTCCCTGAACGGTGTGCAACAAACGTACGTAACTCATTGGTAAGTGTCATCAATTTATTCAAAGATTTAAACTTCGTTAAAATTAAGCCCGGAAAGTCAATCAGAAATTTAAAGTTTATTTTCACGAAACCTGTTCAATGGAAATACCCCCCCCCCCCCCAGCATCCTCCTGCTTCCACACACCCTACACCCCGCCCCACACCTCGAACCCACCCCATACCCTACAACCCAAAACCCCGACCCCACCCCTAAATAGAAACGGAAGAAATGTTTGTACAAGTGATTGAACGTACACACAAACTGGAAGCCATTAATTATGAGCGAATTACCAATTCTTAATCTTATCAGCCAAAAGAAATGTCATTTAATAATTATAAGCCTTAACTGTTGGTTGCCAATCGCACTGAACTAAAGCTGAAATTAATTGTGACAGAATGGAGTCAACTCGACCTTGGTCTAAATAGTGCACAAGAATTCCTGGAAACTTTATAATCTCGCTTCGGAAATGTCAAATAATCATTCAGCACAATTATTAAAACCCTGCAGCGCACGAACGTTTTCGAATATGCGCTAAAGCCATACCCGTGTGGAACGTTATCCATATATCTAATTAGTGTAATTAGCCCCCAATTAGACCCAATAATGTTCCTCAAATCTGATATATCAAAAGCACAGCAAATCAAAGGGGGGAACATACATGATTCATTGGTCATACTATAGTCATTTCACACATAGCATGACATCCGAGGTCAAATTTCCAAACCTAGTTATTCAACCAATATCAATGCAGAAGCATCTAGCTGGAGGCGACGTTGTACCATGTGAATTTTTTTTATTTTGTTATTATGAATATTAATTTTTATGTTAAGTTTCTTCCACACCAGTCGTGCACCTTTAAAGACCTAGTTTTAAAAAAAATCACCTGAATATTAATCAACGGGGAAAACGATTGAAGAGTTCAGACCAGGAATCCGTCGGTACATTTAAAAAAAACTCTCAGGTCGGTTCCGGGTCTACGGAGACCATTTCTGGCTTTAAAAAGGTGTTTTTGACTCAGATTCTGCGTCAGTTTGACACAGATTCCACGTCATACTGACCCAGATATGGGCCTGCCCCCCCCCCCCCCCCCCCACCGTGACCCGTGATACCAAAAAAGAATCAAAATGTATACCATAGGGTGTTAAAACTAATTTCTGCCAAAACAATTACATTTGTGTGTTTTTTACACCCTACTAATTTTGATCCTCTCTTTCGGTATCTAAATGTGACAACACCCATGGCAGTTTTAACACCCTAGTTTCCTGCAGTGTGACCAGGGAGTTTTCAAAGGCACTGGACACGTTTGGTAATTACTCAAAATATATACTAGCATAAAAACTTACTTGGTAACGAGCAACGGAGAGCTGTTGATAGTATAACACATTGTGAGAAACGACTCCCTCTGAAGTAACGTAGTTTTGAGAAAGAGGTAATTTTTCACTAATATTTGAATCTGAAAAAGACTTCAGGCCTGAAGCCTTTTTCAGGCATCTGAAAGCACACAAATTTGTGCAACAAGGCTGTTTTTTCTTTCATTATTTTCTTGCAACTTCGATGACCAATTGAGCCCAAATTTTCACATGTTTGTTATTTTATGCATATGTTGGGATACACCAAGTGAGAATACTGGTCTTTGACAATTACCAAACGTGTCCAGTGTCTTTAAACTGTAGTGTTGTTTGAATAGTATCTAGTTTTTCTGGTGTGTTTTTCTCTTCTGGTTTTTCTTCTTCTTCTTTCTACGTTTGCCGCTTTTAAAACAGCATCAAATTTTCTGACAAAACATAACTCGATGTTTTTACTCAAGCGTGACCACTGAATTTAATTTTGTTTCAGGGGTTGAATTAAAGGTGCATTTATTAAAAACTTGGGGACGAGATGACTTGTCTTGTAAAAAACAATGATTTACCGGGCGTCATACTTAAATTAAGGTTTGTTTGGGACTTCTTGTTTTGGGGGTATTTTTTTCTTTGAGCGAATTGTTTAACTGGTACCGATCGTATCTAGAAATGTATTATGTTCAAAACAAAATTGTAATTTCGCTATGAAAGTGTCCAATGAATTCCCTCTCAAGTGGTGTTTGAAGCTTCGCATGGTGTGGACAAAATTGAAGTAAATTTAACTGTAATTATAATTGTTCAACTTACGGGTACAGCCATGTGTAAATCTCTTTGGGGAGGAGTATTGGCTCTGAGGAGAACCGATGTGGTCTCTACGTTTCGAACAGTATACTCAGCTGGTCTTCCGTTGTACTTGCTTGGCAAGAGATGATCACTTGAATTGATTTGAAAACACGAAAACTGAAACTCTACAGTCAACCAACAAGCAACGGGCCGTTTCAAAATACGTACGTAAATCAAAGCGAAAAAAACACCCCATTGACGTCTTCTGACGGACAAAATGGTACAATGACATCAGCAAGCAAAACTGTCAGCACAAACGCAGTTGTCTATCATCTCCCGATTCACTAGAAATGTGTGGGCTATACATCTGGAAACATTTCAGCAAAAGATGTAAGCTCCATTACAACAAGAAAGTCCGAATAATTTCACACACGCAATAGTACCGTTATTGCTAGCGATGCTCCTAATATAACCCGTGTTCGCAGTTTGTTTTTTGTCCCATCCGGATACCACATGGTGTCAAAACGTCAGCGCGGTTGCGACATCTGTACCGTTTCTTTTCTCCCATAATGACTTTTTGGGCTGTTCAATTCAAGTGAAAACTACATGCACAAATAGTACTAGCAACCTACTTGTTTGTGTTCAGCGACATTTGCAATCAGTATAAACTTTCACTTTTATATAGCTGTTATTTATTGTTATTTTCCGCAGTAGCCATGCTCCTCAATTCTCAAAAAAGTATGGAATGCATTTTTTTAAACAAACGTTTTACAAAAAGTCGCAAAAGTAAAATCAATGTTTAAGTTCTCACACGCGAGGTAAATTACATTTTATTGGGCTCCCGTATTAAAGACAGACATGCCATGTGTTTTTGAAATACTGCCGGTCTGCAAAGTTGAAGAGTTTATAGTTGACTACAAATTCCCCTACAAAGTAGTTACATGACTGAGTATTCTATGTGGAAATGATCACATGTTCTGCGTAATAAAGTACCCCCAGAAGATATGCATACAGAGACAGCCCCACCGGAGAGATGACTGGCCGAAAGAAAATAGCTATTAAGAAGTACTTAGAGAAAACAAAAGCCATTGATATAATAGCCCTGGTTCCCCCTGGAGGGCTATAAACAACTCTCTGATTGGTTGGAAATAGTTACCGGCGGACGTACGAGTGCGCTGATAGGCCAACCGCAGCCGCCGGCGGGGTCACACCGGAGGTCATGTCCAAGCGGTTTTACAGAAGCAGAGCGTAACACAAACTTGTAATAGAAGTGGAGTGAGTTGTAAGGGGGGGGGGGTCGGATGAGAGCACCAAGACGGCCAATGAAAAGAAGTCTGTTATTGAACGAGGGGGAAGAGTGAACTTATTGGGTTCCCCTAGCCTTCCATTCCAGGGCTAATTGCCGATTAGGAGGACGGTGGAAGTTGGGCCCCACTAAGGCGCCATGGTTGACAGGCCGATGACGTGTGCTGTCAACGCCAGCCCCGACTGGGCATTGATGACGAGCGCAGATACATACAGCATGCATGAGGGGAGGCTTATCATGTGTGTATTAATATTTCAGTCATATTTCAAGAGTCTATGGATTAAGGGGTGATATGTACACTCGACAGTAGTTCAGTCTCGGGCCCCTCTCTCCCTCTCTCTCTCAAGCCTAGAGTGTGATTACGCCTGGTGAAGGTACAGGGAAGAACATTTCATCGAGTCTCTGACTCTCCTTCTCCCTAAATCCACCGATGGATTGGGAATTCACTTCAGCTACGAACAACTATCGGAGATTGTTGTAAATGTCATGGCAGTCAATTATTTTTGGATTCAGTCAATATTGGTTTTCATTTTTGAATGATTGAATTCTTGCTTCGGGGGCATATCGGACAATTGTATTTAGAATTGGCTGGTTCGCCTAGGTAGTTGTGGAGCGCTAAATGCCGAGTGAACCCACCGGCTGCCCGTGTGGGAATCGAACCACTGACCTTCTGATAGTTTAGGGTGTAAATGCCTTTTAATCCCTAGATATTTCTCACTCAAAATGGATATTTAAGCCAGGTAGCAATTGTTGATCCGAGTGACAGAGGGTATAGGTTGTAGTTATCAATATTAATATTCTGTACAAACGTACAAAACTATAATAATAAATTGGAACGATTCAAGATAAACTTGTTTAGTTCAAAGTTGCCAAAAAATTATCGATGAATTGGTGACACTTCAAACAGGAACAATCTTGCCATGGTAGCTCGGAAATCATAGCAACAAGAAGGTGAAATTTATCCCGACACATTCGATGAAATTCTGTACAATATTCACTTTATCATTGTCGGCAAATTCCGATTAAATTCGATGATCTATGGATTTTGGTTGTGGTATAATTAGCTGAGAGGATCGAAGTTAAACTAACTTTAAAAAATCCAGTCTTCAAGAGTATTGTAAGGAGAGCGCCATCACCGATGAGTTTGCGTAAGACTTGCAAAATGATTGAGCACGCCTGAGGAAATTAACTGCCTTCAATAGAGTCATGGTGACTTAGTTTCTTTTTCAAAATTAGACACAGTCTCCATATTCCTTCATCTCTGAGGGCGAAATCTTTGACAGACTTCCAATTAGGTGAGCCACTCACTTCGCTCTCTAAGCTTCGGGTTCGAGTTTACCCTTAATATCCCTGGAGTACGAGGTGTAATCCTCTTTACCAGGGGTTACAAACCCCGGGAGATGAAGCGCCGCGAAGCTGCGTGCCAACCAATCATCAACCGTGTACTTTGACAAGTTCGGGATCTCCGGTCCAATCAACACGTCTGTCTTGTGAGGACCCACGACCCCCTTCTCGACCGGGATTTCACGCTGCTTTGATAATCATGTCCGAATTTTACGCGCCAAAACTCGGGGGAGACCCGCGCTCATGTACCAAACCGGGTTTCTCGGCAGAGTTCAAAAGAACGTTGATTGAAAGGAGAGAGTCGTGCGTGGTGGCTTTTTTGGCCTGATTCTGAGGCCGGCGGGTAACCGAAAACCCGGGGAAATTGAAGCAACGCCGCTGCCACCAAATTATTAATCGGGTTGAGAGAGGGTTATAAACACTGAGAATCGATGCTTTTGGTAAATGAGACATCAATGTACACAAACAAATCGGTAAACATCGGTTGTAATTGAATGTGCGATAGCTACCCGATACACCGTTTACATTCCTGGTATGTGAGAAGAGTGGAATCGATACCACATTGTCGAACACGTTAAGTGTTTTTTTCGAAACCAAAGAATCATTGTTGTGTCAAGTGCAAAATGCAAGCCAATAATGACAATGATCGCCTGATCAAAAGGGAGATCTAGTGGGCCGACTGTATCTTCTGGTGTCTGGTTGAGAATAAACTGTTTCCTTCAGAAGTTTGTTTGTTGACAGTTTTGTTTATTCGAAAACCACCCGTTTAAGTTCATGGCCACTAGTTGAATTAGAACTAAAGACGACTCATGACGTCACGTGGACTTTTCAAAAAGTTCACGTGGATCACAGGTTAGCAGGCACAAAGTGTACACAAAGTCCGTGGAAGCCTTGGGTTTTTGTTAATCTTGCATTTTGAGATGCTAATGCATAGTTGTATCGATTTTTTTGTATACGGCGTAGAAGAGCACCCTTCATAAATCTTCTTCAGGATATCACTATTAATATTATTATTACATAAGTAGTTGTTATGACACTCAAAATAGTGTGTGAGATGCGCAGTCTATTTCGTATTGCGCACTCTCAGTTTCGCAATGCGTGTACTCATTTTCACAATGAGAACTCTTTTTCCGCATATTATTCCGAAGTAAAGTAAGGTTGGTTGCTTGCTGGTATAATAATGGCTTATTTATAAAGTCCGCTGAATGAGCACCCTTTTTCAAGCATATACGTTTTGGATCTGCCAAAGCATCAACCCTGTACCGCCCCGCCCCCGGAAAGGAGAAATGTTGTGTCCCCAATCTTCTTTTAACCCTGATTTATCAACCCTCATTATGTAAGCCAAATTCCCCCACTTCCCCCGCCCTACCCCTTATCATCTCCAACCCAGGGGCCCTGTCCCAGTCTGTCAACAGAGGCAACCTTGTTCCCAAACCCATGTCGCTATTCAAATACTCTGACACATTCAGCCGCTTATTCGTAACCTTCAAAGTCTGACTAATGGTATCAGTCAAGGCCAAGGTTGAATTTGCTTCCCTCCGTGCGACCACCTCTGTCTGCACTCGTCTCTGTGATTGTGGTGTTGTATAAACAGTGCACAGACATTTCTTCTTAAAACAAGATGATGGGCAGATCTCACTAGTAAGCTGCTCGGTGGCCAACCCCCTTCCAAAAAGCAGTGTAAATATACCTTATGCATATGACGTCATTTGAGTAGGGCGCCCTCACCTAGAGGTCAAAAGGAAGATGCTCATTGGCCAGTCTTGTGCGCCGCGCGTACAAATCAGCGCGTTTCCATTGTTTCATCATCAGTTTACCTCTAAGATGGCGGCTTGGTGACGTCAATGCATAAGGTCTATATAAAGTGTTGAGTAGTTTGGTTTTCTTTGCAGCTTAATTTGGCTCTGTGTTTCACAACAAACCTAGTTGCTTCTGTTGTTTCCCAAATGCTGCACCTCTCTGAGTTTTGTTGCTAAGTGTATGTTTCCTTCCGTGCATTGGGGGCATTGAATTCCTGCGTTCAGCTTTCCCATGTCCTAATGTTTTGCTTCACCTTTTTTGTAGCCCCACGCATTGGGTGGTTCGTAGCCTTGTTCGGAGTGAGTTTGCTTAAATACATTTATAAATACATATCCGATATTTAAACCCCAAAATGGTGTATCGATAATAAGTGTTGTTATGCAATCCTACCGGCCCTCGCAACACAACATGGACAGAGTTAGTTGACATGACCTGCCATGTCATTCCATCCAATCAGCTGCAATGTCAGGGCATGACAGTCTGTCGAAGACGACTCGATTTCCCGGACCACATTGTCATCAAGCTGCTTAGCTCGGACATGCTTGATAAGCAAGAAGAGGTTACCGCCATGCATTCCAAATGTCATGTTAAAATCTGCATTGTACGTGTCTGGTACCCTGCCCATGTTTGCTACTGATAATGGAAAGTGAACGTTTTCAGCAATGTTTTCTGTTTGTCAGTTTTTATATGAAATTGGCACCAGGACGCAGATCTTTCGACGGATAGGAAGGTCGAGTTAGCCCACAGCCGCTTCTTGTCAGGAGTGACTTGTAAATGCACAACTCGGAAGAAGAGTTCCATTGGCATCCGTGGATCTCCTCTACCGCATGATTTCGTGCATTAAAACCAGTTTCTAAGCCTGTCTTTGGGACAGTAATAATGTATCCGATGACATCACAGGTCGACGAAACAAAAGCATCTTTTCTCAAAAATCGTAAAGATTTCCTTATCATCGAAAGTGACCCTGTCAATAAAAATTTGCTTTTACTTTACTCAAAGGGCACCGGTATTTAACATACTGAGTAATTTTCAATTTCAATTCATTTTTTTTTTTTTTTTTTTTTAACACACGGCACACCACTTTAATCCTGCGGCTAACATCGGTAAGTGTCACAGACCAATATTCACACTTTGTGTGACCAATTTGATATGCGTTTTAACAAACCTGTGAAAGTTTAAGTTCAATCGGTCATTGAAATCACCAGAAAATCGTGAAAACCCTAACCCCGTTTTCACTGGTTTCAAATAGCGGATTCCGGACTCACGAGTATTGCACTAGTTAATTGTTTTACTCATTTGTAACTGTAGCAATTCAGGCTCCCAAGAACAATTTTCCACTATGACCATCTTTATACCATAAGTTTAGGCCCCATGTGCTAATCTGTGAACATTTATGTTTTCAATCTTATCAATGTTGTGCACATCCCCCTTCAAACGAGATTTTTGAAAAATGATAATTTAAGCCATCTCTTGATTTAAAGGGGGTATTTGTTATTATATAAATATATGCCATTATTGTAGTTAAAATGCCGCATGTGCCTATCTTAGTATGAAGGAGGGGGCAAGCCGGTAGTCTAACTAGTCTTGCTTCGTCAATGCTGTACCTTATTTTGATTCAAAGAGAGTAAGCATTACTATCAAGAAGTCTCGACACCACAATCAAAACTATTATCATGATAACCCCCCCCCCCCCCCCCCCAACAAAAAAAGGAGCTAGCACACACACAAGCACCCACTGTTACCGGTGCTTCGTGTTATCTTATCTAAGACAGACGTGACACCATTGTGACATTTGGGATTTGAAGAAGTGAGACAAATAGGTCTCCCATCTGCTCCTGTGACTCCCATACAGTGTCAATGGTGCCACCCAGGTAATCCCATTGCCTAATTTGTTTGAGTTTCCTTGAATAGGGAAACCGTGTCCTCCCCCCCCCCCCCTATCAATTCAACCTTAAAGGGGGTTGATGGAAAGCTTTCGAAATTGACCCAGAAGTTAACTGATTTATGTTTTGAGAGCTGATTTCGTTTGGTGGGGAGGGGGATTAGGAAATGGTACCACGTATCCTGCGAAAAGTTATTAATGTCACGCGAAATCGTGGAGATAATGTTGTCCCCCTTCAAATCTTTTTAGGGCATCAGGTTCGTGATTGGGATCTGTTTTAATTGAGACAAACAATCTGTCTCCCTGTGTCACAGTCTCCCTCGGTGTGGCACCGTGAAAATGAGTTTACACTTTTAAACGGGTGGGTTTCCGTGGCTTCTCAAGAAGGATTTGTCATCCAACTGATTCCCTAGCAACCTAAATGTCTGAAACTCTCATTGACAACTTGTAAAAAAAGGTTTTTCCCCCCCCAAAGCACTCTCGTTTTCGGGGGGGGGGGAAATAAATCAAACCAACACTGCAACTAGAAGACAGACTTCCTTGGATAAAAGTTAAAATATTATTGCCACAGATTCCAACTGATATCTCTGATTTTTCCTGTAGATAAACCATAAAGTAATGCACTCAAGTAGTCGTTGGTCTTGGGCAGGACCATACGACCCCCTCCCCCACCCCTCATCAAAGCTCCCACCAGCCCCACCAATATTACTCGAAGTAAGGAGGCAATTAAGTCTGAAAAAAGTATAAACATAATGCCACAACCCAAAGTTGATCTTGGAAAAAATGGAATACAAATGGGTAGGGTTAGAATTCCTTTTAACGTAACCGTAAGAAGCGAAGCTTAGCTGTCCAATCCCTCTACCCTCTATCCTGTGATAAGGATTCCTGAGATTCGAAGCACACAATGAAGACACAATATAGAGTGTAAATCATGCCCCATATGATTATGAAACAGTTTTGAATCATTTCAAAATCTCTACACTAAAAGCAAAGTTCTCACAACCATCCATGACCAAACAGAGACCCCAAAAGTACACAGCACCTTTAACCTACACTTCAGCATATACATTCATGACTTTTTCACTTAAATAGATGTGTCATGTTACCAATGACAAGATAGTGTGATCTTTGAATATTTAGGGCAAGAGTCTATCTTCCTCTTTACCTTCTGCTTTTTAATTAATTGACTTCGTTGGGGACTTACTCACATCCGACATCTACTGCAGCATTCAGTGAGAATCTCAATTAACCTATTTTACGCGGGTTTTTTTTTAGACGAGGCTATTTTATAAGCTCTGTTTGGAGACTCCAAAGTTGAGGTATACTCTCCTAAATGGGAGAGTAAATGTTTACTATTTATGTAAATAGTTAGTCATTAAGTGCTACCCCTATCTTCTTTGCTTTATCTCCCAAATGGGAGAATGGTACCCCAACAGTTCGTCTCTTTGTTTGGGGTGTACCTCAAAGCATAGAGAAAGGCTAGTTTATGGAGGTATTCAGATAAAGGACAATGCAAGTACCTCATAACTGCTCTTTGTTTACATTTGTTAGTCATTAAGTGCTACCCCTATCTTCATTGCTTTATCTCCCAAATGGGAGAATGGTACCCCAACAGTTCGTCTCTTTGTTTTGGGTGTACCTCAAATCATAGAGAAAGGCTAGTTTATGGAGGTATTCAGATAAAGGACAATGCAAGTACCTCATAACTGCTCTTTGTTTACATTTGTTGGGAGGTTCTTTCATACGCATACATGTTATGCCCTTTTTATATCCTTGAGTTACTTATTCCGTATTCGATTGAAAGAAAGTGGTGCATCCCAAAATATGTATCTTTGTTTGAATCTACACCACAAGGGACACTTCAGGAAAGGAAGTACCCCATAGTTTGTTTGGCAAGACTTCTCCACGAACAACGTGCCACGAACCTCAATCATTGTGAGGTACTTAATGTTCAAGGGAGTTGTGAGGCACCGCAAATTGATTAAGTTTGAGAGTACCGACGCCAAAGAATATCAAGAAAATGGATGAACACAACCGCAATTGAGATATTACAATCCATTCGAGCAACGTACCGTAAATACACATTGAACACAGATTCTTATTCAGTGTACATTAGATGGATGATTCATTAGTTTTTTTAAAGGGATTTATTTAGAAAAAGGGACAAGCTTGAAAAAATCATTTTAATAGAGCACACTTAATCTTCGATAAACTGATTTTATCAAACGGTTTACTATTGTTTTTTATTTGCTTTTGGGTGTTTTTTTTTAGCACACTGCAAATGAGGATACATTCAGATGACAAAATGACAGTCGAAATGAAGATAAGAATGCTCTTGGCACTAAAATACAAGAAAAACAAAACAAGAAAAGATAGCGATTACCGAGGATAAAACACACAAAAGGAAAATACTTATTTCCATTGTTGTCCTCAATTGAAAGATTTATTATTTGCATGACTGGATCTAAATTCAACAAGAGAAGTCTCAATTTAAAACATTTGCTTTTCAGAGATAATATTAACAACCCTTTATTTTCAAGACAATTGTACCCACTACACCGAATAGTCTTTTAGATCTAAACTGTTTTTTAGTGCGAGACGCAATAAAAAGACACGATGCAATCTCGCTATATAATATCAAAAACACCACGGCCGAAATCCAGACTTGAGCCGACAGTCGAGACGAGCACCTGACGTTGGAGAGATTGCATGGTGATAAATCTCGCGAGAGTCAGAGTGATTGGGACAGACTAATGAAGAACAGAAGAACCAAATATGTCACGATAGCACCTAATATCAAAGATAGAGAGAGGCAGAAATCACACTTGGTGATGAAGAAGATGACGATGGGCTCAAAGTAACCTGGGGTGAATCCGCTTTTCAATGTGTGACGCTAATGAGTTGCCCCCAAGGCGATGTTTAGACCGACATGAAACAAGACTCCGGGCGGATGGAGAAGGTCCTCTGTATCGGTCGTTAACATTGCATGTGTTATGTAAATACAATGTCAAAGTTATACGACTGTATACCAAACGAGCAGTGAACGCACTAAAGTGAATTCGGTTGCATGTTTCAGTCCATTTTCAGTAAAAACTTAATCCCAACAATTATGACTATTTGTTTTTGTTTTTCCCGTGACAAAATGAAAACCTAATCCTGAGTTCTCGTAAAATTAGATTTTGATCACACTTATAGCAATGTAAAGCCTGCTTGATACTTTATGTGAATTGCAAAAGAGAAGTGAGTTTTCTTGAGTCACCATGCTGAAGTGTCCTCAGTGTTTGCGTCACCCAAATTCGCTCTGCATTTGCTTTCGCGTTTGAACCAGGCTTAAAGGGTGTGCACAACATTGGTAATTGTCAAATACCAGTATCCACACTTGATGTGATCCAACACATAAATGAAATAACAAACGTGAAAGTTTAAGCTCAATCGGTTTTCGGAGTCATGAGAAAACAGTGAAAAACCCCATTATAATGTTTTCACTGTTTTTAAACATCAGATTTTATCACCAGTGATAAAGACTAATTGTTTTACTTATTTCCTAAAAACTATAGCATTTCAAGCAAAACTATTTCAAGGGAGGTTTTCCACCACATGGCCATCTTTATACCATGTAAGTTATGTGCTTCACTCTTACCAATGTTGTACACACCGCAGGATTGTTTATACAAACAACGCAAACGTCCATTGCAATATTTATAAATGGTTATTTAGTTTGGGATCAATAATCTCAATACATGATCGATATTTCACTGTTGTGATTATAATACTGATAATTGATAATGACTGGTCATTAAACTGTAGGCAGTTCAAACACCACAAATCAATCAATCAATCGATCAATCAATCAATCAGTCAGTAGATTCGGTGGGGAAACAGCGAACAAAACTACACATCATGAATGTGTCATTTCATATGTAACCGACGGAGAAAATATGACAAATGCACCCGCCCAGAATCAAATGCATATATTATAGGAGATTGGGGGGGAAAGGAGCTCCAATCCACTGTCTTCCTGTGCAGTCTCCACCAATCAATGAGACAGCTTCGTACGCAGGGCCTCTGCTTCGACAAGACCGTGAAGAAGTGGGGGGGGGGGGGGGGGGGGAGGTATGTACACCCCCGCGAGCGTGCTATCGATACCCTCGCCTCTATTGATATGAAGAGTAAGGGAAGACACGAACTCGTCCTCGTATCCGAAACATGTCTGTCCTGGGCGCCAAGCTGTTCGACCCCACAAGCCCCCCATGACATGTCACTGTAAATGAGACCGGTGTGTGGGACCAGAGGGGATTGGAGTCAGTCATTCCAGGGTGGGGAGAGAATGTAGGAAGGGACGGGGGCTACCGGAGTTCTGGCACCAGAGCTGACAACTCACTCGGGGATTTGTTTGCGGGTAGGGATGTTTTTTTACGTGTTTTTTTTTGTGGGCTATTTTAAGTCTGTTTCAACTTTATTATTTTGAGATTTTCTTTTCATCGAGATATACAATTGATTATGGTAGGGGAAACCTTTTGTTTTGTTGACACGGCATGGGTATACAGTCATTACAAATATTGGTATAGTTTGCGCTCATTTAACGAGAGGGGTCAAAGCGGAAGCAAATGTGACGTAACGGGTCAAAATGTGACGTAAGGAGATCGACACAAACGATTTACAACAAATGACTTTATCAGGTGTGTTGACCTCGCATAAAAAAAACATCCGTTGTTTTTACGTCATGGCGTATTTACGTCATTGCGTATCGAATACACAGATTCAATTTGTTGACTTATAAACATTGATTACATAAAAACGTGCTTACCAATACTTTAAGCTAACTTTGAATAATAATTTTTCTCCTTCCTCAGATTATGTTTTATACCGGTATAACTCATCAGTAGCAAATCGTAATGTTAACCAGAATGTATGAACACAATACATGTGTACGTAAAATCACTTCTTCTTTTTTTAACATGAACAATTCTGTTTGAAAATTGTGTCACGAAATGCTGGGACTTGTTCCACCAATGAAACTGATCGTTACAGCCGACCTCGTTGTAGAGAATCTTCATAAAACAAACGCTTAATTCGATCACCTCAAAGGGATTTTAGACCCAGCCGTTGAAAGATAAACGACTTTATAAAACATTTACTTTCATTTCAAGACTACACTCTTATAATGTTAAACATTAAACATGTATTTTTTTCTCTCCTAAATACGCCCAATGCATTGTGTACACTTAAAGCCAAGTTCACTGCCGCAAGACGGTGAATCTAACTGTTATACTGTGGAACGAGCTTCAAGCTTGGCTTTGACTTAGGCTAAAGATGGAGTAAGCCAGGGTTAACCAGTTTCTCCGGGCGTGGTTTCAAGATGGCTGTGAAGCCAAAGCCACAATGTAATGACGTCATCGAATTGTAAATCAGCCACAATTCCTCACCGTAAGCCGATAATTTGAAACAGAAATCTGATCTATTTCCCTTATTGTGGGGGTCGGGGTTGGGGAGGGGGGCATGGGACAGAGTTGATCTGGATTTTGTCTCAGGTAAGACTACAGGAGGAGACTTGTCATCATTGGGGCTTCCTTATGTCAGTCATGATGCTCTATAATCTATGTGCCCTACTTCGGCACCACTCCCGTGTGGACCACTACGGTACTGTATCGAATGAGGGTCAGACTATGTGGTAGTCTCATTTTAATTTGATTGACATACCAAGATGGCCGCTCCGTGGTCGGGTACCCTGACCTGTCAACTCATCATTCAGACGCGGAACGCTAAAAGTGCGTCATAGAGCGTCAACACGTCATGTTATGTCATGTGGCGACAACAGGTATTACAAAGAAAATAGCGCGATCTCTTCACCCAGTGCAGAGATTTGACCAAGTCCCTTCTCTATGGTATAAATGCCTCACCACCCTGCCGTCATGCACTGACACCAAATCCATGATAGTCTGGTCAAATCGATGTCCTTAAAATAAGGACAATTTCCCCCGTCCCTCATGCCCCGGCCGGATAATACCCACTCTCGTCTAATCAACCATGAATCCCTACATGTGTTACAATTAGGCGGTATTCCCCCTCCCCCAGCCCCGGGGCATCCTTGGGCGCGGTGGAAAGAGAGACAGAGAGAGACCGACTGTCGGTGTCGCGTTACATCAGGAGCCGCGTGGACTCCATACCTGGATGAGCGTCAGAATCACGGCGTCGCCGCAATGACTGACCCCGCTCAAAGGTCAGTATTTCAGAGCATTTTCACGCTGTCTTTGAGGTGTTGGATTCTTCAACGTCTACACCAGCCTCCACCCATCTTCAACAACGCAGCCGACTCACAGTTCCCTCTTCATACTGACGCTTATAATTAATATTCATCGCTGGACCCCCCCCCCCCCCCCCCCCCCCCCCCCCCCCAATCGTTCCCAGGTCACCTTCAGTCTATGCAGCTCCAATATCTTCATAATATTTTCTTGATAACTCAGAATTCATCACAAATCTCACTTTATTAAAAATGTGTTTCTAAAAACACAAACGTCTCCGCATTCCGGGAACATACATTTTATCATCTGTTAAAAACCACACTTATGCCTTCAAAAAATAAAAAGCCGGTGTAGCATGACAGAATCTGTGCAGTTTGATACAGCACAATATTATTTGCCGCAAGCCGAGTCACACCAAATTCACCTGCCGTCACTCGTCGGCTGGAGTGATGCGCCGAGTCCCCGCTCAATGTACCTGGCCCTTTCGGATAGATCAGTCAACACTCAACACCGACACAGACCGAGGCTCGACTCTTTTTCCAATTTCCCCGAGATGTTTCTCTTTTCTCAATTTAAAGGTGGCTTGCCGGTTTGGTTTGGGTTTATTTTCGATGGGTGTTTGGAGTTAAATAGGCCTATACTGATACTGGCATGGGTATTTCGCTTCAAAGACATGCACCAACTAGTTTTGGTAATTTTTGAAAGATACTTATTGTCAATCTGAAACTGTTATGTTTGTTACACATAAAAATGTTTTGAAAGCCTAAAACCAGTCGTCAATTTCTCTCAGAAACCCGGACTTCAAGAAAATAATGTGCTTAACGAGAAAATGAGCACTGTGTAAGAGCAATCAAAACAAACCATCATTTTAAGCTGTTTTCTCAAAAACATTAAGTGCCCATTTCGAGTACATTTTCACGAATTAGTTTTAAAAAACATGCCCTGAAAATGTACAATGCTTTTTCATGATTTTACCTCTTAGTGGAAGAATTCCAAGGGATCAACAAAACTACATACCTTCTTCAATACTCGATCGATTCAAAGGAATTTTCATTGGAAATGCTATCAAACACCAGAGCCACTCGCCATCGATGCGCTGATATAATTATGAGCAATATTGTCTCTATGACCAAACAAATATCAAGATTGATTGTTCAGATGCAAATTAAACGCATGTAAAATAATAATATCCGTTGCCATGGTACCCCCAGTTTGCTCCCACGACCTTGGCGAGATGTTCTGTCTTCTTCAAGCCGCTTTCCCTTAAGATAGTATTAGTAAATAGCTACAAAGAAAGTGAACAGGTAAATTGGACTCCATTCCTCTGCCGGCCAATGCAATACATTTAATCCGTGAGGAAGGTATGTCTCTTTTACCGCTCTTAGCCATGGACATCACAAGATCCTTTTGATATTAGGGTTCTTTAGACGGGCTACACGCATACAAATCAAATCTCAACCGAAAGAAAATTAAACAAATTAAAAAGTGTATAATTATATTTGGCTTTATCTAAAATTCTATTGATATTTTAATTGAGTTTGATAGTTGCTGGTCATGCTGTGGGACGTCTGTGGACAATTCTTATTTTAAGCACTGTTGATAATGCGTTTTTATAATTATGTGAACGAAATGACATACACCAATCACATGTTGTTTTCTCAGGAGAAAGGTTTCAGCGTTTCTTTTACGTTGCTTCTGACTTCACTTCTATTTTACAAATATTTTCCTTTAGTCAAGTCCAAGGTTTCTAAAAATGGAACATCCTTTGTATGTATTTTTGGGGGGCAATCAGTGTCTTCTGTAAAACATATTTCTTATGTTCATATTTTCTCCAACCTCCCGGATGAGACTCCAGACTTCATAACTTGTTTTCCCAATACTGAAACAGGTTGTTTCCGCAGCAAGTGTAATCCGACACCACGGCAGCCAGTGTGTTCCCCGAGGCCACGGTCAGATTCAGTGTGAGATTTTTTAGCAAGGCACCAGACTATATCTGACAGACAGCCTCGTTGCGGTTTCTATTTGCTTGGTACGGGTCCAACATGGCCGTTGTTTAATGGCGTAGGGATATAATGTGAAGCACAATGGTCTATATTTTTTTCCAGCGCCGTATCTAGACGCAGAGAACTATTTAACCATAGTGATGAAGCCACCTTTTTTAATTTCCATTCAACTCAATAGAGGCCTAACCAAATAATTATAAGCTTGATGAAAGATTAGACTGGTACCCTTTTATGAGAAAATATAATTAGCTGTTGCAAACTGCTTACCAACCAAAAGGACATGTATGTGGTATAAAAGCAAAAAGGGTTAGTGGCCTGACGTTTCGACCCTAGCAGAGTCTTCCTCGATAGCTAAATGACAACACAACACACATGTATACAAGTATATATACATGTTTATGTATGTTGTGTTGTGTTGTCATTGGTATCTTTTTATGAATAGAAATTTTAACAACCGGTGTCAATGCGCTAGGCACCCGTTTATAAAGATCAATGCCCAAGCTAAACTTGCAACTTTATAACCTCATGATCCGTTGTGTTGGGGATCTACCTTTAATTTCCATAAGAATGTCAAACTCGTTTCTTTCTGAACTGACATCTTTCAATACCCTCAAAGACTTGATCAAGCTTGTTTCTATCAAAACAAAATTTGACAAAACAATTTGAGATTTTGACCGTCTTTAATAATTATTCTCACATCGCGGCCAGAGTATTTTGCCTGGACTTTCAAACTGCACATCGGTTTAAAAAAAGACATGAGCGGGATTATCCAAACGATTTGCACCTGCCCACGTGGTGGCTGCGTCATCAGCAACCAGACCTTGCCCTGCAGTCAGGGATAAAGAAGTGGAGCAAAGATAAGACACGACGAAATTGGGCAAAGATAAGACACAAGATGAGGTTGGAGACGTTCATCGCGAAGATCGTGGAAGTTCCACCTCAGACTGACTGGTTCCAAAACGGAGGTAGCATAACAAGAAGTGGTTAGATCACAGGCCCACGGCGATCGCGAGGGGGGGGGGGTGTTTCTGACGGCAGGACATTCTGCATTATTAATTAGGGGAACGTGAACTTGCGCCTGAAACTCGGCCAAGGGAGAGTGGGTGTGGGAGCGCGTGGAAATTGACTGATGGAAGTGACCTTTGTAGAACGAAAAATGATGAGCCAATCAGGATAGTTTTTCCTAACTTCAAGTTCTTCATTAGTCTACCTTCACCTTCAGATTTTGAACAAAAAGTCGCTATCACAGGCAAGAAAGCAGCTCTTTTTATATTGACAAAATCTCCAGGTTTGCATTGGGGTGATGCAGAGAGTATGCAAATATAATAATGTAACAATATGCATATTTAGGGCTTTGTGTATTGGCCTAAATGGGTACCTCTACACTTTTAGTGCTTTTTCGTTTTTGTAAATTCCGCCTTGTTTTGTTTTTTATTATTCTGCATGTTTGGATAAATCTACATGTAAGTTGATGGTGTTTCATTGCCTCGTGCTTATTTCCGTTTTGTATGCATGTTCACGTGAATAAGGAATTGGGAACTGTAGACTACTATGTTGACATACTGTTTTTCTTTTTTACATGAGTGAAACTCTAACATTGTTGTATTGCCTTCTTGTTTGCTCTGCATGCTGTATACACGTATGCATTTACGCATGAATAAGGAATAAAGGGAATGTTTTTGTTGTCGACTTATCTGGTGACAACTGCTCTCATTTTGATACAAGTGTGTTCACTTGCATTCCTGCTTGATTTGTTGGTTTCTTACTCGTTAGCTTCGTGTGATTGCTTGACATGAAATTTTGTCATGAGTTCATTTTCGTTTGGCGATGTTGTTCAGTCTGTTGTTTGTTTTGGGGGTTTTGTTTTTGGTTTTTAATCGTTTCCCTGTGTATTCATTTTTTTCCTTAATGTGATGCCAGTTTCTTTGATTGTTTACTTGTTTTTGTTTATTTGTTTACTTTGTAATTTTTTCTACAGTGTATAAAACCAGTCTGATTTTCTCAGCCTGCGTTTATCAGGTTTTCTCGAGTACGGTCAGATGCCACGATTCGGCGCTTCAGCAACATCCAAGCTCTGGCGAGTTCTCTGCAGTTTTATTAGATGTGTCAAGTTTTGTTAATACAGTCCACTTGTATAGGCATTAGCCAATCTTGAGTACAAGGGTTGTGATTCGTCATCAGTTGTTGTATAATTGAGACTTCGTTGCAGTCCCAATCCATTCACGTCTGAGTTTATTACTGGAGGAACTTCCATTTGCAACCCCCCCCCCCTCCCCAAGAGCATTGCAGACAACACAAGCAAACGGTTGTCATCCCGAAGTTGTTCTCTCACTCGTCTGCCACAGACGAGGGAGTTTCAATGATCAAGTTTACAATTCACTCAATTACTCTAATCATATAAACAAGAACAAAAACATCCCTGCAAGTGATGGGATTGTCGGATGATGCCACGCTGTTCTTACAGGCAGGGGGAAAATGAGCAAACAGAACGACCCTCTTGTAGCCAGTGGAGAGTCAGTATCAATGGAGTGCTCCTGCGGGACCGGGGGATTTAATCTGTACGAGATGCCACATCATTGAAGGCAAGTCATCGGGGGGTTGCAGGTAGCCTCCGCGCTCGGCATTGTTTTCCCAACTTCATGTCTCCTAATATCATCCACTTTCATTTGTCTCCAGCTCTCCTTTCTCCCCGAAGATTCCTCCATTTATCGGATAGTCCTCTGCCTTTAATCTAATCATTCGTTTTTCATCAACGTTTGCCTCAATGCCCTGAGTTGAAGAGACAAGCGAGATGGGGTGCCCTTGGAGACCGCGGCTTCTTCTCGGCCCTGCCGTCCGCGGGCGCGAGAACCACTTACAGGCGGCCCCTTAGCCCCGCACTTGCACACCAGAGTGCTCGGGGAGTTTGGGACATTACATCTTACTGCCACCCAGCGTGTATACCGGAGTTGCGTGACTCTCCTTGTCCGCTCATTACATCAAACCCTTTTGAAACTTTTATGACCTTCTGGTGTTTCATCCAATGTCGAATGCTCTTTTCATTTTTTTGCGGGTGCCTTATTCCATTCTGTCAGCCGGGAATGAAGAAGGGGGAAAATACATTACCAACTTGTGCCGTGATGCATGGTTCTATTGCCTTTCTAAAACGTCCCATTAAACCTGCATTGTGAATTGACTGAGCAGCCATAAGCTCAACCAGCCGGTAAAAAATGAATGACCGATGTTTAACAACAGACGCTTGTCAATGGGCTTAAAAATGGACCTATATGCCGCGAAGATTTCAAAGCACCGGCCGGCTTTCTGAAAGTAATTTTGTGCCAGGAAATGAGAATAGTACAACCCTGTTAGCTTGTTGGGTATACAAGTGCCTGATTGAACATTACAATGCGGGACTCTTATGGAATCTTGCAATATTGATACGATCTTTAATCAAATCTTTACAAGGGTGGAAGCCAGTTCGCTTTTTTTTTAATTTGTCTTAATATCCAAAACGAAGCCAGGAGAAAAACTCACTCATGAAAATGTGAATCTATCACTGCCATTGTGTTTAAAACATGGAATTTTAAAAAGGGGCTTGTGCAATGTCTACGTGCAATATAAAAAAGTCAACATTCATACTGCTCAAAGCACAACAAATTATGTAAACAAAGCAATTGTACTTATCAAAGGAAAAGGTTACCAGTCAAAACACCATGTCATAGGCCTATGTACCGTTTGCAACTGGTTTCCTGCATAGTTTTGCTTAGCAGAAACAGAAAAAGGATAAGCACTATTGAAATTGTTTACAAGCATTAGGGGGCAGATATGACGGGACGAGGAATGGCTTGATAATTTCCGAGGAGTCTTACCCTTTCTTACTTGAGAATCTGTTGACAGAGTTTGCCTCATTTCACCTCACCCCATCCAAGGCGATCACCATCGCACCTCATTTTGTGTGTATCCGTGCCTCATCATACATTGCCATACCTCACCACACCTCGCTTCACCTGACCTTAATTTACATCAACTTACCTCACCCCCTTCTTACCCCATCCTTCTCACCTCACTGCTTACCTCACCTCACCTATACTAACCTCACATAACCTTACATCTCCTTACCTCACCTCACATTACTTTACATTACCTCACCTCATCTCACCATACCTCACCTCTCCTCACCCTACCTCACTTCCTCTACCTCTCCTCTCCTCTCCTTACCTCACCTCACCTTAACTTACCGCACCTCATTTTACCTCACCTTACCTCACCTCTTCCCACCTCTCCCCTCTCCACACCTTACCTCACCTCTCCTAAACTTTTCTCACCTCTCCTCACATTATCTTACTTCACTTTACCGCACTTACCTCACCTCACCCCACCTCATCTCCCCTATACCTCACCTCGCCACGTGTTTCCTGGCATTGAAAACCTCGAAGTCTCTGTATAGTCTCTGTATTTTCCTTCAGTTTGATCCATGGCCTCATCTTAAATCGATTTCTTTCTCTGTCCTTCTCTGTGTTGATTCTTAGTCTTCAAACATCCCACCATTAATGGATTATCGTTCTTAGTGGGGGAGACGGTTCTGAGAAATGTTTTCTATACATATCCAACGTGTTTTACTTTTCCCGTCTTGGCCTTCTCCTTGATTGTATTTCCTGGCTGAATATGCGAAGAGGACTTAAGAAACAAGGCCGTGGTGTTGTAAACGTTATTTGCCTTATCTCGAAATCGAGGGGCCCCGTTGCACCCTAAGTTTCATGGGTTGGTTTTGTGATGAGCTCTTTGTGAAAAGTTATTTACTATTAGCCATGAACATGTTAAACCACGTCTGGTTTGGGTGGTGTTTGTTTAATACTTCATAGCAAGGTGGAATGGAACATGGTTCAATTGTGCATAGACAAGTGGCTCGACCAATTTAACTTTTATTTATTATTAATTTAAGTTTATTGTGCCTGCATTGGAATAAAAGAAACATGTAGCGTTTACAAAGATGAATCTTTTATAAGAATTGACCTTATGTGTCCGACTTCGTGCGCAAAAGGAAATGCAGAGAATATAATGACAAATAGAAGAAACAATAGTAAGAATGCGTCTGAACACTAGGCTGTTTGGCTGTATCAGTCACGTGATAATCTTTCCATATGGTGTTAGATTTGTTTTTATCTCCATAAATGGGACAAAACTATCTGTCAACAACGTAGTATTGTTTTATTGTGTGCGCTTCCAATGCCCCTCGAGCTTTTCCTGCAAACAAAAACAAAGCCCGCCACCATCACCGTCTTAAACCCAATAGATTGGCTCCGTGTGTGTGAGTGTGTGTCTAGATACAGCCCCCCCCCCCTCCTCGCTCCCTATCCCCCTCTCTCTCGATACACCGCGATGTCTTCGTAGTAACCATGCCCCCGTTTGAAGAACAAAAAACACCGTGCCGCTGTGACGGGCTTTAGTCGGATTGGTCTCCTAATCCCACCCAAACCAGGGACTCGTCAGAAATGGCCCTCCCCTCCCGAAATTATTATGGCGACTGCCAAAGCCACCCCTAGACAATTACTTTTCCAAAATGCAATTTCCAACCGGCCCCTGAGCTTTATTTGACAGAAATGCTAAGCCCTCGGAGATATTGCCCCGTTTTTAATTTTCATCTCTACTCGGGATTTTTGTAATGTTCACTCTTTCTTCCTGAGACATTTTAAGAGAGGTGGCTCCTCAGTGAGTTTGTTTTGAAGAATACTTGATCTAAAGCTACGTAGTCCTCTTTGAGCTGAAGTTTCCTTCAGAGCCCCACCCCCTTGTTTTCCCCCGTGTAATTTTACTGTAGATGAAACAGGATGAAACTCACAAAATAACACGCTGTAAATAAAACGGCCCAGGTCAAAAAACGACCCAGTTCCTATGAGATCGAGGTACGTACGACAATTGTTGTCTTTCTGATGGATTCGGCTGTCCATACCGTAGTTTGCCAGCCACCGACTCGTAAAAATGTTCAACTGAAAAGATGTATACGTAAAATGTTGATAGACATCATTGGGTATTTTCTGAATCCGGATTCGGTTCCGGTTCTGGCGTTGATCCGTCGATGTAAAACAACCCGTGGGTATAGCGTATACAGCTTTCAAATAGCTGATCCGGAATCCTATTCGGAACAAGATCCGCGCCTGAAGTTTGAAGAGGTTCCCGATATCAAAACCACCGAACACTGCTGGGCCCAATTTCATAGAGCTGCTTAACGGCCGATTCTGTGCTTACTGAGCGAGTTTCCATTTCATAACGCTGCTAACCGTAAGCTCACGAAAAGGCATGCTAACCTTCCGGTGCTTACTGCACGAAAATGAATGACGTAACAATGCAAAACCATTGTGCACGTGCAAGATGGCCGCCTTATTTTCTTGCTAACCTGTGAAATACGCTTATGCTTAAGCAGATTTGTCTGCTACAGTTAGCACAAAAATGTGCTTACCGTTAAGCAGCTCTATGAAATTGGGCCCAGGATCTTGGGCGAGTTCCCTGTGTTGCAACAGGAAGAGTGAATACAGTTTCTCGTTGTACCTTAAGGGGAACAGATTACTCTTCCATTCTAGCCTCGATACCGTTACATACATAATGGCAAGGAGCTAAACAAGATGGCGGTGCACCAAGTAAAGGTTGTCAGTGTTTAGATTGTCATCTGTCAATCATTTTTATTTATTTTTGATTTTTTTATTTATCAGTGCGAAAAAAGGCTTTGTCAAAATGACAAAAGGTTGTTGTCTGTCAATATTGCTTTCTTGCAAAAAAAACCCAATATTTCAATTAGTATTTTTTATTTTTTTACCTGTATGTTTTTTTTTATTCACTTTAGAGACACCGTTTTTATAAACTCACGTTGATTGTTTTCTTTGTCTATGCCTTATCTTATTAAAACATATTTTGTATTCAAACAATCACTACTTTTATTTATTTATTTTATTTCTTAATTGTTGTTTATTTATTGTTATTATTCCCTTTTTATTATTTGTTTTAGGATTCAGAGTGTTTTTTCCTTATAACTGTCAATCATCGTTTCGCTCTGACAACTCTAGTCTCAATTTCTGGGTTTGATTCAAAAGGCATAATGAAAAAAAAGAACAGCAACGAATCTCGACTCTCTTAGCCATTTTGAACTAAACTGTAATAAATACTCGCCAAAAACGCGGCAAAAAATTATCAAAGAAGCCAATGGCTTATCTCGTCTGTCAGTGGAATATACTCGCGTTATACGAACTCGAATGAGTAGACTTGAAATCCAGAAAGCGGGATATTTAAAAGAGGGGGGGCGATTCTCCACTCGTCATGTTTGGTTCATGTGGTATAAGTCGACTACGCGAGAAATAATCACTTCTTGATGATTTTTCCTGCTTCTCGGCGGCGGGAAATTGGTGGGGGATACGCAAGCCAGACTACCGCGGTACGACTGGTTGGATTAGACCGGCCACGTGAACAAGGCACCGCGCTATATCATCATCATTCTTCGGGAGGGAGGCTGTTGTGTGTTGTAGCTGGGGCTACCTTCTGAACCATCTCCAAAGCTGTATTGAAAGAAGACGAAGAAGAAAAAAGATAGGGAGCCTGGAACGAGTCTCCGGTTTCATAATCGGTACCGTGTTTCAGCTTGCAAACATATCAATTTCATATTTAATACTAGTTATTAGCATAGGGGGAAAAAGTGCGCGGTGTAATTTGGCGCGCTTTATTGGCGGATTAGCGGGAGGGACAACAACACCGATTTTTAACGCCAGTTTTTGAAACTCTCAGTGTTTCAACTCCGCACCACCGGAGCTGGTAGCCTGCGGGTAAAGATGGTAGCAGTGGATTAAGATCCTGTACCACAAAGACGATTACCTTTTTTTTATTTTGTAAATGACACTTCTTGTTTCTACCAAGTGCACGCTTCTTCTGTCTGTTTAAATCATTAAATTTGGGGTGGTTTTTCTTTTTTCAAATACATTCTCTGTACAGATTTAGACCATAATTATTTAATTTACTCTAAATCTGTATTTGTTTTTCGAGTGGCTTTGTTCTCCACTTGGGCTGCTACATTTCCTTAACTGAAAAAAAATCCTAGTATAGTTTTGTGAAAGGAAAATGGGTAACATCAAATGAAAACAAGCCGTCTTCCTTCTACCGATAACCTGTTTCATGTTCAGTAAAATAGTTGCATGAGTATCGAGGTGCCAAATTAAAACGGCAAATGACAACCCCCGGATGAGTAAATTTTGTTGTTTAATTTTTGTTTTATTACCACATGACGGTGGTCTAAATCACTCTTCGTCTCTCTTGCAACATTACTATTAATGCCGGAAACACTTCAGTTATAGTTTTTTTTTTCTAAACATAATGTGTAAAAAAACCGGGAAAACATAAATTCCGGGTGGAAAACGTTAAACAAATCGTCACCCGGCATTTTGCAGCTGGCGAGAAAATCCATGTAGGTACTGATTGAACTCTAATTATTCCACTTGTGTTTTCCCCCTTTTCTCTCGGACTTGAAACCATGATGTTATGTTATACAATGAAGGAGGGGAACACAACATGTAACAATCTTTTGTCCGGAAGATATTTGATCAATCCTCAAGATCACATCACATCCCCTCGGGCCCTAGATTCCTGGCCACCCCCCCCCCCCCCCCTACTCTCTCTCTCCCTCTCTCTTTCTCTTTCTTCCCTTGATACACTATCCACGGCTCGCCAAAGCTTCTTTCAACAGCATTTTCCTAAAGAAAATCCACGTTTTGTAAATCCCTCCCGATATGCGATAGCCCCGCGCCTCGCTCGGAGCGGTGCCGGCGGAAATTGCACGCCGGGACTAGGCTCGAAGCTGCCACTGCATGTTACGTGTGATGGACGGCTGAGCTCGGGGCATCAACCTGGCTCAAATTTCACACAGCTACTTAGCGGGCAATATTTTTGCTTAACAAATTTTTCTTCTGAGCAGAAGATTTTACATGGTATTTTTACGGGAGGTTTGATACAACTCTCTTTGGTTAATAACACCAATGCTCAAATCCGTCGTTTTGCTAACTAGTTATGAAGTTCACTCAAGCGATAACCAGCAGGAAACCAGTCACAGAAAACATAGTAAGAATGCATGGGACAGGAGTTTGATTGGTAACCTGTTTCTACTCAACAAAACTATGCTTAAGAAGCTTTTAAAAATCTGGCCTCATTGCTAACTGTTTCGGCATCAATTTGGCATTGAGATACATGGAAACCCCCCCCCCCCCCCCCCCCCATCAACCAACCTCTCCCTCCCTTTAATTCCTTCTATGGGTTGCTATTGAGACTGCTTCCATGACGTTGATGTCAACTGACTTCATTACAAGCATCGAGGATCCAGGGTATTAGAAAGGGGAGGGGCAGGGCCCTTGATGGGTTTTTATACAAAATTAATTTTATTTCTCTCAGGTGCATGAATGCCTACACAAATGGAAGTTCATTCCCTCCCCCTTCACATTAGTAATATTAATCATGCAATACCGGTTCTATATGTAACATTCTCCGCAATTTTTTGAAGTGTCAATTTTTTTCCAGAAGTTTCTTACATATTGATATGTATTATCACTAAATGGAAAAATAAAATTATAAGGCAGAGAAAATTTGCATTGCTATCGTTAAGCTTGTGCAAAAGCCAGAATTCATGATCAGAACAAGATGTTTATGACAACAAACTGTTTTGAAAATTCACCTAGAGCCGCAATTGCTTGTGATTTTCTTTTACGTTCGGATTTTGAAACAAAATTCTCTTTGAACAACAAAAGAGCGCTGCGATTAAAAACGATAGCTTATTCTAGACCATTTTTCTTGTTTTGTTTTGGTTTTTTGGTTTTTTTCCATAACAATGTGTTACATAATCCATTCGGGAATGGCTGTCATTTTTTGGCCGTTTACGAAACGGAGGCTCAGGCTCAGGCTTAGGCTTAGGCTTCAGAAACGTCGGCCATATTGAAGCCTTTGCGAATCCACCCCTTACCGAGGCTTCGTCAGGCTTCGTCAGGCTCCGCTTTGGGCCGAATTCCGAAGCCTCAAACACAAAGCCCAAGCCGGAGCCTCTGATTCGTATGAGGCAGACGTTTCTGAAGCCTAAGCCTGAGCCCGAGCCTCCATTTTGTAAACGGCCATAGTCACCTCACCAGACGAACCTCAACTTCGAGACTGGCACCTTAAATATTGATCTATTGCATTGTGCTATATTATCGCTGGCTCAAGCCAAGACTTTAGACTTTACTAATCAACTCAGCAGTCAACCGAAGCTAGAGAGGGTAAATACTAGTCTGTTCCCTTTTCGTTATTAAATGCTCATTAGTAGTTACACTGTTCGTGTCTTGTTCCCTGTGTGCAAAAGGCTCACTATTGAGACCTTTAGTCTGTATATAAAGCATACTCGAAGGGTTCTGTATAATATAGACAACCAGTGGTGTTGATTTGCCACGATCCCACATCGAAGACTTCTGTGGGTGTTTATACACGCCCTCCCCCCACTCCGTCCTACACCAACACCAACACCACCACCCCAACAAAGACGAGTTCTGCATAGACATTCAGAGGAACACCAACCCCCAAACCAGCCTTGGCCAACAAGAGTCTCAATATTATCTCAATGTTGGAGGGGGCAAGGAGTTTAACCAAACCGAACCCCTCCCTGTATATTCTGCTGTCAATACTTCATTCTAAAATCCCAGTCACTCACATCTATGAAATTTTACTCCTTGTTACCGCACAACCCGACAGCACCACTTGAACCTTTGACCCCCTCGTCAAATAACAACCCCCAAAAAGAAAGAAGAGGGGGGAAATACAGTAGTCGTAATGTTTGATACCTACTACAAAAAACGAGATGTAGTGTTTTTTAACCCCGTGTCGTTCTAGAGACCGAAACATCAAATGACACCGTGCCCGTAACGAAACGTCGTGACGGGCATATTTTCACTCAGTGCTCGCGAGGCCCTCACCGTAGTGCCGTAAATCCAGAATCCTTTTTGAAGACGGGCCGACTGTAATTATAGAAAATTAAGGTCCCTCAATCTCCACCGATTAATCGGCCAGTCGAGGACGGGGGTCGTGTAAGAAGAATTTTCTTTCCTCGCAAATCGCGTGATGAGACAAAACTTTAAAAAAAAAAAAAAAAAAAAAAATGAAAAGCAATTGGTAATTTCACAAAGGGATGTTTATAGACGACGTATTGAGGGGAAAGACGATAGAGAAGAAAAAAAAACTTGTGTTAAAAAACAAATCGGTAGAACTTGAGACAAATTTCTGAAATTAATTTGTACAAGACGCCGGAAGAAGCGGGCTGGGACAAGTTAAGTGCCGGCCGGGGCTGGAGACGACCGGGAGCACGGCGCGGGCTTGTCATCGGGTTTCGAAATATTTATTATCAAGATTAAATCCTACCTCAGTCATAAAAACACTCAAGATGTTGGACTCGAAACAGATTTGGTTAAGTTGCTCCCGGATATATATATTTTTTTTCTTCTCTTTTTTCCAACGACTGTGCTATTGATTTTTCTTAATGCTCGGGATTACTGAACGCTTGAGGGGTCTCGTATATAAAAGGAGATTTGGTAAAACGAGAACGCATTTCGTGAGTTGCAATTTGTGTTGTTTGTTTTAAACTGGTTACAAATTATTGACGAATTTCGATTGAATAACTCCCCAAGTGAAATGTTTTGTACACACACACAAAGGTTAATAGTTTAAACTGTCTCTTCAAAAGTATTTATGACAATTCTTGACTATAGATTGACACACACAAAAATTAATCGGTGCAATATTTCGTATACATTTCGTCATTATCATACACCGACCTGCTTTTTTGCGTATCTGACTCAAAGAACGTTAAAGGCAGGGTATATACGTTGGGTAATTGTCAAAGACCAGTATTCTCACTCGGTGTATCCCAAAATATGCATAAAATAACAAGCCTATGAAAATTTGGGCTCTATTGGTCATCGAAGTTGCAAGAAAATAAAGTGGCATAGAATTGTGTGCTGTCATTGCCCGAGAAAGGCTTAAAGGGACAGGATCGGGCGAGTTGGTATATGAAAAGCGTTTTAAACCGTTTGTTATAAAATGCATCTGGTTAGAAAGATGTTTTAAAAGTAGAATATAATGATCCACACAAATATGCCTGGAAATTGCGTGGTTTTCCTTTTACATCGTGAACTAACACGGTCCGCCATTTTTGTGGGTGTAGAGCCAAATTTTTGAGTCCACAAAATTCGGACCGTGTTAGTTCGCAAAGTAAAAGGAAAACCACGCAATTTCGAGGCATATTTGTGTGGATCATTGTATTCTACTATTGTATTCTTAAAACATCTTTCTAACCATATGCATTTTATAACAAAAGGTTGCAAACGCTTTTCATAGGCCAAGGCAACGTGTCCCTTTAATGCCTGAAGCCTTTCTCAGATTCAAATTTTTTGATGACAAATTACCGCTTTCTCTAAAACATGCATTACTTCAGAGGGTGATTTCGCACCGTATCAGCCTGAGATACTGTCAAAGTCGAGTAAGTATCGTTCGATGACCCAACAACAAGAAGGTATCGTTTCTTGTTTTGAATGCAGCAATTGAATCAAGCACATCATTGTAATGAATGTGCACCAAACAATAACAAACAAAAAATGGGGGGGGGGGGTTCGCTTAAAAGAATACCACCTCACTTGGTGGATTATTCGTAGACAAAATGGTTATTTTGTTTACAATTTTTCAAAATTAAATAAATCAATAATTATTGTTATGACCAATGTTTCAACCTATTCAAATCAAGTAGGGGTTTGATTGTTACGTCATTTTCCAACATATGTTTTAGTATTGCAGACGGAGTCCTCAAGACAATCCTGTTGCCAAATCTATATTTAAAAAAATTAAAAAAAAAAAAAAACTATCACCTCTTTTTTGTTGCAATCAGTCAAATTGCTATCCTCCATACAGTCAAACTAAGATAACCAGGGCCTAATTTCATGGAGTTGCTTAAGCAGAAAATATTGCTTTAAAATGTTCTGCTAAACAAGAATGAGCAGAATACCAGTAACAGGCGGTACATGTGACATTGTATTTTTGGCTGGTAACTTTATTCTGGTAAGAATATTTTTGTTGTGCTTAGGTGCTTTTTGTGTTTACACAGCTCTTTGATATTCGGCACAGGTCTTTGGGGGTAGGCATTGGCTTTATCAAGCCGTTTCCACATCACGGTGTGCACTCCTCGAATCAAGAAGTGTACAGAGATGACACTGTCATTTTTCTACAGCCAAACGGCGAGTATTTGCTCCAAATATTATTTTGTTAACAAACAAAATCAGAAACTCGTGCATGGTTGTTCAATATGGATTTCAGTAAAGGCTGTAGATTAGTTTATTTTTCATATTTATAAATAAGTAAAGCAGATGCTTGTTTATTTAAGAATGTTGTTGCCATGTGGTAGGTCGGTCGTTCGCGCGTTTATTCTTAGGACAGTCTTTTTATATTAATTAGTCACGAGAAAAAAACAACACTGTACAATTTGTGTTAACATACAAGCAACTCGCTTTCACCCGAACAGCTTTTACCAATAATTAGTTTACAGACCAGAACATTTCGTGTAAATTTGTTGCCCCTTTTCCCAAACCACAAAGCCAGTTTCCGTGTGGACGAACCATTCCTTATCGATGCTTCAAAATCACTTAATATAATTATCTTGTTTAGGAAGAGAAACAAAAACCTAATACCCTTTTTCCTTTTCCGTTTTTCATCTGTAGAGCTAATCGAAGACATTGCTTTATTTGATTTTGAAACAAGCTTAAAGACCCCCACTCCAAACATGTTGTCCTTCGCTGCCGTCCATTGCCCATGATTCACTTAGCCCCCGTTCGGTAGAACGTCAGTCAAGAAAGTCTAATTGCATGTATTAGCCACTCGGCTATTTTCTACCTCAGCGGTTCCTAAGGACTTCAGTGACGCATGAACGGACGGACCATTGTTTCAGCGGGGGTTTGCAGCTAATGGAGCGGTCATAACGAACATACATCATTTGTCTTTTAGACCGGTTGAGCCTTACCATTGAACCTCAATTAGTGGAATCTACCCAATCTCCGTCCACCCCCCCCCCCCCCCCCCACCTCCAACATATTTATGATTTGTCCCACAAGAAATTGTGAAGTATGTAACGATCAGAAACCGATTTCCAAAAAGCTGTTAAACACACGAAATTGCTTTTACTTAGCACTGAAAAGCATTGCTTAGCAGAAACAGGTTACCCGTCAAAGTATAATGTAATGTGTAATGTTTGTGACTGGTTCCCTGCTAAATTTGGCTTAGCAGACAAATTTGCTAAGCATCGTTTTCTGCTCAATAGCTTTATGGACTTCGGCCGTTCTTTACAACATCATGTTTCTTATAAAAACCCACAGAATGCGGACCTTGCTCTGAACATAAACAATGCATTCAACTCTCCATAACAAACTAAGAGAAGAGTGAAGAAAACGACTCTATGATGTAAATGAAATTAGACATGCAATGGTCATGAAATTTATGTTCTGCTTATATCGTACGTAGGATTTTGGAATTCTGTTTGGTGGGAATTCTTCAGGAGAACGCAGTCTCCTGAAGACAATCAGAGCATACTGATCGAAACGTTGTTGTCTAACCACCGGTTCTTTTCAAAACCAACACTACTCGATAGAGAGAGTTTTGATTAGGTTTGCATGATATCTCCGCAAACCTTACTAGACAGTATCATACGTTGTAAACATTTAAAGCGCTGTTATTTTTCTCTGCAACCTTACATGATAGTATCATATGCTGTAAACCAAGCTGAGGTCAAATCAAAATCAGGTCTTGTGTCAATCATTTCTCTTCCACTGAGGCTCCTTTAAACTTAACTTTTCAAAAAAGTATAGACCAAAGTCTCAAAAGCAACAGAGCCTGGACTTCCTTCAGGCACAATTTGTACACAGCTCAATGGAGGCAAACATAAAATCTTACATTTTGTGGAACTTGCATCATACGATTTTTATCAACACTTGATATTAAGAAAGGGGGACTCTCGTAACTTTTTCAGCTGTTATTTTTACAAATCTTGATTTGTATTTGGTAATATTATCATACTCACAATGTAAACAGTTTGTAATGTGATATGCAGTGTCGTATCCTGCCAACCAAGTTATGCCCTACAAGAGGTATACTGTGTCTTTATACATGAGGGGTACTGTGTCTTTATATAAACCGGTACATGAGGTATACGGTGTCTGTATACAGATGAGGTAGTTGTTTGTATTCATGAGGTATATGTTGTTTGTACACATGAGGTATACGGTGTTTCTGTACACCATGAGGTAGTTGTTTGTACTCATGAGGTATATGTTGTTTGTATTCATGAGGTATGCGGTGTTTCTGTACACATGAGGTAGTTGTTTGTACTCATGAGGTATATGTTGTTTGTATTCATGAGGTATACGGTGTTTCTGTACACCATGAGGTAGTTGTTTGTACTCATGAGGTATATGTTGTTTGTACACATGAGGTATACGGTGTTTCTGTATACATGAGGTAGTTGTTTGTACACATGAGGTATACGGTGTTTCTGTATACATGAGGTAGTTGTTTGTACTCATGAGGTATATGTTGTTTGTACACATGAGGTATACGGTGTTTCTGTTCACATGCGGTATACTGTTTCTTACATGAGGTATGCAGTTTCTTAATCTACATGAGTTTACTGTGTCTGTATACATGAGGTATACATGAGGTGAACTGTGTCTTTATAGTTGACGTTTCTTTAAAAGTAAGGTACGAAGTAGAACTATGCAATTAGTTTTTAAGTTGATTTGTCATCCTTTCCATCGCGGGCAAAACCTCCTCAATTCTTCATTACTTTCTATTGTAAATGTGTTAAGAAAACACCTCTAGTCAGAACTTCATGTTGACAAAATCTATTTTCCCCCCTTTTTCAATCCAGTAATTAAACCGAGACTGATGGTAGGGACAGATACGGTAGTCTGATCCATTTATGATATAGAAAATACAGAATGTGAAGGTTATGAAATATTGTGCCATTACAAAACTACCACCAAAGAAAGGGCGATACCAAATTCACCTACGTAATGCTAACATTGAAAGCGCTGTTGTTTTTCTCCTAACAACACTTTTTCAGTAACTCCATATTCTCCAAGGTGCTTCCGCAAACTTCTGGTTTCATTGTCTGGCTGTGTTATTTTATCGTGGGTTTCTAGCTAAAGGGACTATGGAAAAGACAACACAAAGTTTGACATTACGTGACGCGAAACAAGGCTGTGTTTATATTCATGCGAGTGTTGGTTTTATTTTCAAAATAACACGTTTTCGGGGTCCCACCTTGAGTTATCGTCAACCCTCAAAGCTTACACTTGTATTGTCATTCCGTGACACAAGGCAGAAAGGGGGAAACAAGAGTCAACTTAAAAAACTGTAACATTACGTGATGTAGGCCAAGGTTCCTTTTTTTTCTTTTTTAAAAACCGCGACTGAGATAGACGGCTGGCGCCTGATACTACGGCCTACGAATGCCAACCAGCAGAGCCACGCGAGTTCAAGACGGGAACACGGTCGCTGAGTTTGCGCCATCGGGCCCGCTCACGTCCCGTCACGAAGCAGTGAGAAGATTATGTAATACCCACGGCGCGATTCGCAGCGGCCTGGAACGGTTTACGCCACGGGATCCGCGGTCCCTGTAATTGGCGATCTTGATTTCACTGCGGGCTGTTGACGCCAGGCAGGTTGAGAAAGAGAAGTGGAAAAAATGCGTGCCTAAACGAGACTTTCACGAGGGATAGACAGGCTATAACATTGCTGACCCGTTCAAGGGCATGAAAGGAATTTCGTTGCGGCTGTAATATCGGCTCAGTAATACCCCCACCGTGTGACGTATACACTTCATTAACCAAACTTATGCAAAACCACCAGGTGCCATGCGTGTCAACCGCCAATCACAGCACATTATTGGTTTGCCTCGAAAGCATCCATGTTCAGTGGCCACTCTGTCTATGCCAAGCCCTGGATGGACAGGACGCGCTGTCTTGATGCCCGGCTGTCAATTAATGTCGCTCTCAGATTCCTGAAGCTGTCACTCAAGAAAGTAGGCCGGCCCCGGCCCCGCCCCCGTGTCAGTCAAAGCATGACTACACCGTGTTCAACGATGAACCAAATTTCCTGTTTTGTTTGACGGACAAAATACTGTTTATATCTCTCATCACGTCCAAGGCAATTTACATCCTTGGAATTTGTCTTATTTATAAAGACCCTTAAGCTAAAGTTCTTGGGATAGTTTATGGAAAGAGTCGGTCGCTATGATATGCCGAAAGTTAACTGCCGTGCACATGTCAAAATATTGTTTCCGTTAACGTGTAGCGGCATGATTAATTGTTTAATAATATACTTTATTTTGTAAAAACAAGAAGTTCTCGAAAATACTGCCAGACTTCGATGTCACGTTAACAAAACTAAGTGCCACATAAGCGAGTATAAACTATGAAGGTGAACGAGAAAGAATAATTTTAATATAAAAACTGTTTTGAATTGTGTAACACAAAGTTTTAAAAAATTATGTGACAATAATTTAGACTCGCGGTGTACCTCCAGATTAATTTGAGTGAAGTTGTAAAGTGGTTTGAAGAACAAAACTACCAAACGATTTGTAACTCGGATGGTTCAAAGTGAAGAATTTGTGTCTGAATAATTATAAAAACTGTTTACTTAATTTATAACAAGGGTTTTCCTTCCCGCATAGAAAAATAAGGACACGCTAATCAATCTACGGGTCTATAGATACTTCCCAGATCGTCAGACAGGCTATCGCTGGTGGCGCTATTTCATTTTAACGATGGTAGCGTAGGTTAAAAACAGCACAGCTTTGAGTCTTTAGAAGCAAAAAGAGAATGAAGATACGCAGCAAATTGAGGTGTATGTTTTTGTTTTGGTTTTTTTATTGGTCTGATCATGGAGGAAGAAAACAGTTATTTTCTTATTTTCTTGAGTCTGTCTGGTCTCAATTTCATAATCCGCTTTTTGTAGCTGAACAGGTGCCCAACATAAAATTTTACTGATAAACAGATATTACGGGAGTACCAGTCACAAACATTGTTTTATGGTATTTTGGCTGGTAAACCTGTAATTCTGCTGAGCACGATTTGTCCATGCTTAGTGGCTCTATGGTTTTTTGTGAGCCAAACGTTGGATGTGCACGGTCAAAGTTTTTTGCGACAAATCATTTTTTATAGAGGGCGCTATACTACTTTAGTGTACCAACCACAGAAAAATAAAACTAACTCGCTCGCTCAACACAGAAAAATAATATAATAGCCCATTGCATCCATGACGAGTGAATAATGAGGTGTGGTAAAAGCATCAAAAGATAAACTTCGCATTCTTTAACATAATTAGCAAAAACAATTTGAACTTTGCCCTCAGAGAAAGTTGATAAAGGCTGTAACGGTTAGTTAGCCCAGTGGACTCCACTGTTGCATAGTGCAACGGTGACTGGCGTCCTATCTATCACTATCAGGGCTAAGGTAGGCTAATGGTTAGAACTTCAAACGGGTTTAAAAGTACTAAACGTTACTTTTCAAGGCTAACCCATATTGTAGGCCTATGTTTTGTTCAAAAAACGAGGGTATGCCTTATAGCCTTATATTTGTTTTTTACTTTCCCATTCGGCTTAAAACTTTAAACTAACACTAAATCAACAAACTGATTTTTTTTCCTGATTTTTAATTTTTTTTATCCAATCGTCTTTAAACTTTAAAGACCTATCAAATTTGAAAAGAAAACGCAAAGAGCAATTTTCCATGTTTAGGAATTTTGGGAAAGGAATCGGGTTTTAAGGCTAAGATTAGAGTTATATAGCAGGCGCAGATTTTGGGGAGGGCGCACTCCTACTTTCGCCGACTGAAAGACAATTATTTGAAAGGCAAATGAAGCAAATTCCTATTGAAATGGCTACAAACAATGCATGAAATGCTTCTGAAATGCACTGTCCCTAAAGCGGCCTTGGCCCCGGACCCACGCAAATAAGACTTTGCACTTCGCGCTCGCTGGTTCATTCCAAACAAATGCACCAACGCTGACTTTCCACAAAGTCCCCGAAGTTTTAAGTGAATGAAGTGGCCCTAGTTAGAAGATATTAATTAATAGTTGCCCCAAGCAACCAATCATGTCCTGCAGTAAATGCCCAGATATCGCCCCTATTTTGAGATGTTAATACCCGCAAGAGTAAACCCGTTCTGCAAGTGATGTTACTCTGCTAATCCGCCCCAGAGCGAGGCTGGTTTCTGCAGGTGATGATAGAATGTTCTCTGTAATTGGTCCTCAACACTGTGGAACCAGCTTCCTAAGCAACTTAGGGAAGCCAATAATGTTGATAGTTTCAAGGCTGGCCTTAAGACAAATCTTTTTTAAAGGCACTGAACACGTTTGGTAATTACCTCAAAATATATATTAGCATAAAAACTTACTTGGTAACCAGCAACGGAGAGCTGTTGATAGTATAAAACATTGTGAGAAACCACTCCCTCTGCAGTAACGTAGTTTTTGAGAAAGAGGTAACTTCTCACTAAAATAATAAAAGACTTCATGCATGAAGCCTTTTATTAGCATCTGAAAGCACACAAAATTGTGCAACAAGGGTGTTTTTCTTTCTTTATTTTCTTGCAACTTCGATGACCGATTCAGCCCAAATTTTCACAGGTTTGTTATTTTATGCATATGTTGGGATACACCGAGTGACAATACTGGTCTTTGATAATTACCAAACATGTTCAGTGCCTTTAACGTGCTTTTTTAAACCACTAAGTACATGTACCTATTTAATTAGCAATGCCAGTTTTTCACTTAAATGATTTGTTAGTGTATTTGTAATGTCTATAATTACGTTTTAACTGTATTTTCTCTTAGGTTTTATAACTGTAATTTTAATGTGTTTTTTTTTAATTGTTAAGCGCCCAGGAGCATGTTTCATGGATGGGCGCTATACAAATTGTCATTATTATTATTTTTATTTTAACGAAATGGAAATATCTTAAAACCCTTTAAAACTTTTGCTCAACAATTGAGAAAAACTGGCCAGGATTCGCCTGAGATTACTTTTTCCAGTGCACTTAAAGCAGACCTAGCACTGACCCCATGCCATAAGGGCTTCGCGCTTTGCAATTACTATGGAAGGAATTTGGTGTTAAATCATGTTACCTCCGTCTGTGAGATGGAACTAAAAACCGATAATTTGTAGCTTACTACGGTCTTATTTTCATTGCCTATCAGTCTAACTCCTCATCCATAGATTATCGTTCAAAAATAATAATGTACAGAATAAATTAGCTGTTAACAAACTGCTTTACCAACCAAAAGGTTTGAATTAATGCCAAAAATAGTTGAAAGACTGTGTTAGGGTCAAAACATCAGGCCATTAACTATTTTTTGTAAAAATAAATTAGGTCACCTGCTTTCATACTTTGGGTTTACTGTTCAACTTGGAAGTTAACCCTCAAGTTTGAGCCCATTTGTCTAAAAAACTGGATCCTCCCCGGGTTAGGGTTAGGGCTAAGTTAATGTTATAATTATTTCAAGTCTCATCCCTTGACAAGTTTCGTAATGAAATACACAAGAGTGAATGCCTTGCAATTGTAGCAATGTTACAATTGTGTACAAATTATTTTGTTCACTGTTTTTTTCCAATTTTAAAAGCACCTTTCAACAAATTTTAAAACTTTATAAGGGGGATAAGCCTTGCATGTTTTGCAATTTTCCCTCGGTGTCTTACTAAAAAGGGGTGTTACCAACTTGTATATTCCACGCACAGAGAGACAGAAGTCATTCTGAATTTGAGTATTTATTATCTTCACACAATAATAATAATAATAATAATAATAATAATAATAATAATAAAACGTTCTTATATAGCGCATTTCAGGACCGAAGGATCTCTCAATGCGCTTAACAAATCAGTTAATAAACAACAGTCTGAACGTGTGTGATGAAAGAGCAGTCTATTGGAAACTGCTCTCAAATAAGTAGGTTTTCAGGTAGTTCTTAAATGATTCCAGTTTAGTATTAGAGCGCAGTGACAGTGGGAGGGCGTTCCATAGCTTAGGACCTCCACATGCAAATGATCTTTCACCATAGCTCTTCATTTTTCCAGGGTTAAAGGTGAGAAGATGATCTTAGGAGCCTTGATGGGATGTAAGGTACAAGCAGTTCTGAGATGTAGGCTGGACAAAAGCATTTGTAACATTTCTGTTTATAGTTTGTTTTTGTTTGTTTTTACAAATTGTAACTATATAATAATAATAGTAATGCGATGATAACAAGTGAAGCATATTTACATAATCTATTGATTAACATAATATTGTAAAAGTCTTTAAAACTTAACCAAGGTTTAAACAAATTACAGTTGCCCTTACAGTCGCCTTAATGTGAATACAGGGTCTGTATACATTTCCCATAAAATACAGCAGTTTAAAGACGCACACTCGTCAAGCAAAACAACAAAATTTACAATGGCGCCCTCTGTCGCTCAAAAAAGTTGTTCGTGCTGTTCCGCGAAGGTTAGTTACACCCTCTGGTATCGCACACGCAGCAGTTACTACGTGATAGTTACAAAGATGGCGTCTTTTGCGGAGAAATACAAATTTATAAATATATAATTTTTTTTTAATATTTACTCAAATTGGATTTACTTCAAATATTTCCAATAAATAGAGCAGTTTTACCCATTTAGAAATAAAATGTACAATTTTATATAATTTTTAAATAACATTTACCCAAATTGGATTATCTATAGATTTTGATAAGAATTAAAGTAATAAAGATGTCTCGTAAAAAGTCAAAAATACCGATTTCCAAATTGATTAAAGGTAAACAGGATTGGCAAGAATACACACAAAAAAGCTGTTTGATTTTAGTCTAAAAGCTGACTGTTTATGAAGTTCTTACTCAAACATTTTTTTTTATGTGAAACATTTCCACCTGAAATGAAGTCATATTATTGGAGAAAATTGTATCTGAAAACCTAACAAAATGCAACACAGACTTTACTTGTTGCAACCAAAATTAAGGACAAATTAATGTGTTTACATGCTGAAAATTGTGCCTGGTTTTTTCACTATTTTCTACTGACCCATACAACGGATTAAGCTCAAATTTTCACAGGTTTGTTATTTCATGTATACGGTTGATCACACAAAACATGAACACTGTCTGTGAGTATTTTGTCAGCTCTACCAATCCTGTATAATACCTTTAAACGCATTCTTCAGAAGTTCAGTTCAGTTTATTGGCGCTGGATCAGTTTGCTTACAATACCTTACTTTAACCCAGTTACATAAATATTAAGGTTCTCTACCCAACAAGTCTGCTTTTAGGAGACTCCCACCACTTGATAACTTTTACTTTTATAATTTATTGTTAAGGGAGTACTGAGTAAGAAACTAACAAGTATAGTTTGTCATTAAATAATAATGACAATTCAAAATTCTATGATTTTATAATGATTAAAATGAAGCCACATGTTGCTTGTTTCTACCAAATGAAATTCAACGTGTACATCTTGTCACTTCACAAAGGGGTGGGGCTTACAAACCCATCACAAATGATAAAGGAACTTTCTGACTTTTCAAAGACTGGATCTTGTAAAGATACTTTGGAAGGTCACTTGGAATTTAATTAAGTTTTAAATGAAGATTGCCTTCAGGGTGATTGTTTGTAACATTACAATACCTAAGTAGGATTGATTGAAAACTTCTGTTTCCCTAACCGTAACAAAATATCATTAATTTCTGTATAATCATCACCAAACACCCAGTAAAAATTTAAAGAAAAAAAAAACACGAAACAGAACTTCCCTTTTGTTTTAGAAAATAAGAAAATAGAATTAGCTGTTGCAAACTGCTTACCAACCAAAAGGACATGAGGTATGAATGCAAAAAATAAGTTAGTGGCCTGACGTTTCGACCCTAGCAGAGTCTTTCTCAAAGGCTAAATGACAAAACAACACACATACAAGCATACAGGAGTTACAAGAGCAGTCAAGTGTAAAACACATGAATAGAGAGAGTGGAGAGAGAAAAGCAGAAAGCATACAGAGAGGGCAGGGGGTAAGTAGGGATTATGAAGACAAGGGGGGGGGGGGGGTTATGAAGGGAAGGGGATAGCTTGACCACAAAAAGTTGGAAACACAAAGGACAAAATGGAGGGTGGGAAGAGAGGTAAATAATTAGTTAATACAATGTAGGGCAGACTAAAAAAGTGGATATCTGTCAAAGAGAGAGGCACACAGATATCCACTTTTTTAGGCTGCCCTACATTGTATTAACTAATTATTTACCTCTCTTCCCACCCTCCATTTTGTCCTTTGTGTTTCCAACTTTTTGTGGTCAAGCTATCCCCTTCCCTTCATAACCCCCCCCCCCCCCCCCTTGTCTTCATAATCCCTACTTACCCCCTGCCCTCTCTGTATGCTTTCTGCTTTTCTCTCTCCACTCTCTCTATTCATGTGCTCTTGCAACTCCTGTATCTGTACATGTGTTGTTTTGTCATTTAGCCTTCGAGAAAGCCTCTGCTAGGGTCGAAACGTCAGGCCACTAACTTTTTTGTTTTAGAAAATAGTGTGTAAACTGGGAAACATTTGAAAATGTTAATAAAGGACAACACCTTTAACACCATGACCTTTTTGGATGAGTAGACAAATCTTGCAGCTGCCATTGTCATTTCGGTACAAGCTGCTTGGGCGACCAATATGGTCTCTCAAGGGTTTAAATGCGTAAAAGTCTTAAATGTCATGGATATTTCTAACTAATTAGATCTAATTAAATGTTCTGGTAAGCTAGTTCTGATAAACATGGCATTAAGGCCATTTGATGCAACACCAGGTTGTTTCATTTGAGTTTCAGTCAGTTTAGTTCTAGATCATGATCGTTATTAAAATGGCGTGTCATGCCCGAGCGGTCTAGTTCACCAGACCCAAGCTCTGGTGTTGTCAGCAGCAGAGTGTGGGTTTGAATCCCGGTCATGACACTTGTCCCCCTTGAGCAAGGCACTTAACCATAATTGCTTCATAAAAAGTTGGGAAGGTAGTGCATTCTGCTCTACCAGCCAGGCTCCTAGTAGATGATACCCATGCCCACATCCTTACAGACAGTAAAGGGGGTAACCCTGTTTCAGCCCCAGGAGTAGGTGGCAACGTGCCCCTGGTGACAGTTGATTTGGGTCGATAGCCCAAATCAGTGAAGTGTAGCCCTCATCTTTTTTAAAACCTTAATGAAATTGGAACCATGGAGCCATGTTGGGTCCATGTTGCACCATGGAGGTGTGTCTCTTCTTGATGGTTTGCAGCCAACTAGCTTACCTGGACATAAGCACAAGTACTTGTCTATATCTGCTTTACAAACGCCTCCCATAGGGCAGGGGTTGGGCTCACAGACAAGTGGCCATCCATGGCCTTGTGATGTTAGGTGATCTCTCATAATAAAAAATTGAAAATAAAAAAAATCAACCCTTACTATTCAAATATATCATTGTCACCCTCAGAGTCCGACTCTTGGAAGACAGGATTCTGTTTCACTACATCGGAGGATGACTTTGAGATGGAAGCCCTGTTGCTGCGTCTACGCTCTGGGGCACCTGTCTGTGTTGACGAAGAAGAACGTCTTTCCTTTGTCGCCTTCTCATCACCTCCAGGTGAGCTGTTGGTGGGGACCTCGGCCGGTGGGTGCTGGGCATTTGATGAGGCACCCCACGGGGTTGCTGCTGCCTGATTGCCTGGCATTGTATTATCAGGTATAAAGATGGGATTCTGGTAAGCTACAGCACCAACTGAGAGCTTCCGCGAGAGGGATGGTCTCCGACCGGCCGACTTTTTCCGCACTCTCTTGTTCTTCTCCTCTGGCGTCACCTCATCAACCAAACCCAGCTGATCCTTCTCCCATTCCTCCAGATTGCTTCCCTTGGTAACAAGTGTACCCCTGTCACCATATGGCCTTGCCACAGTCTCGATGAATTTAGCCACTGCTTGGTCGTCATCAAGATTCACTTTCTCTTTCTTCTCTGGGGCGTCAACGCCTGCTTCATATCCCGGAGGGATGAGCCCTAGCACACTAGCAAGGAACAGGTTATTGGGTGGGGAGTATGGAGGTGGGTTTTCTTCGGGTGCTTCGGCAGTTGCTTCTGATGCGGCCGGAGCAGCGGTTGGACGAGATTCTGGTCGAGTCTCCACTCTAGGTTGAGTCTCCACTCTAGGTTGTGTCTGGAGTGATTGCTCAGCTGGCTCGTCATTGAGGTAATCTGGTTCTGGGTATACAATGACTTGCTCAGAATCACTGAGGATCCTGAAACATTAACCAAATACAATCGCATTCCTTAAATACATTTTTGTTTACGCAGAGAACAAGGTCCAACTAAAGTAAACGTTAACCCATATTATGTGATTTCCCGTAGAACACACAAATGCTGAAAATGTGTTACCTTATCTTCATGAAACTTTCACACAGGTAGTGTGGTGATAGTTTGGTGTGTTCATTGCTAATTAGATGATAGAAATTACTAGGATTTGAAACTTTGCATGGTGGGAATCTAATGAGGAATCTTGAGGATAGAATAGTTGTTTTCTCCCAAAACTCAATGAAGTTTCCTAGCATTACAGTGTGAATTTGAAGAATTTAAATACATCATTGAAACAATAACAAAAACACTAGATTACTCAAAAATGAGGCTGTATTACAACAAAATTACAAAGTGAGATCTTTTTCGGAGACAAGACAAGAAATCAAAAAGTTTTACATCGTCCTATGCCTATTATTCTATCAACATGAATGTCAGGAAAAACTAACTGTTTTATTAGTAATAGACAACCTCAGCATACCTTGCTCGATGTGGAACGAATGTACTGGATGCCGCGTAGGGTGGTACCCTACGCACTCGACGGAAAGCAGCAAAGACGAACAGGACGGTGAATGCCAGGAGCACCAAGGATACCAGTAGAGCAGGAATCCATAATGGAAAGACTCGCTTAGGTTGTGGTGTTGGTGGTGTTGGCTTAGCAATAGCGACGGCGAGAGGCTGGCATGAGTCGATGGCTAAGTTTTCTGCGAAAATTCAAAACAAGTTTGATTCAATTCTGGGCCATATTTTTACATTTCTTCTTCTTAGTGTCAAGTACATGGACTCAAGCTCCGGTGTTTCTGATCAGCAGAGTTTAATAGAGTTCTGGTCTTGTGTCCTTAACCCTTTAGAGACCACAGCGGCCGCAAACGGCTGCAAAATCTGACCGACTTTCGTTCAACCACAACAGTCAAAGCAAAGGTCATGACCTGAATTGACGTTTTCCAATGATTTCATAGTATCTATGTTTCTAAAAACAAAACCCCATTTTTAATTTAAACTATTTTTTTCTGAATTTTTTACAAGAAAAAAATGTTTCAACAGATCAACATCAAAACCGGTGATGATTCTAGAGAAATTGATGGTCTCTAGAGGGTTAAGCAAGGCACTTAACTATTATTGCTTCGTCCTTTAGATGGGACAGAAAGCCGGTGGTCTCGTGTGTTGTGTAATGCACGTAAAAGATCTCAGTACACTTAGGGGTACACTGGTGCGTTCTGCTATGGTTGGCTGCAGATTGTGCCACAGCACCTTGTAAACTGCTACATGGTGTTGTTTCAATAAATGGGTCTTATATCACATAGCTCTTCATACCTTGTAGAAAAAATAATGAGTGCTTAGAGACACCCGTTGGGTGTAATAAAGCACTATATATAATAAAGCACTATATATGAACTGCGTATTACTGCGTATTATTGTTATTATACTGTCTTAACCACTATTGCAACGTCACAGCTTAAGTTTTTGCCAACCAAGGTTGGAAAGCCACAAATGCAAGACAAAAACAGATAGCCACAGTTTGTAACAATGTTACACAAATATTCAAAAGTAGTGTTGGATTTGTTGGAAACAAAGCAACCAGTCATGGGAGGTATTTTATTTAATTGAAAGTTTGCAGAAAACGTTGAATTTGGTTCAAATGTCTGTTAACACGATTGGATGTTTTGCTGACGTCTGTTGGCCTTCCTTGCCAACCAGAGCGGTTTGTTTATCAACAATGGATAGGTCTATACCACCTGTTCCCAGTGATGAGAATTTGAATCCTGTAATTAAGCACTACCGCAGTAACTTGAAAGATGTAATAATTGCATCAGTGATGAAGATTGATATTTTAGTTTTACTCTTTCACAGATTTGTACCGTTTTCTTCTTACAAACAGCTTTTGTGGTGTGTCAGGTCGAGCGGTCTAGTCCACCAGACCCACGCTCTGGTGTTGTCAGCAGCAGAGTGTGGGTTCGAATCCCGGTCATGACACTTGTGCCCTTGAGCAAGGCACTTAACCATAATTGCTTCGTAAAAAAGTTGTGAAGGTAGTGCATTCTGCTCTACCAGCCAGGCTCCTAGTGGATGATACCCTTGCTTACATCCTTTTGGACTGTGAAGGGGGTAACCCTGTTTCAGCCCCAGGAGTAGCTGGCAACGTGCCCCTGGTGACAGTTGATTTGGGTTGACAGCCCAAATCAGTTAAGTGTAGCCCTCATCTTTTTTAAAACCTTAATGAAATTGGAACCATGTTGGGTCCATGTTGCACCATGGAGGTGTGTCTCTTCTTGATGGTTTGCAGCCAACTAGCTTACCTGGACATAAGCACAAGTACTTGTCTATATCTGCTTTACAAACGCCTCCCATAGGGCAGGGGTTGGGCTCACAGACACTGGTGTCAATGTCACAGTTAGGACCTGGGAGAAAGAAATACGAAACAAAAGATAACTTGTATCATTCTTGCATCAAGAATAAAAAACAATATTAATCTGAATGACAAAAGGTACAAAATAATCATTAGGTTTAAGACTTATTGCCTTTTCTGTACATGCTTTCTGCTTTTCTCTCTCTCTCTCTATTCATGTATTTCCACTTGACTGATCTTGTTACACCTGTATACCTGTCTATGTGTGTTGTGTTGTCATTTAGCCTTCGAGAAAGACTCTGCTAGGGGTCAAAACGTCAGGCCATTAAAACAAAATTGCATTTATACCATAGGTCCTTTTGGTTGGTAAACAGTTTACAACAGCTAATTCTATTTTCTAACTTATTCAAACTCTGATATAATTTCAAAGTTTTCTCCTCAACAGACATTTACACACAACACTTAATATTGGAGACGTAATTTGCAATTTGATCACAAGCCCAGGAGTTGAGAAACTGAGCCTGTACAGTTAAACAAAAATGGTGTCACGATATTTGTCTTGATTCAAACTGGTAGAAGCCACATTTGAAGCTAAATTGACTGAATCCTGTCTGAACTACTTCATTCCTGACGTGGGGGTCTAATTTCTTAAATTGACAATCTGTGGAATAATGTTTTTAAGTTTACTGACTTTTTGTAGCCAAAAATGTGGCACAAATTTTGTGTTTTCAGAGCCACCACTTCTTCCCAGATGACATTACAATACATGGAGTACCCCAAAGGTGTTATAATACATGTAATAGTTAGGAATTGTATCCGAGTTTGAGAAGAAACTGGATGAGTGCCTCACAGGCCTCATCTTTGAGAGGGCAAGGCATTTGTCATTTTGCAAAGGGCACTTCCATTGGAAAATCTTAAAGTCTATGGGAAGCTTTTGAAGGGGCACCAAGACCACGACCAGGGGCAACAGAGGCTGTGGCTTCCGTGGGCTTTGTGTAATTGCAGACCTGGCCTCACAGTTTTTGCTTAGGGGACAGTTATACTGCCAAAAAAAGGGAATCTGTGAAACGGTCCACAGATACAGTAAAGTGGAACAACCCGAGCCCAAAAAACAAAACACTGAGGATTTGTCAGTTACCTGTAAATGGAGGCTTACAAGGGTCGCAGTTGTCTCCACCGTAGCCGAAGTCACAGGCAGAGCAGTCTTGTAAGACGCCATCGCGGCATCGACATTCATGGTCACCAGAAGGCAGAGCAAGACACGTCCCGTTGTATGGACACTTGACATCATCACAGACGGAAGAGTCCAACTCACAATAGTATCCTGAAAACAGAATTTTTTACTCTTTTCAATATTCATGTCGGTGCAAATTTTGCTTTTCACAGCTTTAGGAAATTATTCTGTTGTTATTGCTAGTGTTTCAATTGAGCAAAATTTGTTCAATGGGAAATGCTATTGAAACTTGTTTATAATGTGTTTATCATTTAATTGTAATTTAGATATTCTTACATTTCTGAATTTTCGTAATTATTGATCACAAAATTAGGCCCCAACCTCAAGGTTTTTGAAAAACTAGAAACACTTCTGCCGTTGACGACGTGCGTCAAAATGACAATACTTTGACGTCATGTGTGGGAGTTTGCTTTGTTATACCTCAATGCTGCAAAAAAGCGGCTATTCAAAACGAAGCTTCCACTATGACAGAACAAGAGTGATGATGTAACAGGGCTTTTCGCGAATCTTTCTGAAAAGCGCCAGAGCAGGGTATACAAAATGATTGTTTTCACACAATTAAGAAATGTTTAATCTCATGTGAACTCAATTTCCTTATTGATTGAAAACAATTTACATGAATTTTTCAGCAAAGATCACTTGTTGCTGTTTTCGTTCAAGTAGGTCTTTAACAATTCACCTTCGTAGGGCGAAGAGCAGTCACAGGTGTACAGACCAATGCCATTGACACACTGTCCACCGTTCTGGCATTGATTATCAACGCACTCATTAATATCCTCATCACAGAGAATCCCTTTGAAGCCTCGTTTGCATTGACAGGTGTAGTCGCTGCTGTCCCTGACATTGATGCATTGCTCAAAACCTTTAAGAAATTAAAACAAATAAACATTTTAGTTTTGGATCCAGTGTTTTTGAGGGTTAATAATTTTGACAGAGCTCAGATGAGACTTTGTACATTCATAGAGTTTAACCCAGTTTGAACAGATAAGCCGAACAACCACCTTCATTCTGTCGCGTCTGCAAGCAGTTCATCAATAATTTTGGTTTGGTTCTTAAAAACTTGTGTCAGATGAGCTTCGTATTTTTACCTGTTGTCTTTTAATGAAGGACACAGGACTTGCTTTGTAGCTACAGTACACGTCATCATTTGCGTATTTGAAGTGCATGAGTTCACTGGGCAATCGGATGGTTTCCTCTTATAACCATTAAACATGATTTTGAGTAGGAACCCAGCATAGGTTGCTTCTAGTTTATTGTACTTGGACTTATCAGGTGGCCTGTTTTGGCAGTCATAGACAAGTCTGGATCGTACAGATCTGCCAAGAAACCCGTCTGAGTCTGGGTACTGGACCATAGTCACAAAGCAGCCATTTTACTTTTTCCCATTCATCCCAATGTAATCAAACAGAGGTGTTATATAGTCACAGTTGGTACATTTAAACTTATAGCCAGTGTGTGTGTTTGCTGAGCCGTATCTTCCTTTCTTTACTGTGCTTTAATAACGGCGCACTTATTTCCTTTCAAGACGTGGTCATGCTTGAGAAATTATGCGGTATAAAAGGTAACGCATGCCATAGCCGCAGCCTCTTTCGATTCTGGGAAGCTCGGGACGGGATGCTGACCTGTACAAACCCCGGGGATGTGATGTTCACTACTTCTACCGTGGGGTCTTACGGCGCTACGGCCTGGACGAGAATTCTTTGGGCGTGGTACTGAGGGTCTTGGACTACCTTAACTGTGACCATTCTACCGTACTACCGAAGGCTACCTACCGGTGGTGAGCGCCGGACTCCCCGTTCCCGAGCACTCCTGGGTCGATTGAGCACTAAAATTGGTATTCCTTTAAATATTCTAATTTAATTAATAGTCGGCCAAATTCTTACTTGGTTATACTGATTCAGTTCCGTTACGAATTATGCCTTGAATTTTGATCACCCTTTGTAAGCTTTGATTTTGTAAATAAATTACTTAATTTATTGTTACAATACACAATGTTTCAACCTTTGCCTTTGTCAGTTGCTGGTTTTCCCTTTCTTTAATCATTGTGGTAATTCCATTGTTGTATTAGTCTGCCGTGCGTACCGACTTATGGGGTTTAACCTTGTGAATTGGTCGTACGTAACAGAATTGGGGGCTTGTCCGGGAACCGAACTAAATTGATTGACAATTTGAGTCATTTAGTTTAACCAGCAACTGTGAATATGGCACTGAAATTTAATGTGGAAGGGTTTGTAAGTGACTTTGAGGCTAAACCCTCAAAACCCAAATTAGATAAGCTTAAAAGGTCAGAGTTGTTTGAGGTAGCTAAATACTATAATGTATCTGTAGTTAGTAGCATGAAGAAAGCTGATTTAAGAGTAGTGCTTGTAGAATTTTTCATCGATGAAGAATTTCTTAAGGAACCAGTTGAAAAGCTAACGACTTTGTCTGTAGGTTCAAACTACTCTGAAGAAACTGTGATTAAACTTAAAGAGCTAGAATTACAGAAAGTTCAGGCAGAGTTAGAAATAGCTAAACTAAAGTATGCTCAACCAGAGGGTGGGACTTTGTCCCAAAGCAAACAATTTGACCCAAGTAAGCATATTAGATTGGTACCTCGGTTTCAAGACAAGGAAGTAGACAAGTACTTCTCACATTTCGAGAAGGTTGCCGAAAGACTTAGTTGGCCTTCGGACATGCGTACTTTGTTACTTCAAAGTGTCTTAACAGGAAAAGCCCAAGAGGTTTATTCAGCCCTACCTGTAGATCAGAGTTCAGACTATGAGATAGTTAGAGCGGCAATTCTTAAGGCTTATGAACAGGTTCCTGAAGCCAATAGACAGAAATTTAGGATCAAGAAGAAAAGTGATAGCCAGAGTTACATTGAGTTTTCTCGAGATAAGGAAAATCTCTTTGATAGATGGTGCACTTGTTGTAAGGTTGATAAAGACTATGCTAAGCTCAGACAGGTAATGCTTTTGGAGGAATTTAAGAGTTGTGTACCTGATAATGTTAAAATTCATTTAGAGGAACAGCAGGTCAAAGAAATACATCAAGCAGCTGTGATGGCTGATGATTATGCGTTGACACACAAAACTGATTTCACAAAAGGGAATAATCTCCCTGGTGGTAGGAGAAGGTTTAAGACTTATAATTCGCCTTTTGATAAGAATAAGTCAGCAGACAATAATTTTGAGCTTAAGCCAGACTCTAAACCTGAAAGTTCGGACACTGGTGGTAGCAGGGCAAATAACTCATATAGGTCTAGCGTAGTTTGTGACTACTGTGGTAAAATAGGGCACATTAAACGTAAGTGTTATGTCTTCTTGAAGAAAACGGCCAGTGATAGTAGTTACACTAAGCCAATAGCCTTTACTACCAGTGTTCCCCCTTCAGCTGGTCAGCAACTTAATGAGGTTTTAGTCAGAGGGTCTAAATCTGATGTTAGAGAGGAATTCTTACCCTTCATTACAGAAGGAAGTATTTCAATCGTAGTGGGTGATAATTCACCTGAGTACCCAGTCACCATTTTAAGGGACACCGGGGCTTCACAGTCTTTACTGCTTAAAGGTGCAGTGCCGTTGAGTTTGAAGTCCTCTTTAGGAGCAAATATGTTCATAACGGGTGTGGGTAACGATGTTTTTGAAGTGCCTCTCCATCAAGTATTTTTGAAATCGGATTTAGTTTCAGGCCCGATGACCGTAGGGGTGACACCCAGTTTACCTCAAGGCCTTGAGGGTATTACCCTTATATTAGGGAATGATGTTGCTGGTACCAGAGTTGTAGTTGAACCGTATATGACATTTAGACCTAGTACAGTAGATAACACGGACAAACTTGAGAAAGAATTCCCAGGTATTTTTCCGTCATGTGTAACTACTCGAGCAATGAGTAGGAAAGCTCCTGAACGCCCTAGTTGTAGTGATACTGAATTTACAGGTGATGTAGAATTAACAGATACATTTATGACTAGATTGGCCAGTGAGAATATTTCTGAAACTGTCATGGATAGTGAGGCTAAAGCCTTAGTTTCAAAAGTAGATGGGCCCTCCCCAGTTGTACATCAACTAGAGTTCTTAAGTGATTTTTCTCTAAATAGAGATGACTTAATCATTGAACAAGGTAGGGACCCAGAACTTGTTAACATAAGTAACCGAGCACTTAGTGAAGATGAAGCTTCGAAAGTGCCAATGTGCTTTTTAATTAAAGATGGCGTTCTTATGCGAAAGTGGCGTCCCCCGAATATCCCTGCTGATAAAGAATGGGAGGTGTTAGATCAGGTTGTAGTCCCTCAACCGTATCGCTCATATGTTATGAGTCTTGCTCACGATTTACCAGCAGCTGGCCATTTAGGCGTTGGTAAGACATGTGACCGTATTTTGAACCATTTTTATTGGCCTAACTTAAGAAAGACAGTAGCCGAGTTTTGTAAGACATGTCATGTATGCCAAGTTGTAGGTAAGCCTAACCAGAACCCACCTAAAGCACCTTTGAGACCAATACCCGCCTTTGATGAACCATTCAGTAAAGTAATTATTGATTGCGTTGGACCTCTACCAAAAACCAAAAAGGGGTATGAATACATATTTACCATCATGTGTACCTCCACCAGATACCCAGAGGCCATTCCTTTACGCTCCATCAAGGCGAAACCTGTGGTTGAAGCATTAACTGCTTTCTTCACTCGTTTTGGTCTCCCCAAAATTGTTCAGAGTGACCAAGGGTCAAATTTTACATCGAAGGTGTTTAAGGAACAACTAAGTGCACTAGGAATTAAGCATGTGACTTCCAGTGCATACCATCCACAGAGTCAGGGTGCATTGGAAAGATTTCATCAAACCATGAAGTCTATGATTAGAACTTACTGCTTAGATCATAACAGAGATTGGGACGAAGGTCTCCCCTTGTTGTTGTTTGCTATTCGTGAAGTGGTTAACGAATCTCTGGGATTTAGTCCCTTTGAATTAGTGTTTGGACACACTGTTAGGGGACCTTTGACACTTGTAAAAGAGAAGTGGCTAGATGTAGAAAACACAGAGAGTGTGCTAAACCATGTCATTCGTCTTAAGGAACGATTGCAGTCTGTTAGAGAGTTGGCTAAAGTCAATCTTGAATCGGCACAACTTGAGATGAAAACCTGGTATGACCGAAATTCTAAAGAACGTAGTTTTAGTCCGGGTGACCAAGTTCTAGTGTTGCTACCAATATCGGGGCAACCCCTACAGGCTAGATTTATTGGCCCCTATGTTGTATATCGTAAAGTTGGCGATTTAGACTATGTTGTCTTAACTCCTGATAGGCATAAAGCTAAACAACTTTGTCACATAAATATGTTGAAACCCTATCATGTTAGACAGAAAGAGACTTGTGTAAAACAAGAAACTGTAGCATCAGTATGTAGTGAAACATCTGATGAAAACTCAGGAAGGATAAACTTTGCATTCCTCAATGTGGTGTTAGACTGAAGAACTCACAAATTCTTGCTGATTTAGATGGAAAGTTGAATCATTTAAACCCACAACAGCAAAATGACATGCGTTCTGTGATAAATGAGTACAAACATTTGTTTCCTGATGTTCCTGGTAGAACTGATGTAATGTTTCATAACGTAGATGTAGGGTCCACACTACCTATTAAACAGCATCCTTACAGGTGTGGCCCAGTGAAACAGTCTCATTTTAACGAGGAAATTAAGTACATGCTAGAAAATGATATAATTGAAAAGAGTTCAAGTTCATGGAGTTCACCGTGTATTATAGTGCCTAAACCAGATGGAACATTCCGTTTTTGTACAGACTTTAGAAAAGTCAACTCTGTAACTAAGTCTGATACTTACCCACTTCCTAGAATAGAAGACTGTATCGATAGGCTCGGAAAAGCTAAGTTTGTTAGTACATACGACCTATTGAAAGGTTACTGGCAAGTTCCACTTACTCCACAGTCTAGAGAAATATCAGCCTTTGTTACTCCACAAGGATTGTATCAGTATAAAGTACTTCCATTTGGCATGAAAAATGCCCCAGCAACATTCCAACGTATGATGAACCATTTAATATCAGATCTAGGTAATACAGATGTGTACATAGATGATATTATTGTATACAGTGAATCTTGGCAAGAACACTTGGACAGTACCTATGCGTTGTACAATAGACTCACTGAGGCTAAACTTACTGTTAATCTGTCAAAGAGTCAAATTGGCAAGGCCAAAGTTAAATTTCTTGGTCATGTAATTGGTCAGGGAGAAGTTTCACCAGTGAGTGCGAAAATCGATTCGATAACAAATTTCCCTCAGCCAAAAACCAAAAAAGAACTGATGCGATTTTTGGGCATGGCGGGTTACTACCGCAAGTTTTGTCGAAATTTTTCCGATGTGGTTGCCCCGCTCACCAATCTGCTTAAAAAAAGCGCTAAATTCACTTGGACTGAGGAATGTACTCAGTGTTTTGAGAGGGTAAAAGCCATGCTTACAAGCGCACCAGTTCTTGCTGCTCCTGACTTCGCTAGACCGTTTAAACTTGCGACTGATGCTAGTGATGTAGGAGTGGGATCAGTGTTGTTACAAGAAGATGACCAGAATGTGGATCACCCTGTTTGTTACTTTTCCAAGAAACTTAACCGTCACCAACAGAATTATTCCACAGTCGAAAAAGAGGCATTGGCTCTACTTCTTGCATTACAACACTTTGAGGTTTATCTTGAAGCAGCAGCACGACCTATTGTAGTGTACACAGATCATAACCCACTTGTGTTTGTTCAAAAAATGAAAAACACAAATCAGAGGTTGTTAAGATGGAGTCTTGCGCTCCAAGAATTTGATGTTGACATTCGCCATATCAAGGGCAAAGACAACTTAATTGCCGATGCGTTGTCAAGGTGTGTTTAAATCAATGTGTGCTTCTCAATAGGACTCAAGTTTGATTTAATCAAATAGTTGTTGTAATTTTACTGTTTGAATATTTTAAGAACAATATTACAGCAGAACATATTTTGATTGTGTAGCATGATGATTTATTCAATTTTGCTAAGGATTAAGTCAGGTATGGTGACTTAACTTATATTTATATTATTGTGTGAGATTTAATTTAGTAATGTTCACATTATGATAATTGAGAATTATTTCAAGCGCCACGTCTTGTTATAAAAAATTAAAGTTTTGTGCAAGTTTTCCCCTTGATCAAACCTTTTAAGGGGGGAAGTGTTATATAGTCACAGTTGGTACATTTAAACTTATAGCCAGTGTGTGTGTTTGCTGAGCCGTATCTTCCTTTCTTTACTGTGCTTTAATAACGGCGCACTTATTTCCTTTCAAGACGTGGTCATGCTTGAGAAATTATGCGGTATAAAAGGTAACGCATGCCATAGCCGCAGCCTCTTTCGATTCTGGGAAGCTCGGGACGGGATGCTGACCTGTACAAACCCCGGGGATGTGATGTTCACTACTTCTACCGTGGGGTCTTACGGCGCTACGGCCTGGACGAGAATTCTTTGGGCGTGGTACTGAGGGTCTTGGACTACCTTAACTGTGACCATTCTACCGTACTACCGAAGGCTACCTACCGGTGGTGAGCGCCGGACTCCCCGTTCCCGAGCACTCCTGGGTCGATTGAGCACTAAAATTGGTATTCCTTTAAATATTCTAATTTAATTAATAGTCGGCCAAATTCTTACTTGGTTATACTGATTCAGTTCCGTTACGAATTATGCCTTGAATTTTGATCACCCTTTGTAAGTTTTGATTTTGTAAATAAATTACTTAATTTATTGTTACAATACACAGAATGTTTCAACCTTTGCCTTTGTCAGTTGCTGGTTTTCCCTTTCTTTAATCATTGTGGTAATTCCATTGTTGTATTAGTCTGCCGTGCGTACCGACTTATGGGGTTTAACCTTGTGAATTGGTCATACGTAACAGAGGCCAGAAGGAAAACTAGTCTGGTCCTTAAATGAAAGGCTCTATGTATTCGAAGGCTTGTACACCTTTGGTGCAATTTCTTTTTTAGGTATCAACATTTTGTCAGAATTTAGATGTGCAAAGAAACATAGTCATTTTGCCAATCCAAATGATCATGCGCTATATAAGTATTATATGGTTTCATTATCATTATTATTATTATTTCATTTTATCACATTATGCGAAAGAAAGATCACATTTTCTTTTGTGCCGGTAACTCCTTGAGTCGGGCTACGTCCCGTAGCCTTAGATCCCAAGGGTCTTTCTCTGGATCCTTGCTGTTTTCAAAAGCGCCGCCTTCTGTAACAGTACTATTATAATAATTATTGCTATCATTTTATTATTAAAGAAACTAGAGCATCAGTTCTCACCCAACGGGTTACATTGATGGAATTCACAGCTGTTTACTTCCACAGTGCAATCCTGTCCTATCCAGCCTTCCTTACAGATACAGGTGAAGTTACGGATACCACCCAAGCCGTCCTGACACCCACCACTAACGGAGTGATACAAGTTGCAGGGATACTGTGAACACTCATTGATGTCAGTGCAGGTAAAACCATCGCCTACATTTAAAGAAACAAACGTTTATTTTTACATTACTGACACTTTGCACAAGGCCGGCGTGCAATTCTATTAGTAAAATAGGACAGACTACATTTAAGTGTACTGCACTGTCAAGACAATGATTCTTGGCGTTACGCCAGACACAAAGATTCAGTCAGAGTCCACTAGTCTGGCTGTTGACAAGGTACATACCGCATAATTAAACCAAGGCTGCTTTGCAAGAAGACTGGGCTCAAATTTACAATTACCATTAAGATCCATTTTAAGATGAGTTGCCATGTGATTTGTATTGTGACAACACACTTTGCTTAGCAATTAAGATTGGTACACATCTTAAGATCAATCTTAGCTGTAAACTTAAGCCCTGGCATACCAACATCCATCAGAACCTGCTTGTTCCAGAGCCGTATATTAAAAGAGTTGCGATTTTGTGTCCAAAAAATGCATTGGCGAATACAGGATGTCAGAATAGTCTGCTCATTGAGTTGCGCTGCATTTGGACAGAAAATGGCATCCGGCAGCCACGTGACCGAAGAAAACTGATCCCTCTATGTCGCAACAATACACAGCTCTGACTGGTTCCGTAGATGATTTTCTAGAAATTACGGCCTTCAATAACTGTTGAATATAAGAAATATATGCAGACTTGTACAATTAATAAGGGACAGGGTACCTGTAAATCCTGGTTTACATGTACAGAATCCTCTCAGGCAAGTAGCATAGGGACTGCAGTAGCCCTCCTTCTTGCAGCGGTCATCTGAGGTCACTCTCACCGTGATGACCTGATTGAAGCTCAGACCTGTGGGATCGGTCACTTTAATGAACAGACTCAGGACGTTGGTCGTCCAGGCGTTCAGCGTCTGTCCAAGAAGCAAGGCGCCCGCACTGAGGGAAAAGAAACCGTGCGAGTCTTCATCAACGAAGAAGCTGAACGTGAAGCCGGCAGAGGAGTCCGGGTCTTCAACCTGGAGGGCACCAATGTAGTGCCCGACCTCCAGGGTTTCTGGGATGACGATAGTGGTGTTGCCCTCGACCGTCAGGCCAGTCGGGGGTTCGGGGACGTCGGTAACTGTGATGTCAAAGTTCTTCGTCAGTTGCAGGCTGGTGTTAAGCTCCGATACCATGACTTGAACGGTGATGAGGGGGGTCACTTCATGGTCGATGAAACGCTGAACCAAGATCTTCCCGTTCTGAAGGTAGAACGGCGTCCCGTGGGAGATGATGTTGTAAACGTAGGCAGAAGTTGTGCCGTCTGGATCATTCAATGATAACTCACCTGAGAGAGAAATTTCAAAAAAATTTACTTTTTGATTACAGCAAATAAATTTTGAAATAGAAAACCCCGTATAACATCAGATAACGATTCCTGTTTCTAGTATCCACTTTTTATGCTGTGTAATTTATTATAAATTGTAAAAATCACGAAAAGATAAAATTTTCATTTACCACACTTATAAAAAAACATAAGTTGTAAACTTCTTACCAATAACTGTGTCTACAGATGCGCTTTCTGCAACAGATAGTTGACTTAGGCTCATGTCCAGTGGTGCCTCGTCTATGTCCAGTACAACCACGCGTAACTGGGCTGTAATAAACTGCAAGAAACATAACAGAAAAGAAAAAGTGAGAAACTCGGTTGACACACCAGACGAGAAATTGGGCCCACAAATTATCTAAGCACTGATCAGACACCCAACTTTGATATTAAGAAGCGACTATAACTAGTAAAATTAATTTGCAGGTACAACCATGTCTAAATCTCTTTTGGGATGAGTGTTGGCTCTGAAAAGAGCCGGTGTGATCTCGACATTGCAAACAGTATACCCTGCTCGTCTTCAGGGGATGACTTTCCACCCTCCTACATGAAGATGAGCAGCCCAGCGAGCTGGTCAAACTTGGCTCTTAGGGATGGTCAAAATTTAATGAATGATTATCAAGGTATCGTCATCAGAAAAGCTTGTCAAAATTGATGCAGGCTGGGGCCAATTTCATAAAGCTGCTTTACTACTTATTTTGTGCTTAATGGTGAGTTTCCATTTCATAGTGCTGCTAACACCAAAAGGCCTGCTAACCTTCCAGAGCTTACTCTATGAAAATGAATGGCGTAACAATGCAAATCCATGGTGAACGTGCAAGCTGGCCGCCTAATTTTGTTGCTAACCTGTGAAATACGCTTAGGCTTACGCAAATTTTTCTGCTACAGTTAGCACGAAAATTTGCTTACCGTTAAGCAGCGCTATGAAAGTGGGCCCTGGTCAAATGCACAGCTGACTAGCCCAGACAGCTATTCAAAAGAAAAAGTGACATCTTTTCCAAAGTCAGACTAATTTCTGCAGTGAGTAGAAGTCACATGTTTTATCAACTCACCAGATTGGGGTTATTTTTATCGCTGGCCTTGAAATAAAGCATGTACTCCCCCTGGGTCTCATAGTCCAGTGTGTCTCCAACCAGGATGTATTGCCCGTTGCTTGAGACAACAAACTGGGAGGGTATGACATCAGGATCATTAGTGGCGACACGTCTTGACCTGGCGTGGAGTCTGGTTGCCTCTCTACGTCTACGTCCTGAAAGAAGTAATATTGATTGTTTGAAGGAAGGTCCAACCAAGGCTTCTTAATACCGATGTTTTTATCTGGATATGGGCGTTTTTATTTAGGAGTAAAGGGTCTTTGATTGATCCTTGAGGTACGTCCTGACAAAGGTCGTGACAACAGGCAGTTTTATGAAACAGGGCCTTCTCCTGCTACCTGGAGATATTCCTCTTCAGGAGAAATTTGTTTGACTTTTGAAAGTTTAAGTGACTCTTCGTCAAAAGAGTATTGTTTCAACCACATAGTTTAAAATAAAAAATGGGAGGCAATGACACCTTTGCTTTCAAAATCGTCATTAAATAGTTTACCGACTCTCTGTAGTTCATTGTACTGGTTTTCAGTTATCAGCTTGATTTCTGGAGCAGCCTGGTCAGAGGTCGGCCTCCCGTCTGCGTCAACGGCTGCCACGTAGGCTACGACGCTGAATCCAGTCACAGCATCCTCTTGAACTGTCGCAGTTGCAGCGGTGATTGCCTGGCCGCCGAGGCCACTGAGGTCTGGCGGATTGATGTTGGTCGTCGAGGCATCGTTGTCGGCATTGATGAAGATGATACCTGCTGGCCTCTCAGGACCATCTAGGACGTTGATGATGAATGTCCTCTCGATGGTGTTATCTGGTAGTGAATCTCGGCATCTGATCGTAATGGAGAGAGAAGGATTGGTCTCAAAATTCAACCGCTCGGAGTAAGCCACTCGGAGCTGAATTTCGCCCCCTTGGTGTGCCAAGCCGAAAGGACCTCCGGTGTCGTTTAACAGCACGCAGTAAAACATCTCACCAGAGCTGGAGGGATCTTGTACTTCTACCAATCCAACAACCGTTCCGACAGCAGAGCCTTCAATGATCGTAGTGCCGATCAACTGAATCCCTGTGGGAGGTAGATTCACGTCATCCACAGCTATCGTAAAAGTCTGGACATGGAGTAGAGGGGTGGTCACCCCAAGGTCCCTAACGATGATTGTAACCTCCACCGAGGCAGCCTCCCTGGATCCCTCATCAATTGCCAGCTTGTTGCTGTCGGTAATTTTAAGAGCGCCATCCGGTGTTTGAGTCTGGATTTGGAATTCGTGCTGCTGTGAGGTGTCCTCGTCTTCGGCTTCTAATGTTGCTATTATTGTTTCAGGGGATAGCTGAGCTGAGACTGTCATTATTTGGAACATTACAATTCCAGTGGGAGGATCGTTTCTATCCAGGACATATACAGAAATACCCTGGGAAAAGAAGAACAAAGTAGAATATCTATTGAAAAAGGTCAACGTTGAAATGGTTCATTTGTTCTATGCAGAGGACAAGATCAAGCAACTGTTTGATTTCGTTGGAAGTTTTTATACGCATTGTTATTGAAACAAAAAATTTACTGATCCAATAAGCCCTGCCGCCCCCAAAAAGGGATTGGGCACTACATCACGGGGATGAGCTAGAGGAGTTAATCTATTAAAGACAAAAAATAAAACATATTTGTATGATTCTGAGACAAACGAACAGAGTGACTCGTACCTTTGAAAAAGTCAGGCCGTCTTCATCAGTGGTCGTGATTTCAATGTCGTACCGGTTGCGTCTCTCATAATTGAGCTGGTTGTTAGCAATGAGCATCCGATTGTTCACTGAGAACAGGGTGGAGTCTGACACTGTGTACTGGAACTCTAAATGATCATCGGTGTCGGGATCGATGGTTTGGAGGAAAGCTACTACTGCACCTGGGTGTGGGAAGAGAGGAGGGGGATGGGGTTAGGGATGAGGAGGAGAATTTAAGTGATAGAGCGACCTTGGCCCATTTTCGTGGCTCTGGAGCAAAGAATTGGCGCATAGGGAAGCAGCGAGTTCTTCACATACGGAAGCAGGGAATTCCGCGCTTAGGTCAAGCGTATTTTACAGGATCGCAGGGAATTTGTTCATGTGCGCATGAGTGTTTGGCGTTACTAGGCAATCTTTGCTTACACAGCTAGTGCAGAAATTCGGCAATTGTCCTGTAAGCAAAGAATGGCAAGCACAGAATTCGGCGGTAAGCCATGTAAGCAGAGCCATTAAATTGGGCCCCGGAAGTTTAAGACGGAGATTGAGACCCGTCTTGAGTGTTAACCCTTTCCTTACCATAGGCGACTTTAGTCGACTGCACTCATACCTCTCCTTCCTTACCATTGGCGACTTTAGTCGACTGCACTCATACCCCTCCTTCCTTACCATTGGCGACTTTAGTCGACTGCACTCATACCCCTCCTTCCTTACCATTGGCGACTTTAGTCGACCAAGCTTACACACAAAAAAGCACTCAAGCCTGAGCACAAAGGCCATTTGTAATAAAGCTGTAGTTTTGTTCATGTTCGCCCTCCATACCCAAGCTCACCATCATTGGAAAGGGAAAGATCGGATCTTTCCAATGATGGTCAAATAAAATAAGGTTGGTATTTTGCAATCTCTTCAAACTGGAGTTGAAAAATCCGAAATGCCAAACACCTACGGAGCGCCATATGGTTGTGTACAAAAAAGTGTTTGAGATTACAGATCACACCAAGGAAAGAAAGACAAAGAACTTTGACATTTATTGACCGATCTGAATGATTTTTTGATTATATGAAAGGGAATTCAATAAGTGAGAACTTTTTTATTACTTATTTTGCTGTAAAACAATGTCTTCAAGTAGATAATGGGGTTTGTAAAAATGACCTTTGAACGAAAGCTTTCTGTTGTGTAAGAATGTGTGCTTCATGCTTGAGTGGTCAAACAATGCGGTTAATATCAGCAGTTAGTTTATGTCCAAACAATTCGTTAAGGAAAGGGTTAAGTCTAGAGTTTTAAGATGATGTAAGATTTCAGACTTCTGCACACTGTAAAATGGAAACCTTCAAATTTCATTTATTCTTGAATAATTCATACAAATTATTTTACTAATTTGAAGTTATTTTGTACCGGTATTGTTTGTAATTACCTTTGTAAATTTATTTTCTCTAAGGTTTCAATTATGTGGATTTTTTTAGGAGCATGTTTCATGGATGGATGCTATATAAATATTCATTATTATTATTATTATTAGGAAATAAATGTCACTTTGATGCAATAAACTTCTAAAGTTACAATACCTACCGTCTTAATTTTTATGCATTTTTACTGTTGGTAAATCCTGTAAGGGTCTTGTGTTATCATTTTTATGGGTTGTGGTATTTCCTCGCTTTTTACCAATATTATTGTGATTATTTTGTGTTTTCCAGTTTTGAGCTTTTTAATCATTGTCTTTTTTGCTGTTGCTTTTTTATTATTGTTGATTATTTTGTTATGCGCTTGTGTGCACTTAATGGAATGGGCGCAATATAAAGCAATAAATTATTTATTTATTTATTTATACCTCCTTCATTGTTTTCAGCAATCTCAAAGAGCCCAGTTGCAGAGACAATATTCGTTGGTCTCTCGGCCACGTTCGTCACCGTTATCCCAAAGTAGTGACTGACGCTCAAGCCTCCGCTGTCGCTGCACTCTACAACGATAGTCGGCATCTCACCGCTGCCGGCAAAACTTTCATAATCCAGTCTTGAGCTATCAGATACCTGCAGGAGAAAGGTTTGAAAATTTATCAGTGTTTTAGAAATTCAGTTACTACATGTATGTTGACATGAGAAACTTTGACCTTTTGGGATGAGTGATAGGTCAAAACTTGTGGCAGTTAGTGGCCGCTCTGGGCATTTTGGTACAAGCTGCTTTGAGCCGCTATGGCCAGTCTGTAAAGATTTAAGGTACAAAATGTAAACCTAACGCTTAAAGAGACCATTCATTTTTGTGTAATCATCATAGTACATGTATGTGGGGTGTCGTGGCCGAGTGGATAAGAGCACCGAACTCAAGCTCTGGTGTTTCTGTTCAGCAGAGTGTGGGTTCGAGTCCCGGTCGTGACACTTGTGTCCCTGAGCAAGACACTTAACTATAATTGCTTCTCTCCACCCAGGGGTAAAATGGGTACCTGTGAGGGCAGAGATGGATTTAGCCTAGTAGCGCATATATTGCAGCACAGGCTGTATATACTCCCCAGGGAGCTGATATGGTTTCAGGATTGATAAAAATGGCCCAGTGACCAGGGGTAATAATATGCGCCTCGGAATAGCCTAGCTAGATAGATGGCGCTTTATAAATGCTTGATATTATTATTATGCCCATACATGGGTACTATTATTGTTTTTTGTACTCAGTTTTCAGTAACAATGTTTTTCAAAAAGTATGAAGCATAGATTCTGTTTTGTTTTACAAATTTAAAGTCACCTGGAAATATAATTTTTTTTTTTTTTTAAATATAAGAGTATATGTATATTAACAATAAAACAATTTTTTGAGTAATTGTTTGTCAGTATTTATATGTTAAACAAATAGATAAAGTTGTTTGGGGGTGACTCCGCCCATCCCTTTTTGTGACGTCAATCGAGGAAGACTTCGCCTCGATCGAACATCGACCCCCCTCGAACTTGCCTGCATTTACGTTGTATATACACGTGCAAGTAGTGAGATTGTACGTTTCGTTTGGTTATCCAAAAAGGGGATTTTTCTTGCATTTTTCCAGCAAAAATTGCTGCTGGATGCAGCAAAACGACTAAAGATGGGGTCAGCCAGCATATTTTTCCCAAATATAGGCAGTTACAGGCATCGAAAGTCAGGCTAACGAGGGCAAAGTGGTCCGGTCCGACGTCGTTTTCAGCGCTATGCATGCAGCGAACACGTCGAGCCGTCGTCCGTGCTTGGATCGAGGATTTTTTCCGTTGGTAGTAGTGTGCAAGGGAAGTTGCAGTGAAGCTTAGGTTACCAGCGAAATGTTTCTGGTGGAAAAACAATACCTCGTATTATCCGTGTTCTCGTTATGACCATGCTCGTATCTTCCGTTTTTTTTAAGACATAGAAACGCGCATGGGACAGTTCGGGACCGGTGAAAAACCTCGTATCAACTGGCGTCTCGTATTAGTCGACTGTACACTGTCCTAGGATTGCATTGGGTGGTGACGTCCGAATACGAAGAACGCATCATACTGATCAGGTACCCAGACGTAATGTACGGGGCCAGACTACACATTTTCTCCTGCCTCGATTGACGTCACGAACAGCGCCATGTAAAGGGGGGCCTATTTTTTAATTTGTAATTAAAAGAAAAATACAATTTTTTAACCTTAGTAAATTGTTTATTCACATTCCACTCACAAAAATGTATATATTAATGACAAAAGCTTTATTTTGAAAAAATACCACTGCCAGGTGCCTTTAAATAGTATGTCAAAATGGGAAACATTGACAAATTTCAACTGTGGACATGACTTTCACTATGACCTCTGTCTGTAAATGGAAGCAGAAAAACTCTTGCGGCTGTTTGCGGCCGCTATGGGCATTTTGTTACAAGCCTCTTGTGGTCGCTATGGTCTCTAAAGGGTTAATATTAAAAACAAATTGACAAGGAATGGCCCATTTGCAAACAAGGTGACAACAGGGTCTACGTCTGTAAAGGTAATTACCTTAATTGAAAATCCATCTAAGCTGAACAACCCAGATGCACTCTCTTGAAGTACACATGTAAAGTCTTGATCAGTGAACACACTATCCGGATCGGACACCGTCAGGGTACCGACAGTCGTTCCTACCGGACTATTCTCCGCAATCTCCGACCGGCTGATCTGAATCTGCGTTGGAGCCTCGTTTACGTTGAGGACGTTCACGGTGGTCATGAAGACCTCTGAGGTGAGGCTGGGCGAGCTGGGGTCCCGGGCGTACAGACTGATGCTTAGGGTGGGTTCCGTTTCAAAATCCAGGGCTCGCTTGGAGACGAGGCGGCGGGAGTTGGGCGTGGCTCCAGCCTGCAACTGTGGGTTCAAGTCAACGAAAAGTGAGTTTTCTCTTTTATCTTCTCTTTAACTTCGGTGCATCATGTTGGATTTGAGGCATTGCATGGTGAGGTATCAATGTTTATTTGGTTTGCGGTAACACCACTTGTATATCTACTTGCTGGGTAGATTTTGTTCTTTTGAAAAATTGTCTTGCTAATTATTCTACTGCCGAGGAGTAGATTTTGGGGAATTCGGGAGACTCCTTACGATGACTAGAGCAGGCTAGTCGAAACATGGAGACCAATTAAGAACTCACTCCGCGGCAGTGCAGTTAATAACGATCCACTAAGCGAAAATGGTAGTCCCTACCTTCCGCTCAGGTAGTAGTTAAAAACCAGGACTGTTCTTTTCAGAACTGAGAAGTCTCCCGAATTCCGAAAAATCTACTCCGCGGCAGTAGAACAAGTAGCGAGACAAGTTCTCAAAAGGCATCAAGTCATAGAGCAACTGGTCTCCTCATTCTTCTTTGATTTTGTGTCATATCTACTTGTATGCAGTTTAGGGTGACCGCGTATAAACATGATTCATTATTTTGGATCGCATCAAAATACTTGAATTTTGACACACCCGTACTAAGTACCCTACAAGCGCTCGAAAGTTTTTAACAAGCCTGTGTGCAAAGCAGTCACTTTTGGGAGACAACCAGTGTTTTTTTTTTCAGCACATCCCTGCCAGGGGTTAGTGACAAGAGGTATCGATATGGCCAGTGCCCATGGTAGTGAGGCTGAGATGTTATGCATCCTGTGACCAACTTAGGCGTAAAACAGCAGATACACACAGCTTTCTATGTGCAACACACACAATCTAAAAGTAACCAATGTTCCTCTGACCTCTAGTGATGTCAAAGGTCATGCCAATTTACCTCAAATGCATCTCCTGGATTGATGGGTATGAAGAATTTGATACTATCTCCATCAGGATCCACTGCAGACACGATGCCAACGAGGGCGCCAACCTGGTTCTCATGGATAGAGCTATGCTCTAACCGAACATCCTTGGGAGGCTCATTCACATCTTGCACCTGATTGGACAGGGGTCAAAGTTCAAGGATCAGACATAAATTAAGGTGCGTGTGATAATGTTGAATTATGATGACACAAAAGTCCAATTTTGTACCCCTGGTTTTCCAACCTAAGCCTCACCTTGTGGTGATAATGGTGAAAGACAGAAAAAAGGCGGCCAAATAGGGAAAGAGATCCTTGAACAAAAACTTCTTTCTGGCCACAGTTTTTACTTTTTTATTTCCCAGACATCCAGTGTTTCAACCTTGAGAAGTATATGTTAATGATGTTGTGAATAAATTAGCGACAGTCAAGGTATTGGATGTCAACAATCTTTTAAAACCTGTGACAAAAACAAATAGTTTTCAGCTTTTACACTTTAAGTTACTTTTTGACAAATAACTCAATAATTTCAAACATGGTTTACCGTGACTACAAACGTCTGGACACCACTCCCCTCTGCAGCCTCAGCCTTGATGATGACATAGTGCATTGACATTTCTTCAAAATCTAACGGCTCGATTGTTCTCAGTGTCGCTGTTCTCCCTGGCGCCCTTTGGCTGACTGAGAATAACTGAGATGCACCTCCGATGATTGAGAAGGTGAAGTCACCGGTTGGCACAGTCGATTCTGCTGTCAGGTCTCCTTAAATTTGACAATCAATAAATACCAAATAAGGTAGAATTAGCGTGTTGTAGCTGAGCGGTCTAGCGCATCGGACTCAAGTCCTTCTTCCCGAGCCCATCGGATCTTGAGTTCGAGCCCCGGTCATGACACTTGAGCAAGACACTTGAGCAAGACACTTAAGGCAGGATATGCTTTTGGTAATTGTCAAAGACCAGTATCCTCACTTGGTGTATCCCAACATAAAATAACAAACCTGTGAAAATTTGGGCTCAATCGGTCATCGAAGTTGCAAGAAAATAATAACAGAAAGAAAAACACATGTTACGTAAAATTGTGTGCTTTCAAATGTTGAGAAAGACTTCATGCCTGAAGCCTTTCTCAGATTCATTACTTCAGAGGAAGTCATTTCTCACGATGTTTTATACTGTCAGAAGCTCTCAGGAGCTCATTACCAAGTAAGTTTTTATAGAAATGTATTTCTTGAGTAATTACCAAAAGTGTCCACTACCTTTAAGTATAATTGCTTCTCATCACCTAGGAGTGAATAGATAGCTGACAAGGTATAGATAGAGGTTGTTGATGTGAATGATTAGCGACCTGTGCCTCCATTTGGCTGCTGGTGCTGCATACTCCTAAGGAGTTGAGATGGTTTCAGAAATGTTTGAGGTCTGATGATCAGGAGTAGTAGTATATATAAGGCGCTCTGAGGAGCCTACTTAGCTTCAAATAAACCAAAAGGGAACTGACTGGGTATATTTTAAATGATTTTGGGTTGAACAAAGAAGAATTGACTTGAGCGGTATTTGAACCAACTACCTCCGGCACGTTAATCCGGAGGTCGTTGGTTCAAATCCCGCTCTAGTCAATTTTTCTTTGTTCAACCCAAAATCTTTATTATTTATTATAAGAGGATATGTATGACCTCCATTTCTCATTTCATTCAAGTCAAATGGCTTATTGCCAAACTTACCCACAAAACTTTCACCAGGTTGTCCTTCGAGGACCATATTATTGCTTAGAGAGATGGTAATAGTTACACTGGTATCCGTAATAGGTCCATCCTCAAATACATTGATGATGAAAGTTACCGGTGTTGACAGCTCAGTGATGCCATCAGAGCACTGCACTTCAATGGTGTACTGGTTACCAGCCAAGGAACTCAGATCTTGGTTCACCTTTTGACAAAGCGAAGGAAAATAGTTTTGCTTTTGGGAAAACAGAATTGGAAAGTATGTTTTCTCCTTCTCGAAACACTTCTATCGTTGATATCAAGTCGTAAAAATCCTTCACTCAAAAGGGAAAAGAGAAATCTGTTCCTTCCTCCCATACATACCTGTAACTTATTCCCAGTGGTTCAATATCATCCCTCAATCAAAAGGGAAAAAGGAAAATCTGTTCCTTCCTCCCATACATACCTGTAAGTTATTCCCAGTGGTTCAATATCATCCCTCAATCAAAAGGGAAAAAGGAAAATCTGTTCCTTCCTCCCATACATACCTGTAACTTATTCCCAGTGGTTCAATATCATCCCTCAATCAAAAGGGAAAAAGGAAAATCTGTTCCTTCCTCCCATACATACCTGTAAGTTATTCCCAGTGGTTCAATATCATCCCTCAATCAAAAGGGAAAAAGGAAAATCTGTTCCTTCCTCCCATACATACCTGTAACTTATTCCCAGTGGTTCAATATCATCCCTCAATCAAAAGGGAAAAAGGAAAATCTGTTCCTTCCTCCCATACATACCTGTAACTTATTCCCAGTGGTTCAATATCTGACTTCCTTCAATCAAAAGGGAAAAGGGAAATCTATTCCTTCTTCCCATACATACTTGTAACTAATTCTAAGTGGTTCAATATATTTTTTTCAATAAAAAGGGAAAAGTGAAAATTTATTGTTTTCTATCCATACATACCTTTAACTGGTTTCCGTCAGTGATAAACCTGCCCTCAGCATCGTTGATCAATCTAAATGTATGTTCATCACTGGTATCTTCATCAATGCATTGTAGGACTGCTGCACTACGACCCACTGCTGTATTAGCCCCGACCATCGTGCTGGAGATTACTACATTGCTGGGCGGGTCATTCACATCCAGAATCTGTGATAAAAAAAATTGTATTCTACATTTTTGCAAATTATCTTTGTGGCATTGCGGTTTGCAAAAGCAACTTGTTTTAAGAACAGACGAAAATCACAAATGTGAACATCGCCAAGTCGGTAAAACACTGTACCTTGATTTGCGATCATGACAACATCTTAAGTTATTTTAAATCTTAAATAAAATCTTTAATAAAAAATATATATTTTTGGGGGGAGAAAAGGGACATGGCGTGGTATTATGAATCAAGGAGAACAACATTCTTGTGTGACAGGTTGTTTTCATATAGCTCTTTAGCAGCGCCCTCGCTTGAGCTTAAAACTTTCTTATCTATCTATCCAAAGTAGTAGTGAGTCATTCTTAACACAGCACTGATACAACCAACATCATTTTCTGTTCTAGGGTCCAAGATCCATTTGCTGAATTGGTATTTTCTAAGGTTTAGTATTTACACAGAAATTGTTTTATTGTATCTTTTTAGGTTGTTTTGTTAGTAGTGTCACATTTTCTGGGTGACATACTTTTTTATTATCAGATACACTGTATGAAACTTTGCAATTGCACAAAAGAGAAAATGAAAAGACCAACCACTATAAACAGTGTTTTTCAGTACTGTATTAGTACATTTATTTAAGAAAAAGATCAAATCAGCTGGAATGTTGCCAGCGTGATTATTTATTTTTTACCTTGATGTTGAACTGGGATGTTGATGTAAGCCCGGCTGGATCCTCTGCTATTAGGGAAATAGAATGTACCTGACCGACCAGAGGAGACTCAAAGTTGAGTCCATTCCCGCCTACTTTCAGATCACCGTTCTGATCTGTAGAATGGCAACAAGAATATCAAAATTGATGTAATAGTTGCGTCGGGACGAAGAATGTTATTGTGGTTAATACCCTTACACAACCTTCCGATAAGCACTGTAAACGGTGCTTTTAAAGCACATGTGTCACATCGGTAATTGTCAGAGACCAGTATCCACACTTGATGTGACTCAACATATACATGAAATAACAAACCTGTGAAAGTTTCAGCTTAATCGGACATTGGAGTCACAAGAAAAAAGTTGAAAAAACCTTAAATGTTTTCAATCCTTTCAAACATTGAGTTTCGGACTCAATGTTTGAAAGGATTGAAAACTAATTGCTTTACTCATTTCTCAAAAAATTTTGCATTTCAAGCATAAATCTTTCAAAGGGAGTTTCCCACCATGACCAATTTTATACCATGTAATTTGTGTGCATTTCAGTGAACATTTATACTTTTTACTCTTACAAATGTTATGCACACTCCTTAAACTTCTGATGGAAAACATTTTTTTAAATACACAAGCTACTTAGAGGGTATGTGTTGCGTTGTAGCATTGTGTCGTGTACACTAGCATATTATGTCATGAACTATGAGTCATTAATGAGAAATCATTTCACGGTGCAACTATTCGTGAGTACTTTTGGAAGTAGTCATGGCGGCGCAACTACTCGAGTAGTTGCAATGCGATGGTCATGACTAGTCATTGCAATCAACAGTCGCAATTACTCAACTAGTCACACTGGTCAACCAGGCTTACTTAAATGCACTGCTAAACATTTTATTCTTGATATAGGAAAAACAATTCTATTTCAAGAAAATAATTTTGTGTCACTCCCTAGACAATTTTTTTATTAAGATTTTTGGGAGTGACACAAGAAAAGTTTTCTTGAAGTGAGATTTTTTCTTACTTCATGAATAATTTCCCACATTCCAGCAGATGTCGTTTTACAAGAGGAGATTTGTAATTCATTAAATAGCAGCGGGTAACGCAAACCATTTAATTTATGTAATAACTGCATGAGGGATAACAAATATTATTTTGATTTTCACTGAACATTGAGTGTGCAATAGTGCTTATCACACATCAGAGTCCTGTAAAAGAGATGTTTTAACAGGCTACTCACGTTGGATCAGAACCATGATCCCCAGCATTTTAGAACAGACGGCTAAAATGCCAGAACACCGAGCGTGACTGAGGATAAGAAGCCAGTCTTAAATTTTCCCTAAAGGAAATGCATACCTTTGGTTTTTTTAACCGTTTGATTGTTTTAATCCTCGATAAATGTAGATATATCGATAAAACTAACCTGTGAAAGTTTTCATTTCAAAAGGTGGTAGCGTTTTTGAGATATCAACAAAAATCCGGAGTGAATATGTTCACGCAGGAAGAATAATCCCTAATATACACAATCAGAGAAAAGTTATCTGACAGTAACGTTTCTCAGATTCAAATTTTGTGGGATAAAAACTGATATCTTTTTCCATAACCACATGTAACTTCAAAGTGAAATGTTTCTCAAAATACATTATACTACCGGAACCTGCTGTTCTTCTGACCAAGTAAGTTTTGATTGCCATTTTGAATTTCAAGAGTGATTACCAAACGCATACTTTCCCTTTAAAAACAATACACTTTCTGATCAGTGCTAATACCCAACCCTAAGCATCACATCCACAGGTCAAGTGGAGTCATCATTCCTACCGAGATTGAAAATATGTCCGTTGTCAATCAGGACTAACACCAAAGCATCTAGGTCTGGATCTGTGGCAGTTACTGTAGCGATCCGTGTATTCTCAGCCGTGTTCTCCATCACGCAGGCGTGAATGTCCAGCCCATTTACAGATTCATGCTCTGTGGAATCACAAGGAAAAAGTGGGAAAAAACCTTAAATGCTTTCACTGTTTTCAAACATTCAGTTTTGTACTCGCAAGATCAAAACTAATTGTTTTACTAATTTCTCAAAAATTAAAGCATTTCAAGCATAAATACTTGAAAGGGAGTTTCCCACCATGACAATCTTTATACCATGTAAGTTATGCGTGAAGCTGTGAACGTTTATATTTTTACTCTTACCAATGTTACAAACACCTTTTAAGTGCTACCAATATCTTCCTTGACGATTGAGAGGGGACCAGTTGCTCTTTGACTTGATGCCTCTTTTGCAGGCAACCACCCTGATCACCCCTGGGACTGAGGACAAAGTTGTCGCTCTGAAAAAAATCTACTGGCTTGAGCCATCACTTTCTCCTAGTAGAGATTATTACATGGCGTACTGAAAGATTTATGATTACATCTACTTTTTTCTTTTCTTTTGCCCTTACTTGTTTGCAGTAAACAAACTCTAAAGTGAATCAACTTGTAAATACATATAGACAATTTCAAATTACTTCTACCTAATTTGTTTCCTCTTTTTTTTCAAACTCACATTTATTTCCATACTTCATGCAATTTCCAAACAGTACATATATAGACAAAACAATGATTTAAAGAAGTAACCAAAGAAGTTTCTGTTTTGTACCGGTACTAGTAAACAAACTCCTCTCAAGTGAATCAACTTGTAAATACAAATATAATTTTTTTAATTTTCTAACCAACGGAACACGTATGGAGGACTTCCCAGGTGATGTCGTTTGGCCTCTCGTTGACATTCTGAACAGCGATAGTGAAGGTTTCAGTGTACGCATGACCAGCTGAATCGACTGCCTCTACAGACACACTCACTCCTGCAGGGTAGTCTAAGAAACTCAAGTCAGCGTTTACAGCTAAGACATTGCCTGGAGAAATTATATAAAAGGCGGTGCAACATTTTAGGAGAAACAAATCTTTTAAAGTTAAAATGCCCTCTTCATAAGAAATTATGCAAAAACTAAGAGACGATGGCAATCTCTGATTTTTGGGGTAGCTAGTTTAAAAATTAAGTGCATCATCATCTACTTCAACTTCCAAGAAAAAGTCACTTGTGATCACTCTCCTTCCGCTTCCCAGGTATGAGAAACTTGGGTGTGATCCCTGGCTACACGGCAGTTACAGGTTGAATTGCTTCTGACTGACACCCCCGAACAAAGATATCAACCAATAGGGAGACAGCCAACATTAAGGCTAGATAGCTCTGTTGTTAGAGCACCAGCATGTTAATCCAGTGGTCGCAGGTCTTGTCAATTTTTTCTTTATTCAACCCCAAACTACTTAAAATTGACCATGTCGGTTTTACTAACTTGTTGTTTTCTTAATCAATAAAAGAACTTTGGCAAGCATCTTTTAAAAAAAAAAGGGTTTCATTCACAGTTGATCCGAGTGTCTTCATTCACCTATGGTTTATTGGATGAATAATCAAGAATTATGTACGAAGTTCAATAATGGCAGAAATTGGGATCCCTGTAATGAAACACTATCAGCTTTTCAAAACAAAGTGACCAAAGATAATTCAACAAATTGGCCTTGAAGGAAAGAGGAAACAAAATTCAGTGATAACCGAAGAGGCGGATGAAGTTTTGAAGAAGACATACCTGACACAGCAAAAAGTGAGCCACCGGTCTTCACCATGAGCTGGTGGGAGTCACCGAAGTCAGGGTCAGCAACAGTCAAAGTCCCCACGACAGTGTCTACAGCAACGTGCTCCTTCACTGACGATGACGAGAGTGAGATCGAAGATGGAGGCTCATTGACGTCCAACACCACAACCGTAAAGTCCTGCTGGATCGTCAGACCGTGAGGATCCCTTGCTGTGACACGGACAGAGAGGGTCAGATTGAGTTCGTGGTCGAAGCACGAGTCATCGCCGACTGCCAGACTGGAGTCAACGATGGAGAAACAGCTGCTAGATACTCCCCCTAGGGTGTAGGTGTGACTGTCCCCCTGGTCCTCATCATCTGTTGTAAGGGTACCGATGACTGTTCCTACGGCAGTACTACTATCGAGACCCACTTCAGTGATTTCTACTGCACTCAGATGGATATCAGTTGGGGGATCGTTCTCATCTTGTAATGTGATAGTTAACTGAGCTGTTGATGTCTGCATAGGTGTTCCGTTATCTTGGGCCTGCACCACCACGATGTACGAACGACTCACCTCATAGTTCAGGGAGCCAGCCACGAGCAGTTGGTCACCCTGTAGTTGGAATCGTCCCTCCCCACTGGCCACCAGTGAAAAGGTTGTCTCTTGGCCTCGGTCCGAGTCGGATGCAAACAGAGTACCGACCTGGTCTCCCATGGAAGCATGCTCGCTGACGGTGTTAGAGGTTAGTGTTGGTTGGGTCGGTGGTTCGTTCACGTCAAGGACTGTTATTGTAATTGCAAAGCTTCCCGAGAGAGGCGGGGTACCACTGTCAGTAGTGGTTATCATGATGGTGTATGTAAGAGTGGTCTCATAGTCCAGTCCACCTATAAGCAAAACAAAAGATTTCAACCAAACTTTAAGAATGTGACAAAAGCAGTGTAAAGTCCGGTTCATACTTCCTGCAAATGAGAAGCAAATTTTGACGTCACAGCTCTGTTTTCGCTGCGAATGTTTCGCAGGAGTTGAGGACAGGTCAACTCTTGCGAATTATTCATTGCGAATTTTGTATCACATTTGCATTTGCAGGAAGTACGAACCAGGCTTTAGCTGGAATGACTTCCTTATTCTATACATAGTGTTAGCCAGAGGGGTGTCTGGGTGTCTTTTGGACACCCTGTTTTAAATTTGGACACCCTGTTTCATCTGTCATTTACATGTAAATGTATTGTAAGTGAACAATTTGGACACCCAGTTTTTAAATTTCCAGCAGATTTGGACACCCTTTTACCAAATCCTGGCTAAAACCTATATTACTGTACCTCATACATATTCATGATCGAGAGCCCAATTCTCACTGCTCCATATTCACCTTCACGAGTCAGGTGCTATTTTTTGCTGTTTTATACCAAGCGTGTGACTTAGTATTCATGCACAAGATATAATATGCATGCATTATAAACTTTCGCACGTTCATCAGTCTACCCTGCATGAGCTCTAGAACTGTCACACGGATCGTGCAAACATCGCCCTAGCTAGCTGCATACACATGGAAAGATGGTGGCACATTTAAATGTCAATCCGCATGTTTCCGAGATCAATGATACTGAACTAGAATATGTAAGAGGTACAATAAAACAAATGTAACATGGTTTACTTTGGGGTTAACAAAGAAGAATTGACTATAATGGGATTTGAACCAACAACCTCCATTTTAATGTGCCGGCGCTCTACTAACTGAGCTATCTAGCCCTATGTTTGCGGTCTCCCTATGGAAGATGGATAGCTCCGTTGGTAGAGCACCAGCACGTTAAACCGGAGGTCGTTGTTTCATATCCCGCTCTAGTCAATTTTTCTTTGTTCAAGCCCAAATTATTTAATAATTTGTGGTTTATAACTTGAGATATGGTTTACTTTTGTTGGACAGTAGATATTAGCTCCCCTCTAGTTTCTGTATTGGAAGTTGGCAAACTTTAGTACCTGTGGGAGCTAGTATCGACTGTCCACCCACAAACCTTGTTATTTGTGTATAATCCTGAGTTTCCTGACTATTCACATGCTGGCTTTTGATACTTTTGTCATAGACTTACCACGAGTTCTCAAAGTGTTGTCCGAAGCTTCGATGTAAAACTTATCCGAGGGGTCAGAGGTCAGAGTATATACATACAACTCATGATCGTCAGCATCGGCCGTATGCAAAGAGCCCAGCGTGATGCCGGGCAGAGAGTCCTCGGGCACCATGAAGGAGGATGGGTAGATTGCAAATGGAGGGTTGTTGATGTCACTTGAGTTTGCAGTAGAGATGCATTCAGCTGTTGTGATGGACCAGACAGCGTTCTTTTGACACGTCATGGTGGAGGTACCGATCAAGGTTCCTGCAGGTGGGAAAGGGGTGGGGGAAAGGTCAGAACAAATATTAGAACTCCCAAGCCGAAAACTTTTTCAACAGAACTCACAAAGCATGTAGTGTACAAAAAACAAATTAGAATTATCCCTAGTGCAAGAACTACATTATTTATTGAATTCAATTCACTAGAACATTTTTATGTTCATACTTCTCATACAACTGTCCGTAAGCAGTTAGAATTTGAATAATGTCTGGTACAATGACTTGATCGGTCACAAGTGAACACAACTTGAATTCCCCGACTAAAGACAGTGTTTCCACGTCACATGGTTTGGGGCAACCTCCACCCCCCCCCCCCCCCCCCACAAAAAAACCCCACCTATACAAAGATCAATTTATTGCTATCAATGTGAGGACTTTTCTTTGTCCCTCTAACTTACAATCTCCATAGACTAAGCGCAGGAAAAAAAGTGAAGACACAAAAATACAAAGGATTCCAATGTGAGGACAGCATTGTCCCTTTTGTGTTTCTTTGTTCTACAGTCCCCTCTCTTCTGATAATACCATGACTTCCACAGCTGTTAACTGTAAACAAGTTACTTGGCAAATGTACTTGTCAATATATATATTGTTTCTGTGCAATAACTTTTCAAAATGTGGCACAGAAAGGTGATTTTTTTCACAACAAAGAAAATATATATTTCTGTAATAATTCTTCTGCATAAGCTTTGAAGGGAAGACAGCAAAATGAATGAAACTGAGTACTAAACTCTGATTAAATACAATTATTGATATCCTTATATTTTTTCTATTTTTGTATATATTCTATTTTTTGTTTTTCTTCTTTTTTCGTGGGGGGGGGGGGGGGGCTTTCTTACCTTGGACACAGGAGAGGTCACACGTACTCCCGTAGGAAGTACCTGTACATTGGGTGGTGAATCCCTGGATGGGGTCCACCTGGCCACAGTCGATGGGTTCACAGTTATGTCCGTCCCCCACTGGACGGTAGCCCTCTTGGCAAAGGCACACAAAGGAACCTGTTATATGTGAATGTAGAAATATCAGGATATTACAAAATATGTTATAACACTCTGCAGGATGTCAGAACCTTTTTTCATAAAATAGCAGGATGTCAGAAACCTTCTTCTATAACATTCTAGCTTAAGCCAGGAAAAAGTTGGGGTTTTTTAAATAACATTCTGGCTGGAACCTAAAACAAACATCAAGAAGTGACTTATTTTTATTTGTTCCTAGTCAGGACCTGTATACTTTAACAAACATTACCAACATTTTGGAAACAAGGAGGCTGGAACCTTGGTATAAAACACACCAGCATATCAAAACCTATTGTATGATGTTCTGGAACTAATATCATTTCTGGAACCAATATCAGTTCTGGAACCTACATTGGTTATAACAAACATCAGGATGTCTCTGTAACTATTTCATAATATTCTGGACTTCATCGAGTCAAAGACAGAACTGTAAAGATTGAAGTAAGTAATTCTGAAGTCTCTGTGGAAAATGTGTAGATTTATTATAAGAAGAATAATAATAACTAGTTCTTATATAGTGCATTTTACAATAACGTATCAATGCGCTTTACATTAGTGTCCTGGTCATTGGGCCAATAACATTCCTTTTAATCTTTCTCAGCTCCCTGGGGAGTATACAGCCCGGGCTGCCGTGGCGCTCCGAAGGCTTTTTCAAACACAATATCAACCTCTACCCTTGCAGGTACCCATTTATACCCCTGGGTGAAGAGAAGCAATTATAGCAAAGTGTCTTGCTCAAGGACACAAGCGTCATGACCGGGACTCGAACCCACACCCCGATGACTAAACCACCAGAACTTGAATCCGATGCTCTTAACCACTCGGCCATGACACCCTATAAAACATTAACAAATATTTCTAACATCCAAATCGAATAAATTCCACCCAGGTTGCAAAATTGACTTTTTAATACAACAAATCCTTATTTTTTCAAGAATAAGCCAGAGTGGCCTAGCAATCATTCATAAATAAACATGTTTTCTAAAACACCAGAAAAGAACAATATCATGAAAGGGAACAGAAAAATTCATCGAACAGCTTTACAATCAATACTTCAAATCCACTTCAACCCCAACATGTTTTAAAACTTTTAAAAATTTCACTCAATTCAATTTGACTTGTTCAAATCAAATGTGTACTACATGTACAGGCAATTTTCCAGCAGAAACTTTTCTTGTTCCAACAGTCTCTCATTTATAACCATGATAAGTCTTCTGTGCTTTTGTTGTGAACATTTTTTCCTAAAAACTGTTGTGAAATCTCCCCGGAGATAAATGGGAAAGTCCCTCCGTTTTTACCCCCATACAAAGCCTGTCCATTGCACACTCTAAGAAGTAAACATACAAATCAATCTCCTTTTTTCTACCCCCAAAAACCTTTTCAAATTGGAAATTGGCTCAGAGTCCTCCGACAAAAGAATTTCAACAAGGCATACTTTTATTGCCACCCTATATGGAAAGAATTTTGGAAAGCAATATTTAACGAAGATTCTTTCATAGAATTCGAACAATAGCAAAATGCACTTATGTGTCTGATATATCGAACATGAACAGCTAGTTCAAATACTTTGCCCTTTACTGAACGACTGACGCCTGGAGATTATTGTGTTCTCAAGCCCCTTCCGGATTTAAATACCACCAAGGTTATAATTTGTTTACAGTACAGTTACCACTTCCCAGTGGCATCTGAATATGCCAATTGTGCACATAAAGACGACTCATACATGCAGTAGAAGTACAAACCCCAAAAGTAAAAGTTGTCCTCTTTTAAACATATTTTTTAACTTAAGCAAGAAATGCTTTGTTCTTCGGATGAGACATTGAGCTGTGGATCAGTGTACTAGGATTGGTAGTGCACGTAAAAGTACCCAGAACACTCATCGTTAACCCCGGTGTTTCTGGTTCACATAGCAAGCACCCTTGTTTACAGGTTTCCTCAGGCTTGCGAGATACAGTGATTAAGTCCCTCATGAGGCATCCTTGGTATCATTACCAGAAGTATTAAAATCACTGTTACCAAAGAAAACAGGGGTGTGACTATCTAAAATGAACTATAATCCTGACAAATGGGTGTACATGTAGATCACCTCTTGGGCCAAAGTAAAACCCCGTGATAGTCGAGGCTTTTTCTTTTCTATAATTTACAGTCAGCGTTCTCCCTTACCACTGGTCCGCTGTCCAAATGCCAGTTAAAACATCTGAGGACCAGTCAAAATTCGCTCCAAGTGGGCCAAGCTGGCTAGTTCCGTGTTAACAAGCAACCTTATTTAATATGTATTACGGACTAGTCAAAAGGCTGGTGGGCTAGTAACATGACAAGCGCCTGTTGGCTAGTCACTGAAAACCCTGTAATAGCCTCTCTCTATATCAACAAAAATGTACGTAAGCCAAAAGTAAGCCATCTTGTTTTTTCTTCCAATCAAACCAATGTAACCAAACTGAGGCTGAAAGGGAAAATAGTCTGGCACCTTTTTATATATTCAGAACTAATATCAGTGTCATTGTGTATACAGGGAATCTGACAAAGATGGCAGCAGTTTGATACAGGTCTATGTCTTTCTTCCCTTGGTCAGTTTATCTTTCAAGAAACTTCAATGGCAAAGGTAGATCTGTACAAACAAATCCTTACAAATGACAGGCTTGTGTTAAAGAAAGTTGAATCATACCAATGATATTGATGCATGTTTGCTGGCAGTTGTTCAGGTGTTCCTCACACTCGTTGATGTCAGTGCACGTAATGCCATCCTCTTCCAGTAAGAAACCATCATGACAGCTACAGCTGAAATACCCAATAAATCACATCCATTAACACCTGGCCTGGAATCTGAATTTCAAAGCTGGGGTCCAAATTTCATACAGTTCATAAAGCAGTGAAGCACAGAACATTTACTTAGCACAGAACAAAAATTCTCGCTTAGCAGAAAGAAAGTTACCAGACAAAATACAATGTCTTTTATATTGCTGCGACTGGTGCCCTACTTTCACTTTGCTTTTGCACACTTTCTGCATATCATCTTTATCACATTTAGCCCAGGTCACCTTTCAAAGAGCTGCTTATTAAAGCAGAACATATTGCTTAATAAGCAAATATTTCTGCTGAGCAAATATTAGGGGCCAACCAGTGACAAACAGAGAGGTCATTAAGCCAAAAGTTGTTATGCTTGGCAAATTTGCATGCCTAAAGCAGGTGTGTGAAATTGGGCCTGCAAAAAATACCAAACACACTTAGTGGAGGGGGGACACAACAAAAACAAGCATTTATTGCTGGAAAACAAGTTTTGATGTTTAACAAAGGATAAGACATATGGGGTTGAGGTTACAAACAACAATACACCAAGCTGGAAGTCTGTATTTGCATCAATCCCATTTGTTAGGAACTTCGTGTCCTTATTGCAGCAGCTTCCATGAACTGACAGTACTTTTACTCTGATAATCAATTCACAATGAAATTTGTACTTTTGATCGCTGATAAATTGTACTTTTTATCCCCAATAATTTGTTCTCTTAATCCCCTAGACATTTTGACTTTTAATTCCAGGGAAGTCAGGGAATTCCACCGTACCTTCCTAAAAAGATAGACAATCCAGCAAACTAAATAAAAAATAAACAATAAAAAATAACAAACACCACAACAGACAAACAACAAACAAATCAACAAATAATGACCATGAAAGTGAAATGTCTAAGACTACATAGTTTCCCCGAGACTACAAACAAAAAAACAAACAAACACACAAACAAAATAACAAAACACCATAACAGAAAAACAACAAACAAACAACAAACAAATCAACCAATAATGAACAAACTTGAAAGTGAAATTCCTTATACTACATATTTTCCCCCAAGACTGCGAACAAACCAACAAATAATAAAGATCACACCAGACAAACAACAAACAAATCAACCAATAGTGAGCATGCATGTTTACAGACTGGGACTGTTCACAGTCTAGTGGTAGACTGAAACGCAGCGATTCAATGAAAATAAACTATTATGGAAAAAAGTTCTGATCCCTTAATATTGTGACGACCTTGGTGCATTTTGGGACAATTCATACATAAGGTAGGAGGAACTTGAATAATAGAATAGTACATAATAACAAAGTTTGCAGACATTTCAACCGGTGAAGCGTACCCATAGTTATCACGGAATACCAGACAGTTTTTGGTTCAACAATGTTTTAAATGAGAGGTTTACACTCAGCAGCATAGCTAAGGTACATTTTTTTTTTGGGGGGGCACCATTTTTTGTAGGAGGCACTGATGGCAAATCAATTATAGATTCCATTTGCACTTTTTAACAAACTGGATCTTGATCTCTCAATGGCGGGTTCCAAACAGCCCCTCAATTAAAATGTTTTATTAAGTAAGTTCTAACATCCCCTTTCTAAACCCATCCTTTTTTTTTCTTCTGTGAGGATGCATGCAAACATCAAAGGTCTGCTTTAACCGTTGTCGCATATTGACTTTTCAAAAAGACCGAGACCATTGTCTCCCGCCAAAACAACATCCAAACAGTCATAGGATGGTTTATGACCAGAGACCACACAAAAACTATGTGTTTTAATTTTCACAACGTTTCTCTGCCCATTTATCTTTCGCTGGCTACTGCCGGAAAAAGTTTCAAATTTCCCGCACTACCATAAACACATCGCTAATTCGCTAAAGACTCTCCTTCTTTCTTTTTTTCTTCTGTGAGGATGCATGCAAACATCAAAGGTCTGCTTTAACCGTTGTCGCATATTGACTTTTCAAAAAGACCGAGACCATTGTCTCCCGCCAAAACAACATCCAAACAGTCATAGGATGGTTTATGACCAGAGACCACACCAAAACTATGTGTTTTAATTTTCACAACGTTTCTCTGCCCATTTATCTTTCGCTGGCTACTGCCGGAAAAAGTTTCAAATTTCCCGCACTACCATAAACACATCGCTAATTCGCTAAAGACTCTCCTTCTTTCTTTTTTTCTTCTGTGAGGATGCATGCAAACATCAAAGGTCTGCTTTAACCGTTGTCGCATATTGACTTTTCAAAAAGACCGAGACCATTGTCTCCCGCCAAAACAACATCCAAACAGTCATAGGATGGTTTATGACCAGAGACCACACCAAAACTATGTGTTTTAATTTTCACAACGTTTCTCTGCCCATTTATCTTTCGCTGGCTACTGCCGGAAAAAGTTTCAAATTTCCCGCACTACCATAAACACATCGCTAATTCGCTAAAGACTCTCCTTCTTTCTCACGCACTCCCTCCTATCCGTCCTCCTCCACTCACACATTTGTTCTGTTTGTGGCTTTGCCATTCGCCATTTGTCCCCCTCCCCCATTTGTCCCCCTCCCCCTCTTCTATAAAGAACTGTACATTACGCCTTGGTGCATTAAATTGCTGCATTTCTTGGGTTGATTGGTTTCTTGTTTGTCTGCTGTGGTGTTTGCTAATTTGTTTTGTTTGTAGTTTTAGGGAAACTATGTTGTCTTAAACAAACAAAATAATCACAATGCAATTCCAGCAAAAACTCAAACTCATTTTACTTTTGAATCTGGTTTGTTTTCAGGCACCTTCAATTAACCAATAAATTGTGAAAAGTCTACCAGAAATCCTTCATAAGAATATTACCAAAGTGCCTTTTTTCTCAACTCGATATAAACTTTTAAAGTAATCTGTGTTCATAATCTCTTGTGGTGCATTCTGGAGCATTTAATGTACGAACATTTTCAGTTACAGCCCTCAAAGATTTCCACTTGTTTATTTGTGTTTATAAAAATATACCAAACCGTTACAAACATCCAAAAAAGAAGTAAACCTTCGAAAAATATCTGCACAATTTATAATGTATCTCAGGTATAAAGCCTAGTTCTCACTTTTTTGGTTTTGTTTGTGATTTTTCCTTTAGGCCCTTCTCGAGACAACAAGAAGCTAGTAGAAAACTACAATAAAGTTCATAAATTGTGAGCATGTGGCATGCTAAGGAAGACATTATGAACATTGGACTTCAAAGATTGGCTTGATTAGGCCTGATTAAAAGATCTCTGATGTTGTGAGGTACGTGACTTTATGTTGATGGGATGTACTAAGCGAATCCAAAGATGGATGCAAACAATCAAAAAGCGTTTTTCAAATTGTGATGCATTAAATTTCTCTTTACTTTCGCAATTTGCATGAAGTACGAACCAAGCTTAAAAGGTTTGAAAACCTTTCAGTAATAACATAATAATAATCAAAAGCGCATAATACGTTTTAAAATGCACAGAATGGAAGAAAAAGATAAAGAAACACGACTGGTCACCAGGCCAGTGCCCAAACCCCAGTATGGGAGTACCTCTGTCCAACCAACAGAGAACTCAAAGTTAATTATTACATAAGCCTAACCCTGCTGGCATCGGTAATGTTTTGATCTTTTCAGGAGACAGACGCCTTTTATTTCTAAAACATTTCTATAAAATCACTGAAATTTCACAATCACCCAAAAATAAAACTAATGCTCATAACGGAGACTTGACCGACAAAATAGTTGGGTCCCTTTTCCCCCCAGTAATTCGTCATGTGCAAAGAAAACCTGCTGAAAATAATCAATGAAGTAACTATAACTAGTATAACTAGTAAAACTAGTAAACTTGCAGGTTCTCCTTAAGTTTGTTTTCTCCTGATGATGAACAGAGAATACTGTTTGAAACAAACATGAGACAACACACAGCTCAAAAGCCAACACTCCTCCCAAAAGAAATGTATACATGGTTGTTACCCTCAAGTTCATTAGTTATAGTTTTTTTCTAAGTTTATTGTTGCTTACCTGTGACTACCAGGTTGGTTATCGCATCGCTGGGTACAAGAGCTCTGTCCAGACAGGCATTCATCCACGTCTAGACACATACCATCCACAGCATTGAAGGCAAACCCAGTGGGGCATCTGCAACTGTAGCTCCCATCGCGGTTTAGGCACTGCGCCACAACGGGGCACGGTGAGACCGGCTCGCACTCATTAACGTCTTCGCAGTGGAGCTGGTCCACCTGAAGCTGATATCCTACTGGGCATGAGCAGTAGAAGCCTGAGTCCGTGTTGTGGCAGGCGTACTCGCACCCGGCGACATTATTGTTGCACTCATTGTGGTCTGTGGGATGAAACGGGATGGAGGTTGAGATTCTTGAACCAGAATTTGTAAAAAGGAAAACATTATATTGTTGCATTTATTTTATCACTCTTGTCAACCAATAGAGAATGCCTAATCATGTTTATACACAAAAAGTACCAAACTATTTCCTGTGCAAATTTTATAGTTTGACTACAAATCAATCTGGATAAAAGCAGGCACTTTATCCAGCAACCTTCACTGTAAAACCAACATTTGCTCATAACAAATTGTTATCAAAAGTTTCTTCAATTGCTAACACTCTTGAGCCTGATGATTTCATGACACAAATTGTTAACTACAGGCAAACATTTTTGCCTGCTAAAGCAGAAAGAATTACATTTTCACAAACAAATGTCAAGATTTGGCCTCACACTGGTTCTTTATCCTGCTGGTATAGACTAGGAACCAGCATCCCAGGAACCAGCAACCCGCCCCATTTAAGACTAACCCCCTTACCTACCTGTGCACGTGACACCATCCTCTTCCAGTACAAATCCCCCAATGCACTGACACTCGAATGATCCGATCAGGTTATTACAAATGTGTTTGCAGCCCCCGTTATCAACACTACATTCATTCACATCTGTCGGGAGTAAATAATCAAACAAGTTTTTACTGAACAAGCTGTTTGGTGTATTTAAAGTGCGTGTACAACATTGGTAAGATTGAAAGTATAAAATGTTCACAGATTTGCACATAACTGACATGGTATAAAGATGGTCATGGTGGAAAACTTCCCTTGAAATAGTTTTGCTTGAAATGCCATAGTTTTTAGGAAATGAGTAAAACAATAGTCTTTATCCTGCAGGATAAAATCCGATGTTTGAAAAAAAAGTTAAAACATATAATGAGGTTTTTCACTGTTTTCTCATGACTCCGAAGACTGATTGAGCTTAAACAAGTTTTTAATGAACAAAGCTGTTTGATGTGTTTAATCTCTGTACTCTTAAAACCTCAGAACACTTCAGTCCCAAATTATTGAAGCCAAAGTTTGGGATGGTCACATATAACAAATCATTTCTTCTTTGGATTAGAAATGCATTAAATTACTGCCATTGTTTGCAACAAATTCTGAAATCTCCAGCTGCCTTTGTGCATTGTGCACTTAGTGCAGATTATTATGATGTTGTATGCAGTACCTAAGAAAGTGCCCTTCAATGAACCAGTCTATTGTTTATTAAACCCCTTAGAGACCAATAATTGCTATTTTTTTTTTTTTTTTTTATTGTTTAGTTTTTAAAATTGCAGATACTAAGTTGAAATGGAAAATGTAAAAACCAAAAACACAATTCAGAACATGACCTTTACATTGGCTTTTTCAGTTGTGTGTAAGTAGGTGAAATCTTGCGGCTGTTTGGGGCGCTAGGGGCATTTTTGTACAAGTTGCCCTTAACCTTAACTAACTTTATAAATATCAATCGGATAACTTAGTAAATTTGTCTTTTCCGTTTTTTCTTACCGTCACAATTATGCAAATCTTCATTGATAGCAAAACCGTCCAAGCAACTACAGGTGTAACCATTATAGTAGGACGTACACAGACTCGCACACAATCCTCTCCCGTCATTGGCTGCACAGAAGTTACGATCTAAATACATTTGCATAATTGAATAGATTAAGTTTACTAACCATCTTGGAACCTACAAGTGCAGTGGTTGTAGTACGAACGTCAGACATTCTAGCAAAATCCTGTACTATCATTGGATGCGGGATATATTTGATGAATACATTTCCATATTCAAATAATAATTTCATTGAATTAATTCCCATATTTAAATATTAATTTCATTGAGGGCATTATAGTTGGATAAAGCTTAGATATAGCAAAATCCTTCATCATCACTCATTATGCATTTGTAAATACTCTCTTTTCTGTCTTACTGCGTTCTTCTTTCTGTTTTGTTAGGCCCTTTTAATAATAATAATAAATAATAATAATTAACTGTTCTTTGATTTTTTATTAGTCTTTAGTGTTTTTTTTGTGTATATCTATGCCCTGTCTTGACTTCATCTTCCTTGCTTTGGGGGGATTTGGGAGACATACAACTTTTAGCGACAGTTGATTTTTCTAACTTTTATGCTCTCCTGGGCATCCCACTGTTATTTAACTTAAGTTTTTAAATGCATTTTAATGTTTGTATATGTACATGTGAAGTTTTTGCCCGAATATATTGTATTATTATTATCAAGTTAAGCCAAGTTTGAAACACGCTTTGATTGTAATTTTTTCTTTACATTCAAAATGTTCTAGTGAACCACATAAACGTGTAGATTTTTCATACAACAAGTCATCTCAGAGGCTTGCCAAGCAGTAACCCTTCCTTACCAGTGAGGGGCTGTCTTGATGGGTGGACAATATGAATCACAAAGGGGAAGACAAACGGGCCGAATATCAACAAGCGATCGCTCCCCGTGTCCTTATGCGCGTTGACGATGAAGTGCGCATACAACTCTGTCCAGTAAATACGATCATCGTAGAGTGACAGATCAAACGGGTGAAGGGAGAATCTTCCCCGGAACAGCACAATGCGGTCTGAGCCGTCTACATTACAGGATTCGATCTTATTTGTGTTTGCATCGGCGAAGAAGAGCCTCTGGATATTTGAGAAAATTAAATCGGTGTTTAAAGGGAATCAAACTAAGCCAAATTTGCTCATGCTGTTTACCATGGAGTTCTGCGCTTATGGCCCATTGCAGACTCCCCTCCCCCCCCCCAATAAGCACAGAATTTTTTAAGTGGTTAGCAGTGCCATGAACTTGCCCCCCCCCCCCCCCCATCTCTGCAGTGTGCTCAAAGTCATGGGCTGTGTTGTCATGATCAAAGCATATCAAAGCAGGCCTGTGGCTGTAAGTGGAATTATGAACTCTCACGCGGTTGCTGCACGGTGCGCCCTCCCTCAAAAAGTTCTGATGGACAATTTTTGTTTTCTGCTGAGCAAAACTAAACTGGGAACCAGGCAGACATTCAAAAAAGACTGAATTCAGACAAAAGTATGAAATATCTCATCCATGCTATTAAAGGAAAAAAAGCAGGAAATCCTCCTAACAGAAAATATTCTACAGCTAAATTGCCTTGTTATGGGGATCAGCTTAGCTCAGTGGTTTCTTTCCCTGCCTTCTGTGGACACCGGTTCAAATCCCAACTCAGACCGAAGCCTTGCATCTGGATTGGGTTTTCAGTCCTTATCTGGTTGCGTGGGTTTTCCCCATTGGGGTTTTCCCCCCATTGGGGTTTCCCCCCATTGGGGTTTTCCCCCATTGGGGTTTTCCCCCATTGGGGTTTTCCCCCATTGGGGTTTTCCTCCATCATCAAAAACTGAACATTTGTTTCCATTTTCTATCCATCCTGTTATTGATGCCAATTGAGGTATTGGATGTGTAATAAAATAAATAAATAAAATATTTTATTTGTATATTTCTTATTACTACTCACCTACCGATCACTAAATGGATTTGTCCCTGATTATATTTCCTCTCTTCTCAGTATCTCTTTAGGTTCTCGTGCAGGTCTTCGTTCCTCCATTTCCACAAAGTTAACAGAATTTAAAACTAAGAGGAGTTGGGGTGACAGAGCTTTTATAGCTGCTGCCCCCAAGTTATGGAACTCCCTACCTCATTCAATCAAAATGTCAGCAAATCAAAATTTGTTCAAAAAAACTTAAAAACCTATCTAATGTCTGAATTCTTTAGTTAAGATGTAGTATATTTCACAACCTGATGTAAATTATTTTCATTCTTTGTAACTTTTCATGTACTTTCGTATGTTTAATGTTTCTATACCTTGTTAGGCGCCTTGAGCATCCCTTGGGGTGGATATGTGCGCATTATAAATGTTGTTATTATTATTATTATTATTATTATGTAACGTGCAAGGTGACTCACATTTGTGTCATAGTCTAACGTGATGGCATTAGGCTTCTGAATACCCCGTGATATGATGACTTCCTGGTTTGAACCGTCACTCATTTTGGCACGCTGGATGGTCGGTTCCCATGTGTAGATGTCGGTGAAATACATCACATCATTGTGGGGGTCTAAAACGATGGCTTTAGGTTTGACGATGCCGGTCGCGATGAAGACGACTTCGTTGGTGAAGCCGTCTAGATCCAGACGATGGATGGTTCCAAATGCTATCAAGGGGGGGGGGGGGGGGAAGCAGGAAAAATTCACACCAAAATAAGTTATTTTTATCTCAGTCCAGGAATTATAGTAGGGATTTGTTGTAGCACATAAGCCTGAAGATCCTTTGGTACTCGCCTGCCATTGGTGAAAACTTAAGTCCCAGTCATCAGTTGTCCATTTGAAATCCTCCGACAAAATAGTCCTTCTTAATCAATATGTGCCATAGCTTTCTCATTCTCATTGTCTACATTGTTTTAGACCCTTTCCATGAAATATGCTAATTTCATACACGCATGCGTACAGACACTATTTGTGGGGAAAAAAATAAAAAATTATTATTAATATTTTTGTTTTCCGTAACAGCAAAAAATTGCGCATATCAGCACGCAATTCGAGAGTATTGGCCAAATATGCTAGCTTGTGCATGGGGAAATTTGCGTGTATCGGCAGAAAATTTGCGGGTACCGACCCGATATGCTAGCTTGTGCACAGAGATAACCCTGCAAAACACAGATCAGAGTAGCTGCGCAATCGCATTGTATCCCCCAGGCTCTGCAGCATAAAAAGAAGCTACTGCGGATGGATAACTTACCTTGATCTGCCCAGTAGAGTTGATTGTTGACCCAGTCTACTGCAATTCCATCCACTTTGGAACTTTCTTGGTTGGACACGACCAGTTCTGAAGAACCTCCCTCCAGAGGAGCCCTGAAATCATGAAAAAAAAACGTGTGCAAGTTTTTGTTTTTTATGTGGCTTTTTGAATTTCATTTCATTTTATTTTATTTTACCATAGAAGCCCTTTTTTTCTCTTTTTGATGCAAATGCCTTTTTAAAAATCTGCATACACCAGATTTTGCCTTTTAAAAGTAATATACCGGACCTATGGTCATCATAGATTAGATTCTACAGCCATTTGATTGTGTCATCATCATCGAGGTCCACCTGACCTTGACATCCATGGGGGGGGAGATCCGAATACAAGGCAGAAATTATGAGGTGCTGTACTGCTTGAGTGGTGCTACACTCTCATCAAATGGCTCCATACCGGATCTGCCAGAGAAAACAATTTCCCCCCCACCCCCACCCCCCAGCAAAATAGAACAGAGTTGGTTAAAGCAGACCCAAGCAATGGCAGTAGCCTAACAAGGAGTTGGGGCAGATGCCTGGGATCACACCCAAGTGGCATCCCCTGGCTGCCGCTTCCCAGGTTGTATTGTAAACTTGGGTGTGATCCCGGCTACAGGGCAGGTAATGGTTGTATGGCTTCTGACTGGCACCCCGAACAAAGATATTGACAAAATAGGGAGACTGCCACCATAGGGCTAGGATAGCTTTGTTAATCCGGAGGTTGTTGGTTCAAATCCCGCTCTAGTCAATTCTTCTTTGTTCAACCCCAAATTATTCAAAATGTAACCGGTCAGTTTCCCTTCTTGTTTATTACTTGATATAAAATAAATAAATAAAGGAATGAATTCCTCACCTATAAATCTTCTGGTCATCCTGGTTGCTCCAATAGTAAAAGCCTCTTTCATAGTCAAAGTCCAAAGCCACGGTGTCACCACTGTTATACTGCAGTACCCTCTGGTCCGTCACGTCGATGTTGAAGCGGACAATCTGATGTAGACTGGAGAAGATCAAGTACGCCTCCACATCATCTGGTTGGGTCACCGCCTGGGCATGTCCTTCAAGAGCTGAGTGGATCAAATTCAAAGACTAAACCACAAGGGAAACTGACTGGCTAAACTTGAAATAAAAAATTGCATCCCCCACAGTTAACCCTGTACTGCTGCTTCCCAGGAAAAAAAAGCAGGATACCAGTCACAAGGTGTACATGTGACATAATGTTTGGGCTGGTAAACCTTATTCTGGTAAGTATAATTTTGTTGTGCTAAGCATATGTTTGTGCTTCAGCATCTCTATGTAATTGGGCCCTTGCTGTTTCATAAACTTGTGTGTGTTCCATAGGTCGATTTCACAAAGCACTAAGATTCATCTTAAGATGAGTTGTCAATATCACCATAGTGGTTTGTATTGTTGTGATATCACACTTTGCTTAGCAATTAAGATTGGTAACCAACTTAAGATCAATCTCAGCTCTTTGTGAAACCCAGCCCTGGTTATGTGGCAGTTACAGGTTCCATGGCTTCCGACTGGCACCCTCGATGTTTATTATTATTATTATTATTACTGGTTTATTCAAATCTGCTCGTCGCAGCCGGCAGGCTGAATTAAAATACAGATTTACAATAAAAATATAATAGTACAGCAAAAAGTTTATACAATAGGAACATTAAAGATTTAAAAGCAAAAGACAACCAAACAAGTAAACAAACAACAAACAAACAAACACCCCAACAACCCAACAAACAAACAAACAAGGACAATACAACACTGAGCAGACAGACAGACAGCAGACAGGGGAAAAACAAATATATATATATAAATATAAAAAACACATGAAGAAGGCAAGAGAAAATCTAAAAAAACAAACTAAAACATACAGGGAATAAAAAGGTGTTAACAACCACACCACCCACAGGGACAACATGGTCAAAATTGGAGGCCTATTAAATCACTTTACATGTTCAAAATACTGGTTAGGTAGGGAATGGGGCTAGACCTGCATCGGTTGGTTCTGCACCTGATATTAGACAAAGAGTCGGAATTCCTAAGGTTATTGTTCCTTGTAGGAGGCAGCCACTCTCTGTGCTTGGTTGAAGACAGAAGCGAATTACCAAAATTCAAAGAAAGCTGTTCAAGTCTTTCAGTGAGGGGCGGAATGCTAAGCACCTCACAAATATCTGCATAAGGTTTAAATTTACAAAATTCCCAAGTAAGCATGATACGGAATGCCTTCTGTTGCATTTTCTCCAGGCACTCTCTTTGGAATTTAGTAAGACCACAAAACCAGGCTGGTGAGGCGTATTCAAGAGTTGGTCGAACATATTGCGAATACACTGTTCTCAAGTCATTAACAGGAATGTTACATCGTTTAAGTTGACGTAAAAAGTACAGTTTTTTTAAAAGGCTTTACACATGTAATCAACCTGAGAATCCCACTTAAGGTTTTCTTGTATATGAATGCCCAAAAGCTTAACACAGTTTGTTTGGGCTGGTAAACCTTATTCTGGTAAGTATAATTTTGTTGTGCTAAGCATATGTTTGTGCTTCAGCATCTCTATGTAATTGGGCCCTTGCTGTATCATAAACCTGTGTGTGTTCCATAGGTCGATTTCACAAAGCACTAAGATTCATCTTAAGATGAGTTGTCAATATCACCATAGTGGTTTGTATTGTTGTGATATCACACTTTGCTTAGCAATTAAGATTGGTAACCAACTTAAGATCAATCTCAGCTCTTTGTGAAACCCAGCCCTGGTTATGTGGCAGTTACAGGTTCCATGGCTTCCGACTCATGGCACCCTCGAATAAAGATATTGGCAGGGGGACTGTCAACATTAGGGCTAGATGGCTCAGTTGGAAAAGCACCAGCACATTAATCTAGAGGTCACAGGTTCAAATTCTGTTCTAGTCATTTCTTTTTGTCCACCAAAAAATTCAGAGACCATACAACAGCTGGAGTAAAAACATGTAGTCTATTCTGAGTAGAATGGTACATTTTTTTAGTTTTTAGAGCATAACTTTGATTTGTTTATTTATATTTTTGGATGCAAGTTTGGCACAAAACAAGGCAACACTGTTGGCAAGGGGCTACAAGAAGAAAACATTTAAGATGAAATAACTCAGGGAGCTGAAGGTAGGAATTGATATTCCTCTTAAAACAGTCTAGATTGTAGGATAGAGGGAAACATGCACCAGGCAAGGAGTTCCAAAGAGTAGTATGTGGAATAAAGCTGCTGGAACAGCATTGTTTTATAACAGTTCAGTCACCAGAATCATAACCTCACGCTAAACAATTTGTCGCTACTTGTACATAAATGGTAACTTATTGGTAAAAAGTTATTGTTGTCTCTGAGTTTGGGTTCCTGCTAGAAAAACTGACAATCAAAACTTTTAGCAACCAAAATCAACTTTCTATTGAAATTTTGTTGACGATTTCATGACAAACTTACCTAAAAGTAAAGTAAGAAATGCAGACAAGATCCACATTTCAACAGGCTGTTTGAGAACGGCACACAAAATCTGTCCCTTTTGCTCAGTTTCAGAGCAACAGCTTTTCAAGCCAGCTTCTTTCTATATTCCGTATGTTCCTTTCAACAGTGCAGGTTCCCTGGAGTGATGTAAGCGGGTCCGTGCCCGGTACAGTTGAGGGCCACAGTCAAGTTTGAACAAAGGCATTCAGCTGTGAAGTAAATGAGGGTGACAGAGGCTGTCCACTCAGCCATGACAGGACGTGGAACCAACAAAAACACAAGCAGCTGTCCTCGCTCTGCAACAGACAAACAAACATTTTTACTCACAAAAACAACTTTTTTGTTGAACGACATTATGCTGATTCTCAATTATTTTGTGGAAGGTTCAATCTTGATTTGAACACTGAGCAATAATAAAAACGTGTTGCCTAAAAACTCTCACTGGTTCCTTGTGAATCAATTATTTCAACAACACCGACTGAATGAAATTTGACTCCTCAAAGAACTTTCAGAAACTAATCAGACTTACTGGAGTAGATGTATTTTTCATATTCTGGGATTTTAAATAGTAAGCTTGGCACACTATGTCCTCTCCTACTACTGTTCATATAACCTTAAATTGCCGCTTAATGTGTTCTCACAATTTAAAAAAATAAAAATAAAAATTGCTCCTTTAATCAAACAAGAATTTTCATTCCAGACAGGAGGGATATACCATGCCCAATAGGCTGTGCAAGTCTCGCGCGTATCCGAACGAGAAAACACGTCAAACGAAGAACATTTTTATTTCTGAAATCAAATCTTTGTTTTAAATTATATCTCATGACAAAATCTGAACAACAAAAATAAATCATTACAATTTCATGAAATTAGTTTTAGCTTTTTAAAAAAATACGCCAAAGTGTGTTAATTATTATTAAAAACAAATTAAAACTCTAGGACAAGGATGCTTTTTTGATGTTAACTTTTTAGAAACCCCTTACGCAGATTCGTGAAGGTCAAACGGGTTTTAAATTGACCCGTATCGCAGTTTAAAGAGGAATGCCGACGCCTCAACACCATAGACTGCAATGAAAAGGGTTTGCTTTGCAATTACAGCATCTGGCGATTATAATCGCGCATCCAAAACAAGCTTTTACATAAGTTTTATGATCGGAGGTGAGCACAAAATTCTTAATTTTTTGCAATAACCGGAAGCTGAGGTCAAGTTTAATTCTCGGGTTTTCTTCGTTATATTGTTGAATTGGTTTTACTTTCATATTTTGTTATCACTTAGTATTGCGTTCCCAACAACATGTATAATTTTCTAGGTCACAAACTACGTTAAACTAAAATAATTGACGAAACAAAATCTCGCCCACGTAAAACTCCATATGGTTGGGACCACTATGGTCCCGGAAGTTCGAATGCGCGTGAGACTTGCACAGTCTATATGTGGCAGAGGGTGTCCCCCAAATGTTCCCATACTTTAACACATTCTTTTCCTCTTGTACAGATGTTTACCCCTTAAAATTTTCTAAAGAACTCCCCAGAGATTCCCAGAACAAAAGGAAGACAAAATAAGAGGGGGGGGGGGGGTAAATCAAACCACATATTGACATATCGAGCACCAAATGAGGAAAGCATATCTTTAAAAAAGCCAACAATTTTCACATATTTGTTTAGTATCCTTAAGCTGTAAATAAATACTTTTTTTAAAAGTCTACCCCAAACAAAGGCTTTGAAAAAAAGAATAATATTTGTAAAAGTTGCTACTGGGAAACATAATTTTTTATGAGCTAGGCCAAACATTACCTGCCAAAAATTGCAGCGGATTATTGTGTGCACCCTTGCTTGACTTCATAGTGACGTTTGTGTGAAAACAGTTTTGTGTTGAGATTTTTTGCTTCGTCATAAGTTGTACCAGTGGGTACAGTTCCCCAACCCCTTCATTCCAGGTAACAGGTATAGTGTGGGGAATTTTTTTGCATTGTAATAGTTTGCACCTGATATGGTGTTCAAGGAATAGTTGTTCAATGATTTTTGCAGATTCATTCCAATCCTCAAGTTTTCATGGATCATCATAAAGGGATGACGCTTCATTGATTTTTAGAAAAGTTCAGCATCAGATGTGGAGAAAAAACACATGATGGGATGGTACATTATTAGTTTTTGAATAAATGAAGGAGTTACGTTCATTTAAATCCTCTGGTTTTCAAAAAACTTTTCCTAAAGGGATAGTTGTTTTTGGATGAGGCATTCCCTCCTCTTTTAAAAATATTTTTATGTAATGCAAGTTTAGCCAAACAAGGCTAAGAGCCACTCTTGGTAGGGGTCTACTTAGAAAACATGTAAGATGAAAAAAACTTGGGGATAGCTGAAGTTAGGAATTGATATTCCTCTTAAAGGCAGTGTGTACTTTTGGTTAATACTCCACAAGTTAATAACCATAAAAACTTATTTGGTAAAAAGCACTGGAGAGCTGTTGATATTATAAAATGTCGTTAGAAATGGCCTCCTTTGAAGTAATGTAGTTTTAGAAAAAGATGTAATTTTCACAAAAATATTTGAATCTGAGAAAGGCTCTCAAGCGTCTGAAAGCACACAAATCTATGCAACAAGGTTGGGGGTTTTTTTCTTTCATTATTTTTGTTTCTAATTTAAAAAAAGCAATTTGACAAGCAATTGAGCCCAAGTTCATAGGTTTATTATTTGATGCATATGTTGGGATACACCAAGTGAACATACTGGTCTTTGACAATTACCAAAAGTGTATCCTGCCCTTACAGTCTAGATTGTAGGATGGAGAAAAAAACATGCACCAGGGAAGGAGTTCCAAAGAGATGCAGAACATGGAAAAGAAGCTGTTGGAATGGCTCTTTGTTCTACATCTCAGCAAAGTTGAGTTTTCAAGAAGAATTCCACTTACTTGAATTGAAGCTACAATCAGTATTTCTAGAAGAGTACATGTATGTACCATTGTTCTTTCTAAACCTCATGTCTTTAAGGAACCTATGTATGTACCATTGTTCTTTCTAAACCTCATGTCTTTAAGGAACCTATGTATGTACCATTGTTCTTTCTAAACCTCATGTCTTTAAGGAACCTATGTATGTACCATTGTTCTTTCTAAACCTCTTGTCTTTAAGGAACCTATGTATGTACCATTGTTCTTTCTAAACCTCATGTCTTTAAGGAACCTATGTATGTACCATTGTTCTTTCTAAACCTCATGTCTTTAAGGAACCTATGTATGTACCATTGTTCTTTCTAAACCTCATGTCTTTAAGGAACCTATGTATGTACCATTGTTCTTTCTAAACCTCATGTCTTTAAGGAACCTATGTATGTACCATTGTTCTTTCTAAACCTCTTGTCTTTAAGGAACCTATGTATGTACCATTGTTCTTTCTAAACCTCATGTCTTTAAGGAACCTATGTATGTACCATTGTTCTTTCTAAACCTCTTGTCTTTAAGGAACCTATGTATGTACCATTGTTCTTTCTAAACCTCATGTCTTTAAGGAACCTATGTATGTACCATTGTTCTTTCTAAACCTCATGTCTTTAAGGAACCTATGTATGTGTGACAAGTGTATCATCTTGTTTAGCGCCCTCAGTTGGCAGCTCCTCCAACTGTATGGATTCTAGATTGTTATAGAGCTCACATGTTATTATGTTACTTGCACACTGGATTATGACAACACGATTTGATGAAGCCCAGAGAATGTTTCCTTGTCAGTTATTTCTAGTATTGATAGTATTTAGTTAGAGGCAAATACTATTACATGGTGTCAGAAGTGTTTATCGTGTATTTGGTCAATACATTGAAGAAGATTTTCCAAGGAAAGAACAGCACCAGGAATTGGGAATTGATCGAGGCTGTATTGGAAACTCATGACATGTGCTGTCCGGTGTGTGAAGAAGTGATCATCTATTAACCAGGTAACAGAACTTAATTTAGAAATTGGCTAACTACCTCAATGGTACAACTAGACTCCAGCAATAATTTGTAGAAATTGAGCTACAACTAATCATCAAGAGACACATCATCTGTCCAGGAGAGCTCCGTCAGATAAGACAAGAACAAATGAACTTATTTTGAACGAGTTGCTGCAGTTGTCAGATATTTTTGTGTTTGAGTGTAGTTATTGATCCTGGGGGACGGGTCTGACCCCTTCCATGATTTAGCTGATTAGTATAAGTCTTGGGAGTAAGTACCTGGGTAGATTTCTGTGCATGAGCATAATTATTGTCTGACTGCTGTTGCAAAAGAACACAAAAAAGAAAGGAAAGAGAAACATGGACAGAATCAGGCCACCCGCCAACCTTGACATGGAGGTCAGAGACCTTCCCCGTGCATGGAAAAGGTGGAGAGAAGAGCTTACACTTTACATTGACTTGGCAATGGCCAAGAAAGAAGACCAAATCAAGGTGAAGATGTTTCAATACCTTGTTGGTACTACAGGACGAGAGGTGTTCAAGACACTTGGGCTAACAAATGAATCAAAGCTTGCCGATGTCCTGAAGGTTTTCGATGCACACTGTGATCCGAAAAAGAGCGAAACAGTCGAGAGATACAGATTTTTCACTAGAAATCAAGAGAGTGGAGAGTCCATAGAGAAATATCTCACTGAGCTGAAACTACTGGCCGAAACTTGCAATTTCGACACACTTCGTGACTCACTTCTGAGAGATCGCATAATATGTGGAATAAAAGATTCCAATCTACGCGAAAGGCTCCTACGAGAGAGTAACCTGAACCTTGAGAAATGTCTAGACATAAGTCGAGCATCCGAGTTATCCAAGGAAAGAATTAAAACCTTGGAAGAACCTGCAGCTGCAGAAGTGCATGCGGTGTACAAACAAAGGCAACGAAAACCAGCACATAGTGATGGTGCACGACAGAAAGCATCAACACATGGAAGAATCTGCAAATTCTGTGGACTACAGCACGAATTTGTAAAAGAGAAATGCCCGGCATATGGCAAGGAATGCACAAAGTGTCACAAGATGAACCACTTTGCTAAACAATGCCTAACAAAAAGTGCCAGAGTTTATGCGGTTGCAGATGACGACAGTTCCGACGACTCATCGTACGAGGAACTCATGACCATGGAGCTCGTACCAGAGAAAATCCACACAGTGGAGAAATCATTCGCGAATAACATCTATGCCAAAATGATGATAGCAAAAAAACAAGTTCTACTTCAAATCGACTCAGGAGCAACTTGTAATGTGATCCCTAAACATCTGATTGGCGATGCACAGCTCACAAAGACTAAGCAAGTGTTGTCCATGTACAACAAGACAACACTGAGCCCACTTGGGCGGTGCAAACTAAAGGTGGTCAACCTCAAGAACCAGAAGAAGTACAAGGTAGATTTTGTTGTTGTGAAAGATGAAGGAGTGACACCCATACTAGGGAGTAAAACAGCGCAACAGATGGGCATGATAGAAGTTCATCATGAGAATATTGCGTATGTTGCTCCACCAATGCAGACAGTGAAGTCAGCTGAACAACTGATCACTGAGTTTGCAGATGTTTTTGAAGGAACCGGATGCCTCGAGAACAAATATCACCTTGATGTGGATTCGACTGTCACACCCGTGGTGCACCCACCGAGACGTGTGCCAATTGCCTTGAAGCAGAAGCTGAAAGGGGAGTTAGACAAACTGACTGAAACAAAAATTGTCAAACCAGTTGATACACCTACGCCATGGGTATCAAGTCTGGTCTGTGTCGTCAAACCACACAAACTGCGAATTTGTCTCGATCCCAAAGATCTTAACAAAGCACTCAACAGAAGTCACTACCCAATGAAGACGATTGATGATATCCTTCCCGACTTGAATAATGCCAAAGTATTCTCCGTTCTCGATGCAAAGAATGGTTTCTGGCATGTGGAGCTAGATGAGGAAAGCTCGTACCTGACAACGTTCAACACACCATTTGGCAGATACAGATGGTTGCGAATGCCATTTGGAATCAGCACGGCACCAGAGGAATTCCAACGGCGACAAGACCAAGTCATAGAAGGTCTTGAGGGAGTTCAAACCATAGCTGATGATATACTTGTATTCGGGAAAGGGGATACAATGGCTGAAGCAACAGCCGACCATGACATGAAGCTAAAAGCACTGTTAGAAAGATGCCGTCAGAGAAATTTGAAGCTTAACAGAGCCAAATTGAAGCTCAAAATGAAGCAGGTGCCATTCATGGGACACCTCATCACAGTAGAAGGTCTGAAGCCTGACCCAGCAAAGGTGAAAGCTGTGCAAGAGATGCCTAAGCCATCCAACAAAACAGAGTTACAAAGATTCATCGGCTTTGTCAATTATCTCAGCAAGTTTCTTCCACAGCTGAGCGCTACCTGTGAGCCACTGAGAAAGTTGACACAGAAGGACACAGACTGGTGTTGGCTAGATAGCCATGACAAAGCAGTAGATGCCATTACTAAGATGGTAACCATGGCACCAGTACTGAAGTACTATGATCCAAAAGAGGAGCTCACTCTGCAGTCCGATGCATCACAGACCGGACTAGGGGCAGCGTTGATGCAGAAAGGCCAGCCTGTTACATATGCAAGCAGAGCCCTCACTGACTGTGAAACTAGATATGCTCAAATTGAGAAAGAGCTACTTTCTGTCATCTTTGGCCTGGAACGGTTTCATCAGTTCACATATGGTCGCCAAGTAAATGTGCAGACGGACCACAAGCCACTTGAGATGATTGTTCTTAAACCCCTACATCGTGCACCTAAGCGTCTGCAGAGGATGTTGATGAGACTACAGACCTATGATGTAAAGGTCTCCTATCACCAGGGTAAAGAAATGTATCTGGCGGATACACTTAGCAGAGCATACCTACCCGAGAAACCGCAAGATTGTTTTCAAAAGGAATTAGAAACAATCAACATGATGAAACACCTGCCTATCACACCACAACGGTTGAATGACATACAACAGCACACAGCAAATGATCAAACGCTGATGTTGCTAAAAGATTCCATCTTGAATGGATGGCCTGAAATGAAACGGGAGGTTCCCAACCTGCTCACCCCCTACTTTGACATCAGAGATGAACTAAGCATCCAGGATGGACTTCTCTTTAAAGGGGAAAGAGTCATCGTACCAAAGTTCCTCCGAAGTAGTATGCTTCAACGCATACACTCATCTCACCTCGGAATTGAAGGATGTCTCCGTCGTGCACGAGAATGTCTGTACTGGCCGGGTATCACAGCAGAGGTGAAAGATTTCATCCAGAGGTGTGACATCTGCAGATCTCTCGAGTCCAAGCAGCAGAAAGAAACTCTACATCCTCATGAAATTCCAAATAGGCCATGGGCAAAACTTGGAGCAGACCTGTGTGTTCAAGGTGAAAAGAATTACCTCATCACAGTCGACTACTACTCCAACTTCTGGGAAATCGACTACCTGGAAGATACCACAGCAAAGACAGTAATCAGAAAGCTCAAAGCTAACTTTGCTCGCCATGGTATTCCTGATGTTCTGATCACCGACAATGGACCCCAGTTCACATCAGACCAGTTCAAAACTTTCACTACGACCTGGGAATTCACACATAAGACGTCATCCCCATACTACCCTCAGAGCAACGGCAAAGCGGAGCAAGCCGTCAAAATGGCTAAGATGCTGTTGAAGAAAGCTGCGAAGCCAGAGCAGACCCATATCTAGCACTACTAGATTTCCGCAATACCCCATCTCAAGGACTGTCCAGCAGTCCAGTTCAACGGCTGATGAATCGCAGGACCAAGACACTGCTGCCTTCGACAAATAAACTGCTCAAGCCAAAGATCATCACAAAGGTTCCTCAACGACTCGCTGACAACAAGAAACGACAGGCATATCACTATGACAAAACAGCAAAAGACCTACCTCCACTGACAGTCGGTGAAACGGTTCGAATAAGACCAAGCAAAGACAAAGTAGAGTGGAAGAAAGCGATCGTAACCCGCAAGAAATCCGAACCACGATCATATGAAGTGATGACCCAAACCGGCAAAACATACCGCAGAAATCGCAGAGATCTCCGCAGCACCAAAGAGGATTACAGTCCGATCAACCCAAACTTTGACGCCAATGTACCAAAGGAGGAAACGACCATTGAAGCGAATATAGCACCATTACAAGACGCAGGACAGCCAGAACCTTTGGTCACAACTAGATCAGGACGCACAGTGAAACAACCCTCACATCTCACTGACTTTGTAACCTACTAAAAGATACTGACTTGAGAAAAGAACAAAAGTTAGAAAGTAGAGTTAGTGTTTAGTTATGCATTGAAAAGGCTACTCAGATTGTTTGACTTGGAGACACAACATTATTTTGAAACTGAATCACAGGAGCTACAACATTCTATTGGATGAACAATTTGAACCGGATCTTCTCTACAGAATTGAACACTCTGACATTTATAGAAACAGTCAAAATAAATGAAAGTCATTTATTTCTCTATTGGAGGAAAGATGTGACAAGTGTATCATCTTGTTTAGCGCCCTCAGTTGGCAGCTCCTCCAACTGTATGGATTCTAGATTGTTATAGAGCTCACATGTTATTATGTTACTTGCACACTGGATTATGACAACACGATTTGATGAAGCCCAGAGAATGTTTCCTTGTCAGTTATTTCTAGTATTGATAGTATTTAGTTAGAGGCAAATACTATTACAGTATGTACCATTGTTCTTTCTAAACCTCATGTCTTTAAGGAACCTATGTATGTACCATTGTTCTTTCTAAACCTCATGTCTTTAAGGAACCTATGTATGTACCATTGTTCTTTCTAAACCTCTTGTCTTTAAGGAACCTATGTATGTACCATTGTTCTTTCTAAACCTCATGTCTTTAAGGAACCTATGTATGTACCATTGTTCTTTCTAAACCTCATGTCTTTAAGGAACCTATGTATGTACCATTGTTCTTTCTAAACCTCTTGTCTTTAAGGAACCTATCATAAAGGATGGTACACAATTGGTTTCTTGATGAAGAGTTTTTCTTTATGAGGGTGCCAGAACGGAAGGGAAGATTTCATCACAATAAATCTTTAATTTATCAGACATGGAATTTCATCTTTGAGAGGTCAAATACATCCCTATTACAAAGGGCACGCCCATTAGAAAATCTTAAAGTGTGTGGGAAACTTTTGAAGGGACACCAAGGCCAGCACCAGGGCAACAGAGGCCATGGCCACTGTGTTCTTCCAGGCCTGTGTAAGAAAACATAGTAACCTGTCCTATTCTTAGAAAACATTTAGCCTTGTGAAGCAACTTGGGGTTATACTCAAGTCATTTCTCACAGACAAGAGTACTTCAGTCAGCGGAAATCTCTATTCTGGGCCAATGGTACTTGTGCTAACTGTTAAATTGATGAGAGAGCTTTCAATACAAATGCTGTACCATCTCTGTAGGAGCGATAGACAATCATTGTATCTGCGCAACTAGGTGTGTGTCAAGTGACTTTTTTTTTTGTGATGGCCACTTTAAGGTGAGGGCTACGCTTAACTGATTTGGGCTATCAACCCACTGTCAACAGGGACACGTTGCCACTTACTCCTGGGGCTGAAACAGGGTTACCCCCTTCACAGTCCGTAAGGATGTAGGCATGGGTATCATCCACTAGGAGCCTGGCTAGTAGAGCAGAATGCACTACCTTCCCACCTTTTTACGAAGCAACAATGGTTAAGTGCATTGCTCAAGGGCACAACTGTCATGACCGGGATTCGAACGCACACTCTGACTAACTCAGTTAAATCTCCACTCTTTAATGCAATTGATTCCATGCAAGCATATCTCTGGGAATTTTAAAGACAGATTGCAGTTACTGTAAAAAATGGTTTGATTAATGTCTGTGTGGTTGCTTGCTCTCGGACCTGAGTCTCTCATGTGAACTATATGGACTCTCCTCATCATGTCTGAAGCTGGACATTTTGGGGGGGCCTTCTATTATGCCTTAATTTTGCCACCTCATTAAAAGACTCTCATTCATTTAGGTACTGGTTACAAAAACCAAGAATTTCCGATATGTAATAAACTGACAAACTATCTCAAGTTAAAAGTGTAAGACTAACCGTTTAAAACAAGGCTGATTCCCTATATTGTTAACATTTTACAATGCCAACAGTGCTGCTTCCTAACTGTTTATATTGTATAGACTGTGCAAGTCTCGCGCGCATTCGAACTTCTGGGACCATAGTGGTCCCAACCATATGGAGTTTTACGTGGGCGAGATTTTGTTTCGTCAATTATTTTAGTTTAACGTAGTTTATGACCTAGAAAATTATACATGTTGTTGGGAATGTAATACTAAGTGATAACAAAATATGAAAGTAAAACCAATTCAACAATATAACGAAGAAAACCCGAGAATTAAACTTGACATCAGCTTCCGGTTATTGCAAACAATTTAGAATTTTGTGCTCACCTCCGATCATAAAACTTATGTAAAAGCTTGTTTTGGATGCGCGATTATAATCGCCAGATGCTGTAATTGCAAAGCGAACCCTTTTCATTGCAGTCTATGGTGTTGAGGCGTCAGCATTCCTCTTTAAACTGCGATACGGGTCAATTTAAAACCCGTTTGACCTTCACGAATCTGCGTAAGGGGTTTCTAAAAAGTTAACATCAAAAAAGCATCCTTGTCCCAGAGTTTTAATTTGTTTTTAATAATAATTAACACACTTTGGCGTATTTTTTTAAAATGCTAAAACTAATTTCATAAAATTGTAATGATTTATTTTTGTTGTTCAGATTTTGTCATGAGATATAATTTAAAACAAAGATTTGATTTCAGAAATAAAAATGTTCTTCGTTTGACGTGTTTTCTCGTTCGGATACGCGCGAGACTTGCACAGTCTATTGCCAATTTTGTGTATTTTGTTTACACTTTAAAGTTTTTCTCTGTGTAGTAAGCCTGTGTAAACATTCTATTTTATCTTGATGTATGCATCGTCTCAATTTAGCCCTTGGCTACAACTGCAGAGTTTTTAATAAACAATAATAATAATTCTCTTCGCAGGTTTCTTCAGGCCTATGGATTACAGTAAATGACACTCAAGATTCTCCCCTCGGCATTTGTTATTTGTTCACCAAAACCCTGACAATAATGTACATTTGTTTATAAAATGTACATGCTGTCTGTAGTTGAATTTGTATACATTTGACTGAATGACAATAGCAGTATTTCCCACTCATTACTTGAAATAAAAACATTAGTAGATAGTTTATGGTATGGCACTTTTGTTTAGGTCTACTCAAATTGGCCTTCCAATTATTGCATTAAATAATGGTTCTGCATCAAAGTACCCAAACTGCTTGACAATATGTTTTATTCTTTCATTAGTCTGTGTTTCTTTAAGCCACAGTTTCAATTGAAGTGAAGTCATTTGACCGAATTCCTCCATTCTTCCCCAAGGTCAAAAGTCACTACATAGAGTATGGAAAAATTGAAGTGCATGTCCAGGGTAGTTAACTATCTCAAGCGTGGCATGATCAACAATCCGGAAAAGTGCTACATGATCAACAATCCGGAAAAGTGCTACTGTTCAGCGACACTAAAGGTAAATATTCCAGCCACCGACCTTCTATATTCATCAGACTATGGCGAGCTGTTTGTCCCACACAAAAGACCAAGGACCCAATTTCAAGGCACTGCTTGCCACAAATGTCTGCGCTTACCGTGCCCTGTAACAAAGCGCGGGATTCTATAGGCTGTAAGCGCAGAATTCTTTGGCCCAGTGTCTTAAGTGCATTGTTCCCAGTACATTTCATAAAGTTGTGACCTTCTTCATTGATTTGCTTAATCATAAAAAATCTTACTCGTCACACAATCAGGGCCCATCTTATTAGAGCTGCTTTAGCAGAAAATATTGCTTAACAATTGTCTGCTTAGCAGAAATGAGCAGGATACCAGTTACAAATTGTACATGTGACATGGTAGTTTAGCTGGTAACCCTATTCTGGTAAGCAACATTTTGTTGTGCTTAGCAACTTTTTGTGCTTTTAAAAGCAGCTCTATGAAATTGGGCCCAGGTCACCAACCAAAATACCATTCATCGCAATATCATTTTTGATTGGTTCCCAGATTCTCTCCACTTAGCAGATTTCTAAACTAAAACCCCATACTATTCTGAACTGAAATTTATTTATAAATATATAGTTTTATTTAGGGGAGATTGCCTTAGCTTTCAATCCAAACCGGACCTTCATCAGAGGCATAAAGTTTTATTATACGATGGAATGCGCCTTTAAGTAATACGGCCGTGCTAATGAAAGAATTTTGGTAGACATGTTTGTCAAACATATGCAGGTAGCATTTATATAGTAACTGGCACAAGAGATTACATTGTGATGTTAGGAAAGACCCTAATCGAAAAAGCAAACAGAGAACTTATAGCATTTTTAAGTTGAAACATGAGTTTGAGCCATATTTAAGTTAATTTATCGAGTGTTTAACACAGATCTCATTTAGCTCGTTTCAGATGTTCATCACATAAACTCCAAATTGAAGTTGGTAGATTTAATGGCATTGCACAGCATCTAAGAATATGCCCACACTGTGAACAGGATGATGAAAATGAATACACTTTTTAATTGAGTGCCCATTGTATGCTGAGTTGAGACAAAAAGTATGTATATTGAAATTTGTAAATTTTACAATGTCTTCACAAGTATGACCAGTGATGAAAAGTTTGTGTTTCTTTATGTCCTCTCAAGAAAAAAAGAATTGTCACTTGCGTTGCAAAATATATTTTCATGTTCAATGAGCTGAAAGAGAGGCAAAATGATTGAAGTATACAATGTGTAATATTTATTAATGTTTTCATGTTACTACCATGTACACACTTCCGTTTATTATTCTATGTTATTTATATCATTGTTGTTACCCTCCCCCGGGGTTATGGGGGTATGTTCCTGAATGGAATGAAACAGTCGGTAATAATTACATATATTTGTTTTTCTTTCTCAAGAACCTTGAAGTATCGTTTGTGCAGTTTGTCCAAAGGTACCTTTTTTCTATTACAATGATATGCCCTTGAGAATGGTGATCAAATTTCTCAAGCTGCTTCACTCCGATTTCTTTCTTTGAGTTGATATCCGTGTGAGTAAAGAAGCACAAGGGTCCCCTCACCCACTCGCAATAGGCCTACTTGTCTTGTTTGTGCAGTTGTCTTCCCCCCCCCCCCCAGAGTCCCTTATAATACAGGACTTGATTGAGTCCAGTCATTTGTAGGCTAGTAACCCCCACCCCCCCCCCCCTCCAAGTCCTGCAGTCTAGTGTTTCTCCAAGCATACTACTTGGATCTCCTCATCCACATGCAATTCTTGTCTTTCTTGTGCAGTTGTCCTTTTTATTTTCCGAAGAGTCCCTTATAATACAAGACTTGATTCAGTCCAGTCATTTGTAGCACTTTGGTATTACTCCCACAAGTCCTGCAGTCTTTTCCAAGAGGCTACTTTGAACATTTTACAAGAAATACAATGAAGGGGCATCATTTTGCACCCATCAAGTAAGCAGATTTTTCAATGATTGTAATTTTTTTTAAATACCACCCCCCCCCCCCCCCCCCACCCCCGCACTCCCAAAAAGTCACACATGCACAGGCCTGCACATTTTGGGGTCCAAGTTAAACAAAGATACACTTTTTGGGGTCTATAGACCATGTTACCTTTGTTTACAGAGTGGTGACCTTGCACATTCTTAAGCGTTTCCTGCTGGGCAAGATACTACACAGGCTATATGGGAAAATTTACATTTTGTGTCATAATTTTCACATAAATTCAAAATTTACAAAAGCAACTACTGTACACCTTTTGAGATGTCCACCCTTTCTTCATATCAAAAGTTGAGAAAAATCAGACGGTGCAATCTCCATAAAACATAAGATTTGTTGTTTTCTTCCATTGAGCTGTGTACAAATGTGCCTGCAGGAAGTCCAGGCTCTGTGGCTCTTTTGTAAACATGTGATGTCACAGGTCACATGGTCTATTGTTTGCTGTTTCAAAGACCCCCACAATGGCACCCTGCGTAAATCCACCCATGCGTAAACACCTGCAATTAGGAACCTCCTATTGTCCCTCTTTTGGGGTACTTTTTGGCGACATCTCCCAACAGTTTTGTACACAACTGGGGACCTTCACCCAACCGGGAAACTTATTGTTCTTTTTTGTTATAGATCCCTGGTTTGAATGTTTGCATACATGTATCTACCCACACACATACCCATGTTTGTAATTAGATATAGCCTACTAGATCATGTACAAATTTTTTTGATTTAAATAACAAAGAACAAAGATTCTTCTTTTTTGGGTGATAAATCATCAGTCAGGCAATCTCTGTAGCTGACGGAAAATGTTGGCACTTCTGACCAAGTTTGTCAACTCAACTGAATTGTTTCAAGACCCATAGATAGGTTGCAATATGACGTAAGTCGGCCATCTTTACGGGCAATTTGGAACACACAGTCATGCGTTACGCGTGAGAACGGCGTGCAGCACGCGCACATTTCACAAAACTCATTGCATGATTGGTTAGTAAACGACGCGGCTGCGTTAATAATTTGAGCGCTTGACGCGCCTGCAAGCCAAAATGCGATTTGCCCGTAAAGATGGCGTCTACTGGGAACTATCTATAGTTTGCAAGGAGTTGGTCAAGTGAAGATGTTCTTGACATTTGGCGCTGATGAAAAGCATGTAAAACCTACTTCAACTTTTCAAATCAAAACCCCCCCCCCCCCTTAGAGAGAAAGTGACCACCCTTGAGGAAGAGGTAAATCGTGCTATCAATTTCCAGTCAGACCGTATTGATGGGGTTTCTTCAAAGATGGATATTGTGGAATCCAAAATGGCAGCGACTGAGAACGACCTCAAAGGAACAGATGAAGTGATTGACGTGCTGGCGGATCGACTGGACCTCATGGAGATCGACACTCCAGGAAGAACAACCTCAGGCTAGTTGGTATTGAACAGAGGGAAAGCCCTGGGAATTGTATTAAGATTGTCCAGGACATTCTACACGATTTCTTCGATCTGGATGACACTAATATTGAGAGAGCCCACAGAGATGGCCGAAGGAAAAAAGGCCTAAGCCAACATATTCTGGTGAGATTTTTAAATTTCCAAGATAAACTCAGCGTGATAAAACAAGCTCGTAGAGCACTCCAAGGAGAGTCCTTCTATTTCGTTGACGATCTCATTAAACGTGACTATTTGGAGAAGAAGAAAAGGTCAACTCAAGTCAAGAAAGCTTTCGAGAAGGGTGCCCGCTACCATTTTTCTGCCGGCCGCTGGAGAAATTCCAAAGGCTCCCCAGTTGATTTTTCATAAAATTTTGTATCGTGTCTATCGTATTTTCTCATTACATTTTGTTTGGTACTAGCTATTTACGGAGCAGATGTGTGCTAAAATACTCTCACTTAGTTTCTCTTGCCCATGAGTACGTCGTTCAAATTTTTTGTCAGTTCCTTGTCTCCCTCCCCCTTGCACCTTCCCCAACCCCTGTGCAACCCTTCCACATTCCCCCCTTTCCCTTTCCCAAAATCCCCTGTCCTTCCCCCTTCCCTCCCCTATCCTCAATCAAGCAGTAAAGCAGTTCAAGCAGTTTGCTGTGCATTAACTAAGAAGAGAAAGATCGTCAGTTTTTGCTTTTACTTGATATGTAATCTAAACCGTCAAATTGACGTTAAATTTTGCTTACCTGAACTAGATTGTCTTGTTTTGTTATTCCTTTTGGTTAAATATAAATTTAAATGGTGAAAAGTAACCATCTTGCTATTTGTTCCCTCAATGTTAGGGGCCTCCAGAACTCTACTAAGAGAAGACAGTTTTTTACTTGGCTAATTAGGAATAAACCCTATGACATTATTTTCCTACAAGAAACACACAGTGTTCCAGAAATTGAAACCACATGGACTAGTGAATGGGGTTACAAAATTTATTTTAACAATTTTTCTAGAAATAGTGCTGGGGTTTGTATTCTTTTCAAAGCTAATTTCCAGTTTGTTACTTCTAATATTTGGCGTGACCCTAAAGGCCGCATTCTTATATTAAATATTTGTATCGAAGGCGAAACTGTCTCTTTGATAAATATTTATGCTCCTAACAACGACGACCCCGGTTTCTTTTTGGAACTGGCTCATAAAATCGATGTGTATGCTGAAGGAAACGTTGTTCTGGGAGGTGACTTTAATATTATTCAAGAATTTGACTAAGATAAGTTGGGAGGTCATCCCTATATGCATTTTTTAGCTAAAAAAGAGCTAATTACCTTTCAGAGTAATTTTGATTTAATAGATATTTGGAGGTTACAAAATCCCGATGCAAGGCGTTATACATGGTCATCGAATCACAACCCCCCCTATTATGTGTAGGTTAGACTATTTTTTGGTATCATTTAATTTAATTTCTCGTGTTGATAAAACGCAAATTACCAGTGGTTTTAAAACAGATCATTCTATGATTTCTTTATTTTTATCTATGGGTTCAGAGCCCCGTGGTCCGGGCTTCTGGAAATTAAACTCCTCCTTGCTTTATGATTTGCAGTATGTCAACGAACTAAAAGAAATTATCCGTACTGCAGCTTTAAATAACCATGATTGTAATCCAGCACTTCGTTGGGAAATGATTAAATGTTGTATTCGCAGTTTCTCCATCCAGTTTTCTGCAGCTAAGAAAAGGATTCAAAAGAACATTGAACAATCTCTAGACAAAGAAATTAATTTGTTGGAATCTCACATTCATGCTAATCCTAACGACAGTCAAAGTGTTGACAAGTTGCAAGACAAGAAACAAGTCATGGAGAAGCTTATAGAATACAAAACTAAAGGTATTTTGATTCGTTCAAAGGCTAGATGGTACGAAGAAGGTGAAAAGAGCACTAAATATTTTCTAAACTTAGAGAAGCGGAACTATTTAAATAAAACTATTTCCAAGTTAGAAATTGATGAGTTGACAGTCTCTGACCCAAAGAAAATTTTGGCAGAAGAATGTGCCTTTTATACGAGCTTGTATAAATCCTCGTTTAATGATATGGAGTTTGATGACTCAACTTCTAGCAAATTTCTTTTGGATCCTCCTTTGAAAGTTTTGTCCAAGGAAGCTAAGAGTTCTTGTGAGGGTCACTTAACAATTGAGGAGTGCCTTAATATTGTGAAATCCCTGGCTAATGAGAAGACTCCAGGTTGTGATGGTCTTCCAGCTGAATTTTATAAGGTCATGTGGAATGATATTAAAGTGCACCTCATTAAGGCTTTTAATTCTTCGTTTGAAATGGGTCAAATGTCACAGAGAAGAGGTGTTATTACTCTTCTTCCCCAAAAAGGTAAAAACCCTTTGTCTCTCAGTAACTGGAGACCTATTTCGATTTTAAACACCGATTATAAAATAGCTGCTAAAGCAATTGCTTACAGGATTAAAAACCATATCCCTTCCTTAATATCTTCCGATCAAACAGGTTTCATCCAGGGCAGATTTATTGGCGAAAATATTTTTACCATTTTGGAAACCTTACAATTTGCCGAAGATGAAGATATTCCTGGCATGCTGTTCTGTGTGGACTTTGAAAAAGCTTTTGATAAGCTTGAATGGCAATTCGTCAATAAAACTCTTATGTATTACGGTTTTGGTGAAGATTTAAGAAAGTGGATTAAGGTCTTTTATAAGAATATTGAGAGTACTGTTATCAATAATGGGTATTCTTCTAAATTCTTCCCATTGTCTAGAGGAGTGAGGCAAGGCTGTCCTTTATCTCCATATCTTTTTACTCTCGTTGTTGAACCCCTTGCAACAACAATCAGGGACAACAATGATATCACTGGTATAAATATTGACGGTCTTGTTCTTAAAATTTCCCAGTTTGCCGATGACACCACTATTTTTTTAGATGGGTCTGAAAAATCATTGCAGAATACTTTAGACACTCTGGACGATTTTAAAAAATGCTCTGGCTTGACAGTTAACTATTATAAGTCGGAGGTTATTCTTATTGGCTCAAACAAAAAGATTATTGCTAATTTTACATCAAGTTTTCCCTTAAAATTTGGTAAAGAGTCTTTTAAATCATTGGGTATTTGTTTCTCTCTTAACAAAGAGAATAGACCCCTTGCATATGACGTCAAACTCTTAAAAAGCGCCCTCACTGAGGCCAAAAAGCGCCCTCACTAAGGCCAAAGGAGGCAGATCATTGAACAATAGGTGTTCTTTGTGCGTAAAACCGTGCGTGCGACCTCAGCGTCCGTGTAGCGTTTCGCGTTATGCAAGGGGTCTATATGTTCGATCTAACTTTGACCCCGTCCTTGTATCTATTGAAAATTCTCTTAAACTTTGGGGTATGAGAAACTTGACCTTGCAGGGTAAATTAACCATCCTCAAATCATTAATAATGCCCAAGTTAACCTTTGTGTCCTCTGTGTTGCCTAATCCTAGTGAAAAACATTTTAAGAAGATTAACTCTATATTTTTTTCGTTTTTATGGCATAACAAACCTGATAAAATTAAACGCTCTGTTCTTTTCAATAAAATTGATATGGGAGGCTTGAACATGATAAACTACGAACAGCATGTTCATGCCTTAAAAGTTGCTTGGGTTAAAAGGTTCTTAGATCATACAAACAAGGGCAACTGGAAAATGTTTATTTACAGGCACATCCGTCAGATTTCTCAAACGGTTTTGTTAAATCACTCCACTTGACATCCCCCATGTTAAGGGACATTTTGGCAGCTTGGAGTTCTCTTACTTTTAAATCCCCTGCTTCATCTGAAGATTTTTTGAAGCAAAGCCTCTGGGGAAATTCTTTTATTTCAATTCAAGGTCAGCCTCTATTTTATGAGAAATGGTTCGAAGCTGGATTATCTAAGATTAATCATATCATTGGTCCGACTGGTTGTTTTCTTTCTTATAAGGATCTTCATTTTAAATATAAACTAGACACCAACTTCATCCAGTATTTTGGCCTGTTATAAAAGCTATTCCCTCTAACTGGAAAGATAAATGGATTAGTAAAAATCTGCAGACTCTGGATACCATTGTCATTAATTCTTTTCTTCAGAAGAAGCATTTTGTCAAATATGCTTATGACAAACTGATGGAAAAAGTTAGAGATAAACCAGTGAAGATTCAGGCTAAATGGAATGTCTCATATGAAATCGACCAGGAGGATTGGAAGTTTATTTTCTCTTTGCCTTACAAATGTGCTATAGATATTAAATCTAGGATGTTTCAGTTTATGTTTCTGCATAGACTAAAAGACAGTGAACAACGTCTTTTTGCATAAGATCGGGCTAGTAAATAGCTCTAAATGTACCTTTTGTAAGGTCAAGGAAGAGACGCTTTCTCATTTATTTGTTAAGTGCCCCTATGTAAAATCCTTTTGGAGTTGCATTCAAGCTTGGATGGCTTCTATGCTTAGGATTAACATAACTTTATCAGAGTTCTCTATTATGTTCGGTTACAACATTTATGACCCCGTTTTATTGATTAATCATTTAATTATTTTAGGTAAACAACATATTTATAAATGTAAATATGAAGAAAAACCTCCTGTTTTTAATTCCTTCAAAAGAAGTGTTATGTTAATTGAGAGTATTGAATATAAGATTGCCCAAAAGAGAGATTTAAGCTAGACATCCACAATTGTAAGTGGCAAAGCCTCAGAGATATTTAACGACCTATTTTGTTTTATCTTCATGTTTGCTTAAACTGGCAGTGATTTTCAATTGATTTCTATTCCATCTCTGAAAATGAATTTTTGTAATCTTGTGTAACTGCTTGACTGAATAAAAAAAGAAAAAAGAAAAAAAAAAAAAAAAAAAAAACCTTCTAAAATTTCAGCAAAAACACAAAAAAGAAGGGAAAGAAATATTTAAGGACTTGTCACGAGATTTTTCTTGATTCTCACACTCGGCATTATGGGACCAGAGTGTAATTTATGGGCTTATACTCCTGGGTGCATTTTTGCAGTCGTAACCAGTAACTCTTTTGGTTGATTTAGCTATTGGTTAATCATGAACAATAACAAAAACAGTTATTGGTTACAGCTGCAAACGCTCCCCCAAATAAGAAGAAATTATTAATAGTTCCAAATTGAACCAGCAGAGCCCACATGCTTCACAAAGGCTCTGTCAAGTACAGAAACCCTCACAGCAGCAACAACAAAACTTTGCCAGTAGCTGTGGTAGATCTGGGATCAAGATTTTACTTTCAAAACCATTTGTCATTTTTGTCAACAGATTTGGTCATCCGTGATTTTATTGACAAGTCGTGACAAACGGCGATAGTTACGAAAGTTTGAGAAAAAAAGAGTGGGAAGAGACATGTATTAAAAAAACACATGGCTACTTGAGTTATAGGGGTTTTTCAGTGGGACCATGTATTGTACCTGTTTTAGGGTTTTTGGTTCTGAAAAGAAGGAGGTTGTGTAACAACTCTATGTTTCAATCAGTATGTTTGGTTTGTCTTCATGAGAAAGACAAAAGACATACAAAATGTATTGTTTAATTTGTTGGGTTGTTTGTTTGTTTGTTTGTCGTTTGTCATTGGTGTTTGTCGCTTGTCGCTTGTCGCTTGTCGTTCGTTTTTGTTTTTTTGGGGTTGTTTGTTTGTTTGTTTATAATAACAATAATAACTAATTAAGTAAGATAACAAAAAAGAATTTAAAAAAATACTGAATACACCCGAGTTTAAGATACATAAAAATTTACCCAGTCAGTTTCCCTTGTGGTTTGTTATTTGATATCTGATATATAAAAAAAGTCGTATCCCCTTATGGTGATCTCCTGGCTGCCGTTTCCCAGGTTGTATCTTAAACTCGGGTGTGTGATCCTTGGCTACACGGCAGTTTACGGTTGAATGGCTTCTGACTGGCACCCACCGAACAAGGATATTGACAAAATAGGGAGACCGCCAACATAGGGCTAGATAGCTCAGTTGGTAGAGCGCCGGCACGTCAATCCGGAGGTCGTTGGTTCAAATCCCGCTCTAGTCAATTTTTTCTTGTTCAACCCAAAATCATTAAAATTTACCCAGTCAGTTTCCCTTGTGGTTTGTTATTTGAAAGCAGAAAAGACATACATGTAAGGAATTTTTCCACAACTTTCTTGTAACTCCTATGACTGCGATTTAGCCCAAATTTTCACAGGTTTGTTATTTTATGTATGTTGGGTCACTAGCTTAAAGGGCCATTCAGAGTATTCAACATATTTCACGGTCATACGAAGAGTAAATCAATGTTTTTTTAAATCTAAGTGTGTTGTTTACATGCTCCGGTATTGCCTGGGTTAATTTAAGCTTACTTTGCCTGATTAAAAAGTTTTATAATTTGGTTTCGTCTACCATTGACAATTGGTATACCAATTTAGTACACAAAATTTGCTGGGAAAGTTTTGTCCTGCCCCCCTACTGACCAAATCACTAACCCCTATTGACTGACAGCCCCTCTAGGACGTGTGGCATGGTCCAGCTTAGGATATCATGGCATATGAGCTGACCAGCGTGTACGATGTGGTTAAGACAATGGAAATATTAAAGTACATCAGCATGTGCTGATAAACGGCCCTCACTGCAGGGTTTTATGTAATAAATTATCCATATGACAGGAAAGATGCTTCATCACCCTACCAAGGTATTTCAGAAAGGCATCGGTGAAAGCTGAAAGCTCAGTAGTTGCCATTGAAAAAACAATGGCAAAGGTCACAGGTCGAAGGTTGGATCTAGCAGGATCCCAGCCAGAGGTTGCATTTGATCTCAACTGAAAATGACTAATCACAGACCTCTATTATTAATCTTAGGCAGTACGGAGGGTTGGGGCTTACTCCTGTTCCTTGTTTTGGGGGGAAACTTGATTTGAAGTGTGAGAGTAATCATTTTAACTCTGATAACATAATAAACACAATGTCTTGCAACCTCTGGCTACCTTCGGCTACCTCTGGCTTCCTCTGGCCAGCCCCAACCTCCGACTCTCAACAGCACTCTGGAAAAAGTGACTAGTAGTCCCTTATAAATGGTATTGTCATTAAACATTACCAACTTGATCATGTGTACTTTCAGTAACAAACAGTGCCATGCCGGAATGGATCCGGTATATTGGGAAAAAAATATAAAAGAAAATTTAGATCTAAGTAAAAAGGCACCGAACCGAAGCACATGGCTGTTATGTCACAGCTAGAACCCTATAGGCCTAACCAAGCTTAAAAGTGAAAAAAAATGGTGTTTGTTATATTTTTTCCCACAAAGCTGCTACCCTTCATTTGATGCTTCTAAGAAGGCTCTGAAAAATCGTTTATTTGAGCAATGACCAACATGTTTAACTGTATTATTTGGGTAATTTTCTAGACTCTGTTCAGCGCTGTGTAACCATCTTTGATGAGCAAGAGCGCTCTATAAATGCATTTATTGTATTGTGTTGTATTGTATTGTATTGTATTGTCAGTGTATAATTTGCCACTGTGCATCACTACTGTGCAGCAGCTACTGTGTAGTACATGTAAATAGTTTCTGTAGGTGAGTAAGTGCTACTGTGCAGCTAGACCACTCAGCCATAATAATCATAATAATGAGCACCAAAAGCACATGGTGCATTTAACAATAAAAACAATTAAACAGAATAACAAGTTTCAGAGTTCAGGTGCAGCACGGGAGAGAGAGAGAGAGCGGTCTCCCCAGAACGACAGGTTTCTGGGGATTGACAAAGGTAAAGATGTTGTAGAACGAAGACACGCTATATACTCACCCTAGTTGGTGCCCTCCTCATACGATCACCAAAGCGTATTCAGCAATGTCCTTTTTAGCAAAAAAGTTGAAATTTAGATGGCAGGAAAGATGCATTTAGGTCACAATAGTTCACATTTTTGTAGTAGGCAGATCTACTGATATTGTTGAGCAACTAATTGTATCGAACATGCCATGGATCTCTGTCCTTCTGAACCTCTCTCTCTCTCTGAGAGTTTTCGCTTGATGAGACGTTGGTCTTCGTACACCAACACAAACTTTGGGAAATGGTCTGCAATACTACTCCAGATGGCTCTTCGCTCGTTGTAGAGCACTTCCCGGTAGGCCTTGGTCATTGTGATTGAAGAGCAGAAGTACCCTCCAAAAACACTCAGCTGAACTGTGATTCCCATGATCTAGGAATGGCAACGATAATAATACAAAATATAAATAACGCCAATTATAAAAAACTTGATTTAACCCTAACCTTTCCCCATACCACGTGGTGTTATATGCCCCGTCCAACACCATACAACACTATTCAATGTGAGTGGCTTGCCCTAAGCAACAAGATCCATATGTGCATACCGTTGTGTGAGGAATGGAAGGGTATTCAGTCAATTGGACTGTGGTTTTGGGGTATCATGCCCTGTTCAACAATATAGAACAGAGGATGGGAATGCTGGCTGGTGTTTTTGACTCAAATTAGTTTACTTTGTGCTTCTCTGCTATGTAATGAGCATTGTTTTGGGGGTTAACTTATGTACTGACCCAGTGACCCCACACAATCTTCAAGACACAACATTGATATTTAATGCCTTATCCACCAAGGTTCAACACAGTTAACACCCAGCATAATTCCCTATGCAACAGTATGCAACACAGATACCCTGTTATACACTATGGTTCAATTCCCTATGCAACAACACTCACACACAGAGGAGAGTAAACCACAGAATTCCCTGTGCAACATGGTACAACACAGTTTTAAAACTGTTGGATCATGTTGTGTAGGGCATGGTTAGGGTTAATACAATATATTCACCATACCAATCAAGTTTTAGTAATTACATTTAGCACACTAAAACATTCTAAGGACAGGAGTTCACAATTATTTTTAAAAGCTTTCATCAGATAGTTGTGATAATCATAACTTTTATAAGGATTATCGTAACTTATCGTAACGATTATCGTAATTATGTCAGTCCTTGCTGTCTATACAGCAAATTTTTAGATATGGGTTTTCATTTCTAAATATAATAACTGCAGTTTACTGCAGTAATACCACACAACCAACCAGTACCCAAGTTCAAGGGTCACATTTGAGAAATCGATTGGGGGGGGGGGGGGGGGGGGTATGTTTTGAAGGGGTTTGTGCACTTACTTTACAACTAACTAACTAAGGCGATCAAAATATGATCAAAATAATCACTGGTCACTGCTTATGATTTGTAAGGTCTTTGAAAAAACAAAGAAGCTTTTCCTTGTCTTCGATCTACAGTATTTTACTATTTAAGACTAATCATCATGGAGGAAGAAAAATCTAATTCAACATTTTACCTTATTATTGCACTGGTATAAGTCATTGTTATGGAAATTAAAAACAACAAGAACACTATTTAGCTATAAAGAAATAATAACAAGAATCAATTTAAACTTAACCATAATATTAATTACAGTGATTTCTTGACAAAAATACCGCAAAGAAATATCCTGGCTGCCGTCTTACAAACTCAAAGAGAAGCATTAAAGGGCGCCCTCAAGGGTTTGTAAATCGCACTATTCTAAAGTCATGTCTCCTGTAGCCTGGCATAAATAATGGTATATTGAAATACTGTACTTACAAATTAACTATTGGGTGTACCGACTATACCTTTATTTTTCGGTAAAGTGTTGGGCAAAATGGCCACACACTTGAGCGGGGGTCGCATTAACTTGGCAGTCTGGAGGGAGGTAGCGAGACGAGAGTTGGTCGATTGCTTAGAAAAGTGTGTAGGAAGCAAGGTAATAATACTGGCGAAGTTTGCTGAGAAAACATTGAACAGAAAGGATTTCTTTGATTTGTTTTTCCACTTCTAACGGGGCCAAATTGTAAACACCACCTCTGTCTGTGCTCAGTGTCGTCCGTGTGCAGTGTTTGCAAATAGAAGAGGGCGGGGCACCCATTCTTGAGAAGAATGTTGTTGGTTAGGTTTTTTACCAAGCTGCCTTATTGTGGAGAGTACGTTTAAAACAATTTTGTGCAAGCTCGTTTTTGTCATTAGTGTAATTCACTGAAACAGCGGCATTACTATTAAAGTTATATAATATAGTTGGGGGTTTTTTGTCGTTGAAAAAGGCCAAAGGGTTTAGTGAATTTGTAATATCAAATTTAACATTAACATATTTTCTCTTTGTGTGTAGGCTGTTGTATGGGACGACCACCTGACAGGTCCATTTGGTCTCATAGCGGAGTACTCGCTATTGAAGGTAATGTGGTAATAATATGGGATGTATTTATGAAGCCAAGAAGGCCTTTCATCATGTTCATTGCACCCTTACACTGTTATTACCCTTTTGTGTTGGGCCTCAAGCATTTCTGAAATCATCCCAATTCACGTAACAGGGCTTTTTGCGAATCTTACAGAAAAGCATTGGAGAAGGGTATTCAAAATGTGTTTGTTTAAACTGATGTGAACTCAATTTCCTTATTGATTGAAAACATTTGAAATGAATTTCAGCAAAGTTCGCTTGTTGCCGTTTTCGTTCAAGCTGGTCTTTAATTACCACTCATGATTTCTCTACTCCAGGAGCATGAGGTAGATAAAATGTTTCCCCTACGTCCCGACCGCCTTCCCGTCACGGGAGGAGGACCAGGCAGCGTGGTCATCCAGAACATCATCTTCATCGTCCGACCCAAGTTGGAGTTGATGAGCATCGTGGCCGATGCGATCAGAAGGACGGAGGAGGCTTCAGGGCGGTTTCACATCGAGTTCCACATCTTCTTTGTGCCTAGAAAAAGCCTTTTGTGTGAGAAGAAACTCACGGTATGCGGAAATCTGGTTTCTCTGAGACTATGCGCAAACCTTTATAATTTGTCTTCTTATTATTATATATGTTGGGCGCGATCTTTAAAGTCATCCTTTTTTTAAATTCGCGCAAGCCAATTTCAAAATTTGCGCACGCGAAATTTTTGGACTAAAGTCTGCCCACACAAATAAAAATTGCGCGACTGAGGCACGAAATTGACACGAACTACGCGTTTTGCATGATTAATTCCAAATTTTTGAACAAAAGTATTACTCCAGACAGAAGTTAAGATCTGGCCGAATACTACTTCGAACTTACCCCTTTAACCTTAGGATGTAAGTTCCCTTCAAACAGCGTATATTTTACGACAAGTGGTGGGAATTATGGTTGAATGACAAAGATCACGCTGTGCTCAAAGTATGAACCCGAGCTACCCTGCGCAAATTTTAAAATTATGTGAGGAAACAAAGTTTGCGCCATCACGAACAGGCACACCGTGCGAATTAAAAAAAAAGGACAACTTCAAAGATCGCACCCTATATATATATATCTGGAAATGAAACTAAGGTTGCTTCATTACTGAGCTTAAGGAAAGCCTGGGGAAACCTGTAAACAAGGGTGCTTTGTAAACTAGAAACACTGGGGTTAACCCCTACTCTTCCATGATAAGTGTTCTTGGTTCTTAATACCGATCCTGGTACACGGGAACTATGGCTCAAATGTCCCATGCAAAGGACCAAGTAAATATGGTAAAGTATCTTGCTCAAGGACACAAGTGCCACGACTGGGACTCGAACCCACTCTCCGCTAATCAGAAACATTAATAGAGGATGAGTCTGATGCTCTTAACCAATCGGCCATGTTGCTCAACCCTAGCAGTGTCGCAAGCCGAGTAAATCAACCCAATTTTCAGACTTTGTATTGGCAGCGCTGATTAAATCACAATTGTTGATGCATTGTTATTGGTTACAACACACCTTGTGATATTAATAACAAACTGTGAGAAGTCGGCTTTGAACTTGTTTGCTGCCTTGACTGCAGTAATTTCTTTCAGAATTTGGATTTGTGATTTCTTTAAAGAAATGTAGCAATTTGCAGCTTAAAACATTAACTTCTGTTTGACTATTCAACATCATCCACTGTGGTTTTAAATAGTAGCTAACTTTGTCAGCTTGCTACATGCTATATGATCTTACATGCCATCCTGTAGGGACACTGCACACAGCTCTGTAAAGGTTTGGGGTACACAACCTAAATATGGCAAGCGCTGGTGAAATCTGTTAAAATATTGTCACATTTTTTTGCGATTTCAGGAGCTTGGTGTGTATGGCACCCTGACTACTGTAGGAGAGTTCACCCTTGACCTGTTGCCATTTGACAGCGATGTACTCTCCATGGAAATGGACCAGTCTTTCAAGGTCAGTATCACAAATAAACTTTTTGCTCTTTTCTTTTCTTACACTGCTTCATTTTTGAAACAGAATTTGCAGATTTGATCTTGCATCTCTGTGAGATGTAAAAGTGGTATTTAGCCACACATTTCAACCCTCTAGTGTCAAGAGTGAGGCCAGTCTCTTGACGATGACTAGAGCAAGCTAGTCGAAACGTTGAGACCAATTAAGAACTCACTCCGCGGCAGTGAAGTTAATAACGAGAAGTCCCCTCGATCCACTGAGCGAAAGTAGTAGTCCCGGCCGATTTCCTACCTTCCGCCCAGGTAGTAGTTAATAAGCAGGACAGTTCTTTTCAGAACTGAGAAGTCTCCTGAATTCCAAATAATCTACACTGCGGCAGTAGAAATAATAGCAAGACAGTTTCTCAAAGAACAAAATCTACCTAGCAAGTATACACATGGTGTTACCGCAAACCAAATATACAAGAATGAGGCCATTACAATTTGTTGTATTTGTACCATAGGTCATTTTAGTTTGGTATACCACCGTTATAGATTGTGAATTTTTATTGGTTGAGAATCGATCACGTGATGTGCAACAAAGACGCATGTAAATGGCTCAGGGGAACATGAGTGATGTACCCCACGGGGGTACATTACCTTGAGCGTGGTCACCGTTGGTCATTCCTGCCCCTTGTACAATTATTATAAATAGCCCCTGGGTTCGAGGTTGTAATTATGCTGGTACTAGGTAAATTGATATACGTTCCTTGTGTGATGTGTGTTTTAGGGAACAGTGAAGCAATATTTTTATCAACGACCTGTTTGTTAGCTTTTTTAGCGTTGCCAATTTCGTCATATTAATGTTGGAAGATGACAACAGATCGTCTCAAAAGAAGAGGAATCTATTAACATGGTTTAACAAAACATTTGTTGCACGCTCTATGTTTGGGGTCTCTGTGTTTTGTACACAATGGACCCCAATCACAGCGTGCAACAATTTTCAAAAACTGTTTATTTTTTCATCGTCAGATGGTAGAAACTCAATGAGCTTATTCTTTGAAGCCCCCTCCCCCCACTCCCACATGGTGGAGCAAGACTGAAACTGATTTTCAATCAACTTGGGAGTTGAAAGAAAAATAACAATATTGAATACTTTCAAAGCGCACACATCCACCTCATAAAATAAAATGTGCTCATGGCACTACAAATAGAAAACAAATTAACAAAAACCAACATCTACTTGTTCATGTACAGTCTGACTAGCAGGAGAAATTATGCTCCGGTAGTGTAGGCTAAATTGTAGTAATAAGTTTTGCGGGCCATGTTGAAAGAGCTAAGAGATGTGCTAGGATCAAGTATATATAGAGACTGTTCCACAGACCGGAGACCAGAATGACTGGTATGGTGACGAACTATTAGCGTGGATAAATACTGGGGGAGATGTTGTGCTGTGAGCTGTAAGTGAGAAGAATTAGTTTGTACATGGTTTTAAACTTAATCGGAAGCCGGTTTGTATAATTGAAACTGAGTAAAAAGTTGGGATGGTAGTGCATTCTGCTCTACCAGCCAGGCCCCCTAATGGATGATACCCATGCCTACATCCTTACGGACTGTGAAGGGGGTAACCCTGTTTCAGCCCCAGGAGTAAGTGGCATTGTGCCCCTGGTGACAGTTGATTTGGGTCAACAGCCCAAATCAGTTAAGTGTAGCCCTCATCTTGAAGTGGCTGTCCGGCCTTGTGATGTTAGGCGATATCTCATAATAAAAAATAAAAATAAAAAAAAATATTTAATCTCATTTCAAACCTCCAGATAATTTAATGCATTTTATTCCCAATCAATTGACAGGAATGCTACCTGCAGAATGACATGACGACCATGTTCTATGCGGCCAAAGCACTGATGAAGATTCAGGCACTGTATGGAGTTATACCCAAGATCTTTGGCAAGGGAGAATGCTCTAAGGTGAGTTGGGTCTGCCCAAAGGATCTAAGAAAATTTATCCTTTATCTCGAAAACCCCCCGTTCACTACCAACAGGCATGATATTCTTCATACTTAAAGGTATTATACAGGATTGGCAGAGCTGACAAAATAATCACAGACAGTGTTCATGTTTTGTGTAATCAACCACATACATGAAATAACAAACCTGTGAAAATTTGAGCTCAATTGGTCATCGAGGTCACGAGAAAATAGTGAAAAGAGACCTTATGTGTTTTCTGTTTTTCAAACATCGAGTTTATTATCGCGCGCGATAAAAACTATTGTTTTACTCATTTCTCAGAAACGATAGCATTTTAGGCAGAAATATTTTAAGGAACCCTTTCTACCATTACTTACTTTAAATCATGTAAGTTATGTGTGAATCTGTGAACATTTGTGTTTTTCGATCTTACCAATAGTGTACAGGGCCTTTAAGTTTGATTTCCGATTTTTGTGGCCCTCAGAAATATCAGCAAAGTTGTTATTAAAATGCCTGAAAAGTCTGTTAAAGCCTACAGTAGGTCAGCCCTTGTACTCAATAACAAATTTCCTACTTTTTCCCAAAGACCAAGTAACATGCCTGTACCGACCAACATGGTTACAAAGGTCACAACACTTCGGTTGAACTATCTCCCCACCACTTACTTCCCTGTTAAAATGACGCAAATAGTCCAGCACAGTTACCATATTTGGATCTGTATTGTCACAAATACATTTTTCAAATTACAAGTCAACAGATACAGTGTCACTGGATGGGATAGCACCAACATTTATTATCCATAACCACGATTTGTGGCTAGGGAGAATACTGTAAAGTGACTTGGGTCCACAAAAAATGAGACAACGCTTTAAAAACTAGATTTACATTTACTACAAACACTGTTTTAAATCAATTACCAGTGTGTAATTCTTTTATTTATATATGTCTTGTTTATCCTGGGGAACAATTTCAGTGAAGCACTGTTTGTCAAAGGTGCACAGCAATTACAAACATTCATTGTTATATAATAAAAAAAACTTGTCTGAGACAAGTGCTCATGGCGTCTGCTCCAATAATAAAGTTCCTCCGTGTATGATGCAAAGGCAAGAAAAGGTGAAAAAGGGTGCTGCATAAAAACAGCAGCAGACTGTTAAAGTGTACTTTTAGAAGCACAACAATCTGAAAGCTTCCTTGAGTATGTGGCGTGTCGTGGCGGATCGGTTGAATGCATCGGACTCAAGTTCTGGTGGTTAAGTCAGCGGGGTGTTGGTTCAGATTCGGGTCATGACAATTTTGTCCTTGAGCAAGACACTTAACTATAATTGCTTCTCTTCACCCAGGGGTAAATGGGTACCTGTGAGGGCAGAGATGGTTCTTGTGATTGATTTAGCTTGATGCGCTACATATTTGGCAGCACAGGCTGTATACTCCCCAGGGAGCTGAGATGGTTAAAGGAATGACACAAAAATGGCCCAGTGACCAGGGATAATAATGTTAGGCGTTACTGAGTGACGGATTTGAGCGCTATAAAAGAAGCCACTATTAATATTATTATGTTTTTCTGACAGCATTTGGCAGATATGATTTTGCGTCTTCGTCGTGAGATGGCTGGCAATGAGCGTCAAGTACAGCCCCAGATTGACACCCTCCTACTGATTGACCGGACAGTTGACCCCTTGACCCCACTAGCGACCCAGCTGACCTATGAAGGCTTAATTGATGAAATGTATGGAATTCACAACAGTAAGTATTTTCATTTACTTGTTGTCAATAATCAATATGCAATTTCTGAGTAACAATCAAGATCTCATCATATATTCTTTTCCCTTAGTGAAACTAAATAATTCTAAGAATTGTTGTTTTATCAACTTTTGTTTTATTCCATTGTGTCTGTGCAAAAACGTTATATCTCCTAAAATAGCACTTAATTACACTTGAGTTTAAAAAATATCCAAACATTGTATCTCGCTTAAAATAGCCAAAATGTACACAAAACACAAGCAGCGTTGTAGCCATGCCGGTCGGGTGTAACCGGCACTAGCTTCTGCCGACCGCCACAAAGACTAAATGAACATCCTACCGACCGGCACAAAATGCAACTAAAGATTAAAATTATCTACCTCTTTAACCAGTTGCAAACAATTAAATAAAACATTTCTTTTTACCCAAACGAAGCCGACAGTTGGGGGGGTCCCTTTCTTCATTAAATGTTAGCCCCAGACACTATCCAGACATGTCCAGGGAGAATGATTGACACTCCTATTGAGACTCAATTACTCTTATCTTAATCCTCTGCAGTTTGCTATACAATTGTTTTAGTTTGTAATACTTTCGCTTCACCCAAAAGACAAGCCGCGTGCGCGGTGTCTTTGTGGCTGATCCTCTACAGTTTGTTATACAATTGTTTTACTTTGTAATACTCTTGCTTCACTCAAAAGACAAGCCGGGGTGCGGTGTCTTTGTGGTTTTGTGACCAGGTTTTGTGACCCTTAGCAGTGGGTGTTATGTTCTTTTAAACCTGGAAAGTGTGTTGACAACTGCTGGCTTATAGTTTTCGGTTTGTTTATGAATAAGATATGATTTATCAATATCTTATTCATGCAAACTGTTTCATCGGGTTTACCACCCATGGGGGAACCTCTGGCCAATTATCAAATTAATATTTTTTTATTTTTTGTAAATTGCTTTTTTTCAGGGTAACTAATGCATTATGGTGTTATTTTGATTTACAACTAATAATTTATTAATGGCCTTCGTGTCTTTTTTAAAATTACATTTTTGGCCTTCATGCCCTATCTACTGGCCTTGGTGCCCTCCAAAATTGGCTTGCTCCAAATCCAAGGCCAAAGTGGCCTTGCCCTAAAATGTTGTAATTCGAGGCCTGTAGCTTATATACTTTACTTGAATCCCTGTCATGAAGTTTAAAATAACAGATTTTCATACCTAAAAAAACATCATTACGTCTCAGGAAACCCATTCAAATCCATTTTTAAAGCAGTAAAATCCAAAGCTTCGCTCTATTTTGATTGTAAATTAGCCGGCACTAAAAAGTTCTAGCTACAACCCTGAACACAAGTACCACCAAGATATTATGTTTTTGCATGGAGCATTTTCTTGTGAGATACAACGTGTTTGCAAAATCGAGATACGTTTTTGCACTGATGTGAAGATTTACATTTTTTCTGTTTCCATTCAAGCTACCGTAAAGCTCCCTCCCGAGAAATTTGTGCGGAAGAATGAGAACGATCCGCAGCAGGAGCTGCCAACGGAACCCAAGAAGATTCAACTCAACTCATCGGACGAACTCTTTGCCGTCATCCGAGATAAGAACTTTAATGCCGTGGGTCCTGAACTTAGCCGCAAAGCTAAGATACTCTCTGCCCAGTATGAGGTGGGTTTGGTTTGATAGATGCAAGTATTGAGATTTAAAGGCAAAGTATACCTTTGGTTTTTGGAACCGTTTTAATCCTATATAAATATGGATGCACACACTAAAACTAACCTGTGAAAATTTTGTTTTAAAAGGTTGTAGCGTTTTAGAGATATTGCCGAAAATCTGGAGCGGTTATGTCCACGCAGGAACACACAATCTGAGAAATGTTTCATGCAGAAACGTTTCTCAGATTGAAAGACTTTTGAATCCCTTTCTAAAACCACATTCAATTGCAGGACATTTTTTCTCAAAATGTTAAACATTATCAACAGCTGCAGTGCTTCTTACCAAGTGAGTTTTATGATCATTAATTTTTGGAGTAATTACCAAGGTATACCTTCCCTTTAATGCAATACTCCATTCTTTCATTTATTCATTTATTCATTTATTCATCTATTCATCTATTCATCTATTTATTTATTCATCGGTCACATTGACTACATAACGTGAGGATTTCTGTGTCCTACAATCCAAATATATTGACAATTTTACATACTGGAGTACTTTCAAATCAAGTCATTCATATCTAAGGAGAAATTAATTTAAATCGTTTTTATTTTACATATTTCTAGGAGCGGAAAGATGCTAAGACAGTGCGTGACATCAAGCAGTTTGTGTCCAAGCTTCCACACATTCAAGCTGCCAAGGCATCGTTAGCAACACGTAAGATATCTAGCGATATGATGGAATCGATCACAGCACTTGTCCATTTTTTTCAGCAGTTTATCTCGAGCGTATTTGAACATTGGGACTAGAGTTGTTTCCTTCATGTAGGTTTTGAGGCATTGCATGGTGAGGTATCAATGTATATTCGGTTTGCGGTAACACCATGTGTAAATCTACCCCAAAGTAGATTTTGGAATTCGGGAGACTTCTCAGTTCTGAAAAGAACTGTCCTGCTTATTAACTACTATCTGGGCGGAAAGTAGGAAATCGGCCGGGACAACTACCTTCGCTTAGTGGATCGAGGGGACTTCTCGTTATTAGCTTCACTGTCGTGGAGTGAGTTCTTATAGGTCTCATCGTTTTGACTAGCCTGCTCTAGTCATCGTCAGTAGACTATTTCCTTCACACGTTAAAGCAATTTACGTGGGTGTTTGAACCTGCATGAGACTTGCACAGTCTATTACAAAACTGTAAACCTATGTTTTGACTGGTAACCTGATTTCATGTGTAAGTCAGGTTTGAGGTACCAGCATATGATAGTCTCTCTTGAGTTGTGATGGATTTTAGAAGAGCCGTTTGGTTACTTGGTGTTTTGACCAATGACCTCTGGTTGTCTACTGGAGACACTACACTGTTTAAATCATCGAGGCAAACAGCCAGCTGTTCTCAGAGCCAGCACTACTTAAGACAGATTTTCACATGGTGCTCGCCAGTGATGTAGTACTTTGACTCGTTACTCGTACTGTTTTAATGGTACTCATACTTGTTCTCGGCTCGCAAAATACTTAAACTCAAAGTGCATACTTGATACACGACTGAAAAATAATATGTACTCAAAGTCATGTACTCAGTACTCGACTGAAAATGTACTCGGACTCTGATTTTAAGCACTCATGGTCAAAATACCACTTTCCTATAATGTGTGCATTAATGCAAGAAAAAAGAGGGAAAAAGCTGTGGAAAATTGAAGTTGTCTAGATGTAATTATGTTTAAAAGACAGTTATCTAGAAATTAGTCACAAAAGTCAGGGTACATCACATAAAACCAAAGAGTATGTTTTTGTTTTGTTTTTTCATTTTTAGATACCTCCATAGCTGAGCTGGTTAAAGAAAGAACGGATTTGGAATCGTTCATGGATTCGCTTGCAACCCAACAAGGTGTGTATAGAAGCATTGCCACATCCTTTGTGTTTAATTTGACACTTAGATTAACCACCTGTCCTTGGATAACGAATTATTAGAAAAAGTCATTTTTAGCCGGTCCTTAAGGATTTTATACGCTTTTTAAACAGCAAAGATGACTTAAAGGCAAAGTACCGGTATACCTTTGGAAGTGTTTGATTGTTTTAATCCTATATGTAGATATATATACAATAAAACTAACCTGTGAAAATTTCACTCCAAAAGGAGGTCGCGTTTTTGAGATATCGCCGAAAAACCGGAGCAAATATGTCCACACAGGAAGAATAATCCCTATAGGAATCAGATTCAAATTTTGGGGCATAAAACCTGAAATCTTTTTCCATAACCACATTACTTCGAATTGAAATGATTCTCAAAATGCTTTATACAATCGAAAGCTGCTGTACTTCTTACCACCTATTAAAGTTTTTATTGCCATTAATGTTCAAAGTCATTACCAAACATATACCGTAATTTTCGGATTATAAACCGCGGTTTATACGTTGATTTTGACTTTTTTTTGAACTCCTGCGGTTTATTCTCCGGGCGGCTTATACGCCGACGTATAAATATGGAAGAGAAAAAACAGCATTTTTATAAAGAAAGATCGTTTGTAAAATGTTCTAAATAAAAACAATGTTCTTAAACGATAAAAAATCCTGCAAAACATGCCTGTGTGGTGACAAAATCCTGTTGAAAATCCCGCCTCATTTGTATTCCGTGTTGCCTTTATAAAACGTTTATCAACCGCCCTATTGTTAGAGTTCAGTCACCCCTCAGAGATGAACAATCAGCGAAACTCGAGTTAGACTAGACTGGTCCCCTGTCTATTTATCCCAGCGATCTCCATATGCTGATATATCTCCGAACAGACGGTCTCATACAGACCAACATCAAACAAACGAAAACTGTGCGGTATTGCTCACGCACGTACATGTATAAAAACGTTCCTCCGACCACGAGGTGCATGATTTCTCACAAAGGGAATTTCCCTTGCCTTTTCGTTCCCACAGCTACACGCCGCCATTCCTTCACCCCCTAACTATAAAGTTTACCACGTTAGGAGCATGCAAGCACATCTGCGGGATCGAGGTGATAATACTATGGCAGTGCTGCGAGAAGCACTACGTCATAATTATTCACGCGATCGGCCAATCGGAAAGCTGTGAGAAGCATACGTCATAATTATTCACGCGATCGGCCAATCGGAAAGCGGCCGGTCAGGAATCAGCCAATCAGCCTGTGCCAATTGCGCTCGTGGTGCTTCGGGTAACATGAAGAATAAAACCATGGCTAGAATGGAGAGCCTTACAGCCTTTATCAAATTTCCTTACATCAATAACCAATTCGCGGCACTTCAGTTTTAACACTATTTTTTAATCTGAAGTGGGTTCCCTCATCAACTCACGTCACAAATTAACCGCGATATCATCGAATATCGCGATATATTTTTGACGATGTATCGTGAATGAAAAAAAGCAATATCGCCAAAGCTTACCATACGCAGTTTTGCGAACTTCACTTCCGTGTTTTGAGGTTAGTTTTTTTAACATTTTGGCCGCGGTTTATACGCCCGCGCGGTTTATACGCTGACACCTAAATATTTTTTCCATATTTTGTTTTTGGTAGATGTAAAACATTTTATCTATATTTTAATTTTTTTTGCATCTGGGATAAAGAATGTAATTTGTGTTTTTACCTTTACACCAATGTGTATTAAGCACTGTAAACTCAGTACTTTCCCGAGTTCTGTGAAAACAAAATCCGCAGGCAAATCACTCGGGTGAGAGTCGAACCCACAACCAAATGACTTTAATATGTGAGGCCCTTGCCATAATTAAGCATTTTTCTGACCTTTCTGTTCGTAAACATTCTGATTTTGTTTGTTTCTCCAAACAGAGTTTATGAACGGCGTGGATACTGACAAAGTGAATAACTACATCGAGGAATGTATTGCCAAAAGGGAACCATTAATTAAGGTAGGAATCATTCATATGTTTTCATGTTACTACCATGTTAACACTTCCATTTATTATTTAATGTTATGTTTATCATTATATGGGATTTGAGGCATTGCATGTTGGGGTATCAATGTATATTTGGTTTGCTGTAACACCATGTGTATATCTACTTGGCTAGGTAGATTTTGTTCTTTGAGAACTTGTCTTGCTATTTATTCTACTGCCGCGGAGTAGATTATTCAGAATCCGGGAGACTTCGGGAGACTTCTCAGTTCTGAAAATAAGCAGGACAGTTCTTTCCAGAACTGAGAAGTCTCCCCAAGTCTCCCGGATTCCGAATAATCTACTCCGCGGCAGTAGAAAAAATAGCAAGACAAGTTCTCAAAGAGAAAATCTACCTAGCAAGTAGATAAACACATGGTGTTACCGCAAACCAAATATACAATGATCAATGTTGTTACCCTCCCCTGGGGTTATAGTGGTATGTTCCTGAATGGAATAAAACAGTCAGTAGTCTGCTGACATTACAATTCAATTATAATAACATGGTCTTCAGAATACAAAATCTAGATGATTTCTGGAAAGACAGGTTTAATGTTATCCTCCTACTCTTTCTACAATTTTCCAGTGGGTCACCAATCAATTCACCGTTATTTTTGACCGCATGAGGGTGTATGTGAACCGAATTCACGTGGTGCAAAACAAGTTAAAATAAGATGAAACTGTAATTGTGATGCAAGAACATTCCCCTGTGAAAGCGCCCTCATGTGGTAAAAGATATGGTTAATTGTGCACAGAGCTAACTTTGTACCAGCCTGACCGGATATTGCCAGGTGTACCTTTGACCTTGCACAAATTTCAAACAGAGATTTGTAGTCAATTCACACGTACATTCAACAACACTAAATGATGTAAACATTATTTATTTTATTTATTTATTTTATTACACTTCACACTGGCAACACTAAAAGGAATGAATAGATATAATCCTAAAAATAAAACTAAGACTGAGAATATAAAAATAGGTACAAATATTTAAAATTGTATAAAAACCGAGCCAGTGAGTGGCAAGGAGGAACAGGTGTCCAGCACCTCTACAAGGGCGTCCTTCCACAAAAATTGTCAACAAGTACCCCGCCCACTAAAAAAAAACAAAAAAACAAAAAACAAAACGCGTTCAGGCTAAACAGACAATCACATACGACAACAGGGGCAACAGCAGTGCAACAACAGGGGCAATGCACATGCTGCACGCAGACGACTGATTACCTGGACCAATCATAGCACGTTTATCAAATGAAATAAACGTGTCCAATGAAATCATCGGGCCTGTAAGACCAGTGCCTGTCTTTATCCTTGCGGATAAAGACAGGGGACCAGTGTAACTGTGTGCATGTGTGTACTGTGTGAATGCATTTACTACATGTCATATTTGCAACTGGCATGGTGTATCCATCATTCAAGCCACAGTGGATAAGATTAAATGGTCAGACAGTAGGAGGGTTAGCTGTGTACTATGTAAATGCATTAACCACATGATATCATATTGTGGGCTGGCACAGTTTATCCATTACTCAAAACCACAGTGGGTGAATGGTCAGACAGTAGGAGGGTTAACTGTGCCTTTAGTAGATGCATTCACCACATGATGTCATAATGCAGGCTGGCATAGTTTATCCATCATTCAAAACCACAGTGGATGACATTGAATGGTCAGACAGTAGGAGGGTTAACTGTGCCTTTAGTAGATGCATTCACCACATGATGTCATATTGCAGGCTGGCATAGTTTATCCATCATTCAAAACCACAGTGGATGACATTGAATGGTCAGACAGTAGGAGGGTTAACTGTGCACATTATGCATTACAATAGCGCAAAATACAATCTTTTACATGGAGGCCTGGAAATACATGGAGCCCATGGTTTCTGTTGCCCTGGTCTTGGCCTTGGTGCCCCTTCAAAAGTTTCCCATAGACTTTCAGATTTTCCAATGGAAGTGCCCTTTACAAAATGAAAATGGCCTTGCCCTCTCAAAGATGAATTCCTGGCCTGACATGGACCCTCTTGTGTGTGTGGATTGAGACTGATTTGTTACTACCAAATCTTTTTGCATCAATTTTAGTTTTACCTTTGCACCTTTGTGTGGTGAGCACTGCTTAAAAGCACTAGACTGCACTGCTTAAAAAAGAAAATACTCCACAGGTTACCCAAATGGGATTCGAACCAACAACCAACAACCCCCTCCAAAATCATATTCTTTATTGCTGATGCGATAAATAAAGTCCATGTTGTCTTGTTGTCAACATTGTTTATTCTTTATTTCACAAACAAACTCTTGAAGTCTCCGTTGCGGACAGTTTGATAACTTGTCTGATACTACAATTTATATATTTTTAAATTTTTGTATCTTTAGATTCTGAGGTTACTGTGCATACAGTCAGTCACAAACAACGGTCTCAAGCCCAAAATATTTGACTTCTATAGAAAAGAAATTTTACAGGTATGTATCTTGTTTCTTAAAATGTTTTCTTTTTAATTAAAGAGGCTACACAATAGATAGGTTGCAATATGACGTAAATCGGCCATCTTTACGGGCAATTTGGAACACACAGTCATGCGTTACGCGTGAGAACGGCGTGCAGCACGCGCACATTTCACAAAACTCATTGTATGATTGGTTAGTGAATGACGCGGCTGCGCTAATAATTTGAGCGCTTGACGCGCTTGCAAGCCAAAATGCGATTTGCCCGTAAAGATGGCGTCTACTGGGAACTATCTATAGTATGATTTTTATTATACTAAATTTGAGTAGGATTTGACCCTCAACCCTGTCATGTTAGTCCCATCCCCATCAGTGCTTGTTCCTAATAATCCCCTTGCATAAGGGTCCGTGTACATTTGGTAATTACTTCTAAAAGTAATGGCAATAAAAACCTGTTGGTTCGAAGCCTACAGCAGCTTTCGATAGTATAAAGCATTTTGAGAAACATTTCACTTTGAAGTTTTGTGGTGATGTAAACATTTATCAGTTTTTATGCCCCCAAATTTGAATCTGAGCAACGTTTCTGTCAGAAACACTTCTCAGATTGTGTATTCCTATTAGGGATTATTCTTCCTGCGTGGACAAATTTCGCTCCGGATTTTCAGTGATATCTCAAAAACGTGACCACCTTTTGAAATGAAATTTGCACAGGTTAGTTTTTATTGTTTTTTTGTATATCAACATTTATATAGGATTCCAAAATCCAAAGGTATAACTTGCCTTTAAACACCGCCTTTACTGAACTAAAAGGAAGACCTATCATTGGCTGAGAGTTGTAAATGGCACATACAAACAATTCAATTTGTTTGACCTTAGTGATGGCCAATGATGTGTTTTGTTTTGGAATTTTTTTCTTAGTTTTGCTTATTCTTCTTAGTGAACCTTGTCCACAAACAAATGCATAATCCGCAAGTCCTGTTTTAATAACATCATCAAATGTCATGTGACGTCACCTTAAAGGTGCAGTTTTAAAAGGAACATGCATATTTTCTTGTGAAACTTTATGCTTATGTGTTCCTGAACACCTAGTGATTGTCAGGTGACAAACACTCGAGCTCTAGATATTATTGTTATTATTATTATTGAGAAAATAGAATTAGCTGTTGCAAACTGCTTACCAACCAAAAGGACCTGTGGTATAAATGCAAAAAATAAGTTAGTGGCCTGACGTTTCGACCCTAGCAGAGTCTTTCTCGAAGGCTAAATGACAACACACAACAACACACATACAAGCAGACAAGAGTTGCAAGAGTAGTCAAGTGGAAATACATGAATAGAGAGAGTGGAGGGAGAAAAGCAGAAAGCATTCAGAGAAGGCAGGGGGTATAAGCAGGGATTATGAAGACAAAGGGGTGGGGGGGGTTATGAAGGGAAGGGGATAGCTTGACCACAAGAAGTTGGGAACACAAAGGACAAAATGGAAGGTTAGAAGAGAGGTAAATAATTAGTTAGTTATTATTATTATTGTTGCATGTATATTCAACATTTGATTTTAGGAGTGTGTTCAATTGTCTGTTGCAAGATGAACAATATTGGGTTTTATTTGTAACAGACATATGGGTTTGAGCACATGGTGTCGCTAAATAACTTGGAGAAAGTTGGGCTGCTGAAAGGGCTAGGTCAGAAGACGTACAACACCATTAGGAAAACGCTGAAGCTGGTGGTTGAGGATGTCAATGAACAGGTGAGTAGTGCGCCCTCTAGTGTTTGCCCAGGACAGACCATTTTTCGCAGTGCATCATGGGAAAAGGTTGACAAGTCTTGAGACGTCTCGCAGCATTCGCCACATGACCCCATTAGGAATATTATGTTTGACATTATTATCATTAATAATATTATTATTATTATTGATTAAATGTAATGGATTTGAATTCCTTGGTAGGGAAGATAGATTTAAGTTTTGATGAATTATTCCGATGAAGCTATTATTAATTGCGTTGCCAAAGATATGTATGTATTAACTGTTTTAGAAGAAATCCAATCTGCATTATTAGGTTGAAGTGTTGTCTTTTGTTCAATTTTAACACTCCTCTCATCCCGATGCAACTTTTTACACTATTTGTTATTCATATACTGATATAGCCCTCCCCAGTGTTCTGGGGTTTGCTCCAGTTTCGGAATATAAAAATATAATACAAAACACAAAAATTATTGTGCATAAAGGACTGTAAAAGTGTTTTTATTCTGACATTAGACTTACAACCTCTATCCCATTTGATATCCTTAGAATCCACATGATATATCCTATGTATACAGCGGCTACGCTCCCCTGAGTGTGAGGCTAGCTCAGTTCCTTGCCAAGCCGGGCTGGCGGAGCATCGATGAGGTACTGAGACTCATCCCTGGTCCCACGGTGGAGGAGAACCAACAGATTCCTCATGGCCTTCAGAGGAAGAGTAAGTATAGCCGTGTCCGAAGCGACTCCGGCTATGGCTACAGGGCTTGAGAACAAATCCACAAAACCGCAGGACTTGTAGTTCAAAACAGTTACTGGAACAGAAATTTGATTACAAGACCAGAATCAAAATGAGTAAAAATTTGCCACACAGTTTTATATGTAAGCCGCAAGCACTAAGAGAATGTTTTGGGTGAACACTTCGGTGCTCAACAGACTCATAGTCAAAATTTAAAGTTTGAACACCATTTTAAAATTCAGTTAAGATGTATCAACAGTGGGATATTACTTATTTTATTTTAAAACACAAGACCGCCGGACTTGTCCAGTTCTTAATTTACTGACCCAATGCTAAAATCACTGGTCTCGGGACTGCGGCCCAGTGTAAACTTCTAGCCCTGGGCTATAACCGGTGGCTGTAATGATAGCATTTGAGAATAGGACTTTTCAGTGTTATTTCCTTAGCCGCTGATAAAGCCATTATTTTGGACACTGCTTAATTTCACACAGAGCAAGTTCGGGTAGGTGACTGGAGTAGACTAGACTCGATCTAGTTGAGCCAATGATTCTCCATTTCGGCAAAATAATAATAAAAATACGCAGTTCTTATAATAGCGCTTTATACTCTCGATGGGCGTCTCAAAGCGCTCAGTATTTTTCCTACAAGGTATGTGGAGTTACGTGTTGAAGTATGAGACCTATTCCTTTGCATAGCACCATGTAATGGTTTACAAGGTGCTGTGGCGCAATATGCAGCCAATCAAACCAGGAACACCGGGGCGAACCCCTTCTCTTTACGATAAGTGCACTGGGTTCTTTTACGTGCATTACACAACACACGGGACCTACGGCTTTACATCCCATCCGAAGGACGAAGCAATAATGGTAAAGTATCTTGCTTAAGAACACAAGTGTCACGACCGGGACTCTGCTGATTAGAAACACCAGAGCTTGAGTTCGGTGTTCTTATCCGCTCAGCAACGACACGCCATTAAAATGCAAGCATCCCCCTCACAAATCACCATATGGCTCTAAAATATGAACACTCTTGTTTAGATACAGATTTCAGTGGCACCACTGACAGAATGTTACAAGTCAAAATTGAAATCAATGACTTATTATCACCAAACCTGCCTAGTGCTACAATCTGAAACGGCAAATCATTGGCCCTACCGGTAATCTAGATGTCACTCGAATGCTGCATGGTTTGACTAGCTAGTCCATCTGGTTCATCCAGCCCTGGAGCACTGTTTCTCTCGCCAATATTAATTTGCCATTTACATGACTGTTTTCAGATGACAGAAAGGTAAACTGAAGCAAGTTTTGCAAACTTATTATCACAGTTCACAATTTATTGATGATAAATGGTAGGTTTTGTTCAACACACACAGCATTTTCTGTATTCTATTGCAAAGACTATAATAACAATTGTGTGTTTTTGTTTTTTGTTTTTTGTAGGGATGATTGGAGACAGTCAGACTGATAACCAGAAAGTGACATTAGTCTTCTTCCTTGGTGGAGTCACGTATGCCGAAATTTCTGCTCTTAGATTCCTCTCAAATCAAGAAGATGGTAGGATATTAAAAAAACATTTATCCCTTTATCAAAATGCCTAAATATATAAATGCGCTGTTGCATCCCGTTAAGGTGATCCCACTCCTGCCACTTCTCAGGTTGTATCATAAAGTTGGGTGTGAGCCATGGCTATTCGGCAGTCACAAGCTGAATTGCTTCTGACGTCCAGTTTAAAGATAATTCTGAACCTCCCCCTTCACCCCCAAACACTTTTAGGCTGTGTTTGAGATGCCTTTTACTTGGAATTTATTTTTGCTCATGTAAGTTTCTTGTAATTGTGAGTAATTCTGTTTTTGTGATTGTAACATAGAATTTAAGTTTTTTTTTCTGCAGTTTTAATAGTTGGTTTTTTAACAGTTTGACAGTAATTATACAGTTCTTCGTAGCATTTTACTGTATCTTAATGATTATTGATTGAGACGACAGCTGGTCTGGCCTAAATTTTTGTCCTTGGTGGATTTCAAATTGGGCCCAATTGTTATCTTCGTTGGGTGATAAGTTAGGATTATTACTTGTTTTGTTATTATTACTTTTCATTCTACTGTTAAGCGCTTTGAGGAATCTTTGATTCATATTGAGCTATATAATTGCTGTTTTTATTGTATAAGCCGTAGGTCCTGTGTACTAGGATTGGTGGTGCATGTAAAAGAACCCAGAACACTTATCAGGAAGTAGTAGGGGTTAACCCCGGTGTTTCTGGTTCACATAGCAAGCACCCTTGTTTACAGGTTTCCTCAGGCTTGCGAGCTACAGTGATTAAGTTCACTTATGAGGCATCCTTGGTTTCATTACCAAAAGTATATTATAGTAAGGCCTACAAAATAAATAAAAAATTATATTGGCGAAACTCGACCTACCCTAAAACAGGGGCCTACCCTGGATATTTTTTATTTTTTCAAGGGAAGAAATTTACTAATTAAAGTCTATAGAAATCAGCTATAAATACGTTTGAAACCGTTTCTCTCTGTTTCTCTTCAATTGTATGGCCATAGCGTTCATAGGACTTTGGAGTGCACAATGTTTTGTACAACATGCAGAAGATCGTCGCTGGTTGATACTTTAGTACATATAGTCTCGTTCAACCAGTCAGCGACAAGTGTTTGATGATGGGAAAGATTTCCCCAAATCTAGGCCGTTTTAACACTGAAGGTTTATATTGCTGGAATGTCCTATCCTATCCTATCCTATCCTATACCTAGACTATAAAATAAAAACATATTTAAAAAATAAAATAAAAACACTACCTACCAACCCTATTTTTTCTGGCCCGTTCTGCCAACATAAATTTTTTTTTTAGGCCTAATAATAAAAATAATCATAATGAGAATCTTTTTAGATGTAAAACACTAGGATAACACCCAAACTTGAGTCAGGTGAAGTAGACTGTACGGCTACGACACTCCAACAATTACTTATGCTTTAATTCCTTTGTTCTTCCCAGGTCCCATGGATTATGTAATAGCCACGACGGCCATTATTAACGGACACAACTGGCTAAGTTCCATCATGGAGAATCTTATTCCAACGGTTTCAGAAAAGGACACCACATCGGTGACCTCGAGTCGACTTAGATGATACCACCAGATTTGATTTGATTCTTTATAAGAAATACTGAGAAATTTTTTAAAAGCTTTGCAAGTTTGTATGCTAAAGTAAGATTTAGCAGGGAGCCAGTTGCAAACAATATTATGGTATTATAGCTGGTGACCTGTTTTTGGTAAGCAAGGTTTTTCTATGTTTTGCAAACTGATGTGTTAAAGGCCCTGTACACTATTGGTAAGATCGAAAAACACAAATGTTCACAGATTCACACATAACTTACATGATTGAAAGTAAGTAATGGTAGAAAGGGTTCCTTAAAATATTTCTGCCTAAAATGCTATCGTTTCTGAGAAATGAGTAAAACAATAGTTTTTATCACGCGTGATAATAAACTCGATGTTTGAAAAACAGAAAACACATAAGGTCTCTTTTCACTATTTTCTCGTGACCTCGATGATCAATTGAGCTCAAATTTTCACAGGTTTGTTATTTCATGTATGTGGTTGATTAAACAAAACATGAACACTGTCTGTGATTATTTTGTCAGCTCTGCCAATCCTGTAAATTTGGCCCAAGGTAGAAATGAATCATTCCTTCTTAAAAGCACATGGCCAGCATTGGTAATTGTCAAAGACCAGTATCCACACTTGATGTAACCCAATATATACATGAAATAACAAACCTGTGAAATTTTAAGCTCAATCGGTCATCGGAGTCAGAAGAAAGTGAAAAAACCCATAAATGTTTTCAAAACTTCAGAGTTTCATACTCAGGAGATCAAACTTAATTGTTTCAAGGGAAGTGTCCCACCACAACCAAAGTTATGTGCAAAACATATAGTGGTTTTTCACTGTTTTCTCATGACTCCGAAGACCGATTGAGCTTAAACTTTCACAAGTTTGTTATTTCTTGTATATGTTAGGTCACATCATGTGTGGATACAGGTCTTTGGCAATAACCAATGTTGTACACACCCTTGAACCCCGATGTATAAATGGGAACCTGAGAGGGCCGAGACAGTATTGTGTTGGATTAACCCATTAGGGTTACGTAGTATGGCACACATTATTTAATTAAACTTCATCAAATTGTATCAATCTATCACACATGAATATGAAACTCATTTGTATATAAGTCAATTTATTTCATATAAACAAACATCCATTGAAAAAGGAAATTGTCAGAAGACATTATAAAGTACATGATATTATTAAAGACAGTCAGACAATGAATAAATACTTTTATTCTGGAAAAAAGTTATTACTCTAAAAGACCCTCAAAAGGGTGTAGACCCAACATCATAGCAGATTCCTATGTTTTCTGTAGCACCAAGTTCTGACACCCCTAATAAAATTTCCCTATGTTGGGAAAATACAGTTGCACTTTGACATCTGCATTGTTGTGTTTAGTCACTTGCAAGCAAAACCTAATTCTGCTCTTCCAGTCCTGTTGCCAAGTGTGATGTAATTCCCACTGCAACTATTATGAAAAGGCTTGAGAAAAGGTTTTCTTCTCTTTTACATATGTTTTGTCTGATTCGAGGTCTCATTAAAACTGTCACCTTTTATCATAAGAATTGAGGATATTTATGTTAAATTGTAGACAAGAGTATGCCAGCTGGAAGTGTCAAACGTTGGCAGTTGACCAGCACGCACTTGCCAACAGGAAAGGGCTTAGCCTCATTTGTACATATCTAGTTCCTAACTTTGGTCATTGTAATCTATATAAAGAGAGAGAAAGAAATTATAGGGAACCATCTTAAAAAAAATATTTGAAATTAAGATCATTGTTTAGTTAACTATCTACTGTATGATTACTATACATCTCTCTGAAAAATTTGGTACCTTTCAAAATGGAGAAAATTATGATGATAACACAATTAAAACAATTTCTGTGAATAATCACTTGATTTTGCAGTCTCTGTTTCGAATCTTAGGGGTATTTCTTTGGTAAAAGTTGTCAGGAATGCATTAGTAGTTAAAGTCGACTTTTTGCCCTATTTGGTGAAAAGAAACACCACTTATCAACCTTTCACAATGGGTGTAACTTTTTTTGTAAGTACCTGAAACCTTTGGACATGCTAATTTATAGAGCGCTTTACGTACGGGCGTCTCAAAGTGCTTATCGTTATTTATTTCCAGACAGGTTTTTGAATTATGAGACCCATGTGACACCTTGTATTGGGTTTACAAGGTGCTGCGGCATTCTCAGTAACACTGCCATGCATTACAGGACCTACCGATTTATGCCTATCAGAAGACATGCAGGCTTATCACATTTTATTTACTTGTCCATTTTTGATGGAAATGAAAGAGTGATTTGATTGTTGATGGAAATGAAAGAGTGATTTGATTGAACAGGAAATGTTTGAATCATCTTAATTTATTTTCAGTGTAAGCCTGCACGTCCATTCACATGTTGGGGCCCTTTTGGGTGGTTTCAGATACTTAACAAAAAATTACAACGTTATGAAAAGCATGTGATGGAAGCAGTGTGGTACCCTTTATTGTGGAACTAGCTACTTTGGGGTATTTCAATCACAATTCTCAAAACAAATGTCATTACCTTGGTCTGTTTCATGAAATCTCCCATGAGAATTCTGAAGTAATAATTACCCCGCCCACTTGACCACATTGATGATGTCTTTTCATCAAATAATTTGTCATTTTAGAAAATGTTCAGCCTTCCTACTGGTCAGTCTTTTTAATTGTATAATGCTGTGTGCTTATCAGAAGAGCACAGCGAGAGTTTGCACGGACTGCCCGGCAAAATGGTCGTAATGAAAGTGTGCCAGACAGAAAGGAAACTTCATTTGCATATTGATCACAAGGTGACCTTAAAACCTCATTCTTGACTTGTTTATTTTGTAACTTGTCGATGAACATCAAACCATGTACATCTTGTTTTTAATCAATTTAAGTACATGAGACCAATCTGAAGCCGTATCCAAATTGGCGGCTACAGCTATGGGTGTTGCTGAATTGGCTTACTATAATTCAACTCATGATGATACTGAAATATAGCCTTAGCCATAGCCGTAGCCATAGATGTCACAGCCTTAGAGGCTGGAAGAAGAAACAGTCAGACCCCTTTTCGTATATATGAAAAAACCACAAATACACACATAGGGAACCAAACAAAGATGGCTGCAAAAGGGGACAATAAGGACCCACTGTGAATACAAGAATCTGGCTCAGATACTTGTACCCAGTGGGGTATGTTTTGGCGCTCAAACCAGAACCAAATACCAAATCCTGTACAAGTTTCTGGTTTAGAACTCCAACCCTTCAAAATCCAACGGCAAGTTTTGTTTCATTCTGTTGGACTGATGAACGCACAAGTGCTTTACATGCAGCATACAACAATCAGAGTCCAACAGTTTGGTGTTGAGTTACTGTCTCGCCCTAGATTTTGTTAGAGTGAGCAAGGATCCTAGAACAAACCACTCAAGAGAGTTGGGGTTGAAAGGGTCGCCAAGTCACCAACACACACCCCTGTTGACGACAGCCATCTACTAGGCTAGAGAACCCATGGGGTCCCACGCTGGAAGAACTACAGGTTCCTGCTGTAACACGTCCATTACTTCCTGAGATAAAAACTTCTTGTCGACTACGACCTCGTAGACAAACTCTGAGAACCAGTCGTCTGTCATGAGAAGATAACCTGAAGGATAGGAACAAAGGAAAGTTGATTGACAACAAGACATTTCTGGTAAAAATTGACACTGCATTTAAGCGTCTACTGTCTGACCATTCAATATCTTCCACTGTGGTTTTAAATGATATGCCAGCCTGCAATATACCATTATTGTGAATGGACAGTACATAGTCAACCCTCCTACTGCCTGACCATTCAGTATCATCCTCTGTGGTTTTGAAAGATATGCCAGCTTGCAGTATGATACCATTATTGTTAATTTGCTACACAGAACATAGTCAACCCTCCTACTGCCTGACCATTCAGTATCATCCACTGTGGTTTTGAAAGATATGCCAGCTTGCAGTATGATACCATTATTGTTAATTTGCTACACAGAACATAGTCAACCCTCCTACTGCCTGACCATTCAGTATCATCCACTGTGGTTTTGAATGATATGCCAGCCTGCAATAATGATGTCATGTAGTGTACACAGTCAACCCTCCTACTGCCTGCCATCCAATATCATCCACTGTGGTTTTGAATGATATGCCAGCCTGCAATATATGTCATGTAGTGAATGCATATATACAGTACATAGTCAACCCTCCTACTGCCTGCCATTCAATATCATCCACTGTGGTTTTGAATGATAGATAAACCATGCCATCCTGCAATATAATATCACTTTGGCTTATTGAAGAAAAGCTTTCACCATTCATTTTAATAAATGGTTTGACTCCGGTTGACTTGCAGAAAAGAAAAGTTGTGCATTATAAGCAAATCATTACTAAATTAACTGGGGTCAGCAGTTGACCTTTATACTGACCTTTGTCCCCTCTCTCTTCACCCCATGAGTTTTCTACCCTCCATTTGGTTGTTTGACTAGCTTCTGAGTTGCCTTCAGTATTCTCCTTTAAAAAAAGAGAGAGAAAAACAGCATTAAAAATTGCTACCCAAAAATTAAGGATTAAAAATACACCACTAGGCCCTATAGCTAGTGTTTGTGGTAGCCTTCAAAGCACGAATTGTAGGGGATTAAAAAGCACGAATTGTAGGGGATTAAAAAGCACGAATTGTAGGGGATTAAAAATAAGGAATTTCATTTTGTGAAGGGATTAAGATGAGACAATTCCATCAACAAAAGGGATGTCAATCAATCTCCCTGGACAGCATCTGGGGATAACATTTTCATAAAAAAGAAAGGTCCAAATACTTATTACAACATTCTTTTAAACTTCATTTTGGTTTGGAGTTTTCATTTTTTATTTTTTTCCTGGTGGCTTTGACTAACTGTTGAGGCAATTTTGAAACGGAATTGAACATTTGTTCACAGTTAAACAGTTCATCGATAAAACGTCCCAACCACACAATAGTAACATCATTGGAATAAAAGTATTTACCTCTGCAGTGACTCCGGTGAGCACCATGGCGTGAGTCATCAGAGATTCACCAAAGATGAGTCTGTTGGCTTTATCAAGCCCAGGTATGGTCACCCCAAACACAAGGTCATAATTCACTCTGTCAAGTAGAATAATAACAATAGTAGTGGCCTGTTATATTATATAGTGCATAACTCCATCACATAGTAACACTCATCGCGCTCAACAATATGTGAACCGAAAAGTTGCAAAACACTCAAATAATGACAAGAAAAGTCTGTAAAAAATAAACACATTTTGAAATTAAGGTTAGATTGTGAACAACCAGATTTCGAGCGATTGTCGGATAGTTTTTTTGTAGAGTTAAGAATGACACAGTTTTCTCATGACTTCAAAGTTATCAAATTTGTTAGTGTAAAATTTGAACACGTTGTAATGGCAGATTGACAAAAAATGGCAATTTATACAGTTATAGCGTAAAGGCATTGTAATGTACACACTGTATAATAAGTGGCATGCCATGGCCGAGCGGTTCAGAGCACCAGAATGAAGCTCTGGTGTTTCTGATCAGCAGAGTGTGGGTTCGAGTCCCGGTCTTGACACTTGGTGTACTTTACCATTTTGTCCTTCGGATGGGACATTAAGCCATAGGTTCCGTGTACTAGGATTGGAAGTGCACATAAAAGAACCCAGAACACTTATCGTGGAAGAGTAGGGGTTAACCCCTGTGTTTCTGGTTCACAAAGCAAGCACCCTTGTTTATAGGTTTCCTCAGGCTTGTGAGCTACAGTGATTAAGTTCCTCATGAGGCATCCTTGGTTTCATTACCAGAAACATAAAAATAATTTCTCTTCACTTGGTGATTTTGAAACGGATCTTCCCAAATTACAATTTTTCTGTAATGTTCATTACTTGTTTCGTTGAAATATTTGTATGATTTGTCATGGTAACATAAATAATAACCTTTGAAGAAGACTCTGCTCGGGTCGAAACGTCAGGCCATTAACTAGTTTGCATAAATAATAAGAACAACAAATGAATGGATTTATTTGTTTACTTACGCTTTCAGATCAAGGAGACCAGATTTACCCGTAAAGTGTTTGCCGACATCGCAGCCGAACCATACCGACTGAAAACAATATTTGGAAATTATAAACTTATGCAGTTGTTTTTATTTAACAGTTAAAGTTGACTTCTATTTGGGCCCAGTGTGTTACGGGATGAACACTGACAGAAACAAACATCTATTGGGGTTTCAAAAAAAAGAAAATCCTTGATATAAGGAGCGCTGATGATGGTGGGACAATTTATGGGTGTTAACCCTTTTTTCCTCAAACTGCCCAAAACCACCCTGCCTGTTACTCCTCAAACTGCCACAAACTGCCTGAGAAGTTTGGCAGCTTGTACTTTGAGTTTTACACATGCGATTGAAACGCTTCAAACAGCCATAGATAGAGCGCGATTTCAATATTACGATGGTCTCTAAAAATAACACATAGTCCCCCCCCAAAAAAAAATGTTGTTTTCCGCCTCAAAAGGTTCAAAGGTCGGAAATCCCAGCCCCAACACACTTATACACAACGCACATCGAGTAGTTGTTCTGTAAATACAGACTGTATCTGATGTATGCAGTAAAGGCGACCGTACTTGCTTTTTCGATAAACTTGCAGGTGTTTATAGACACAGAATACCACGATTTGGAAGGATATTTTAAAGAGTTTTGGGTAAAGAAGTTAGTTTTTATTTCCAAAGGTATGTTGTGAATATTTCAATCACTTTTTTAACAGTTTTATTTTTGGAGAGGACAGTACGGTTGAGCAAACTTCTGCTCAGAGCATTCCACGTAACAAACTTTTAAGTCGTACACAAAAAATAATTTCCCAATTTCAGTTGGATCAGTCTTCTGTTTTCAACCTTAAAGCTTCAATTTGGTACAGAAAATAAAACAACTGTGCAAATCATTTGAAGAGTGATTTCATCCTCTACAAAATAAATCAAACTTGTCATACATTAAAATAATCACAACGAAAGTTATCTGAGGTTTTCCAGGTACAGTAGAAAATCTTGTCATTTTCCATGCCGCATTCAAGGAGTACATGATTTAGTGTTTACTTGTACGCCAGTTCTAAAGGGGTAAAGGGAAACCATGGTTCGATTCTAACCCAAGGATCCAGTTGGGTTTTTTTCAACAGGGTTTGAAAAGCACCACATATACAGTGCTTATCACCACATCGATGTCAGGGTCAAACCAAAATAATATTCTTTATCCCCAATGCATCAGGTAAATTTTGGTGTCGTGAAAAGCATGTTTGTTTTTTTACTCAAACATTTGTTAACACTTTTACAATTCAACATGGGTCATCGCAGAAGAAGAATGTAGCAGAAGTTTAGTGTTTAATACCTCCCCAGATTTGATCATTTCTAGCGAGACTTTCTTCAGTAGCCCAATCGGCTGGTTGTTGTACACCGTCTTGCGTCCTTCCACCATGTTACCAAGATACTCAACGGTAAATGCCTTTCCGTAGCCATTGGTTGGCCGAGGGTCGTTCACTATGCATATCTGAAAGAGAGTGGAAAATGTAGAGTGACTTGGCCGTTTTGTCGAGGTACCACACGCCTGATACTTCATGGGGGCAACAGAGAATAATGCCCCTGGTCATTGCCTTGTTGCCCCTTGTATTGTTCACAGTAGAATTTTACAATTCTCTTAAAGAGTTGCCCTTTATCAATGATCACCTGCCTTTCCCTAACAAGAACAAAGTATCAGATCGTATTGCTCTACCATAGCATGTTCTATGTGAATTTTCCTAGAAAATTTTGCTTCGCCTTTTCACATTAAAGCACATATGTATCATTGGTAATTGTCAAAGACCAGTATCCACACTTGATGTGATTCAACATACACATGTACATGAAATAACAAACCTGTGAAAGTTTAAGCTCAATCGGTCATTGGAATCACCAGAACAAAAGTGGGAAAAACCTTATATGTTTTCACTGTTTTCAAACATTGTGTTTTTGACTCGTGAGATCAAAACTAATTGTTTTACTCATTTCTCAAAAACTGTAGCATTTCAGGCAAAAATATTGTAAGGGAGTTTTCCACCATGACCAACTTTATACCATGCAAGTGATGCATGGATCTGTGAAAACTTATATTTTTACTCTTACATATGTTACAAACACCCTTTAAAACTGCCAACCCTGGGAAACTCCCAGGAAACGGCTCTGCCTGCTTTGGATTAGAGGCAAGCAAGATAAAACCAGGATTAGCATACATGTGTGTGAATGATTCACTGGAAATTGCAGCTAGCGTGAAGCAAGCAAACATGGGAATGGTGATGGTGGTGTTTTAACAGCCATATAGCCAATAAGGCTTAAAGCGCATGTGTCACATTGGTAATTGTCAAATACCAGTATCCACACTTGATGTTACCCAATATATACATGAAATAACAAACCTGTGAAAGTTTAAGCTCAATCGGTCATTGGAGTCACGAGAAAAAAGTGGGGGGAAAAAACTAAATGTTTTCAATGTTTTTTAAACATTGAGTTTGGGACTCATGAGATCAAAACCAACTGTTTTACTCATTTCACAAAGAGAGTTTCCCATCTTGATCATCTTTATACCATGTAAGTTGTGTGCAAATCTGTGAACATTTATACTTTTACTCTTACCAGTGTTATGCACACCCTTTAATTCAAACATGCACTTAGCTTGTGGAAAAGACTAGTTAGCTTGTGGAAAAGACTAGTTAGCTTGTGGAAAAGACTAGTTAGCTTGTGGAAAAGACTAGTTAGCTTGTGGAAAAGACTAGTTAGCTTGTGGAAAAGACTAGTTAGCTTGTGGAAAAGACTAGTTAGCTTGTGGAAAAGACTAGTTAGCTTGTGGAAAAGACTAGTTAGCTTGTGGAAAAGACTAGTTAGCTTGTGGAAAAGACTAGTTAGCTTGTGGAAAAGACTAGTTAGCTTGTGGAAAAGACTAGTTAGCTTGTGGAAAAGACTAGTTAGCTTGTGGAAAAGACTAGTTAGCTTGTGGAAAAGACTAGTTAGCTTGTGGAAAAGACTAGTTAGCTTGTGGAAAAGACTAGTTAGCTTGTGGAAAAGACTAGTTAGCTTGTGGAAAAGACTAGGCTGTGGTCAAATCTTCTTTCAACATTTATTTTTAAACTAATGGCATGTAAGACTGAGCCTTTCCTATGAAACAGTCTAATCACATTTACACATGTGCATAGACACCACCGGTTTATTAACCTCTTGAGGACGGATGACAGCTGTGGCCGCGGCTTGATAGAAGGTTAGAGTGTCTGGTGACAGCTATAGCCACATACTGGTTGCATACTTTCTATTCATTATGCACCTGTGGTTTCTGAGGTTGCTGGCCGGTTATTATTGAAAGACCAACTCTCTGCAAAGGGAAGAGTTTGCTGAACCTTTCTTGGCCCTGTATCATGGATCTATTCATAGAAATTGCCCTTTTGTTTGTGTTTGAATAGATTGGTATTTTCGAGTGAAAAGCTACTGCAACATGTGGCTGTTCGTGCGATGAATACGGGCTATTGTTTCGGTAATCCGCGCTATTGTTCACGGAATCCCGGCCGACCAGCATTCACTCTCAAAACAATACCGTGCTCAAGGGGTTAACATCATGAAGGTGGCAGTTTGCAACATGCACAAACACTTTGCGTCCTGACACCACCATCCCCGGAAGAGGAATGACTTCCCCTCATTTTTGCCCATCAGGTGTAGATGCGCATGTGACAATGTAACTTGCAAATTTCTTATGAAATGCTTATCCTTTTGAAAGGGCATCTGCTTTAATAGATGTTAAATTTTGCATCGGGGAAAAAGACAAATGCAAAGATCGTGGGTTTGAATCCTACCCGAGTGATTTGCCTGTGGATTTGTTTCAGTATACAGTACTTAACCCTTTCAATACCGCATTTTTTATGGGGGTCACACTGCTGTGTACCGCATTTTTTCACACACACACACACAAAAAGCAACGTGCAGTGTTAACATTTTTTCAATCTTGATTTTCTGTGTGAAGACATATTTTTGTGGAAAAACTTTATGCATACAATTTGTAGCTTATGAAATTACCTTTTATATGATGTCAAATTTGTATACATTATCTTTATGTCCTTTGTCACCTCGATCGGCACGAATGGGTCGAGGCCCGCCGGGTCCACGCCCAAGCACACGGCGTTGAACGGGTGCCGTGCTCGGTCCAGCTACCGGTATATCGTCAGGATAGTTGTAATAATTGAACGTGCCTGGCGACGAAACATCACGAGTTTCATCTGAATCTTCACTAGGTTCTTCTTCAGATATTTCCGAGTCCAATTCGAAGTCACTTACGACAAATATTTCAACCAAAACCTCCAGGTCACGAACAGCCATGATGGTGATTTTTTGTCGGAAAAACGGAAGCGTGAAATCTGGAAGTACTGCTGCATGCAATGTAATTTTTCTCGGAATATCGTAATGGCGACCCCCTATACAATACACACCATTGTGAAGCTCGATAAACAAGCTACCCGTCTATATAAAGGTCAACAGCAGAGGGCGCCAAACAAAATAATTACAGGCTCTCAAACGCCGCTGCTTTTTGTGTCGAGTAAACTCGACATTGGTACGGAAGCACTACACGGCGCACTGTCGAGTAAACTCGACAATGGTATTGAAAGGGTTAATACACATTGGTGTAAGGGTAAAAACAAGTCATCTGCTGCTATCTGCACAAGGTTAAGCAACTTCCAGCTGCAAAGCTGGCATACATTAATTTGTAATTTTACCCCAAAATCACTTATAAATGCATTTCTTATGACAGAAACTGATACTTCTTCAGGACCTCGAGTCTCAGCAAAATGTAATATGTGAAAGGCAAGTCTACGTTCTTGTTTATTTTTGTAAATCCTCAAAGAAAGAAAACTTAAAGGGAAGGTACACGTTTCACTCTTAAAATTAATGGCAATAAAAACTCAACTTATTGATTAGAAGCCTACAGCAGCTTTCGATAGTATAAAGCATTTTGAGAAACATTTCACTTTGTAGTAATGTGGTTATGTAAAAATATAGCAGTTTGTATTCCCCCAAATTTGAATCTGAGAAACGTTTCTGTCAGAAACGTTTCTCAGATTGTGTATTCCTATTAGGGATAATTCTTTCTGCAAGGACATTTTCGCTCCGGATTTCTTGTAATATCTCAAAAATACGAACACCTTTTGAAATGACACTTTCACAGATTAGTTTGATTGTATATCTATATTTATATAGGATTTAAACAACTGAACAGTTCCAAAAACCAAAGGTATACTTTGCCTTTAATGCAGTATGGGAATTCAGCAATGGTTGGAGTCAGATTGTGTGAAGTCAGCTTGATTTAAAGTGAACTTATGTCACTCTTAGGAGCAAGGTTCATATCCCTACCTTATCTTGTAAGTTATAGACCGGTTTGACATATTCCTCGTAGAATGCCTTGGGAGTGATTGGTCCAACCTTGTGGTAGGCTTTATTCTTGTCGTGATACTCCCAGGTGATTGTAGACGGCGGGGTGCCCAAGCATATAGAACATATGCGGTAGACCTAAAAACAACAAATCATTACCCAAAACTTTAAAGTCAAAGTAATTCCTTGTCATTCTTGCGGGATTCATCCAAGTACAAAAACAAAATCTCTTCTTGGAAGGAGTGTTGGTTCTGTGAAGAGCTGTTTGGTTTGTCGCAACGCTTTGACTAGCTTGATGAAGCTGTCTTAAGGAGACTGCACTATCCGTGGTATATGCAGATTTTGTCTTTGTTTTTTAATTTTGAAAAAGCAACATCTGTCAAAATTCAGTTAGAAAAATAATGTTTAAAAACAAGTTTTCAATTTTTTGTTAATTAAGTGAGCAATATTTGGCAGTGTTATAATTAGCGTCTCTAGCTTGATTGCCCTGTCAACACGCATTGACGCATTGGAGACCTATAGCAGCAGCCGCAGCCGGAAAAAACCCCAATGAAAGTAAATTCTAAAGAAACAGTAAAATTATTGTCAGATCAACCTACCTCCCCGACCATTTTGTTGATTTCTTTGTTGATTTCTTCGTCTGAAGCTTTATTTTGGACCATCTCTTGGAGCTGCTTTGCATAACCTCTCACCTGAAGATAATTAACAAGTTGTATGGATTATTGATACTTTGAGAATAAAAACAAACGTCTACAGAACTTTTTTAAATGATGAATCAAATTCACAAGATTAACCCATATCTGACTAACTACAAAATTTCCCGTAGAACACACAAACACTGTTAGCGCCTAACTACGGGAAAACCTGCAGATGAGCAAGAAGTCAGTGTCTTTCTTTATACTGTCATTACTAGTGGATTGAGTGGGGGAACATGGCAAAAGATATATCATATTAACCCTCCTATTGCCAACACAATTTGTTATTGAGTTGACTGACCATTCAAAACCATTTGGTCGAATGGTTTTGAGTGGTGAGCTAACTGTGTATAGAGTAGACCCCCTGAATGGTTTCAAATGGTATGTCAGCTTATCTATAGCCCAGTATGGATACTTTCAAGTGGTGGAATGGTTTGCCCTTGGAGTGGTGATTTTGAGTGCATTGTTTTGAATGGCAGGTCAGCTGAACTCAATTAGGGTTACAATGTTTTTGTAAACACAGTGCCAGTGTTTTCCTCTGGACTGATAAACACTGTGCAGTACATTCACCATTCAAAACCATTTAGCCTTGGGGGCATACCACAGTGCAGCGTATCCACCACTCAAAACCATTTGAATGGTTGTGAATGGTGACACAGCTTATCATCAATACAGGTCAAATGGTACTGCCATGTGTGTACACAAACAATTGGGTTGTAAACGTTAGTGAATTTTGAATGGTTTTGAATGGTGTATCAGTAGGAGGGTTAAAGAGAATGATGTACTTTTTCCAACTGTATAAAGTTTGCTGGGATATGTTCATTTGCAAGGCAGTAAATAATAAATGTTTATTGTTATGCACCAATAAGTATTATATAGCAGGGAACGATTTCATCCAGCAATTTTGCATAGCAAAATATTTTGACTGAACTTGTTTTGTGCATACTGAATGTTAATATTGAGTAGCAACTCCTGATTTTTGAGTAATAATAATAATAATAATATAGAACATTTATAACGCGCACAAATCCGCAAAAAACGCTCATGGCGCAAACAGAGCAACATGGTCATAAAAACAAAAGCAACGTACACAAGTACATAATAGTAACAGGATGCAATCATGATTTACAAATGGAAAAACTGAAATAAGCATTTACACATGATCCCGACCATAAGTGCTTTGCATGAGATGTGTTTTTAACCTGTTTTTGAATGTCTCAAGTGATGGAGAAGTACGAATATTGTAGGGAATTGCGTTCCATAACCGGGGAGCTGCGACAGAGAAAGCTCTGTCGCCCCAGGACCTAGATGATTTAGGCACAACCAAGAGTAATTTAGCAGCTGATCGCAAACCAGACCGGGGTGGATTATATAATTCAAGTAGATCAGAGATGTATGGTGGTGCTTGATCATTGACAGCACGGTAAGTGAGAAGCAACAGCTTAAACTGGATCCTAAGATGAACGGGTAGCCAGTGTAACTCACAAAGGACAGGAGTTATGTGCATGGACAGTTTGGTGCACGTGACAAGACGAGCAGCCATGTTTTGTCTCAACTGAAGACGATGAACCTGTGATTTTGAAAGTCCGAAAAGAAGGGAATTTCCTATGTCTAGACGAGAAGTGACATAGGCGTGTACTAATTGTTCAGCAGATTGTGGAGTGAGATATTTACGAATTCTACCCAAGTTTCTGATCTGGTAAGAAGATGATTTTACAATTGAAGAGATATGTGAGTCCAGAGTCATGGTGTTATCCATGACGACACCAAGATTGCGCACAGATTGAACAGAAGCAATGGTTGAGTTCCCAATTGTAATATGTGAGGTAGTGATCTTATTGAGTTTCTGTTTAGAGCCAATGAGGATGAACTCAGTCTTGTTATCATTAAGTTTGAGTAGCAACTGATGCATTTTGTGTAGCAATTTGCTCTGCTATACGAGGGAAATCGTTCACTATATAGGTTTATCCAGGAACAGTGTTAACCCATACTCTTCCAACGATAAGTGTTCTGGGTTCTTTTATGTGCACCACCAATCCTAGTACACGGGACCTACGGCTTAATGTCCCATCCGAAGGACAAAGCATTTATGACAAGTAATTCAAACTGTGCTTCTTCCTTGCTTTACTGTATATATTTTGGTGTTTGAAGTGTATTTTATCGTTAATGTTTAGTATAATGCATGCATTATGGCTTTTACCCTTTCTATTCACTAAATGCTTGCCACAATTTGGGTATTTTTAGTAATGTTTATTTTACATTGTATGTAGCTGTTATATTGTTAGCACTTGATAATTTTTTATCGTATTTTAATCCAACCATTTTTTGGTATTGTGGCTGCAAATAAAATAAAAAAATAATAAAATAATAAAGTAATTCTGAGTGTAGGAATATTTAGGTGACACCTTGCTTTTCAGAGTGAGATTCATCCGCCGTGACGCGCATGACGTGTGGGACTCCGCGAAGCACTTCTTTGGAATAACGCCGTACTTCTCAATGAGGTTGGTCAACATGTCCCACTGGCCGCCGTCGCACGTCGGATCGGACAGAAGAAAACTGACCAGCCTTCCCTCTACGGGCTCCCCACGACGGAACACCTCTACGAAGGTGTGGAGAAAGTAGTTCATCCTCTCGACCTACAGGGAAGAATGGGAAGGAGATCGATCAGAGAACTTCAAAGGAAAGAGCCGATATCGATTTTTGTTTAAGGTATCTTTTCAGAATATCCAAAGATGTAGCATGAAATCTTCAAAACCTCTAATATTTAATACAAATCGTCATTTGATAATAATAGTCAATAGTCAGCTGCATTAAGTTTGCACTACAGCACCTTGTCAACCATTTAACCCTAACAATCCCTAACCCTACAAATTCAAACAGGGCAAAGTGTTTAATTTTGTTAGGTTAAGTACAGTGAAGTTAGGATTGGGTGTTTGATTCTGTGGGATTGTGTATCCTTGCTGACAAGTAATGGTGTTGGAATTTGATTGAGTGGGTATGGTGGATGTGTGAAATGTACATGTCTGGCATTGCTCTTTCCTCCATGGTCTAATGAGATAGTTGTTGGATTATGTTATGTTGGGTACTGTGTGATTTCACTGATCAAATTTTGCACATGCCAAGTGTACACACTCCAACAAAATCAAACAAAAAAGGCCTGTTGGAGTTTGTTAGGTTGTGTATCGTCCCCCTAAGATTGGGTACAGTTCCCATCTCATGGTAGTATAAGCTGTTGGAATGTGTTGGGTTAGGGATGGATTCTAGTAAAAACGCTTTGGGAGTTAGGGTTAAGGGTGCTACATACACATGATGCAAAATGGGTCTTATAATTTCAAACATAGTTTGGCAAACTGTAGACAAAATAAAGAGCACTTTGAGACTCCTTATGGGTGTGATAAAGTGCTAAATTATAACTACGTATTGGGGGAATCAATTCACAGAAATTATGTTTTAGGGTGAAGTATTTGCCCATTGTCTTAATTGAACAATAATTGCACATTTTTTATAATTTCAGCAGTATTATTATTTTTTTTAAAGTGTATTATAAATCCTTTCCTCCGTTCTTTCTATAGACCTTATGCATTGACGTCATCCAGCCGCCATCTTAGAGGTAAACTGATGATGAAACAATGCAAACGCGCTGATTTGTACGCGCGGCGCACAGGACTGACCAATGAACATCTTCCTTTTGACCTCTAGGTGAGGGCACCCTACTCAAATGACGTCATATGCATAAGGTCTATTGAGGGAGTCAGGCACGGAGGAGAGGTCAGGTGATGAAATTCAGGACTGGAATTTCATCATTGAGAGGGCAAATCCATTTTCATTTTTGTAAAGGGCACTTCCATTGGAAAATCTGAAAGTCTATGGAAAATGTTTTGAAGGGGCACCAAGGCCAAGACCAGGGCAATATAGGCTATGGCCTCTGTTGCCTTCGTCTTATTTCAGGCCTGGAAATAATTACCTTATCCCAAAAGAAGAGGAAAGACTGACTGAACTCAAAGTCTTCGATGCTGAGTTTCTTCATGAATGGAACCCTCATGACATTGAGGCAAGCGAAAATCCAGCAACGGCCGCTATTCTTCTGATTGCTCATCGGCTTGCAATCCGCAATCTAACATCGGTGGAAAAGATACATTAGACTGTTTCAAATTTGTAACCAGCAGAATATCAACCTTCCGTCCCCCCCAAACCATTTCTGATTTGGAGGGAGTAAAGATCAACTGCCATACCCATGAGGGAAGATGTACAGCCTGTGAAACAACTACCAATACCTACCACTCCACTAGCTGTAATTTATCGTAGCTCTAATTGATCATGTCCCTTAGACCTAAGAGCCACATGGACCAAATGTTAAAAAATTTCGAATTTGGTTGATGGTTTTTTCGGTTTTTTTTCCCAATATAGGGTGCATTTCAAATGTTAAAAAAAAAAATATTGGGGTTAAGCAAAGAAATATTTAGTAGAGTGAGCGAGACTTGAACCTGCGACCTCCGTTGCCGGTGCTAACCGAGCTATCCAAGCCCTAATGTTGGTGTTCTCGCTATTTTATCAATACCTTTGTTCGGGGGTGTCAGTCAGAAGCCATTCAACCTGTAACAGCTGTATAGCCGGGGATCACAACCAAGTCTACAATACAACCTGGGAAGCGGCAACAGAGGGATCACCTTAAGGGGATGCAACTTTTAATTTCAAATAGTAACAAACCACAAGAAAAAATTAAAAATTAATTGTAGCCTATGGTTCGGGAGGATCAAGGGTTGTGATTATCACAACTAGCACCCTACCAGCCTCCTAGTACACATCAGTAATTGCCAACTTTAACCCATAGTGAGGGGGTGCTCATCATGGACTAAGGCATGCTTTATCAAGCTGTCGTCATCTCGATCATGTTCCCAATGTTAATTAATAATCATGAACCCTGATTCTTATTAGATCAAAGGGGAGCCAGACTAGTTGTACCTTGTATTTGAAAGCGTGCTGTGTTTCCTGCAGAATGGACGAGTCCACGCACACCTCAAGTGGATCAAACTTATATGCAACATTCTGAGCCAACTTATTCTTGGGGTCAGAGTTAAATTCTGCCTTGAATGCCTCCAGTTTGGCCGTTGTCAATTCTATCAACAGTAGAGAGAAGGAAATACGTTTGTGTTGTTATTGCAGAAATTCTTTTTCTATTTCTATGATGATTCTCATCAAAGCCTGTTTAGCATCTAGATGAGGCATAAACACATTGGATGCCACACACACTGGGGCGACCCCCTTCTCTTTGTGATAAAGGTACTGGGTTCTTTTAAATGCATTACACAACACACAGGACCTATAGCTTTACTTCCCATCCAAAGGACGAAGCAATAACGGTTATAGCGTCTTCAGTGAACGATTTCATCCAGCAATTTTGCACAGCAAAATATTTAGACTGAACTTATTTTGTGCACACTGAATGCTTTTATTGAGTAGCAACTCCTGATTTTTGAGTAGCAACTCATGCATTTTGTGTAGTTGCGATAATCGTAACCCTCCTCCCGACGGGCTTGCCCGGAGGCCGTCGGGAGGAGGGTTACGATTATCGCAACTAGCATTTTGTGTAGCAATTTGCTCTGCTATACAAGGGAAATCGTTCACTGGTCTTGCTTAAGAACACAAGTGTCAAGACCAGGACTCGAACCCAAACTCTGATGATCAGAAACCCCAGAGTCTGAGTCCAGTCCTCTTAATTAACCGCACAGACACGAACACCAGAATTCAGATTGTCTCAGTTAATGCACACACAAAAATACGATAGTGCACAAAATAAAAACACCAATGAAATATAAAAATTTTATTAATTTTTTTCTCACTAAAATCGCGTCAGTTTTTTTCCTTCAAAATACTTCTCAATGATGTTTTGAGTGTTATGGCGTTGAAAATCAAATGTGTGTTCTTAGAAAGTGTGTCATGATTTTTGAAATTTGTAAAAATTTGGCAAATCTGGTGACTAGTCTGGCAAAAATGGTCGAAATTGCAAGCACGGATATTTTGTAAATAAGCTGTCTCGTTACGATTATTGCAACTAGTACAGTGACTGTTTTGGGGGACTTGTTGGACCATTATGAACTTCAGACTTTATTTCCCCTGAAAAAAATCCTAAGCAGCTGTGATTGAAAATCCCTGAAATTTAAAACGTTATAAAATGTTGGCTACTTGTGTATGCATCAGAGGGCGCTATAAAAATAATTAGATTTGCCAACTTCATTATAATAAATATTATAAATTATAGGGCCTAGCATTTTTAAAGTAAAAACTTAACTTTGCCAGTATACCGGCAATATATCCAATTGAGTCATTATTAATATTATATTATAATCATATAAAATGTTTACACATATTCATGGAGGTTGGTAGAATTAAACCTCCATGGTCTATAGAATAAAGAATGAGAACCCATGGAATGGATGGTGGAGGAAGATAGGAGGAAGATACAATCAGAGCCAAAACTCAAATAACCAGATATTCAATTCATAAAAAATGTAAATCTGATAGTCGGGATACAGTGATACTGATATAGTGATATTAATGGGGCTAGCTAGAAAGGTTGATTTAAAAAAGTGTAATGCATTCAAAATTTGACAATATTAATTTAATAAATATTATTAAATAACGAAATAAAGTTAAAAAACCAACCTGCCAATGCCATATTTTTTGTCTTCGAAAGTCCTATATCCAGTATCTGACTCTGCGCATGCGACGACTGCTGTGTAGATGACTTTTTTGTTACAGATTTCAAGAAATACCTTGAGAAGGATAGATTTTGTACACGACTACCGATCATGTGTATGGCCCTGATGACCTTGCTCAAATTAGCTGCCACAGTGAACAGCTCTGAGCTGAGCTTAATTCGGTGAAAGAACGGCAAAAATGACTTGCATGACTTGTAATTGTGGTATGAATGTCAACGACACAGTGTTGATTGATGATTAAGCAATCGTTCATCTACATTTACAGAGTGTGGTGTTTAAAACGTAAGCTGCTGGGCAAAATTTGCATGAAATAATAATTTTCTGATGAATATTCATTATCAATTAGCGCCAGTGGCACGTTGAAAATATAAGCCGCGCCTACTTCTATATGACGTTGTATAAATTATACCCTACAAGTTGTGATAATAGCCTGACAGTCATCAGTCGGTACACCGTTTTAAAATCTACCGCACAATTAAAAATTACTCGTTGAGTTACAGCCAGCTTTATAATGGGAAAGTCAGGGAACTTTCATAATTCTCAAACTTGTTCTCAACAGATTCAATCGGCCCAAGGAGTCTCCCCACCAATGTACGAAAGGGGTTCGAGCAAATAACTAGGACCATTTGAGAGCGAAGACAAACAGGTTTACTTACTGCTTATGTTCTGTGTGTGTGGAAAGAGTGCCGCGCAAATTTTAAAATAAAATTCATCTTGAATTTGGTCATGATGTACTGTAACAACCCATAGGGGTAAGTATAAACCGTAAAGGTACAACTAGACATTAGAATGCCTGTGCCACTTCAAACTTATCATGATCATTCATAAACATTACATTTACAGTTCATAACTTTTTGAGTAGACATTATTATTATTATTATTAATCATGACATGATGAATGAATGATCGATCATTCATCATGATCATGAGATGATGTCTGATGCACAGTCTGTATATTGTTACTGTAGTGTTGACTGTTGTTAATGTTAGTAATAATAGTAATACTGCGTAGCCCACCTTGTTGGGCTGTTATGGCTCTTTTTTAGTTGTAACATCGGTCTAATCTGGGTGGGTCTAGACTAGAGTAGTACTAGTATAGTCTTTTCCTTCCTCCATGCCATTACATTGCGTGTGGGTTGATACATTTTTTTTTAAGTTTACATTAAAAAGATGATTGTTTTGACATTTTATGGTTTAAACTTTAATGGTGGAAGTACCTTTTTTTTAATTAGTAGTTGGGATAATCGTAAACCCCTCCATCCTCCCGACAGTCACAGACCGAAGGGTTACGATACACATACAGCTCATGTACAAAATATCCGTATTTGCAATTTGGACCATTTTTGCCAGACTTGTCACCAGATTTGCCTAATTTACCACTTTCAAAAATTATGACACACATTCTAAGATTTGATCTTCTGAATCCATTCACAACACTCAAAACATCATTGAGAAAATATTTTGAAGAAAAAAAGACAAATGGTTGTACATCACATAGAGCAAGGAAATAGCTATGTTTGTTCTATGATGATGAAAGCAGTTTGCAAAAGTTAATTTTATTTTCCTATGTTTAAAAAGTCACTGATACTAGATATATTTTTTGTATAATTTGAAATGTTTATTTATTTATTTATGTTGTGGTTTTTTAACATTACAGGGTATAAAAGATGACATCGTGGAAAGAACAGGATGGATATCATATTAGCAACTGTAAAATGAAGAATAATAATCTGAAGACAGAGCTGTCAGGGCATTAAAAAAACAAAACTTTCACAACCATTTCATACTTCCACCATGCTTCACCACCAGAACCAGCTGCAATTTAATCTTGACATGCCAAGCATGCCAGGCAACCTTGCAGCCCGCTACCACAATCCCGGACCCCTTGTCATCGAGAAACTGGGTGGCGGGGGAGCCAGGAAAAGTGGCACTGAAAAACAGAATGAGCCTTCCGTAAAATTTACTTCCATCTCTGAAGATAGGCTGTCAATGGCTATTCGATTAGCAAAGCATGACCTAAAGCACATGCTCAGCAAGAAACAGACTCCGATAATAAACGAATCCCCACAGCAGATCAACCTGGAGAAAAAGAGTAAAACAAGGCGAAGCCCATCTGGAAGTCGTCGACAGCTAAAGAATACAAATGTGAGAGTTCAAGAACGATACAGAAATTCGAATGAATATCGGCGGACTGTCGAAACGCAGACCCCAACAAAAAGTAAAAAGAAACACGGCAGGGACGGCTCGTCACACTCGGCAAATACTTATGGCCTCGTCCTAAAAGCTAAGTTGGATCCACACGGTGATGATAAAAGAGGGCGGCAAATCAGAGAGAAGGCTTCTCCAGGGAAAGATGTTGTGTCGAGCCCTAACAGCCAACAAGCAACGGAAATCAGGAGATTACGTTTGGAGCTGAGAACGTATATTAAGAAAGTGGAAGAACTTTCTATCAAAGGTAGATTTGAACAGACTAAATGAACCATTTAGAAGTGTGGCTTGACAGAATGTGTGATTCACATCTTAATTCTACAACAGAAATTATTTTACGTTCATTTCACAACACACGGGACCTATAGCTGGCTATATCCGGAGAACAAAGCAATAATGGTTAAGTGTCTTGCTTAAGGACTCAAACCCACACTCTGCTGATCAGAAACACTAGAGCTTGAGTTCAGTGTTCTTGACCACTCAGCCACGCCATGCCACTAAGGAACAAGGAACACATAAATGAAAAAAGGGGGAAATTGAGAAGTCCCTAAAATAAACTTATTATTTGCAATTTTCTTTGGATACTGAAATGATAAGCATGGCTCTACTTCATGTTCAAATTATCTTTGTTCCTCAAACTTTCTTAGCATCACAGCAAAAGCCTGTCTCCAAGAAGGATGGGGAAGATGATGAGGATGACCCAAGGAGAGCAGCGAGGGTTGCTGAGCAAGCCAGCCGTTCAGCTCGACTCCTCTACTCACTTCAGCAACAGGTAACTGGTTCCCTTCACTGGATGTGTCTCTTTAGCTTATCTGTGTGTCTAATCAGATAACTCATCCGTAGACCAAGGATCGGGTGTGACTATGCCACCAATCACAAACATTCTCACAGTATTACTACCTTTTTTTTAAATTACACATCCAACAGCACAATTAGGGCCAATAACAGGATAAATAGGAACGAGAATAAATGTTCAGTTTTAGATGTGGGAGGAAAACTCCAATGGGAACACCCAAGCAATCGGGTAGGGACTGAAAACCCAATTCAATTGCAAGGCTCGAGCCTACAAAATTAAACAAGCAGTAATTTGGGCTCGTACCTCATGTATCCTTGTTTTACCTCGACACAAAATGAGGCTACAACTGGTTCAACCCTGAGTTGCCTTTCTCCCTAACCCACTTACATCTTTGGCACCCACTTTTCTTCTTCATGTATTCCCATTTAGAATTTGCAAGAATTTTTTCTAGATGTTTTACTAGATTCCAGCTCTGGATAGAAATAACAAAAAACATTCTTGAATGTAACCTCTTTATCCCTTGCTTTTTCTTGTGCTTTCTGCCTCTCTCTATCTTTTCATTTCTTTCCACTTGACTGCTTCTGTTTCACCAGTATACCTGTTTATATATGTTGCGCTATCATTTAGCCTTCGAGGAAGACTCTGCTGGGTCGAAATGTCGGGCATTTACTATTTTTTTGAATGAAATTTTACTAAAATTTTATTATTTTTTTTTTTTTTTTTTTTTTTTTTCTTCAATAGGTTAGAGAAATTCAAGAGGAACTGGATAAACTTGGACCCGGGAAAGTCCGACACACGAAAAAGGTACAGTAAGAAAGAAAGAAACTAAGCTGGAAAGGATCTTGAAAGCTGAAATTGACGTCAAGTTGAAGAATTGTCACTTGCAGGGTTCTCTCCCAGAACTAATTGCATGCCGATACGCCAACATTTTGGCTGATACGCAACAAAACAATATCGAGAAAAAAACATATAGAATGCTCCAGATTGCACAGTAGAGCTTTTAAAATCAAGATAAACACCAAGTAGAAAACATTCCGAAGACCTTGTTTCAATTCAGCATGCTTTGGCCAAACATCCAAACATTTGGGTCCAGAATGCCCCACAGTTTTGAAAAATCCTGGGAGAACCCTGACTTGCATTTATCTAAATCTTAGAATTCTCAACAATTTGCTCAAACCAAACCTACCACACTTTTCTTGAAGGCTGTGCTCACTAATCTTATCAGCACCCCAAAGTTTTGGGTGTTGAGTTACTATTTATGCAAAAAGATATATAATGGCCTGCATTTTTTCCCTAGCAGAGTCTTTCCTGAAGGCTAATTCTGTACAGTTTACCGTAAGATTTCTATGAATAGGAAAGTTCTCAGGCAAAATGAATACAAATGGAGTTGAAAGTCAGTGCAGTTCCCTGTGAAATTTGAAACTGGGATGATGAACTTCACAGGGTCCTTTTTCGTTTGACTCTCACAATTTTACAGAGCCGAGCACTGAACCGTCTGGCAGCTGCCCACCGTGGAGCAGTCCGGGCCCTGCAGTCCTTCCTTCATCATCTCCCCTCTGAGATTGACACCAGTAGGGGTCTCCCTCCCCATTACCAAGAGTTGGCCCTCCTCATTCGTCAGCTCTCGCTGTGCTGTTCACAGCTGGACGTGGAAGAGACAGGTGTTCCTGAAGGGGTGCTCAATATTTTGGAACAGGCCCAGGTTAGATTTTGGTGGTATCAGAATTGGCAGCTACGGCTGTGGCTACGACTGTTGCTAAGGGCATTGTATGCTTTGACACATAACATCATGGCAATCCAGCCATAGCCAAAGCCACAAATTTGGACACACCAATATAGATTGACTCCTTAATAGACCTTATGAATTGGCATTTTTCCTGCTGCCATCTTGGAGATAATACAACCTTTATACAAATATTGGATACATGTGAGTGCATTGTTACTCTGTAAAATCTGGACTTTTCTATTTTACAGAGTGAGTGTATTCTGCAACAATGCCAGATGAAATGCATTAATAAGGGAATAAAAGAGTAGTGACTCGTTCTTAAACGGCCGTTGAAAACCTTGCAGGGTCGTGGCCGTGCGATAAAGGCCCGAGCCTTTATCGCACGGCCACGACCCTGCAAGGTTTTCAACGACCGTTTAAGAACGAGTCACTACTCTTTTATTCCCATTCATAAATGCCAATTTGTTAAAAAGTGAAAGAATAAGGAAAATCGGTGGTAAAAAAGACAATTCAAAAACTGTTGTAACATTCTGTTTTGAGCGCGTTGGGTTGTGTGCGCGCGCGTGTGTCGACAAGATTACGCGCTGGTATACTAATAGCTGTATATTGCGTTCCGCGTAAGTAAATTGGCGTAAACAAGCTTGCGCGCCCAACACGCGAAGCCAGCCGTGTTTAAACACTTCTAGCCATGTTTATATCACACGTTTAAACACCCCCACGTGACGTGCTCTCCACCAATCAGAATGGATAAACTGTCCAAGGTATTTATGAATATTTGTTTTATATAACTCACACATAGATCCTTGTCATTTACAAATGTTCAACAGGAAACCTGGAAATTCATCAACCCCACACTCCGAAAACTCTATAAAAAAAACTTCTAGATAAAGTGGACGACTCCATGTATAGACACCAGCCTTGTCCACTGTGACTCGACCACTGTGACTCGACCTTGCTTTGTTAGGGACAAACGAGCGGTATCAATTGTTGTGGGAATGACGCTGAGAATTGAGCATTAAAAAAAACAATTTACCCGTCCTATATGTATTTCCAACGGTTACGGCGGTCTAACTGTATCACTTTGAAGGACTGGTTGTTAATGTTGAAGGTTTTACATTTGCTCTTAACCTTTTCTCAGATTCGGAGCAGGTAAAAACTTCCACTGTAAAAGTACTCTTGCACAATTTTGTTGGTTTACATTTCTTTTCTCATAAAATCTGTATATATATACAAATTGACTTATTTTTAAAAATATATTTGATGTTGCATATCAAACGTGCCTGTGGATTCTTTTCATTGATCATAGTTGCCAATAAAACAAAGGAATGAATTGAGCGAAGAGGATGATATTTGAGTTCACCGCTGTCACTGTTTTTTTTCAGGATTTCCAAGACGCATTGGCCAAGCAGATTAACACCTCACCAAGGCAGAAGCCCAAGCAGACACGACAACCTTCTCCTGAGCCAAGGAGAAGGCTGGCCTTCGAGAGTGACGCTTGGCCTCACAGTAAACCCAGGCATAGAGCTCCAGCTGTCAGAGGTCAAAGGGATTCAGGTATAGACGACTTGGCTTGATTCTAAAAAGTGAGATAGAAAGCTCAAGTACCAGGTATTTTGAGAGATAGTTTAGTTTTCAAATTTTGAAAGGAATTTTTATTGCTTGGTCTGCAAAATAAAATAAAGTTATTTTCTCTCGCTACTTTAACCCTTACCCACCCCCCCCCTTCCTTCCAAATCCCTCTATATCCTCTTTGCCGAAATGAAGGATTCAGAAAGACTGAGGTCTGTAGGCCAAAATATCAATTGCTTATGGGCCAGGCATGCCAATCTTATCTAGGTCCAAGCAAAGTAATTTTCAATGCCGCTTTGATTGAATATCATCAAAATTCAGGAATTAACCCCCCCCAAAAAACTCTGCACAAAAATGTACAGAACATATTTTATATATAACGTCACTGAACGTTTTTGGTTTTTGACCAACACAGTGGCATTTTACACCTTTTAAACCTGATGTAAGAGACTTGTAGGGTGTCGTGGCCGAGTGGATAAGAGCACCGAACTCAAGCTCTGGTGTTTCTGTTCAGCAGAGTGTGGGTTCGAGTCCCGGTCGTGACACTTGTGTCCCTGAGCAAGACACTTAACTATAATTGCTTCTCTCCACCCAGGGGTAAAATGGGTACCTGTGAGGGCAGAGATGGTTCTTGTGATGGATTTAGCCTAGTAGCGCATATATTGCAGCACAGGCTGTATATACTCCCCAGGGAGCTGATATGGTTTCAGGATTGATAAAAATTGCCCAGTGACCAGGGGTAATAATATGCGCCTCGGAATAGCCTAGCTAGATAGATGGCGCTTTATAAATGCTTGATATTATTATTATTATTATTATTTTCAAACTTTCCTAAGGACTCTCTCAATTGGAAAATGAGTGGCTCACAAAACTAAATTTTACCTTGGGGCCCTTCTTGAAGCAGGGAGACAGTCACAGACACTATACATTACCTTGTACTTCATCTTACAACTCTTTCTTTTGCAAAAATTAGTTAGTGGCCTGACGTTTCGACCCTAGCAGAGTCTTTTCTCGAAGGCGAAACTCTTTCATTTGTGCAACATCTATCTGTACTCGGGACTCTTGTGTTCACAACAAGGTGATGCTCTAGTGCAGCCTTTCATTAAATATTTTAAATTGGTATTTTTATGAAGATTCAAGTCATCCCTACCCTCCTCAAGGCAGGGTCAGAGAGACACCTGTGAGGGATACACACAGGGCTATTACCCGTGACACACCCCTTGCCACACCCCATGCCACACCCGGTCTAACAACAGTAGAGAGGTTGAGACAAACCATCAGAAACGGTAAAGGTGAGGCTTTTCACACAAATATTTCCAAATATAGATCGTTCTGAAATTTGTGAAAACTGATTACTATTGTTTTGAGAATTGTGTTTTATACATATTTTTGTATTCAAGCATTGTGGCTCAAACCCTCAAAAATTCTTAAAATGTTCACAGCGACACCTGGTAGCCCGGAGAGAAACGAAGCACTGCGAGCAGGATTAGAGGCCCTCCTCAGGGTAGGCCGACCCAGCCAAGGGTCTCGACCCTCCCAACCTTCATCAAGGGTGCCCAACACCACTCAAGCTACCTCCAAGCCTCACAGGAAGCTGCCTGCCAAGGTTCCACCACCCCCAATGAGGAGCCTCATCCTGCCTGCCAAATTGAAGGTCTGTAGTCAAATTATACAGTCCTTATACTTCATCATGCTGATACCTTCTGTGTCAAGTCCCTTGTGTGCAGTATTAATAATGCATGCTGATTCAAATCTATGCCAAAAGTGCACCAGACTATTTGCCCTTCCAGCCCGCATTTTTTGTTTTTACACCTTAGCGAGGGGTTTTGTACTGTAATACTGCCAATTCCTGTCTTGAGATGAGACTACAAACATTTATGCCTATTGAGGGTGAGGATGAGGGTTAGGGTTAGGGTTTAGGGTTAGACGTAGTCTCCTATCTCAAGACGGAATTGACAGTGTTACAGTACAAAACCCCTCGCTGCGGTGTAAAAAAAAATACGCTTCCAGCCCTCACTTTGGTTAAACTTTAGCTTTCCTAAGTCTGATCTGGAGTCTCAGACACTATTTTTGTACACATGCATCTGGCACTCAATAGGTGTTAAGGCATTGCTGACCTTTCTATTCCATTTTGAAGGGCTTGCATAATAGCAACCTTATTTTATTTTACCATCATTAGAAAGAGCTGATCTTTTTCTTTCCAACCATTGTAAGTTTGGCTTTTGAGGTTCAACATGGACAAAACTACAGCTAATGATCTTTGTGCTTGAGTGCTTTTGTTGTGTGTGTGATCTTGGTGGACTAAAGTCGCCTATGTTAAGGAAGAAGGGTGCAGTCGACCCAACTTGCCTATGCTAAGGAAAGGGGTAAATTAGAGAAGTAATTATAATTGAGCAAAAACACATTTCAGTTCATGCCCAATGCGGTCATGATGTTGACTGAAGTATTTATTGAACTTATTGGCAGGCTGACAGAGAGAGACTGCAGCGAGTCAGAGCCACGTCACGTGATGCTCATTTCACCCAGGAGACAGTCGCCTCTAAACTCAAGCATCGAGACCCAGTCATCAGCAGCGTCGGCCAGGACCCAGGGTCCGACAAGCCATCAGATGAGACTAGCGGCGCCAAGCCTGTGTGGACCCCACCAGGAACACCAAGAAGCTTCCACAAGGTGTCGCCAAGACCTCCTGCCACTGTCATGTCCTCTGATGATGAGGTGTTGTTCCAAGGTATTATATTCCTACTCTGGTCAACCTCATTCCCAGTGGTGTACAATCTCACCGCGCCATTTTTCCCAAGAACACCTTGCTCTATCATAACCGCTGGAAGTGTGACTCTGAAATATCCAAATATGTTGGATTTAAAAATTTGTCCTGTGGTTGATCTATTGTGTGTTAGAGACGAATGCAGTGTAAAGCCGTATATTGAGAGAGTTACAACAACTTGCGATTAGACGCCATTTTGTGCCCCCAAAAACGCATTGGCGAATGCAGGGTGCCAGACTAGTCTGGCCATTCGGTTGTGCTGCGTTTGGACCCCCAAAATGGCGTCCAGCAACCACGTGACCGAAGAAAACTGGTCCCTCTGTGTCGCAACTCTCTCATATACACACCTGTGACCCAGTGCGCGCTCTGTGATGAATCAAAGTCTCATAAATCCAAACGTGTCTTTTTTTCTTTCTTTTTTTTACATCAGACAAAGAGCATTCCCCAAGGAGAAGGAAGGTTATCTTCAACTTAGAAGAAGATCAAGACAAGACAGATGCAGGAAGAGCCAGGGGATTTGATGCTGACCTCATGCAGAGGGAGGTTGCCAGACAGGCATGGCTGGACAGAGAAGCTGCTGAACAGGTACCCATTCAAGATTGTTATTACTTTAAAATATTGTTCGGTTGAAACAAAATATCAGATTATAAATCAGCATGTGAGGCAGTCGTGGTTTGTGTACAGAGCTGGGAAGCAAGAGGTTTCCCTTCATATTTAATGCTATCCCTTGCCTCAAAAAGAGTTTCTAAACAAACAAGAAATATGTCAGCTTTACCAATGCTGTGTTGACTCAGAGAGGGTAAGCATATCAGGAGCCAGCAGTATGCTAGCATTACCAGTGTTGTACCTTATCTTGATTCAAAGAGATTAAGCACATATCAAAAGTAGCAGTATGTCAGCATTTACCAATGATGTACCATATCTTTATTCAAAGAGTAAGCATATCAGAGACTAAGCACACCAATAGTACACCTTTGCAAACACCACCAAGATGGAAGTGGATAACTTCTAGTGAGTTTGTTTTGTTTGATGTGCTTTATCTTGTTTCAAACAGAGTAAACCAACATGACCATTACTGTACCTTATCAAGATTTATGCAAAAAATAAGTTAGTGGCCTGACGTTTCGACCCTAGCAGAGTCTTTCTCGAAGGCTAAAATCCAAGATTTAAAGAGAAACAGAAGCAATTTAACAACATCATCTGTACAAATTTCTTCTAACGATTTCTTCAGAGGAAGCAGTCGGACCCTGGACACTCTTCTGATAGATACCCTCCTGTCCCTCATCAGTGGCTTGAAGAGGCTGAGAAGGCCATCCATGAACATCTCCAACCCATTATTGATAAGGCAGAGGTATTTATTATTATTTAGTATTATTAACTTCTGATAGTTAATCCAATGGATCCTCAAAAGTAGGGTTGGGACGTTTAACCGGTAAACCGCTTAACCGTAAAAAATACTCCATTGAGGTCTGTTTCCAAATTACCTTTAAACGGTTAAACGGATGCGACAGAAAACAAAAAAATTAGACCTTCCTTTTCTTTAAAATGTCAACCCCAGATGCTATCCAGGAAGAATGATTGACATCCCTTTTGTTGGTGGAACCAATAATGTAATGTAATACATTATTTTCAGTTCTCTACATTTTTTTTTACATTTCCCTTTGTACACCACCACACCTGTGGTTTGTGGTTTTGTGAACGTCAAGACTGGGTAAAGTGTTCGATTTTTAATCCTGATCCATCCTGGAAAGTGTGTTGACATCTGCTACTTTTACATGTTGGCTTATAGTTCAGATTGGAATCATTAGATATGGTTGAACGGAAGTCACATGTTTCATTTAAACTGTTCGGAAACTAAACGAGTTGTACAATCTTACAATCTTACTCAAAAGTACCTTGCACACTAATCTGTGAGTTGGGCAAGGCAAAACGCAAAACCAGTAAGAGAACACTGTGAAATGTACAGTTTATTTGTTGATGTGGAAGGAAAATTCCAAAGGGGAACGCCCATGTTATCACATAGAGTCTCTGAAAACCCAATCTACATGCAGACCCTGGTTCAAGGTGGGACTCGAACCAGGATCCACTGAGGTGAAACGCATGGAGAGGCAACGATGCAGACCTGTTCCCCCTGGTTAATTGACTGGCTTAATACTCTTCATATTATAATCCTATTTCAAACTTTTCCCATTACAGTCCAATGTGAATATTATTAAAGGGGCTGTGTCGTCATGATCAAAGCAGGCCTGTGGCTGTACATGGAATTATGAACTCTCACCCAGTTACTGCACGCGCGCGCCCTCCCTCCGTATCATGTTTATGGAGAGCACGCGCATGCATGCTGTAACTGGATGAGAGCTCGTAATTCCATGTACAGCCACAGACCTGCTTCGATCAGGACGATACAGCCCCTATAGTCTTGAAATACCATACACCATTTTTAGGTCAGCCTCTTGTACTATTTGGTGTTCAAGGGTCAAGTATGCCCAATTGACCTAAGGGTGTGCTCAAATTTGCCAAACTGGTGAGACAGAGAAACTATCACAGGCCTGAATTCATAGTAAATATTACTCATTGAGCGTTCTCTGGATTAATTTAAACTCACTTCCCTCATCCATTCTGTACTTGTTTCCAGGCTGTAGCCAAGAAGCAGCAGCTTCATCAGAATTCAACAAGGCAGTCATTGCATCATCAACTATCACAACGAGCTATGCAAGCCGTAAGTTGATCAATAGTGAGCAAGTTCGGGTGCTGATCTTTCGTCAAGTTGCGATTTTAATCAAGCAAGCGTGGTCTGTTTTTCACTCAAACACATCTAGTCAATCGTCTAGTCAAATCTATTAAAGAAAAAAATTTGATTAATTAAAAATTGACTAGAGCACGATTTGAACCAACAACCTCCGGATTAACGTGCCGGTGCTCTACCAACTGAGCTATCTAGCCTTGTGTTGGCAGTCTCCCTATGTTATCAGTATCTTTGTTCGGGGGGTGCCAGTCAGAAGCCATTCAACCTATAACTATCGTATAGTCAGGGATCACACCCATTTTTTTCTGATACAACCTGGGAAGTGGTAGTTAGGGGATTACCTTAAGGGGATGCAATTTTTTGTTTCAGATATCAAATAATAAACCACAAGGGAAACCGACTGAAAATCAAATAGTTATTTGAACAAAACTTACCATTTATTGTTAAAGTACTCATTAGTTGTTAATGTTAACTGTGATAATAAATGTTTGCGCCCTATCTTCAAATAATATTGTTACTTGTTATTCAGTGAATCAGTGTGAAATTGTCCCTTGTAGGGCCATCAATAAATTATGCGTAGCAGCTGTTACTTTTGAAAAGTTTTTGGGACATAGACTCCCCCCCCCCCTCCCCTCCAAATAAACATTAAAATTCAAGATGGTTGATTCTCATAGATTTATCTTGCTTATTGATTTGCTGTTTTCTCATTGTTTTTTTTTAGACGAGTAACAACGCAGATCTTCTGAGCGACCTCCTTCTTGATGACGTCCTTGCAGACACAGCCCTGGAGTTTCATCGTATTGAAAGGGATGAGTGTCTGGAGCTGCAGGCTCGGCAACTCCAAGACGCTCCGACTGTGGAAGGAATACTACACTCTCTGGACAACATGGAGGTACGCAGACTTTGAGAAGCAAAGTTTGGGGTTAAAATAATTTAAATTAATTGAATTTTTTTTAAGTGAAAGCTTGTAAACTTCAACACCCATACCTGCATAATAATTCCTTCTGAAATACTACAAAAACAAAATATGTGAAAATTGTTCCCCAGATCTTGCTCCTTATTTTGATCATGCCTGTGATTTTTCTTGATTTTTTCCTGATGTTAGGATTTTGTTTCATAAACCCGTTCACATTTTGTGTCAAAATTAGTTAGTGGCCTCACGTTTTGACCCTAGCAGAGTCTTTTCTCGAAGGCTGAATGACAACACAACACACAAAATCATGTATACAAGTGTAACAAGAGCAGTCAAGTGGAAACACATTTTGTGTCCTCACACTTCCATTTAATTTCACCTGTTTTTGTTATGGTAGCTTGTAGAAGATGAGATCAGGAGAAGATGGAAGCGAGTAGAATACATCGACCAGGGGGAGCTTCATGGAGACTCCATCCAACACAAGGAGGCCAGATGGATGCTGGGTACTCCACTAGATGGGCATTTCCTTGAAAGGTGCATATATGCATTGTGATTTTAAGTTTGTTTTTAAGCACTGACTTTAAATTTGGAACAAAATTGGAATTGGAAAGCTTATAACTCAGAAGTACAATTCTTTTTCTGTTCATGCATATTGCTCTTTTGTTGTTCCTATTTATCGTATTTTGCACGGTATCTTTGAATACATAGTAACTTAACAAACTTTACTAGTTCTAACTGCAACACTTCCAGGCGCTTACATAAGGCACTATTCAAATACTTTTTCCACTAAATTTTATGGTCAAAGAGCTTTCAAATTCATTGCACCTTCATTATGGAATGACTTACCTCTTCATATCCGCCAAGCTGGCTCTCTTCAGATTTTCAAGTGACTTTTAAAAACTAATTTGTTTGAATCTTTATTTTTGTAACTTGCTTTTTATACTTATTTCATTGTTTTATATTTTGTGTTGCGCATAGAGGCTCCAGCATTATGTGCTATTTAAATATCTGTTATTATTATTATTATTTAAAACATTATTGTTATTTACTCATTCAGCTTTCCAGATGCTGTCCCGACATCCCACACCTCGATGCAGTTCACAAACTCTCACATGCCCATAGACTCTCATCAATCCACTGGCAGCATCTCCTCCACCGAGCCTCAAGAAGATGTCAGACGCTCAACACAAAGAGAACCTTTCATGGACTACACCTCAATAAGTGAAGATGACTCAGATACAGATGCTCAACCTCCACCCCAGGGTGATGACAGTAAACCAAACCGGAATTCTGAAATAAAACACCTGGACCCTTCCAACCATTCCAACCATTCCAAGATCCTACAAAGTCTGCTTGGTTCCAGACCAGTTGAAACCCAACGTACCATTCACCGCACCATACCAATCGGAAACAAACGGGACACCAGACATGCTATGCTGGATAGGCCACGGTTTCCTCTCTTCATTCCGAGCGATATGATGAATCGTATCAAGGACAGTAGAGGGCGCTTTGAGCATCATCTGAAGAGCACGTCGCACTGGGCGTACGGAACCTTTGACCCATGGAAGTTAGTCGAGGAGTAAGTACAAAACCAGACCCTGTTGTTGAGACTCAGTATAATCACAGACACCATTGCCGTTTGTTTTGTATTATTTTCGCCCTTTGTAGACCATGTTACCTTTGTTTACAGAAATAGTGACCTTGTACATTCTAAAGCATTTCCTGACTGGCAAGATACTACACAGGCCATATGGGAAAATTTACATGTTGTCATAATTTTCACATAAATTCAAGAGTTACAAAAGCAACAGCTGTACAGCTTTTGAGATGTCCCCCCTTTCTTCATATCAAAAGTTGAGTAAAATCAGACAGTGCAATCTCCATAAAACATAAGATTGATTGTTTTCTTCCATTGAGCTGCGTACAAACTGTGCCTGCAGGAAGTCCAGGCTCTGTGGCTCTTTCGAAACATGTGATGTCACAGGTCACATGGTCTATAGCAAAGTCTCAAATCTGTTTTCTTATGCTTTTTCGTTCTGACAGAGTTGCTGATGAAATCGTGTCCGAGATCATAAAAGAAGTCTCTGGTGAAGTCAGTGAGGTCATGGGTCATTGTGTGGACGACCTCTACAAGGCTGAGTTTAACATGACCTGACCTGACCTGACCTGACCTGAAGTTACATTTACCCCATGCAATCAACAGAAGTTAAAGATGTTACTGCACTGGAAAAAAGTACTTGCCCTTCTACCTTATTTAGACAATCAAGTGCAGCGGCAATAATGTTAGGATGATATACTTTTGTTTTAAAGTATGGTATGTGGTATCTTCAACTCGACTTAAGCAGTTGTAAAAAAAAATTGAAATAGGCTCGTGTTAAATTTGGAATTGAATTCTAAATTTAAGTAATATGGCTTTGCCTTTCATGTGCACTAATATTAGGTCTGAAAGTACACATTTGGTAAAATTTGTGATTCTTTTATATTTTTCCAAAATAAAAGATGCACAAAACATTATTCAAATAAGTAGCAAAAGCTTTCAAAGTTTCGGTCCACTTCCTCTTTCTGCAACGGAAGAATTTCTTAAAGTTTGTTTCAACAATTTATATTCTTTCAAGTACAACATTCCATGCAGAACATTTTCTCAGGGTGTTTGCCATTATCTTATGGTCAAATAATAATAAGAATAATAATAAGATGTGATAGAAGAGCGCTTTATCTACAGGCGTCTCAAAGTGCTTATATTGTTTAAGATAGGTGTGCTAAAAAATGTGAATTGTGAGAACCTTTTAAGGGTTTACAAGGTGACGCAGGGTTTGCACTTTTTTAGTGACTGGCCAGCAGGACCAGTTAGCTTGTCATTTCACTAGTCAGTCAGCTTTTACACAGGTCAATCTTTCAGATGAAATATGCTTTTCAACACTGAACTAGCCAGCAGGTGCCAACTTCGTTCCCAGGGGTGATCGATCTCACCGCGCCATTTTTTCCCAGTATGCCTTGCTCGCTCATAACCCCTGGAATTGGTTCATTAAAATGTGCTAGAATCTGGCACATTTCAATTAGGCCTGTAGTTGATCCATTCTACGCGCGCTCTAGTATGGTAGCCCGCAAACCGCCGGCATCAAGTCAGAGAGCAACTGGTACCCTCTCATTCTTCTTTGATTTTGTGAGATGTCTAACAGTATGCAGTGTAGGGTGACCATGTAAAAACAAGATTTATTTGAAATCGAATCGCGTCAAAATACTGGCATTTTCACATGCACGTACTAAGCGTCCTTCAAGCACCATGCAAGCGCTGGAAAGTTTTCAACAAGCGTGGACGCAAAGTATTCACTTAAGATAGCCAATCAGCGTTGTTTTTCAACACATCCCTACCAAGGGTTAGTGACGAGAGGTATCGAAACGGCACGCTGCCCATGGGGTAGCGAGGCTGAGCAGGACCACTTGGAGAGAATTCTGACTGGTCCTCGGGTGTTTTAACTGGCATTTGGCCAGGGGACCAGTGTAAATGGAGAATGCTGTGATGTGGTGGAATTTGCTGCCAAATGTGCCAGAAACACCAGGGCAATTCCCTTCTCTTAGTGATAAGGCTAACTGGGTTCTTGTATCTGCATAACACAGCACACGGGACCTACGGCTTTACGTCCCATCAGGACGAAGCAATAATGGACACAGTTGTCAAGACCGGGACTCGATCCACTCTCGACTGATAAGAACCACCGGAGCTCAAGTCTGGTGCGCTAGACCGCTCGGCCACGACACCTCACCAAACAAATTTCTTGATTATGTTGGTCATCAGTACCAATGGTGTGAAATAGACACAATCGGCGACTGCGTCACGTGACCCATAGTGGGTATAAAATGTAAACAAACCAAGCAAGCAAGGCGCAGTGTGAATGGAAACGCATGGCTGCTTCCGAGCGCTTCTGCCAAAAGGTGGAAAGCAGTCATGCTCGCTGTGCATTGTTTGCTAGGTTTGTATACATTGTATACCCACTACGAGTCACGTGACTCCGGTCGCCGATTGTGTCTATTCTTTCTCTGTTTATTTCTCAACTTTATTTTTATTTAATTTTCAATATAATAGACTATTCTCAGGATATTTCAGACTACACGTTGTGTCGTTAAAATCTTTAACGGTATTTATTTTCAAGATGCTTTAAAGTTTGTAATGAATTCAAAAAAAACTTTTACAAAATGAAAATTGTTATGGTTATATTTGTAGTTGAAGAAACAATTAAACTCTTTCTGTTTTTACTATTTGTAACAGTGCTTGATGTTGTTTTGGGCGTGTTTGATTCAGTTTGTCTATTTAGTTCTCCAGAAGACCCATGGTGACCACTGGGTCAGATTGTGTGAACAACTTTAAAAAGTGTTTAGAAATGTGGATATTTCTGTAGTGGATGTAATGGTGGTTGAAAATCATGTTGGTTATGTTGTGTTGGAGAGGGCTTGTCGCAATGGACATTATATTAAGGCGCATCAATACTGAGTGACACCCACTAAAAATATTGATAAGTAAAAATGAAATTAAAACAAATATTGATAAGTACTGCTTCAGGTAAATGGGGGTTGTGAAGTCTTAAAAAGTAGAACGGCACTCTCTGAGTCTGTACGACCTTAAAATGTTAAAAGCTCTGGAAGACCCCTACGAGGATTGGAAGTAGTTCCCTTGTAAACATTTCATCAACAAACTTTGATAAATGACTTGCATTGAGTTTCAGAAACTCATTGGGAGTGTTACAAAAAAGCGAACAAATTTATTGACCTTTCATGGCCTGCAGTAGCAAAATAATATGTGCTTATTTTAAGCATATTTCACAGGCAAGCAAGTTTTTTTTGCTTGGGTGGGTGCATATTTCTTGTTACAGAGCAATCTTTATTCTTTCCATACACAAAAACACAGCTAGCACAGAAATGTGGTGCTAACCCTGCAAGCTGAGAAGGGTGACCATACACATTTTGTTTTAACAGTTTTAAATGTGTGAATAAAATCGGAAAATTTGTGCAAACCCAGTTATATATTTGTGATACCCCAAAAAGTCCAATCAACACTTCAAATAACGTGTAGCAGACGACGTGGCATTTAAGGTATGGTACCTTGAACCATACTAGGGCTTTCACAAACGGTTTGTCGGGGGCACTGGCGATTTGTGGCAAAGGCGGGAGATCCAAGATGGCGTCGCTTGTAACGGATGTTCTACTTGCAAATACCGGTAAAGAAGTGCCTTTTTTCTTGTCAAAAACTGAATTTTTCATTTAGATTAATGGTTATAGATATTTTATGAAAGAATATATCTTAAAGAATGCCATAAATATAAATTTATTGTCCCGTTAACTAGCAAAAACTAGTCATTTAGTATTACGGAGGGCCGTGAGAAATGACAACACACTAAGACTAAGTCACTAGCTCCCTCATGACATTGACAGTTGCAGCAATTACGTGAAATTTTTTGTTGACGTTTGGTGGCGTTGGAAATTATAGCAGTGTATCATTTATTACGACCACAAGTAGTATTTATTTGTCTAGATATGATTACGTTTTTGGTCAGTGAGTAAAAGATACGATGGTCGGTATTGTTTCAGAATCTTTTTGGATTGAAGATTCAGTTTCTGATTTCCCATCAAATAAACCAAATCATAAATGACTCTGTCTAGACGTACTACTAGACCTAGACCCAGTAACTGGGGCGCTGTACTCGGGGTTTTTTTTCTCGAAATGTTGACATCTGCGGTTTCCCACACCATGGAGCTCCATGCCCACACCAAGCCAAAAAAAATGCCTCCGACTCTTGAGTCTGAGTCTGAATGACCAAAAAAAAAAAAATAGCTTAAAAACCGCCTACGTGGCATGCTTCTTGATAGGTCTAATGCAACATCAGGCATTTAATTGTACACACGATCATGTTTTGTGCTCCAAATTGATGATTTTTAAAGACAACAATCAGAAGGTGAGATAATTTTTTGAATAGAAACCCACGTTTATGCCAAGATTATTCCCCCAGTTGTCACTTACCGTAGCACAATTGGTAGAGAGCACATTAACACGACAATGTGCTTGTTTGTGAAGTGACATCCATAGGAGAGGAGTGTAGCAGTGAAGGATTAACTCGCCTGTAGGTACTCCTAGAACTATTGAGGTTCGTTTGGCTATTGTAACGGGACGAACCTCATAGTTTTAGGAGTAACCTGTAGGCAAGTGGACCTGGGGAGTGAGGGTCATTAGGCAAGGTTTAATTTTTCTAATTTATTGTAACGGACATCGCTACTGCCGAGTAACCGCCAGACAACCGCCGGCGTGAGAACGCTCTCTCCAGACATTGGTGCGGGGAGCATCAACTGCTGGGTATCCGTCGGTGCATGATGCACCACTGAAGAAGGCCGCTGAAGACAGAGTATCCGCAGGTGCAGGGAGCACAACAGAAGACAGGGGATCCGTTGGTGCTGGATGCACCAAAGACAGAGTGACTACCGGTGCTGGGGGCACCACAAACATGGGACCCGCCGGCACAAGCAGAGGATACGCCAGCACCACAGACAGGGGATCCGCCGGCACCAACGACAGGGGATCTGCCGGCACCAAGGACAGCGGAGGATCCGCCGGCACCACGGACAGGGGATCCGCCAGGGGAAGCACCGAACAGAATATGTCAAGTGTTCGACTGCATGGCCTGAGTCATCGGCTGAAGACACTGAAGCTAGAAGAGCACATCATTAACAATGACTGGAGAGAAGTCCTCTCTTGGATGGACATTGTTTTGTTTGAGGGACAACTTCGAGGAACACAGAACTGTTGTGGAACATTTTGTTTTGTTGTCGGGTAGTCGTCATTGGTCTGCTGCATCTTTGTTTGAATTCTGTGTGACCAGTTTGGGGACCAGAATCAACATTGAGCAACATCCTTTGAGGACACCCATCATCGTTTTCTAGACAAAACTGTTGCTTGATGCTTTTGTGTTGGTTAAGTAGATAAATACATGAAAAACTGTGTAAATAATGTTGTTGTTGTGTGTAGCCCCGTCGATTGTGGATCCTTGCTTGATTCTTTGTCACCAAATTGTGGACCAGAACCATCATCGATGACCATTCCCCGAGGAATCACTTAAAACTGTTTCCATTTTGAATGTCTTGTACTTATCAAAGCTGTTGCAGCTATTCAGGAGAATAGGCTGATTCTAAGGAGGGGGTAATGTAACGGACATCGCTACCGCCGAGTAACCGCCAGACAACCGCCGGCGTGAGAACGCTCTCTCCAGACATTGGACCGGAAGTATGGACTATAAATAGACAGTTGTGTTCGCGCCAGTGGGAAAACGTTGGCCAGGAGCCAAGATAACTGACTCTTTGCATTTGTGTTGTGCATGGTTATAAGTTGTGTTAGACAGACCAGATGTTGAGTTCAGTGAGTGAACATGAACAAGTTGTCGTTCTTGGAAGATAAATAAATCGGTGTGTTTCACATTTAACCGAATTGAGTTTTCGTTTGTTTTCTGTCTGCGTTTGGCTGCAGAGCAAACAAGGACCCATTGGCAGTACGTTACATTATATTACACTGAAATATTTTTTCAATTTTACCCTAACATTTTTAATTTGTGTCGCATCATTGATCATTCTAATCTCTTTCCCTTACAGATCTATTGGAGAAGGAAGATCTAGGAACACGCATTGGCAAGCTGTCGTCTCATATCGATGAGATTAAAGGCGAGATCTACCATGCTGTACATGAGAAATATACCCACTTCAGACCCACCAGGGATACCACAGAGGAGTTGCACAATAAAGTGCAGACCATCTCGGGGGAGATGCAGAACCTTAGCAATAAGATCAAGGTAAGGTATCAGGGTTAGCCCTTAACTTTTTCAGTGACTCACCAGCAGGACCAGTCAGCTTTTCATTTCACTGGTCCGTCAGCTTTTTTACTAGTTCATAATCATATTAAATGGATCATGCTTTTCAACTCTGAACTAGCCAGCCGGACCACTTGGAGAGAATTTTGACTGGTCCTCGAATGTTATAACTGGCATCTGTCCAGGGGACCACTGTTAAGGGAGAACGCTGAATGGTAGTGTAGTGTAAATTGTAGACTGCAGAGCCCACTTTCATAAAGCTGCAGCAGGGCTCACCCTTAACACTAGCCCGATGTATATTGTCCAGTAAAAAATGCTACGGATTAGTGAACACCACAACTCAACTTTCCCCAGGCCTGTTATTACAAAAAAGCCACAGAGGTCGTGGCTTTTGTTGCCCCTGGTCTTGGCCTTGGTGCCCCTTCAAATGTTTCCCCATAGACTTTAAGATTTTCCAATGGAAGTGCCCTTTGCAAAATACAAATACCCTTGCCCTCTCAAAGATGAAACTCCTGGCCTGTGCCCCCTAGGGCTACTAAAAACTGTGTAGCCTGCTTGTTTAAAATGCTCATATTTTTTCCCTTCAGATGTGAATAATAAATTTTAAAATGTGTGTTAATTCATTTTTGAGTGTGTGAATGTAACTTCATTTGACCAATAAACTGGTCGTGAGATCACTACCATTAATACATCAGAAAGATACATGTATGTCAATACATATTTAAAATCTGGGCAATAAAAACTTCTTGGGGGGGGCCAAGTAAAAACAAACACTTTTCTAGGCCAGTGGCCTACTTTACAAAATTCTGAAGCTCAAGGGCCGAAGGACAGCTATGATAATAAAACATTTTTCTTTTTCTTTTTTCTTTTAAATGATTGATAAAAAGTTCCTGGGGGCACGTCAAACACATAGTTTACTAGCCAGGCTAACATTATTCGAAACATTTTGTAGCCAGAAACTACGTTACGAAAGTATTTGATGAAACTGAATCGAGCACACGTAAAACTCAACATGGTTCGGACCAACTTGATACTGTAAGTTGTAATACAGGTGAGGTTTGCACAGTCTAATTTTGAATTTGTTGGTTTTTGTCCTTGATGATTTAGGGAGATATCAGTGCACAGCTGAACAGTTCAACCAGTGACCTGCATGACCTCACAACACAGTTGGAGAAAACCAACGCCATCATTGATGTGCTAAAGTCCCTATGCAAGGTCAGCTAAGTTCATCTGAAAATTTGATCAAGAATTATGTTTTTATAATAATAATAACAATAAGTAAGACTTGTAAAGCGCATTTTCCAAAGATACAATGCGCTGCTAAAGAATGCTACAAAATGGTCAGTTTATGGGCAATAAGAGAACAGATGTGTTTTTAATTTGCACTTGAAAGTCTGGAGTGAGTTGATGTTGCGAATGTGATTTGGTAGTGAGTTCCAGCATCGGGGACCAGCAACTGAGAAGGATCGGTCCCCTGCCCTTTTGTAAGTGCGAGGGATTGTTAGATTATGGCTGGAGCGGAGGCCACTCCAGCCAGGTTTATTGAGGTTTAGAGACTCTGTGATATACTGTGGAAGTCTGTTTGAGAGTGCTTTTTAAAGAGATAAACTTTGCATTTATCATTGCATCAGATGTATATAAAATCTACCCTCAACGTGTGAAAATAAGTAACTTTTTTATTTCATGCTAAATTTGTTCCAGAATAAAACAAATTAAAGTAAGGTTTGCAGAGACACCATGTACATAAACTCTATCTATGAGCTGTGGTGGTTCTGAGAAGAACCGGTGGTTTGACATTTGACAACTGGATGTTTCGATCATTGTGATCTGATCGTCTTCAGGCTGCATTCTCCTGAAGATGATCCTTTCAGAAGAACCAATCAGAACAGTGACTGACTACACTGAAGCCTCTGAACCCCTATAAATGGACCAACATGTATTACATTCTTCAGTCTCCTGACGATGACTAGAGCAAGTTAGTCGAAACGTTGAGACCTATTAAGAACTCACTCCGCAGCAGTGTAGTTAATAACGAGAAGTCCCCTCGATCCACATAGCGAAAGTAGTAGTCCCGGCCGATTTCCTACCTCCCGCTCAGGTAGTAATTAATAAGCAGGACAGTTCTTTTCAGAACTGAGAAGTCTCCCAAATTCCGAATAATCTACTCCGTGGCAGTAGAATAAATAGCAAGACAAGTTCACAAAGAACAAAATCTACCTAGCCAAGTAGATATACACATGGTGTTACCGCAAACCAAATATACATTGATACCTCACCGTGCAATGCCTCAAATCCCATACAGAGTATACTGATCGAAACGTTGAGTTGTCAAACCACTGGTTCTTCTCAGAACGGCCACATTTCATAAAGAGATTTTGTGTACATGGTGTCTCCTCCAATCTCTCCTGATTGTATTCCCACCATGCAATGGTTAGAATCCTACTTAAAATAGAAATGCAAATTTGGTTGCCATTATTGCATCGATTCATTTACTTTTTGCTGTCAAGATATACAAATTTAAATTTGGTAAAATATGTGATTTACAAACGTATAATTCTTTGGTGTTGTGGGCTTGCTTCTATTTTTGTCTTTCTCAGATCAATGGTGCAGTGAAAGATTTTCAAAGTTCTATACAGAATCATGAGTATGTACAAGCAGCGAACGTCATCAGTGAAATGGTAAAGGAACTTAAATCTCTCTCATCTAAAGACATTTTACCCTGTGCAAATCTCATGCATTTAAAAGTGTGAAATTTATTCATTACACATCCAACAGCACGATTAGCGCCAATAACAGGATGAATAGGAAATGAGAAGAAGTGCTCAGTTTTAGATTTGGGAGGAAAACCCCATTGGGGAAGACCCATGCAATCAGGTAGGGACTGAAAACTCAATCCACATGCAAGGCGCCAGCCTGAGGTGAGATTCGAACCGGGGTCCACAGAGGTGAAAGGCAGTGAAAGAAGCCACTAAGCCAACCTGATCCCCAATTCTGCTTTCTTCACAAGTTTTAATATCGGCTGCATGCATATTCGCTGTCAAGTCCTGGTCTTTGCAGGACTCTAAAGTTGCATGCCCAAATATTCACCAAAAGAATTTTTAATGATTTGTTTTCTTTATGCGAATTTTTACAAACAGTGCTGTTCAAAACAAAAAATATAATTTGGCATAAGCCTTGGACAATGCCAAAAAACATGTTACATGTAAAATGTCTGTACATGGCTGATGGATGTGATTTATTCATTTTTAGTTTTTAGTTAACTACCACTTATCATTGGCGGATGTTTTGTGTACAAATACATTAAATAAAAGCTACTTTCTTGAATTTATATTAAAAAAAAAAAAATGGGGGCCAAAATCTGCAAAAAATCGGCTCTTTGTTTACTTCCAAAAGACATTTTATATAGTTGGGTCTCATAATTCAAGATAGCTCTATATACCTGTATACAATAATGAACACTTTGAGATGCTCTAGATAAAAGCACTATATAAAAATTGTGTATTATTGTTATTATTTATTTTATATTTCTATATTTGTTTTAATTGCTCAACACAATTCCAAAATTATTTGCTTTAAACTTGTCCAACATTTTTTGTTAAATGTACAGAGATTTGATTTAGACATTCTCATTGAAGATGGTTACTGTGACCTGAAGATCATCAAAGCAGTGCGGGTGAGTCTAGACCAGGGTTCATTTGGGGTAATTTTCTGATCAGTTCCCACCAAAGTATTCCTCTGGATCTGGAAATTGTTCTCTTCCAATACTTTTAGATGTATATGACAGATAAGCTTGGTTGTCCAAATTTCTACAACTTTTTGTTTTTGTGACACTATGTTCCGTTATAGTGAAAGTTAAGATGATCTTGTTTGAAATTGATTTTTAAGGCCTGCAAGCTAATTGTGCTAAGTACCAGACATAAGCCTGCAGTAGTATTTCTTGTTTCAAACTTTATGGCAGATCCGGTGACTGTCACTGAATATTTTGAAAATTTTTACAGGCATGTGAGACTTCCGCGGAAACGCGGAAATCCGCATTTTTTATTTTCCCATTTCGCGTTTTTCTTGCGGGATCCGCGTTTTTCTCGTCTCCGCCTTGAATGACCGGTCCGCGTTTTTTTTTTCGATCATCAAGCAGCAAGTAATTCTACTGCACAACACAACACAGAGAAGGGGAACCTGGCATCAAGAATCACTTTAATTGCGATTTGATTTCAACACGTGAGTCGGGGGCTAGACCCGATAAAATGCTCCGCGTTAGTCTTTGATTAAAGCCGTTGTTGTTAATTTTTCGTTAAGCGCGATGTCCCATTACACTAACCCATGTTGTCATCCCGTTCCACCAAGAGAGGGCGCTTTACTAAAAACTGTATTAAAAAGCCAACACCATGAGCCAAGACTAGGCGCACACAGACTTTCACGTGTGTGATGGACGCATCGCGCTTGTGGTGGAACACATTTCTAAGGAATATCACAAAAACAAAATTAAAATGAGGACGAACAAGTAAGAATTGTGGCCTAATATGTTTCTGTTAATTTTTTGTCTACGCTGCAGTACAAAGCCTGTTATTCAGACTGTAGCGGTGGCCCAAAATCCGGACACGGATTTCACTTGCTAAAGTTTTCCGCGTTTTTTTCCGTGACCCGCTCACATGCCTGCTTTTAGTTGTAATTGTTGCAAAACCTCGGCCTCAAGAAGCTTCTTTCTCCATCAACTGTTTGAAAGAGTTGTGTTTGTTTGTTGCTGTAAATTTCCTTTTAAAATGTTTTTGTTTTGTTTTATCATCAATCCAAGAGTCAAAAATTTAGAATTTGAGTGTATTAAATGTGTATGTAACTTTCCATTGTCCTTTGTTCTCTCTGTCGCCAGGCTGAGTTGAGAGTCAACCAGGAGACACTTCTTCATCACCTAGGGGAGTCATGGTCTGCTCTAGCTGCCTGGAACATACCCCATGCAAGAGATCCTGTCACCATGGCAAATATCACTCAAGTACATCTCAAAATAGGTGGGTAGTTCACAGAGCTTTTGGGAGTAATGTAGCCCACTCCTCATTTGTGAGGGTCCACCCCTCATCTGTGAGGTTCCACACCCTTCTTCCGTGAGGGTCTACCCCTCATCTGTGAGGCTCCATTCCTCTTCTGTGAGGGTCCACCCCTCATCTGTGAGGCTCCACCCCTCATCTGTGAGGCTCCACCCCTCATTCTTGAGACTCCACCCCTTATCTGTGAGACTCCTCCCCTCATTCGTGAGAGTCCACCCCTCATTCGTGAGAGTCCACCCCTCATCTGTGAGGCTCCACCCCTCATCTGTGAGGCTCCACCCCTCTTCCGTGAGGGTCAACCCCTCTTCCGTGAGGGTCAACCCCTCATCTGTGAGGCTCCACCCCTCATTCATGAGAGTCCACTCATCTGTGGGTCTCCATTCCTCTTCTGTGAGGCTTCACCCCTCTTCCGTGAGGGTCAACCCCTCATCTGTGAGGCTCCACCCCTCATTTGTGAGAGTCCACCCCTCATCTGTGAGGCTCCACCCCTCTTCCGTGAGGGTCAACCCCTCATCTGTGAGGCTCCACCCCTCATTCATGAGAGTCCACTCCTCATCTGTGAGTCTCCATTCCTCTTCTGTGAGGCTTCACCCCTCAACCAACAAAAGACACTACAGCAATTCAAATGACGATAGCTTGTTGACGTTTTGTAAATGGGTTCTTGCTTGAAAGGAAATTTTTAGCAGACCTTTGTGAGTGTTTTCGTGGTTATGATTGGTCAATGCATCAAGGAGTGCTTGGTCTGGACGGTTCTTGCACATTCTGGATATAAAAGTGTTTTGTTTTTTCACTGTTTAATTTGTGATATTTGAGATTCCATGCTTGAGATAATGTTTTCCTTTTTTTTGTATAGTTGACAATGAAACTGCCAAGTCCACCATTGAAGCCATGCATCAGGTTGGAATTCTCAAGAGTAAGCTTGAAGTCTTTGGTAAGTACACTCAAAAGAAGTGTATATGTGCACCTTCTACCCTTTGAACTGACCTCTCGTCTCTGAGGCACTGCTCAAAAATGCAGGAGACAGTAGGTTCGAATCCCACTCGTGAAGCCTGTGGAGGGTTTTTTCGGCAGGGCTCTGGGAAAGCATTGAGCACTCGGTGCTTATCACACGTCATTGTAAGGGTGAACAAAAAAAATCACTTCTTCCACCGTTATTAAATGGCTGATTGTTTATCTACTTGGCAACGTTTCAAATCCTGGCAAGCTCAATCTAACATCTGAATTTGATGTCCTTTTCCAGGCAAGAGACTGATGGAGTTTATATTGAAGCCATCTGCAATCTTCCCCAACGTAGCTCCAGTGATCAACTCAACCAAAAAGGTAACCCCCCCCCCCCTGATCATTGTGTGTATTATCCTTTTCAAAGAAAACTTGTCATTTAGTTTATTTTAGTTTATTGCACTTTACAGTGGCAAAACAAAAATGAATCAATATTTTCAATCCCCTGCAACTTGTTAGACATTTTGCTTTGTATGCCGCCCTACTGTGGTTTGTGGTTTTGTGACTGTAAATACTGGGTGACAGTGTTCTATTTTTAATCCTTGAAAGTTTGTTCCTTTTACAGGTCGATTCATAGTTCTTATTAGAATCGGTGGAAACCGTTAAACAGCTGTTAAAGGGAAGTCACAAGTTCCGTTTAACTGTTCAGGAAAATAAATGCAAAAGCACAACTCTAACACAAACCCCAACTCCAAATTTGATATGACAAGTCAAAGGAAACTAATGACAAGTCAAAGGAAGCGAACCACAATTTACCTGGCAATCTTGTTGTACTTTTATCAGTCAAAGACAACCACCATTGGATTGAGGGTGTGTAGCGATCGACCAAACGAGACCAGCGATCCTGTCGATCTGTACAAGAACATCCTGCTGGTCCTGGAGGTGCTCAAAGGACCACTGCTTGGTCTCAACGCTGGAAGCAGAGACTCGGAGGAAGACATTACCCTCATGTCAATGCTAGGTAGGGTCATCTTTTTTTATCAGCATGTAACATTTCAACATCAGCGGCATTCAGGTTTGCCTGGTGGTTGCTTGCCATGCCTTTCATCTCAGTGGCCCTGGTTCGAATCCCAACTCAGACCAGAGCCTTGCCCTGAAAATAGAATGCATACTTCCACAAAAAAATATACTGTAATAAGGTTTAACCCTTTAGTCACTGTTCCGCCTGAAACCGCCCAGCCATTTACTCACTGGACCGCCCAAAACCGCCCGAGATTAAACAACACTTTGTATCTTGGGTTTTACACATGCTAGCGGGTTGCAGCAAACAGCCGTCGAAAGAGCGTGATCTAAAGATTGCGCCAGTCTAAAAATATCCCCTGGTCACCATTGACAAAAACCAAGTAATCTCCTTCCAAAGGTTCAAAGGTCGGAAATCTAGCACGACGTGTCAATGCTTCTCTGTGTGTGCGTACCGTATCGTATGTACAATGCATTACGTGCACACACGCGCACTATAATGTATACTACGAAAGCGACGATGTTTCGCTGGGCTTTCGCCATGTTTTTCACACATTATTGAAAGGAGTTTACATTGTAGAGGAAATTTATTGTTATCCATAAGTAATGTAGACAAGATTGTTCATTTCTAAAGGTATGTTTTGATATTATTTCAATCACTTTGTCAACATTTTGTTCTTGTTTGAAACGATAGCAAAGTTGAAAAAGTTGTGTGCACAACTTTCCGTGAAACACTGACGCTAACGTAATGCAAACTAACAGTTGTCTATTTTCGTTGGTGTGTCAACATATTTACAATCTGAAAGCTTCAATTCAGTAACAGCAAATACATATATGTGTGAATCATTCGAAAGATAATGTTATCCTCTACAAAATAAACCAAACTTGTAATACAAAAAAATAATTACAATGGAAGTTATGATACGACTTCCAGATAGTGCGTTAATTCGATGACTTTTCCCCGCCCTGCTCAGTGAGTAAATGACTTTGTTGAATTTGCTCGTAAGTGCTAAAGGGTTAAAATATGATTCTGTACTTTATCATTGCATAGAAGTATCACAAATATGTGTTTGTAACACTAACAAGACATGTGTCTTGAAATTTTGGGTTTGGCTTTGTGTTTTGGGGTATGTTTGGGGTTTTTTGGGGGGGGGGTTATAAAATAATTTCTGTTTGAGCATTATAGTAATAATTTTATGGAAAATAGAATTTGCAAACTGCTCACCAATCAAAATGTCCTACGAAACAAATGCAAACAAAATTGGCTTACGGTTCGACCCCGGTAGAGTCTTTCTCAGGCTGAAATTGGGTAATAACAAAATTATCAAACAAACAAAAACCAATCTACCTAATACCCTATTAAGTGTGTTGGCTCTTTACGCCAAGTATACAGTTTTGTTCTTTAGGCCTGAGCTACTATTCTTTACCACTGGAATTTTGTGTTTGATGTGTTTTTTTACAATCTAGGTGAGATGATGTGGCCAGAGCTAGCTCAATGCATCATATCAAATAGTCTGGTGCACTCAATACCAACAAGTAGCTCAAAGGTATGTCTTATCCCCTGACTCGTTTGTGTTTCTGGTTTTTAGATGTCTTCAGTTTATATTGGATATTTGTTTTGGGGTTTGTGTTTTGTGGAAGTTTTTTTAAAGGAGGTGGGTTATGATTTTTCTCAGTGAGCAGGCAAATATCACAGGACCGAATCCTCAACATACTATGCAAGTCTACTTTTGTTTACTTCAGACCGGTGTGTCAGTCAAGATCACCAGGCTCAAGCTCTGGTGTTTCTGATCAGCAGAGTGTAGTTTTGAGTCCTGGTCATGACACAGTTCACTGACCACTCATGCCAGGAATTTGATAACATCATCACATGCCGCATGCGGTACTTACACAAATAAACTGTGCAAGTCTCGCACATATTCGAACATTTGGACCTGTTACAGTGCACGAGTTTGTTTCCTTGACGCTTTAAAGCAATGTACATTCAACCAAAGGTGTCCCAAAAATTGTTGAGTACCTATAAGACTTGCACAGTCTATTGCAAAGCTGTGCATTGAAAAATGATAATCATTACTTGTAAAGACGGCCGACGTCAAGTGGGAACTATCTGTATGAGTTTGTAGGACTGGATGAATGTCACAGAAATGTCATTGATTTATTCATTCTTCCTTTCAGCTGAATGACTACAAAGCTGTTATTACAGCAACTGAAGAATTTGAGATGTCCCTTAAAAAAATAGGTCAGTAAAATAATACAAAATGTTTTTGTTTGTTTTTTACCTTCATATGATTTGAATTTGTTCGACATCGATGTGCTGTGACCTGGAAACTGGACCACTTGAATAGATACAAAAATGGGGAAACTGGCTAACCCAAGTATTCAGTACCCTGCTTGCTGAGCAGGGTAGTGGAGGCAGACCTGAATCAATGTCTGTTTTTGTTTGTTTGTTTCTTGGGGTTACTTACTTACTTTTTGCTTACTTTTTTATTTGCTTGCTTAGGTTTATTTATTTATTTGTTCATTGTATTTTCTTTATTGACCTTGTTATTTATTTTATACTCATTTCAATAACTTAAAATGTTTGTTTTTTGTTATTTGCCCTTTAAGTAGATTTAACTTGAAGCACATTTAACATAAATGAGGGGGTTCGCACTCGACAAGCTTGCTTCTTGCAAATCCCCTCCACATCTTTGTTTAGTCTTATCTACTTGTTTATGTAATTAAAAAATGTACCTCTGCTTCTTATTTTTTGCATTGATGTGGAAATAAAATGAATGAATGAATGAAATGATGTGTGAAGTTCTGCAAAAAATATTGCAACTTACTGAGATATTAAACCATTATTATGAAAGAATTAAAACGAACAGACTTTATAATTGTATTTTAACAACTTAACATCGGGATATATATTTTTGTAATTTACCTGCGCAGTTAAATTTTCAGAACTTTTTGCATAAGTTATTTTTGAGAACACCGGTCACAATGAAACGCTGAATACAAAGTGAATACAACAAATGTTATCATAAAATGCACCAGGATTTTTGGTTTTCTTTTGAGAAAATGTTGAATGTCTTTCACTGTGAATCAGACAACCCTTAGCCACATGCCACGGCCAATAACAATAATCAGCCATGGTATGCTGGAATCCCGGACTTACCTCCCATATGCCGAATACAATTATAAAACAATAGTGACAGCCTATCGATTTCTCAGGTAATCGACGCTTGTACATCAAAAGGACAATAATAATAATAAGAATGCAGAGTTGTTATAAAGCGCACATATCCTAGACACTGGATCAAGGCGCTGAACAAATAAAGATTCAACAATAAACAAATTAATGAGCTCCGAACAGTTCAGTCTTCAACAGTTTCTTGAAATCCATCATTGAGTCAGACTGACGGACTTTTTTGTTCCATAGGTGGGGACCGCTATAAACAAAGCAATGTGTATCATTGCTTGAAGTCCAATTTTACGGCCAAGAACTCAACCAGAATGAAGAAATGTATTGCTTTGATATTTTGATATTTGTCCAGGGTTTATCGCAGAGACAACATCACCCTTGCTGACTTATGCAAGAGATGTTAACGTCCACTTTGCAAACAAAAAGTGTCAAGAGCTCATCGTGGAAGCCCGTCAGCTGATGAAGAGGGAGTTGCACAACACGAAGCGTGTCGGCTCCAATAAGGCTGTGTCGAACAAAAACATCAAGGAGCAAAAAGACACTACAGCTGAGGTTAAGGATCCGCAAGATACAAAGGTAGGCACTATTGACTAATTTCACGCGCCTATCCTGTCAAAATATACGCCAAGGAAATTACATCAAAAATGACAGAAAAGGCAGACGCGTTATGCGGAGTGTGTGTTTCGCATTGTGAAAGGGGTCAATAGATAATTGGTTTCTGACAAAACCTATTTAAGTTTTGGATGTGGCAGGTTTGATCTTTTGAATCTCGATATGGGACATTGTGTGCCCCCCCCCCCCCTCCCAATTGTGTGCTTACAATCTCAGGAATCCTTTAGAGGATTTAGGGGTTTGCTTTTATACAATGGGGGAAAAAAATATGTTAAAGTATAGGAACATTAGGGGATACCCTCTGCTCCATGTCGGGCTAGATATAGGTTTGATTGTACTTTTTTCCCCCTTCTTTTTTATTCATTTTTTTAATTTTTTATTTCAGGACAAGAATCATGTGAGTGAAGGAATCTTTGCACTGCCTGAGTGTGCAGTCAGTGAGAGTACAGAAGGTCTGGTCAATCTAGCTTACCAGACACTGCAAGAAGCTTCAAGTAATACACCACAATGGTAAGTATGGTTGATTTGTTGACGTCTCTCAAAATCAGACGTTTAACCTCTCAGCTCGGTTTTCTTCCTTTTTTGCAAAGCTAAATTGCAAGTCTTTTTTAAATCAAATTTTAGATCAAATGTATGGAGTTAGGGGCTAGAAAAGTCATTGTTGATGTAGTTGTCTTTTTTTGTCACAAAATCAGTTACTTGGATATCAGATACTGGCTGCTTGACAGGCACAGAGAATTTAAGAGGAAGGGAAAAGTCCAATTAAGTTTTGTGATGTACTCATTTTCCAATAGATAGAGTCCTCATGTGAGTGGGGGAAAAAATTACAAATCTCTATCCACTTGTTAAAATAGTTTAAATTGCTGTATTTGATAACCTTCCGTAGCAAAATTTGTCAACATCCAAAACATCCGATGACATTGTTTTGAGAAAAGTGTTAAGTTCTGTTTAATATCAAATGTTTGTGTATTTAACACAGTGCCATCCAGTTATTCTACACTGTCAGGAACATGTTTGAAGTTTTCTGTGACGTCGTCCCAACTTACCACAGAGAAAATCTTGTGAGTACAAATGGCTGAAAGTTTTAATAAACGGGTATCTTCGAGCCTACAGGTCATCAGTGCAAAAAACGATGTATCTTGGTCGGTACTTATTTCATGTGTGCAGCCAGGCTTTTTTAAGCCAGATACGTTTTGACAATTTCAAATTCGCATGTAACATAAGTGCTATATTAGAAGATACAACAACTTTTCACTGACACGACGATATAAAATTGATTTTAAAGGGATTGGTCTATACAAATAACTTTTGTTCGCCGGCCGTATTTTTTGAGAAAATAGAATTAGCTGTTGCAAACTGCTTACCAACCAAAAGGACCTGTAGTATAAATGCAAAAAGTTAGTTAGTGGCCTGACGTTTCGACCCAAGCAGAGTCTTTCTCGAAGGCTAAATTTGTATGTAACTTTTTTGTATCACAGCGAAAGCTTCCACAGGTGTCCGCTCTCCACCACAACAACTGCATGTATATATCCCACCACCTGATGACGCTAGGGCATCAGTATCGCCATACGTTACCCTCCCCGCTGTGTGATGGCGCCTCTACCTTTGTGGACCTCATACCAGTCTTCAGGAAGTTGGCGTCAGAGTGCTTCCTGGCTCAAATGGTAACGAGTAGTTCCAAAACGTCTTTGGTCTTGCTTTTATGTCTGTAAAAAGATTGTGTGCAAATTAGTATCAGCAGTAGCTATGGCCCGAACACTGAAAACCCATTCCACAAAGTGCCCCCTGGTGGGATTCGAACCGTGGTCCTAGAGGTGGAAGGTGTGGAAAGATACCACTACACCAACCCAACATTAAGGCCTTATCCAAACTCGCGGCTACAGCTACGGCTAGATTTCCACATCATCATGCGTTGAAGTATAGGACGTCCTTAGCAACACCCTTAGCAACAGCCGTAACTGTAGCTGCCAATAGATAGTTCCCAGTAGACGCCATCTTTACGGGCAAATCGCATTTTGGCTTGCAGGCACGCCAAGCGCTCAAATTATTAACGCAGCCGCGTCGTTCACTAACCAATCATGCAATGAGTTTTGTGAAATGTGCGCGTGCTGCACGCCGTTCTCACGCGTAACGCATGACTGTGTGTTCCAAATTGCCCGTAAAGATGGCCGATTTACGTCATACTGCAACCTATCTATTCGGATTCGGCCTCATTTTAATGTAACCAAAGTGACCAGGGAAGGAAAAAACTGTCATTGTCGGTTTGTGTTTTATGGGAATAATATCAAAATGGCTATAGTTTGATAATTGTCTTAACTGACAACTACTCTACTGGTAAGTTCAGATTGGAAAACAAATTTGACCCATATTTTTAAGAGTTTCTGGGGTTTTTTTTGTATTCATACATTTGAAAAGATTCTAAACGTTGGATGAGAACATTTGTAAGTTATTGTCAACAAGTTTACATAGTGGAGAGCAAGTGGTAGAATTAGAGAAAACAGTTTTTGACGATTTTTGGAATATTAAAGAACATACCATTTTGGGGTTTTGGTATCTCTTAAAAGAACTTAATTATGGTGGGGGACCCTAGTCTCCCGGCAACTTTTAGTGCAACAAACTATCAACCGTGGTATCATTTGACTTTGTTTATTGCAGAGAACTCAGCGAGACCAGTTATTGGTGAGTTTGTCGGGAGCTGGGGGCTTCAATCAGGTATCAACGGACGAAAACTTCATCGATTGTGAGAAAGCTATCAAACAGGTAAAGTTTCTGTCATAGGACAAGCTCTTGAACGATGAGATATTGGTAAAAATTACACTCAAATGGAAGTACCATGAAAGTACATGTAAATGAGCATTGATGCAAAGATTTATCCTTGTCTAGGTTCTGCATCAGTTGGGTCATCTTCAACGGGTGTGGCTAAACATTCTACCCAGTAACATCTACACTAAGGCCATGTCAACTCTGATCAACACTGTACTTGTACAGGCTGTGGAGAAAGTAACACTACTTGAGGTAAGGGGTTGTCTTCCAATTCACAATATTCCAAAGAAATAGAACTCAGAGAATGCTGTATCTGCTTTGAGGCAAAAGCACTCCGCACTAATGACGTCACTTTTGCTCAAAATACCCAGCTGCCAGACAAACATTCCACTACTTACGCGATCATCCCATCATCGACACGCAAAACCACACTAGTAGTACAGTCAGTACGCGATCATCCCATCATCGACACGCAAAACCACACTAGTAGTACAGTCAGTACGCGATCATCACATTATCGACACGCAAAACCACACTAGTAGTACAGTCAGTACGCGATCATCCCATCATCGACACGCAAAACCACACTAGTAGTACAGTCAGTACGCGATCATCCCATCATCGACACGCAAAACCACACTAGTAGTACAGTCAGTACATGATCATCGACATGCAAAACCACACTAGTAGTACAGTCAGTACGCAAGAGTAAATATAGAACTCGGACATGCACGCGTATAATAGTGAAACTTGAAACGTGTTGTCTGAGATCCAAGAACTTAGCATTAGTGCAGAGTGTTAATCGTGGACACAGCTTTTTTACCTGTATGGCAAATGTTGCTGTTCTGTTGGTTTATCAGATGTAACAAATAGATCACACCAGTCTTTTTTATTTAAAATGACTAATGGGCTCTTCTCAGGACCAACACCTCTGCTTAAGAGGTTAACATGATGTACTCAAAAGAACTCTCAATAGACCTTATGCATATGATGTCATTTGAGTAGGGCGCCCTCACCTAGAGGTCAAAAGGAAGATGTTCATTGGCCAGTCCTGTGCGCCGCGCGTACAAATCAGCGCGTTTGCATTGTTTCATCATCAGTTTACCTCTAAGATGGCGGCTTGGTGACGTCAATGCATAAGAGATCTTGTTACGGCATGTTTTTAATTTTTTTTATCAGGATATATCTGCTGATGATGCTCATCAGTTGTACTCCTTATTCTTGGGACTTCAAGAGAAAATCCCGGACCTGATCAAGCCAGAAGATGCGGAGGTAAGACATTAGACATAAGACACTTTATTCATCTCCAAAACGAAGGAATCACAGTGCTCGCACAAAAGATCAGTTAGTTAAAAAGTTACAAAATGGCAGATTGCACATGAAACAATGCAGGAGGATTAAAAAAACATATGTATCCACACCCAGAGCTGTGTATTGAGAGAGTTGCAACATGGAGGGACCAGTTTTCTTTGGTCACGTGGTTGCTGGCACCGTTTTCGGTCCAAATGCAGCACAACCCAATTTTGTGTACACAAAATGACTTCTAGTCGCAAGTTATCGCAACTCTCTTAATACAGCTCTGTCCACACCCAGTCTAGCCATTTAGACAAATATATGCTAAGTTTATGTTTATGAAGAACCAGCGTTCATCTTTTATACATCACATTGAAGACGTGATACCCATTGGGACAATAGAGTAAAGATGACAGTTAGTGCAAGCAGCCGGCTGTCTCTACCACTTCTCAGAATGACGTAGCCGATAAGTTCACAGTGAAGCGGTTGGCTATTGTTGTCCAAAATATGACTCACCCACTCCCGGTAAAGAGAGTCTAAAACTCAGTACAATGTTTCTTTTGATGCAAGTCTTACTGGTGACTTATCAATGTCAAGTTAATTAGTCTAGGAAGTTTACAAGGCAACTGAAAACTTACTTAAAAGACTTCTTTTCTTCCTAAGGAACCGATTGTTGTACAGAGCACCGTGGACCACTGGACAACATTTACAGAGCTGCAGTTCATCCTTGAAGCAAGCATGCAAGATATCGTAGACAGATGGGCAGAGGGAAAGGTAGGCATCAATAGACTGTGCAAGCCTTGGGTGTACTTTGAACATCCGGGACTAAGTTGGTCCCAACCATTCTGAGTTTTACATGTGCGCGATTATTTTCTTCGAATACTTTAGTTTAATGTAGTGTATGGCTGTAAAATATATTTACTTATTGGGAAAGTAAAATTTTGCCATGAAATATATAAAAGTAAAATAAATTTAACAAATCAACAAAGAAAACCTGAGAATAAGAATTGACCTCTGCTTCCAGTTACTTGTAAACAATTAAGTTTTAATTTTGTTTCAATGTGTAAATTAAGACAAATTAATTGAGTTTCCGAAGCTAAAGATATGACAACATTGTATTTAATTTCAGGGCCCTCTTGCCATGGTGTTCAACGCTAGTGAGATAAAGAGTCTGATCCGAGCTATCTTCCAGAATACAGACAGGAGGGCTGCAGCTCTAGCCAAGATCAGATGAGACTAATACAAGTCTAGGATTTGTGTTTGCGCATACATCACATCAGCATGATGTTGGGCATCTTCCAGAGTACAGCGCAGCATTAGCCAAGACCAGAAAAGACTAATACAAGTCTATGATTTGTGTTTGCGCATACATCAGCAATTCTAAAAACCAAGTCTGCTGTTGGGAATAGTCCAGAAAACAGCTAGGACCGCACTACAGCATTAGCCAAGATCAGAAAAGACTAGTACAAGTTTGTGTTTGTGCATACATCACAGCATGATGTTGTGCATCATCCAGAATACAGCTAGGAGAACTGCACAGCATTAGCTTAGATCAGAAAAGACTCACACAAGTCTATAATCCATTGTTCGCATACATCTCTTCAACTGTATAATTTTTATTTTCAAAAATGATGAATACAGTTATTTCGCCCGGCCCAACTTGTCTCATCCAAGACTGCTGGGATGAGCTTGTACAAATTCTTGTTCAGGATGTAGTGGTGCATGATGGGACACGCTTGTACTGCTAATTGTCGCAATTTCCACAATCCTAGCATGGACACACATGATATGATAATGAAACAATTAATTAGCTCTCTTCTTTTTTAACCAAAGTTGCAAGAACAAAATTATTAATGTTACGATCGAGCCCTATTTTTAGTACAACCCAAAGAATGACAATAAGGATTTCCACTGGATCTACATTATTATTGATAAAGGTCAAATCTTTTGTAAACAGGAAGAGGTGACCGGGGTTAATGAGCAAGCAGAAGCAACAGCCCATCCCAGCACCTTTGGTTCAGGCGCTGGGACCGAACAAAGTCTGTTATGTGAAATTGTTTTGTTAGGCTGGTTTTTGCAGAGCAAGGCTTAACCATTTTTCAAGTAACTAGGAACAAACAAATAAAATGTCTTATAAACTATGCATTTTTATTATCCAAAATCAGCAAATACATTCTGTACAATCACTTACAGTTATTTTCATTTACATTTCTATAAAACAATTAATAAACTTTTTTTTTTCAACATACAAACAACACATTGTACAAATTATTGCTGGTGATTAATATGTCATTTGCTAAACTACCGGTTTAAAAATAAATTGAATTATCGACTCGCCATAATATTCAATTGTTAATTTATAAACTGGCTAGAAATTAAATCATATCAACCCAACCACGGTTATTTGATTTAAGATTTAAGATAATCTTTGGTGCATACTTGTAGTTCCAAAACCACATGTGCGTTACGCTTTTAAATGCAGCATTTAAACTCCAGTAGGATATGGGATATGACACATAAAAAAACCTATGTATTCATTGCTCTTTTTCTTTGTATAAAATATTTATTTTTTTTTAAGTTAATGTACAAGCTCCTCAATCCACATATAAATAGTTTAAACAGTTGTTACAATTTGTCTCTAAAAAGGAATGAGGTACACATATGCATCGTCAACAAGTTATTGCTGGTTCAGATAAATATTGAGAAAAGAACGGAACACCATGGTTTTCACTCTTGAGGTTAAGTACGGAGAACTGTATTGGGCGCCCCCATGAGCCGATATGTAAACTTCCTGAGCTCAAGTGAACAGTCTCATTCTTATCCAATAGTCAGGGATGTGATTTCCCGGAAACCTGGGTGTTTTTGTTGTATCCCCCCCAAAAAGATGAAGATAAAAACCATATAAAACGCCCCAGATTGCAGAAAGAATGTATATTAAAAGGCTTCGCGCTCACAAGCTTAGCCTATCACATCCCTGAATAGTGGAGGGGGCAGCTGGATTTATTTTTCCAGGGGTGGGTTGACTTCCCCTCTGCAGCCTAATAGATCTGTTCACTATTGCTATGACTTGTATACAAAGAGAATGTCTTCATCCGTACCATGTGATCTTCTTGCCTCGTCAAAATTACTGAAGGTGCAGCAACATAACTCTGAAAGGCAAAAACAATTAAGATGTGGGACAAACAAAAGCAAACTTTCAGTATGAGCGCAACTGTAAGACGGCCTCATTCGCACTTCACAAAATCAGCTCCATTAGAAAATATCTTGACCCCAAAATGACGGAAATTCTTGTTCATTCTTTAGTAATGTCCAGAATTGACTCATGCAATAGCCTCCTTTTTGGATTACCGGATTAATAAACTGCAACGACTTCAAAATTCAGCTGCTAGACTAGTCACACGCAATCATATAACTCCCATTCTACAGAATCTTCATTGGCTCCCTGTTCAAGTTAGAATTAAGTTTAAAATTCTCCTCCTTACTTTTCAATGTTTACAAGGCACAGACCTAGTTCACAAATATATTCCTTCTAGAAATTTACGTTCCAAGTCAGTCCCTTCTTGTCATTTCAAGTAGCTGCAGCTGAACTGTGGAGGCCAATTCAAAAGTCACGTCTATCAGTAATTTCCGTTGGTATCTTCTTGTTTTCTCATTCCTTTAAAGCGCTTAGGGACTTAACAGTGATATGCGCTATACAAAAACGGTTTATTATTAGGCAACTGCTCAATTGCTATTAGGACAAGTCTCAACAGTTGGAACATTCTAATTGGATTAGTATTCCATCAGGAATACATGGAGCATTCCATTGGAACATTCAAAATGTCAATGCGTAATTCTCCCATGTAGGACTGTTCCCACAGTTTGGCACAATGTCGAGGTCCAGCAGAACCTTCTATAGTAGTGGCACCACATGAACAATATTTTGTGGTTAGAGTGTGCCAAACTTTTCAAGGCGCTACCTAACAGAAATATTTTTTTATTTATCCTTTTCTTGGTTTTATAGATCAGGATTTGTTGATATTCTACTAACTCTCAAGTGATCTACCAAACACTTCGTGATCACTTGAGAATTTTTACTTTCTTACAACTTTACTTACTAATATGTATTCCGCCATGAAATGTTCATGAGGTGAAACTAGTACCTTCTAACAGACAACTTAGATTCAAATTATTACAGAGCAAAGAAAATTTTCCCGTCTAGAGCTCTACTAGGGCTGGTAGTCGACTATTGCCGCCTAACCCCACTGCATTGTGACAGTCACAGTTAAGTACCCCTGGAACGAAGATATTGACAAAATAGGGAGACCAGTTGGTTGAGCACTGGCACGTTAATCTGGAGGTCGCAGGTTCAAGTCCCTTTTTCTTTGTTTAAGTTTGTCTAAAATCACTTGAATAATAATAATAATTTATTGATTTATATTGCACCCATTCCATAAAATAACCAAAAGCAACAACAGCAAAAAAGACAACGATTAAAATAAATTAAAAAACTAAAAACTGGAAAAAAACACAAAATAAGCACAATACAAAGACTAATGTATAGGGACTTTACAAGGTAGTAATTTTTTTTTTTTTACTTACCACTTTCAATTCCTGGATTCCTATACAGAAAGTGTTGTTTAGTCTTGTCGTAACCACACAGCACAATAAAATGCCCTTGTTGTAAAGAGAGAAATAATATTAATTCATTTATACTGCACAAACTCAAACTTCTCTCTTTCACAATAAATGTCCTGGGACAATGCATAGGACCTACAGTCTTACAGACAAAAGCTCAAAATGGGATAATCCTTACCTATATATCCAGTCTCTTTGGCATTGGTGAACAGCGTTAAACAATCTAACCCACAGCCCTGTAATGAACATAAAAACAAATGTGAACATTTTGTCTTTCCTCCATACTGGAAGATCAAAACCAGTTATAAATAAAAAGGTCTTTGTTAATATGTTCTAGACCTTTAATACGCAGTTCTTATATAGCGCTTTATACTCCGGATGGGTGTCTCAGAAGCGCTCGGTATTTTTCCTACAAGGTATGTGGAGTTATGTGTTGAAGTACGAGACCTATTCCTTTGCATAGCACCATGTAATGGTTTACAAGGTGCTGTGGCGCAATATGCAGCCAATCAAACCAGGAACACCGGGGCGAACCCCTTCTCTTTACGATAAGTGCACTGGGTTCTTTTACGTGCATTACACAACACACGGGACCTACGGCTTAACGTCCCATCCGAAGGACATGGTCAAGTGTCTTGCATAAGGACACAAGTGTCAGGACTGGGATTCGAACCCACACTCTGCTGATCAGACAGAAACACCAGAGCTTGTGTTCTTATCCGCTCGGTCACGACACGCCACAACAGACCTTTTTCCTGTTGTACAAATGTGGCATACAAGAATGGACAGGCTGCCACCATTGTTGTCATTTTATTTTCGGCTCAATGGGAGGTAAGTATAAGATACCATGGCAGATTTTTGACTATGGCTTCTGGCCGAGGTTCTGTGAATCACAATGAGTGCCTACTCAATTTTCTCACATGACAACATCAAATCTCAAAGCTAATTATGAGAACATTTATTGTCTTTCCTATGTCAAGTCAGGGTTTCATCGTGACAACGATATTTTCAAAAGAAAACGATTACTGAAGCAGCTCCAAAAAGTTAAGAAAAATAATACTCAGGTGGGCAAAGAATTGTTTGTTAAATACAAACATGAAGTGGTTAATGACCGAGTTAAAACAATACTTGCACACTATTTGTCACAAACATAGATGAGTAAGTAAGGTTTGCGGTGACACCACATAAGAAATCTCTTTTATGGGTATTTGTGGCTCTGAGAATTAAGCCGGTTGCTACTCAACGTTTCGATCAGTAAACTCTGATTGTCTTCTTTCTCCAGAAGACAGTCGAAGAAAACTGATCGAAATGTCGGAAAGACAACCGGCTCTTCTCAGAGCCACCACTACTCACAAAAGAGATTTCTTAAATGGTGTAACCACAAACCTTACTTACATAGTGTTTTCCACCATGCATAGCTTTAATTCTTATCAAACATAGATGAGAACGTCTTGTGTACATACCGGTTCCTCTATGCTCCCCACTGAACATTCTTCACATTGTAAGATGGTGTCATCAATAAGAACCACAGCAGGATTCTGATTGGACAGATGACTGACTATCTCCTCCTGTGTGACTCGTCTAGAAACAGGGACAAGTTTATAAAAGTATCTTTAAATTTCTGTTGGAATTCAAAATATTGAAGTCTCCAAATCAAATTATGTTTTTAAGAAATAATATAAAACTTTTAGAGAAACAAAAATCAACAGGAAGATCCTGATCCCTCAAGCACAGTTTATCCACAAACTATTTCTCCACTTTGACAACATTTTCGGAAGACATCTTTTTCTGGAGGATTGGTAATGGTGTGAGCTTCCAAATGGGAGACTTTTGTACGCTAGATGGCAGCAAACTTACCAGGTAAATACCAATTGTTTTACATCGTCCCGAGCATGCTCACAATTACAAGATCAATGGATTCACCTGGTAAGTCTGCTGCCTCCTAGATTCCCCTGGTAAGTCTGCTGCCTCCTAGATTCCCCAAAAGCTTCCCATTGAATCTAGTATTTTCTTCAGATTTTATGTCAATAAGAAGCCCATGATTTACCCTTCGTCGGCTTTGATTCCGAGGCTGGAGGCACTACTGAAAAGTTTGTTCACCCTGTGTTGCTCTGTCACGAAATCCTCTGCGATAAACTCGTGGTAAAATCCCTTCAAAGGAAAACAACAAACATTTGTATTTTTTCATAGTTCCTCCTGATTAAAATCTTGCTTTAAGAAAAAAAAATTGCAGAAGGAAATATCTGTATGGGACCAGCCAAGAGCAATAAACATCACAACGACATTTTGTTTGGTGGTAACTTGTTTTCCTTAGCACAATTTGTTTTACGCTTAGCATAGCTCTAGCTAATTCAGCCCAGGGCAAAAACAGCAAGCTTAGGTTGGTGCTTAAGAAAAATATTTGCAGAAGAAAATATCAGTAAGGGACCAGCCAAGAGCAATATACATCACAATGACACGTTGTTTGGTGGTGGCAACCTGTTTTTAGCACAATTTGTTTCACGCTTAGCATAGCTCTAGGTTATTAGGCCCAGGGCAAAAAAACAGAAGAAACAAAGCTTAGGTTGGTGAACAGTCCTTAGAAAATTTCTCCATTCCACGTTTTGGAATTTTGCACAATTTTTAATTTGAAAAATACATATCTTTCTTCATACCACATCTTCATATCTTGGGTCTACTCCTAATGTGATGGTATACAACTGATGCTTGACACTGAACTCAACCATGATATTGGCCAAGTCGATCGTCCAAACACTGAAAAAACAAAATCACAGAGTGGATAAGAGGTACAGAAATTACTGACATTGTGAGAGAACAAAAACGCCCCTCCTCATAAAAGCAGGCAGCACTACAGCACAATTTCACAAAGCAGCCAATTTCGAGTGTGCTTACTCTGCGATTTTCATTTCATAGTGCAGCACGGAAAAGGGCATGCTAACCGTCCACCCTTACTGTAAAGAAATGAATGAAAATCTTGCCGAGTAGAGAAAGGTTACCAGCCAAAATACCATACAGATTACATTGCTGCGACTGATACCCCACTCATTTCCTGCTTACAAAGAAATTTGCTGAGCAGAATTTTCTGCTTTGGGCCAACGACTCGGAAAGCATGAGTAAGTGACTCAAGTACATGGTGCCAATCATAAATACTATAGGCAAAGCTCAATAACATTCATACACTAAATGAAAAAGAAAACAATAAAGCTGAGAAAGAGCATTGAGATGCATCAGTAATTACCAGCTTTTTGTTATTTTTTATTTTCGAGTAAGTACGTTTTCACTTTAGGTGCTTACCTTTTGACAAAGTTCAGCTTTTCACAGATGTCATTGAATTCTTCCTCTTTATCTTTAAATGCTGGGTTTAAATGACTGCAATTTAAAAACAAAATGTGATCTTATTTTTTGATAATGAATTATTTGTTCTTTGTGTTCAAAACATTTCAGTCAGGGTAACGCTATGCTTTTCTTGTGGTTAAATGTAACCAAACCGTTATCTCTTTCCACCTAGCAATAGCATCTAGCTTCAAGTTTTACTTGATCTATGACCTAATATAAAAGAATACACTTTGTCAACATGTATGTTGTAGATGAAGCTATCGAGATAAAGCAAACGCTCAAAAACTGGTTCATGCCTTCATCTCGTCCGATTAGACAACAGGGCCCAGTTTCATGGCTCTGCTTTACCGTAAGCAAAGAATCAGCGCTTACGGAAGCAGGGAATTCCACGCTTGCGTCAAGCGTATTTCACGGGTTAGCAGGGAATTTTTGCTTGTGCGCTTGTGTAGTCCACTTTACTAGGCATTCTACGCTTACACAGCTAGCGCAGAAATTCGGCGCTTGCTCGGTAAGCGGAGAATGGTGATCGCAAGCGCAGAATTCGGCGGTAAGCAGAGCCATGAAATTGGGCCCAGCACTCTCTTTGGACTCCAGGACAAAGAACCAGAATATAGCTGCAAGAGTCATATTTCACCAATCATGTTTCAGTTTCATTAACTGCCAAACCATCAGAGAAATGTTTACAAACTTCTGTTACTGACTTTTAAGGCCTTGAACTGTCAGGCACCTGCTCCTTATTCAGATTTTGTTTCGGAAAAACCATCCAACTCGGATTTTTTATTATTATTATTATTATTATTATTATTTTATTTGCCATAACAGTACAAAACAAAATACAAGACAATATACCCCGAGATGGGCAAGGGACAACAAAAGCAAATACATACTATGATCCGTAGATCTGTTGCCCCACATCTGGGGTACACAATGAAATAAATATAGATTTAAACATATAACATAGTACACGCAATAATAAAAGCAGATAATTATACAAAACCAATAATAAATAAATAATAAATAACTAATTTATAAAACGAAAATAAATGAGTAAAATAACAGTAAAAGTAAAGAAGTATGTATATAAATAAATAAATAAATAAACTTGTAAATAAATAAATAAATAAACTTGTTAATAAATAAAAACGATTTAAATAAAAACGATTTAAAATATTGCACAAGTGAATGGGCTATAGCAGGCTATTAAAAGGGTGGACTAAACCCCAAACAAGTCCCAACACTAGAGCCACACTAGAGCCACACTCCCCTCCCCGGAGAATTATACATATATAAATAAATAAAAATGAGAACAAATAAAATAGTACAAAATTTACAAGTAAGAAAGAGTAACACAAAAATACGGACAGAAAGCCCTGCCCACACTGAAGAAAATAATAAAAACTATTCAAGTTGATTCGTGAGATTGGCAGACAGAATATCTAAGTGATTTGAGGAAACTGTGGAAGGGCAATAGCAGTAGGGAATTACGAATGTTTTCTGGTAAACTAGACCAAAGTCTGGGGAAAAGATGAGGAGCAGACAAATGCAAAGCATCGGTTCTAGCATACAGGTGTTTGAAGGTGAGAACGTCAGGAGAGATCAGCATCTCACACCTCTTTGAAGAAGTAGCGGGAAAAACAATCACATTATGGAAGAGGATTCGTGGTAGCGGCACCCAAGTTATGCAACTGCCTTCCTAATTCTCCGCAGATACCTCAAACCACAATTCAGGTTATCATGTGAAGACATATCTGTTCAAGATATCTTGCAATGCCTTAAACCGTCTTGTATCATATCTCTTGTATTATTATTTCTGTGTGTTTGCTAATTTGGTTGCTGGGTTAGATTTTTATCCTAATTCTTTTCTTGTGTACTTTGTTTGTGCATTTTCTGCAGTGTTTGATATTGTTGTTTTTTGTTTGAAAAAGCCTTCGGAGCGCCATCACGGCAGCCCGGGCTGTATACTCCCCAGGGAGCTGAGAAAGATTAAAAGGAATGTTATTGGCCCAATGACCAGGGCACTAATGTAAAGCGCATTGATACGTTATTGTGAAATGCGCTATATAAGAACTAGTTATTATTTTATTATTATTTATTTACCTTATACGCTATATAAAAATCCTTTTATTACTGTAGTTAATTGTAATAACAGGTTATAAACCACAAGGGAAACTGACTGGGTAAATTATAAATAATTTGGGTTAAACAAAGAAACAATTTACTAGAGGGGGATTTGAATCAACAATTTAAACCCACTCTAGTTAATTTTTATTTGGTCAACCCAAATGATTATTTGTGTTACAACAAATCCTAACCCACTGGGTACTACACATACACACCTGAGAACCATCTTGACACATGCTAAGCCACAATCCCAGTCCTCACTCTGCATGATGTGTGGTACATTCACAAATACACTGTCTGCTGACGTGTCTGTAATAATAACAATGAAAGCAGTTTTAGTTTCATTATTCAAAGTTGTTACGTTTTGCTTTGTTTGCTGCTTAATGAAATCATACAAGAGATAGTTTTACTGGAACTCAGTATGTATGTAGTTTATTCTATTGTCAATTCCTGCATCCAAGATGGCGACTGCTACACAGATACAAACACATGTTGCTAACATGACTGAGGGCGCTATAACGATATCGTAACATCTTTCCTTCTTTAGAAAGTTTAAACAATCAGAAAAACTTTGCTTTAAACATGTACCTTAGTAACACCAATTTCTTTTAAGAAATAACAATAAAACGTTTAACACCTGAAACATTTAACATTTGTTTTTTTCCTTGGGTTGTGCTTTGTAACCTGTAATGACTTTAGACAAATAGAGTTATGTAATAAAAGGATGTCCATAAACATGTACTTGATGAAATGAGACTTAATAGTTTGTGTTCTGAGTTCAAGTCACATAGTCCTTCAGATAACTCGGTTGTTTCCGTTCTCGTGTGCTGTGTCGTGTCGGTTCGTGTACGGTCGCGTTTTGTTGCTCTGTGTGTGTGTTGTTTATTCTATTGTCAATTCCTGCATCCAAGATGGCGACTGCTACACAGATACAAACACATGTTGCTAACATGACTGAGGGCGCTATAACGATATCGTAACAAAAGTTTATCCACAGCATCCATCTGAAGTAATCATAGCTCAACACAGTTTAAATATTTTAAATTTTTTAAACATCTACTATTACTCAGTAGTCTACAAGTACAATTCAAACTAGAGATTTAGTGTTTGTAGAAACAAACACTAGGTGTTCGGATATCGTTGGGTCAGTATGTTGTTGATGTCTGAACTGTTTCATTGAATCGATAAAAGATTGTTGATAAATAGGCATAGATTGTGAACTTTAAAAAATAGGAAATTGTGAATTTTATCATTTTTCATTTAGTTTATACGACTGGGGAAATAAATGGTTTTGTTACTGCGACAATTTCCATAAAACGAACGGGTACAAGAATACAGCTTACATATCAAAACAGTCTTCAGTATTTTGAAATCAAGCCAGTAAAAACTATTTAAAGTTTCCTCTATACATGCAGGTTTATGAACATTGAATTTAACGGTTTAAAACAATTTTTTTTTTTTTATTACACATATTTCTGTTATTAAAACATTAGACAGGACTGTTTACAATCAATATTTGAGTTGTGGTTGCATTTGCATTTGCAAATAAATGATTAATAAACGTAAAATTGTACATCAATAGAAAGTGTTTTTATTTGCCTCTTATCCAACTAAAAAGAAAAATATAGTATCGGTTTTGAAGAAATAAATGAATAAAGGTTTCTTTAGATAAAATCTTTTAACCCGACAAACCTCCCTCAAATAACAATTTAGAAATATACTACTTTTCCTAATCAGATGTTAATTGTAATATCATTATGTTGATTTATGCTGTTGACGATTATAATTGAATTGTACATACTATATAATTCTTTTATACTGTTCCAAACGGCGCCGCAGATTTAACCCACCACTACCATCCATAATGATAGGTAATGCACAATCGCTTTCCAATAAACTGGATGAACTTTCTGCAAACATTAAATACCTCAATGAATATAGAGATTGCAGTTTTATGTGTTTCAGCGAAACGTGGTTTAAAGACTCCCACACGAGCAATGAAACAGATATCGATAACTTCATTTGCAAACGAATGGACAGGACCCCTGAATCAGGAAAAACCTCAGGCGGAGGTGTTTGTATTTACGTCAACCAAAGATGGTGTACCAACATTTGTGTTAAACAACAACATTGTTCGCCAGACATTGAACTCATCACCGTAGGTCTACGACCACACTATCTCCCAAGAGAATTCCCACAGATTTTTGTTACTGTTGTGTATATCCATCCAAGAGCAGATGTAGACATTGCCTCTACTACTGTTGCTGATTTTGTTCAAGACTTGGAAAAACAATCCCCAGACGCTGTTAAACTAATTATGGGCGACTTTAATAATTGTGATTTGAAACCCGTCATGCCTCACTACCACCAGTACATAAACATCCCCACTAGAGGTCATCGTACTCTTGACAAGTGTTATGGCAACGTACCTGACGCCTATAAATCGTACAGCAGAGCACCAATTGGCAAATCAGATCATGATATGATTTACCTACTCCCTACATACAAACAAAAACTTAAGCAGAATAAGCCAGCTACCAGGAAAGTTAGGAGTTGGAGTCATAACAATATGGAAACTCTTCGTAGCTGTTTCGAATGTACCGATTGGGATGTCCTGTTAGCTCAAGACTCAATTGAAGATTCTGCCAGTGTTATCACGGATTACGTCAAGTTTTGTGAGGACCTTATAGTTCCAGAAAAAATTATAAAGATCTACCCCAACAATAAACCATGGTTGACGAAAGACTTTCGGGAACTCGTCAAAAGAAAGCATACGGCTCACAATAATAATAATCTTCCAGAAAAACGCAAACTACAGAAAGAAATCAAACATCTCGTCAATAAATGCAAAAAAACATATGGAAGTAAAATCGAACGTAAATTTGAAAATGGTGATCCCAAGAGTGCTTGGAATGGACTGAAAGACATCACAGGTTTTGGTGTACGTAATAAGTTGAAAGTGCCCTCCGATGACATAAAACAGTTCGCAAACGACCTTAACCAATTTTATGGTCGCTTTGATAGTACTAATATTCACCAGGACCCAGCTTACTCGCAACTGTGTTTGAAACTGGCCTCACAAGAAATTGGTTCACAAGAAAATATCGTTCTCACAACTTCAGAAGTTGAAAAGGCTTTTAAATCCATTAGGACAAACAAAGCTCCAGGTCCAGACGGGATCTCCGGTAAAACTCTGAAATCATGTTACAAAGAGCTCGCATGTATATTTCAGCGGTTATTTCAATGGTCTCTGGACACTCACATAGTTCCCAAGCTATGGAAATCCTCCATAATCACTCCAATTCCTAAAACAACTAAGCCAGCTATTCTCAACGACTACAGACCTGTTGCCCTCACACCCATTGTTATGAAATGCTTCGAAAGAATCGTCAGAGATTTCCTGTTTGATGAAACACGGGGAGCAGCAGATCCTTTTCAGTTCGCGTACCGTGCTCACCGTGGTGTGGATGACGCCTTAATAACACTGTTGCATAACATTTACAGTCATCTTGACACCTGTAAGACCTATGCTCGTGCATTATTTATTGACTTCTCGTCTGCGTTCAATACCATCAGACCACAGACTCTATTACACAAATTGCAGAATTTAAATGTTAATCCACAACTTTCCCTTTGGATTAATGACTTTTTACTCCAACGGTCACAGAGGGTAAGAGTAAACGGTGTTAGTTCTGACATTACACATTTAAGTACAGGAGTCCCCCAAGGATGTGTTCTATCGCCGCTCTTGTTCTCCTTATTCACAAGTGACTTTAAGGTACAAAGCGACTCATGTATTTTGATTAAATATGCTGATGATACTGTCTTGACAGGACTGATAAGTGACAATGATGAACTGGATTATAGAACCAATATTGATCTGTTTGTTAACTGGTGTGTTGAAAATCACTTAATTATTAATGTGTCTAAAACTAAAGAAATGGTCTTTAATTTTAAAAGAACCAAACAAACCATGTCACCTGTTAAACTTAACGATGTGTCTGTAGAAGTAGTAGATGAATATAAGTACCTTGGTACTGTGGTTGATAGTCAGCTAAACTGGAATTCCAACACCACCAAAGTCTACAAGAAAGCTAACCAACGGTTACACTTTGTAAGGAAACTGAAATCTTTTAATGTTAATACCCGGGTTTTAAAACTGTTTTACCAGAGCACAATTCAATCTGTTATAACTTTTTGTTCGATCACTTGGTTTAATTCTCTAACTATTAGCAATCGTAAGAAACTAGAACGTATTGTGAAGCATGCTGGAAGGATTATAGGTGAGGACATTGATGGTCTTCAGAAGTTGGTCCATAATAGTCTCATGTGTAAGTTTAGTTCCATTATGTCTGACAATACACATCCTCTCAACTCGTCTGTGGTTACAAATAAATCCGGTAGAATTCGTCAGTTAAGCCTTAAAACGAATAGGTTTAGGAACTCTTTTTTACCTCATGCCATTCACAATTTTAACTGTAAATTTTGTAGATAATAGACCTTTGTCATGGTGCAGCCATCTTGATTTCTCCCATTCATGTCGGTGTGGCCAGACCGGGACTGGGTGGATGAGTAGTCTGGTTCCTTTTTGTACACTGTAGATTGGCATTCATTGCTGTTGTTGGATGTAGGGAGCATGTCCAATAATGACTTTTTATTATTTTGTGTAATTTCTTTGTTGGTTTTTACTGTGTTTACTGTGTTAGTGTGTTTATTTGCCAATTTGTTTATTTTTAATATTTTTAATATTTTTACGTACTTTTACTGCTGTACAAAGGATAGCAAATTTCATGTATAACAATACATGACGAATAAATTAAATTGAATTGAATTGAATTGAATTGAAACGGCGAACTTCTAAGACGTTTTTTGAACCCCATCGCAAGAGGGCGCATTTCATTTGTCACTGTAAGCTATGGTCACTTTCCCTGTCTGCATCAAAACATAGAAAATACACCCCAGGCCTGTTGTGTGAACAATTTATTTGTGTCATCAACAATGAATGTAATGTTTGTTGGACTTTGGCATTGTTAAAAACTGGACCGCCATAATACATGTTTCCCTATAAAATTAATCATCTTTGACAATAGCCTGAAAAACACTGTGTGCTGCAACACCTCAATATGTTACACCTTTACATACAAACAATTACTTGATGGAAATAATTATTAAAACATTTATTATCCAGGCGGAACACCTTAAAATCACATGTGCATACTTCATGATGATTTATCATATTTTTGGCAAGAGAATAATAACGAGGTTTGCATGGACGGCTGCTTTAGAGACTATCAAAGCGTAACGCCAAAATCAGGTTGCGTGAACCTTGAACAAGCATGTTTTATGGACTTTGGACCTTGTGATCAATGGAGCGGAACAGCCAGGCCCGTGCTTCTAAAAAACTGACACTTTTAAATTTCAAGGCTTTTCCGGTTTCGACCGGAAGAAGAGGTCATGAAATGTCACGCACATAATAAAAAACTAAGACCTAGATTCCCTCTATATAATCCCGCTGAAGGCAACCCAAGGTCTCTTGTTCATGATTTGATATAGATTTTCAAAGATTAAATTTTTAATACAAAAAACTGCTTGTAATTTGACACCTGATGACGTCATCATGATGTTATTGATGCTGTTTCATTTCATTATGATTATGTAACTGTATGTGAAATTTCAAGTTTATGTGACCCCGCTACACACTTGATCAAAAGTCTTTTAAAAGCGCACGATCAAAAGCCTGACATTTGATTGTTTGCTAGGTTTGCATAGACGGCTGTTTTAGAGAAGCATAACACCAAATCAGGTTGCGCGAGCCTTGAACAGCGACTAGACTACAAACATGTTTGATGGACTTTGACCCTTGCACGTTTCAGGTTAATTGTGTGCTACACACAGTATTCGTAGATTGTGATCAAAAGAGCGGATCAGCCAGCCCCGTGCTTCTGCGGACTAATACTAACCAAATGTTCAACGTACATTTTGAGCCGGAGGTCAATGTAAACTGGGGTCACTCTTTGTGTAGCATTTGTTGGGTTTTAAAAGACCTGTCCGATGATATATTGATTGTAGAAATCCATTGTTTAGTTTTTGAGTTATGATTTTTTGAAATATTAAACTTTGATTCACTGTAACTCGACACCTGATGAAGTAATCATGACGTCACAACTTACTCAGCATCTCCTAGTTATACGTTAACTACATGCAAAGTTTCAAGGTCATCCAAGGTTCGCAACTATGCTTTTGCTTGCGGACAAACGAGTTTCAGAAGAAGACTAAAAATGAAAAAAAAAACGAACAATAACAAAGAGTTGTTCGGGCTTCTAAGCCCGAACACCTAATAACACTATTTTTCCACAAAATAGTACCTACCTGCATCAGCTGTGTCACTACTCATCTTACAACAACTTTATTCAATACAAATTCGTATTCAGAATTTTACACTACTGAGTGTACTGACTGTTGCAGTCAGTCACTGTACAAAACCACACGAAGTAAATAAAAGTTACACTTTTCTCTTAGTCTTTAGTCTTAAACTAAACAAAAATTAAATTTTAAAAGTAATTTCCTCTTGATGTGATGGTCGATATTAATTAGCAATACAATAATCTGTCCACTAAATGAAAAGGAAAACAATAAAGCTGAGAAAGAGCAGTGCAAAATTACCCAGCTCCATGGTCGAGAATGCAGCTGATCTGATTGAATGTAAACATGAAACGGGTTCCCTGTAAATTCTGAGATTGTTCATCCATCCTAGGTGGTAGACGTCTGGAAGCCATACTTTTAAAAGGGGCCGCTAAATTTAAATAGCGCCCTCTCTTGGGAATCTTGAATGGCTTTCTGGTTCTGACGACCTGAAGAATTCGGATCATGCCCGCGACTAACGAGGCGTAAAGCCAGAGCCATTCTTTCAGAAATACCACATTTCGAAACTTTTTGTTGGCACTGACTCATTCTTAATGTTTTAAAAGGAAACAATTTATTTTGATGGAGTTTTTAAAAGACTCAAAATAACTGGTGACAAATCTGGCCCACTCAGAAGTTGTGATTCAGAAACAATTTTATTTCATGTCAACATTTTCGTGAAAAGTCACATTTTTATATACAACATACCGTAACTAAAAAATAGATTGCTGTTCTATCGTTGTGAATTATCAGAGAAAAAGATGGGTGGTTTTTTTTTGTCGTTTGGTTTTTGGGGTGTTTTTTTACTGAGCAATATCCATTTTCAAAACTGATGAAACCCGCCCATAAAAGCACAGGTTTTGTTCTTATATTTATTTCTTGCCGATTTCGAACTTTTGCTGAAGACCGATAGTTTCCCAACAAAGTGCCTGCTCTGCCCCTGGTTCCCGTTTCAATTTTTCTACACGGATCCTGATGCGTAACATTTTTAAACAGTTCTACTACAGTAATAAACAATTAACTTAATTGGACAATCGAGGGGGAATGCTTTGGTTAAGGATATTTCCCGAGTTTATCTTGAAATTGTTGCCACTGTAACTTTTTTGAGCCGAAAAGTGGTAGCGCATCTTTTAATTGTTTTCTCAAAGATCGCCAATATAACAATTTTAAAAGTTGGTAGGCCTACATTACGGATTTGACGCGCTCGCCCAGTTTGGTCCCCGCAGCCTTGCATTCCTTTCTAATGAGCGCACTCACAAAGAAAAATGTAGGTGCCCCATGACTCTGCCAATGAATGGTTTTTACTCGAAACTTTTGGTTTCCGGGATCCAAAAATAATATGAATCACTCAAATAGTATTGAAAGTACGTAGTAGCCAAACTGAATCATGAGCACTCAACTGCTGCCACTGCCGCCCCCGGCCTCCTTAAATTCATGATTTCTAGGCCGTCCTCGGTGGCTTTGTTGCGGCTGTGGTGGGCTTAAATCGATAGTCCCGTTCTTCAATAATAATAATAATAATAATATTTAAAATTTATATTGCGCCCCTTACATACAAAATTATCAAAGGCGCAGAACACATGTTAAAAAGGACAGAATGGAAGAAAACGACAAAGAAAAAAGACTGATCACCAGGCCAGTGCCCAAACAAAAGTATGGGGATACGTCTGTCCCGCGTTCAACGTTGAAGCTAGCTAGCTGCAGCCAAGCAGCTAAGACGAAGTTTAATAAGGACGCGGCCTTTCTTTTGTTTTTACTTCATTGGGCCTTTAATCCTTTATTATTATTATTATTATTATTTATTCGGCCAAAACATTCTTAAATACAAACATGTACATACAAAGTAAGAAATGTCATACATCAAGGACAGTCAAGATGAAAGATTAAATTATTGTATAACAATACCAATCAAAAATCTATTCAGAGGTACAAACACGTCAAACACCTATTGTTTATTTTATATTTTATTTGATGTATTTGTTTGTTTTGTTTCGGGGGTTTTATTCAGACTTATTTATTTAAGTTTTGGTCTGTTTTAAGACTTTTGCTTAATATCTAAATCTTGAACATCAAGACTAGTCTAATCGTAGCCTTCCAGGTGTACATGGACGTAATACACACACGGGTGACCGCGCGCAGAGAGGCGCATGATGATGACGTAAAGTTCATTCACTAACATTAGTATACGATGTGGCAGTCGAATCACCGCCAATCCGCCCTCAAAATAGTATTCATAAAACATTCTTTTTCGCAATAATTTATGACCTTGGTTCGATGATATTGTCTATCCTCATTTAATATGCCGATTTGTGCAAAATAATCTAGTTGACAATCACCAGTGTGGAATCTAACGAACGGATTGTATTTTTCCCTCGCGGAGGGAAATCGTTAAATATTCAACCGGAACTATTTGCACACCTCTCTTCGTACATGTCGGCCATTTCTGGCCTCTTTGGCTTCAATCACGTTGGATAATTTTCTTTGGAAAACCTTACAACTAGTGGGATACACCGTCGGGGTGCTTAATTTTCAGGGAAAGGGATAGATCTTCTAAGTCACCATGGCTCAGAGTTTGCCCATCCGCTTTCAGGAGCATTTACAGGTCCGTATGAAAAAACACCGGTTGTTTTAAATTTTACTGAAAATTAATTTGATATGCTATAACTCATGTATGTACCACACACAGGTACTGACTAGTACTGTACAATGTGCATTGAATTTGCATTGTAACACGCCCTCTCAAAATGGCCGCCACGTGCCGGTTTCTGCAGGTGTTTTTCCTAAAATATTGTTGACAGATTAGCACTTAAATTGTGCTTTTAGATCCCTCAATGGCGACGTTAATTGATAAATGATTGTTTGAAATTTTGAATGAGTTGAAGAATTTAATGATGTATCTTTTTAAGTTGACAATATTATTTATTAAATCAGTTTATCATTTTGACATTTTTGTCAAAATTGACATTGATCAATGATCATTGATCGGAAAATGTTCCTGTTTTAAAATGTGTTATTCATTAAAAATACCTTTTAGTCTATATAATTATAGTGTCCTTTACTGGTTAAATTTTCTCTTAAATTGTTGAACAACGAACTAGATCTGACCTAGACCCAGTAACTGGGGTGCTGTACTCCTTTTTTGAAATTTTGACATCATCGGTCGTACTAGCGCCCCAGGTTAAAGCTCCATCGCGAAACAGCATTCCCTGATTTGGCATCTTTTGACTACGGCAAGCCACAAAAAATGCCTCAGAACGACAAAAATAACCAACAAAATAGCTTTAAAAACGCCTACTCACTACTGGCTTCAGGTATTTAAATGTACTCACGATTTTGTTTTGTGCTGCAATTTTACGTTTTTGTCAAGTCGATCGTTGAAAATATGGGCATGCTCTCATCATGCCCGGGTCAACTACGATCTGACCGCTGCCCCCTCACAGTTTCATCGTCAAGATGCATTCTGTGTAGTAGATTTAATCAACGACTGTTTGCAGCGAGTGCACACAGTGTGGGCAATGTATTCGACGAGGCGTGTTGTACATGTATTCGACGGGGCGCTAGTACGACCGATGATGTCAAAATTTCAAAAAAGGAGTACAGCGCCCCAGTTACTGGGTCTAGATCTGACCTACATGTAGGGCTCAATTGCAGAATACCCTGTGACCTAGTCCTGTCTTTTAAGTTTTACTGATTAATGAATGTATTAAATACATATTTTTGTAAATGATTTCAGCTTTATTTACTTTGTTAAAACAAATTCTGACACTTGCCAAGTTACCAAAACCTTGAGAAGAAATCATGTAAGGTTTTTCACTACAGAAAAAGCCATTATCAACTGAAACACATTACTATTTTTATACTACTGTAGATCTTATTCTTAGGTAATCTGTGAAATCAAGATTTCATTTCAGACTCTTTGAAAATATTTTTTTTTTGCCAAGCGTCATTCAACTGATTAATTAAAGTGCATCAGACTTGAACATGTTGAAAGATGATTGTCAACAACAACCAATACCAAATGTTTTTGTTTTGTTTGTGTTTGTGAAAAAAGAAATCATGCAAATCTGTTGTTCGGTTTGTATTCTTAGAAAATTAGAGAAACTTGCTGTTTCTGACCTTCTTGATTCTTCGTCCAAATTCTGACGTAATATTTGTTTGATAGAAACAGAGTTGTGCATTATGTTTTTTCCCATAAATGTTTAAACAGAAGTTGCCACTTCTGTTTAACTGTTTCTAGCGATTCCATTCCAAATTAAGGATTGGTAACGCTGTCGGGTACATGGGATCCTCTGAGCCGACTCTCTGTTCTCTTTATGAGCCAACCTGTAAAGGAGCCGATGTCAACACACTTTCCAGGATTATAAAAATAGAAGCTATACCCAGTCTGGGGGATGGAAAATATAGTCCCGCATTCATTACAGAGGTGAATCACTCAAGTGACCTTATAAGAATTGGAGGTCGGATTATGGTAATGTTTCCGAAACTTTGAATTAGCTGAAAATTGATGGTACAAAATTACAAAAAAAGAGAATAAAACTCTGCAACCTAGAATAACAACAGATTAAAAAACCATTGAAGAACACACTGTGTGTAATTATTAGGTTTTGCTTAAAAAGGTTACACAAATATCTTGATGATTTGATCAATTGTTGTATGAAATATAAGCAGCTTGCTTCTACATGCAGCACCAAATGTTGAATACAATAGTGGTTAAAAATTACATTCATCGTCAGCATAGTGATATGATCTTTTTTTAAGCACAAGTGCTTAAAAGCAATCAAAGTCAGAAATGAACGCCACTTCAAAAAGGTTAACCTGTGAAGGCCAGGAAACGGAGAGTGGAGAGAAAAAATGACTTCCACATTTTCATTCTTGACTGAATGGAAAAAGTTAGAACTCACTGACTGCAATCTTCCTAAACTATATTCATTCTGATTAACTCTGAGATAGTGAAAGGTCATGAAACCTGTAATTTCCTGACTGCTGTATTATTTTTGTGTTTAATAATATGGCTTAGTTTGAAACCACATCCTGTCTGGCACCAGGTCATGACTTGATGTGAGTGAGAATCCCATTTTGTACCATTGGGGGCCCAGCTTCCTCTGATAAAACTCTGCCAATTTTTAATGGAAAGGCCACGGTCAGCTTAGTATGTGGGCAGCTTGCCCGACCGTTGAATGAACATGAATGATGCTTCCAAGAGGAGAGATTCCAGCATTTTGTTACGGGAACCACATGCACTTAGTCATCATGGTTGATATGTCAAGGTCAAAGATTGTTACAATACCTGCAAATCAAGATCAGCTACATTAACTGTGAAGCATTGAAAAAGAAAGAAAAAAGAAATATCACTTTTTGATTTGAGTACTTCTGGTCAATCATTCTCGTAAGGATCAACTTTCTGTATACTTGAAGCCACAGGAAGTTGTTCTGAACCAGACACAGCTTTTTGCTTTATTTTGACCCTTTGAAGTGACATTACATGCGGCTTCTGTCTGCCCATGGTGCATCATTTTGAGAGTCTAATTTGCACGTAAAGATATGGTGAGCGTGTAAAGTGCTCATTTCATAGTGAGACCAGAAATCCGTGTCCATCATGTGTTGTGCATTGCAATGCGTAAAAATGGAAATACACGCCTGAAGCATTGTACACAATTTTTGCGGATATCGCAGTACGCAATACGCAATACAAATACAATAAAGTATGTTCAGTTCTTGGTGTGTACTTTTGTTTTCATGAATTGTGCACTACGCATGACCGACACATGGATGTGTGGCAAGCTTGATGTGTGGCCTGACAGCACACGGTGAAACTGACTCCCCAAATGGCGCAACTAAGATTTATTGTCGTGATGATGTCAGGTGATTGAATTGGATCAATAAAATATGAAAAACTAGATTGATGCCTTGAGGTTTGTTGATTTCATACAATGTAGATCAGGCTACATGTACACAAATGTACATGTATGCCAAGTGGAGCTACAGTATATGTAGGTTAGACTTTCAAGGCTAGTACATGTACATGTACTGTACCTGAAGATGTTCCGACAGACATTAATATTGTGATGAGATAAAAGAGCTCGAAGGTGTTACTTGTTACTTTCAAGGATGGAGAGTCTACCTTGAACGACTTTATAGTGAAATTTAGTATGTATTACACAGTGCAGTTTCCATCTGTACATTGTAGTTCCCAGTGACACTGGGAGTGTACACAACATACATGTACATGTACATATGCAGTACAGCAGTTTGCTTGGATTTGACTTTGAAACACCAAACCCAAGACTTCTGACTTTTCTGGTCGGACCATTCTTTATTATTCTGTTCTTAGTACTTTATAGGCCTGGAATTTCAAGGAGGCCAACTCAGGCCATGCTTGTCTTGGCCTTGGTGCCTCTTTGAGACAAGGCTCTTGTGATGACAATTTGACATTAAGATTCTCTAATTTGAAGTGTTCACCTTGGTGAACATTTTTCTTGAACTTAGACAAAGTTTAACATGTTAGTCTTGGTTTGTTAGTCATTAATTTTCTTTACATGTGGGTTTCATTGCCAGTAGAATTTGTGTTTTACAAATTCTGAGGAGTGAAAAAATGGTCGGTGGTGAATGGTTGAATTTATTATTATAAGTACTCCCAATGATCAGCAGTGTGCAAGAGCAGTGTGGAACTTTCTGCATCACATTCCTTGGCATTATGCCTGAAGCTGTTTTGAAATCAGTCTGGCAGTAAAACATTTTGTTTTAACTGTAGATAAGGTGCCTCCTCTACTTCTGTCTGAATGGGTCTACTATTCATCTTGAATCAAAATAAACTACTGAAGTTATAATTCAGCATGGATTTGAATGTCTACTTGATATGCTTGACCACAAGAGGGCGACATTTTAGAGTTGGCTTGGAGGTTTTACAATACATCAGTGATATAACATTTCTTGATGTACACAGTTAATTATTAAATTTATGATCAGATTCCTTCTCGGTATTTAAAAATGTAAAAAAGCCAGGAAGAAATGGTATATCATGTTAGTGTTCTTTTTATTTGTACATTTTTAAACCTCGCTCTCCCCCCACCCCCCCCCCCCAAAAAGGCATTACTGTAGCACTTCATTACAATGAAATGTAAAGTCTACCCGCTAAAGTGCACACAGTTAGACATGACACGAGATCAAAGAAGAATGAGGGGACCAGTTGCTCTTCATGTATGATTTGTGCTTTTTCTGCGTACGCAGAATGGATCAGCCACAGGACTAATTAAAATATCAAACATGTTTGGAGATTTCAAAGACACACTTCCAGGGGTGCGTTTTTGCGGTCGTAACCAATGACTGTATCGGTTGACTTGACCATTGGTTAATCTCTGGTCAGTGACAGAAACAGTTATTGGTTACAGCAGTGAAAATGTCTATGATCGAGCAAGACATTGTGGGAAGTAAACGGCACGGCAAGAATGTACACCACTGGGAACGAGGTTGGTGCTCGCCAGTTCTAGAACCATCCCTGTGATGCAGACGCGAAGCCATGTAGCACCATAGAGGAAGGATCCTCCATGGTAGCACATAAGCAATGCACACAGACAACATCTGCTGATTTGTAAATACATACACTTGCTCCCTTAGCCAATCATGTGATGATTGACCTATTGATATGCTAATTAATTAGTTGAAGAATAATAAGATCTGGCTTTGCACAGTGCTTAATTTGACTTCACATTACGCACCAGTGTGGGAAGGTACTAAAATCTACAGGGAATTAAGGAATTAATCAAGTTTCTCATACAGTCTTCGCCAGGGGTTTAGGACTGCATTGATGTTATCATAATTTATGGCTTTTTCGACTTCACTTGTCCTACATCTTATGCAAACCATTTTTTGTGTGGGAACATTTCCAAGACATTTACATCGCCTATGTTATTTTGCGCTTTAAAGTTTTTATAGTCTATGTAATTTTTTAACTTCCTTCTGTGTATTGATGTTTTTACCTATTGTAACCACTGTGCAATTCAGCCTTCGGGCTGCAATATGGTGTGAATAAACCAATAATAAAGAGTTAGAATAGCCTCCCTTTTTTTAAAACAGTATTTAAACGATTGAAAAGAGACTATGCATGAAAACATGCAGGCCTGATACTGAGGAAAATGTAAATCTGTGCTAGAACATTTCAAGGGGCACCAAGGCAATGGCCGGGCCGGGGACAATTTAGTGTTAGACTATCCCAAGTTGGACTCCTCGTTGCAACAGACACTGATAATGATATACCACGGGTAGTGTTAGACCTTCGTTGTGTACCATGTACATGTACATGTATGTACATGTAAATGCATGGTACAGTACGCTTATCAGTTACACAAACATGCATACTCTATGTGTGTACCGTAATTTTCGGATTATAAACCGCCCGGCGTATAAACCGCAATGCTCCAAAATATGGAAAAAATATTTAGGTGTCAGCGTATAAACCGCGCGGGCGTATAAACCGCGGCCAAAATGTTAAAAAAACTAACCTCAAAACACGGAAGTGAAGTTCGCAAAACTGCGTATGGTAAGCTTGGGCGATATTGCTTTTTTTCATTCACGATACATCGTCAAAAATATATCGCGATATTCGATGATATCGCGGTTAATTTGTGACGTGAGTTGATGAGGGAACCCACTTCAGATTTAAAAATAGTGTTAAAACTGAAGTGCCGCGAATTGGTTATTGATGTAAGGAAATTTGATAAAGGCTGTAAGGCTCTCCATTCTAGCCATGGTTTTATTCTTCATGTTACCCGAAGCACCACGAGCGCAATTGGCACAGGCTGATTGGCTGATTCCTGACCGGCCGCTTTCCGATTGGCTGATCGCGTGAATAATTATGACGTAGTGCTTCTCACAGCTTTCCGATTGGCCGATCGCGTGAATAAATATGACGTAGTGCTTCTCACAGCTTTCCGATTGGCCGATCGCGTGAATAATTATGACGTAGTGCTTCTCACAGCACTGCCATAGTATTCATCACCTCGATCCCGCAGATGTGCTTGCATGCTCCTAACGTGGTAAACTTTATAGTTAGGGGGTGAAGGAATGGCGGCGTGTAGCTGTGGGAACGAAAAGGCAAGGGAAATTCCCTTTGTGAGAAATCACCTCGTGGTCGGAGGAACGTTTTTATACATTACGTGCGTAAGCAATACCGCACAGTTTTCGTTTGTTTGATGTTGGTCTGTATGAGACCGTCTGTTTGATGTCGGTCTTTTCGAAGAATCCCAGTCGGGGATCAATAGTAGGGAATCTTGCGGTTGCGGTCGGTGCCTTTTTATGTTTTTAAACAGCTCATATTATCTCGATTAGGAAATGCATCGCGATCATTCATCAAAACCGCGATTTGCTGATATTGCGATTTAAAAAAACAGACACGATATCGTAATCGTTTAAAAAATTGTATCGCGATTTTCGATAATATCGTGGTATATCGCCCAAGCTTAGCGTATGGAGATCGCATATGGAGCATCGGAGATATATCAGCATATGGAGATCGCTGGGATAAATAGACAGGGGACCAGTCTAGTCTAACTCGAGTTTCGCTGATTGTTCATCTCTGAGGGGGCACTGAACTCTAACAATAGGGCGGTTGATAAACGTTTTATAAAGGCAACACGGAATACAAATGAGGCGGGATTTTCAACAGGCATTTTCAACAGGATTTTGTCACCACACAGGCATGTTTTGCAGGATTTTTTTATCGTTTAAGAACATTGTTTTTATTTAGAACATTTTACAAACGATCTTTCTTTATAAAAATGCTGTTTTTTTCTCTTCCATATTTATACGTCGGCGTATAAGCCGCCCGGAGAATAAACCGCAGGAGTTCAAAAAAAAGTCAAAATCAACGTATAAACCGCGGTTTATAATCCGAAAATTACGGTACATGTCGTGATCAATATTCCAAGGTACATGTACATGTACATGTACATGTACTCACTTAAATGCACTGTATATTATGCGGATCAATGATGCCTATTAAATTACAGTATGACACATAATACAGAAGGGTAGGTTTTAAAGAATTTGTGTATGCTCACAACAGTACTGAAATGGCAAGCCAACATTTACTCATTTAGTCCACAAAGGGATGCAGTCTTCACCTAAAGAACAGTCTCCATGCCTAAACCAGATGCATATTACATGTAGCGTTGCTATCTCCTATGTCAAAGCTAGTGTTTGTTTTGTAGTTATAATTAGGACCAACGCCACCTACAATTGAATGACGTACATGTACAAGGGTCTAAATTAGTTAATGAATATTAGAATTGTTCACATGGATATTTTCTTCCAAAGGCACTTGATTCAGTAGGACGTTAGTGCATCACATTAGTGTTTCTCGTCATGGGCATGAACTCTAAGGAGATGCATACGTGTATGCATTGATACATTTAGACACCTTGCAAATGATGTCTGTGTACAGTATCTGCATGCAGTTCAGTTGGAACCAGTGCATTCAAGTACATACATACATACATGTATGTGAGAAGCACCACACTTGCATAAATTTACACATACAGTGTACACTTGCATGTAGCTTGGTGTGGTAACTGTGGTTTGACCCCCCTACATGTAAATGGTGGACAGAAAACTGAATACGCTTTGTCAGTGAGGGTTCTTGACAAGGCATTGTAGCAAGTGACGTTTCTGATGCCTCCTACATTTTGTTGCTCAGTGTCCCTCTCTTCTGAGCAAAACAACCTGACATTCAAACCTGCAAATTGCCCTGGTTTCTTTTGTCAGCCAAATGTCATTATAATACATGCATTGGATCAGTTGTCCTTAATCTAATTATGCTAGACCAACGTAATGGTCACTCTGTTGAAACATTAGCCATTGCATGTGTAGAAAGGTCAGGCCAAGAACAATGTAATGCTCATAGATGATGCTTAAGACTTCACAATAAATTTACAATAAATTAAAATTTACAATAAATTTAAATTTTTTATTTTTTTTTATTTCATGCAAGCTTACATTGTTTCAATATTAAAGCCATGACCGGCAAAGATACAAAGTGAAATAAAAACTGAACTGATGTTTAATGTTCACCATATATGATTTCCAATTAGCATATCAATTTCTAATAGAACAAACACATGTCGATCCGAGAAAAAAATTGATACATTAAGGAAGTATAGTCACCAGCTTCATCACCCCCCAGGTCATTGGAATCCCTCTCCCCATCTTGTCAAAGCGCGGGCGGACATTTTTGTTATGAAGCCATGCGTTGGATCCTGATGAGGACCTTGTATCCTAGGGCCCCTCTCCTTTTGCCTCCTGTTTTTATTTGCTAGAGGGGCCTGAAATGTGTGGGTTGAAGTGTAGTGCTGTGCTCCCTTCCATCGGCTCAACGGCAACCGTGTTTTGATAGTTGAAGCGCCCCCGATGAAGACTTCATTGTAATACTGCTTTACAGAGAGTATCAAGTGAAGGAAGGTTCAATGACTTTAAGATGGCTGAGATGTATTAACCAAATCCTTGTAATGACTTTAAAAATGATCAGTGCATATTTCATCACTTGATCTGCTTTGGAATTATGATAATATCTGGCATTGTCTATTGTTTGTTTAAGACACTGCAGTTGCGTTCCACAGTTAGGGTCCAATTTCATAGAGCTGCTGAAGCACAAAAGGTGACTGAGCACAGAACAGTTTTGCTGGCAAGAATAAGGTTACCAGCCAAAATACCATTCCACATGTACTGACTGTGACTGGTATCCTGCTCATTTCTGCTTGTTAGAAAATTGTTAAGCAAAATTGTGTGCTTAAGCAGCTCTATGAAATTGGTCCATGAAGGAAGGTTTTGTTATTTGTTAAAATTTGTACATTAGACCTGGAAACACACAAATTAAATACACACTACATTTATAGTTTGATTTGTTATTGGGTCAAGACAGACAACAGAAAATGATAACCAATACATGTACAATCATTAATAATATTAATAAGTAGCTAATATGCTTTCCTGTATTAAAATATTTTTTTCAAATTTGTAATTATTGTTAACATAAACTAACAGCTTAACAAAATAAAGTAGGTCATTTGTGACATATTAAAGCAATGTTTTACTTAAAATGTTTGTTAAAACTTATATTTGGGAAAGCTTGCTCAATGTAGCTCCAGGATAAACTCTGGGAATACTTAAAGAACAAATATCAAAAAGCCACCTTCCCTTTAAGGGATGTTGAAACCCGTTTGTGGTGTATTTTGGGAAGCTCTTGAGCCTTTCCTCATTTTCCGCTCTATAATCACATCATAGACCTACATTGTAGGCCTCTTTACTGAGAGCTGTGCTAGTGTAGGTTTGAGGTACCACTGCCCGATTGCTTCCGTTTTAGCATTGGCAATTATTGTCTCTCACAAGTGGGGCATGAAGATTTCAGAAGGGATTAGGCTAAAAGGTTTGCCCAAATGGGATGGCTGTGTATCCTGTAACGGTATTCTGATTTGATGAGAAAAGAAAGAGAGAGAGAGAGAGAAAAAACAACCAAATTATGAACCTGTGTCCTTGGAAGTGAAATTTTAACCTCTGAAAAATTAAATAATGTTTGTGCTCAATAAAACTACATGGGTTGTCATGCAGGATGGTTATTTATGTGCAGAGAATGTGACAAGTAGTATTTTTAAGTGACAATTCATCTGAAATTATGTACCTATCTAAAACTGCCGATTAAAATAATCCGAGGATCTATTCTCGGTTTAATCGGAAAAATTCGTCTTTTAAGGGATTTACATGAATGTCTTGAGTTATGAAGCAAATTGTTGTTAAATGCCACAGGGTTCTCCCCGTGCAAAAGCTAGCGTATCGGACGGATACGTGCTTATTGTATAATATACATATTTATTTATGTTTTTGTTAATAATTTCTCAACAAACGTCAAGAGCAAACCAAGTTATAGAATGCTCCAGATTGCACAATAGGGCCGGGCCTTTCAAACCAATATAAACACCAAGTAGAAAACATTTCAGCCAATCTTTGGCCAAATATCAAAAAATTTGGGTCCAGAATGCCCCACAGTTTTGGAAAAAACCTGAGGAGAATCCTGTGTTGTAGGAATCCAGCAATGTACTACAGAAATGAAAACAAGTAAAAAGATTCATATATACATGTAGGACAAATCTTTTCTTTCATCACATTTTTCAGTCACTGATTGGTCATTCTAACAATTCTCTTACTCATCTTTTCTTGACAGCTCCAAAACCTGGGCATCAATGCGGCCAACATCGGCTTCAGCACGCTCACCATGGAGTCGGATAAATTCATCTGCATCCGCGAGAAGGTTGGTGACCAGGCCCAGGTAGTCATCATCGACCTAAACGACTCCGCCAACCCAATCAGACGACCCATCTCTGCCGATTCGGCCATCATGAATCCGGCTAGTAAAGTTATTGCTTTAAAAGGTGAGATGAATTTGTGTTTAAATTGAAGAAGGTTGGATGATGCAAAAAGAATGTATTTAATTAATTTTTTATTTTATTTTTTGACACAATAATGGAAGTTTTTTTTCCACGAATTTGTGTTATTTGTTTCGATTGTTTAAATTTATGTGGTTGGTTGGCTTGTTTGGGATTCCATTTGTTTGTAAGGCTTTTTTGGTGGTGGGGGGGGGGGGGGGGGGGTTAGATTGTTAAATGAAGAATCGGGGACAGTCCAAAGATTTAAGGTGTTCATGAAGTTTAGTTAACACTTAAATATCATGTGCCCCAAATCTTGTTCTTATACATTTTAAAAAGGAGTGGATGATTGAAGACATTGTCCTCTGCTCGAATGCAGAAATGGAGAGAGAAAAATCCATGTTAAAAAAGTTACCTGGGGGCATTTTTGGAAGGCAGTTCTGATTTGTTGATTCATCTGATAAAGTCACCTGTGTGTATGGCAGTTGTTCATGTCATTTCATTATTTGATAATTTTTAAATCCCACTTTGGAAAGTACTAATGATAAATTAGAGTACAATGATGCAGGTGAGCACAGGTGAAACCTGTACTATACCATTTCACGAGGCAAAGCCAAGTGAAATGGAAAAGCAGCAGTGATTATATTCTGCGACAATGCATGAACGAAATGCATTCAATTTTTTTTTTTATTTTTTTTTTTGTATAACTCACACAAAGATCCTTGTCATTAGAAATTTTACACAAACACAAAATAGAGACGGAAACTCGTTAATCCCACAATTATCCATGTATAGGATTCCCATATTAAATTTTGGGGCTTCCTGGCAGTGTACATGGCTAAATAAAGGATAAGACATAAAAAGTGAGAGATAGTAAAATGGAGGTTGAGTTTTATCTGAGAAATGGACCCTCACTCTAGTAGCCAAGATCTACAGACAGATGTACATGTACTTGTAATTGTGCTGTGTGAATTGACCGCCGGACGAAAAAATTTTGAGTTAGTATAATGATTTTTATGTACAAGGCAGCGTTCCCCCTAGTGACATGCAATGCAAGATGATGCTCGCTGAGGCTCAACTGATCTACATGTAGATCGGAAAGCTGTAGATACTTGCGGGTTGACGTCATATCGGTGATCATATAATAAAAACCACTGTGCGTGGCTCGAGGTTTAAACCCCGTCGCGCAAGGAAATCCCCCATTAGATTGTCCCAATGCATTATTAATTGAACGCTTCCATTGGACTGGCTCCCAATGTGAGTAACTACATGTAGCAGTGACTGTAAATCAACAGGATCTATAAATGGAATGAAAAGCCCATTACCAAGTCCAATTGTGTACAATGTATCTTCTCTCTCTCTCTCGAGGTTAACTTCAGCTGTAAGATCCCAGTGAAAAATTGTTTGGTTTGAATGTAGTGGAAATGCTTAAAGAGGAAGGGAAATGTCAAATTCGATTTTGTGAAGTACTCATATTCCAATACATAGAGTCCTCATGTGAGTGGGGAAAAAATGTTAAGTCTCTAATCTCACGTTAAAATGCTGGAAATTGGCACTGCACTAGATACCCTTCCAGTGCAAATTTTGTCAACATCCAAAGCACCCGATGACATTATTCTGAGAAAAATGGGTCTGTACATTTTTGTACGGGGATGTTTTGGTTCATCACAAAATTGAATTTGATATTTCCCTTCTTCTTTAAACTGGCTGCTGCAGATACAAGTGAAAATTTCTGGTTTGAAATTTGTAGTTATGCCACTGGGCATGATATTCGTCCTACTCGAGTCCGATTTCCGATTATTTGGCCCTCAGAAAACCAGCAAAACTAAACTGTTATAGTGCATGTACATGTACATACATGTAAGTCAGCCCTTGTACTCAGTAAAATGTTGTGCACACGTACTTAGTCATGCTGAATTTGAGCCAATCAAAATAAGCAAAGGTAGTTTGGGGGAGTCTTTGAATGCTACACCAGCATCTATTGTTTCAGAGGATTTGTACTAGTATCAACTTTATAGTTAGTGAGCTTTCTGATCAAAAGTATTCAATATTTTCCCGATGATTTACAGCTACATGTACTTTGTCGCTAAACTGAAATATCCTCTAAAGCACATTCTCTTTTTCATTGAGTAGCAACTATTCACTACGTAGACCGATTCCCACCCACATTATTTCCATGTTTGCTTGGAAATTACTGCGATTACCATTTTATTAAGCGCTTGATTTGATTGAGGTCTGCATTTTTGTTTTGTCGCACAATTAAATTGGAGTCTAACGAGGAAAAGGGTTGCCGTTGCCGAGCTAACCTCTAATCCGATTCAGAAAACTGTCTGTGTGTGTGTATGCGGTTCATTACACTTGAAGCAACACAATTTAATGCATGCATATTTCTCTCACCTAGAAGTAGTGAATAATTTTGCGTTAAATGATATTAAAGATTCATGTTGTAGGATTCCACAAATGAAGAATCTCTTGAAAACGGTTCAACCAAATTTCATGGAAAAAAATTATTATGACGGTAAAATTTGTCTCTCCTCTAGAATTTCTGTATGACAGGCTGTAAAATTTATGAAAGTTTTGTTTAGTTTTAGTTTTTTAAGTTAAGTGGTCGAAACTAAACAAAAATTGTTGAAGAAAAGGAAGAAAACATTTTTGCGTCAAAACCAGAGGCTACATTGAATACCAGAAAATCATGTAACATTTGCTGCAATATTGCCAGTTATATGGTGGCTTATCTTAAAATTTACAAGCATTTACAGCACCTGTGACCTGGTCAATTAGCTTTTACCCCAAGCAGGACATTTTATATGGTACGGATACAGTTGTACCTCAGCATCTAAGTGTCACGCCCCCCTACATGTACATTCTGGTGTATTAACAAGGTCTTGTAAATCAATACAAACACAGTTATCAGTAGCTTGACATATGGTTGATCAATATATGCACAGACTCCACATTTGATCAGAAAGGGGGTGTTGCACTGCGGTGTACCCTGGCACACATGTGCAGCTTGTAATCTGATTGAACTTTGAACTTTGCACGAGGTCAAGTTGAGGGCTCTGCCCATTTTTTGAGGGGGTTTCGTTTGGGATGTCTGAACCTTGAGACAATGAAACAATTGCCTAACAATGCGTTTTCAAACAGAGGAAATGCATTTTAGTGATATGAAAATGATTACAACAGTTCAGGGAATTCTACTGCACTGTAACTTCTAACTTCAATAACACTAGGGGTAGTGAATTTATTAATTGTTCCAGTTTGTCATTGATGGTTGTACTTGCTGTAGTGTTTAGCAGATCATTGATTTGTGAGACAAGATGACTTCCGCCAGTTTTAACAAATGTTTTTATCCTAAGCTTAAATACTGAAAAAATATCCTGTGTCCAATAAATGAGAATCTTCTTAATATCAAATACGCTAAGCCGGGATTTAAGTCGGCCAATAAATATTTAAAAAGAAATATGTAAACGCAATTCTGGACAAAGAGTAGAAATAAGAACGGGGAAAAAAACCCAACATCAACCAAAAAAAACAGGGGAAATTAAATTCTTTCATTTGCGAGGGGTCTTACTCCAACAGTATGGGAGAGTTTAGTCCAATTTCATCCCTGAAGCCCTAATCTGATCGGATGGCACCGTTGCTGGCACAAAATTGGAATCCTTTTTCCCAAGGACATTAGGGCATGTTTGTAATAATACATGTATGTATGTAAGTTACTGGAGCAGTCATGATTGCATGCGATTCGTGACACAGATGTTAGTGGAAAATCAACTGAAAAATTACTAATCCCACATTTTTCACTTTAAATTGAATGATAGTATTACATGTTGAATGGAATTGTCATTTTTCCTGTTTCTGTATAAGTATCTAGATTTTTAAAAGTTTGTTATTTACATGTACATGTAACAAGGATTTTTTTTCACCAAAACAGATTTTACAGTAAACTTTTATTTATCCTTTTTCATGCAGCACTTGTTTGAAAAAAAGAAGAAAAAACATAGGTCTAGGACAATATGTCAAAAGAATGCGTAGAAATCTAATCCGTTTCTTTTGGTGTACAAAGAATGCTTTCATGAAATATGATTCAAAGAGTTTTGGTTACAACAAGGAAACATTCTCACAGAAACAGATTTTATGGCTTTATAAATTAAAGTTTGTTATTAGGTGACACCTGTGAAAACAAAGAAAACATGCCTTGAAATGCATATACATGTACATGTAATAGAGTATTCGTAAATGTACAGTCTGTGTGGGAATCACAGGCAAGGGCAGTCATTTAGGAACAGAAACCTGTACTAAAATTTGTCGTTTGTAAACTGTTGAGTTAATCACTGAGAATAAAGGTTGTTTGTCTGTCACTACATGTAGTTCATACGTACATGTGTAGACTGTGGGTTGAAATCAAGGCGTTCCTTGATTGCAATAGACCTTAATCAGACATACTGCCATCCTGTTTGTTTTGTCAAATACAAATTAGCATAACAAAACCGAGGCTGGGATAGAAAAAAAGATAGTCAGGTCTCTTTTCATTATGAGTAGAATCAGTACCGATTATGTGTGGGTGAACAGAGAGCTTGACAAGATGGTTGCAGCATGATAAACGTCTATTGACTTTATAGCGAATAACTTAAAAATGCTAAGAGATATGAAAAATATCTCTGCAGAGTATTCATGTACAAATATGAATGAAAGAGAAAATTTTTAACTTGTCTCCTTCTATTAACTATTCATAAAGTGATTTTATAATTAACCAGAAGCTTAGAAAAACTTGTTTTGCAAGAGGTTGCACAGTTAAGCCAATCATGTTCAACAGGAGATTGTTTGATTGAGGAGTGGAAATTTAATGTACATGAATGTGGATCTGATTTGGGAAGGTTCCGGGGGAGAGGGAACTGTTACTTGCATTAAAGCAATAACTTAAAATGTGATATAGTAGGTCTTTTACATGTACTTCGTAATAGTAAGAAGAGCAAGGCAGTTTTTCATTAACAATGAGCATCTCTAAGAGGGAATGTCAATTTCTACTGCCAGAACGTTTCAAGGGGCACAAGGCAATGACCAGGGGCATGGAGGAAATTGCTTTAGTTACCCCCATGAAGTATCTGACCTGCAGGTACACCTACTTTTTTATTCCTTAGTGATACATGTGTATATTGTTTTCTTTGAGCAGCTGGCCGCACTCTTCAGATCTTCAATATCGAGATGAAAAGCAAAATGAAAGCCCACAACCTGACCGAGGAGGTCCACTTCTGGAAATGGATCAACGTCAACACCATCGGCATGGTCACTGACAACGCAGTGTTCCACTGGAGCATGGAGGGCGACTCGCAGCCGTCCAAGGTGTTTGACCGCCACTCCAACCTGGCCGGCTGTCAGATCATTAACTACAGGACGGACGCTAAGATGCAGTGGTTACTGCTAATCGGCATCTCAGCTCAGGTGAGATTGGTAGTAGATATTAAATAATATATAGCTTTGTCATTCTGAAGTAGTCAAGAAATGATGACGGGCAGGCATTGAAGATTGGAATCTCTCTTCAAACGAAATGCCTGATAATCTTTCTGTAGTTTGTTTTTCTGTCGTTACGGTAAGCAACATTTTGACAAAACTCAGAGCTTGAACGGGTCAGTTGAGATCACCATTTTTCAAACCACTACCTGCTCATTTATTGCCAGTGCCTTTATTCTCTGTACATCCAGTGGTTGTCATGTAGGTTTGTTGTGGTTATCTAATCAAAACAGTAATAAAAACGGCAAACTTAAAGACACTCTGCGTTTAGCAGTTTGAAGATGACAATTTTACAAGTTGATCATTTAAAGTACTTTTAAAATTGAAACATCAATGTACCTTTTATCACAATAAAATTAAATTTTGATAGTCTTTTATCTTTTATTTGTTTTTTCTTCAGATTTTCCACGATTCATTTTTGATTTAGCCTAGCTGTGAAGACTCAGTTTAAGAAAAAAAAATAAAAAATTATGCCCTTATAGTTTTATAAATTTTTCTCTAACATGATATTTCTCCGACAGCAAAACCGTGTTGTAGGAGCGATGCAGCTGTACTCGGTTGAGCGCAAGGTCAGTCAACCGATCGAGGGTCACGCTGCTTGCTTCTCCACATTCAAACAGGAAGGCAACCCAGAGGCCTCTACCATCTTCTCCTTCGCCGTCAGGGGAGCTGCAGGTGGCAAGGTAAGCACTTCAATCCATCAAAACAAAGCAAACCTTGCCTGATTTTGATGGACCTAATCAATTAAAACTGAAATGGGGCAGGTGTTCCTGTTCCATCACAGTCCGGGTTTTTCACTCCGAACAGTTAGCCATGCATGTAGGGGGATTCTGATGGGTTGAAGATGGTTTTCAACAAGAAGTAGGTGTGACTTAATAACAGTGTACACCTTCCACAGGCTAAGAAGTATTTTGTAGGTGTGGTTAAATAGAGGTGTACACCTTGTACTGGCCAAGAAGTATTTTGTAGGTGTGGCAAAGTATAGATGTAAACCTTTTACGGGCTAAAAAGTATATTGTAGGTGTGACTGAATAACAGTGTACACCTTCCACAGGCTAAGAAGTATTTTGTAAGTGTGGTTAAATAGAGGTGTACACCTTGTACTGGCCAAGAAGTATTTTGTAGGTGTGGCAAAGTATAGATGTAAACCTTTTACGGGCTAAAAGGTATATTGTAGGTGTGACTAAATAGAAGTGCAGATACGTGTACCTTCCACAGGCTAACAAATATCTTGTGTGGGGCTAAATAGAGGTGTGCACCTCCCATGGCCTAAGAAGTATCTTGTAGGTGTGACTAAATAGAAGTGTATATATGTACCTTCCACAGGCTAACAAGTATCTTATGTGGTGCTAAATAGAGGGGTAAACTTTCCATGGCCTAAGAAGTATCTTGTGGGTGTGGCTAAAATGACCCTCCTTGGGCTAGCTGTGTGTCATGACACACCTAAGAACTTGTTTTGAAATTGTTCTTTCTTTTCTGTTTGTAGCTTCACATCATTGAGGCTGGCAGCCCTCCAACCGGTAACCAGCCCTTCTCCAAGAAAGCTGTTGAAGTGTTTTTCCCCCCAGAGGCGCAGAATGATTTCCCTGTGGCTATGCAGGTAGGTGATACAAGACAACAATCCTCATCTCTCGTAACTCTTCTCAAACACAATTTCAAGGAGTGAAACTGGGTGTAACTTTCAAACATAATCGTAGCTCAGTAAATGCTTTAAAAAAACAACACCCCAAAACAGGAAAATGTTTTATTGCAGAGATCTATACAGTTGTTCAATGCAGCCATGTAGCTTTTTCAGCTGATCGGCTGATTTTCTCATTTTGGTTTCTCAGTTGTGCCAATGTTGAAAAACACAGTACAAAGTCTTGCTGCTGTTTACACTATCCTCTCTTTGTGGGAAGCTGCTGTTGCATGCCTGTCTATGGGCATATGGGCAACAATGTGCAAGATTTGGTTCCTGCAGGTCTTTGAAATGATCACCCCATGCAGATTGATTACCTGCATGTCACAGAACCCCACTAGACACACCTCATCTTGGAAATATGAGTTAGATATAATCTGACCTCTTTATTGTCATCTCCACCCCCCCCCCCCCCCCCCAACCACGATGTGAACAGGTGAGCCCCAAGCATGACACTGTGTACCTGATCACCAAATACGGCTACATCCATCTGTACGACCTGGAGAGCGGAACCTGCATCTACATGAACCGTATCAGCGCCGAGACCATCTTTGTCACCGCGCCCCACGAGGCCTCCTCCGGCATCATCGGAGTCAACCGTAAAGGACAGGTGAGATAAATGTGGCAGTCTTGTCTCATTGTTGTTTGTCCTAAAATAGCACTTCCGTTAACACGTGGGTTTGAAATTGTCAAAGCGTTGTATCTCGCTTAAAATAGCTTGGATATACACCCCCAAAAAGTATGCCCCAAGACATGCAAGATATGACGTTTTTGCGCAAAGCACATTAGTGTAAGATACAACGTTTTTGCAAAAACCGAGATACAGCGTCTTTGCACTGATGCGACAAATCGTAATCGTGATCATCTCATGTAAAGTGCATTCATTAAAGCCTTTGTGCTTCTGGATGTAATAATTGAGTTTCAAGTACTGCCTTGACTCTTTTGTTAAAGCGTGGGACAAAAACGAAGATCACCGCATACTTTCAAACACACCCCGAAAAAAACCATCAGAACAAACAGTCGCAGAATACATTCTAAAAACAACTATAAAGAAAATGACAGATTTTTGTCCATCAGCCTGGCATCGACCAAGTTATTAACATCCCTAATTCGCGTCACTCTCACCACTTTTCCTCACCCTGCCGGATGGTGGTAACAGCAACATTTCACTCTTGGTTCTACATAGTGGGAGTTCCTTACCCTCTGCTAGCGCTTCTCAGGTATCCAGCTGAATTTTACATCTCTATCGCCTGTAAACATGTTAGAACACAGGTTCCCCACAATATTGACACAATCCCATCAAATATTCAGTTTTTACACATCAAAAAACAGCCAAGGGTGAGATTTTAACGCTTAACTTATAGTTTCCTTGCACTTTGGATGTCTTCGTCAGTCGTCCATCAGTCTGTCTGGGTAAGAGCTCCGTGACATGTACCCTCAAGGGAACCAGTGCTTCATGTTATCAGAATTTATCTGTGTCCAAGTCTAACCAATCAGCCCCAAAAACCTTAGGCTTGTTATCAAGACATTCAAATAACATGAAGGAATCAGTGTTGTGACTACACTGGTCGGGGCTGGTCGGCACTAACCAGTTCTAAAAAATCCCGACCGGCTCTCAAGCAATGTTACGACATTGCTGACCGGTACTTTTTGCTACTAAATAAGCTTAAAAACTAAGGAATTCTTCTTACGTAACTGAAAACTATCAAAATCAAAAGTGTTGTTAAACCTTGTCCTCGACGATCGCGATTGATCATTTCTTGTTGTGTTATTTTTATTTCAAGTTGACTGTTTGATGCAGCGATGTTTCCCCTTTCCATGTTAGCAGAAAAAAATATATTCTCACAGCGTCTGATTGCTGCCACATCCTTTGAGTAAAGCATTAGAAAAACCTAGGAACCAGACGATAGTAGAACGTATAGCTCTACGTTACGCATCAGTACACGTAGCCAGACTTCCTCCTTTTGATGCATGTGTTTTATTTTTTATGTAACTCACCAAGTTGTGAGCACACATGTCGTTCGTTCACGCGGCGGTGTTATTTTTCTTGTCGTTATTGTACATTAGAACCCTCGCTTCACGCCGCTCCGCCATACCAGTTGTTCACAAATCGTTCTCCACTGTTTCTTCATTATTTTTGTCACATTTATGTGTTCACGAGGGAGATATAGACGAGAACATTTTTTTCTTACGGAAGTATGAAGAAAGAAAGCGCACATCTCCGAGCAGTGCACAATCCAATATTTATCTTTTTTAGTCTGGACTGTACGTGCGTAACTGCGCAAACCACATTGACTTCTACTGGGTACTTGACTCCACTGCACATTAGACTTGTTAAAAGTCCATCAATTTTCAAAGGTTTCTGCGTTCAGCGCTCGCACACCAAATGTATCGCGATCTTCTGTCCCCATTTTACTCACTGGATTTACACGATTCACACGGGTCGACTTTTGGGTTAAAAAAAAAAGATTTTCCGGCAAAAACCGGAGGAATCACATCCCTGGATCATTCTATGTTTTCTTAATACTAACTTACCTTATTAAGTTGCAAGAATTTTACACAACTTACATTTAATAAATAACAAATACTTTATTTGATTAAATTTGACACTCGTCTCATTTCACTTGTCAGCTCCAGATGTGAGGTATAAGCAGGCTGGGTATAAGAACTTGATATATGGCTCAACATGTGTACTTCTAATTCAGCAAAATACATTGTATGTTGTTAGTGTCTAGAACCCATAAAATATGTATTTTTAAGGGTGTAAAATGTAAACAATTTCGGGGCCACCCCCTTTGGACCCCTGATGAACGCCTCGCGCAAGCGCTCGGTACCTCGCTTAGCTCGCTCCTCTGTGGAAATTAACTGGCTCTTAAAAACTTCTGGTCACAACACTGGAAGGAATAGTTATTTGTGTGACTCTGAAATGTTGGATCATCAGCACCTGCTTTGTGTAACTCAATCCTGTAAAAGATAAACAAACAATCAATCAAACAAAAAACAAAAAACAGATGAAACCCTGTTTGTCTGAACATTGATACCTTTAACCAATTTCAAACAATCCATCCTAAAATCATGTTTTTTTCCAAGGGGGATGTTTTTTTTTTTCCAATTGACTTAAATAATTATTGTGGAATTGATTGTCATATTGGGGACACATTATAAATGCACTGTGTGGTTTGGGTAAATCTGTCTGTATACACCCAAACCAAGCAGTGTATTCCTAAGGTTTTCGCCATATCTCAAAATGGCTAATTGAACTAAATTTCTCAATTGAGGTAATTTCTAAAATTTAAAAAACAAATTTAATCCACATTTAAAGAAACGCTAAACAAAATAAAGATGCAAAATCAAGATTTCCATCTCAGTTTACAGAATTGAATGCTAATTTAGCATCGATGTCTGTCCCATTGTGTGAGTGTCATTGACCCCCATGATCTCAATCAACCGACATCTGCTTTGAAATATGCTCTCGGTCACGTCTCTAATCTATCGGGTAAAAAATAAATCTGCCGATTGTTGAAATGATTGTCCAGTGCTTTAGATGAAACCTGTGTCAGGCAGGTGTACTGAACAATAGACTGATGGGAATTAAAGTGGTGGTTAACTATGTAGTATTGAACTAGCTTATGGACTTCATTAAAAATAATTAGACACTGATATGTTATCGTGGACTTAATTAGTGTGGCCAGTCAAATTGTTCTCTGCTGCCAGAAGAAGGTGTGCATCTTGGAAGTAGGCATTCCGAGAACCATTGTCAAGCATTCAAAAGAAGACGAAAACAATACTACTGGATTAATCAAGCTCTCTTCTAACAAATGCATACTCCAAGCAATGCTGCGAATGGATTTTGCAGAAGGTCCCTTAGTACATCCATTATTATCATCCATGTCTTCAGGCCACGACGAATCTTTTCCCAAGCCTCATGGGAAGTCACATCCAGGGCTGAAGGAGAGATGCAACTTGGCTAATCAAACACAATTCACTGTCTCGTCCCACGAATGGTCCCTTGGTGAAACAAATACCTGGGAACTTCTACTGAGAGGATCTCTCTTGGTGGGAAAAAAACAAACAAACAAAAGAAGAACGGAGACAATTGTTTGAAAAGAAAAGGGAAAGAGATGAATATTAAAGTGTAATGAATATCAAGAACTGTCACTTAGTGTCAAATTCAGAAGAATCAGCTTTTTATTTTGTGTATATATTTTTTTCTTTTGCTGGAACAAACGATTTAAAGGTCAGGATGACCATAACAACAAGGCATCAACTATTAGAAAATAAAGAGTCTATTGGAACACTTTCAAGGGGCACCAAGGCCATGACCGGGGCTTGATTTCACAAAGAGCTTAAGTTGATCTTAAGATGTTTATCAATCTTAATTGTCAGGCAAAGTGTGATGTCCACAGTAACATTCACTGGGGCGATGTTGACAAGGGCCAATTTCATTGAGCTACTTAAACAGAAAATATTGCTTGACAGTTATCTGCTAAGCAAAAATAAGCAGGTTACCAGTCACAGATGGCACATGTGATATGGTATTTTGGCTGGTAACCGTATTTAGTAGGGTCAATTTATGAAAAAATACACCTTAACCCCAAACAAATTGTAACAAAAGCTTTTTTAACGGATTATGGTAGTATTGACCATCAAGAATAACATATTAAAAATCTAAGAAATTCCGAGCAAAGAAAAGCTGTTATTTTCAAAATGGCGTCCAAGATGGCCGCCATTACAATAAAATGGCAATAAGTCATTCATTATTTACCCTAGAGTCATCATTTTGGTGTCTACATCCATGTTTTGGGGGTCAAGAATCCCATTTAGACCAATAAAAATGTCATTGAGTAATCAGGTAACCTAAAAATCCAAGATGGCGTCCAAGACGGCCGCCAATACACTAAAATGCACTAAAAATACTATAAGTCTTTTACTTTTCACCTTAGAATTTCAATTTAGGTGTCTACATCTATGTTTTATGGGTCAAGAAACACATTAACCGTCTAGTCACTGCACTGCCCGAGTTTGCTGAAACAATGTTCAGTTTTCCAAGACTCTTACAGTAAATTACTAGAACCGTGGTTCAAATTTTCAAAAAACACCATTTAAAAGGGAAATTATGTAGGCCCTATGTACAGTTTTCGGATATTTTGTAAATATTGTCATTGAATAACATTATTATTTCCAATTCGAAGGTGATAAATCCCTAGGGAACAATAACTGCCTCTCGTTAACGGCTACCGGAAATTTTCCTGACGAATATTTTTCATAAGGTTAAAATGAACACAATAGTTTTGAAGCCTTTTATGTGGCATCAAATGCTCATAGTGATTAATTGCTGAGTCATTAGTTTTTGATAGTATCATCATGATGAAAGAAAATTAATTTTTGTTTGGTTACAAATGAGCATGTTGTTGGTGAAAGCTACAAAATTTCATCATCATTAGCGTTACCATCTTTACAAGTCATCTGTGAAGGGGAGTGAATTAAACACTATTATCTAAACTATTGTCATTGACTTGGCCAACTGGCCATATATTTATATTTTTATGTTTTGGGGTGTTTTTATGTTATTTTTTTGTTTTATCGCAATACACAAGCTTGTGAGTTTTTCCTTCTACCGCATGTTACGGTTTATCGATTTTGGCGGCTGGGCGGTCCAGTGGCTAAAAGGTTAAGACCAATGAAAAATTCATTGAGTAATCAGGTCCTGAAAATCCAAGATGGCGTCCAAAACAACCAGTTACTTCTCCGTGAGGCTGCCGGTCCGGTGGATTCCCCTCTCCCCGTGCATGGCAGTGGGTAGCGGGCCTGGCTTCTTAAGTGACCCCCGGGGGGCCCTGATGGCACGACCGGACTGGTCCGACGCAGTGAGCGGGGTGTTGGACCATGCTGCCTCTTCCTGCAGCGGGAGTGGCAGTGCCATCTCGCCCCGGGGCGGGGGCGGATACCGAACCCAACGGAAATTCGTGAAGCCCGCATGGGCGCGAGAGCGTGAGTTTACCGAGACCTTTTGTCGAGCCCGGCCTCATTCAGCTCTGCGCTAGCGGGACCCCCTCTTGGCATCCTGATTGCCATCCCTCCGGGATACGTCGAAGCATTTGTTGAGCCCTTGCCCAACCCCGGGGAACCAGACGGGCCGGGCGAGCTTCCACGGCTCACTCAACCTGGGCGAATGATGGGGGACGGAGGCGGACGACACACGCCCCGGTTGATTTGTTCTTTTCCCCCCGACGATTAGAATGAGAGAAGGGATGGAGAGAGAGAGAGTGGATTCGAGGGCGACAGGACCGGACCACTGGTGTGACCACCGCCTGGCCGTTATACGCCTACCACATCCAAGGAAGGTAGCAGGCGCGCAAATTACCCACTCCCGACACGGGGGGGGGGGGGTAGTGACGAAAATGGACCTTATGCATTGACGTCACCAAGCCGCCATCTTAGAGGTAAACCGATAATGAAACAATGGAAACGCGCTGATTTGTACGCGCGGCGCACAGGACTGGCCAATGAGCATCTTCCGTTTGACCTCTAGGCGAGGGCGCCCTACTCAAATGACGTCATATGCATAAGGTCTATTAGCAATACAGGACTCTTTCGAGGCCCATTGGAATATATGGGCACACTTTAAATCCTTTAACGAGGATCTATTGGAGGGCAAGTCTGGTGCCAGCAGCCGCAGATATCTCGAACGCCTCGCAAGATCTTGACCCAAATCATCTGCGCCCGAGACCACGGGGCGCGGCAGAGCCCATCATTGGTGATGGAACCGACGGTAACCGAGAGTGAAATCCAAGAGTTGTACAATTCTTGGCGGTGGATCACTCGATGAAGAAGGCAGCCAGCTGCGTGAATCAGTGTGAATTGCAGACTCCAGTGATCATCGGCCTTTCGAATGCACATTGCGGCCCGGGTCGTACGTGGCCCGGGCCTTGTCCGCCGGAGGGTCGTAAGCACATAAACAAACCACCGTGCCGGAGTCCGCAGACACATTCGCAGCGCCCAGGTTGAACCGCGATGCAAGAACTTTCCCCCAACCCTCTCCCGGGCATCTATAACACAGGATTAGACACAACAAAATAAACTCTCAGCAAATAGCTTTTAGCAAATTTGGACGCCATCTTGGATTTTTAGGTTACCTGATTCTCACTAAATTGTTATTGGTCTTAGTGGGTTTCTTGATCCATACAAGATAGATGTAGACACCAAAAATTAAACTCCCAATGTGAATATTAAATGACTTATAGCCTTTTTAGTGTATTGGCGGCCATTTTGGACGCCATCTTGGAATTTTATGTTACCTCATTACTCAATGCTTCTTTTGTTGGTCTCAATGAGTTCTCTGACCCCTAAAACCTGGGGATAGGCACCAACATTACGTCTGTAGGGTTAATAATGATTGACTTATAGTCATTTTAGGATAGTATAGCGGCCATCTTGGACGCCATTTTGAAAAAACGGCTTTCCGGTACTCTGATTTTCTTAGACTTTTAATATGTTATTTTTGATGTCCAATAGTACCTGAAACCGTTGGAAAACCTTTTGTTACAATTTTTTTGGGGTCAAACTGTATATTGACCCTACTAATTCTGGTAAGCTAACCTTTTTGAGCTTAAGCAGGTCTGTGAAATTGTGCCAGGACAGTGAAGACAATAACCTCTGTTTAAAATTTCCCAACCTATTTAGTTCAACAATCATATTGGATGACAATAAATTAAAAATCTGAATGAACGTTATTAATTCCTTGATCTTGTTGAAAAGCAAGGTTTTGTTTGCTTTCTCAAATATGAATGAATCGTATACTAAATAGGTGAAGTTGCTTCATCACTCAATCTCTAATACATACACCAAAAAAGTGGAATATTGTCACGGCAGAGACTTCTTTAATTTTATTCATTCATTTTTAGCGTTCATAAAGGGAGAAACAATTTTTGATCTAGTCATGATCTGAACCTCATCTTTAAGATTTCCTTTTCATCCTGCTCTCCCCAAAGTATTCTCCTCAATATTTCTGAGATGAAACAGTATCTTCATCTCCATTCTTCCTTCTCTCCTCAGGTGTTGTCCGTCAGTGTTGACGAAGAGAACATCGTCACGTACATCACCAACACCCTGCAGAACCCAGACCTTGCCCTGCGTATCGCTGTGCGCAACAACCTCTCCGGGGCTGAGGAGTTGTTTGTGCGTAAATTCAACACCCTCTTCGCTCAGGGCAACTTCCCTGAGTCAGCTAAAGTGGCTGCCAATGCACCAAAGGTAAGCTTTTTTTTTCAAAATGTGATTTATTTGTTTGTATTAAGAAAAAAATTCAAACAATTTTTCTCTGCCAGAGTTTTCAAATACTATTAATAATAATAAATAATGGAAAATGACAATGAAAATGCAATTACAATGAGCGAGAAAAGTCTAGACCAAATTCGTATTGAGTTTGAAATTTAACAGTACTTAAGGTACTAGATGGTTTCATTCAGTCGATGCGGAGCATCGGATGATGGCCCTCCAAACACGTTGGTCTCTCATTGCTGTACGCAGCTCCTCCGTTGCAGGCCAGAGTCCCGGCACAAGGTGTCCACATAGGTGGTTTGTGGTCTGCCACAGGAACAGTGTCCCTGAGTAGGGGCCCATAGCACCAGCCTGCTCACTGCCAGCTCAGTATGTCTGAGGCAGTGACCTGCTAATCTCAGCCTTCTTGTCCTAATCTTGGTGCTAACTCTCGGTAGACCACCGTAGAGCTCCTGGTTTGTGATATGCCTCTCCCAGTGTATCTGTTTTATACAACGAAGCATTCTTGTGTAGCAGCCGTCCAGTCTCTTCTCTAGACGACTGGTTAGTGTCCATGATTCGCATCCGTAAAGCAGAACTGATTCCACAGTAGCAGTGAAGAACTTCACCTTCAGGCACTGGGACATCTGACTTGACCATATGTTCTTCATGGAGTTGAGTGCCTTGATGGTTTAATATGCAGCAGTAAAAAATTTACTAATGAGGGGCAGCTGTAGCAAATGCCCTGTCCCCCCAACTTCTCTTGGAACGTGGCTCACTAGATGAACGTAGACCAGGACGAGTGACAGAGGGAGAATGAATGAGGCAAGAAGTGTAGCCAGGGGCCAAGCCACTGAGGGCACGATAAATTAACAGACACATTTTTTTAAGAAATTTGCTCTCGAACAGGAAGTCGAGGAAGAGATTTTCTAACAGGTGTTATGTGGGATGATTGTCTTCTAGTTCTTTGTTTTTGTTTTTTGTCCTGGTTTTCCCCCCCAAAAATTGCTTGAAAGCCTTCGCGTTTATACTTCTGATGCTGTTAAATTTAGAACAGGATATCCACAATTGGCATTTCATGATGTGAACCACGTACAGGCCTGGTTTCCTGCCTGTGTTGCTCATTGGTAATTGGGCATACATCCTCCGTCAAATCCATGTCAGTTTCTTGTCAGTCTAAAAACAATGCTGCTGTATAACTAAGTGCTTTTGAAGGATCTGGTCACTGTTTAAACATTTGTGCAAATGATGCTGAACACTATTTTGTTTGCTTAGCAGCAAATAGCAGGAAACCAGTCACAAGGAATGTGGATTAAATGGCAGTTTAGTGGGTAACACATTTTAGCTAAGCAGTATTGTTAGTATTAGTGTTTATGCGGGTAAGTAGGAGTGTTTATGCGGGACTTGGTCACTGTTGATAGACCCTTTGCATGTGACTTCACAAGCTCAAAGAGCACTCTGACTGAGGTCAAAGGAAGACCCATCATTGGCGTTGTGCGGCGCAGACACGCTTTCACAATTCCATTGTTTGACCACAGTGATTGCGGCCCGTGCAACAGGTCTATTCATCGGAGCAATACACGGTTTTCATTCTCGATCATGCTTCGTTCTTGAAAGGGCGAAGGCTCCAGATGTTTTCTCCTTTGTATAGGACACCTCCATGAGGAAATTGTAAATATCTGTTGGAGCATTTCAAGGGGCACCAAGGCAATGACCGGGGCATGGAGGCAATTGCCTCCGTGAAGCATCAGGCCTGATCACATTGCACATTGTGTATACGTTAACCTCATATACACATCCTCTATTGCTTCCATCATCAGGGCCCAATTTCATAGAGCTGCTTAAGCACAAAAAGTTGCTAAGCACAACCAAAATTATGCTTACCAGAAAAAGGTTACAAGCCACATGTACAATCTGTGACTGGTATCCTGCTTATTTTTGCTGAGCAGAAATTGTTTAAGCAACAGTTTCTGCTCAAGCAGCTTTAAGAAATTTGGCTGAGGCCCCTAGATATTCTAGGGATGCCACACATGCTCAGCATCAGCATTGATGTTTGACAATCTCATGCTGATAATTAGGCTCGTGTGCATTCATCACCATAGCAACACCGCCGACCTGTAATGCTTCTATTGTGTTTGTGCCAGGTGGGTCTCCAAGGATGGATAGCGTTTAGGGGGGAGGGGGGGACCCAACGGATCATTAAGTCTTGTTCTTTCTTGATTAAGAGGAATCCTACGTGTGTATATTAACAATGTAATGAGCTCATTTGATTTTATGCCAGTTATTTGTAAAATGATCACCAAATTTATGCCAAAATTCTTGGGGAAAGATGATATAAGTTTGGTAATTCGAAAAGAAATTATTTGAAGTAAAATTATTGTTTGAATTTGAAGGGCTTGCATGCGATAAGATTGAATAATTAATGATTGATCAATAGTTGATCAATCAACTAGTTTATTTTTAACGTTTGTAAAGGGACATGACAATGTGAAGATTGATTTGTATCAAGATTTGCAGTTAAATTAGTTTTGAAAATAGAAATCATTTCAAAATAAAAGCTGACATTTTCAACCATTGATAATATTGATAATAAAAATGTGAGCAGTGGTAGCCATTCCCAAGATTTTAACATCCTACGAAGATGAAACAAAAGTGAAAATAACTTTATGGCAGTTTCCTCACCCCATGGAATGCATTTTTAATATCGGGACATTCAGGAGGTCTGGACTCAATTTTATAAAGCTGTGTACCGGTGAGCAAATTTTTGCGCTTACTATGATAGCAGAAAGGTGTTCGTGGCAACAATGTATTTAATAAAAAAAGATCAAGAGGTTTTGACAGGGCGTGTGTGTGTGTTCACAGTGGATTTGCATTGCTGCGTCACTCATCTGCTTTCAACAACCACTGGCAAGCTGGCATGCCTTTTGCTTTGCTTACGGTTAGCAGTGTTTATGAAATAGAAACTGCGCTAAGGGTCGCTCCGTAAACAAAAATCATCTGCTTACAGGCTTTGTGAAATTAGGCACTGTGCCCAATTTCAAGGTCTGTAAGCACAAAATCTTGCTAAGCACAGACAAATTATGCTTAGCAGAAACAGGTTACCAGCCAAAATACCATAAAGTGCACATTGTTTCTACTGGTACTCCACTAATTTTTTGATTAGCAGTGTTTTCTGCTAAACAACTATATGATATTAGGCTCTGGAGAGGTGGAAGTTTGTCATGTTGTAAATCTCCACTTTTTGTTCTCCTCCGTTCCCCAGGGTATCTTACGTACACCGCAGACCATCCAACGCTTCCAGCAGGTTCCCACTCAGCCCGGTACCACCAGCCCTCTGCTGCAGTACTTCGGCATCCTCTTGGATCAGGGGCAGCTCAACAAGTACGAGTCCCTGGAGTTGTGCCGACCGGTGCTTCAGCAGGGACGCAAACAGCTCCTGGAGAAATGGCTGAAGGAAGATAAGGTGGGTTCAATCGAGGGACTCATCTCTAGTAATCAGACTTATTGTTTGTTAGGGCAGTTTGGGGTCATTTATTTATTTATTGACCAAACCAACAGCGGACGAGCCGCCAATTACAGGAAAGGATAATGTACACAAATATTCATATAGTCTATAATAATTATGTATATATACATGTATATTTAACAAACAAATAAATAAAAATCTTTGGATAGAAAACAAAAGTAACATTTACAAAGCGTCTGTAAACATAATTTAAATACATATAAAACAATATAAAATATTAAATATTGACAAGTAATTAAAAAGTTATTTAAAAATAAATGTTTAAATAAAAATAAGAAAGGAAACAGTCATTCAGAAGGTAGTCTCGAACTGTCTTACTCTCCTGCTACCTCTCAGCCAACCTTATCTTAGAGAAATGTCCCTTTCAGCTATGTGATTTCCTGTGATTTCCTGTGATTTCCTGATTTCAAGATTTTTTCAAAATCTCCATTAGTCTTCAAATTTTATTCAAAGAAGTAAAGCAGTCACCAATGGGAGAAAGAAGTTGTCCACATTGTGTCCATTTTGTATTTCTAGTGATACACAGTCTGTAAGCCTCCTGAATTGAAACATCCGGGAGGTTCCAGATCAAGAATTAGAAGAATCCCGGGCCAGCAAGCCATTTTCATGAGTTTTTACATTTGTCAAATCTCACAATGAAAAATAGCAGCATATTGACCCGATTCTCCTGACGTAATCATCACAACAATCTTGGAAGCGCCATTTTGGAAGATCAATGTCCCCATGACTGTTATATAGTGTAGAGCACATTTTTAGGCAAAGCATAGTGTACACGCTTACCATATTATTACATACAATTTGACTCCCAGAATGGCGAGGATGGCAGACAGTAGCCACTTTGACATTGGTGCAAACAGTCTATATACTGATAAATTTGATACAGCTTTAGTGTATGTATGTAAAAGTATTTTTTTAATCAAGACAATTTACAGAAAGAGTTCATAGGAAAATTTAGTAAAATTCCTAGCTTAGCCCAAGTTTTGTTATTCATTATTCTGTATAAAAAACTTTAAAATAAGATGTTTATTGAAGCTTTGTAAAATCAAGTAGTTAAATTCACCTCAGTGTAAAAAAGTAAATAGGTGGGACATCCACACACCAATAAGAACATAGAAGATTAATTTCTAAAGACGATCTGTCATTTCAAAAGATGTCTTCTTCTTTTTTCCAAGGTATTTTTTTGCATTGTATGTTCATGTGACTCTTACTAAATGAAGTAATGTTGATTGTTAATTTAACAGCTTGAATGCAGCGAGGAGCTTGGCGATCTTGTCAAAGCTCATGACCCAACCCTGGCTTTGTCTGTCTACCTTAGAGCTAACGTACCAAACAAGGTGAGTTTACTTATTCTGTTGTCATTGGGACCCTGAAGGGACATTTGGTGCTCGATCATGTCAATACGTGGCATGGCAGTCTGCAATAGACCTTTATCATGGTATGATCATCTTGATTTTTCTTCAATCCAAATTAGTGAAACCAGACTGAGGCTGGAAGAAAAAATAGTCTGGTTCCTTTTTGTGTCATGAATATTAGCATTCATTACTGGTAGTGGATACAGGGAACAGGACCAAGATGGTGGCAGCGTGATAACGGTCTACATCATGTGGTGAATGCATCTACACAGTACACAATTACACAATTACGCAACCATACACAACTCATGGAGTTGAATGGTTTCAAATAATAGGTCAACTCTCCGGAATTTGTAATCAAGAGTAGGGAATTTTTTATGACGTTTTAAAATGTAAAATATGTCTCAAGGGAATGATGTTTATTTGCTGAATGCTGAGTAGATCTTGACTGAAGATGAAAACATCGTCAATTATGTTGATTTACTTTTTTGGGGGGAGGGGAGAGTTGGGTTTTTGAGTGTATAGATACATTCCAATAGATGCCATCTTTATGAGCAACTTAGGTTTTGGCTTTGAGCTGCGTCAAGCGTTCTAACTTTTCAATGCAGCCGAGTGGTTCACGGATCAATCATGCAAGGAAATTGAAAGAATTTCTGCGTGCCGCACGTTGTAATTACTCGTCACGTGTAATTGTGTGTTAAAAAATTGATTGATTTACCAGTGATGATGGCCGACTTTACACTGTGTGTCGAGTGGGAATTATCGTTGTCCCAGTGGTTGTAGTACTTTATGCATGAAATGCTATCATCTGAAATTGTTTCTTTTTCTTTCAGGTGATTCAATGCTTCGCTGAGACTGGTCAGTTCAGTAAGATTGTCCTGTACGCCAAGAAGGTCGGCTACACTCCGGACTACGTCTTCCTCCTGCGCAGCGTGATGCGCATCAATCCAGAGCAGGGATCCGGCTTTGCCCAGATGCTTGTTCAGGACGAGGAACCACTGGCCGATATCAACCAGGTAGGATCAATAACCCCATGTAAAGTCATGACATGTGTGTGAACTTCGGGAGTGCCCTTGTGGGGTCTTTAAGACAATGGAACAAGGGACCCCACAAGGGAATTCTTTGTTCAACCTAGACACCACAAGAGAGTTCTTCAGAAAAGGGAAAAATAGAACAACAATAGCAGGACCCCACAAACCAGATCCGTAAGGTTGGGTGTGTGTGTGAGTAGGTAACCACATTCAAACCGGGTACCTATAACAAAAGAGGACAATAGGTCCACGGTTGCTATCACAAAGGAAAGCATTGTGGTCCACGGTTGCTATCACAAAGAGTTGAACAAAGGAGGGTCCACGATTGCAGGCTGTTACACACTTGTGTGTGTGTGTGTGTGTGTGTGTGTGTTTATGTTTTGCCAAACGGTAAGGGCACTGGACTCTACTAGTTCCAGGCCTGGAATTACAGTTCCAGGCCATAGCCCCTGTTTCCCCTGGCCTTGGCCTTGGTGCCCCTTCAAATGTTTCCCGTTGACATAAAGATTTTCCAATGGAAGTGCCCTTTGCAAAATGAAAATGGCCTTGCTCTCTCAAACAAGAAATTCCAGGCATAAATTTCTGGTGGCTGTGTCAAAGAGTGGGGGACTGAATCTCTGTTGAGACACTTGTGTCATTGTTAAGACACTTTACTATAAATGCTTCTCCTCACCCAGGAGTAAGAGGGTATACAGCAATCCTTCACCGATCTTGAACTCTTGGTGGCAGCAGATATGCCTCCATTACTGCGGTGTACCTGGGTGGTACTGCGCTGCCTAGCGACTGGTATAAGGTTTGGGTTACACGGCGATCATTTGATCAGTCGCGGGTTATTGGACTTTCACTTTGCAAATCGCTTAAACCCGTCGTTAGGCAGTGCAGTACCACCCAGGTACCACCGCAATAATGGCGGTATCTGCTGCCACCAAGGGTTCAAGATCGGTGAAGGATTGCTGTATATGTGAGAGCAGAGTGGTTCTTGTGATTGATTTAGCTTATTGTGCTCCATATTTGGCAATTTATTCCAAAAGGGAGCTGAGACGGTTTCAAGAATTTCTATCACTGGCTGTTGAACGTCATACCTGGCAGATAGAGATGCCATATAAAAGAACTAACATAGCTTTTACCCAATTCACAATAATCTTGGTTGCGCCATTTTGAAAGTCAAAGCCCCCATGTGTTATACAGTGAAGTGCAAACTTTAGGCGACAAGGCATTTACACGCTTGCCTGTTGACTCCCAAAATGATGAGTGTGGATGATGAGTGTGGCACAGTCGTGATGTGTGTGCAAGGAGTCAATTGCAATGAATTTTTTAATGTATTTTGAGCAAGTGTAATAATACCTCTGTTCAAAGATGTTCAAAGGTGCTTTGTGTGATGAAAGATATTTTGCAACACACCATGTTTGTTATCTTACTGCACATAAAAGAGGTGTAAAAAAAATACCCAAAGTTAATCTGATAATTTAGTATTTATGATCGATTCTGTGCTAATTATTGCTTAAAATCTCACTTTTTGCCGAGCAACTTCATGAAAGTGGGATCTGACTGTTTCCAAACTCCTTCCTCTTCATTCAGATCGTGGACGTCTTCATGGAGCAGAACATGGTCCAGCAGTGCACCTCCTTCCTCCTGGACGCCCTGAAGAACAACCGCCCGTCTGAAGGCCACCTCCAGACCCGCCTCTTGGAGATGAATCTCCTGTCGGCCCCTCAGGTTGCCGATGCCATCCTGGGCAACCAGATGTTCACTCACTACGACCGGGCACACGTCGCCTCCCTGTGTGAGAAGGCTGGACTGCTGCAGAGGGTGAGTGCTGCACTAAAAAATGACGTATCTGTCTTACCTTACATCGGTGTGTGATAAGCACTGTATACTTAATGCTTTTTCTGGTCATGGGAGAAAAGACTCACAGGACTCACAAAGCATACATCGGTGTAGGGTAAAATAAAAAAAAATCACATTCTTTATCCCATATGCGATTATTACATCTAGAAGAATATTTTAAAACCAGTCATTGACAACAAATAATTCAAGTGTTTTTTTTATGATCATTTATTGCATTGGTTCGTGCATGAAAAAAATGAGTTAGACAATTTGTGATTGATTACTTAAGCAATTTTTAAAGTCCCTAATACTCTAACTTGTAGGCCCTGATAAATCTATGAAATAGCGACATTTTTATCTCTGTTGAATTTGATCAGAAAGCATTTTCACATTGTATTTTTTCAGGCTCTGGAGCACTACACTGACTTGTATGACATCAAGAGAGCTGTGGTCAATACTCACATGCTGAACCCAGAGGTAAGGACAAGAAGCCTTTGTATCTGCGTAGTTTATTTGTTTATTATGAATAGCTACCTTTTTAAATGTATTTTGGTGATACTGTTTTTTTCTAATTTAGCAGTATTAAGACTTATGTGTTGCTGTAAGTTGTTTCTAATAGAGTGAAATATCTGTTGTAGGTTATTTATGTTTTTTAACTTGCAACTTTGCACGTCATGGTGTGCCTACTACATCGAACTCAATTTCTGATAGCTGAATCTGTAGAGTGTGGGTTCAAATCCCGGTCACGACACACATGTCCTTGCTTTTCGTAACCCAGGTGTATAAATGGGAACCTGAGAAGGCTTAGACAGTATTGTGTTGGATTAACCCCTTAGCGACCTGTGACCTCCGGATTACCATGCCGGCGCTCTACCAACTGAGCTATCTAGCTAGGTTTATTACTTCTTAAAAGTTTCAGAAGCTAAGGCCTAGATGTTCAATTCATGTGTGAATCACATCCCATTGAAAGTTGTAAACTTGAATCCTGTGTGGATGCCTTGTGGTTTAAAGGAGATGTTTTGTGTGACCTATAGCTTGTATTTGTGCTTTACAACGATGCAAATATCTCCAAGAGTAAAATCCTTCTGGTCTGTCAGACAAATGCTGCTCCTTGTTTAGTGGGGCACTGTTTCGTAAACATACCAACATCTTCGTGGTGCTGTATCTTATTAAATGATACAGCTGCTCTGACAAATAAGGTTGCTCTTCAGGCTTCTGTCCTAAACATGATTCTTGTGTTCTTCTTCCAGTGGTTGGTCAACTACTTTGGCTCCCTCTCTGTGGAGGACTCCCTGGAATGTTTGAAGGGAATGCTGTCCGCAAACATCCGTCAGAATCTACAGATCTGCGTCCAGGTGGCCACTAAGTACCACGAGCAGCTGTCCACCAACTCCCTCATCGACATCTTTGAGTCCTTCAAGAGCTACGAGGGATTGTTCTACTTCTTGGGATCCATCGTCAACTTCAGTCAGGATGCGGACGTTCACTTCAAGTATATTCAGGTAACGATCGTTTTTTAGAAATAAAAAGGGAGAACAGATTCATGGTGGGAAAAATAATATATTGCTTTATGGAAGTATGTCTTTACAGTTGCGGTGATTATGGTTGCGATTAAAATTTAAATGAGACCACTTGAGATGGCAGCTTTATTTTTGATTAGTGTTTTTACGGTTCCTAGCTAGCATTTTAATGTTGCTGTTTTTTATCTGCCTATTTATCAGACTTATCAGCTTTTCAAAGCAACCTAAAATTGTTGAAGATATTTTTTCATTGCAAAACATTATTGTAAAATGACAGAGTAGCTCTCCAAATTGTGCTCCATAAACGTCCAGTTTGACTGATGCATCCTTTGGCTCACATTTGTCTTCAAGCATTTGTTTTTAATCGTGCACACACCACCATTGAAAACATTGTTCAAGTTTTTTAACAGAAATAAATTAACAAGTGTGAGGCCCAACATCAAAATCTGGCAGTTTGATTGACACTAGGTGTTATTTGAAAGCTCATATTCTTATGTACCTGATGAGCAAATCAAACCAGTTGTGGGTTTTGGCAGAGAGTGCCTGGTATGGACATGGAGGGTCACAAATGGTGATTGAGTTGTCATTAATTGGTGCTAAATTGCCACAGGTGTTTTTACAAATCTAGCTCACAATAATGAAAACTACATTAAAATATTCTGTTTGTCTGGTTTCTACAATTGAATCTCCTTTTGATTATACCTACTGGTAGGCTGCCTGCAAGACCGGACAGATCAAGGAGGTAGAACGTATCTGCCGTGAGAGCAACTGCTACGACCCAGACCGTGTCAAGAACTTCCTGAAGGAGGCCAAGCTGACCGATCAGCTGCCCCTCATCATTGTCTGCGATCGCTTTGACTTTGTCCACGACCTCGTTCTGTACCTGTATCGAAACAACCTGCAGAAGTACATTGAGATTTATGTGCAGAAGGTGAGCTGGTGTTCGTAGTCCTAAAGTGTTTGGGTTTTTGTTTTTTTCCAAAATATCATCCACACATAGAGTTGACATTTGCTTTGTAGTAATAAAAATATTATTCTTTTGAAAATTTTATTTTTGAGGTAGAGCATTTGTTGAAGCATTTCAACAAGCTAAAAAGGCCTTGAAGTCTATTGATGATGTTTGTATTGGCGTAGTTGGACTCTTTCAATAATCTTCGGCATTAACTTTTCAAGCAATGATAAAACCGTGGTTCAAATTTTACATGACTGTTTGATTGAAAAACTCTGTTCACCATTTCTACCATTGGTTATCTGTCTTTTAACTGTCTGTCACTTTGATATGGGAAAGTAAAATATACACATTTTTTTTGTTTTTTGTTTTTTGCAGTCATGATATTTTAGAAATCTGAAATGCAGAAATTGAACCACCCAAAAATAATAGGGGCGTTTCTGTTCTGTGTATTGAGCAAAGTATTGTGATGGATTAACCCCTTAGCGACCTGTGACCTCCGGATTAACATGCCGACGCTCTTACCAACTGAGCTATCTATATCTAGCTAGGTTTATTACTTCTTAAAAGTTACAGAGGGAGCCTATTAAGCAGAAGCTGTGGTTTTGAAAAAGGCCTAGATGTTCAATTCATGTGTGAATCACATCCCAGTGAAAGGTTTTAAGTTGAATCCTGTGTGGATGCCTTGTGGTTTAAAGGAGATGTTTTGTGTGACCTATAGCTTGTATTTGTGCTTTACAACGATGCAAATATCTCCAAGAGTAAATTCCTTCTGGTCTGTCAGACAAATGCTGCTCCTTGTTTAGTGGGGCACTGTTTCGTAAACATACCAACATATTCTTGGTGCTGTATCTTATTAAATGATACAGCTGCTCTGACAAATAAGGTTGCTCTTCAGGCTCCTGTCCTAAACACGATTCTTGTGTTTAAATTTCCTCTTCCAGTGGTTGGTCAACTACTTTCTGTTCTGTGTATTGACCCTCTGCTGCTGCAATTGTCTTGTCTTGTCTTGTCTTAGGTGAACCCTTCCCGTCTGCCTGTGGTCATCGGTGGTCTCCTGGATGTGGATTGCTCAGAGGATGTCATCAAGAGTCTCATCATGGTGGTCAGGGGACAATTCTCAACCGATGAGCTTGTGGAGGAGGTTGAGAAACGAAACAGGTAAGAGGGTGAAAAGGGAATGTGAAGCTTGAATCTGCTCTATTCACAGCAAGAGTTTATCAGTTAATATAGACCTTATGCATTGGTGTTATGCTGCTGCCATCTTATGCCATGTCCGCATTGGAAATGGGTAATTTGACCATTTTAATAAGTTCATTGTGAACAGCCCAGAAAAATGTCACCCAGGTAACTTAACCCAGTCCAGTGGATTGTTTAACTAGCCACCTTCTGCCCAGGTAAACTAACCTAGTCAAATTAACTGAGCAAACTGAATCCAATGAGATTGCGGCTTCAGAGGTAAAACGATGACGAAACAATGGAAATGCACTGATTTGTATGTGCAGCGCACAGGATGGGCCAGTGAGTAACCTCCTTTTGATATTTACGCGAGGGCGGCCTCCTCAAATGACATCATATGCATAAGGTCTATTATAGAAAAGTTACTCTGCTCTGACTTGATTTAAAATATATAGAAACTCAACTAATTTTCTTATGTTGACCTTTGCCATCAGACTGAAGCTTCTTCTCCCATGGCTAGAGACCCGTATCCATGAGGGAAGTGTGGAGCCCGCTACCCACAATGCATTGGCCAAGATCTATATCGACAGCAACAACAATCCTGAGAGATTCTTACGGTGAGGGGATTGACATCAAAAAAAATTCTTTCTTTCAATGATTTATTGGCTTCGTGTCTTAGTATTTTCCTTTTTTCCTGGTCATATTGGTTCAAATTGCCTTCATTTTTAGTTATCAGTGTAAATTGTGTAACTTGTCAGTTAAGTTGAGTTCTCATGAAGGAGACTTTGTAGACAAGAGTCCTGCGAGAATTTAAGAGGGCAACATCCAATCTCTCTCAAACAAACGATGTCTTATTTCCCATGAACATAAAATGCTCAGTTACGCAAAATCTGGTTCAGTAGCTAGATGGTTCACACTTGTTCTGAAAATTCCTAGATTTCCTTGGGATTCAAGCCTCAAAGCTGGCAAAAACTAAGAGAAACCAAAGGTAACACACCTAGGCCACAGAGGTTTTTGTCATCATTCCGCCCCCAAGGTAACAACTCGCTAATTTCATTATTCACCATTTAACCCTCGACAGAGAGAACCAGTACTACGACAGCCGTGTCGTTGGTAAATACTGTGAGAAGCGCGACCCCCACCTGGCCTGCGTGGCCTACGAGCGAGGGCAATGTGACCGAGAGTTGATCAACGTTTGCAACGAGAACTCCCTGTTCAAGAGCGAGTCACGTTACCTTGTGCGTCGTCGGGACCAGGAGCTGTGGGCTGAGGTTCTTCAGGAGACCAACCCCTACAGGAGGCAGCTAATTGACCAGGTAGGGAAGGCCTGTGGTTTCCCAGAGTTTTTCTTAAAGATTTGTTGCCAGTTAATTTCCTGATTCTCTAAAGAATTTTAATAGATGTTAAATTTGCCTCAGAGAGATATAGTATTGTTTGCTTTATCCATCAGGGAACGATTTCATCCGGAAATTTTGCATAGCAAAATAGTTAGACTGAACAAGTTTTGTGCACACAGAATGTTTATATTAAGTACCAAATGATGATCTTTGAGTAGCAACTGGTACATTTTGTGTAGCATTTTGCTCAGCTATACATGGGAAATCGTTCACTGTCCATATAACGATGTTGTTATCCCGAGTCTTCTGGAAAGAAAATGTTGATGGACTTTTTTTTTTCTTCATAGGACTACACAAAGTACAGAGTATACTTAACACACATTGGTGTATGGATAAAACACAAATAATATCGCCAAAGAATATTTGAAATATGTCCACCGTAGATGAGTGTGACGGGAGTGTGCACAATTGATCGTTCTTTTGCACCTTGGAAGATCAGTTTCAGACCAAGGGCCTGGGACGTAATGTTTGGATGTTGCCTTTGTTGAATGGGCTTCTATAGAGTTGTTCAGACGTTGAGAAGAAGGCAAAAAGCTGTATTTACTTAAGTGTCAGACTTTGTCGTCATTTTCTTTTTGTCAACATTGTTATGTGGGAGTCATTGAAAGACAGAATTGTGTAGTTTGACAAAGATTCTCATAGGTTTTGCAGATCAAAGTAAAATGAATGACAAGCTGAATTATTCATGTGACCTTTTAAATTATTCATATTACATCTCGAACAGCAGGCATCTAATGAAATATGTACGACTGCTTGATGAATAATCCATGTGACCTCTTTGAATTATTCATAAACAACAGATTGTGCAGACAGCCCTGACAGAGACCCAGGATGCTGAGGATATCTCAGTGACTGTGAAAGCATTCATGACTGCTGACCTGCCCAATGAGTTAATTGAACTGCTTGAGAAGATTGTGCTAGAAAATTCTGTCTTCAGTGACCATAGGTGAGAAGAGGTTGAAAACGATCAATTCTAAAATAAATACTGTCATCATCCCCAAATCACGCACGTCTCAACATCAGAGATCCTTCATATCATCCTGTGCCAGGCTTTGGAACTCACTACCTGCTTCTGTCGTTGTAGCCCAATCAGCCCAGTCTTTCAAATCCAGGATTCCTAATATGCTTAAAAAACGTGCCCCCTGCTCACAATTAATAAACTCTAGCTGTAGTTTACTACTACTGGCTTCTTGTTCGCTTTTGAGTAGGGCCACACACAAAAATAAAATAAAATAAAATTCAAAGTTTGCAGGGTTTTTTTTTTTTTTTAACATAGACCCAACAAACTTTGAGGTTTGTTTGTTATCCATCTGCATACTTTTGTGTGTTACTGAATATCTACTTTTTTAAATGTTTTTCTAATTTAGCAGTATTAAGACTTATGTGTTACTTTAAGTTGTTTCTAATAGAGTGAAATATCTGTTGTAGGATATTTATGTTTTTGTTTTCATTCTCCCACACCCAAGGTTTTGCTTCAAAAAAGTCATGATTTGATTTTTTAGCCGAGTCTTGTTTTGTCAGTGACACTTGTCGTCAATCATTTAAAAGAAAAAGAAGTAAAGAAAAAATGTTATATTATCATACTAGCTGTCCTTCAGCCCTTGAGCTTCAGATTTTTGTAAAGTAACCCAACAGGCTAGTAAACTGTGTGTTTTACGTTCCCCCAGGCAGTTTTACTAGCCCAGATTTTAAATATGTATTGTCATAAATGTATCTTTCTGATGTATTAATGGTAGCGATTACAACCAGTTTAATGGTCAAATGAAGTTACATTCAGACACTCAAATATAAAATAACACATTTAACATTTTACTGTTCACATCTGAAAAGGAAATGTGAGCATTTTTAAACAAGTAGGTTGTACAGTTTTTAGTAGCCTACAGGGTAAGTTGAGAAGTGGTGCTTACTAACAGGTAGCAGTTTCTACAAGACAATGTACGCTAGGCTAGTGTTATGGGCGAGACCTGCCTTCCCTACTTATAGTTTCCTTCCCTTTTCACAGATTCCCTGGAATGGGGTAAATGTGAGAGCTATTTATCCATGTTCAAGAAACGACAAACCAATAATAATAAATGATGATTTGATTCCTTATTTCAGAAATCTTCAGAATCTGTTGATCCTGACGGCCATCAAGGCTGACAGGACCCGCGTCATGGAGTACATCAACCGCCTGGACAACTACGACGCCCCGGACATTGCAAATATTGCCATCGGCAGCGAGCTGTACGAGGAAGCATTTGCCATCTTCAAGAAGTTTGACGTCAACACTTCTGCTATTCAGGTATGTATCTAGATTTGAAGAGATTTTGTATTGAACAAAGAAAAATTTACTAGAGCGGGATTTGAACCAACGACCTCCGGATTAACGTTCCGGCGCTCTACCAACTGACCTATCTAGCCCTATGTTGGCGGTCTCCCTATATTGTCAATATCCTTGTTCAGGGGGTGCCACTCGGAAGCCATTCAACCGTAAACTGCCATGTAGCCAGGGATCACACCCAAGTATATGATACAACCTGGGAAGCGGCAGCCAGGGGATCACCTTAAGGGGATGCGACTTTTTATATCAGATATCAATAATAAACCACAAGGGAAACTGACTGGGTAAATTTTTAAATGATTTTGGGTTGAACAAAGAAAAATTGACTAGAGTGGGGTTTGAGAGAGCATCTCAAAATTCCAAGCTGTAAGACGTTCTAAGTGCACCGGTTAGGTATTCCGGCTGGCTATTTGGACTGATCCATTGGACTGGGTACATAGCTATACCATGTGATTTAGCAACAGGGTCTTTTAGTCTGAGGAATTCAAGTATGAGTGTTGATTTGTGACAAGAAAAGTCCTTGTACTATAAATTGAACCCGCAAATTACCTTTATTTAGTCTAGGTTGTTTTTGTGCGACTGAAACAAAAATTTGAAAGAAAAGGTGTTGTCCGTAGGTTTTTCAATGAAGTTGTAAATATTGGTACCTCCCCTAGGTCTTGATTGAGCATATATGCAACCTGGACCGTGCATACGAGTTTGCAGAGCGTTGCAATGAGCCCTCAGTGTGGAGCCAACTGGCCATGGCACAGATGAAGAGCGGTCTGGTGAAGGAGGCCATTGACTCGTACATCAAGGCCGATGACCCATCCACCTACACCGAGGTCGTCGACGCATCAACTGCATCAGGTAACTTTAAAAACTTCCACAACAGTTTATCCTAAGGCTCAACAGTTTCTTCATGAAAGTATCTCAAAATAAATTCGAGAAGCGCATTTTTAAAAGAAGAAAACAAATTCCTCGTTTTGAATGTAAAAAAAGGAAATTCTAATGATAGCCAAACTTCAGACTGCTCTTAACTAAATAATTATTCTAGCACTTCGTTGTCCCTGTCTGCAAGGTTCATAACGGAGCTCTATAGCTGCTTACAGTGTTAAACAATTATTATTTCATCATCATAATTCTACAAATTGTGATGATGTGGAAGTTTTTGCTCATGATTTATTGCGCTTTCATTATTTGCTCTATCTCCATGTCCTCTATCCAGTTGCTGCGGAAGTTGTATCAGTTATGTTTAAGTCATTTTGTATATTTAACATTTTTCATTATTTGTGGCTTAGGTAACTGGGAGGACCTGGTGCGCTATCTGCAGATGGCGCGTAAGAAGGCCAGAGATTCCTTCGTGGAGACGGAGCTCATCTTTGCCTTCGCGAAGACGAAGCGTCTCGCTGATCTGGAAGAGTTTATCTCTGGACCCAACCATGCTCAGATCCAACAGGTAAGTGCACAGAGATGCTCTTTAAAACATCAAAGTTTCTTCTTCTTTTTTACGAATATAATTTGTTTGTTTGGTTGGCTGTTTGAGGAGTCTGCTTTCATTGGATGGAAACCTGAAACTTATTTCTGTTTTTTAATGTATTTTTTTTTTCTTTTGAAGAGTTTGCGACAATGGGTGTTTCGAACAAATGATTTATGCCACAAGTTGCTATGTGAAGAAAGGATTCACAATGTCATGCCAAAAGTGTTTATCCCTCATCATGTTCAGAAGTCCTCAGTTTCAGACTCCATGTCTCATACATTGTTCTTTTTGTGTTTGTAGGTTGGTGACCGATGTTACAATGAGGGCATGTACGAGGCAGCCAAGCTGTTGTACAACAACGTCTCCAACTTTGCCCGTCTGGCCTCCACTCTGGTTCACCTCGGGGAGTACCAGAACGCTGTGGACAGCGCAAGGAAGGCCAACAGCACACGAACATGGAAGGAGGTAAGCTGGCCCTATTTATAATGATTGCCGACCAGAGTCTGATTTCATAGAAATAGTAATCATGGAACTTTGCGAAGCACGGTGATATCTTGCTGAGCAGAAATGAGTGACCAGCCAAAATGCCATGTTATAATTCATATTCCTATGAGTGGTACCCTGCCATTTTCTGCTTAACCGCTGTATGAAATTACTGAAATACTTGTTTGAAGACCACAGTATGTCAAGTAGTTGGTATACACGAATGGAACCAGCTGGGGCCAATTTCAGAGAGCTACTTAAGCACAAAGAGTAGCCTAACATAACAAGATTATGCTCACCAGAACAAGGTTATTCTATCTCATTTGTATCAACTGTGACTGGTATCCTGCTTAATTTTGCTTAGCAGAAAAACTATTTTCTGCTTAAGCAGCTCTATTAAATAACTTCATCGCAAATTAGACTTTTTCTTGGTTATAAACGAGACTCCATTGACCTTCAATATCCGTGCCACCAGGTCTGCTTCTCTTGTGTTGATGGTGAGGAGTTCCGTCTAGCCCAGATGTGTGGTCTTCACATTGTCGTCCACGCTGACGAGTTGGAAGAGCTGATCAACTACTACCAGGACAGAGGCTACTTTGAGGAACTGATTCAGCTCCTGGAGGCTGCTCTCGGTAAGTGGGACCTTCCTCCACTAAAGGTCCTTAAAATATAGTGAGATTTTCTTTCCTTACTGTCTCGGCTCACAATCATGCTTAAACTCTAGTGAGATTTTCTTTCCTTACTGTCTCGGCTCACAATCATGCTTAAAATCTAAATTACAGGTGCGGAATTTTTCAGGATTTATTCTGATTTCACAATTTTCTGGGGCTGAAATTTTGCTGCTGTACCCTTTTTTCCAATAAAGTCATCAAGAGGTATTTATTGGTATTGGTGACATTTTGTTGAAAATTGCCATTGTTATATCAGTTTGTAATGCTTAGAGAAGGCTGTGGTGCAAGTTTGTTGGCCAGGTGCTGAAATTTCACATTTACCATTTGGAGGGACTAGTTCTTACTATCATAAGATGTCATGAGAGCCAAAGCATTACAGAGCTGCCAACTCTCCCTGATTCTACAGAAAGTTCCACCAATTTAAACCAATCTTTCCCTGAAGAACAAATTTGAAAATCTCCTGGATTGTTATACAAAAACTCCCTGATTGCAAGATGCAAATGTTGGTAGTTCTGCAATTCCTACCTACCATACAGTCATTCAGAGTGTCTGACTATGTACTCCTCGTCTGTTTGTATACCTTAGGTCTGGAGCGTGCTCACATGGGCATGTTCACCGAGCTGGCAATCCTCTACTCCAAGTACAAGCCCTCCAAGATGCGGGAACATCTGGAGCTGTTCTGGTCTAGGGTCAACATTCCAAAGGTAGGTAGTGCCTGTTCTATAAAAACCCTCAAGTGAGGGCTGGTAACACTAAGTCATGGCACATTAGTTATTTCACTGTTTTCTCCAAAGTCTACTGCCCTTGGGGAGTCAAAGTCCTTGATATCCTAGACTGGACCATTCCACATTTCCATTGGGGGTCAGGTCCCAGAGTTGTGTAGTTTGTTTGTTTTTTGAGGGGCTGAAAAATTGTTTCACTCATATTCTTTGTGCACAAAGTTGTACAGACCTACCCAGATCTGAACTCTCAGATAAGTGGAGCCATCTGTTCTTTGTAGCAGGCCTCTAGATATCTTGCTGGTAGCCTGTGCTAGGTTCTGTGTTTTCCAACACCCCTCCCCCTGCCAATCTAAATTGTTGGCTTACTGGGTTGCCAGTAACTAGCGCATCTCTGAAATGTCTGGGGTTACTCCCTCTCTTAAAGGTTTTAAGTTAATATATCCATCTCCTGCCAAATTCTTCTTGTTTTTCAACCAACGAGAAGTCCTTGTAATGTCATAGTGGAATATTTATTGGTGAGCAAAGGGTAACTGACAAACCAATGAAATTATACGTGTTTTTTCCATAGCATTACTGTCTTTAATAATCTGCCCCCACCTTTCTCAAGGAGAGAGTCAATTCTAAGTCGTTACAGAAGGTTTTGAATTATTCAGCCAGATTTTGACCCCATTTTCTTGATCAACATTCACAGGTGTTACGGGCAGCTGAGCATGCTCACCTATGGGCCGAGTTGGTGTTTCTGTATGACAAATATGAGGAGTTTGATAACGCCGTGGTCACGATGATGGCTCACCCAACCGACGCCTGGAAGGAGGCGCAGTTTAAAGATATCGTTACAAAGGTCAGTGGTGTTTTTCCTGAACTTATTGATCCACCTAGCTATGAACAAATTTCTCTTGTGTTATGAAGTATGTTATAAAACAATGCATGCTGAGGGGTTTAGCGCACTGGACTCTCAAGCTCTAGTGTTTCTGACCAGCAGAGTGTGGGTTCGAGTCTCAACCTTGACACATCTGTCCTTAAGCAAAGACACAAACCGTTATTGCTTCCTTCTTCCGATTGGACGTAAAGCCGTAGTTCCTGTGTATCCTGTAAGTTATGTATAAGAACCCAGTACATTAAGAGCAGGGGTTTGCTCTGGTGTTTCTGGCAGTCGGCAGCTCATTGCGCCACACCACCTTGTAAACCCTCACAAGGTGCTATATAAATGGATCTCATAATTCAACAGGTGTTGTGATATGCCTTGGATTGATGAACAAAATACTGATGCATACACTGTAATGCGCTATATACTCCCTCTAGGTTGCAAACATAGAGCTTTACTACAAGAGCATCCAGTTCTACTTGGACTACAAACCCATGATGCTCAATGACCTCCTGACTGTGCTCATCCCACGTATGGACCACACCCGAGCCGTTAGTCTCTTCTCCAAGCTCAACCAACTACCGCTGGTCAAGCCCTATCTGAGGCAGGTGCAGAACCACAACAATAAGGTGAGAGAGTAGGGCTGTCGAGAGGGGAAGATTGAGGTTTGGGTTTGCTTTACGTAGACACTAAAGAGGCTGGTAGAAGTTTAAGGTTTTTGATATTTTACTTTGTCTGAGCAAAGATGAATTTCGTTCTATAAAGGGTGTGTACAACATTGGTTATTGCCAAAGACCTGTATCCACACTTGATGTGACCCAACATATACATAAAATAACAAACCTGTGAAAGTTTAAGCTCAATCAGTATTCGGAGTCATGAGAAAACAGTGAAAAACCCATTGTATGTTTAAACTTGTTATTCAAGCATCAGATTTTATCCTGCATGATAAAGACTATTGTTTTTTATACTCACTTCCTAAAAACTATGGCATTTCAAGCAAAACTATTTCACTGGAAGTTTTCCACCATGACCATCTTTATACCATGTAAGTTATGTGCAAATCTGTGAACATTTATATTTTCAATCTTAACAATGTTGTACAAACCCTTTAAATTTTAATATGTCTTGTCTCCCTATGGAATCCAGTCTTGGCAAGGAAAACTAGAAGCGATTTACTATAATGTCATCAGGTTTTAATTTGAACTCATATTATACTTGTACTTTAAACTTTGGTATGTCTTGAAACCCTTAACTAGACAGTTTTGGTGCCTGAGATTGGAAGAAGTTATCATCATGGTCTTCAATTTTTGTATCAATATTTTACTTGTATTTTGAACTTTGATATGTCTTGATGCTTAAAAAAAAGAATGCAGATATTTACTGTAGTTTCTTCAATTTTATTTGAAACAAATTTTGTATTTTGATATATGTCCCAATCCTCTTAGGCTATCAATGACGCGCTCAACTGTCTCCTCATCGACGAGGAAGATTACCAGGGACTCCGAACCTCTATCGATGCCTTCGACAACTTTGACAACATCGCCCTCGCCCAGCGTCTTGAGAAGCACGAGCTCCTTGAGTTCCGACGCATCGCCGCCTACCTGTACAAGAGAAACAACCGCTGGAAACAGGCTGTGGAGTTGTGCAAAAAGGACAAGCTTTACAGGGTACTTGAGTGTGAACGAAACCCCCCCCCCATGCTCGTGTCTGTTACTGTGGACTATTCAGAGGAAACTGGGCGTAGCTTTAGGCAAATGGGTCAATAGATGGCTGATGCGCTGGCATTTCAATTTGGGGTGGCTACGAATCATTGAAAAATTAACTTGAAATGTGGAATTTTAATCCCGACAGTCTAAGAAGTCACATAGCAACTGATATGTTCTGGGTATAATGAATTTTGAAGACAAATTACTGAAACTGATCTTTGGATAGTGCAGAAGTGCTTTAAAGGATTCCTGATGATTGTTCATGGCTAGACAAGAATGTTTTAGCAATGACTTCACCAATTTGAGCCGTATACTCTTAATAGGGGATGCCTTTGTTGTGCCCAGTTTTCTCTGGTGGTTATTCAGTGTTTTTGTCTTGCTTTACCATTTCTGGCTGGCTTGGGTTCTCATACGTCCATACAAATTCTCATATCACGTGAAACCCCTTTAGCATGTAGTGAAACATAGATTTTGACTAGCAACAGTGGTCCCATTTTCCGGTTCGGTCATGATTCATTTTTAATCTTGTCATTTTATTTATTTTTTTCCCGGAAGGTTTTGGGGTTTTTTTTCTAAGGGGGAAATCTTCCATTTGCATATTTTTCCTGATGATTTTATAACAAACTCCTGATGTTTCAGGAGTGTTAACCTACAGCCAGTCAGAAATCAAAGATGATGCATAAAATAGCAGTAGGACCAGTACATACCCCTAACTGTCACAACATTCTTTTCTGTAGTCGGCTGCTGTTGCATGTGGCATAGTACTTAAAATTGTAGAAGCATGTTTAGAATGCATGATATTGAATAACCTGCTTGCAAATCTTTCTTTTTATATAAAACTAACACATTCTCTTTTAGATTTTCCTTCTACCCTTGCTTAATTAACTAATCATAGTGTCCCTGCTATCGCTTAAACCAAATTGCATCATCTGGCAATATGAAAACAGGCACTGGCATGATCCTGTAATGCTTGCCTTTGTGTGTGATCTGCTATCCCTGGCAATGCATCGTTGCTTGCATCCTTCCCTCCCTCCCCTATTTCTCCGGCCCCCTACCCCTTGTCTCCTGTCTGAATATGGTATGTATTTCTTGTATCTTGTTGAATGTATTGTCATCTAGTGTGGTACTGTAAGTGTTTTGTTAGAGTTTTTTGTTTAAAAAAGTTTCAAAAGCAAAACGCTTCTTTTAAAACAAATATTTTCTGTGAATGTACTATAAGTAAATCCTTTTTTTTTTTTTTTTGCAAAAGAAGTGGAAGAAGCAACAACAATTTTTTCTTTTCTTTTTTAACTGATTGCTTCTTACTTATGTTATAAACATGTATTTATTTAATTTACCCTACACCATTGTCCTGTACACACTCTACTTTTTGATCACTTTAGGCTTTGTTACTAGATTTTGCATTTGGCAAACTTTGCCATCAACTTTTTGTTTGAACTGTCTTTCTTTTGATGATTTTTCAGGAGCAAATTTGTTGTGCAATTTGTATTGTCGATTCATTTATATATTTGTTTCTTTCTATTCCATTTTTATTGAGCTAGGGTTATGTATAGGTTTAATTTAGATTACTATCTGCATGTAAATTGTGTGGTGTACCTTGGTTACATTTTAACGAAGTTTGCAAATAGTTTCTTCAGCCAGGCCTGGAATTTCATCTTTGAGAGGGCTAGGCTGATTTTATTTTGCAAAGGGCACTGTGGGAAACCTTTGAAGGGGCACCAAGGCCAAGACCAGGGCCTCCGTGCAGAGCTGCAAACTCTGCAATCCTGCAGAAAGTTCCATGCAATTTAACCAATCTTTCCATGTTCTGATGAAAAAATTTGAAAATCTCCAGGATTATCGAAACTTTTCCCCCATTATGTTTAATGTGTTTCTAAATATCTCCCTGATTGTTGAACAAAATCGCTCTGATTGCAAGATAGAAATGTTGGCAGCTCTGTTCTGTGTAATTCCATGCATGTACAGCTTACATTTACAAATGATATGTATGACTTGATTAAAAGAAAATTGAACTTGAAAGCTGATTACATGACATAGGATTTAATGAATGATTGTTGCTTTCCGCTTAGGATGCCATGTCATACGCCGCTGAGTCTAGGGAAACGGAGACCGCTGAGGAGCTGATTGCCTGGTTCTTGGACCAAGGTCTCCACGAGTGCTTCAGTGCCTCTCTCTTCAACTGCTACGACCTCTTGCATCCAGACGTCATACTAGAGCTGTCGTGGCGTCATAAGATCATGGACTTTGCTATGCCGTACATGGTACAGGTCATGAGGGAATACCTCTCAAAGGTAAGGCTGGGATGATGTAGTTATGTAGTTCTGGTGATGCACATAGTCTATAAACCTCCTGAATTGTAACATCTGGGAGGTTCTGGGTCTAGAATATGGGGGAACCCTGGCCTGCTAGCCCTTTTTTCCCCAGGAATTTCAACATTTGTTAAATGTCATCCCTTTTAAAGGTAGTGGACACTTTTGGTAATTACTCAATAAATACCTTTCCTTAAAACCTTACTTGGTTAGGAGCTCCTGAGAGCTTCTGACAGTATAAAACGACCTCCTCTGAAGTAATGTAATTTTTAAGAAGGAAGTAATGTCTCACTAAAATATTTGAATCTGAGAAAGGCGTCGAGCATGAAGTCTTTCTCAGGCATTTGAAAGCACACAATTCCATGCAACATGTTTTGGCTTTTTTCGTTCATTATTTTCCTGCAACTTCGATGACCAATTGAGCCCAAATGTTCACAGGTTTGTTATTTTATGTTGGGATACACCAAGTGAGGATACTGGTCTTTGACAATTACCAAAAGTATACCCTGCCTTTAAACAATCTATGCTGCCAAGTATGTAGCTCTTCAAGCTTAAAACAATCTCTGCCCTCACAGGTACCCATTTACTCCTGGATGAAGAGAACTTGAGTCAGTTGCACTAGCTTGTCCCAACTACACAATTATTTAGTTTCTAAATTGTTATTCTCCCGTACAATTGTTCACTTGTTGCTTTTAACTAACACCAGGTTGATAAACTGTTCTTTTTAACTATCACCAGGTTGATAAACTGTTCTTTTTAACTATCACCAGGTTGATAAACTGTTCTTTTTAACTATCACCAGGTTGATAAACTGTTCTTTTTAACTATCACCAGGTTGATAAACTGTTGTTTTAAAGTAACACCATGTTGATAAACTGTTGTTTTAAACTAACACCAGGTTGATAAACTGTTGTTTTTAACTATCACCAGGTTGATAAACTGTTCTTTTTAACTACCACCAGGTTGATAAACTGTTCTTTTTAACTATCACCAGGTTGGTAAACTTTTCTTTTTAACTATCACCAGGTTGATAAACTTTTCTTTTGAACTATCACCAGGTTGATAAACTGGCAGCTTCAGAGAAGGAAAGATCTGAGGAGAGTGAATCAAAACAGAACCAACCGTTGGTGTACAGTAAGTCATCTCAGTGTCTTATCTGAAAAATACTTTCACCTTTTTAATATCCGATACACTCCAGCAGTTTGTAAATGAACGTTTGATGTGGTTAAGCACACAAAGTAGCTAAGCAAAACAAAAGCTTACCAGAGTGTTAACAAAAAAATGTTACCAGCCAAAATACCATGCCACATAAACCATCTATGACTGGTATCTAGCTTTTTTTTGCTTGAAGCAGCTTCTTAAAGTTTGGCCTTGGTTTTACCAACTAAACCTTAATGGGTCGTTTAAGACCAAGTCACTACTCTTTTATTCCCATTCATAAATACACTTTTTGTAAAAAAGCATTATAATGTACGAAAATCTGTAAAACGATTCTGTGTTGTAAATTTTTGAGTTTTTGGCAAGTCCTCAGGCTCTGTTTCTCGAGGTGTCAAATCACATGCCATGCTCAATAGTTGTGCATATGTGCCCATACTAAGGGGGTTTACATTGAGTAATGGTATAGTGCCCCTGTAAGCTTGCGCTTCATACGCGGATGCCCGTGAGCTCTATCTAGACGCCTGTCAGCCAATCGTTTAATACCAGATAAACATGGCCATGTGACCACCTGTCAACCAATAGGACTGCCTAAAACTATCGGGGGTTTTATCAATGATAAGGTTTACACAACCCTAACTGGAATATTTTAAACCTTTTCTCCCCAGATGAACCCCAGCTGATGCTGACGGCCGGTCCAGGCATGATGATGGCCCCCCCTCAAATGCCCCCTATGGGTGTACCAGGAGCAGGTATGATGGGGGCACAACCGGGCTACTACGGCATGTGAGAGTAGAGCTACAGTAATTGAACTAGAGTATCACACAAAGGGAAAGAATAACCCAATCAACCGCCACTTCGTATTCCTTGGAGAGAGGGAAAGCATTTTAAAGGGAAACTTAAAGAGCTTGGGAAAAAATTTAAGATGAAAATAAAGTATCAATCCAATTTGTTTTTGATCAGTAAAATTGAAAATGAAAATCAAGAATTTATGCTGATTTCAAATCAGTATTTAGCTCGCTCTGTTTTAAAAACAAAGTGGGATCACCTGTTCAGAAAAAGTTTGGTTTTTTTAAATTCAGTTCAGTCGTTGAATTTATATCTTAGTGATGGTACAGTTTTCTTAAAATCTCTCCCTTCCCTTTTTGGGGAGGTGATATGGAGGTTGAGGGGTTAGTTTTTCCCCTTATACTATTTTTGTTCGTCCGTCTGTAAATCCCTAGTATAGAGCTATATAATAATCTCTGGCATATTATTGGTTTGTTACAAGAAGCGGGTTTCATACCTTGAAGCTCAGGGGTGATCAGCTTTCCGCAAAGCCGCTTTGCAAATATAAATACTTATTAAACAGCCAGATTGCAATGTAAAGTGTATTAATGGTGGCCGGTAAACGTTTCTACCTGGCAGACGTTATTCCAGTCTGGGGCTCTGAAGCGATTCCCTCTTGGCAACAAAAGTATTTCAACCATTTTTCGACGATGTTTAGTTGTTAAGGTGATGACGGAGGTGCTGGTTATTTGTAATATGTGGATATTTTACATGGCTTTGTTTGTGTGCATTATTACGGAGCAAAAGTTTTCTTCTTCATGATTATCACATTGGCTAACACAATTCAAGACTACGCGCAGTACATGCGCACCGAATAATTTGTAAAGGGCGCCCTCCGCAGAGAGCGGACATAAAGTGGGTGCTAAAAAGCTCATCAATCTAACAAAGCTGGCCGATTTCTACTCCAAGACGCCCTCTGTATGCGTAGATTCTTTATGTTATCGTAGACTAGCGCTGCTTCGCACCTCTTTATATGTATATATATATATCTAAATTTAAGTCGCCTTTCACCTAGCGCCCCATGCTCCCCTTCCTCATCCGGTATTGTCACAACTTACAATTCAAATGTGTTTGCTTGTTTATTGTATAGCTCTAGAGGGATCTTTTTCTTTTCTGACCAAGGAATCAAAAAGGTACGAGGAAATTTAACTGAATTTTGAAAATGTCATAAGGTGTGGCAGTTTAGGTTTCAGCCCCATTTTGAGTGTGCTCAGCTGATGCCCCTGTGTAACTTGAAACTTTAAGTATTTGTTTACTTTTTTTTTCCTGTGTTGAGTTTGACTATAATTTTAGGTTTTTGTGAGTGATTGGTGAGTTCAGATGTTGTAACAATTTGGTCCAATTGTGTCTGTGCAAGTTTACAAAAATAGGCTTTATATAAAAAAAAAAGTAGAAAATGGAAAGAAAAAAATAGCTGTACCTAAATGTAATGAAATATATTGGGGTAATGTAATATATAACAAAAACTGGATGAAACACAATAGACATATACTTGGTAAAAAAAAATTAGTAAAAAAAAAAAATGTTAAACAAAAAAAATGATATAAAGGCAAGAAAGACAAATATGGTAGTTTAGACTGTAGAGAATTGTAGTGGCTAGAACAAAATGTATTCATTTAGTGTAGAATAGATCCCTACTGGTGTTTTTAATTGTGATTATAAAGTGGTTCAAACATCAGAATGATTGGATTCTTTGAGCTTTGTGCCCGGTTCCGTGATATATTTTCTGTGTGGGTGATATTTTTGTATAGAGCGAAAAAATAATGAAGTCATTCCATCCATGCAAAGTGAGCATGGCCTAATTTCATAGAGCTGCTGAGCACTGGAAATAACTGCTTAGCATAAACAAGCTACCAGCCAAAATACTGAACAATGCATACAGATTATGACTGGTCCCCTGTTGGTCTTTGCTTAGCTATTTCATTTGGTAAGCAGTTTTATAGATTTGGACCCAGGAAGTAAGTAGTGAATTGGTCAGGCTTATTAATGGAGTTGGATTGGTGAAGTGGAACATTCCTGGTACAGTGTTGTGGCTTTTTGTATCTGCTTATAAATAATGCACTATTGAAGTCTTGTATTGATTAGAGTGTTAGGATTATAATTTAGAGTCAGTCCACGTTCCACAATCACAAGGAAGAGTGTAGAACTAGAGGGAATTTATTATTGAAATGTTTATTGAAGCAAGAGTGAGGGAATTCGTTTTGGCGGTATAGGACAATGTTTTGGCGTTATAGGACAATGTTTACCGAATGAGATGTTTACATAAATTGTATTTAACCTGCGTTTGTACTGACGACTTCGCGACTGTTGATTGAAAGATGTAACCTCTGGATATCTACAAGTAAACAATTTTTTTTGAATTGTTTTTAAAACACCAATCACATCAGAAATCAGCTGAGCACACTGAAAGGTCAGGGGTTATGTTGATCCAATCACGATGTAGGATTTAAGCATCAGAAGAGGAAACGTTTTTGCTGAGAATAAATTTCAAAATTGGATGGTTACGATGAGATTGAGAGAGGCGTGTAGTTGATAGATTTTTGTATTGTCTGATAAATTAGTCAAGTTAGCACAAGTTTTAACAAAGTTAATCGTTTTCAAAGGCAACTGTGATGTCTCTCTCCGGTATCGGCCTTGTAACATGCGAAGTGCATACTGAATTCCGCTTCAAGAGAAACTGCCTCATGTCACAAAGATATCAAGTGTTGTGGGGATTTCGCTGGTTTATTCATATTACATTAAACATTGGGAAACAAACTAAATTTCATGTTCCTAAACAAAAATCAGAATACCAAACCTGAAAACATAAACTGTATTTCAGTGTATGAAGCTAATGTGACAGTTTTTAATAACAAGCTACAATAATTGTAATTGGTAAATTAGACGGAAAATAATGCTGTACAGATTTACTGCTTAATCTTACTGTGCAGTTCGATTTTTGCTTCCAGTGTTCTTTGTGTTGCTGATTTACATTGTTGTTTAAATCACCGACAAACGACCTCAAATTTATTATTTCTTAGCTGAGCGATTTTGTATTAGAAAAAATTCAAAAATTCCTTTCAGAGATGTGTCAGAGGAGTTAGTCAATTAAGATTTCAATCAAACTCTGTTTAATTTTAGCAGTTGGAGGTATTTTTTTTTAGAACCAATTAATACGGTAGTTGGCATGGTGTAAATTGCTGTACAATCACATTAAGAAAGTCTGTGGAATTTTGTTCTCAGATATTGGAAATCGTCTTTCGTGTAATCTCCCAGTAGTTGAACAAATTATGTTACAATGATGTGCTTCAGTCCACTATCATTTTCATAAACGAGTATCTAAACCAAATATTATAGTGGCAACAGATGTGTTTAAAAGCAAAATTCCAAAGTTGTTAATGAAGTTAACATTGTTTAGCTGTAACATTAACCAAAAACATAGCTGTTACAAATAACAAAACAATGTACTATGATATTCAGTTATTTAACTAATGTTTTCAGTCAATATATTCAATGTATTAAATCTAAAGCACGTTTCTAAAGGATTATTTAATTTAATTTAAAAAGCACCACCATCAGAGTGTTAACACATTACTGTGTAGAGAGACCCTTTTCATATTGTGGCCATCTTTGTTTGGTTCCCTGTATACACACTGGCGATTAATGTTTCTCATACACAAGAAGGGGCCAGACTATTTTTCTTCCTCCCAGCCTCAGGATGGTCTGATGCATTTGTATGGTAGGAGAACAAATGGCTACACCATGATAGAACTCTACACATACTCTATCTATCAGAACCCAATAGTAACACACATTGTCGTTCATTTCAAAGTAATCTCATTTGTTGTTTTTTGTACAATGTTAGTTTGGAGATTTTGTCAATCTTGTGATTAATTTTTGAAGTATAATTTGTGCCAGATATTATTATATACAATTATCCAACTATTAAATGACTCTTCTATGGGGTCAAAGAAAAAATACACTTTAGTTCTGAGCCTTGATTTTCAACTTTTAGCTTCTGATTTGTGGAAGAGTGTATTGTTCATCCAGAGAAACTTGTTTAGAGAACTTTAGAGAATGTGTATTTTAAATAAATGCTTCACACTTCTCTTCCCTTTTGTGAAAAAATAGTCCAATCTACACACACTGTTCTCCAAGATGGTGGCTTTTCAGTCATCAACAATGTTTACTGACAGTTTATACAAATACCAACATTTTACCAAGTAAACACAAAAATTCAGGATTGTGTCACTTTGTCTTGTCAATAGACCCTTCCCATGAAATATGCTAATTACATTCACGCATGCGTACAGACCCTGCTGGTTGGCAAACGCCATAGAGTTGTGCACTAAGTAGACGCACAAGCGCGTCTGCGTCACGCCACCATCAGCCCCACACAAAAAGGGGCAATGTTCCATCATTTTGCCAACCAGCAGTGTAAGTGCGTACGCGTGATGTGCAATTTAAATATCTCATGGGAAGGGTCTATTAAATTACAACTAGTGGCAACCACACAAAATTGGATTCAACCCCCCCCAAAAAAGCAACACCGCTTGGAACAAAATTATTTTGCCAAAAAACATCCCTTCATATCTTTTGGATGAGCTGTTTACTTCGAGGGGAAATTGTGAAAAAAATACATTGCAATTCCTAGTTTTCAGTACCAATAATGTGCTGACATATCTTGAATCTACCCACATACCCCATCCCCTCAAAAATAGCCAGATTCTTTTTTCCGCATATAATCATCCTTACACAGCAATGATTTAATTTACTAGACAATAAAATCAAAAGAACATGTGGTGCTAAAAAATGTCATTCTTCTCTCTCAGTCTGTAGTAATAAACAAAAGAGCAGACAAGAACTTAACAGGAAGTTAATGCAGCATTATAAAAAAGATGGGAGGTGAAGTTATTTACACTAAGGCATTGTTGTTCTATACATTTAGAACCAACAATATTTATAAGACCTAATTTTTAATACGAGATGGTCTACTTCGTCGTTAAAAAAATTACGAGTTATTTTGTTTACCTAGCTTGAACTTAAAATATTAAGGTACAACATTTAAAATTTTCCAACATGGCTGCCAATGATACGCTTCGTGTAAGAAATTTGAACTGTTTTTATTGATTCTAGAGGGTAAAACTGAAAAGGTACCCTTTTTAAAAGTTCAAGAAGCATTGTTTAAACTTTCGTTAACTTTTTAATTTTAGTCCAACTTTTATTTTATTTTTTAGAAACTACCATCACTGCCGGTTTTGCATTTTAAAGGCACTGAACACGTTTTGTAATTGTCAAAGACCAGTATTCTCACTTGGTGTATACCAACATATGCATAAAATAACAAACCTGTGAAAATTAGGGCTCAATTGGTCATTGAAGTTGCAAGAAAATTATGAAAGAAAAAACACCCTTGTTGTACAAATTAGTGTGCTTTCAGATAGGAAAAAAGGCTTCTGGCCAGAAGTCTTTTATTATTTTAGTGAGAAAATACCTCTTTCTCAAAAACTACGTTACTTCAGAGGGAGTCGTTTCTCACAATGTTTTATACTATCAACAGCTCTCCGTTGCTCGTTACCAAGTAAGTTTTTATGCTAATAGTAATATATATTTTGAGTAATTACCAAACGTGTACAGTGCCTTTAAGAGTTTCGACAGGAAACACGAATTCTGTGTCAAACATAGAAGTGATAGGCAGTCCCACTTTCTGCCATACCAATGATATTAAAGGTGCATGGTTCAATGAAAAATACGGCACCACCACTAGGCAAAATGTTAATTCCTGATCAAGTTTGAAGGCTTAAATAAATATGAAATCAGACCCTGTATTGCACTTGCATTTCTCCTCTATCGATGTCCGGACCCACCTACCGCGGCACTTGGGAAGGTCCAGTGCGGCCCAACGCGTTTTCTTCCCCTGGATGCCTTCACCCCGACACCGCCCTTCGCCGTCGAACGCTGGTTTGTCACACTCTACACAAACTATTGTTCCTGCAATAAGTACAAATAGTTTGTCATTTTAGTTGCCATAAATTGCATTAAAAACATGATTGCTATCAACATGTTGATAAAATGTGGCTTCTTTAGTAGCAGTTTGTCTATGTGAACATGTTGTGGTGGGATGTGTGTGTTTAACCCTCCAGTCAGTGCATAAAGATAATTTATGTGTGTTCAATTTTAGCAGACGATAACTTCGGGTTAAAAACCGGCAGCGGCGGCGGAACACTTTTAAAAGTGGGGGGGCAAATTTTGTCCCCATGTATTTTATTTCCATTTGCACAACATAGGTATATAGGCACACACCGGGTATGTTGGGCAATTTTGGGGGTACAAACAGACCCACACATGACTCTGGAGGTCTTCCAGGAGTAGATTAGACCAATCCCTAAATTTTGCAAACGAAACCGTCAAATTTGGCCGTTATCGAGCATTTTCAAAAAACTAAGTTCACGTGATTTATCTGAACCAATTTTTTTTACGCAGATAAATCATATGATCTTTGGAGTTAATCGCGACTGTACCTCAAGACTCTTTCTAGAAAGGTGACAAGCATTTTTCAAAACGGGCGCACAAGAAATCTTCTTTGCTGAATTATCGGAAATAGATTGATTTAGTTGAGAAGCTTTAACTAAAAAGTTCAAGTTTAAGCAAATACTTGGGTCGGTGTTCAACCGGGAGGGGGGGGGGGGGGGGGGGGGTGCTAAAACCAATGTGTTGGGAGGGGTCCAGGGGCCGGCCTTACGGCCCCTGGTAGGGTCCAGGGGCGAAGCCCCGGTGGGGGTCCTGGGGGAAAAGCCCCCTTGAGTTTGAGGTTTTGGCGTTTTGGGGGTGAAAAATTAAGCCTCTTTATGCATTAGAAAAAAGACATACTTTTTAAGCACTTCTGATCCATATAAATCTTTTTAATTTTATTTAATATTTTTCAATGATGCTCCGAGCTCCCTCTTGTTAGAACTTATTGCCACTCATCTGGGTTAGGCTGATAATGCCCGCATGAAGTCCCCAGAATATTGTGTACAAAACGGGTACATTGTCAGCAAATGTTTTTGTTTTAAATAATAATACTGCGGACGTTGTTGATAAGAACATTATGGGCGGTGCTACCTACTTTTCATCACTGGGTGGCAAATTCCATGAATAAGTGGGCGGCAAACCCATATCCTACAGACAAACCTTTGTTTTGCGAAAGTGGTGTCACATAATAATAACTTATACCAGATTACTGTTAAAAAATGAAATTATAAGTTTAACCAGGGCATAAATGTAGTGTGTAATTTGGAAAGGTATAGGGCTGCAGACCTTTTTAATCCCTGAACATCATAGCCGACTAATATGAAAAAATGTGGAAAGGAAGCAACGCGTGATGATATTCATTTTGGATCTCGTCGGTATCTGGTTTCATGCATATTCATTAAAAACATCGCGGGTAAAAAAACATTACTATTCGGCGTTTCTCAAATTCAAGTGTAGTACTACACAGGCAATCCATAAGGGGGAAAAACCATTGAATACCGGAACGACGTGAGATATATTTTATCATGGACAAATTAGCCCGTTGGTTTCAAATGCTTAATATGTTATTGACTTGCAAATTTAAACAATTACAAGTGAGTTATCATAAAAGTATGGTGTTCAATATCAGTCACCTCGCACCTCGTACCTCGCGTTATCGAATCTCCCGTATAAAAGAGTAATTTGGCAGGGAAAAAAAATTACGAATGGCAAAGGAAGAAGTTAAAGATGCATTGCCCGTAATTTGGACAAAACTTGACGGTCAAAAATTGATTTAATTGTAAAATTTGTATTCCGGGGTAGGAAGTCGTGTGTGAGATCGGGCTCAGAGATTATGCATCAAATTGCGGCTAAGGCTGTAATTGCGGCTGACGGCTTCTAGTGGGAATAACGCACGGAGACACGTTGTGGCGCAGCCGGGATTCCGGACCCAGCCCGCTATAAAGTCACCCGATCGCTGCTGGTTATGGCCCGGCCATGCAGTACACTCGACCGACCAGCGGTGACTCGCACTGCAGGACTGGTGAAATGTGCATCGTGGGCCATTACTAATCTATTGTCCGGGGATGGCAACTCGCCTATACGTTTGCGTTAATTGCTGTTTTTTGTTAGGCCTATATGAATCAGATTATTTTGAGAAACTTAAAGGTGTGTATAATATTACAAACGGGGTTGTCAGTGAACCCTAATTTGGTTTCAATAGCTCGATATAAAGTGGGGGGGCAAAATGACTACCTTTTCAAAAGTGGGGGGGCAACTGCCCCCCTTGCCCCCCCGGTTCCGCCGCCGGTGAAAACCGGTACATAGAAGGTGTTTTAGAATGGAAACATAATTTCTGAAGAAAATAAGCTTTGCATGTTTTCTCGGGTCCTATTTTTTGTAACAATTAGTTCATAACTAAAAATATGTATTCACATTTTAGTAGATATGCATACAAATCAAAAACGAAAGAGATGATGTTTTATCTCAGTAATCCTTCTAACTATTGTCCACTGACAGGTAGTTTTTTTGTGGCGGTAAGAGGGTAATTTTTAGATAGTGAACCGTGTCCGCCGGACGCCAGTAGATGTTGCAGTTGACTAATCAACAATCAAAGGAAATTGAGATGAAAGGCTGATACTGATAGACGGACTTTCATGTTCATCCCAAATTGACTGCATGCAGTGTTTCTAGGCCATTTAAACATTTGTTTTTTATGAAATTTTGGAGTGAAACACTGGAATTTGGCCGAATAAGTTACATCACTTTACAAAGCGCCGTGGTACCTTTTCTGGCGAAGGTGGTCCACTCTGTATCATCACCGTTGGAACGGCACTTCTTGTTGAGTCCAGTCAGCTTAAAATACACGCAGTAACTGTCGAATCTGTGGATGTTGCGGTGGAGAGCAGGTTAGTAGGGCCTACCTTGTTTGAAAGTGTCTCTTTAAATTGTCAGACAATAGATTATGACAGCAGGACTAACAAAAATATTCCAGCGGGCAGGAAATAGTATGTGTAGGGAATGGTAGCGTTCAAAAGGGTTAAAATCAGCGACCAATTTCATGGAGCTGCTTACATAGCTTAAGCACAAAAAGATGTTAAGCACAACAAAATCATGCACCTGCATAGTACCAGCCAAACTATAATGTCACATGTATCATTTGTGATTGGTATCCTGCTCATCATTCTGCTTAGCAGAAACATTTTAAGCAGTACTTTCTGCCTAGAGCAGCTTTATAAAAATCGGGCCCTGGTAATTGCGGTTTTAAGATATCTCATACAACTCCTTCCAAAAATGACAGCGAGACCATTGCAGTGCCATTGCACCTTGGATTTTGGGTTTAAATATCGACTTTTCCTTGTGAGAAACTATGACAACAATGGGTCATTATTTTAAAACAGAACCTTATTACCCTTTATGGGTTGAATATTTTTCTAAACCTATGTGACACTTACGGTTTGTACTGGCCCAGACTTATGAGGAAGTTTGTCATGAGGTTCAGATCGGGATCGTTCCTTCTTGCACTGGAAGAATATGGCAGGAGAAGTGCAATACCTGGAAAAGAGGAACAAAGTCAGCCATCTTAAACTTCTTCTGGCTTAAGCCATTTGATTTAAACTTCGGGAAATGGTCTGGTTAATCCTATAATTATTTTGACAACCAGTAAGTGATGTTTAAAGCTTTGCATTGTGGATAATATGAATTAAATATTACTTGTAAACTGACATTTGTAAATCTCTTAATGGGGGGGGGGGGGTTATGTTGTCTAAAAGAGCCTTTGTTGAGGTCTCGACGTTTCGAATAGTAAACTCTGCTCGTCTTCAGGTTCATGGTTTGAGTCACACGTATTTAGTGATAATCAGGTTTATTGCTGTTTCTGCAATTAATGTCACCACAGAGTGGAATATTTTGTAAAGTATAATCAAGAACGATGATCAGCGTTTTTGATCCGACGTCAAATGTAGTACCTTTGGTAATCAAAATGGCAGATCTGTGTGTTTTGTGTTGTTCTGGACAACAGGAAGCCTTAAAACGATTCAAATAATGTTTCCAATTTTAAGAGACGATTTATAAATGTATCATTTTACCGTTGGATGGGAGCTCACTGGCGTCACAAAAGCTCGAAAAGCATGCCCTCATTTGGCGAAAAGGGGGACACTTCTCTCCAGCATTTTCAGAGTCCTTGATCTTGTAGCGTCTCCGCTCGCTGACTCCCAAACCACATAACACGCTGCATCCACTCCAGTAACTCCATGAGGATACTACACAGTCAGTGGCTATAGGAGGGAAGAGAGGAGGTTGTGTTAATAATGGATCCACGAGGGTAGTGTGGTAGCCGAGTGGTCTAGTTCACCGGACCCAAGCTCTGGTGTTGTCAGCAGCAGGGTTGGTTAAAATCCCGGTCGTGACTCGTGTGCCATTGAGCAAGGCACTTAACCATAACTGCTTGGTAAGAAGTTGGGAAGGCATTGCTTTCTGCTCTACCAGCCAGGCTCCTAGTGGTTGATACCCATGCCTATACATCTTTAAGGACTGTGAAGGGGGTAACCCGGTTTCAGCCACAGGAGTAGGTGGCAACGTACCCCTGGTGACAGTTGCTTTGGTTCAGCAGCCCAAATCAGTTAAGTGTATAGCCTCACCTTGAAGTGGCCGTCCGACCTTGTGATGTAGGCGATCTCTCATAAACAAATTATTAAAAGTGTGGAAAGAGAAGGCATCTTTTTGTTTGATAGTTTTGATGACTTAAGTGGGAGCCTTATTCTTGCTGACTCTTGATAACGACAGGGAAAGGGATGTTTTTTCACTGGAATCTTATGAGATAGATGCATGTACATAGATAAACAGATATAGATACTAGATATATTATTAGTTATTTTTTTTTAAATATCAACTCACAGGCTACAGCAGGCCACAGGGGCAAGTAAAAGGCACAACAGATGGGCAGAAGACAAACTAACTAACATCAAAACAATTATTATTCTTTTTATTTTTCACCATACACATAACAATAAAAAACTAGAAATACAAGAGACACTAACTGATGACAGGAACTAAAAAGTGAAATAAATCACTGTTACCCTCAGGCATTTAGATCCCAATAAATACAAGGAAATAAAATCCATTAAACATATTTTAAAATGAAATTCAAGGCATCAAAATGATAACTCCAAGTAATGTGAATTAAAAAAAATCTTTAAAAAAAGATATATATATGTATATTTATGGTGGCTAGAGAAAAATTAAGAGAAAGGCGAAATTTGAATGTGCAAATAGAGATGAAACTGAAGACCGTTGTTTTATCACAGGACATGAAAGCCTATCCTATAGTGGAAACATTAACAAATAAAGAACAACTTAAAACAGAAATGACGCCATGAAAAGTCGAGATTGAAAACAAGAAAATTAGTATTGCGTAAAAAGTATACCCGTTCATCTTAGGATCCAGTTTAAGCTGTTGCTTCTCACTTACCGTGCTGTCAATGATCAAGCACCACCATACATCTCTGATCTACTTGAATTATATAATCCACCCCGGTCTGGTTTGCGATCAGCTGCTAAATTACTCTTGGTTGTGCCTAAATCATCTAGGTCCTGGGGCGACAGAGCTTTCTCTGTCGCAGCTCCCCGGTTATGGAACGCAATTCCCTACAATATTCGTACTTCTCCATCACTTGAGACATTCAAAAACAGGTTAAAAACACATCTCATGCAAAGCACTTATGGTCGGGATCATGTGTAAATGCTTATTTCAGTTTTTCCATTTGTAAATCATGATTGCATCCTGTTTACTATTATGTACTTGTGTACGTTGCTTTTGTTTTTATGTCCATGTTGCTCTGTTTGCGCCATGAGCGTTTTTTTGCGGATTTGTGCGCGTTATAAATGTTCTATATTATTATTATTATTAACATTTTAAAACTGCTTGTTGCAAGCTTCACTTGAAATAACCTGATTCGAGAAAAAAAGGAACACACATTGCGGACTCGGAACTCGTCCCAACAAAAAACTTGTAAAGATTTTAAAGCCAACCCCCTCAGATTTAGGCCAAGTCAATATAAAGCTCAACACTCAATTTAATTTAGACAAATGTTTACCAGAACCACATCTTTCGAATCTAACTCACACTGCGTACAAATTCCTTCCCGAAGATTTTACTAAATAACGTTCTGCCTTGAAATATTATTATTGAAGTATTATTATTGCATCACTCCACATGGTGTTTAAAAGATGTGAGAACGTGGATGTTTTGATCCCAATAAAACGGCTCGTGCTGCGTCTACTCGTGTCATTACCCTGGATCCAGCAACAGCTGCCCCTATAGGTTAAAGTGCCTTGCACCAGAAACCCTATGTACCCAGTATTTATTTGACTGTGGCCCCCCTCTGGGAGATTTTAATATGTACATTTTTCTGCCAATGGGGAAGTTGTTAGAAAGCTATCATTGTACAAATGACAACATGGTTAAAGGGGATGTGGTGACGGGGCTGTTGACAGGACTGCGTCGCCCTCGCTCTGTAGGGCGCTAAAAGTTATAATAAAGCATGCACAACGTGATAATTTCAGATGTGCACATGCTTTGGGGCTATAGACGCTATGCCATGACACACACTGGGGACAAACTTTTGCAAAAACTACTGTTTCTTCGCTTATAACGACTTGTTTTCTTATCAACTCCACGAATATGGTACCTGTGGCCGATTTTATAGGAGATATAAGGTTTATCTTAAAGGCACTGAACACGTTTTGTAATTGTAAAAGACCAGTATTCTCACTTGGTGTATCCCAACATATGCATAAAATAACAAGCCTGTGAAAATTTGGGCTCAATTTGTTATTGAAGTTGCAAGAAAATGATGAAAGAAAAAACACCCTTGTTGTACAAATTAGTGTGCTTTCAGATAGGAATAAAAGGCTTCTGGCCAGAAGTCTTTTATTATTTTAGTGAGAAATTACCTCTTTCTCAAAAACTACGTTACTTCAGAGGGAGTCGTTTCTCACAATGTTTTATACTATCAACAGCTCTCCGTTGCTCCGTTACCAAGTAAGTTTTTATGCTAAGAAATATATATTTTGAGTAATTACCAAACGTGTACAGTGCCTTTAACAGTGTATCAATCTTAATTGCTAAGAAAAGTGTGTTTTTGTCACAATATTACAAATCATTATAAAGATATTTACAACTATGGTGTCACAGGCTTTATACTCCAAATCAAGCCGAGATGGTTTAATCAAAAAAGGACATAACAACACGCGCACAGTGCACGTTTAAAGTTCGTCTTGTTTACAAAGTTTCCAATTTCGACCCAATTACACACGTGAAGGCTATTCATCCTTCATTTCGTGCGAACCTTCATTTTGACAATTTATAAACGTTGATATTGCTTCAGTGTGAAGGAACGTATGGGATGTAACAATAATTCCGAACATTCTAGATCGGACTCTGTTGATAGATATAAAATTGGTGATGACGGAATACTTAAGGGGAAATAGCATTGATACGGTGCAATAAGAAAAAAAATGTAATTATGAAACTTGTTGAATTGTTTCTTTGTGGGAGGAACCAAGAGGAGAGACCGCACTGACAAGCCAATCCACATAAGGCTCTCATCCGGGGATGAGGGGTTCGGGCAGATGTCCTGCTGGTAGAGAGCCAAACCCAACAGTCCCCACCTGATTTCTTTAACTGAATAGGCCACTATCACCCCATCAATCGTCTCTGATCTCAGCTCTTGGCTTCTCTCACGCTTGTACCTCACCTCATTGCCTCACCTAAATAGTTCTTCTAGTTATTTTAAGGGTATTTATCACGATGGGGATGGTGTACATATATGGTGTCTCGACCGTCAACTTTTAAACCGTTACCAACCTACATAAAGCAGATCTATTTTGAAAGAGATATTTTAAGTTAAATATTTGGCACACTCGAAAATTGAAATCTCGTCCCGGAATGTTGGTATCCACACGTTTTGTTGTTTTAACACCAAAATAGGACCACACATTGGTGAAAGTGTTGTTATAAATGGCACGGGATTTCGGATGCATACAATATGTCATAAGGCAAGAGAGTAGGGAGTGATTCCCACTTTATTCCTAACGGGCAATCTCGTGTTCGACCATTTTTACAGGCAACTTGAAAGCACCCAAATGCAGCACATGCAAAAAACCAAATACTAATGGTTGCATTAGCAGAGACATCATTTTTTCTGACATTGTATATTGGGCCATGTCCGAGTTGATCTGGATCGCCGCGCCATCTCGTGTTGAATTGCGGTATGACAACACCCTTAGCAACAGTCGTTACTGTAGCTGCCAATTCTGATACGGCCTCACTATACCCACACAATTATGTTCAAAATTATGAACTTATTAAAATAGTTTAAAATATATAACTGTGAATGTTTTCTTCTTGGAGATTACCTAGAACTGGGTGTCTGTAAATAATTGTTATGTGATGAGTTATGGCCGTGTCCGAAATGGCAGCTACGGCTACAACGGCTGATTCGCCGCGTCATCATGAGTCGAAGTAGAGGGCGTTGGTGAAGCTTCCAATTTGGATAGGGGCCTTAGTATGATAGGCTCTAAAGGCTGTATTGACCATTATGCCGACACTACAATCTGCAGAATTTTTAAAGTTGGGCCCATACGTAATGTAAGACAACTTGATTCTCCTACCCCATTACACAGTCGACGCATCAATCATGAAATCGCGTTTCAAAAGCTAAGTCCCAATTAAATCACACACTCTGCTTCTGGTCTCGCTTCTCAAGTCAATGGGACGGGATAAACATTCTTGAAATTACTCGCTAACATTGTGGGCTGACATTAATGACACGTACGGTGGAGAATTTTAATCAAAGAGGAGACTATGCGAGGCATTTACTAATAAATATGTTGATAATACTGCCCGATTGGACCACCGCATGAGTTCGTACCGCCAAACATGAATGTTCTAAGTCATGTTAAACACACCCACTTGATCATCTCGAATGATTCAAATTGGTCGACATGACAAGGACATTTTTATATTTGTGTTACGGTGTGCAAAAAGGGTCAACTTTTTATTTCTTTCAGCGGCAGCGTTGTAACTTTTTTTAAAGGGGTTAGGCCTACTGCGGGCATCGGCCTCAGAGTAAAATACCAGCTGTAATTGCACTACAATATTTTTATTATAGGCAAGACTAAAGGCAAACAAAGGATACCGAAACAAAAGTTAAAAGTTTTAATGACCGCCTTTTTAGGAACTGGTAAAAGAACAGGGCTAGTAATTTTTTTCGAAATCATGCATTATGGATTATGGAATCGTCAGCTTGATATCCCCGTATTCACCTGAAAGCTATTTTCTTTATCAATATGGTGATAATGTCAGTGAAGAGAGTGGCTTGGTGGTGATTGATAATACGAGGCCAAGATGGTGATGGGTGGCTGAAGGTCAAGGTGGTGGTTTTGCAGTGTTAATTTGGGTGGTGGTGAAATATGACCGGTTTTGTTGGGTAGGTTTTTCGATGGTAAGGATGGTTTGAGTGTTACGTTAAGGGATTGACAGTGCTTGTGAAGGTGCTTTTGTTATGGTGGTATTTGTTTGTGGTGACTTTGAAGGAAGTCAACATAAAGGTTTTGCAACATGAAGGTTTGTTGGTGTAATTTTTGATGGTGGCGGAATTGATGTAGGCGTTGTGGTGCCCATAGACTGTGCAAGTCTCGCGCGTATCCGAACGAGAAAACACGTCAAACGAAGAACATTTTTATTTCTGAAATCAAATCTTTGTTTTAAATTATATCTCATGACAAAATCTGAACAACAACAAAAATTATTACAATTTTATGAAATTAGTTTAAGCTTTTTAAAAAAATACGCCAAAGTGTGTTAATTATTATTAAAAACAAATTAAAACTCTGGGACAAGGATGCTTTTTTGATGTTAACTTTTTAGAAACCCCTTACGCAGATTCGTGAAGGTCAAACGGGTTTTAAATTGACCCGTATCGCAGTTTAAAGAGAATGCTGACGCCTAAACACCATAGACTGCAATGAAAAGGATTCGCTTTGCAATTACAGCATCTGGCGATTATAATAGCGCATCCAAAACAAGCTTTTACATAAGTTTTATGATCGGAGGTGAGCACAAAATTCCTAATTTTTTGCAATAACCGGAAGCTGAGGTCAAGTTTAATTCTCAGGTTTTCTTCGTTATATTGTTGAATTGGTTTTACTTTCATATATTATTTTCACTTAGTATTACATTCCCAACAACATGTATAATTTTCTAGGTCATAAACTACGTTAAACTAAAATAATTGACGAAACAAAATCTCGCCCACGTAAAACTCCATATGGTTGGGATCACTATGGTCCCGGAAGTTCGAATGCGCGCGAGACTTGCACAGTCTATTGATTGATATCCTCCTTTCACACATTGTAATGACGTAGTGTTAGGGCTTATGGATATATCTTGAGGACTTGGTCCTGTGAAAATTTGCATCAATTAATTGGGAGATGTATAAGCATACGAGTTAGGCCTAATATAAGAATGACAATGTCATATACTGGTATTTGCATTTACTTTAAGCTAGGCCTAAGTTCAAAGCGGACAGTTCAGGGGTGTCAGATAGGGATTATTAATCATACTTAGATTATTAAGGGGAACACAGCGCTAAAGGTAATGATTTAAACATGGTAAAGCCTAAACATAATCTTCAAAAGGAGTGAGACAAGTTACCCTTTTGAATGGTGTCTAACTTAAATACTCCAATATGTCTCAATGATCATAGCCTTAGCTTGCAGTCAATAAGTTATAAGATTGTCAAATATTACACGAAACTTTACCTTGGGCTTGAGGTTTGCAATCAGCAAAGCCATATATATTTTTTAAAGGTCAAGTGTTATCGTGGGGTAATGAAGTAATTGAGGTATTGATTTCTCACCTGGGCATGCAGATTCGTAATCGGAGCAGCAGTCGCTGCTATCCGCACACGCCCCATCGCAAAAACATGTATCGTGGTAGTAAGCAGAGTTCACCCTGTAACCTTCCGTCACACAGTTTATATCCTTGCCTTGACAACAGAGCGCCCCTCCAAACTGCCCCCCGTCTCTGCAAGACGCTCTCACCACCGGTGGAAGATGGCTCCACGCCAGACAGAAGAACAAAACAAGGGGAATCATCTCAGCCCCTTTTCACGAAGAGAACAAGTACGAGAGAAAATATTTCCAGGGTTGGAGAAATAAATCCGACTGCAAGGTTCAAGGCACTGGGAAAGTCTACCCGGAGAATTCGGGGCTCGCGCAGCTGCTTGGTGTACAGTGTCACTGGCGAGGTACAGAGAGCAAGATTTGGTCGGTTGGGTGGGCGGGTGTTACGGGGAGAGATCTACGTGGGCAGCGTTGCGCGTGATAGACACAACTCTGCTTTCCCATTGGTCGGTATGAGTTACACAGATGGCGGACGGCTCACTTCAACTTTCTCTGTGTTATCAAGGTAGAGAGAAAATGTTAGGATTTAGTACTGGGATAAAAGGGAATTTATATTCCGATGTTTTCAAAGAGAGGAAATAACTAAATGGCTTAAGAAAATGCCCGTAAGGTGCGATAAATATATTATGTACAGGTACAAAACAACATTTTGTCAATAAAAACCAACGCATATCTTCGAAGCTGGCACTGTGAGAGATTGCAATGGGGGAAAATAAATTATTTTGTACCGATGCACTTTAATGCCGAAAAAGAAGAAAACTTTCCACATGAATTAGTCTTATTGATACCAAGAGAAAGATACCCATTATATGTATTGTTAATAATTTAGTTAAATTATTGTCTTTCAAAATTATATTGAACTATAAAGTGAACATGAAAGTTATTCCAAAACTTTTTTTTTCAACGCCCTCCACCTCTTCCGCCTCAAATGATGTGTCTCGAACCCTGTCCACCGCTATCCACGTATAGCTTCCCAGCAGAATCAGGACATAAATCTGTCATTTCCCTGCCTCAAGGAGTAAAACCTTGAGGCGAAGAAAAGAAAACAAAACCTGATTTCTCCAGGCTGGGCCACATCATATCGTCCATTGTAAAAACAAGTGTCAAATGGTCACTAGTCCCAAAGCAAAAGTCTAACAATCTTACTGAATGCAAACGCTACATCACTGGATACTTTTGTCAAACAACTTAAACATGTATTATTTGTTTTCTTTACAATTCACTAAAAGTTTGAGTTACATTTTATTTATCGCTCAGTTGAACAAGATTTGATATGACAGGGTTTATATCTGATTTATACGCAAGTTTTTGTCGTTGAGTTGGCTGTTTTAGCACGCACGTTTATAGATTGATAGGACTGGTACCTCATACCGAAAGAAGTGGGTCTCCTCACAGACCAAGGGTCGTTGCTCAATATGTAGAGCAATGGCCCTTGCTAAGTTAATGGTATCCTTAGGGTGTTCTATGTGTGTCTTCTATGTATTGTTTGACAAAATTATGCATCAACAGTTTCACTTTTCGGTTGTTTTTACACGGATATACTTTATAGGACTTCGGTGATGTCAACTGGTATTTACACATTAAGTTTCACAAGAAGGGTGTCGCATGTTGTTTTATTTAGTATGGCAATATTTTGTGTTGTACTGTTCCGTTGCATGGCCCCATTTTGGTATCTGACCAAAGCAAACTAGATCCATTCAGTACCAAGGAGAGATTAGCAATGCCAGTCCTTAACTTGAATGGCAAGTTTGATTGTCTCCAAAACTGTCAAATGTTTACTTACAAGATTTGAATAATTGACCTGAATTGTCGACATAACAAAATAAGCCTCATATTTTGGGCATTCATTCGCTTTGAATGTTAAGTTTTCATAACCAGAGGGTATATAAACATTTTAAACTTCACTTTTTCAGCTGTCAGTTTGAAGTATGCAGAAACACACAATCGTAGGAATATGTAGACAACAACTAAACAAAACTCGCAAATGTGAATTGACAAGTTTGAGCTAAACCTCAACTGACGTCTCCCCAAAATGACACAACAAGAAAAAGGAGGAATTCGTTTCCGTCTCCTTAATCTGACATGTGCTTAGGATATAATACTAGAGAGTATATGAACTCGTGACAGAAGGAAAAAATGAAGCTCCATTTTAAAAGGAATATACTACCCGCGGTGGTCCTTTAGAGTGTTTGCTATTTCAGTAGGACTGCAGTACGCGAGTTTTCTTTCAGCTCATGCCCAGAACAAAACTAAAAACAAGAATGCCCCTGTAGCGGCAGTGTCAATACAATCCTGCCGGGAGTTTGTGAACGTAAATCCCAACTGGATCACAGTTTTTGACCTTTATCATTGTCAAAATTTCCCTCTGAGGGTAGCCCCCATAGCAAAAGATTGTACCTATTTAAACTCGATTTATGGTCATTGTATAATCCAATAGTGGGAAATAGACGGCCCGGGGCGCCACCCCTCGGCAAGACGTTGAGATCCGTTGCTCGTGATCTTTTCCAATGAGAGCCTCATCTATTGGATGGCGAGAAAAGTATAGTTTGTTCAATGATACAGCGTCTGATTGGTATAAGAAGAGGGAATTTAATCATGCCTTCATTCATCCATGGTGTTGGCTGTCAAATGAAATATTATTTAGCAATAAAATAGAGGTGAAAAAAGACTGACTCAATCAAATTCTCTTGATGTACATGAATTAGTATTTTTGGTTCTGGAGTGCTTTCGTTGTCCATACAATTCGTAAAGTTATATAAACCCCACAAATGAGACTACACGTCTACATTCATTGGTCATCAAAAGCAGTATTCTATGAAGGAATTGTACTGTATATTTTTCCAACCTGTCTGGATTTCTTACTGAGAAAAATGTTTGTCACATGAAGCTGCCGAACTTCGGCTATGGTATAATAACAGCGTGTATGTACCAGGACCAACCAGAAATTTATTTTACGATTCTCCAATCATTCCAATGTAATAGTTTTGTTTAAAGAATTTCGAGCAAAACATATAATCCCAACATGTAGTTATATTTCGAAGAAATGCCTTAATGATAAATTTCAAAAATTAAAAAATAAAGTCTTTTATGAGGAGAGGACGTTTGAAACCGCATTGGGTGATTCGTATAACAACCATACAAAACTAAATATTGAAAGCGCAGCATTTCAAATCAGTGTGGATCATCCAGTTAAACCGTGTGGGCGCCGAAAGTTCACCGAGCGTACACCATCACACCGTCGGCGCCGTAACGCCGCAGCGAACCCCGCGTGCTAACTCTGGACGACCCGCCGGACTGGAATTCTCGTCCCCATGTAATGAAATTGCAATCAGCACCACCATCACGTACTGCACGGCAAAATAAAAAGCCAACTTGGTTTGGGCGTATAATCTCAAAGGTTAACAATTAATTTGATCTCGCGCCTTGTCGTGGTACACATCGTTATGGTCATTAAGCTCTGATGTAATGTGATGGCTACAAATACGTCCTACGGCGTTGAACTATTACTTGACTAGGAGGTATTGTGCCTGACTTCTAGGATGATGTCTCAAGTTACCCACTGCAGACATTTTGTTATGATTATAAATCAACCATAAAAAGACCCTGAACGCCTACAACCAAAGTTGATTCTAGGCCCTTATCTTTTACTGCATCAATTCAAGGCTGAATATTGGATACATCCTTGCTTGTAAATTTAATTTGAGTACATAAAATTTATAAAAACAATATAAAACATATTTGTTAAACACAAGTCAATTATTTGTTGGTTTGTATATATATATTTTATATTTAGAAAGAAAACAAGATCTCTAGTTTACCAGAGACGAGCGGGGCCTATAGATATTGAAAATATATATAGTATAACATATTTTCGTGGAACTGTTTTTGCTCATAAAGGACACTATCTTGTTTTAAATTGTTCAACAATAACCTATCTTTCCAATTCATCGAAAGAAAACGATGTTTTAATTGTTACTGTAGCGAATAAGACCAGAGGCGATTATGAAGGTTTTAGCTTTAAGAATCCAGTTTCTGAATTTACAACTTGCAACGAGCGCCATTTTTGTTTACACTGGTGAATGGAAAACAAACAGAAGATATATATTTTCGCAAACATATTCTTGTTGTTTCCCATCTTTTGCATCTCATTGCATAAACTGGGCTGTGCCAAATCAAGGTAATGTTAAAAGTTGAAAGTCATTTGCAATTAGACATTCCATTGCCCTTGAAGTTTTGAACAGTTTGCACCCAATATACATTACACGTCAGATCAATCTTTATTTTAAGTCCTTCAAACATGATTTCAAAGACTTAATTTCTGTACCAAAAGAAACAACTTTTACCTCTATAGCTTTCATTTCATTACCGAACAAAAACCAGGCCGGTTAGAATTTTATCCTCTCAGTCAAGGGAAATAGTCTTCGATCCCAAAATAATCTTGTAGTTCCGAAGATATTCGGACACCGCGATGGAGAAGAGTTTGCTAAATTAAATCACATACCTGCAGATTCGTTGATGCCTCTTTGTTAACAAGCAGCCAACTTCACGTTGATTTCTTTTACAAAACAAATGCTTTATTCTCTAAAAGTTAGTAATAGTCGAATCCCCTTGAAAACGCCGATTTTCTTGTAAAGATTCGCATGCAGAGCTTGCAGCCTTGTTTCTGGCCTCCCCAAAAGAATGTGGCCAGCGGTAATCAAATATCACGGGTATTAATGCGCGATCATTATACCTAAATGCCAAAGTGTGACAACTGTTTCCAACCAGCTGGGCGTGTACTTAAAGTATCCAGTTAGGTTGGTTATTAGTTTATAAAGCGGGAAGGGGGCAACATTATTTGTAATCCCCTAAACTATTTTGGGCGAAGTTGATTTGAATGGGTGAAGTTGTTGTATACTAAAAGAAGACGGAAGACAATTTTTGTCATTTTACAATTTTTTTAATTTTTATCAAACGTTTTTTTCTTTTTTCCATCAATGGAAAATAGACGTCAAGAGAATCGCATTTAAGTGAAGGGGAAAACCCTTGAACCCTTTTGAATAATTTATCTGTCAGACATCTGTCAGAGAAAAAACAACTTAATGGCAAAAAAAGAGTAATAAAACAAAAACAAACGTATTGTAATTCGCAGTGTCTTTGACCGTGGAGGGCGTGTGATGAACCAAATTTCCGTGATGCATAATAAGTATAAAACGAACTGTTTTTTTTAAATTGTTGTCATTATTGTTATTATATATTTGGCTATACAAGAAAACAACATACAGGCAGTCAAAATGAGATCAAACTGTTGTTGTGATGGAAGAAAATTCGCCGTTGAAAGCGCACCATGTGGTAAGAAATACGGTCAATTGCATTTATCAAAGGGTATGGTCCTTTTCGAAATCACAGCGTATTGGTTCAGGCTCCAGCTTGTCATCCGTCCGCATTGATAGTAGCCCCGTAAGGAAAGCGCACGTCTTCTTAATAACTGATGGAGCCTGAGCCCATGACCTAGCCATTGCTTCGAAAAGGGCCTATGAAAGATTATCATTATACCTCCGAGTAAATATTATGCGTATTAATCCTCAGTATGCCAATATTGACGTTACAGTTATAATGCAGCCAAACAACTCCCTGCAGAAAATCCAACGCTACATTTACATAGAACGGATTATGGCATCCATTGGAAAGGCAAATAGATTCAAATGACTTATTTGTTAACTGTTATAATGCTAGCGACAACTAAATGCATCATGTTGTTTGCATGAATAAAGTATCTCCTACCGAACTCACATCACAGCTGAAATTCACTCATCACAATCTAAGATGTTTCACAACTTTGATTTTGACAACAATGACAGAATAAAAATCCTAAGAGTTTTAAACACAACGTACAGGATTATAAATTATTGAGATAGGAAAAAAGGTACTTTTAACCGATGATATATTTTCCCTTTTAAAGCAAAATGGACAACATCGGTAGTTGTCAAAGATCATCCACACTTTAGTGGACACAACATCCCCCCTTCACGATTAATAGCAAATCTTTTTTTTAAAGTTGAAGCTCAATCGGTCATCGGAGTCACGAGAAAATACCGATAGTGGAAAAATACCTTATATGTTTTCAAGTATCGGGTTTTTGGCTCGCAAGATCAAAGCTAATCGTCTTATTCGTCTCTTTAAAAACATAGTATTTCAGGCAACTATATTTCAAATTTCCACCATGACCATGTATAGATCATGAAAACTGTGACATCACAATGTTTACAAAAGAGCCACAGAGCCTGGACTTCATGCAAGCATGATTTGTACACATCAGCTCAATGGAAAACAACATTAAACCTGATATTTGTTATGGAGATTGCATCGTCTGATTTTTTTATCAACTTTTCAGCTGTTTATATATTATTGAATTAATGTGGATATTATAGGCCTAACACAAAATGTAAAATTACCCATATTATGACCAGTGTAGAATCTTGCCTGTCAGGAAATGCCCTGGAATGTACAAGGTCACTCTTTTGTAAGCGAAGGCTACATGGTCAAATACAATGTAAGTTCTGCAAATATATTTTCGCAACATTTATATTTTTGAGATAATCAAGTGGTGTGCACACACGCCTTGAATCCTGGATAGGCCTATTTACATCTTTGTCTCTTGGCGCGCTTCCCAATAGATTGAAAACCACTGATGTAACAGCAGGTTTTCTCACACAAAAATCCAGCTTTCTTGTTGGTGCAAAAAAAAAATCAACTTAGTTTTTTCTACAACGTGTCTCCTTCTTTTTTTCTTTTCTTTTTTTGCCGACCTATGATTTTGTTCAAATTAATTATGAATTCAAAAAATACCGTATGTCACACGAGGCAACCAGTTCCAGGTAATTCCCAACAAGAAAATTCATTCACATTTCAGTTTTCTTAATATTTCCTCGGGGATCATGAGTGAGTTACAGCTAGAAGAATGTCTCTTGTGCTGCTGAAGTGTTCCTTGTGCATACAGTGCAGTTGGTTGCTTCCAGGCTGCCTGTACAAATTTCCCAGTGTGACATGTGTTGAAGTAAAATAAGCATGTAATTAAAGGAAAAATCTCACTCTAATTTCAACTTTTTACTCCTTGAGTAATTCTTTGCGGGTATCCTTTTTTCAGTTGAAACTCCTGTTATTTGGTTTTCCTGTTATCTAAAACTTACCAAGTCTCGAGACTAAATTCTCGTTTCGACCATCCAGCTACGAGCTCCACTTGACCGGGGTAACCGTCTGCATCAACCCCGTCCACACTCCCGTTCTGTCGTGGGTCCATACGCCGCCAAAACCTCCACAGGTCACAATGTTGATGCGAGATTCTTAGAGCTGTTCTTGACAGAACTATTATTATCCACCTTGGTGTTTTCATGTATTACAAAAACGTATGCCGTTAAGTAAACACCCGGGGATAAACTTTTTTTTTTTTTTTTTCTATTTTGGAAAGGTCTTCATTATGACAATACGTACGACCCCTTTACTCACAGTTCAAGTATTCAATTAAAAGGCGCAAAGTTATTTTGACTCGGTGACTTCGCAGCAGTTGGGTAAATAACTTTATTTTTACCTTAAAAAAAAAAAAAAATAAAAAAAGCTAGACACAGAGATATTATCACGGCTTCTCTTGTCACAAAGACTTGCACTTTTGTTTTCAAATGTCTACCGACGACTGTTTCAGTGTACAACGTTTCCACATGTAGCGGGTTTATGCTTGGATTTTGACAGTGGATTAAACGTACTTGTGGCAACCAGTCGTCGTGTGTCATGGCGGAATTTAAATCCCGTTGAGGTGTAGACAACAAATGGTATCGTGATAGACGTAAGAACTTGAATGAAAAGCGATGCTTACCACAATATTAACACAATTTGTCATAATCCCATCATGGTGTTATTTTAGCCACGAGGGAGAAATTCATATAACTTCCAATAATGTTTTAAGCACTCATGTTTTATAAGCAAAAATTGAAAAAAAGAAAAGAAAAAAAGAAACAACGACGATAGCTGGCCAATCAATTTTCGACCGGTGTGACACCACACTATTAACACAAGTTTTCATAAGCCAACTTTATGACCATGGTGTTATTTTTATGGTGTTATTTTTTGTGGTGTTATTTTAGCACGAGTGGAGACTAACCCAGAGAGAGCTTCTAATAATATTTATGAGCAATCGTGTTTTACGGGCAAAACTGAACAGAGACTATAAACAACTGCAACAAATAACGATAGTTGGTCAATCAAATTTCGACTGGTGTGACTCATTTACAATACACAAACAGCTTGAAGGTTTCACAAGTTTGCAGAAAAACACATTATATAGTGAACGTGTTATGCTCAACGCCCCGTGAAACCACTTCAGCACACCATGGCATAATATCCAATAAAACTAAGACAGCAAATTAGAACATTTTCAAATCTATAACCTAAAAACCTATACACCCTTAATTAATTGCTATTTTTTTGTGTAAAGCGCGTCGGGATAATTTTGTGTGAGGCGCTACAATAAAGTGTAGTTTATGATTCTTTTTATTATTTTTCCACCATCTTGAACTTCGGAGAGTTCCATTGGATTCACCCCCTACCCCCCGCCCCCCGTGAGTTAGCTTTTCTCGTTGGAAAGTAAGACATTCAGGTGAAAATACTCACCCATAAGTGGCAGATTGGTCACAAATTACAAACGTTTTATCTTTCCTTCGTCACGTCCAATTCACTTGTCCTTCCCGTCTACACGTTATGAACTGACATATTTCCCCACCCTGTTCATTATGTGCTAATCAATCCCCGGGGAGGGCGTGTTGTCCCCAGGGGTGAGCGCCCCCGTCGTGCGCATTTTAGAAGCAACCTCACGGGCGCCTGCGCAAATTAGTAAGACTTTGGTGATCACAGTTGGGTTCAATGTGTTCATTTGTTTGGTTTAATATGCTTTACATTTTTCATTTATTTATTTATTATTAAGTTATTATTAAACGGTTGATTAATTCCTCACAGCGTATTATTTTAATAAGTATTATGCTATCGAAATTGATATCATAATCTGCTCATTTTTTGCGTCCTTGGGTGCAATTTGTTAAGCAGAAACAATGCTTTAAAAATGTTTGGATTTTCAAATACTTTTTTCTGAGCCACTTTCTAGGCCAACATGGGTGATAGCCTAAGCTGTCAATTTGGTAAGCAACCTTTCTAAAAGCAAAAACAAGTTTACCATTTGATATGTATTGTTAAACCGGATTGTTGTAACATAGATTGTTGCCAAAGAAAATGTGAATTACATAATGCATTATTACTTGATATAACTTTACTCAATGTACTTCATAGAAGTATGGAAATAAATGTATATCTGAACTAGCTCTGTGAAATTTAGCCTGATGGAAGGCGCTGTTGTGGCCCCTTGGTATTAAACGGGTTTTGTCACGAGCTCCAAAACTTGTGCAAAAGTGACGAATACATTCCAATTAGGAATCCATAATATTTCAAACTGTTGAAGCAAAGTGACTTTGAAGACCACTCTTGATAAACAAAACTCCACTTTATTAATACCAGGGAGCTCCAAAGTATGCAAATTAACCCATTTCACGAAATCCACACACCATGAACTGCATGAACTGCACCAACGACCTTATAAAAAATATGCCTAGTTCGAGCCGATGAGTTTATATACTCATCGCAAGGATCCAGTGTTGGGTTTTTAAAATGTGTTATTGTTAAAAGTCAGTTTTTTTCAGTCGTTTGGGACGAGCCTAGATGTAGCCGACATTTTTTTTCTTCAGAGAGATAAACAAATAAAGTTACATTATTTGGTTGCTGACCACAATATTCAGCAAGGCGTGTGTGAAAGTGATAGGCCTAAACACTCCAACCATTCACACAATGTCAATTTGTGTGTAACTTATTTTTCTATTTTTACCAGTAGTGCGAAACTGTGGTCAGGTGCATGTGACGGGCAGTGCAGTGTTGTAGTCAAGACCTCAAAGTCCGAGACCGATACCGAGACCGAGACCTGATCTTCCGAGACCGAGGGGGAGACCAAGACCTGAAAAATATGGTCTCGAGACCGACCGAGACCGAGAGTCCGTGCATAGCAGCTAAAATGCACAGTAATTGGTCTAATTGGAGCTGTGCAAATAACCGTTAGACCAAGTTTTGGTCTACAAGGAGCCTTCCCTTCCCTTGTTGGGCTAACGGGCGCTTTGGTCCAAAAGGCGCATTGGTCTAGAGGGGGTTTGTGACCCTTTGTGACCTCACTTCAGCCTTGTCCCATAATATTAAAAAAACGCGAAAAACAAAATGGCTGCCCGTGAATGAACGCTGTGTGGGCAGAGTTTTTCTCCTCGAATTTGTCTTTTTATGACAGTTTGTGTGCTTTTTGCCGACATTATTTCCGCACATTCTACCAATAAATCATAGAATAGTATTGGTTTGGCTTGATTACGCTGTTCTTACTGGCTTTACGTGCAATTTTACGGTAACTTTTTGGGCTCCGCGGACCGTAGTTAAATTATCATGTTTGCATACGTTCTACATGCATGGTTCTACGACGCCGACTATGCCGAGTCGGCGATTGCTGGCATCGTCCTGGTGTGGTGGTAAGTAAGTTTTCATTATTATAAATATCCCCGTTTTGAACTTTACATATTTTTGGGGAGACCGAGACCTCGACCGAGACCGAGACCTCCAACACTGGTGACGGGATCTTGTTGAAACAATTCTACATATGAGCGCCACCCAGCGGCGTAACTAAGGTAAATTTTTAGGGGGGGGGGGGCACAAGGGGGGGCACAATTTTTTCTAGGGGGACTGCTGGCAAATCAACTATAGACACATCAAGAGTCGCTTCTTAAAAAACCTCCCAATATTCGCCTGCATCCTCCCTTATTTTGTGTCAGATCCTGCAGCCTATAAAATAACTCATAATGAAACAGATTTTTTCTCTGATTTTTTCTGAAATAAATCATAACTGTTAACAAGGGATTGCGAGACCGGAGTCTTTTTTATGGGGATTTATGTATTTGAGGACTGGCACTAGTATTTATGTATTAAACACTTGGGGCCATGCACAGTAGTCCTAATCAATATTAAAAACTTTGATCTTTTTTCGAAATTGTTTTGACCCATCCGCCCCCCCCCCCAATTTCGATTTTTACATATTGACAAACTATTTAATATACCCTATACACTGAAGAACAAAGTAATGTCCCAAATGAAGCAGCTATTTTAGATCAATGCTCTCACAGCTCAACGGTTTTCAATGGCTTTTCCTCATGTACTTACGATAAATGCAACGGCACCCAGCACGTCGTGTAGCTTCATGTGACACTACCGTACCGTATTTAACGTGGCAGACTGTGGCAGAATGGGGCGCGCGCGGGCGATGAGTCATCATACAATTTGCGGACATGATTTACCGTACTCTGAAGACGTTGGTAAAAAATAACAACTGTCCATTGCAAAGGTTCAACTGTAAATAGAAAAATAGTTTGAAACATTGAGTAATACAACACCAGTGCTCCATAAAAGTTTATAAAACTTAACATTTTATATTCTGGTAATTATTATAGTCTCAAAGGTTCAGATTTCAAATGGGGGGGGGGGGGGGCACCCGGGGGGCACCCGGGGGGGAGGGGCACTGACATCAGCCACTGGAGCCGCACCTGCCCTGTTGAAGTTCAGCGAAGTGAAGCAGAATTTGAAATCTTATATTATAGATGTAGCATATTACACTCGGCGCTTTGCAGCAAAATGTGTACATTGATCAGCAACACGTACATCAGTAAACAAATCAGACGCAATCATGGTACATTTGAAATTATTACTAATTATCATGATATATAGCTCCACCAGTATAAGGCGCAAGATTGGCAGCTGGCGCACTTGTTAGAATGCAACGAGGTACGCCAGGGTGCCATTTTGTTATAGCATTTATAGGCATAGTATTGTCTGCACTGATCTATTGAATTGCATCAAAAGAGTTGTTACACAACGACGCCCAGTGCGTTCTGCACATTCAAAATTTAATGCAACGGGGCACTAGATGTTGATATGTAAACATTGCAAGCAAGCCCTCGTGATTCTAGTCCACATTATAGGGACAACGACTAAACGTTAACCGGTGATCCTGTGTAATTTTAATATTTGCCAACGCTTGATCATGGTCCGATCTCGGACGGTTCGGCTGTACGAATTGCTCATTAAATAACGACACTTGTATGGAACGTCAAGACAGCATGGCCACTCAGCAAACAGTAGCAAGCTACGATTGTGCAGTTGTAGGAGCCGGTGTGGAAGGTTCAGCAACAGGCTACCAGCTGACGAAGAAGGGTGTCAAAACAATATTAATCGAGCAGGTTTGTTTCTTACCACTAACAGTGACCTCATACTAATAGTAAGTAGGCCTACTGTACCCTATGGCATATTTGTATTATTTTAGAAACGTCTTTTAGTACTAAATAGGGGGCCTCTACCTCTATTACACCATGTTCGCTTCACGGTCCCCATGAACCTTGGTATAACCATAGAGAAAGGACCACGTTCTCTATGGTATAACCATAGAGAAAGAACCAACTACAGAACCAACTACATAATGTGCATGACATAAATGCCAGCTAGGCCGTATGCAAGGTTCCTTGCTCTGGTAATTGTGAAACCATTGTAAAACGTGCGGGGGCGGGTCTTTGTTATGTGTGTATGGTGGCTTTAAAGGAACATAGTCCATTTACGTAAATATTTATAATGTATGCCCCAAATCGCAAATTTTCAAGTAAATACGTGAATATTTAAGATTTGTGGCACAAATTGTGAATAACGTAAACTGAATTATCCACGAAATCGTGAATATCGACGTGAATATTTGCGATTTGGTTTACAAATCGTGAATATTTACGTAATGTTTGAGATCACTTTAGAGGCACCATATTATAAATCCACTGATATGTTTAGTTTCATGGTGTTGCTGTGATTATTTGTTTTAAAATAATATGTGTGTCCCATTTTATTGTACCTGAAAAATATTCAGCCAGAACAACAAAGTAGAAGCTATACTTACCATATAAATGTACCTTTGCAAAGGTACATTTTAAATTTTATGGTCGTTAATTTGTTGAGTAATTATACCAAAGCTTTGGTATAATTACTCAACAAATTAACGACCATAAAATTAAAAATGTACTTTTTGTAAGACGTACTGCGCGCTGTTGCATTTTGAGAAACGATTCACTTCTAAGGAATTTGGTTTTAAAGACAGTGATTCAATTCTTTCGGGTTATTCTTCCTGCTGAACATAATCATTTCAGATTTTTTGGCGACTCTCAAAAACTCTACTCCCCCCCCCCCCCCCCATTTTGAAATGAAATTTTAAGAGGATAGTTTTATTGCATCTACATTGATGGATTAACACCAATGTGTCCGAGTTCCATGATGAGGATGAATATGGATTAATGATCATTCTCAGTAGAAGGCTGCATTTCTTTCCTTCATGATATTGGTAAACAACGCATCAAGTATTGACTGATTGGTACCGCACAACCTTAACTTCTCAGTCGAGTCCTCGTATAGATTCCCGCCCCTTTCCGTCGACCACCCTCCCCGCAAACTAATAAGACCACTTTCAATTTCTTGCAGTTCAAGTTAGGACACAACCGAGGGAGTTCCCATGGGCAGTCTCGCATCACTCGCCACGCTTACCTTCAGAAGCACTACGCCACGATGATGCCGGAATGCTTTGAGACGTGGGCTCGGCTGGAACAAGAAGTAGGCACCAAACTCTACAGGTGACGGAACAGAATCCAGAATCTGGCAAAACTTTACGAATGCCTGGCACAATTCCCGCATTTTTCGTTCCATGGTGTTTTCCCTGTACATTGTTTATTGTTTCCTCTATCATTTTCGGCAAAAACAGCAGCTTACTTTCATACATTCGTATTTATAATAGATTTTTTTCCTTTTCAGTTGAAACCGTCATTCAATTTCACTTTGAGGCATTTCTTTTCAGCCAGACTAGTTTAGTTTTGCCTTGTTTTAGCAGAGTAGGGGCAACATTAGAGATTTCTGCAAAAAGCTGCTGCAAATTTGTATGCTGTTCGAGTGGATTGCCAAATGGGATGGTTACCCTTTTTTATCACGAGAAAATAGAATTAGCTGGTGCAAACTGCTTACCATCCAAAAGGACCTATGGTAAAAATTCAAAAAAATATAGTTAATATAGCCTGACGTTTCCACCATAGCAGAGTCTTTCTCGAAGGTTAAAAATGGCGCAAGAGAAGAATTGGTTTTACACATTAAGTGAAATTAAGGAGCTGTTTGGCGTGAAATAGAATTACGCAATGTTGAAATTTGCCGCTTATTTGCTGAAAACTGGGACAACATGTATTATAATCATTGTCCATATGAGCCTCCCTGAGTGTATAATTCAGTTTAGTTTTCATTTTTTACTTGTTCGCCTGATTTAGACCGTGCTTTTTTTTGTTTTCAGAAATGTGGGTCTTCTGTCAGTGAATGGTCCTCCCTACGATGATTACGACAACCGCGGAGGTGCCTTACGGGACATGAACAAACCCTTTGAGCTGCTAACAGCTGAGCAGGTTTGCCAGCGCTATCCTGGGTTCGCATTCCAACCTGACGTGAAGGCATTCGTGGATCTGTCAGGTGGGGTGCTAAGGGCTGATCGGTGTCTCAAAGCTCTACAGGTAGGCATAACATGAATCCCAGCAAACAGACTTGAAGACGGGCATAACATTAATCCTCAGTAAACATTATAGACTTCACAACAAGTCGTCCATGTGTGTTGTATTTGTGGTCATAAGCATTCATTAATCTAGCAGGTAGAATCGGCTGAATGGCGACCAGTGTCTCAACTAAGTCCCAAAGCCAAATTTCTTAAAGCTGTTTAGCAGAAAATACTGCTTACCAATTTTCTTTGCTAAGCTAAAATAACCGCAGCACCAGTCACAACAGTGTAAACTTTATTACTTGTTGGCTGCTAAGCAATAATTTCTGTACTTTGCAAGTTTTTGTGCTTTATGAATATATTTAAAGATGCGTAATCTATTGTTCTGCACCAATATTATCAAGATGGCTGAAAAACAAACTATTTAAAGGAACTGGTGTAACTCAAACTGGGTAAAGTTTACTTTTGTTTTTTGTAACCGTTTGGTTCTTTTAATCCTATATAAATGGAGATAGCATTCAGTATAATTAATCTGTGAAAAGTTGGTATGGAATTTGAGATATTGCCAAAAATCTGTGGCGGTAATGTCCACACAGGAAGAATAATCCGTATTTGGAATACACAATCGTTTCAATCGTGGAATGTCGTGGCCGAGTGGTTAAGAGCACCGAACTCAAGCTCTGGTGTTTCTGATCAGCAGAGTGTGGGTTCGAATCCCAGTCGTGACATTTGTGTCCTTAAGCAAGACACTTAACCACATGCTTCGTCCTTCGGATGGGACGTAAAGCCGTTGGTCCCGTGCGTTGTGAATGCACGTAAAAGAACCCAGTGCACTTATCGAAAAGAGAAGGGGTTCGCCCCGGTGTTCCTGGTTGTGGCTGCTTAATGCGCCGTAGCACCTTGTAAACCCTTATAAGGTGCTAAATAATTGGGTCTCAGATTTTCATCACTGCAATAACCTATCTTTCTGAAAGTATGTATATACTCAGCGCCTTGAGTACCTTGTTTGGTAGATACGTGCGCTATATAAGACTTCGATATATATATATATATATATATATGCAGAAACGTTTCTCAGATTGAACTGTTTTTGAATCCCTCTCTCTAAAACCACATTCCTTTCAAGGGAATTGTTTTTTCTCAAAATGGTATACGTTATCAACAGCTGCAGGGCTTCTTACCAAATAAGTTTTTATGGGTCATACATTTTTTGAGTAATTACTAAAGGTTTGCCCGACCTAAAGTGTTGTGCTCAGCGCCGATACAACGTGTTTTCGTACAACTTGATCTCTAATAAAGATCAATAGTAAATCATGCACGCCAGACTATTTTGCCATGTGTAATTCTTATTGTACACTGCGGCACGAACAACTTTCTACATTTTGATCTTCCTTCGCTGTTTTCTCACAACCAGACCATGTTCGTGAAGCAAGGAGGAATCATTAGAGAAGAAGAAAAAGTGTTGCAAATCATCCCCGGAAAACTTGTGACAATCGTGACTAACAGAGGGCGGTATACGGCTAAGAGCGTTGTTCTCACCCTGGGCTCATGGGCGTCTCAGTTGCTAAGACCATTGGGTCTCGACCCTCCCCTGAAGGTATATTCATTTGATTGAGATGAGGTACTTAATGAATGATGCAAAGATTCTCGGTTGCCCCCACTAAATAAGGTCTGATATAAACCTGTGCTTATTATAGGCTTATTGAAACAATATTCTCAAACAATTATTTCAAAATGTCTCAGCCTCTTGAAATAAAATAAAATACTTTGGGATCAACTTCCTTTTGGGGTAAGTTTAAGCCGTTCAGTTTTTGGAGCTATGCTCATCTGAAATATAAAAAAAACCTGTATGTAAACAGACCAGAGCAACTTGCAGGAACATTTTGGGGGCATGTTCTACCCACAGCAGTTTGGAAGTCAATAACCCCAGGGCAGAATGTGTGGCCATTTTGATTATGATCTCAGTAAGGCCCTTTTCGAAACCACTGACGGGTTGGACTCGGTGGGCTCAGGCTTATAGGGTTCGTTCGTCTGTTTGAAGCTCCGTATCGAGAGCGCACGTTTTCAAAGTATAACTGGTGGAGACTAAGCCTGAGCCCAAGCCCAAAGCAGTGATTTCGAAAAAGCTCTATAAAAGTGGGTTTTTTCAAGCTCGGTATAGACTTATAGACCTTTCTATTGAAACGTCACAGCCCGAGTTTTTGCCAACCGAGGTTGGAAAACTATGGAAAGCCATAACTGCAAATCATCAACAGATAGCCTGTAGCAATGTTACACAAATATGCAAAAATAGTGTTGAATTTGTTGGAAACAAATCAACGAATCATGGAAGGTATTTCAGTTCATGAATCTTTTACAGAAAATAACGATTTTTTTAAACACGATTGAATGATTTGCTAACATTTGGCCGTCCATGCCAGCCGGTGCACTTTGTTTATCAACTATGGAAAGGTCTATACCATAGTGCAGCCATCTTGTATTTTCTTCCATTCAACCAATGTAACCAAACAGAGGCTGGAAGGGAAAGTAGTCTGGCGCTTTTATATAAACTATAACTAAATCAGTGTCATTGTGTATACAGGGAATCTGACAAAGATGGCTGCACTGTGATAAAGGTCTGTAGTGAGTTGCGTCCATGCTCCATGATTATGAATAGATAGGTTGCAATATGACGTAAGTCGGCCATCTTTACGGGCAATTTGGAACACACAGTCGTGCGTTACGCGTGAGAACAGCGTGCAGGACGCGCACTTTTCACCAAACTCATTGCATGATTGGTTAGTGAATGACGCGGCTGCGTTAATAATTTGAGCGCTTGACGTTTCTATAATACAGACAATAGACCTTATGCATATGACGTCATTTGAGTAGGGCGCCCTCACCTAGAGGTCAAAAGGAAGATGTTCATTGGTCAGTCCTGTGCGCCGCGCGTACACATCAGCGCGTTTCCATTGTTTCATCATCAGTTTACCTCTAAGATGGCGGCTTGGTGACGTCAATGCATAAGGTCTATAGATGACAACTTTGCGTCCAAGACATGAACGCCAAAATCCCGCTTACATACCTTGTTAGCATTCAAGTTATGCGTCGTTTGTGTATTCTATAATGTACGGTACACGATCCCTCCACAAAGGATGTCTGTGTGTGCGCGCACGTGCAAATGTGTTACATCTTTTTTACAACCGCACAACGCACAAAATGTAGTAAAATCCGCACAACGCACAAAATGTAGTAAAATCCATTAAAATAAATAGGAGCAGTTTGGGCCATGACAAGATTTGTTGAAGAAGCAGTATTTTGTTTTTTCGAAGAACTTCAAGCTGACACACGATAAACGCCGGACTCCCGAAGCATTTTTGTATTTGGTAGAATCTCGGTTTTACATATAAGGGAAACCCAGGCCCAAACACCATTCGGATGATGTTATTGTTAAATATCACCCCCTGGTCAAACAAAAAATAGGGAACAAAAAGTGTAACACAGAAATTAAATGTAAGAGTAATGGTGTGGGGTGCAAATAATGTAAGATGTATTTTGTCAAGACTTGCTCGCCCGTCCCCCCTACTTTTCAGTAGCGATCGACGCCCTTGGAAATGTGTGCACCGTGGCACCGTCATGATTGGTGCACTATAGAAGAGATAATGTGTATTTCTGCTTTAATTCGATGTATGTCACAATGAGACGATCGAGCCCCTCCAGTAGGTCAACCGTTACGATGAACATATTGTGATTACATAACACTCGTCGTAATTTTGTATCAATTCTGAACCATAATCTGGCTATTTGTTGCATACAGTTAACGAGGATTAAAGTGTGTTACTGGCCGGAAAAGCAGCCGGGCATGTTCTCCAACTACCCATGTTTCTATTTCTTGTCGAAGAAGTACGAGGCATATGGACTACCTAGTGCGGAGTATCCCGGCCTGGTGAAGGTGAGTGTGATTACAACTTAATTAAATTGTCATTGTCAACAAACTTTATGTCGAAAATGAGTCATGACATTGTTGTTATCAAATTGGAGTGTGTCTAAACAACATTATTTATAGTATCACAAATTGAACAGAGGTGTAGATTGTGCAAGTCTCGCACGTGTGCGAACATACAGACCAGTTAAAGTGATGTGTGAGTTTGTTTCCTTCACGCATTAAACCAGTGTACGTGGGACCAAAGTGGTCCCCCAATGTTCGAATACTATCGAGACTTGCACGGTCTATTTGGACCAAAAGAAACATTTTGTTAGGCGGGGCAAATACTTTATAGGACCTTATCCAAAGTATGACATTTGCAATCGGGATGCATTCGGATTTACATGTAATGTACGAGCACTGAGTTAAAATTAATATTATAGTTTCATTCAATTTGATTGGGCTAAAAAGATGGCCTTGAAAGTTTGTTGCACTTAAACCTTTTGATGAAAATGCGAACTTTATGGACGTTCAGCAATTTGCTTACTACAACATCCAGGCTGGTATAAACGGGTAGTAAATCTTTGATTATTTTGTGCTTCTGTTCACAGCACTTGGGCGGAAATCCGAAGGCCGGTTTAGACGTGTGGATAAGTTTAGAATATCGTTTGCCTGTACAGCACCCATGAACTTCCGTTTAAGTTTGCTTTCAGATTCAATTAGTAATACATTTTTGGAAAAGGAAAACAACAACAGCTTAAATTAATTTATCTTTGTAATTACATGCAGTTGTGCTACCACCATGGTCAAAATTTAACTGATCCTGAAGAGAGAAGCAATGAACAGTACACTGAAGATATCGACCAGTTGAAGGAGTTTATCAGGGAGAATGTACCTGGTCTGGTACCTGAACCAGCAATCATTGAAAACTGCATGTACACCGTGAGTACACAAGTTAAATAATTTTGAGTTGAACAAAGAAATATTTGCTAGATTACTCGATAATTTTAATACTTATGTTAATATGAACCATCTGGAACTTTTTTCCTCTCTTAAGTTCTGTAAACACAAAATATTGATATTTTTGTTGGTAATTTTCTCTATACACACAGTCACAAAAACTAACATTGATGTGCCATCCAAATAATGAGAAGTTCACCGAGAGAAAATTAAAAAATTGCTCATTTATACTTATACTTATACTTGTTTCTGATCTTTGTTGTAATAGTTACAAGGTTGGAGACTTGATGTTATAAGTTGAAACACAGTGATTTATTAGCAACTTCAGAACGTTGGTTGTGAGACATACAATATCTATATACTGTATCCTGGGTTACATATGAATAAACATGAAGTGTAGACTTGTACCAGTCCTATGTAAGTATTATCACAACATCTTCCCTCTTGAGATTGAACTTTCTAACAAGGGCAACAAACTTTTCAAACAACTGATATGGCAGGGGCGTGGGTTCGAATCCCACTTCTGACACCATGTTGTAATAGTTACAAGGTTGGAGACTTGATGTTATAAGTTGAAACACAGTGATTTATTAGCAACTTCAGAACGTTGGTTGTGAGACATACAATAGCTATAAATATGTGTCCTGGGTTACATATGAATAAACATGAAGTGTAGACTTGTACCAGTCCTATGTAAGTATTATCACAACAATCTTCACATAAAGATCTTTGAGTCGACATCACAGATGATATAAAATACATACATTTTATAAGTCTGTCTGTGTGGTCTACACCACTAAAACGCCATCAGCGTCACAAAACCAACGAATAATACAATGCTGTGCAGTCCACGAATCACCTTTTTTATTCAGTTTGAACTTTCATTCTTGGAAACTTTAAGAAATCTATGCCCGTTTCAAGCGAAATTTTAAATGGAAAATTTTATTTTATTTCTAGAGCACACCGAATGAAGAGATAATTCTAGACAGACATCCTGACCATTCAAACATCATCATTGGCTGTGGATTCTCGGGTAAGTGTGAATATAATCTAACACAAATGTGAGTGCACCACCGATGTGCTGTACTTGCTTATAAGAAGCCCTGGTAGGACGTTAGACTTCGTTAAGCACTGTCACTGATTTACTGTGTATGTGACATAAATTAATACGATCTAAATCTTTAAAATAGAAACTTCACACGAAAAGAACATAAGCCATTTTTGAGGTATGGTGGACACATTGCTAGAGCACTATTTTGTTTGGGTGATTCAGTCTCTGTTGTACTCACCCAAACTAAACAGTGTACTCCCACAGTGTCACTATTCTCTTAAAAATGCTATTGTGTTCGGGACTATTGGTACAAGTTCGCGTTTTAACTTTCACTCAAAGTGAACGCAGATGTTTAAAAGATATTTAAGGAGTTTAAAGTACCTGTATAATAAACTAACTTTCAGCTTCCAACATCAGGTAAAAAAGGGGGAAGGCAACTTTTGTTAATTTTGCATTATAGAGATTTGTGGCAGACTTTGTGTCTTTGAGAACCACCACAACTCATGACAGATATTTAAGCAGCATCCAGCAACAGAGTCCAGCTTTCTCCTGAAGACGATCAGAGCATACTGTTTGAAACGTTGAGTTGTCGACCACCGGTTCTTTTCAGAACCACCACTACTCATAAGAGATTTACACATGGTGCTGCCGCAATTCTTACCTGGTTATACTCCCACCATGCAAAGTTTCAAATCCTACTCAAGATATTAATTCATGTTACAGTGCTACCTTCACGTCACAGTGCCACCTTTTAAGTTTCAGAATCCTAGGCCTAAATATGCAGTTTGTGTAAAATAGGCCCAAGATATTTAGATGAAGGGTTGCCTTGGTATTTTTGATGTATCTACCGGTAACATGCAATATTAAAAGTGAATTACGTCAGCATGGCCATTCAAAGTTTTCATATTTCTCTTATCTCTACGAAGGTCACGGCTTCAAGTTGGCGCCTGTCGTCGGCAAGATCCTGAGTGAGTTAGCGACTGGGGAAAAGCCTAGCTACGACAAACTGCCGTTGCGTTTAGAAAACTTTAAGAAACGTGGTGCTAAGTTATAACGATTTTTTTTATAATGATTTGAAAATTGGAATAAAACTACCGGTATCACTAATTTATAAAGTGAATTTAAAAAAATTGACCTATAATACTCGCATGTTAAGGCAATGTTCTCAAAGCAGAGGTCAAGAGGGTCGAAATAACTTGGGTAAATAAATAGGTTTAATTAATTAAATGAACATGGTTCTTCGTATGACCCTTAGCATACGTTATTTCGGTCATCATTGTTATATACATGCATATATATTATTTATAAATTGTATTTAATAAGTGAAAATGACTAAAATAAAACCTAATATAGATAAGATCCCGACCAGACGTACAGTGATATAAATTCCTCCCAAATGTTGCGTTTGGGCCCATACTCTAAACACTTCCGGGTCAAACAGCGGTCCGGATTCCGGGTCCGAGTGGGCCCAACACATTCCGGGGTCAGGATCACCCGGAAACTGGTTTTAGAAAATGGGATTTTAACTCAAATTCTACGTCAGTTTGATCCATGTCTGTCAATTTGACACAGATCAAACCGACCAAGAAATGGGTTAGGCCCCATGGGACCTACACTGTAAAAACGGCGTTTAGAATCTAAACACATTTCTAAACGCCTCGCTTGTACCCACTTTTTTCACACGTTTAGCCCTCAACATGTTTAGATTTTGCGTTTCTGTGACATGTTTACCCCGAGACACATTTAGCCTGTGATACGTTTAGATTGAATGTGTTTAGGGTTCATAGTGAGTGCTAAACATGTTTAGAATCCAACACGTTTCAGAGAATAAGCTTAATTTTTAAACACCTGAAGAAAAGAAAAGAGAAATGTTGCAACATTCGCCTGCCTGCTTACTGAAACATAACGCTCAAGCTACGCTCGGCATGAGAATCGATAAATCATCATCATCTCAACGGTCATCGAGATGATTTATCATAGAGATGATTTTCATCGAGATGATTTTCATCGAGATGATTTGAGGAGCAATGATGACATAATTTCAGTCATACTGAAAACGGTCATTTTGAAGTCTCAGAATCCGTTCCAATTATATACATTTTGGGCTTTACTTTCTACCCATGGTGTGAATCTTTGAAGTGCTGGCCAATATGATACAACAAAAATTTGCTTCAATTGAATTACACACATTAAAGTGTAAACTACTGCGCAGGAAAGGCTGTTATACCTACAATGGTTTTGAATAAACACCAAGGTCTATATTTGTGCATATTTAATGAAACCCCGCCCATTTCATTCTAAACAAACTGATGAATTTAAACACATACAAAACATGTTTACAAGCAAACATGTTTAGAAATATGTTTGTAAGCTAAATTGGTATCCCTTTAACATGTCAAAAAGCTAAACGTGTTGCGATCAATGCAGGTTTGAACTGGTTTGAACATTCAAATACACCAGAATGTGTGTTCATCATTTTAGTACGTTTGCTACCTGAGCAATTTTACTTGCCATGAGGGGCTAAACGTGTGGAGCATTTTTGATACCTTTGTAAAGTTACGTATTACCAAAATGCGAATTATTTTAAACCCTTTTAATTATGTGTTTATGCCATATAGCAAAAACGCTCTCCAAGGAAGGCCTATATGCCTACGTGGAAGCCTATCATGACTAGCTGCTTAGCTTTTTCATACCAATAGCAAACGTATTCAATGATGTAAACACATTCTGGTGTATTCAAATGTTCAAACCAGTTCAAAACACGTTTAGCTTTTGACATGTTAAAGAGATAGCATTTAGCTTCAAACATATTTCTGAACGTGTTTGCGTGTAAACATGTTTTGTATGTGTTTAAATTCAAAACTGCATTTCAAACAAGCACAACAAATCTCAACCCGTTTAGCTTTTTGACATGTTAAAGAGGTAGCCATTTAGCTTCAAACATATTTCTAAACATGTTTGCGTGTAAACATGTTTTGATTGTGTTTAAATTCAAAACTTCACTTAAAACAAGCACAACAAATCTCAACACGTTTAGCTTTTTGACATGTTAAGGAGATACCCATTTAGCTTACAAACATATTTCTAAACATGTTTGCGTGTAAACATGTTTTGTATGTGTTTAAAATCAAAACTTCACTTAAAACAAGCATAACAAATCTCAACACGTTTAGCTTTTTGACATGTTAAGGAGATACCCATTTAGCTTTCAAGCATATTTCTAAACATGTTTGCGTGTAAACATGTTGTGTGTGTGTTTAAACGCTAAGCGCCGTTTTTACAGTGTAGAATTGGGGTCGGACCCGGGAGTAAGATAAGAGTGTGTTCTATGAGCCCCACTAAATATAAAGACGAGTTGTCAAGTTTGGGAAAGGGGATGGGGGTCAAGATATCCATAGAAAAGAAAGAGATAAAGGGGGAATTTTATTTTTAATTTATTTTATTTTATTTTAAGATCTTTATACAGGATACACAAATCAGCACAACAGCTGTATTACATTATGGTCCTGTGTATTAAAAAAAGGAAAAAGGAAAAACATTACTTTAAAAAAAATACAAACAGTCTGAGTAAAAAGATTTTACAATTATAAAAAAAAAGAACAACAACAAGAGGATTAAAATATACTTAAAAATTGATTTGTTTATACATATTTTTAAAACCACCAATATACGATGCATTTTGGGCCTTAGTATAGGTAACTTGTTCCATATAGCAGCACCAGAATAATTAAAACATTGCTTAAAACATTCCATGTTAGGCTTAGGGAGAACAACATTAAGAGAATCAGCATTTCTAGTATTGAACCCATGCCTATCAAAGTACATCTCAATATTATTACAAAGTCTGTCTGGGGCTAAACCATTAACACATTTCTACATTATTGCAGGCTAAAAAGAAATCCCTCCTCTGTTCAAAAGTCTGCCAAGAAAGAGTTCTAATTATGTCATCACCATGAGAATTTACATAATCAAAATCATTAGCAACAATCCCGGCAGCTCTTTTTTGAAGTCTAAGTAGAGTCTTCCTACTTGTCATCGAACAGTTACCCCAAACAGAACTGGCATAGTCCAGACACGGTTGAATGGTTGTTTTGTACAGGGTATTAAGAAGACTCTTGTTAAGGACATGTCTTAGTCGACCAAGGGAATAAAAATAAGCGACCGACTTAACAACATTCCTAACATGTGATTCCCAGGTAAGGTTTTCGTCAACTTCAATCCCTAAATACCTTACTTTATCAACCTGTTCGAGCTGAGTGTCCTTAATGGAAATATTCAAATTTTCGACATTATTAACACGACTAGATTTCAAAAGCAAAATTTTGGTTTTATCAGGGTTAATGGCAAGACGATTACATTTATACCAATCACTAATGCTATCAATATTAGATTGCAAGACATGGTTAACATCATTAATATTGCTCCCAGTAGTGTAAATAATAACCTCATCAGCAAAAATATTACAAGTGCACTTGGAATCAACACTTTGTATGATGTCATGATGTAAAGTAAAAATAGGATAGGTCCAAGAACACTTCCTTGGGGTACTCCTACTGAAATATCATTTGGGCTTGAAACTTCACCATTGCACCTTGCCACTTATTTTCTGTTAAAAATATAGCTCTTGAACCACTTTAGTTCATTACCCGAAATACCATGCTGATCTAGTGACCACTATATGGTGTATACTTCATTGATTTAGATTTTAAAGTAGCCAAACACAAAACCGTTAGGTTTAGGGATTACAAGAATTTTGATGAAGATGCATTTTTAAATGATATTAAGTGTTGTTCTATTTTTAATAAGTGCGAGGATAGCTATACACAGAGAATGAAATGTTATGGACTGCCTGGCGTAATGAGTTTTTAAAGATTTAGTCATACTCCTATTAAAACGGTAAGAGTTAAGAATAGGTATTGTTCTTGGATGACCCCGGACATTGCTAAACTCATGTATAAAAGGGACTTTTTAAAATCTCTGTCTATTTTTAATGATTGTTCTGACACCTTGAATGAGTACAGAAAAGCCAGAAATCTTGTCACCTCATTAACGAGACAATCTAAACGTGAGTATTTTGATAATGTGTCTGCTAACTATAAGAGCAATTCCAAAAAGTTATGGCGTGAGGTTCAAAAAGTCACAGGTAAAAGTAAATTTGTTAACACTATGGATCCTGATCTAAATTGCTCTGAAATGAATGATTTTTTGGTTGACATTGGTAAAACTATTGCAGACTCATTTAAAAAAGATCCTCTTATTTGGAAGAATCCCAAATGTTCTTATAGTCTCAGTTTTAATCCTGTGCCTGAAGAGTCCGTTTTGAAAGCTTTACGTCATCTTAGCACTGACAGTAATCTTGATGTCACGTGGACTTTGATACTAAACGTCTCAGGGGAGGTGCACTGGATATTTACAAATCTCTTTGTTATATTATCAATCTGTCTCTTAGGAGTGGTGTTATTCCAGATGATTGGAAATTTGCCCGTACCACCCCAATTTACAAAGGAAAGGGTTGTAAGAAGGACAAAGGTAATTACAGACCTATTTCTGTTGTTTGTCATGTTGCTAAAATTATTGAAAGGGAAGTTCAGGTCCAACTAATTGATTACCTTAATACCCATGACATGTTTACAGTTGATCAATTTGCTTTCCTTAAAAATCACTCTACTCTGTCTTGTCTGCATTGTGTTATTGATGATTTTTATGAAGCTTTTTAATGAGCGTGAAGTTGTTGGCTCTTGTTTTCTTGACATATCTAAGTGTTTTGATACTATTGACCACGACCTGTTACTTTTTAAAGTAAGAGTTATCTTGGCCACATCACAAAGAGTATATGTTTCTCGGGTACTGAGCTTAAAATGAGATCAATACATTTAGACGACTCGTTTGTGACCCGTGTAGGCTTAGTAACCAGTTGATTAAGAACATACAAACTTTCAATCAAATGAATAGGATTATTGCTTAAGGATTCATCAATTTTATAATCAATATTAAAGTCTCCCAGTAAAACAATCTCTTTATGTTCTCAACGGAAGCTTTACCTAAAACATCAAGGATCCCATTAAAGTAATCACAGTTAGCATTGGGAGGTCTGTACATGCAACACAGTAAGCGAGGATGGAGCAAGCTGATATCGAAATGAAAACCCAATTGCAGTGGTAGTGAGTTAAGCTCACTGTGTGGGGTTCAGGGTAATATTTTTAACTCGTACGGATTGTTCAGCTCAATAGCAGAAATTCAATACCCTAAATTCAAAAGCCGGCCCTTACACCAAGTTTACATAAAGGATGACCATGTACATGTATATTCCAGGGCCTTTGTGGTGGACGATAAAACCACTGGATTGCATTTTCACCATGTGAAGTTTCAGAACCCTATATTAGGCCTAAATGTGCAGTGTAAAATAGGCATAAATGATTATATTTAGATGAAGGGTTGCATTGGTATTCTGTAAAGGGAGCCAACAAATGTGTTACTGCATTCTATATGAAGGGGTTTTCCAGATTGGCAAAATTATTTTTGGAATTTATAGTATTGTATTCCCCTTGCTACACAAATCACTAAATTGACAAGTGACACAAAAACAAAATAATAAAAATCTGGTGTTTTTTTTAAAGAGTTCTGAACATCTTGAGTGCGTTCCGGTGCTATTATTTTTTTCCCCATGTTTGTCCTTCAAAAAAACTCTTTTGGATGCATTTAGGTCCTATAACAACTTTTCAAAATTTCTTTTCGTGGTCACAATATGTGTCTTCAATGATTTGCTTGCACACGGCTACATGTTTGGTTTCACTCTGTCTTCCCCCTAATATACAGAATAATTATATTACAAAAATAAATGAATGCAGTAACAAATGCAGTTGTAAATATTGAATGTATCTTCATGTGTTAATATTGTTGTTATTACTTAATAATTATGTTTACTCTGTATGTGAGGGAATAGTGAAACCACAAAGGCACTGGAATGTACAAGGTCACTCTTTTGTAAACTTATAGTGTAAGGGGCGGCTATTGAACTTAGGGTATTGAAGTACCGCAATGGCGCTGAGCTATATAGGCCTATGAATAAAAATATGAACCCCACCCCACGCAGCTTGCCCCAGGCCATCCCCATTTACCATTCCCCTTAATTATCTCTTTATTTTCTATGGACTATCTTGACCCAAACCCCCCTTTCCCATGAACTTGACAACACGGCTTTATATTTAGTGGGGCTCAAATATCATTAAAGGGTCTGTACACGTTTGGCAATGACTTTGAAAAACAGGCAACACGACGGGCTACATCAGCACGAAGTGACGCACGACGCGACGGGTGACGGCATTAAGCTGTAGGCGACGCACCGGCACGACGTGACGCATATTTTGTCGTCTTTAGAACACCATTAATAGTTACCACCAACGAAGACTGCATTCATTTCAGTCACCTGGCTTGGTCAAATTTAGTCTTGAATGGCGCCGTTAATTTTTGTTAACGTAGTCGCCGATATCGCAACACGAATTACTGTAGAAGAGATATCTGTATCACAAAAACCTGGATCAAAACGCTGTTTCGATCCCATAGCCTTGACCGTACTCCCTCCGAGACAGCCGATTTTGAGCCTACTACCGGTGACTATTATTATAAAAACAGCGTCGCCAGTCAGGACTATAGGGGAAAATCACAACCGTGTCCAAATGAAATCGCCAACAGAGCAAAATGGCCAATCTATAGCAAGCTACGATTGTGTAGTTGTAGGAGCCGGTGCAGAAGGTTCAGCAACAGGCTACCAGCTGACGAAGAAGTGTGTCAAAACACTATTGATCGAACAGGTAGGCTTATAACTTATAAGGATAGCCCATTTGGTTTGATTTTAGAAAAGGCTAGTTTCTGATATCAACTCGTTTTAATTTGGGTTTTACCATTACAGACCAGCCACGTATCGGCACTTAAGCGCTGTTTTGAACGTTGAGTTCTCCACATTGATCCCCACTTTCTGGCTATAGTGTTTATTTGTCGAGCAGCATTTTGCCACAAACATGAGTCCGTAAAACATGCATGGATGCTACACGAGTCCGTAAAACATGCATGGATGCTTTGAACTGTTGGTTTGCGATGGCTGTACATTATTATTTATTCGGGTACGTATCTGACGATTAAAACCTAAACTGAAGTAGAATTTCACGACACTAACAGACTTGACATTAGTGACTAATGTCAAGTCTGCATGACCCTCTTTGCCATACATGGCTTTACTCAGATATATACATGATGAGTTATACTTACGACTAAACTATCTCGTACTTATTTGAGACAAGACCCCCCAAAAAAATTAAATTATATATTGTCTAAGACCATGAAGGCCGGTGTGGCAAGAGATTCTGTCCCCCGGAGATTTTGTCCCCCGGAGATTCTGTCCCCCATAAGAACTGTGTACAAACTGCTTCTTATTGATACCGCCATCTTTTGAATCCTCCGCCTCCGGCCCATGTTAATTTCCCATAATTAAGTGGACAGAATCTCCGGGGGACAGATTTCCCTATGACAACGGACGTCCGCTTCAAGGGGTGAGGGCTACAATTCACTGATTTTGGCTGTCGACCCAAATCAACTGTCACCAGGGGCACGTTTCCACCTATTCATTGAGCTGAAACAGGGTTACCCCTTCATCACAGACCGCAAGGATGTAGGCATGGGTGTCATCCAATAGGAGTCTGGCCGGCTGGTAGAACGGAATGCACTACATTCTTCTCAACTTTTTACGAAGCAATTATGTGCTCAAGGGCACAGTGTCATGACCAGGATTCGAACCCACACTCTGCTGCTAACAACACCAGAGCTCGAGAAGAAAATTATGTAGATTGCGCCCCTTTTCGTCGACCACCCTCCAAAACTAATAAGACCACGTCAATTTCTTGCAGTTCAAGTTAGGACACAACCGAGGGAGTTCCCATGGGCAGTCTCGCATCACTCGCCATGCTTACCTTCAGAAGCACTACGCCACGATGATGCCGGAATGCTTTGAAACGTGGGCACGACTGGAAGAAGAAGTAGGCACCAAACTCTACAGGTAACATAATTTTGTAAGAGTGGAAATAGGGCATATGTCGAGAATCTGGCAAAATGTCGGACTACGATTCCTTTATTTTGTTGTTGTTCTTTGATTTGATTTTTGTTGTTGTAGACGCGGTTGTTTTTCATGTCGGCCGGTTTAAATAATGTACGAGAATTATCCTAGTAGTGGGCCAGTCGATACATAACTTCACAGGCTCTATTTCACGTAACAGTGTTGTCCTGGCGATTCGTTTTGTGGGTTGTGACATCACAATTTGCTAAGCAATTAAGATTGACAACATCTTATAGTTATAATCAATCTCAAAGGTTCTTTGTGAAATCTTGACCCAGTTAACTTTTCATACACCCGGTTCAGACAGGCGCTCTAGAGTCGCGCCGAACCAAATTGTTGAAATTATGTATAACATGAAAAGTTAAACGTCTGGAACACTGTTAGGAGCGACTGGACGCGATGGAAGTCGAAAGATCGACAGTGTTGCAGTACGGTTCGGAACGCCGCGGCCGACTCTGGAGTGTCTTGGTTTCAGACGTCGATCTTGTCATGAGCCGAACCTAATGTAAATGTTATGTTTAGTTCGCCTGCCTGAAACCAAAGTTTATTTGATTCGACCTAGAGTTGGTTCGGCGCGATTCCGGAGTGCCTGTCTGAACCAGGTGTTACTCATCAGTTTGGTTTGTTTTACAACAGAAATGTGGGTCTTTTGTCCGTAAATGGTCCTCCCTACGATGATTACGACAACCGTGGAGGCAACTTACGGGACATGAACAAACCCTTTGAGCTGCTAACAGCTGAGCAGGTCTGCCAGCTTTATCCTGGGTTCGCATTCCAACCTGACGTGAAGGCATTCGTGGACCCGTCAGGTGGGGTGCTGTACGCTGACCGGTGTCTCAAAGCTCTACAGGTATAGGCCCCTATAGGTATAACATGAATCACATCAAACAGACTTGAAGACGAGCAGAGTATACTGTACGAAACGTCGAGACCACATCGGTTCTTTTCAGAGCCAACACTCCTCCCAAAAGATATTTTTACACATGGTTGTACCCGCAAAGACTTAAAATCAAGTCGCCAGTAGTATGCAGAAATCCGTTTGTGGTGTTATTATGATATAGAATCACCGGGATGCTGTTAGACTCTAATCATGCCGTTAATGTTTGTAGAAATTCCCTCTAGTTATTATAGTGTAGTATAGGCATTTCATTGGCTAATGCTGAATGCCGATCACCAGCGACGGAGAAAACGCTGTCCGGGTTTAATCAGTCTTAAGAATACTTCTGAGTTCAGTTGGAAATAATGCCAAAATAACCAAAGGACATATTGATACTGTTAGATACTGTATTGTGCTGTCTTTCAAAGAATCTTTGCACTGCTATTTCCCTTCGCTGTTTTCTCACAACCAGACCATGTTCGTGAAGCAAGGAGGTGTCATTCAAGAAGAAGAAAAAGTGTTGCAAATCATCCCCGGAAAACTTGTGACAATTGTGACCAACAGAGGGCGGTATACGGCTAAGAGCGTTGTTCTTACCCCGGGCTCATGGGCGTCTCAGTTGCTAAGACCATTGGGTCTTGACCCTCCCCTGAAGGTATTTTATTGCGATGAGTTGCTTTTTCTGTAGTGCGATGCGATGTGGACCTTGTTCGCATTTGTACGTCAAAAATTGAGGGGGGAAAGCCGCACGATGAGTAATGCAGACTAAAGAGAAAACGCGGTAAACGTTTTTACGATGTAAACCGCAACGGAAATAATATTGCCCTTTTCACACTACTGTATTCCCCGGGGGAACCACGGAGGGATAATGGGTGGTCCGTTCACACCATGCTTGCATGAGAACATTTTGTGATGCTTGGGCGGGGTGGGGGGGGGGGGGCGAGGTTACAGAAGGAACAACTTGCAATGACTTTTTCTGAGAGAGGTTGTTGGGATTTATTTTGTTTTTTTGTTTTTGTGGAAAGTACAATGTTATTTATATTGAATCTCACAATGAGGAGAGCGGTGTCATAATTTAGGAAATGTTATTTCCTTGTTTGTGTGTCTCCCATAAGAGGGCGCTATAATCAGACGAAGTTTCTACACAATTTGCCATTTGGGGAAAGAATCTCCGGGGGGGGGGGGGGTACCAGAATCTCCTGCCATACCGGCCTAGTCTTGTATAGTACGGTAATGATTATGCTCTTAAATCCTCGTCATTGATCAAATGTTGTAGCTAACGAGGATTAAAGTGTGCTACTGGCCGGAAAAGCAGCCGGGCATGTTCTCCAACTACCCCTGTTTCTATTTCTTGTCGGAGAAGTTTGAGATTTATGGACTACCTACTAGTACCGAGCATCCAGGCCTTTTCAAGGTAAATGTGTTGTAATGTAATACGCGAAGTCTGTCTGTTGGAAATCAGACAAAACATTGTTGACATCAATGGCCAATACTAAATATTTCAGAGTTTAGAAAAACACTGATAGCTTTAATAACCTTTATGATCCCTGTTCCCACATCATACACAAATCATCAATTCGTATTTTGTTTATGCCTGAATCAGGTACTGTTAAATCCGAAATCTGAAAGATCAACTTGAACTAAATTAGCATTATTGTTGTTTTATTGTAGGATAAACGTGTGGGTAATGATTACATAATCAGTGGAACTCAATAAAATTGTGTCATAATGTTTAAAAAAAAGTTTTGATAAGCGTTAAGCTGGGCAAAAACGCCGAGTTTCACGAAAAGCCTTAAGCGTCTAGGAATAAAAAATAACCCTGTGACGTCACACGGCAGACTCGTTTTTATTAACCCCACACAAACGTGTACTATTACATGCAAAAAGGCATCTCTGAAACGAAGATTAAGCTGATCAAAATGTCGGTAAGCATGCTCAAAATTGTACTCAAAACGCTTTTGACACAAAACAATGTCGCGTGTTACGCACACATGCATTATTTTTATCTAATGTCTTATCTGACACTCAGGTATGCAACCATAAAGGAAAACATTTCACTGATCCTGAAGAGAGATGCAACGAACGAACTGAAGATATCGACCAGTTGAAGGAGTTCATTAAAGAGCATGTACCTGGTCTGGTACCGGAACCAGCTATCATTGAAAACTGCATTTACACCGTGAGAACTCAAAGAATATATATAATCATGAACAAAATCCTCTTTAAAATCTAATGCGAAATAAGGTTATCCCCGGTCATTTTCGGCAAAAAGCAGCCTATTTTACTTTCATGGTATTCATATGAGCGCTTTTGCCCCTTCGATTGAAACCGGCATTCAATTTCACTCCGATGCATTCTTGTTAGCCATGCGAAACCAGCATGTGATTTTAGCAGTATAATATTTAGGCAACTAGAGGTTTTTAGGACTGAAAACCTGCTGCGAATTGTTGTTGGAGTGGAATGTCAAATTTAAATTGCGACGACTGTTTTGAAGAGATTTCAATTTCGCGCGAAATAGAAAAACGCAACATTTAAATCGGCCGCTTGTTTGCTGAAATATGACCCGGAAAACCTAGTTTATATTTTTATTTGTATTTTTCCATAACGTACCAAAAAGGTCCAACATTAATGTACAAACAGAATAATTTAAAAAAATATATGTATAGGCCTACAAAAAAAAAATCCACTAAGGGAAAGACGATGTCATGATCATTTTTATTTTTGAACTTCAGCGTCACAAAAGTACTCCCTTTCTTCATTCGGTTTGAACTACCACCCCAAAAATCCATGATCTCCAAACGAAACTTTCTGAATAAAACATACTTTTGTTGGTTGTTGTGTATTAATTTCTAGAGCACACCGAATGAAGAGATAATTCTGGACAGACACCCTGACCATCCAAACATCATCGTCGGTTGTGGATTCTCGGGTAAGACTTGTGCGCGAATAAAAAGAGAGTGCATTATCGATATTCTACAACTTGCAGATAATTTTGTTACAACAGCAGATAAAGAGACATGTGCATGGCGTTACCGCAAAAAGCAGTGTGTCTCCACCATGCTCAGTTTCAAAATCGTACTTTACAGCAAATTTTGCTTCAAATGGTTTAATGTGTTTGTAATTGTCATAGATAGGCCTATACAAATTTAGGTAAAGAGTTGTTTTGTATTCTAAACGTATTAATTTTTATATGTGGATTACACAATGAACTTTCACAACATTTTTTACTTTTTCTTATCTCTACGAAGGTCACGGCTTCAAGTTGGCGCCTGTCGTCGGCAAGATCCTGAGTGAATTAGCGACTGGAGAAGAGCCTAGCTACGACCAATTGCCGTTACGTTTAGAAAACTTTATGAAACTTGGGGCTATATAGACCATGTTACTTATAGGAGAAAATGTTGCTGATCCTATATTAATGTATAGCTCGAAAACAAGGATTGAAGAGGAGACAGCTTCTTGAGTAAGAATGAATGTAACTGATTTATTCAACATTAATCTTGTCACACTTAATTCATTGCAAAGTTCATTTTGTTGACGCAAATTCAAAGTGCTAGCCCCAATTTTCACTTTTGCAATTTGAATTTTTGTCATTGGACGTGTCACACTCTCGAAATTGTACACAGAAGTACGGAGTTAAAACAAGGTATTTTTTTCGTAAAATACCATTTGCTGCTGCTGTGAAGAATTACGCGCTCAATATCCTTTACCGTACATGTCACATGTCAGCATGATGCCGCGATGATATGAGGCTCTCCTCCAGAATCGCACCACGCGCATGCTCACTTTCAGAGACGTCGTTGACGAATTAAATCAGACAAACGATGTATTTTCTTTAGCTCATAATGGAAAGTAATACTTCAGCAATGATAATAACAGGACACTTTACACAGGTTGGTAATATTTTTTTATTTGGACACAAAAAAGCGATAACCACCGCGATAATATGAGGTCGGACCATATTACTTTGTTTGTTGTGCTAAGTAGAGCCTTGACCTATTTATACTGTAAACAGGAGACATGGGAGAGGGCGCTATAACAGTTCAGTAAATGAAATAGTACAATAACAATGTAACAAGTAACAGTTCACCACATTACTAGACTTGATTTCAAGTCTGAGATTGCGGTTATTTCTCTGCATCAGCCACGCAAAATTCCCCCGCAGATTGGCTTTCACGCGCTCTAACTCGCAAACTCTGTGATCGTAGGTTCAAGACGGAGGTTTCCACAAGAGGGCGCTGTTTTAGGCAATAATGTATCGGCTATGGACGACTAAAAACCACGATCACAGACTTTGAACCAAGTCTACCACAATTGTTTACAGGGTACCTTGTACATTCTAATGCAATTACTGACTGGCACGATACTACACAGGCCATATGGGAAAACTTACATTTCATGTCATATTTTCTGTTGAAAATGTTCAGAAGCGTGCCGTCCGCATCATCCTTGGTCATCAGTATCACTCCTATACCTTGGCACTTGAATTACTAGGCATCTCACCACTCAAGTCTAGACGAGAAGACCTTTTTATTAAGTTTGGTAGTAACTTACTTAGATCAATTAAATTTAGGAACATGCTCCCCCCTGAAAAAGCAACTGTCGGTAATAGGGTACTACGAGCTAGTACAGTAACCGGGCTTCGCATCCCCAAGTGCCGTACTGAAAGGTACACTCGTTCCACTATCCCGTCTCTTGTTCGCATTTTGTGAACATCTGGCTGATCCTCCATGAATTTCTATAAAAGTAATTAATGGTTTTAATGTAAATTGGTTTTATTGGATGACCAAAAGTTGTTCTGTATTTTGCCAACTGTGATTTGCCATTCCTTTAGTTAGAGTGTAATAATTTCAATTCCAATAATAATTACTTTAATGTATAGCCATGCATTTTGGTTTACAACGTGATGCCTTTTTCTCCACTTTGACATTTTTTCAGGCTCTTTTGATCTTGAGCAATGGGTGAATTTGAATCTAACCAAAACTTGTTGGCTTTTTGAGTATTGTGCTGTCACAAATTTGTTGTGTGTGTTTTTCTTAATAATTATTTGATATTTCAATCTTTTTATGTAATATTGCTGGTGCTTTTATGAGATTTTTAATGACTGTTTTTGTAAACTGTACATTTCGGCTTTTAGCCGCTGTATTGCAGTATTTTAATAAACCATAAATAATAATATTTCACATAAATTCAAGAGTTACAAAAGCAACTTACAGCTGTACAGCTTTTGATTTGAGATTTCCCCTCTAATTTCTTCATATCAAAAGTTGGAAAAAATCAGACAGTGCAATCTCCATAAAACATAAGATTTAGCGTATTCTTCCATTGAGCTGTGTACAAACTGTGCCTGCAGGAAGTCCAGGCTCTGTGGCTCTTTTGTAAACATGTGATGTCACAGGTCACATGGTCTATAGGTTGTAGTTTTTTCGTATAATATTTTTTAGAATTGCAATAATCACTGATTTATAAATCAGTTGATGAAAAGCTCACCTTGGATTCACATGTCAGAAATGTATGTAAATCGGTAATTGCTTTTAAGATTCACTCTCTCGGTAGACTTAGACACACTCTGTGCATGGAGGATTTACTTCCTTCATGCTCTGTGTAAGCACAAAACAATCATTCAACCATTTTTTGACTATTGGCTAGTTCTGTCTTTGAACAACAAAAAGGCTCAGACTACAAAACTAGGGCTGCTAGGATTGTTGCGGATGATTTTGATTATGTTAACTCTCGAGGTGAAGACATCATAGGGCACTTTCTCGGCAGACATTTGACCAGAGAACTTACTTAGCCTGTGTACAAACAAGGGCGTCGATGGGTGGGGGACGGGGGGGACATGTCCCCCCCACTTTTTAGACTTGGGGGGACAGCATATCAGATGTCCCCCCCACTTTTTGATTGACTGTTCATTAGAAATATGCAACAAAATATAAAAATACACACTATTTTCTTGATTTAATATTTCATTACAATTTTTGTTCAAATAAAAGAATAGCGAACAAACGGTGAAATGTTTTCTTAATTTTCTTTTTTTCCCCCTGATGGATCACGCGCAGAATGGTATTTTTGGCCAATTTCCGTTTCTATAATACAGACAATAGACGACAAGTTTCGTCCAAGACAAAATCCCACTTACATACCTTGTTAGCATTCAAGTTATGCGTCGTTTGTGTATGCTATATTATAATGTACGGTACACGATCCCTCCACAAAGGAAGTCTGTGTGTGCGCGCAAGTGCAAATGTGTTACATTTTGTTACAATCGCAAAACGCACAAAATGTAGTAAAATCCAGTTTTTGCCATGACAGACAAGCCTTGTCGAAGAACCAGTATTTTGTTTTTTCGAAGAACTTCAAGCTGACACACGATAAACGCCGGACTAAAGCTTTAACCTCCATACATGATTATCCATCAACAAGGGAAGACATTTTATAAATATTTAACCTAAAGCTTTTTGAACATTTTGAGTGCGTTCCGGTCCTACTATTTTCTTTGCGTGTCATTCTCTAAATACACTCTGTAACCATAACAATGTTTGTTGTGGTCACATTGTCTGTTTGCACAAAACTACACGTATGATGTCACCGTTCCCTTTACACAAATTAAATTTAAAAGTAATGGTGTGGGGTGCAAATAATGTAAGATGTATTTTTTCAAGACTTGCTCGCCCGTCCCCCCTACTTTTCAGTAGCGATCGACGCCCTTGTGTACAAATGTCATGGGCTAGCACCTGATCGTCTTTGTGACAACATTGAAGTGTATTTTGATAGGCACGGCTTCAATACAAGGAACACCGATTCTCTCAATGTTGTACCTACGATCATGTCCCGAATGTCTCCTCTATGGTAGCTATTGGTTAAGAAGGTGTATTTATAGTTTGTTCTTTTTTGTATTAGTTCGTGTATTGTGTATTTTTCCTTTCCATATTCCACTTGGTGGTTTCCATTGCTAGTTTTTTGCCCGTTCTTTCTCTTTTTTACAGGACCATGATGTAAAACAGCCTCTGAGCTTATTTTTATATACTGTATATATCATTTTTTAATAAACAATAAATAAAATAATAAATAAAAATATTTAATCTATAATTAATACATACGTAACTGCAGAGTTGAGATGGAAATATGCCGTGGAAATAGGCCTAGGCCTATAGATTGGGTGTGATCCTTGCCTACACGGTAGTTGTATGGCTTCTGACAGCCCCCCCCCCCCCCCCCCCCCCCATCATCAAATTGACAAAATAGGGAGACCGCCAACATAGGGCTAGATAGCTCGTTGGTAGAGCGCCGGCACGTTAATCCGGAGGTCGTTGGTTGGGTTACCAGTCAACTCGCCCCCCAGCAAAGTCGCCCACTACAAAGTCGCCCCCCAGCAAAGTCGCCCACTACAAGGTCGCCCCCCAGCAAAGTCGCCCACTACAAAGTCGCCCCCTCACTTACAAAGTCGCCCCCTGTCAAAGTCGCCCCTCACAAAGTCGCCCCCTGACAGAGTCGCCCACCAACAAAGTCGCCCCCTAACAAAGTCGCCCCCTGACAAAGTCGCCCAGTGTATGGTTGAGCGACGTAAAGCCATAAAAATTATCGCTTTTGAATATTTTGAAACAATTTATTAGCACTGGGAGAAGACGAAATGTACATGTAGATAGATCTGTTACAGAAGGGCTACGGGATTTTGAGCGTGCACGACGGGTTTGAGCGTGTTTAATCTTTGTGTTGTAGCAGCTTCTTTTAATTATAGGTTTTCCCGGCCAATTTCAGCAAAAATTCATTCAATTTCATTAACATGCATTCAAATTCACGCATTTTCCCCTTAATTAGTCTCTCAAACTAGGGTTTCTTTAGCTCTAAATGCATTCAATTTCGTTTTTAGAAATATTAGAACACTAAAATAATATATATATAACAGGTTATTTACATTTTCTTTACAGAATATATATACATCAAAGAAATTATCAAGCAGGAACATGAGGGTGATGGGAAGTGTTTATTACGGCCGTAATTATTTTGATTTTGCATATGTTTATTCCCGTTAATTCTCAGCATATAAAGAACTAAATTTTATTCGCGCATTCATTAAAAGTTATGGTGGTTATTTATTTGTATTTAAATAAAGTTCTAATTGTTTTTTTAATTCAAAACCTTCTTTTTTTATAGTCTATATGTTTTTTAATTGAATAAAATTATGTGAACTCTAATACTGATGTGTTTTGATACATTATTTGAATTTTTATTGTTGTAATAAGTTGACAGGTTGCCTACTTTAATTAAAACCCTAAGTCGATCACTGATGTATTTTGATAAGATAAGATATTGATTAAAAATATCAACTAAAAATATCAGGTATTAAAATGTTTCCGGTATGGATTTAAAATTACGCACAGCATGCTTAATTTAATTCAGAAAACTGTCTATGTTGGATTCAGTTTTACATAATATTAGAAGGCCAATTCAAAGTTGAAAAAAGAGTTTTCTCGAAAAGACAAAGCATTCGCCAAGCCTGAAATCTCAAATGGTTGAATCTAAGCCGTTAACAAAGGGCGCCCTCACTTAGTGAAATCTTCTTGGGCGACTTTGTTAGGGGGCGACTTTGTTGGTGGGCGACTCTGTCAGGGGGCGACTTTGACAGGGGGCGACTTTGTGAGGGGCGACTTTGACAGGGGGCGACTTTGTAAGTGAGGGGGCGACTTTGTAGTGGGCGACTTTGACAGGGGGCGACTTTGTAAGTGAGGGGGCGACTTTGTAGTGGGCGACTTTGCTGGGGGGCGACTTTGCTGGGGGGCGAGTTGACTGGTTACCGTTGGTTGGTGGTTCAAATCCCTTTCTATAGTCAATTTTTCTGTTAAACTCCAACTTAAAGGTATTATACAGGATTGGCAGAGCTGACAAAATAATCACAGACAGTGTTCATGTTTTGTGTACTCAACCACATACATGAAATAACAATCACGAGAAAATAGTGAAAAGAGATCTTATGTGTTTTCTGTTTTTCAAACATCGAGTTTATTATCACGCGTGATAAAAACTATTGTTTTACTCATTTCTCAGAAACGATAGCATTTCAGGCAGAAATATTTTAAGGAACCCTTTCTACCATTACTTTGACTTTAAATCATGTAAGTTATGTGTGAATCTGTGAACATTTGTGTTTTTCGATCTTACCAATAGTGTACAGGGGCCTTTAATTATTATATTAAGACGACCATGAAGACTTGTTTGAAGAAATAGGAAGCACACGCACACTTCGCCACGTTGGCAGTGAGAATGATTGAATTCCAATTAGTATTGCATCATGAAATTTTAACAGCAACAGGTCATGCATCTTGCGTCAGTCTCATCTCACAACAGTGGTAAATAAAGCAATTCGATCATAATATTTACTTACTTAATCAAAATGCATTATTCATCACCTGACGCAATCACTAGTCTACCAATCATGTTTCGATTTGATGACATCATCAATTAAGCACCAACCAATCAGCTAAGGCCACATCGAGTTAGAGCAGCTGACGTGGCTTTAGTATTTCTACCCAAACCAAAGTGACAAGATGTAATACGAAAATTCGGGCCACAAAACTGGTTTTCTTACGACTGTGAAGGAGCTATGCTCTCCTAAACATCAAATATTGACAGCGTAGACATCTTAGAAACACCATGACTTCTACAAGGATAATTTTCACCTCCCATCCGGAGAATTTGAAGAGAACAGTCGGCATCATGGAACAGAGCACCACCCCGGGTTCTACGCTGCGCAAGCGGCAGAGACTCACGCACCTGACACCGGAAGAGAAAATGCTACGGAGGTAAGGACTGTGTGTTGGGAACATATGTTTCAAAGTTCATTTCAAATCATAAACCGATACGCCCTTTTTTGGAAAAATTTTCAGAAAATAGTTCATACTCTATCAATTCATAGCACAACAAGTTACTCTCTTAAATATTTTTTAATAGCAATTATTGGAAAGTTAATAATATAATATATTCAGTTCGGGATTTTTTATTGGAAATTTAGTTCAGAAAAAAAGGTTTTGAATGATCACCATGGGCTTGCTTGCGGGACGGTAAATATTACGATTTCAGTATCGTTCTAAAATGTGAAATATGTATCAATGTAAAGCTGAATATTGTAGCTAGTGATTAAAAGTCCTATTAAGCTCAATTACTATGATTTAGTAAAGTTATAGGCCTGAAATACCCGTATAAATTCTACATTCTCGCCAAGTTTCCGTCACTCATCCTGGCTTCGGCAACGTTTCCCAGCTAGCATGGCGTCACCACAAGCTGTTGATGGCTTTAATCACAGCATTGGAGCCTATTCTAGCCAGTATCCAATTCAAATGGGCTGTTTGAATGGCCAGTTTTCTAATATTTGCCAACCCCCGCAGCGCTACATTTACGCCAATCACCGCTTATGTCTTATATTGTTCGACGAAGTTAAAATGGTGACGTCAAAAAGAAACATTTTCGGATAAAATCTGTACTGACAGATTGTGCTCATTTTTACCCAATCTTGAGGGCTCTGTGCATTGTGTATGTTTTGCAAATCCACAGAAGTCATGAGCAGTCCATTTTGGACATCAATTGTGAAAAAATGGATGTGCCTTTTAAAATAAATGGAATTGAGCGACTAAACTAACCATATTTTTGTGTAGTATTGGAATACCATTATATTTAAGTTGGTAGTTTGTTAAGTGAATTATTAATGTCATGGTGTGTTAATTTATTGGAATAACTTATAAAACAATTCAAGTACTTTTAGGGTGAATATATTTCTTGAATTCTTCCGAAAGAGGTAGTAATTTAGTAAAAGATGTGTTTTTAAGGGTGCAGATCAATAAAGCAAGATTTTGAAAACTCTATTAATATAAAAGACCTCTTGAATTCCAATGTCAGTTCATTTATATTTGTTTACCATTTACTATCACAGAAAATTGAAAAACAGAGTAGCAGCACAGACAGCACGGGACCGAAAGAAGGCACACATGGACACCATTGAAGAAACGCTAGAACACTCTCAAATGAAGAACAACAAAATCCAGAAGGAGAATGAAGCCTTGAAACAACAAAATAAAACACTTATGGATGAGAACCAGGAACTGAGGAGGCGACTTGGTCTGGTTGCTGATATAAAAATGGTACGGAAGAGTGGTATCAAAATTAATTAAAATATTATTATCAAACTGATGAATATTTTTACACATAAAACTATAATATTTAATCAAATAAATTTTAATTTCCTCATTTTTAGGAAAGTGACTTTTTATTTAATCATGGGACTTATTGCAAAATCTTTGGACAAATTTTGTTTAAAGCCAGCATTTTTGGTATGGGAATCAAAAAGTGGTACTTCTTATTTTTTCAGCAAATTTGATTTATTCAAACTTTACATTTAATGTTATTATACAGGATTGGCAGAGATAAACACCATTATTGTAAAAATTCTGAAGGCTTGCTGATCATGAAGTTCATACTAGAATCACTATTTCTGTGAAATATTTCACTCTGAAATTAAATCATATTTGAGAAAAATGCATCTGACACACTTTTAAACTCTTTTAATATTACCACTTTTTGTGGCCAATGTCAATTAATAAACTTTCCTCCTATGATTGTACATTACAGGAGAACAACAGAGAAGATGTACTCGTCACAAAGAAGGAAGTTGGATCAACTGAGTCCGCAGCACTCAAAGCATCTCTGCAGCAGTTGCAGATCCAACTGATTTCAGCGTGGTTGGTTGCTCTTCTTTGCTTGAGGTACGTTTCATTATTTATTTCTTTTTTTCTCTTTACAAAGTTCATCATGATTTGTTCATCTAAAAAAAAAAATGCTGAAGCTAACACAACAGATATTTAGAAGAAAATTTAATATAATTTAGTGTTCTTGAATTGATTTCTGGAGTCTACAAATTAATTGGCTTTAGTTTTTCAAAGACTTAAAATTTTGTTTGACAACTGTTCAATTCAACTCGACATTTATTTCCATATTGCAAAATGTACAAACAAGCAATTATAAAGAAGGTCTAGACTCTAAAGAGCAAAGAAGTATAAAGAACTTCTAGAATAACAATTATATGAGACACAATGTTTTAAAGAAAGTGTTATTAGTGATTGAGGAGTATAAAACAAAAGCCTCCTAAATATCTTTTAGGATAAAATAACTATTTTTATTTGATGCCTTTTTCCCTCTTCAGCCTGACATGCTATTGGGACTGCTTCAAGATGTTGAGTCACAAACTCAAGCCACAATTGAGATTGTCAGACCAGACTCCTGTTACATCGATCAAGCCCAAGTCAGTCCCTACACAGTGGTGGGGCCCTCAGCAGAAGAGTTGGAATCCCTCAAAGAACTAATCCGCTTTGACCATGAGTACGTTAAACGGCCACCAACTCCCACACCCGTTGTGAGCATCAAACAGGAGAAGCCACAACCCAATGTTGCCAAGTCCCAGATCCCAGTGATCGAAATTGATATGGATGACTCTGTGATTGACTTAGACGCCGATGATTCAGATTTGGAATTCAGGACTGATATTCTGCCAGGCAAAGCCGAGGCGGTTCTTCGAGACATGCTGGTATCGCTGAAAGACGTTGATATGTCTGTCAACTCAAATGATACATCAGTCCCCAATCTGCTGTCCATAAACGACAGCGTCTTTGACTGTGATATCTCTGAACTATTCTCCCTGGAGTCCAGCAATCAAAACTGTGATGCAAAGAGTGATGCTGGACACAGTGATTACAGCAGCTGTGTGGATTCAGCTTTTGGTGACACCCCCGAGTCACCTTTCAGCGATACCGACATGACACCAAATCTTGGGGACAGTCTTTGGGAAGAATCCTTTACCGACCTTTTCCCCTCACTGGATTACATGTGAGAGATGTGATTGTTAAGAAGTGACTGAGGGTAAAACATCGTTTAGGTTGAAAAGACATGTTGATGGTCAGGTATAGAATGTTTTTTTCTTATTGAGACTAAGCTATTTGTCTTGTATAAAGAGTAGTTCCCATAACATTAAATAAAGAGCATTTAAGGAAACAGTGAATGGTATCAAGGCCAGGGCAGCAGTTACCTCTGTAATCTTTTTGTTATTCAAGGCCTGCATTCTACTAATAACAGTAACCCTAACCCATCAAACTCCAACTGCATGTGTTATTTTATTATGTTGGGTTAATGACTGCCTGCACCTGTAAAACAGGTTATACTTTACATGGGATCAGGCATACCACCGTAATCAGACACAAACAGTTTGGGTGTTGAGTTACCATAATATGAGGTTGATTTTACTAGAAAAGGTAAGGATCTTCCTCAAAAGTAAATCACCCTAGGGTTACTAGGCGCATTTTATAACATTGTTCTTCAGCAATTTTTTTTTTTACAATGACAGTACTTCAATTTAAAATGCAACAATTGTTATTTTGCTTCAACACAGTGCATGTGTTCACAATCCAACCTAAACCTCTGGAATCAGTTGTATATTTTTACTCATTGAGTGAATAAGCAAGTCGTAGATATACTTTTAACTTCCATTTTCTAGAACTTTTTTTCTAGAACAAAAAGTTAACTGAAAAGTTAACTATAAAACCTAACAATTAATATTTAGATACAAGATGTAAGATAAGCAGGGATTTGCTCAGTTTTCTCTGCATCTAAAGGTTACCAGCCAGTGTACAACTTGCCGGCAGCTATCTACGCTGGCCAAATGCTAGTTAAATTGGTCCATCTGGTCCCGCTGGCTAGTTACTGAAAAAGTTATGGGCAAGTCCTGGCATTGCCAAGGTTTAGTGGTAACCAATCATACTTGCGTAAACTAAATGTTGTTCCCGACAACTGTTAATTTTAAATACTCAGTAATTTCTTAGACGTCACTTTTAAGTCATCTCTGAAAACCTGAACTCCAAAGTCATGGATTATGTAAAAAGGCAACATTGTAAAGCAGTTTATTCTCCTGTTTGATGTACATACAAATATATTTTAGAAATTATACTATTATTGGTGGCATGTATGCGAAGAGAGCAAAATAAAAGGGTGTTGGGAAAATTAGACTTGTTTGTGTCTTCCATGTATTTGTAATTTATTGTTTCTTCTATCATCTTCTAATGTTAACCGTCTCCCCCCCCCCCCCCCCCCCCCAAGATTTTCAATATAGTTTGGGAGTCCTATGTGCATTTTCAAGCACATCAGAAGTATCGTGATGAGATTAATTTCTATAGTAGCATGGAGTTGGGGTCTTTGGGTAAGCCCCCATTTATAAGGCATGCATGAAGCCTATTTCCTCTTGATTTTCTATTGAAAAACACAGCTGCACTGCTGATGAGAAACAATTTTCATTGACAATTAAAATTAAATTGGAGTTACATATCAATATAATTTTCCATAAAACTTTAAGCACTTCTGTCAATAGTGCTTACTGCTCTTGTGATCGAAATTCAATTGAAATCCAAGGTAAAGTTTTAAAACAGTGTCGGTGTGGTATGACTATGAGGGCGGAGTAAGTCACAGTACAGTATGTTTTATAGGTTTCTTCTTTCTCTTTAAATTAAGATGAGAGATTTAAGAAATGCAGTTCTCATTTGTATCCAGTTCATACAACACTCCTTTCACGCCTTCAGTTTCAAGGTAGGCGTTTAAAACTGGTCACTTGTCTCCCTCACACCCACCCCCTTGAATGCTTGTCCCATGAAAAAATCCAATCGAAGTGCACGGAGTGCACGAGCCGTGCGCCCTCTTGTGACAACTTTTTTTAGGCTTCGGTAGTGGCTACGGCGAGTTGTTCTTATTTTTTTTAATACATAAACTCTATGGAGCCAACGGCCGCCCATCGCTAGCCGTAGCCGATAAGCTCGCCTTACACACACATTCACTTCCGGGTTATACTGAACGACGACACGTCGCGCCTTCAGCCTTCAGCAGCCGGTGTAGATTCCTGTTTTTAGGCATCATTCCCACCACTCAGCGTTATGTTCGCGAAAACCACAAGACGTAGAGGTATGTACGTCTGAAATATTTATACAGTTTGTTGGATTTGGTTATCTAAAAGTTGTGGTTCATTGATATTTAATGTCATTTATTTATCAGAACGCTTTGCAAGGATTTGTATGATCACAGCATGCAGCATGCAGCATGCAGCAGCAGCCGGCCGGCGGCAAGAACCACTGACATTGACAACCGGCAAATTTGCGCACCACATGCTGAGCTTGCATTGCAACTGCATTTGACCATGGAGGTTGATTTGACGTTTTCGTCATATTGCACAATAAAGTGAAAAGTTCAGAGCATAATAATTTGTAATGATAATTAACCATATATGACCATGTAACTCATATTGTGAAAGCAAGCCATTATTAATTTAATTAGTGTTTTAAATTACTCATAAATTATTTGATGATTTGCTCTCCATTCATTCGGCCAAATCCAAGGTAGGGAGATCGGCACAAATGATATTTTTCTACTGCACCCCCATAAAATTGGTATCACTGGAAAGCTTGTAAAAAAAGAAATACAAATAGTGTTTAAATCAGCTTGATATCTAAAAATTTGGCCAAGTTATGTAATTTTTAGTATTATTTTTCCGGCATTCTGTTCTGTAAATTTTGAGAGTGCAATGCGTATTTACAATTATCCTTGAAACTTTCACAAATCAGATATCTGCACCCCAATAAATTTAATATCACTGGAAAGCTTGTAAATTAATAGTGTTTAAATCAGCTTGAAATCTTAAAATTTGGCCGAGTTATGTAATTTTTAGTATTATTTTTCCAGCATTCTGTCCTGTAAGTGTAAATTTTGAGAGTGCAATGCGTAGTATTTACAATTATCCTTGAAACTTTCACATCAGATATCTGCACCCCAATAAATTTAATATCACTGGAAAGCTTTTTAAAAAAAGGAATACAATGGTTTTCAAATGACATTGATATCTTAAAATTTGGCAGAGAATGAGAGAATCACAAATTAATAATGAAGTTAATATAATCAAACATTCATCAAGAATCAAGATGTTAGAATTCCTAAGTAAAATTTCTGGAATTCTGAAAATGAACACTTTTATAAAATTGAAATTCGCAGCTAACCGCAAATACCCATGCAACAGAAAAGCAGTGCAAAACAATCACAACACTTTAATCTTTCAGAAAATACTAGTTTTTCCTACCTTTTTTGCCCTCCAAAATTATCTATTTGGACGTTTTTAACAAAAAAAATTATGAAAAAATGTTGCTAAAAGTCTTCGATTTATAAAGTAATCAATTTCCCTGAGAAAATAAAAAATAAAATATGGAATATTTGGTATCATTCGTTACCATTGACTCTCGAGAATTTGATCCACACAGTCAATTGAACGATTGCGCCCTCTACTGGTGAGGAACTGACGTTACAGTACAAGGGTCGCTCTGAAAAAAAAATTAATAATAATGGCGACTTCCAGGGAAACCGCGAACGACTAGCTCTCCAACTGGCCGTATTTCGAGAAAAGAATTAAGGTGTTTTACCAGAGATTTCATTCAAAAAAATATGATATATTGAAAAAGCAACTTCTTGGCTGCCACACTGTCTTTTAAAGAAGGTAAAACATTTCAAAATGATGTTTTTTCAGTCCATTTTTTTCTTCGAGTTTTCACACGCTAACAGATAGGATAGTGAAACCCGCCGATCTGCTGATCTCCCTATCCAAGGGTTTCTCGTAAGTACTGTACTGACTATTTTTTACTTCGACCATGGAGGACAACCAACCAAAAATAACTGATGTCATTTTGCCTCATTTTGAGGGTAACCATTATTTGGGGTTTGTAACTAAGTTAGTCTACTTTTTCGCAATTTAATCGACTTTTTTGCAATTTTTCACAAGAAAATGTCTTCACTGTTTCTTTTCATTGTTCAGCTTCTTCTTCCATTAGAGTACAGTCCACCATCTGGTGTATTACGTACTGTCGTTAGTCTTTTTTATATTCTTAGGTTTTAAACACTTCATGTCAGTATTTAAAAAAAAAATGATTTACAATTATTTCCTCAAGATCAAATGCAAAGGTCAACTGTATATTACAATATTTTTTATATCTTTATCTCAATAACTTGTTCTTGTTTTGTGATTAATTTTTTTTCCCAGGCATGCATGTAAGAATGGAGTCCAGATGTTTAATAAAGATCAGAGATCAAAGTCAACAAAGTCGCAAGCTTTAATTAACACTCTGTAAAACTTGTAAGTCAGTACAATCTGCAAAGGGTGAAGTCTCAAATATCAGATAGACCCCTACTGAAATCATGAAGCTTGTCAGCAGAGATCTTGAGAAAGACGGAGCAGGGTAAGTGAATTAGTTTTAACCAGTTTGCTGTGGATGTCTAACGGGATGCAATGCACAACAGAGTCCTAACAAACTGGCAATTGTGTAAACTTGAAATGCTGGATCGTTCACACTCTGGACATTCCATTATGTTACCCCATAAGTAGTGGCAATACGCTGGACTCCCTCATGGTGCCGATGATGTTTAATTGAGCAATTGCCAGCTCTGATATTTTTCATAAATTACACCAAAACAAGCGCGCACATTTTTGTGTTAATGTGCTCTCCACAAATAAGCTACGTACGATAAGTGACAACTGGGAGGAAAATCTCAGCATAAAAACGTGGATTTCTATTTGAAAAATGATATCACCTCCTGAAGGTACTTGGGGAGAGGGCCAAGAAGCGGAGGGAGTCTAGCGTATTGGCACTATTTATGGGGTTATCCATTGTGTAGCATGCACAGTGCATGCACTCACCATGCAATACATCGTTTCCCTTGTACAAAAAGGACCAGATCGTACTGGAATTCATGCTCAAAATCTTCTTTTTCCTTGGGTTATTGTGTAATTTCTGATTCCAGACCATAGTCCTTGTTTTACTTTTATACAAGCATGATATTCTTCCTAGTCTGATTTCCGATTTTTTTTGCCCTTGGAAAAAATCAGAAATATGGTGATTGAATAGCCTGAAAAATATATTAAAAGTGCACAGCCATGATCATGGGTACACATTTTTTCCGTCTACCTTTTATGAACAACAGTTTGAAAACAACTGGTAGCAGTTATCTCCATGTTATTTATATATCAATTAGCAATCGGTGTGTCAATGATGAATAAAAAGTGCTTGAGTTTGTCAAATACAAGATCTGCAAAAAGTTACTCAATATTTATCTGTTGTTCATTTGGTGTCTTTGTAACAAAAAGTGTACCCATGATTGTGGCTAAACCATACACCATATGAACAAGCAGGTCAGCCCTTGTGCTCAAACATTATTTTCCTACTTTTTCCCAAGCACCAAATATCATGCCTGTTTATAAGAAGAGTATTACCGGAGATCGAAAGGCTGCCACCATTGTTTATCATTGTATTCGGATCAATGGGAGGTTAGTCCGAGTGAACTGAGATTCCAGCCTAGATTTCGGTCATGGGACCACTTATCGGCAGTGGCTCATGGGCAAGGTTTAGTGATTCACGCTAAATGAATCTCATGTTTCTTCGAAAGAGAATATTAAGCCCCAGTGCTTTATATGAGAACTTTTGTTGACTTGGCATTGTTTTGTGACAACGATTTTCTCAAAAAGAAAATTGTTTTGACGAAGAAAAAAACAAAAAACCACATAGAGGCATGGTGGTTAACATTGAATTGAATCTTTATTAGCCCAAAAATCACTGAAACTACCATGGAGAATCACCTTTATCTTTCTTTATTTCACAGCCAAGTGACTCTCATCCCAGAGGAGTCCGAGGACATGTGGCATGCTTATAACCTTGTCCGCTCCGGTGACAGTCTAAGGTCGACCACGGTGAGAAAGGTCACGATGGAGTCCTCGACAGGAAGTAGCAGCAGCAGCAGGGTACGCACCATGCTGACTATCTCAGTTGAGGATGTGGACTTTGATGTGCAGGCTTGCGTGCTGCGAGTTAAGGGGCGTAATATACAAGAGAACCAGTATGTTAAGGTGGGTACACGCCTTCAGAAGATGACTGTCGCTCTCTCAAGTGAGAGCTGTGCATTTACTTTTATTTTCCTAAACAGTTAAACGAAACTTGTGTCTTCCATTTAATTGCACTTAAGCTTTGTGTTTAGTAGCCCAACAGGCTAGTAAACTGTGCTTTTTTTCTTTGCCCCAAAGAAGTTTAAATAACCCAAATTTTAAACATGTATTGTCATAAATGGGTGAGATTAACACACTTAAAAAAACGGAAGAAATTTGAGCATTTTAAACAAGCAGGTTGCACAGTTTCTAGTAGCCCACGGGGCAAGTTGAGAAGTGGTGTTTACCAGCCTGTAGCATATATTACTGCCCTGAAAAATGATACCAGTTTTTTTATGTGATTTTTTTTTCATACAGATGGGGGCCTACCATACTCTAGATTTAGAACTTAACCGGAAATTCACTCTTGCCAAGCAATTATGGGATGTGATTGACCTGGAAAGGATAGGTAAGTTTTGCTATTGAAGTAAATTCTATCGATCCCAATGAATGTGTCGTTAAGTATGAAACAAGGAGGGTATATTGGTAGCACTTAAAGACTAACTAATTACATTTTTTTTTAAAACCGCATGAGCTTTCGTAGCAACAGCTACTTCATCAGATGCAAAGATGTCAAGTATGAAGTAAAGTTTCACATTATTTTGTCCTATCCCCTAAGACCCTAAGTGACATAATTTCCAATATGTGTTAAGTACAAGGCTGTGTCCAAATTGGTGGCTACGGCTTCATCTACGACCGGATCACCACATCACTGTGCATTGAAGCAAAGGAACTCCTTAGCAACACCCTTAGCAACATTTGTAGCCGTAGCTGTAGCCGCTAATTCGGATACGGCCTAAGAAGACACTCTGACTATATTTGACAATTCACCACCTGCCGCCTGGATTACCTAAAGTTGTCCTGGCTCACAAGTGGTATTAATGTTTGGCATTTCCAGAATATTTTAACGACATGTTAGCATCTTGTTTTGGAGTAAAATCATGTTTTGTTTTGGGTTGTCTGTGTGCTGTATGTTAAAAAGTAAGTTTTCACTTATTTAAAACAATCATATTTTATGATTCTTGGTCACAAAGTTCAAATTCAGATTTTTAAATATTTTTATGTCTCTTCCAGAAATGGCGTGTGACATCGCACAGAGTGCCGATGTTGCTGCTGTGGTGATGCAGGAGGGGCTGGCTCTAATATGTCTGGTCACCCCCAGCATGACAGTGGTACGGGCCAAGGTCGAGCACAATATACCACGGAAACGCAAGGGCTCATGCTCACAGCATGACAAGTCTTTACTACGCTTCTACGAGGCTGTGATGCAAGGAATACTAAGGCACATCAACTTTGACGGTCAGTCCAGTAGATTTTAAAATTTATACTGCGGGGCCCTAGTTCGTTTAAGGCTGCTTATGCAGAAAATATTGCTTAACAATTTTCTGCTTAGCAAAAATGAGCAGGATACCAGTCATAGTGGGTATGTGACATGGTATTTTGGCTGGTAATCTTATTCTGGCAAGCATAGTCTTGTTGTGCTAAGTTATTTTTTGCGCTTAAGCAGCTCTATCAAATTGGCCCCAGATGACTCAACCAAGCTTGCAACCCTGAAACCTTACATTTTTGAATCGGATCATGACCCAATTTCATAAAGCTTGTAAGCACAAAAAACTTGTTATGCACAGAAAAATCTTGCTTGAAAGGAACTGGTTACCAGCCAACGTTCCATAAAGTTTACATTTTTGTAACTGGTGCCCCGCTCATTTTTTGCTTAGCAAAGAAATTTGCTAAGCAGTTATTTCTGCTTAACAGCTTTAAGAAATTGGGCCCTGAACTGCAAGCTGCAAGATTATTTTGACATTTCTTGTTGAAAAGTGGGATTTTTTTATATTAAAGCCTGATACCTTGGTCTTGTAAGAGCAAGGCAGTTCTTCATTTTGTTCATTGATAAAGAGCACCTCTACGAGAGAAATGGCAATTTCTATTGGAACATTTCAAGGGACACCAAGGCCCTGAAACAAGGGGAAATTGACCACTGCACCGATGATGTCACGGTTTGTTTACTGCATTGCTCAATTGGGTACTGCATTTCTGACAGTTGTGCAGAGAGACAATGGTTTCCTGTTCTTCTGCAAAGTGGTAAACAAAACTGTGATGTCATCAGTACTAAATCTATTGCCTCTGATAAATCCATGAAATATCAGGTGTTCAAGATTATATTTTCTTGATGAGGCATTCTTACTGTCTTATTTCAGAAACTTTTCCTAAAAAGTACTTGAAAGAAATTACTGTAGAGCTATGTCAACCTTTGTTTTTGTTAGCTTTCATTTTGAGTTTTTTATTTTTTATTTTTATTTTACAGTTGTTAAATGCGTGCTTGTTGCGAGTCCAGGCTTTGTGAAAGTAAGTTTGTTATTGAGACTTGATAAATATAATAGAATTTGGTTGAAAGTTTCATCAGTATTTTTATTGTCTCATTTTTACATGTGAAATTGTCAGTGATGGTCCTCGGCCAAGCTAACTTAATGGTATCCAACCTCGCTAAGAACATAAAGAATATTTGTACTTAAAACAACTTCCTTTCTTACAACAAACACAGGAAATGGGACCACTTTGCATCTATCAGGTTAACAGTTTTTCCTATGGTTGAAATTTATTTTTTACCTGAAACCACCCAAAAAGGGCTCCAACATGTGAATGGACATGCAGGCTTATACTGAAAATAGTTTGAGTGAATTCATTTGTTGTTAGTTTTTCTTTAAATCATCTTCAAATTTCCATTTAAAAAATGAATGGAAAAAGTTACCGTCCCTTATCAAGACAAGAACAAACTATAATAAAATCAGATTATTTTTGGTGAGAGCCTGCATGTCCATTCACGTATTGAAACACTCTTGCGTGATTTCTGGTACTTAAGAAATCACAACCATTGGAAAAACTGCTAATGTGGCGGATGCAATGTGTTTATTTTATTTATTTTCTTCTCCTTTAGTACTTTTATAAGCAATTTCCTGCCTTTTCATTATTTCAGAAATGAATTTTCAGAAAGATTTCCCCCATTGCTTTTGTAGCAGGCCTGGAAACTACACGGAGGCCAGTTACCATCCATGTTGCCCTGGTCTTGGAACCCCTTCAAAAGGTTCCTATAGACAAGATTTTCCAATGGAAGTGCCCTTTGCAAAATGAAAATGGCCTTGCCCTCTCAAACAAGAAATTCCAGGCCTTTTGTAGTATGCTAAGTTCTGCGAAAAATTGTCAAATACTTTGGGTAGCCTCTCACTTTTATAGAACTTAAGTATTTTATTTCATCGTGTATCTTTTAACACGTACTCCTCATTTTGATTTCTTGTTACAGGATCAGTTTTGTGAGTACATGTTCCAAGAAGCAGTCAAGCTAGAAACTAAAGTACTCTTGGAGAACAAGCCAAAGTTCATTCAAGTGCATTCTTCATCGGGGCATAAACACGCACTCAAAGGTATGCACTCAAACCTCCGTTGCATTGGATTGGGCAAGTTGGGCTATGAAAAGCAATCGAAACCGTTTGTTATGAAATGCATATGGTTAGAATGATGTTTGAAAAGTAGAATACAATGATCCACACAAATATACCTCGAAATTAAGTGGTTTTCCTTTTACTTTGCAAACTAACACGGTCCGCCTTTTTGTGGAGTCAAAAATTTTGCTCTACACAATGGCAGGCCGTGTTAATTCACGATGTAAAAGGAAAACCACGCAATTTCAAGGCATATTTGTGTGGATCATTATATTCTACTTTTAAAACATCTTTCTAATCATATGCATTTCATAACAAACGGTTTCAAACCTTTTCACAGCCCCAACTCGCCCAATCCAAGGCAACGTGTCCCTTTAATATAAGCAGAGAGAAAGAAAAGCCTAGTGTCGCTAGAAATGTTCATTTGATTGGGGATGGGGGGTTGGCTATATATTGAACCATTCATTTGTGTGGTGTTTTTTTTCAATTATTTAATTATTAATTTTGGGGGGGGGGGGTGGGGGGGAGAGGGTTCTGAGTGGTGGGTCTTGCACCCCCTTGCATCTCCTCAGGTCAGATAAGAAAGTAACTTTTTGTTTAATGATTATAAGGCCAGAAGTAGGGGAAACCTTGCAAGTGTAATGCAATGACTTTATAACAACAGGTCAAAATTTGCAGAAACTTGCTAAGTGCAGAAAAATTATGTTTAGCAGAAATTGGTTACCAGCTGAAATACCATAAACTTTACATTGCTGCGACTGGTACCCCACTTAGTTTTTGCTTAGCTTAGCAAAGAAATTTGCTAAGCAGTATTTTCTGCAGAACAGCTTTAGGAAATTGGGCCCTGGTGAGGCCGCTAAATGGAAAGATAAAATGAGAATTTGTCTGTTTGTCGTTGCAGAGGTGTTATCCAGTCCAGCGGTTTCAGCCAAGTTATCAGACACCAAGGCAGCAGGAGAAGTCAAGGCACTAGATTCCTTCTATCAGATGTTACAGAATGAACCAGACAGGGCTTTTTATGGGTATGTCATTTATTTCTTGCAAACAATTGTCATAAATTACATCTGTATTACAGGGCTCAAAGTTTACACTAGACCGAAGGCCCGAGGCCAGTGATTTTAGTGTCTGGCCACTAAAATCACAAGGAGACAAGTCCAGCCGTGTTGTGATTATTCAATTTACGGTGTTATATCTTCAAAAGACTGTGCAAGTCTCGCATGTTCGAACGTTGGGAGCAGTTAAAGTGTGCGAGTCTGTTTCCTTCGTGGGACCAAATTGGTCTAAAAAAAATTCAAAACACGAGAGACTTGCACAGTCTATAACCAAAAACTTTGTTTTAATTTTCACTTTCAGAGTGATTAATATCTTTCACTTCTGTTGAGTATAGAAGTATGCCCAAAAGACAAAATTTGATAAATCCCCTCTTCGTGCTTTTTAAAATTTGAAACAGGTTACCCATGTAGGTCTTTTAAACTGAGCTATATTATTTTGTATATTGTATTGTTATGTATCCCCCCCCCCCAAAAAAAACAAAAACAAAACCCAAACAAGCAAACAATTAAAAAAATGTATTTCCTTGTGTTTCAAATCTGTGAGCTATTAAAACTTCCTGGAGGCAAGTACAACCAACAGTTTACTAGACTGTTGGGCTACATGTCCTTTACAAAAAGCTTAATTGCAAGGCCTGCTCCATTACCCCACAGAGTGTAATTAATGCTTGGCAAAAGTGAACCATCGCCCACCAATTAAGGGCTGTGAAGCTCAGTTGGTAGAGCGCTTGTACTGTGCTAGAGATTTCCTGTGTTCGAGTTTGGCATCAACCATTTTTCTTTGCTCTCTACCCATGTTGTATTTATTATGTATTGTTTGGCAACTCAGCATGTGGTTTAGAAATTAGTTTTCAAGAAACATATAAAAAATGTCCTGTTCATTGGTTGAATGCCAAGGACCAACTGTCTTTCTCATTGTTAGTGCCTTTATTTATTCTCTTTTTGTACAGTTCTCTTGTAAGAGTGCTTTATAAATGCCTGTAATTATTATTATTATTTCATTGTGTCTTGATGATGTAGAATTCTGTGTATGAAACAGCCATAATGTAGAACAGAAGGCTGTTTTTACAAAATGCATATTACAACATACAATTTTATTGCATTTCAGTGTCATATGCTTTAATGTTTTTAGGGATCACCTTATGCTCAAGCAACACTGCTTACATGGGTCCCTTTTCTCAAAATGAAGTTAAAATTATTCACTTATTAACAATGCAAATTTTAAGACATAAAATTAAGCCTATTTTTATGCAGATGGTAAAAGCTCTGCAAGCTGTTTATTTCTCACAGTTGTCTGTTCAAAGTTATTCATTTCTCATGTTTGAATTTTTTTAAAGTGGGTGATTTGATTGTCAGTCTTCTCATGAACAATTTCCACTATTTCTCACAATAATGTTAACCACTTTTTTTACAAACTCTGTAATTTGTGTGATATTATAATCGGTTCTGAGTAGTAGTTAATTAATTAAATTCAACTTTTTTGCCAGACGCTTCTTAGTAGGGTGTCATGGCCGAGTGGTTAAGAGCATCGGATTCAAGTTCTGGTGGTTTAGTCATCGGGGTGTGGGTTCGAGTCCCGGTCATGACGCTTGTGTCCTTGAGCATGACACTTTGCTATAATTGCTTCTCTTCACCCAGGGGTATAAATGGGTACCTGCAAGGGTAGAGGTTGATATTGTGTTTTGAAAAAGCCTTCGGAGCGCCATCACGGCAGCCCGGGCTGTATACTCCCCAGGGAGCTGAGAAAGATTAAAGGAATGTTATTGGCCCAATGACCAGGGTACTAATGTAAAGCGCATTGATACGTTATTGTAAAATGCGCTATATAAGAACTAGTTATTATTATTATTATTAGTAAGTAAAAAAACCACTAAAATGTACAAGCTTTGGAATCTTAAGGAAATAACATTTAAACTTAAAAAATATCTTTAAAAATAATTTACACAAGCATTCTAAGAGGTTTTTTGTTTTTAATTGTGACAGGATTCAGAAAGCAGTGAGTATGTAGTTATTGTCATACATCAGTGTAGGTGTAAAAATAAAATAATATTCCTTATCATTGATGTATTTCTTCTGCCAATTTAAAAGCTTTCTAATTTATCATTGAATAAGTTCATCTGGGCTGTTGATAATCATGGAATATGATGCTCGTTTTTTTGAATAAAATAAGGTAGATAATACTTGTTGTTTTTGTTATGTTTCACTCCTAAGCTAGGAGCTTCTTCAGACTGGTGACCATGTTGAATGCCTGACTGCCTTTTACACCCTTTCTTGGTTGTCATAGAGGGCGTTGTAGGCGTGGTTTGGACTAGTTTGTCATAGATGTTCTGGAGCTTGTATGCCCCGTCATCTTTGTAATTCTTTTTTTCTTTTTTTCATGAACTGAAGAGCGAACCAGGTGGAGACAGCTAATGAGGGTTTGGCTGTTGAGACACTACTCATCAGCGATCAACTCTTCAGGTAAATTAAGAGAAATGTTAAAGAGGTGCTCCAAGGTCAAATTGAGTTTTGTAATGCAGTCATTTTCCAATAGATAGAGTCCTCATGAAAGTGAGACAAAAATTACAAGTCACTAACGAAATGGTGTAACTTGATATTTGATTTGATAGTCTTTCATGGAATTTTGAAATGTGACATCATCAAGCTTCAAAAACAAATGGGTCTTTATATCCCAAAGAGGAATTTTTCGTGCCAGTTAACAGGTCAAATTCAATGCTGTTTTGATTGGATATTTTCAACGATCAGGAATGAAGTAAAATTTCTCTTTACAAAAATGTACAAACCATATTATTTGAAATGTGGCGTCATCGGACATTTTCGGATGTTGACAAAAAGTTTGCTTGAAGGGTATCAAACACAGTGGCATTTTACACCATTTTAACATGATGGTAGAGACTTGTAATTTTGTTTCCATCATCATGAAGACTCTATCTTTTGGAAAATGAGTGGACCACAAAACAGAATATGACCTTAGAGCCCCTCTTTAAAGGCCCTGTACACTATTGGTAAGATCGAAAAACACAAATGTTCACAGATTCACACATAACTTACATGATTTAAAGTAAGTAATGGTAGAAAGGGTTCCTTAAAATATTTCTGCCTAAAATGCTATCGTTTCTGAGAAATGAGTAAAACAATAGTTTTTATCGCGCGCGATAATAAACTCGATGTTTGAAAAACAGAAAACACATAAGGTCTCTTTTCACTATTTTCTCGTAAACTCGATGACCAATTGAGCTCAAATTTTCACAGGTTTGTTATTTTATGTATGTGGTTGATTACACAAAACATGAACACTGTCTGTGATTATTTTGTCAGCTCTGCCAATCCTGTATAATACCTTTAACTTGAGTTACAATGAACTTTTGTAATCCATATAAACAAATTTAGCATCCATAAATTTAACATCTGTACTACATAAGTTACTAGTACAAGAAATGTATGAAATACTCATCGTTTACAAGAGACCTTGTTTTTTGTTATCACAATATAATTTAACAGTACGCCATGTCCTCCAGTAGGACATAATAACATTGTGCCCAGCAAACAGTCATATGCAATTTATGTGCCAAATTGTATTTTTCTGTCAATCATAGAGTCACTGTAGGAAAGTTAAACTACAAACAGGAATAGAAGAACATTTGTCAGAGTAATTTTAGCAACAAAATATAATAAAGTTACCGAGCAGAACTTTTAAAACGTAGCCATCTAATTGCTTAAAAAGTTCTGCTGGGTGAACATGTAGTGTCCTGCTTGCCAGGGAGAAGGTGGAAGAGCCGTACTTTGTTTTGCCAGGCACCTGATGAATTATTTCTGTGAAAACTGGAGAATTATAAATCAAGAATTTTTGTACCATCTTCTTAATATTGTCCTTCAAATCTTTACCTATCAGGTCTCAGGATATTGCACAAAGGAAGCGATATGTCACCTTAGTTGAGAGCGTCCGGGAAAATGGAGGAGACGTCAAGATATTCTCCAGCCTCCACGTCTCAGGAGAACGTAAGTGTGTTGGAATTGCAACCTTGGCATTGATCTGACATCCTCATAATGTGTCCAGATACAAGTATATTGGATGGTTTTCTTTACTTTACATATGGCCATCAATAACTGTTATATACCACACGTACAAGTGTGTAACAGCCTGCAATCGTGGACCCTCCTTTGTTCAACTCTTTGTGATAGCAACCGTGGACCTATTGTCCTCTTTTGTTATAGGTCCCCGGTTTGAATGTGGTTACCTACTCACAAACACCCAAGTGTGTAAACACCTGCAATCGGGTACCTCCTATTGTCTTAGGAAGTCATGTTTCCATCATCAAATTACTGTCATCATCCCCAAATCACGCACGTCTCAACATCAGAGATCCTTCATATCATCCTGTGCCAGGCTTTGGAACTCACTACCTGCTTCTGTCGTTGTAGCCCAATCAGCCCAGTCTTTCAAATCCAGGATTCAAAATATGCCTTAAAAACATGCCCCCTGCTCACAATTAATAAACTCTAGCTGTAGTTTACTACTACTAGCTTCTTGTTTGCTTGAGTAAGCAAAAAATAAAAATAATAATAAATTCATTGGGTTTGTCATGTCCCTTTCTTTGTACAGAACTCACACAGTTGACTGGAGTGGCAGCTATTTTACGATTTCCAATGCCAGACATTGACGAGTTGAGTGAAGAGGAGTCCAGCTCAGATGAAGAGTGAAAACTCAACGATCCTCAGGAGTGAAAACTCTCTAGTGAGATCTCCCTGAGCCAACCTCCCCAGTGAAACCCTCCAGACTCCAAAGTGAAAAGCCACAAGCTAAAAGAGTGATTGCTGTTATCAAAGAGTGAAAACTCAACGATCCTCATAGGGTGAAAACTCGTTGAGCCAACTTCACCAGTGAAACTCTCCAAACTCCAAAGTAAAAAGCCACAAGCTAAAAGAGTGATTGCTGAAACACGAGTGAAAACTTGCTGTTATCAAAGAGTGAAAACTCACTGTTAGCAAAGAGTGAAAACTCAACGATCCTCACAGGGTGAAAACTCTCCAGTTAAAACTTGTTGAGCCAACAAGAGTTGACAGACATCTAGCTTGGAGCAAAACTCATCAGTAACAAGAAAAGAGTGATCCATGAGTTGTGAGATTATTATTATTATTATTATGCATTTAGATACGCTATTCATAGTATAACTATATCACAGCGTTTACAATAGTAATGAGCAATATATCAACAAATCATTAAACGTTATATAAACCAAAACAACAACAATTAACACATCAATTAGGAAAAAGGTATGTTTTGAGGATCTTCTTAAACACATTGACTGATGGAGCAGATTTAATATAAGAGGGAAGTTCATTCCACTCTTTAGCTGCTGTAACAGTGAATGTACGGTCTCCTGCCTTACTACGAGTCATGGGAAAAGTTAGCCGAGATGGATCTGCATTGGAGCGAAGATTTGTACGCAAAGGTCGATACAACTCAAGACAATCATTAAAATACTCTGGTGCCTGATTATGAAAGAATTTGTATACAAATAAAAGAATCTTAAATACAATCCTCTTTTTAATTGGTAACCAATGAAGCGATCTTAGAAGAGGCATGGCATCATGACGGCGATCTAACCTAAAGATAACTCGAGCAGCCCAGTTCTGCAAACTTTGAAGTCTCTTAATATGCATCTGTGGGACTTCTGTAAGCAACCTGTTACAATAATCTAACCGGGAAAGAACATGGCTGCGAATCACATGATGACATGCATCTTCAGATACATACTTCCTTATCTGTGACACATTTTTTAACTGAAATCGAACAGATTTGCAAATCTGGTCTATTTGGTTAGACATAGACATATTGCAATCAAAATATACACCCAGGTTCTTGACTGATGTTGATGGTGCAATCTGAGTGGTTCCAAATGTAAGAATGACGTCATTTATGTTGCGCAAGTTGTGTTAGAGCCAATTACCAAAAATTCAGTTTTTTGCTCATTAAGTTTAAGTTTGTTCTTTCCCATCCAATTACTTATATCCATAACACATGCAGAAAGGGTTTGTAAGGCTGTATCCAGGCTATTTCGTTGCTTAGGGTCAAATGAAACATACAACTGTGTATCATCAGCATAAGTGTGATATGAAACCTTATGATGTCTTGCAATATCTGGGACAGGTAAAGTGTATATAGTATATCCAATGGGTCCAAATACAGATCCCTGAGGTAGACCAACTGTGGTGGTAGCTACTACTGAATGTTTTCCTTTGATTTCAACGCATGAAGACCAGTCATCCAAGTATGACATAAACCATCTCAGGGCTACACCCTCTATACCTAGCCTGGTTGACAAACGAGAAATCAAAATATGACGGTCAATGGTGTCAAAAGCTGCTGACAAGTCTAATGATAAATGTAAAACTACCTGACCTTTATCCATGGCAGACAAAATGTCATTTTTGACTTTAATAAGTGCACTTTCAGTACTATGGTAGGGTCGTACTGCAGAGATGGTCAGGTCCTGCAATGCACACACACTCTGACGTGTGTAAAAACGCCTGCAATCAGGGACCTCCTAACGTCCCTCTTTTGTTTGTACTACAACTTTTTGCCAACAGCTCCCATTGGTCTTGTACACACTTTCCAACTGGGGACCTTAACCCAAACAGGGACCCTAGTGTCCTCTTTTGTTTTAATAGGTCCCCGGTTTGAATGTTTATACCCACTCAAACAGACTTTTGTAAAGGTAACAACTAAGGAATTTTCTTAATGTGTGCCCTAAATGTAAGTCACAATCCCGACTAAAACAGAATGGATGAGCTTTAATCCTTAATGTGAATTAAGTCGAATTGTCAGGTCTTCTATTTAATAGTAGAGTGTTTATCAGCTGTTTTTAACTGTTTAGAATATCTAAGTAAATCTCAAATGAAAGTTGTTACCTGAGGGTTACCCACTTGGGTACCATTGATAGCCTCGAATGAAAGCGGTTGGGTCCAATCAGAGTATGGGTCTGATAATGGGTGCGTTTTCGCGGTCGAAACCAATAACTGTTTTGGTTTAACTTGCCATTGGTTAATCAATGGCCATTGACCAAAACAGTTATTGGTTACGACTGCGAAAACGCACTCCAGGTTATTACTATGTCCCAACTCGGGGAGTTTGTATTTCTCCATAGATGTCTCCTTGTTGGGGGAAAATGACAGGCAGTGCTCGCATTAACCCTTTCAATACCGAATTGTTTTGACCACATTGTTTGTGTGGAGTGTACAGTCCAGAACCGAATTGTTTTGCAACCACTTGAAAACCTGCGCTCGTCGACGATGGTAACGATGCATAGGTAGGTGCGCTGTCGACGAAAGTCGCCAATGGTATTGAAAGGGTTAATGGCTTTGGCTGCAGCCGGTGCGTGTTCCCTGTACAGTAAATTAACCTGGGCTGATGGACGTTGAGTCTAAAGAGGGCGCTATCAGACGGAATTTAAACACATTTTGCCGGGAGAATGCTGAAAAGCTGTATTCTTCAACATTGTAATTTTTGCCAACTGCCATAGCAGAAGATGCGGAATGGGGGTATATTAAAGAATGTCGGGCTCAGGATTTCTACATAGATGTCTCTATTGGAAAAGAGTAATGCTGAAGCAGCCAAAGTCACTTGATTCAGCCACATCTTCATTCAGAGTAGAGGATTCCAATGGGAGTATATTAAAATTTGTTCCGACTCTGGATAGAATCAACATAGATTTCTCCTAGTTGGGAACCATTGATATTTTCATGGTCAGGGTTTAACTATACCTCAGTTTGGGAATCTTGCATAATGATATATTCACTAGGAGTAGAGGGTTCTAATTGGGGTATATCCCAATTAAGGATGCTTTATTTCCACACAAATGTTTCCTTGTTAGGTTCAAAAAATATCCTCTCAGAGATGATATGGTTCCATTGGGGTATAAAGTATATTGGGAGAGTTTTAATGTCAATGAGGATTTCAACATATAAAGTTAAACAGATTTGCATTTAGATTTAATATAAATATCATCACAACAGTTGAAGTCAAATTTACGTCTTGGATGACTAAACTATTCAAAAGAGGTGACCATTTACTTAGCAGGCAGTCAATTTTTGCCATCTGAAATATTCAAGGTGTGTGATTGGTTCCCTCCTAATGTCTGCTTAGCTCGTAAAATTGTGAATCAAAATTATGCTTTTGACAGATCAAAGGATCTGTGACCTTAAAATGCTTTACATGTTTAGGCAAAATTATAAAGAAAGATACAATATAAGTCACCTGTGAAAGTTTCAGCTTGCTGAGAAAACAGCAAAAACTGTCACAATACTTTGGGGTCTTTTTCCAAACCTGGCATAAATTGTTGAGCAGTGTACAAACGGAGCCAGAGACAAAGCCTAGAAAATGCACCTGGTTACACCGCTTTAATAGACTGTGCAAGTCTTACACGTATTCGAACATTTGGATCCGTTAAAGTGCGTGAGTTTGTTTCTTTCACAAGTTAATGCAATGAACGTGGAACCAAAACTTTTTGAATCTGCACACGGTCCATTGTGATAAATACAAGATGGCTGCCAAATGATAAAGCACAGCAGACTCTTTCCCATAAATGCTGCTGATCTATTTTGTGTACAGTTATAAATGTTTTATTCTATATTGCGGTGAGAAAGGGACAAATTTTACTGAGTAAAATTTTTGTGGGAATTGCATCAAGGAGTGATGCTTACATTATCAGAATATTTATAAAATAAATCTATTGTATATTTGTTGCGTTTTCTTAATGGAGTTTGACCAATCCATTATACAGCCGATTATCTTCATGTCATTTGTAGTTCACTGAATCTATCGCCTCCATCTGTAAATAAACACAAATTCCAATGACTTTACTTCCATGTTATTGGTACGTGTTGTTTTTCCCAATGGGAGACTTTAAAACACTTGGTGGCAGCAGACTTACATTGTTCTGAGCATGCAATCTTGATTCCTTCCCAAAAACTGTTTGAATCTGAGGTCTCTTTGACCATGACATTAGTTACTCCAAAATTATTTTTACAGGTATGATAGTTGGCACTTGGAAAAGATTAGAGCAATTTTTTCGAGTACAAGGGCTGACCTACATGTACTAATGGTATAGGCTTATTTTAAGATTAATGAAATAAAAAATTCAGAAATCAGATTACAGTAGAATGAATATCTTGCTTGAAATTGGAAGCTTACATTTTCAGTACTTTATCCTTGCCTCCGCTGGCAACTCTCTGCCCATCAGGGCTCCAGTCCACAGCGTACACTTCATCGGCGTGTCCAGGTAGATCAATAGATATCTTGCCTGACTTGACATTCCAGACTTTGAGTGTGCTGTCGGAACTCCCGCTGCAGATCAGACGGCTGTCTGCCGACCAAGACACCTGCATGAAAATTCCAGAAGAAATTATGCCTTATGAATATTCATGAGCTCAAAACAAGTTCGCATTGTAAGTGGGTTTTGAAGCATTGCATGGTGAGGTATCAATGTGTATTTGGTTTGTGGTAACACCATGTGTAAATCTACTTTGCCGTGTAGATTTTGTTCTTTGAGAACTCGTCTTACCAGTGTAAGGTTACCAGCCAAAGTGAAATGTCACATGTACCATTTGTGGCTGGTTTCCTGCTAATTTTTGTCGAGCAGAATTTGTTTAAGAAATATGTTCTGCTTTAGCAGCACTTTAAAATTAGTAAGTGTGGGTTTTTGGGGTTATTTGGGAGGATTGTGCTTTACCAATGCAGCCATGGAACTTCTTAGCTGAGTTTTATGTTTTGGGGTTTCTCAGTTTTGCCATTCAAAATTGGAAAACAAAGTACAAGGTCTTGCTACAACTAGAAATTTCCTTTTTTAATTCTTTGTTTTTTTAACAAACTGCAGTTGAATGCCTACACAAGTACACTATTACTACTATTATTATTACCAACATTTAAAAAAATGCATTATCAATCGACACTGAAAATATGTAAAAGATCCACCCAAAGTTGAAAAAATAAAATTACATTCATTTCATTTTATTTCATAAAACATACAAATAATCACCTGATAAACTCTGTTAACATGGCCCCTCAGAGTCGTCAGAAACCTGTACAAAAACAAAATAATTGAATTGAAAACACAACTGCAACAGGGTACAACAGAAACTGTTTTAGAATAGCAGATTTACCAATGAGTTTTTGGAAAAATATTACCAGAGACAGAGTGAGGTTTCAGTATTTTCCATAAACTGCCTTTTGTGCTTTATCAAAGGGTTCAGAGAAGGACTGGTTGTAGGCCCAAATAACACCTGCTTATCACCTGGGCCCAATTTCATAAAGCTGCTTTAGCAAAAAAAAGTAGCTAAGCACAACAAAACTAGGCTTACCGGAATAAGGTTACCAGCCAAAATAGCATGTCACATGTACAATATGTGACTGGTGTCCTGCATTATTTTGCTTAGCAAAATATTTTTAAGCACTATTTTCTGCTTAAGCGGCTCTATGGAATTGAGCCAGGGTCTGGCATTCCAATCGCATCTAAGTCCAAACAATCTGGTATGGAGTGACATAGAAGAGGAGGATTTGGGGTCACCTGTAGGCAAGTGGGCCTAGGGAGTTGGGGTTAAAATTGTCTTTATTGTTAACAGCCAAACCGTTGTTAATATTGCACGTTTGGCCTTTATCATGCCCCCAGCATCTTATAGCCGTGTTAATCATAATAATACAGACATTTATAACCTACAATAGATCCACCCAAGAATGGTGAAGGTGATCAAGACAAAAACTTAATGCCAACAAGCATACTTTCTATTCAATGTGTTCCAGTTTCCTTTAAATTCATCAACTCAATTGACTTGAGGAAGTCTATTCCACAAATGAGGAGCTTCTGATACAATAGACCTTTATCATGCTGCCTCCATCTTGGTCATGTTCCCTGTATCCAATAACAGTAATGGAAGCTTATATTCATTGTACACAAAGGAACCAGACTATTTTTCCTTTCAGCCTTGGTTTGATTACATTGATTTGAAAGGGAGAAAATCAAGATGGCCGCACCATAATAAAGTTCTATACACTCCGTCTCCTCATGTTCACATGCAAGAGTGAATACTGTTTCTCATCATATCAAAAGAGGGCCACACTATTTTCGCCTTCAAACCTAACTTGGATTACAAAGATGGCCGCTCCACCATAAAGTCTATGGATAGTTCTCGCTTGACTTCACACAGTCTAAAGTCAGCCATCTCTATACGGTTCATAAATCACTTTTTGAACGAACTATGCACTCTGCATAATTGCTGCGTGCGGTACACAGGAATTCTGTCAAATTCCTTGCATGATTGATTGGTGAACCACTCGGCTGCATATGAAAATTAGAACGCTTGACGCAGCTCAAAGCTGAAACCCAAGCTGCCCATAATAAAGGCATATATCGGGAACTGTATATTGCACTTGAGTATAAGCTCTACAGTTCTTTGCCCTCCCCACAACATTTTTGTTTGCAAAAACTCACTTCCCCGATCTGCCATCCCAGAGTTTAATGGACTTGTCAAATGAAGCGCTCGCAATTAGCCTGGTATCCGGCGAGAAGGCCACCTCGTTAATCAGTTGTTGGTGACCGGTCATCCGTGCTAGTGGTTTCTTGTCCTCGGATGGTTGCCATAGAAACAGAGTGAAGTCATCAGAGCCAGATACAAGTCTTTCTGGTTCAGTGCCCTTGTGAATACAAAAATAAAATTTGATCCTCTGAAATATTCATGAGGTTGTTTGAGGGATAATAATTAAATAATGCCGATTTTTTTCAGAAGCTTTACTTGGTTTTAAATATTCAGACAAAATTATAATTTCCCAGCGTCTCAGCTTCAATTTTCAAATATGTCAAAGGTTATAAATTGTTTATCGATCCTGAATTTACTCACAAACAGACAGTCTTGTTTCACCAGAAAAATAATGTTATAAAAGAATTTCGCATTTTGACCTCGGCAGACCAAAGCAGAGTCTTCTACAAACTTACCTTTGCACTATTATATCTCTCCAATGCCATTTTGGACAATTCCTCCGCTGTGAAAAAAAAACAAAAATCGAAAATTAATAAGGAGCAGAGACTCTGGTTTCATTTTAGGATAACAATTTTTACATAAAGCAACTTTTTTACAGTAAGTTATTTTTACAAAAACGCCAGTTTAACACTACAGCCTAAAGTAAAGATTTATCAATAACACAAACTGGTTAAAGTATAAATATTCCATCATCGGGTTAAACAAAAATGTATATATGATAAGTCTAAGTGGAATGAAACCTCTTTGTTTGTTTAAAAGCAATTTTAAAGTAATTTCTTTTCTGTTAAAATGTCAGTGCAGCAGCAGGTCAGTCAGTTCAACTTTAAGATTGATCTATAAATGCTAATTGTCCTAAGTTCCCTCAATCAACCATCCGGGCCCAATTTCATGGCTCTGCTTACCACCGAATTCTGCAAGCGCTGAATTTCTGCGCTAACTGTGTAAGCGAAGAATGCCTAGTAACGTGAAGTGTGCACACACAAGCTAAAGTTCCCTGCTAACCCGTGAAATATGCTTGACGCAAGCACAGAATTCCCTGCTTCCGTAAGCGCCGATTCTTTGCTTAGGGTAGAGCCATGAAATTAGGCCCAGGTTTTAACAACTCTGATGGGCTCAATTTTGTCTAGAGAGAATGCAGGCATTATTATTTTATGAGATTCCAGGAAGCATGTAAAATTGGCTAGTGTGAATTCATGAATTGGAGATGACACTCAGTTTTCAAAACAGACATTTTAGGAACCAAGTTTGGCATTAAACGGGGGTGAGAGTCAACACTGACACAAAGGTCTGAAACCTGGGCTCGGACTAGGAAATGATGGCAATTCCAATTTTTGATAATCCCTAGAGTTATCAATTTTAAAGTTTTGGAAACGATATCCTCGGTGCTAGAGAAGTACATCAAAGTCCCTACAGCATTTTTTTAAACCACAAAGACATAAAAACAACTGAATTCATATGAAAACTTGGGTGTGATCCCTGTGGATACAGCAGCTACAGAGTGAATGGCTTCTGACTGGCGCCGCAAAACAAATATGTTGACAAAAAAGGGAGACCACCAACATCTAAAGGGCTGTAGAGTGCTGGCACGTTAATCCGGAGGTCGCAGGTTCCAGTCCCACTCTAGTCAAATTTTCTTTGTTCAACCCCAAATTATTTAAAATTTACCCCGTCAGTTTCCCTCATGGTTTATTACTTGATATTCAAATCAAAGTCTGAAACTTCTCATCCTTGATTGTACCTGATTCAGTAATTTTTCTGTATACGACTGATGCCTTGGTTGGGTCACATGCCCCGGTCCTCATGACGTAATCCGTGCTTAGCGCCATGGTGTTCACCCAGTGACCATGCCCTTGCAATGTTCTGCACAGTATTCCCTGAAAGAAGCAACACACAAAATAACCAAATTATCCTTGTATAAAACATGAAAATGATTCTTTCTTCAAGAGATGATAGGTTACTATTGTTTTTGTAGAGTATATTTTTTCTGATCCCATTTCAAAAAAACCCAAAAACGTATATAAAATGGCTTATTTACAAACTTGTCATAAGCAGCCACATGCTGAATTGCAACAATTTAAAATAAGAAAAGGTTAAAAATTACAGAAATCAAGTTTTTAGTTAAACAATTACATGCAACTGGGTATTTCAATCCTGTTTGAGAAAGATTTGGGATTGAAATCTGAGAAAAAATAGGAATTAAAGGCGAATAAGTTTTTAAAATTACTTCATGACAAATTTTAAAATTGAAAAACCGCTTTAATTGTATCCTTTCCACTAAGCTGTTGTTTTTATCTAGTACAAAATGCATGATCAAAATGAATTTTTTACTGAAATTGATGTTTCATCTTTCTGCATATGAAACTTGATTAGTGGTCTTTCTTTATGGTCATCTTGAAATGGTCTTCTGTTAATAAAATCTGCTATGTCAATCCTGTTAGTCACTAGTAGGATAGGACATTTAATCGGTTAACTTTTTAACCTAAAAACAAATGTTGAAATCCATTTCAAAAATCTGCTATGTCAATCTAGTTAGTCATTACTAGGGTTAGAATCTTTAAGTGTTTAACTGATAACCTAAACAAATTTAAAACTTCCTTAACGCTTAAATGAAGCCAATAGTAAAAAAAAAAAAATGGAGACTTTCCTTTTCTTTGAAATGTTAGCTCAGACACTATCCAGGGAGAATGATTGACATCCCTCTTGTTGGTGGAATATTTCTTATCTTAATCCTTGAAAGTGTGTTGACATCGTCTCCTTTTACAGGTCAACTCCTCTGATCGGAATCGGCAGAAATAGTTCAAAAATTAAATGGAAGTTACAAGTTTTGTTCAACTGTTCAGGAAAATAAACGTAGATGCACAACTCTAGTCATTGCAGCACACACGCTCATCTGCTGTTTCCGCAAAATCTGACCAAGCCTTTTCTTTACATCAACCTGTCTTCTGAAGCCGCGTCCGAACTAATGGCTACAGCTTGACCATCCTAAGAACAAACATTAAAGAATAGGAGGCCCTTAGAAACACTCTTAGCAACAGCCGCAGCCGCAAATGCGAACATGGCTTAAGATTACTCACATCTTCTGCTCTCCATACTTTGATCGTCCTATCTTGAGATGATGTGTAGAGTAGACCATTCCCTCCCCACTTCACACACGTCACTGACTGTAGGTGACTTGATAATGAGCGCATACACGTTCCTAGCGTTACATCCCAAAGACGCACCGTGGCATCCTGAAGTAACAAACAAGCAATTAATCTATCACTGCAAGATGTTTGTACCGAGGGTAACAATTTATGTTGGTTGTGCTCATTTACACAAGGAATAAAAGTAAATTTGGAAAGTGGCTTATAACGGTTTAGAGGCTATGTTTCTGTTTAATTATCACCACATACTCAGAGATGGTTTCCAGGTTGTATCGTATTCTTGGGTGTGATACCTTGCTACACAGCAGTTACAGGTTGTATGGCTTCTAACTAGCACCCCCGAACAAAGGTATTGCCAAAAAAGTGGGGGACCACCAATATAGGGCTAGTTGGCTCAGTTGGCAGAGCACCAGCACCAGCACATTAATCTGGACGGCACAGGTTCAAATCCCGCTATAGTCAATTTGTCTTTGTTCAACCCCAAATAAATTAAAGTTTATCCACTCAGTTCCCCCCCGTGGTTTATTATTTGAAATTATCATGAAGCAAAAATGTTGTTTTGTTTTATATATGTAGATACTGTGTTAACCTTGAATACATGGACAATTTTTCATTTGTAAGATAATGGTGACCTTTCTTTTGACCTTTTAGATTGAGTAGAAGTAGGATAAATTTCACGGCTGTTTTTTTGCCGCTTTTTACCCCAAGCACCACTGTCATATGTGGCCACCGTCTGCCATGCTCACCGTTGTGGGAGTCAACTCGTAAGCGTGTAAAGGCTACGTCGCCTAAAATGTGCACTACACTGTAAAACAGACTGGGGCGTCAACACCCAAAATGGCGCATTCAAGAATATTGTGATGATCAGTTGGGTCAATATGGGCATTTCGGTACCGCCCTGCTTGCAGCATTTTATGGTTTTCCACAGGGTGAATGGATTGCAATTGTAGGGATTTATGGAGATTAAATCCCAGTTCATACTTCATGCTAAAATAAAGCAAATTTTCTTGTGTCACAATCGGAAAAAAAGGCGAGTACCAATTATTGCGCATCAAAATTCGCTTTGCATTCCCTTTGGCATGTGAAGTATGAACCGGGCTTTATGCCAAGGTACCTTTGAGGAGCTGGCTAAATGTCTGCAGTTTGCATTGATGTGAAGAGGCTCCCAGGCTAAAGATGTGATCCACTGTCTGTGACCGGTCAGAGCTCGTCCTACTTGCTTGCCCGTCTCTGGGTCCCACAAAATAATCTGTGTACAGAAGAAAAAGACAAAATAGAATTAGCTGTTGCAAACTGCTTACCAACCAAAAAAAGGGACCTTTGGTATAAAATCATTTAGCCTTCGAAAAAGGGTCGAAACATCAGGCCACTAACTAATTTTTGCAGAAGAAAAAGACGATAGGACTTGATTGTTCTCTGGTGGTGACCACAGTGGCGCACTGACACGCCTTCAGAACACAGGGCGGAATAACTTTAGACTTTTATCTGCCTGCACTTTAAAAAAAAGTAGCTGTTATTTTCTTCACATGTTAAGAAATCCTGTTCTTTGATCTTCTTCTCTAGCGCTGAGGATACTGTTCCCTGAAGCTCCTTGAAATCTATAACTCCAGGGGTCACCAAAAGGTGGAAATCATTTCAACCAAATTTGAATCAAGATTTTAATCCTAGTTTTTCAGACCTTTTTGTCGGCAATGACTCTTACCCCTGTGAACAGAGATATAAGGGGTAACAAAATCTCACCTGACTGTTTTTACAACCCGAGGCAAGCAGACGTCCATCTGGTGACCAGGCTATGCATAAAACCCAATGTTTGTGGCCTGCAAGATGAAATGACAAGTTTGGCAGTTTAGTTTGTTGCCCTAAATTAATGCAAGAAACAAATATTGTAAATTTGATAATCTTCTTGGTAAGTTTTGGGGAGAATATTCTTGTAAACTGTCTAGTTTCAAACCATAGTCAACGGCTGTCAGAAATAGTGATAGACACCATTGTAATTTGTATTAACCCAAGATTAATTTCATTGGGCTGTTTATTTGCTTAGCACAGAAAAATCTTGCTTAGCAAAAACAGGATACCAACCAAAACAACATGTGATGTACAATCCTTTGTGACTGGTACCCAGCTTATTTTTGCTTGGTGAATTATATTGTTAAGCACACTTGTGCACTGAGAAGCTCTGATAAACTGTCTTTGGATTCCTTTTGTTTTTAACCAATTGTTAGACATTTTGCTTTGTGTGCCTCCCCACTATGGTTTTTGATTTTGTGACTGTAAATACTGGATTACAGTGTTCTATTTTTAAACCTTGAAGTGTGTTGACATCTGCTCCTTTTTCAGATCGGCTCATAGTTCAGATTGGAATTCGTAGAAATGGTTCAACCGTTCATCAGAAGTCACAAGCTCTGTTCAACCGTTTAGGAAAATAAACGTAAATGCACAAGTCTAGTACCTTTGCAGGTGTGATGTGGTGTCTCTGTGTTGACATCCCAGAACCTGACTGTAGTATCTCCTGATCCACTGGCAAGATACCTGACATTATTGAGAATGCAAACATTAGAAAGCCAATGTAAAGGGTTTCTCTGCTAAAGAACTTTATAGACTTAAAAAATATTCCAATGGAAGTTTCCTTTTCAAAATGAATATGGCCTTTTCATCTCAAAGATAAAATTCTAGGCCAACAAGACCAAAGCCCAATTTCATAAAACTGTTATGTAGAAACTGGTGCTTAGTAAATTTGTCTGATGAAAACAAATTAGCAGGGAACCATTCACCAGCAACATTAATACATTATTGTTTACCTGGTTACCCATTTTTGTTAAGCAAGATTTGTCTGTGCTAAGCAATGTTTTGTGCTTAACAGCTGTATGAAATTTGGCCCCAGACAGGGACAATGGAGGTCATGACCTTTGCAAGATTCCAGGCTTGGTTTAATGTGGGAATGGGAAGAATATGTACAGCCTGAGGAAGGTGCTTAATGATAACAATTCTTTGGTACCTGCCGTCAGGGCTAAAAGCAACAGAGATGACCGCTTCAGCATGTCCCTCGATGGTACTGGTACATCTAGTGACGGCACGCACCCTGAAGATGGCCTGAGGCTGGTACACAATGTTCAAGACCTTCTCCGTCTCCTGTTTCTGTGTCTTAAGGGTTTCATCAAGACTTGAGGTGATCTCCGTCTCATTGATGAAGAACGTGTATGGAACTGGCTCCTCCTGTTTAAGACATTAACAAAATCAACACTAACTGCTTGGTCTTTCTAAATAATATTATTTGTCATGAAACTAAGAATCATTTTTAACTTTAACAAAATGATCCATCATTGCTCTTAGGTCTAAAGGGGTGTGCCTTTTATTTAATTAATAATAACAAATTATGAGAAACTGCCTAACATCACAAGGCCGGACGGCCACTTCAAGGTGAGGGCTACACTTAACTGATTTGGGCTGTCGACCCAAATCAACTGTCACCAGTGGCACATTGCCACCTACCCCTGGGGCTGAAACAGGATTACCCCCTTCACAGTCACAGTCCACTAGGATGTAGGCATGGGTATCATCCACTAGGAGGCTAGTTGGTAGAGCAGGGTGCACTACTACCTTCCCAACTTTTACGAAGTGCCTTTCTCAAGGGCACAAGTGTCATGACCACACTCTGCTGTTGACAACACCAGAGCTTGGGTTTGGTGAATTAGACAGCTTGGCCACTACATGCCGTGATCAAGAGCTACAATTATTATTCACAACTAGTGGATTGGGGGGGGGGGGAGCATAGTGTTAGCCAGAGGGGTGTCTGGGTGTCTTTTGGACACCCTGTTTTAAATTTGGACACCCTGTTTCATCTGTCATTTACATGTAAATGTATTGTAAGTGAACAATTTGGACACCCAGTTTTTAAATTTCCAGCAGATTTGGACACCCTTTTACCAAATCCTGGCTAAAACCTTGGGGGGGGAGGGTCAGTGATGGGGTGGGGGAGGGTCAGTGATGGGGTGGGGGTCATCACCCATCCAATGGGTAAGCAACATTTACCTTCTGTAGTATGGCATTGCATATCAACTGCAGCTTTTCTGTGCTGACATTGACTGGAAGATCAAAAGGATCACCGGTTGTTTCCCCGGTCTCTGTCACGAACTGCGTCAAAATTCTCTCTCCCTCTTCCTCCATTCTTTGGTTCCTGAAAGACAGTTAGATAGAATGCAGGGCCTCTTCCTTATCTATATTAAGAAGATCAGTGAATAGTGAATTAATGTAATACTAATAGACACAAAAAATAGGCTTGTTTAAGAAAGGGAATTCTTGTAATGTGTATGTACACTGTGTTGTGTTTTCATAAAGCATTTGAGAAAGAGTCCGCTAAGCGCTAGTGCTAGGGTCAAAATGTAAAGCCCTTTACTTAAACAATTTGTTCCTTTATTATGACATTGCGTGCGCCGTCGTCGCGGTGTGTAGATCCTGTGGTCATGATTGAATGTGCGCACTCACTGTTGATTTACATGGACGCCTCAGCAGCAAACCGGACACGAGATGTGACCACACAATCTACACACCGCGACGACAACGCACGCAATGTCAGGGCACCCGTCCATTTACGTTTTTGATACTGGGTGCCAAATATTTAAGGCAGACTTGACATCGTTACTCCGATGTAGACTTAAAAATCATCGATTTGGAGCACATAAAATGATCATGAGTACAATTAAATGACTGATGTTGCATCTTTGACATACTGAGAATACGCTTAGGCAATTTTCAAGCTATTTTGGGTTTTTTGTCATTTTAGGCTTTAGGGCATTTTTTGTGTGTCTGTTGCAGGGTGTTGTAAATCGTAGCAAACTGCCCTATGTTATGTGGCGGATCTAGTCAACCGAAGATGTCAACTTCGAAAAAAGGAGTACAGTGCCCCAGCCAGTTACTGGGTCTAGTGTTTTAGTGCAACCAACTAGTATAATTTGTTTCATGTTGATGTTGACTTGTAATTTACTATTCAATTCATGAATCATTCATCATTTTCATGATTCATATTTTCGTACAAAAATGGACGATCACTCATATTACTTAGCTTAGTCATTGCTCAATCAAATTCATGTAATATTTCAAACGTTAAATCGAATGATCCTAAATATTTGTCGAACTAAATCCTACGAGTCAATGAAAATGGTTCACATCTAAACATAAAATACTCACAATATCGGACTCGATCTTTCACTTCAGAGTTACACTCTAGTTTCAGTGAAACATGCAAATGCAATGGGATGGTAAATAAAGCACGTGTTTATTTTCAGCGATTAACAGGGCGCCCTCAAGCGGCTGCATATGGGTTATGGTTGTCTTTACTGAACAAAATGTGGATCGTCTTTTTTGTTTTAACATTTTAGAGTATTAAGCCGACAGAGTGAAGGTGAAAGATGATTCGAACAATGACTTATGCTGTGTGGAGGGGAATGAACAGCCTCCCAAGAGGTGCGTTTCTCTCTTCATAATAGTTTTTTTCTTTTCATATTTTCCCCGTTTTGGTAAAGAATTCTTGCACCAAAACGGGAAAATGTGAATTTGGACTAAAGAGGGCGCTTTGGTTGATAGGCACAGTGTTAAATGATTAAGTTATTTCATTTTTATAATCTAAGGTTATGTAATAATAATATTCATATTTATTATAATGAAATTCTCTTTATGAAAAGTACATTTTTAAATATTTAGTATTCTGCATAGTGTCTGTTCTGAGTTATACGATACATAAGTTGCAACAATCAGGCCATGATCTAGTGTAGTAGTGAGTAGTAAACTGGGGGGCCGGCTGTATTCCCTTTTTTTATTTAAAAAAATGTTTAACATCTAGAATCCCCACAGTGAATCTTTGTCACTCGACCGTGGTAGGGCGACTTGCTACGTTAAATGCCACGAACAAGTAAAAGTAAAAGACCAAACAAAATAGCTTGAAAATCGCCTACTGGATTCTCAATATTAAATGAGCTTAAAGGTAATACAGGATTGGCAGAGCTGACAAAATAATCACAGACAGTGTTCATGTTTTGTGTAATCAACCACATACATGAAATAACAAACCTGTGAAAATTTGAGCTCAATTGGTCATCGAGGTCACGAGAAAATAGTGAAAAGAGACCTTATGTGTTTTCTGTTTTTCAAACATCGAGTTTATTATCGCGCGCGATAAAAACTATTGTTTTACTCATTTCTCAGAAACGATAGCATTTTAGGCAGAAATATTTTAAGGAACCCTTTTCTACCATTACTTACTTTAAATCATGTAAGTTATGTGTGAATCTGTGAACATTTGTGTTTTTCGATCTTACCAATAGTGTACAGAATTCAGATGAAAAAATGTTAATCCCCAGATCAACACATAGTCATTTTGGTTTTTTCAATATTCAACCTTCAAAACATCAATTTGAAAAGGCACCTGTAGGGGGCCTACATTGGCGACTGTAAAATTATCCCAAATGCTATTTTGCCTGGCCGCACTTTCGAGTTTCGTACCACAGTTTGTAATATATTCCATCAGCTACCTGTGTACACATCGAAGAGGACACTGTACCATCTGCTGGTGAAATAGCGTTGCTGATGATTTCACTGCCGACAGTAAAATATCCACTGCCATTTTAAAATCTGCAATAATTTCACAATATTTTGGTTTCAATAACACAACACTACAGGCAATCTCACAGCTCCATCAACCAGTGCTCTAAGATGCCTTCATACCTCCATCACCAAACCATCGGAAGCAGCACCAGAACGAGAAACCCCAAATCAACCTTCAACAGAAAATGAGCGGCTCTCCGAAAACGATGATGTGTCGCCAAACTTCATGAACCGTAATCCACGCAATCTGGAGAGAATGGGAGTGGCTAGACGAGATAGGGGCTGGGCCCAGAGCCATCCTCGCAGAAATTACTGGCACAAGTATGAATCTTTGTTTCTTTATGGGAAATTCCACTTTACATTGGCCACAGGAATCAGGAGTCTTGTTTCTTATACATGTGTTTATAACTTTCTTGACTTGATATGCTGATATTCATTATCTCAACAGCCGTTTGGACTGCTTTGAACAGCCATACGGACAAATTCCAGCAAAAAAATAATAATTTGACTTTTGAATTGGTTAGCCAAACCTTAAAAGAACAAACAAGCAAAAAATGAACACATCGAGGGAAAAAACAACTGTTTATTTTTTTAAACTGAGACTGAGAGGAATATTGTAAAGAATGTACTCTTTTCCAGCGAGTTTCAATGGGGTTGAATTTGACGTCTCACACATGACGATCAGTCCTTCTATAGGGGGGGGGGGGGGGGGGTGGATGTCCACTTTTTCAATCCTAGATAAGAGTCTCATGTGAACCTGCTGCTATTCATCTATATAATTAAAATCGGTGTCAACTTCCTCCCCGCGGCGCTGCGAGATCCGACCTTCTGCTTGCGCTCGGTGACCTCGCCCCCTTGAGGACGAGGTTGCGCTGGGCTGCCATCTTGGGTATTGGGTCGCCATATTTTTTTTCTCACGTGTGATGACTTCTCACGTGTGATTGGTCCGTTATTTCCTCGGTCTTGGGTGTTCGCCACAATTTACCAGCTCTCTCGATAAGATTGTTTTAATGTTGTTTGTCTTCAGAAGATCTTTGTTGCACGTTTTGTGGGTTAAATGGTATTAAATAATTTATCAATAAATTTGTACTGCATTTTGTGTCACCAAAAGTCCATGGTATTAACGACACATGAGTCTTTTCATTGAGCAGTCAGAAGTAGCGTTGCATGACTAAGGTAATTTCTCATGAATGCAGGCAATAAACAATTTGCATGCTGTGTTAACCGGTGCCCTTATTTTCCATCGAACAACGGTATATGAAAGAGAGTGTGTACCAGCGACGAAACTTTTATAGACCTTTCTTTTGTTGATAAACAAAGTGCGCCGGTTGGCATGGACGGCCGAATGTTAGCAAAACATCGTGTTAACATTAAATGTTGTGACCAAATTCAACATTTTCTGTAAAGATTCTTGAACGGAAATACCTTCCATGATTGGTTGATTTGTTTCCAACAAATTCAACACTATTTTTGAATATTTGTGTAACACTGCTACAAACTGTGGCAATCTGTTTTTGATTTGCAGTTACGGCTTTCCATACTTTTCCAACCTGGGTTGGCAAAAACTCGGGCTGTGACGTTGCAAAAGAAAGGTCTATTGCCCATGCTAAAAATTTGGCAGCCGGTTTGGGTTGCCATCTTTTTTTTCTCACGTGTGATTAGTCTGTTATTACCTCGGTCTTGGGTGTTCACCACAATTTCCCAGCTCTCTCGATAAGATTGTTTAAATGTTGTTTGTCTTCAGAAGATATTTGTTGCACGTTTTGTGGGTTAAATGGTATTAAATAAATTATCAATGAATATCTACTGCATTTTGTGTCACCAAAAGTCCTCGGTTCTAACGACACATGAGTCTTTTCAGTGGACAGTGAGAAGTAGCATTGCATGACTAAGGTAATTTCTCATGAATGCAGGCAATAAACAATTTCCATGATGGGATAACGGGTGCCCTTATTTTCGATCGAACAACGCTATGTTCCGACGTCTACCCGCGATTGTGTGCAACAGCAGCCGGATCCCCGTGTTGGTCGGCCCTTGCGTGTTTCATACCTGTAAAAGGCATGGTGTTTCAGGGGTCGAAATTAAACTACAGTGCTCACTAGCCGGCAGGGACAGTGGAAATAAAAAGTTACTGACCCGCCAGACAATCTGGTGGCCCAACACCATTTTGTATTTTTAAATCAGCAATGCGGGGGTTAGTGCACATGTACATAAGGGGGAAAACATTTTTGGGGTCCTGCCTTTTTGAAAAAAGGAAGGATTTTTTTGTTTTTTTAATGTTCGCCCTACTTTTTTTTCAAGACAACCGTCCAGGCTTTTTTAAAAGATGGTTGCCAGCCTCTTTTCCTGTGTGCTTTTTCGGTGTGCTAAATTAAAAAAATACGATCCTAATTATTTTATATAAAAATAATTTAAAAAAACCAGAGATCGTCAAAATGGCGCCCTTTATATGACGACATCGGACGTGGAAGCAAAAACATTTGAGATAATCCTTTTCTTAAAAAAAAATGTTATTAACCCCTGGGCCCCGACACTATCTAAGGAGAATGATTGACATCCATTTCGGTCAAAACAACCTTACTGTAAAGCTAATTCAAAACCTGCCATTTGTTATACATTTTGCTTTGTGCGCCGTGCCAAAAACATCAGAGAGATATGCCGCACAGTGTGGGGTTTTAGAAAGCTGGATATGCGTTGGTGATCGGACACGTGCACAAACTTTTCAAAACGCTAAAAAAAAAGCTTTAAAAAGAATGCGTTTTTGGACGATCTTATCCCCTAATTTCTGCCCTAAATAGTACCTCTTCCATCAACAACCATTTTCATGGATTTGTGATTAGAGGATCCGTTGTTTAGAACTTCGTTTGCAATAAAATCATCGAGATTCAACGATCGGTCGACAACGCACATTGCAAATTCAATGAACAAATTCAATGAACTTTGCCCCGCCTCGCCCTCTATCGGCAAAAGTTGTCAATGTTTGAATATCCTTCATCCAAGGCTGTATATTGTACCAATCTGCAGGCGTGCGGCACCACTATGCGGCACCACTGTGCGGCAATTCTTTACTCGGCTCGAACGTGTACTGCGTTGGAGTCTAGCCAAACTCTCTTGCAGTCTTATAAATATGGTAATTATCAACGGCCATCAACGGCCAATCACAGCGTGCGGAATATTGATTAGCTTGGACTTTGGACCTCGCTGTTGTTGCGTGTCATGCACTATGCATGGACTACCGGTCTGCTGGTGTGTGGTGTGGTCAGCGTTTCCACTTCTAAGGAAATTTCTTTATTTTAAGGAATTTTTTACGTCCTAAGGAAATTTCTAAGGAAACAAAAAAACTAAGGAAATTTTAAGGAAATTTCAAAAATCTAAGGAAATTTTAAGGAAATTTCAAAATTGTAAGAAAAATTTAAAGAAATTTGAGAATAAAAGCAAATCATACAAAAAAAATACAATAAAACATGAAAACTGGCCATTTTAGGGTTCACATCAGCGAAAAATGGCGCAGTGAGATCGATCACGACTGGGAACGAGGTTGGTTGCTTATAGTGCGTACCATAGAATTAGAACCCGGTGCGTACTAAAAGCATCACTCCACTGCTGCGTCTGGCGCCCCCAAGTATTTAGTCTGGTTTCGATTGCATCGTAGGCTGAGCCCAGGCCTGATATGCGCCGGGGTCGCGCATCCACACTACTACCGACCACATGATGACTGTGTGTGTGGTTTGCACGTCGTAGATTTTGCACTGTACATTGTACATGTTGTGTTGTTTGTTCATTGCTGTTTGACTAAAATTGGGACTGGTATACTATGACAATTTTCATCAATTACCATCAATTACCATGGTTAGTTTAAGTTATTTTATCTAAGGAAATGTTAAGGAAATCCTCCCAAAACTCTAAGGAAATTTCTTTTAATCTAAGGAAAAAATTATGTCAATCTAAGGAAATTCAATTTTGGGGAGTGGAAGCACTGGGTGTGGTGGATGGGCCACCGAAAGTTGTGGGGCCCGGGCCGATGCACGCGCAGCAGATACTCGGCAGTCAGAAAAAAAACATGTGGTTGTGTGCATCATGTTTTGAAATGAACGTCGCTATTCCAATTTGCGGTTTGGAAGTCAGGCTTGGCTTGTTGTCGGCTACTCGTTTGATTGTGTTTAGTGCAGGCCGCTAAAAATAGTTTGTTTGTATTTTTGGGCGGGGCGGCCAATTATCTAATTTTTAGCAGGGCGGCATTAAACGGACTTTTCTCACTGTCCCACCGGGCTATCGTTTTTGGGGTAATCGGTGGCCCGGAGATAATTTCACTGGTCACGGGCCAGCGGGCCAGCGGTAATTTCGACCCCTGGTGTTTTTTGCGGTGGGGTTAGTCTGTAGTGGAGCTTGCGTGAGGGTCAGATGATTTGTGGGTGTTGATTTTGGGATAAATTTAGCATATTCAAAACATAAATTGGGGGTTTTGCCAGTCTTTAAATTTGCGTTCGCTGGTTTGCATTCTTGTGCATTCTGGGAAATTTCGCTTTGCTGGACACCGCTTAGGGTCGGCACTGGTGTTCCATCGTCTCCCCGCGATTATCTGGCGAGATGATTGATTTAAAATGCAGCTCAAAGGGGGGGGGGGATAATCCTAATTTATACGGATACTGCATATTAATTTCTGTTAACGATGCTTTGTCTTCTACCAGCTCTTTTTTTTTATTGACGTGACCTCCTATGTCCCCTTTATAATGTTTTCCTTATATTATTTCTTTCATAAATTGATTGCTTACGTTACTCATTGACTGAATAACATCGTAATAGTCACAAAGACAAGCATTGTCGAATATTAGTCGTTACCTGCATTTAGTGGTATGTAGGCCTAAATACAACCAATAATTTCCGAGCAATAAAGAAATAAAGAAACGAGGCATAAAGAAAGCAAGAAATAACGACACGATGAAATAAAGGGAAAAGAGACAAAAATAAAGCCTCCTCCAAACAAGCATATAAATCAAGAAATCAAAGACAGACAGAAAGGAACAAATAAAGGAAAACGAAAACACACAAATCATTTTTATTTTATTTTCGTTTCTTATTTAAATCTTTAGACGTACGATGAATAAAATTTGAACAACAGGGTCCGTCAAGACAAATAAACAAGTTTACAAAACTGTCATCAACAAAATGTGACACAAACACACCCCTGTAACACTTAACATTATTATTGTATTATCAACCATTTACACAATCTAGAACAACGAAATAAGGAAACAAACACATCCACACCCGAAAAAAAAAATAAAAAAAATAGTGACATAGAATCGAAATCAACTGTACCATAGTGACATAAAAACATAACAAAATAAACGTCAACATAGATATAAAGAAACATCAAAGGTAAATTATAGGCCCCCCTATGCAACTAAGGACAAAACGAAACTAATGAGACATAAACAAAATAAACAAATAAAAAGACAAACAGACAAGTTAGAAAAACACATAATTACAGAAACACCGAAATATACTGAGAACTTATACAAAGTTCACCACGGGCAAACACGGAGATACAGAAAGAGAAAATATAGAAACAAAGGCACATTTAAGAAATAAAGAAATAGAGACACAAAGAAATCAAGAAATAAAGAAAACATGAAATCAAGTATACATATACATCAATTCAAACATTTTACAAATTTTAGGAGCACAGCAGCATATATTCCATGGATTACTCAGGCCTTTGTTGGATATTCAAAGAGTCCTGATATATCAAAAAACCTACATATCATGCCAAGCATGCATAAATGCCTTAGTATATATCCTTCCGAAATATTAAAACACACCCCCAACTTATGCTTCGTAGTCGAGAAAAGGGGCGAGAAGGGTGAGGGAAGGCGACGTTTCGACTGCACTCAACACCTTTTGCATGCTCAAAAAGACATAACTACATTGCGTACTGATTTTAAATATCTTTACCAAACCCATTCTGAAAATGATACCTCTGATACCCTCTCCAATTATCCCCTTCCCCCTCACCCCACTTTGCAACATTTTATACGCAAGAATCGCGCCCACCTAGTGGGTGCCGCGCGAAGCGCGGCATCCCGCTAGTCATTTATCAAAAAGCAAATCTCAACAAATTTCTGGTGTGTTGTGGTGGAGTGGTTAAGAGCACCAGACTCAAGCTCTGGTGTGTCTGATCAGCAGTGAGTCCTGGTTGTGGCACTTGTGTCCTTGAGCAAGATACTTTACCATAATTGCTTTGTCCTTTGGATGGGACATTAAGCTGCAAGTAAAAGAACCCAGAAAGCTTATCTTGGAAGAGTAGGGGTTAACCCTGGTGTTTCTGGTTCACATAGCAACCACCCATGTTTATGTAATAGGTGTAGAAAAACCTTTGTTCTATAGGTGACCAAGTGTCTATGTTAGAGTTTTATTATCCTTCCACTGTTTATATTTCCAATTTAATCTCTTCTAGCACCCTGTACAAGTTAATTTCTTAGGAATCCTTTGTAATAAACAATGAACCCACTTGCATAATCCTTGGTAGTGTGGTTAGTCACCCCTGTAATTGACTTCAGATAGCAGCCTGGCAGCTCCATTTATGTGTTCTCCCACCATCACCTATTTCTTTGATTTTATGTACTGGTGGTTCTTTGTGTTTTAAGTTTTGCCTGTTTCAAGTGATTTACTGCTATGGACTCGGTTTTAAAGCTATTTTGATTTTAATTTGTAACCTTCTTTGGCACTGTGTTTTGTTTTGTTGTTTTTAGTGGTTTCTATAAATTCTTTTCATTGTTCGGGGTTTAGTTCAATAGTGTTAATGGTCTTGGTTTAGAGTTTACTTGGTTTATTGATGTAATTCGATCACTGGTTTTACTTTTGGTCATTGCTTTACAATCAATAAAGTTATTTTTTTATTTTTGCTTGTTGGAAACCTACATTTTGAGTCGCGGTCCTACTTTTTGCATTTCCTCAAACCCTATTCGATCCCTAGATTAATTGAGTTTTTCTCGAGTGAGTTTCCCCAGCTTAGTTTTATTTAGTTTTATTCAAGTGATCCGTTTTTCCGGGTTACATTTACAGGTTTCCTAAGGCTTGTGGGATACAGTGATTAACCCTCCTACTGTTCGCAACATTTTCAAGTGAGTTGACCAACCATTTGAAACCATTCAACTGCCAAAGTTGTGTATGGTGGCACAACTGTGCACAGAACTAACTGTGTACTGTGTACATGCATTCCCTCATGGTATCATATTGCAAGGCTGGCATAGCTTATATCATTCAAAACCACAGTGAATGGTATTGAATGGTCAGACAGCAAGAGAGTTAAGCTCACATTATGTGCTCAATGTAATATAGATGCTTGAAGAATTGTGTGTATATTTAATAACTGAGGTTTTAATGATAGTTAAAATATGCCTGCAATGTAATAAACAATTCATGTGGTGATTGCATCCACACAGTACAAACTGCAGAGTTAGTTTTGTGCGCAGTTGTGCCACCATGCACAATCTGTTTCGACTAGCATGGGAGACTGAGCATAAATCAATTCACATATTGAAACTTTTTTTGGATGGTGTCAGTTACAAACAAGTTTCAACCATTGAAAAAACGTGACAGATGTAAAGTGCTATCATTTATTGTATTTACTGTCGTTGTATCGTAGTTGTAAATTCCTTTGCGACATAATACTTTGTTGTGATGGCAAGGTTGTTTTCTGTAGCAAATGGCAAAGGTTACTTTATACTTGGATATTTCAAGGGGCACTAAGGTGATGGTTAATTGCCTCAGAGGCTTGCCTTTGGGCAATGGAGAACAGGGGGGTGTAACATCCAGTGTATTGGCATTAGCATAATGGCTAAAACTGGATATTTCATTACTACCTCATTAGTAAATGACTTCAAATTGACCAATTAGCTGTCCAAACCTAACTGACATTTGGTTGAAAACATCAATTTTATTTTATTTTTTATCCTCTTTAAAAAGACAAATCATCCGTAGTTCCAGAAACCAATGACGCAAAACATAAAACCATTGTGTTTTTTTATTTACACTCAAAATTGAGCACCTTTTGTAACAAAACCTAACAGGGTGGATGTATTACATAGTTATTTGATGGCGCTCTCAAACTTGATTTTTTGGTGTGATTTCTCAGTTTTTTCCTGGAAATCCATTTTGTTTAACCCCCCCCCCCCCCCAAAAAAGTGGGTTTTTTTTCCCGAAGATCAAATTCATAAAAAAATGAAGGAAAAAAAATAGTACGCCCCCAGATTGCAGATTAGGGCTTTTAAAACCAAACATAAATGGATATTAGTGGGTTGCGCGCTTGCAAGATTTCGCGCTTTCAACAGCCTAGATCACATCTCTGATGATTGTGGAAAACAAAATAATTATAGAGATAAGTTTGAACAGTGTGATAGGCTGTGTTCTGATTTTTTGAGAATCTCCCTGTCACAGACAGGAAACATTTATTTCATACTGACTCAACAATAAAGATACATACATTGTAGAAAAGCAAATAATTAATCAATACATGTGTATCAAACTATATGATTTAACTGAAATTTATGTACATGAGTCAATATGTAGGAAGAAAGTGAAGCAAACAATGTTACTTTTGTTCTTTTCCCTATTTGACAGACAAAACAGACACACACAATACACAAGCTGACAGCTAAAGACCAAACAAACATAACCGATTAAAAAAAAAAAAAACAAAAACAAAACAACCCATTAGATTATGATGGCATTACAGATATGTATCTAACAAGTAATGTTTAAGTTTTCTTGAAAATGTACTAATTGTAGCAGGTTGCTTAAAATTTATGGGAAGACTATTCCAATATTCTGTTCCTCGTTGCACAACACTATTTTTGTGAATGGAAGTTCTATTATAGTTGACATACAAATCCCCCTTTAATGCTTTACGAGTGCCATAGGAATGTATCGATGAAGCTAAAGTAAACATTTCATTAAAGCTGTTGGGTAATATGCCGTAATTGTACTTGGACATGAATTTACCCAAGTTCAGACGATACAGGTCATTAAATTTGAGCACTTTATGTTTGGCAAATATAGGAGCTGAATGAGATAGATAGTTGGCTTTTGTGATAATTCGAACGGCTTTCTTTTGCAATAGTAAAAGTTACATAGTGCCTTTCCGTGACCCCAGGATAATATTGCGTAATTTAAATATGAGAGGATGAATGTATTGTTGTGGCTGCAGCTGTAGCTAAGGGTGTTGCTAAGTGCAGATTAATTGTGTTAACATAGTGACCCAGCCACAGCCGCAGCCACGACTGCCAATTCAGACTCCGCCTTAAGTGGAGAAATAAACCAACAAATTGAGCTGCTTAAAGCACAAAAAGAAGCTAAGCACAAAACAATTCTGGTTACCAGACTTTGGTCAGCCAAAATGCCATGTACAATTTGTGACTGGTTTCCTGCTAAATTGCACTAAGCAGAAATTTGTTAAGCTATATTTTCGGCTTAAGCCGCTATATGGAATTTACCCCTCTACTTTTATGGGGTTTTTTATTTCCTAATTTGTCCACAACAGGTTACACTTTGAAAAGTCCAATAGACACATCAAAGCCTACGTCCAGCACTACAACGGCAGCATCGTCCTCAGTGCCTCCACCAAGGAGTGGGCCATCAAGAAGTCCTTGTACAGCACGTCTGATGTTGCCGCAGCAGAGAACATCGGTCGCATCCTAGCCCTGAGGTGCTTGGAGTCTGGTATCGGCAACCTCCATTGGGACATTGACGAGGAGACGCTACAGTTTGAGAGGGTGAGTAGTATTGTAAAGACATTGTAAAGATGATAACCACAAATAATTGCTTAGCATAGAAATGTCATGCTTAGTTTTTGGTTTGAAAGGCAATAACATTGTTGCAACTGATGCCTTGCTGTTAGTAATTGCTCAGCAAATAAATTTGCTTAGTAATATTATCTGCTTATTAAGTATTCATTGGTGTCAATAGATGTGCATCTTTGTTCAAAGAGGAAAGGAAATGACAATTCAATTTTGTGATACATACTCAATTTCCAATAGATAGAGTCCTCATGTCAGTGGGGGAAAAATTACAAGTCTCTAGCCTCACATTAAAGTGGTGTAGATTGACATTGTATTCGATACCCTTCCAGTGCAAAATTTGTCATCATCCTAAACATATGATGACATCATTCTGAGACAAATGGGTCTGTACAGTTTTGTACGGGGATGTTTCCTTGCCAGGCTGCCACGCGCTTGTCGCTTTGAGAGTCACATTGCACGTAAAAATTGTGATAAGCTTTTAAATACCACATTGCCAAAAATGCACTCTACTCTGTATATACATAAGGGGACGTTGACTCCAAAAATGGCGCAATCAAGGTTATTGTGATGACTGACGTCAAGTGAATTGATCAATAGCACAGTAAAAAATGCTACTTAATATGTAACAGTATCAGTCGCTACTCAAAAATCACCATTTGCTACTTAATTAAATACTAGCTTCAGTGTGCATGCTCAGTCTAAATAGTTTGCAATGCAGAATTTTCTAAATGGCATTATTCCCTGTATTTATTTGTTTATTTCTTTCTTTTTCTTGTTTACAGATCGTAGCATTCATAAAGGCCATGGAAGATGGCGGCATCATTCTCTCCGAACCGGAGGAAGTTTATGACTTCAGGAAACCCATCGACTACTTCCCCGAGGAATACTGAGTGAACTTTCGAAAAAGAGGCCTTTGGTCGAAACTTTTTATAAAATAATAATGGCTTCTTATATAGCGCTCATATCTGTCACTCAGTGACGCTCAAGGCACTTCAACAGTCAATATTTTCCTGCAAGGTATATATGTGGAGCTACTTTTTGAATTTTGAGGCCTATTTCTTTACATAGCACCATGTAATGGTTTACAAGGTGCTGTGGCGCAATATGCAGCCGATCAAACCAGGAACACCGGGGCAAACCCCTTCTCTTTTTGATAAGTGCACTGGGTTCTTTACGTGCATTACACAACACACGGGACCAACGGCTTTACGTCCCATCCGAAGGACGAAGCAATAATGGTTAAGTGTCTTGCTTAATAAGGACACAAGTGTCACGACCGGGACTCGAACCCACACTCTGCTGAACAGAAACACCAGAGCTTGAGTCTGGTGCTCTTATCCGCTCGGCCACGACACTAACCCAATAAATTCCAATTAGACATCCTGTTCAAAAGATTAATTGGATGAATTGGTCCAAATGATTGCGTAGATACTAAATTGTTTGGTTTCTGTTTCTGACAGTCGAAGGATACCTGGCTTAAAATTTCTGATTGATTTTCGTTATCTCCGTCAATGAAGTACATCGGATCTGTCTGTTCTGGATAAACACGTCAATTACTTTGTTTATACCTGTACAAGACTGGGGCCCAATTTTAGTGGGGGACCATTCATTGGCTGTGTGCATTTTGCTAGTAACCCATTCTGTTAAGCACACAGTTTTGGGTGCTTAGCTCATTTTTATGTTTTTCACCTTTTTGAATTTTGGCCCTACTCAAACTCATGAAAGATAAGTTGGCCTTTCTAACAAACTGAGATTTATTGCATTTATGAGTTCATGTTTTTTATGTTTTGGATTATTATTATATATTTTTTTTGGGGGGGGGGGGTTTGTTGTTTTTTTGCCTCAGTATTGTAAAAAACTAATTTCAAAATTTGCTTTACAAAATTAAACTAAATATGTTATGGTATCATTTAAACAATACTAGATCCTAAAATACCTGTTGTGACTAAACTCTTTTTGTACATAAACATGAGTATTTTTTTCAAATTAAATTTTTTCAGGTATGTTTTCAGCAATCTCCAGAAATCATTGAAACTTTGTTAAGTTGCTACATTCAGTCGAAAATTTACAGAATAAATTGGTACGAGCTTTGTAATCATTGGTTTATAAAGTAGTGCTTATTAATTCACTCTAGTCAATTTTTCTTTGTTCAACCCAAAATCATTTAAAATATACCCAGTTAGTTTCCCTTGTGGTTTATTATTTTATATCTGATATAAAAAGTTGCATCCCCTTATGGTGATCCCCTGGCTGCCGCTTCCCAGGTTGTATCATATACTTGGGTGTGATCCCTGGCTACAGCTACATGGCAGTTACGGTTGAATGGCTTCTGACTGGCACCCCCGGAACAAGGATATTGACAAAATAGGGAGACTGCAAACATAGGGCTAGATAGCTCAGTTGGTAGAGTGCTGGCACGTTAATCCGGAGGTCGTTGGTTCAAATCCCGCTTTAGTCAATTTTTCTTTGTTCAATCCAAATTGATTTAATTTCAAGCACAGAGTTGTTCATCTTTTTTAAAATCAGTTGGTAGTCATTTACAGTTTCATTGTACACATGTCACTGACTGGTTAAGTGTTCACCCAGAGAGTGTATACCTTTGGTATTAAATGACTCCAAAAATGAATTACCATAAAAAACTTAATTGGTAAGATCATAGAGCAAGTCCTTGCTCTATGGTAAGATGCACTGCAGCTGTTGATAATGTATAAAGATTTCCTTCAATTAAGGTGGTTTTAGGGAAACTAATTTCAAAAAATGTCAATCTGAGAAACTTTTCATGCATAAATCGTGTGTTATTCTTCCTGCATGGACATAAATGGCTCCAGATTTTCAGCTATTATCTCAAAAATGCAACCACCTTTTGAAATTAAATTTTCACAGGTTAGTTTTATTGTATATATATATATGTACCTTTACACAGGATTAAAACAATCAAACAGTTCCAAAAACCAAAGGTATACTTTGTCTTTACAAGCGAAATGCCAGCTTAGGAACAGTACAATTTCCTCCCCTAATTGTCTGACTGGCTAGTTAATTGCTTTCCGTCTGCTACTTATTTCACCACTGCCTGCACAGATCGGCCATATGACCTCAAAATCAAGCTCGACACATATACTGATAGGGATAGGAAACCTTTACACACCAGTTAAAATTTCTTGTTCAGTGACCAATAATATTCAGGTCTAATGCTTCGTTTTTGAAAGGGAAGGGAAACGAGGCTTTTTCTCCGTGGTAAAGAGCACCTCTTTAAAGAAATTGAAACATTGCAAGGGGCATCAAGGCAATGACCATGGGCAATGGAGGGAATTGCCTCTGTTGCCTCCATGAAGTATCAGGCATAATTAGTAGGGAAAACCCTTCTTGGTCGCTATGAACTTGCTCCTGATCCTCATGTAAACTTGCCAATGAGGTATGTAGATGACGCCGTCTCCAACCTTGCAGGTGACCATTTTTACACCTGGATGAAGAGAAGCAAGGTATGGCCGAGTGTCGCGTCCGTAGTTACTAGAATTATGACTGCATTGATTGGTATACAAAGCCTGTGTTCTATTATATCTTGGCCACCGGAACTTGAGTCTGGTGCATGAGACTGCCGGTGCACTAGACTTTTCATTTCAATTCCAATTCAATTCTGTAGCATGAAAAGAGAAAGACAAGAAAACTTTTACATTTGATAGTGTAGAAATAAACCAACAAATTGAGCGTGTGGCTGTCAAACAGCCGACCAAAATGACACAAAGGGACCATAGAGGAAGGGAAAACACACAACAGACATGAAATTGTCATTGGTGCCTGTATTTTATACAGGGATTGTCCCTATAAGTCCCAGTGGATTTTGCCTCAACACAGTTTCTGATGAAGCAATTAATCAAACACCCTTTTTAGGCCAGGGCAGTGGCATCCGTGAAGCCATTTTGGGAAATGTTGCTTGTTATAAATCAAGGTTCCTTTCTGAGAGAGAGAGGGGGGGAGCCAGCCCCCCCCCCCCCCATCACAACCCTTGCCCATCCCCAAATGAGATTTTAAAATGCACAAATGAATGGTTTCATACATTAAATAGCCCCCCCCCCCCCAAAAAAAACCCAAAACCCCCAAAAACCCAACACACACACAAAAACATGTACTCGTGTTTATGGTGTCAACCGAGGAATTCTCTTTGTTCTCCCATTGTTTGGACATAGTTTTTTTTTGAGACGTCCGCATTGGTTTTGTACACGAAATCGAATCGAGGACGTCCTCGGTGTGACTTTTTCCCGGATCCCTTTTGTTAAAACCCTCTCCAAGTCCTCGGTTTGAATGCGTGGACTTGTTCACAACAAAACAAATAAACATACGCCCATACACACGAACAAAAATCCACCATCATCAACAACAGCAACAACACAAACAAAACACACAAAAAACAACTAATGTTTTTGTTTGCATATGTATTTTTAAATTTATCTTCGAGAATAACGAACGTGTTCATAGCTTTGTATCTAGAATGGCACCCGACACACAATCTACATAATTCATCGTCATGCATCACCGATCATTCCTAAATAATAAATGATGTAATTTGTATAGCTTTTCATACATTTTGTGGCTGGTTGGCGCAATTATCTCATCATCAGTCGATTACTTTTTACCAAAAGTATAAGATGAGGGAAAACCACAATGATTGTATCCAATTTAATTAACGTAGGTTTTTGTCTTGCGTCGATTCATTATTTCACTTGGAGATAAACAGATTACGCTCCAAATAGCAGCTGTCGGTCGACTGCCTTTATCAACAATGAAACGGTCCATCCATCCATCCATATAATAGCCACCATGGTTCATCCAAGGCCATAATCGAACAACGGGTAATCTAGCGCTACTTCACAATGCGCTGACAGGTCAACGCGCCCGCCCCCCGGTTAACAGAGGCTGCGAGACCGATGTTGGTGGTCAAGCCAAAAGCGCCACACAAACCACGGGGTGTACTCTTCCTACTCTAAATCTGATTTCCAATCTTTTTTTTACCTCAGAGAAATCAGAAAAATTGTTGCATGTAGGTTAGCTCTTGTACTCAATCAAATTTGCGTACTTTGTTTTGTCCAAGGCAAAATCTGGCGTTTTCAAAACTCTGGACTCCGCCGGCACCAGTGAAGCCCATGCCCCGCGGCCCCCAACCAAAAACGCATGCTTTTAAATCGTTTGATTCAGCTACCCAAACGCGGCAAAATAGGCATGTTTAATTGTTCTATTCCTAGGCTATACCTCCATGCTTGTAAGTAAGAAGGTTGTTGGGTTAATATTGTCAACAACATGCACACTGATGGTATTGTGAAATCATGCAACATGCGCCAAGCTTGGGAACAAGATTACAAAATACAACTCAAAATTTTATTTTTAAAACCTGGTCATGTGCTTCCCAATACGCGCAATCTTTAATTTCCCTTGAAGACCACTGCTTACGCTGGTCGAAACGTAGAGTTGTATAACCCTTCTTTATTGGAAGCCTCCAATTTGACAAAGAGAGCTTCTTGAATGGATAGACCTAATACACAGTGAACAAGTGCTAAAAAAACTTAATTTAGTTTGTCATTCAAATTATATGACGAATTATTTAAAATGTCTAAATAGTATTATTGCAATTTCTGAGAGTAAGTGTGGAATGGTGTATAATGTGCCGAATTTTGAGGAGGGGGGGTTCTTTTTGTATATACATCTGAAGTATTTTTTATGGGATTTTTAATTACCCCCCCCCCCCCCCCCTTGTCTTCATAATCCCTGCTTACCCCCTGCCTTCTCTGAATGCTTTCTGCTTTTCTCCCTCCACTCTCTCTATTCATGTATTTCCACTTGACTACTCTTGCAACTCTTGTCTGCTTGTATGTGTGTTGTGTTGTCATTTTTGCCTTCAAGAAAGACTCTGCTATAGGGTCGAAACGTCAGGCCACTAACTTATTTTTTGCATTTATACCACAGGTCCTTTTGGTTGGTAAGCAGTTTGCAACAGCTAATTCCATTTTCTCAATTAATTAATTATTATAATTTGTTGCTCAGTTATTCTTAAACGCCAGACAACGGTCACTGGGTCGGGGCGAATAATGGTAAAAGGGTGGACGGCCAGCACAAAAAAAAAGGGGGGGGGGGGTGGCTGATCCACACTACCGACCGAAACCATGATTACCAAACTATGGAGGGACACCAATGAAAAAGCGTATTGAATCTTCAATGGCAGTGCATTTCCACAACTTTTGTCGTTGCTGTTCTTTCCTCGAAACCATTGACCATCCATACAACTTTTCAAGACGTATTTTTTAAACATTTTGTTAACGGTCTTGTTCCTCACTCAGCACTGGGGCAACCCAGGTGGCCAAAGATTACACCAGGAAGTCTGAGTGACATGTTTTTTTTTTATTTTATTTTTTTTCTGGCCTACTTTTGTTTACCGGATGTTTGTTTGAACGCACACAGGTATTTTCACTTCTTGAAAAAACACGTATTATAATATGACCAGACGGAAGTATGAAGATGGACCCCTGCGGTCCAGCCCGGTCAAGTCAGTCGAGATGGTCGGACCGATGGTCGGACCGACACACAAACAAAAAAATTATATATATATATTTATTAAAAAAAATCCCCGAGTATGTATAGTTGAGGCACACGTTGCTGGTTGAAGACCTCGTTGGGATTTGAATGGTTTGGGTATAATCGGCTTTATAAACCCATAATTTTTGTAATTCTTTTCTCCGTAATTTGAAAGATTCTCGTTTAATAAGCTCCCTGCTGAAGTGCCAATGTTAGCCAGCTTATTCGAAACTATCAACTGAATTTAAATTGTAAAAGCAAAAAGTTTCATACTGAAATAACGCGTAGACCTATGCGCAGAGCATCACAAGCTGATTATTTATACAATTTTGAAAAACAAAACAAAATCTGATACCTCCTAAATCCATTTGAAAATACTTTTCGAACATTTCTTTGCCGATACGAGAAGCTCAATTGACTCGACTTCTACACCGGGCCAGACAGGCCCGAGGCCAGCGATTTTAAACTCCATCCAGCCAGACAAATCCCTTTCCAATTGAACACCTCACTGTGTAATTTCTTGAAACAAGAAAACATATTTTCAAGACTTTGAGACTGCTAAATATTTGGTGAAACCAAACACAAGTAATGAGACAATTGTCACAGTAAAAGTGTTAAAAAAAAATAAACTAAAAACGGTAAAAGATAGGCCCCTAAACTGTGTAAAAAGGTTCCTCTCGTATGAAGTTGAGTCAGGTATACTGAAACAAGTTCTGGTTCGGTAAACATTTTTAGCTACAAGCCCTGTGGTCTGGCGGAATTTTACCCCATGAGACCTTTCTCTGACATTTTAGGAAACCATAAACCCTAAATTGTTTGAAAAGTGTTACATTTTTTATTTTTTCGGGTCAGAAAATATCATAGCGTTTCAGTTGTGTACACATAATCAAAAAGAAGTTATTAAACTTGTTGACATTCACATGACCAGATCACTGAACAGCAGAACGAAGTTTGGGAAAAAAATTATTGTTTTGTCATCGTCACCAGAACTTATTAACGCTGTATTAACTCTCGGGAATCCTCGCGAGATATCGTCATATATTCATGCGCTCTTTGTACTCAAGGCATGACTTTCGTTCCATATTCATAGAGTACACTTCGTGCGTATTATTTGCGTGCATAAGAAATTGCTTTGTGTCGACTCGGCCGCTGTGTGTGTGTGCATGCTAGGCCTGGCAGCCTACGGCTGGTGCATCAGTGGTCGCCAAGTCTTTACATCAATCCGGCGAGATTTTTTCCACTTTTGCCAGCCGTAAGCCACCTTTTTATTTATGATATACACTGCCAAAGAAACACACAACAACCTGTGCAATCTACAGCCATGCATTTGGAGTAAAAGTGAAGTTTCGAGCCTAGTTTTTGTACCCGTGTCATTCGGGAAGAATTGTGAAAATACCGTACAGAGAGGATCCAGACCGCCGTCGCTCAGCGCCTGTTCTCCGGAGCCAGCAGCCAGCACGCGGGGGCTTTGAGGACTGTGTGATGGCTGTCTGTGGGTCGCGAATTGCGGCCAGACAAATGGCTTTTACTGGGACCCCTCGAGATCATGCCATTCTTAGTGCAACCCAGACATTCTACCAGAATGCTACTACAGCTTCGAGTTTATCAAGGCGAGATTTTGAGCCGGATAGACCGATTGGTTACGGTGCTTTCGGCGTGGTATGGTGAGTTTAGCCAACGCTTTCTTTGTTCTCATATAAACTCCCTACCCGATAAGCCATAGTTGACCGTAATGTGTGTTCCATTCCTTCATTCCAACAGCCGTTAAGGCTATACTCTTTACCCATTTCACCTCATCTTTTACACTGACATTTCACACTAATCAGTAGCCTTAATTGCGCAAGTATATCTTGCAAAAAAACCCCAAATATTCAACAAATTTGCCATGCTTTCCATCACAAATTCTAAATGATTTTTTTGTCCGTGAGCATGTTGAACGGGTCGAGAAGCTGGCCTTCGCCTGGCCTTTGTCCGTGCAGAGGCCGCGATGCAGTACACGTATTTAAAGCCCTTTGTTCATCCGCACACGTACACAAGAACTGTAGGATACTGTGGGTTTTCTGCTATAAGGCGACAAGGACAATTTTGAAAATGTAAAGGAAAGAACTGTTAGTCTTGAATAAGATGAAATGTGTTTATTTATTTATTTTAGGCCTAGTTATAAATTCTACTTGTTGATGTAACATATTTTAGTTCTGAATACACCACCACACAGTGTTACTCATTCATTGTTGTGTGTGTGCAGCTGATCTTCGGTGGAGACTTTTTTACAAGAGTAATATTGCTATTTTAACAACACTTAGTAAGAAATTCTAAAACAATAATACAAATGACAATTGAGCCAATAAATGAATAATGAATGCTTTTAAGACAGGAAGTTCTGGAACATCTGTTTTTAATTCTATTGTGTAATTTGGAAATTTCTATGACAAAGTATGAGTTTCATTTAGAAACTTGATTGTCCACTCCAAATTCATTGAAGTTGGATAGACAAATATATTTCCTTTTACTAGTGTGGCTAGGTAATGAACACAAATACAATGGTTTACATAATCTTTATTGAAACTAAAGGTAATGTTAAATTAAACCATGGTTAAACCGACACTCTCGTCAATTTGAAGTTAGTTTAGTTTCAGAGCAAAATTAGAATTTTAAAACAATGTGGGACTGTCTGTTATTGTTAATAGTGGCTTGAGCCTTTTCCAAGTCTGCCCTGCAGCCCCTGAAAACCCCCCCCCCCAAAAAAAAACCAACCATAACACACACAAAATATCTTGAAAACATTTTTTTTAAATACAAATACACCAGAACTCGTTTTTACTAAAGATTTTGATGTTTTAAAAAATGCTTCAAATAACTACATTGACATGTAGCATTTTATGCCTGATGTTTATGGCATCACATTTTGACCTTAGCAGAGAGGGCTACAAAATTTCACAAGAAATTATCCTAAACTTTTATGCATCTTATAACAGGGTTATAAATGGTTACAATACTTTTAGCATGGTAAAATAATGCCAAATGCTGTACCCCATGACCCAACAATGGGGTTAAAATAGTACTGCTCTGGTCACCAATGATGAATCATTGGGCATCCTTTGTCATACCAGTGGTTGTTTATTGTTGCGTTATTAACTCTTACAATCTACCCATTGCAGACCTTCCAGTATGGTCCTGAGCCTACGCAAAACCACACTCATATGAGTTGTTGTTGTCAGACATAACCTTTCTTTAAAAGAGAACAAATTGACAAAAACGGCAACCCCAAAACAAACGGATGAGTAATCAATCGAGAATTGTGATTGGACATCTCTTAGGCATGCATGTCCTTCAGTGACTGTCCATTCAAAATCAAAACATTTTACATTGTAGATAATTTGTAATGATGATTTCTCGATTTGGCTGGGTAACATGGTAGTGTTATTAAAAGAAAAACAATTGAGAAAATAGTTTAAAGCTTCCGAAGGTGTTTCACAGTGTATCATATTATTGTTGTAATGAATCACATACTTCAAATGAATAGCCATCTGGCTCGTAGAGCAAACCATAGGATTGATTTTTTTTTAAAGAAGGAAACAGTTATTGAGACTGTTATACTGTTCCCGAAAATTGTACACAAACAATTTCATGAGGTAGTTTGAATGAATGCTCATTGCTGAGATAACTTTGCTGAAGAAAATACTAGAATGACATTCATAAAGGAAAGCAAAGCTCTCTCTTTCCCCAAAGATACAACATTTTTATGTAGATAATGCAATTTATTTTTAATTTGCACTGAACTACATGTACTTCAAGCATAGTGTGATTGATGCCTTAAAGTTTGTAAAACTCAAGTCACCATCCTCTGTGATGCTACCCCAAATCAAATCAGTTTTCACTAGTGCAAAGAGTGTAGAACTGACAGACATGGCCATAAAAGCTGTTGAGAGCCACCCATGGGCGCCAACTCACGGACACTACCTTTTAAAACCATTAAAAATACACGTAGCTTAAAAATCCAACTCTGCAGTTATTAATTCTCCTAGAGCATTCTCCTGAAGGGAAATGCGATGATTCCCACGAAATCAATCTACAATAGTATGGTCATCTTTTGGCAATTCGTGCTCAACATTGTTTGCTACATGTACATGTACATAACAAAACCAGTCATCGTCTTTACAGTTTAACAATGTCATATAAATTTTAATCGTCATTCCATTTTAAATATTTTGCACAGTACACCCTCGTTGTTCATGTCCTCTCTTAAAAACTCTAGTTGTCATGTTCCCTGTCTGTATTATCAATTATGAATACTGGCTCATAACACAAAAAGGGGCCAGACTAGTTTGTCCTTCCCGTCCTTTCTCTATGGTCCTTCCAACCCCAGTTTGGTTTCATTGATTTGACTGGGAGAAAGTCAAGGTAAAACTGAAAGATTGTTCAGCAATTAGAGCTCTAGAAAACCAAATACTCATATTGCAAAACAGGTCACTTTTGAGGGAATGTACACATAGCTAAAGAGCTGTGTATAAATTAGGGTGGGGTTTCATTTTACATCTGGGGGGAAAGAACCTTCACTCCATGGAAGAACTGAGAACAAAGCATTCACACACAGGGCTGGGGATGCTTGATCATCGATGGCTGAATTGCATCAGTAAAGCTTGACTGTGTCCTTCACTCTCTACATCCTAGCTCACTCACTATCCTTTGTAGTTGGCTCCATTACCGGTACTGACTTGTTGCAAGCAAAAAGCAAGGAGTTGCAAGAAAGGTGCTAATTAATTAATAGAGAAAAGTTTTGCTGAACTGGCCTGGGAAATAAGCAATTCAGAGATCTGGGGCAGGTGGGTCCTTCAAATTATGTCGAAAAATTTGAATTGTTGTAGAGCAAGAAGGGCACTGTACTTATTATTTAGGTAAAGTGTGCTGAAATGTCATACTCTAACTAGCAGTAGCACAGAGCATGGACGTTCTTGCTCTATGTAACTCAATGCGCGTGTCCACTTGTAGATCATTGATGGATACACTTTATAGGAAAGAGGAGAGAGTGAATGGGGTGGCAAGGTTTTAATGCACAATACCAGTGGGGTTATACTCCTATATTGGCGATTTGTTGTGCGGTGCAATTTGCCCAGCCTGAAGGCATTCCTTTGCGTGATGCAGCCAGAAGGTAAATTTGAACAAATGTACATGTGTACCTGTTGGATCTATTCATTTCCATTGAGCTCCCCCCCCCCCCCCCCCCCCCCCCCCCCCGATTCTATTTGAGCTAATTCCCATTGACATTCCCACGAAAGATTGTAGATCACTACCTGGACAATTAGCAGGAAAATCTTCCAGAAATATTCCACACAGTAATTTTTACTTTCATTTAGTAATGGGCAAACATGTATACATTTTTTTTGAGAAAAAACCCAACCTTATCAAGATCATGGTGTTAAAAGGAACACAACAAAATTGAGGAAATACATTTTCTGAGAAATCATTCTTGTTGGTGTTTACTTTATGGTTCCTGATCTTCAAGAAAACAGGAAATCTGTACATGTGTGTAGGTTGGGATTAAAAACACCATTTTATGACTTTTGTTTCTAGCCAACTTGGTTTTTACCTATAGTATTTAGAATCAAAGCATGGGATTGGGAAGCATGATAGAACTTTATTATAGTATTGACTTTATATATTGGTTACACTATTGATTCACATGTGTCTGGAAGGATGGTTTCCCCTCATGGTTAAATCTGCATGTTACTTTTTCTTCTTTTTCTTTATACATGTATATGGATGGTTGTTAAAGTGTATTCACTCAGTCAGCAGCCAGTGTTTGTTCGGAACAAAGGCATAATGCATGCTGGTAGTGATTGGGTGTTACAGTGCATTTTGGTTGAAGTGCCAAGTTATGTAACCATATCACACCAATTACCTTAGCATTAGTCAGTTCAGACATGTACAGTCAGTACAAGAAAACAATAATGTGACTCATGACATCACATTTACAATGCCTTGCCTTCTGGTACACCATGTGGCAGGCACAAAGAGTGGCATTTTGGATGGAAACATAAAAACCTGACATTTGATGCAGTATGGCAGTGTTGAAATGTAAATTTATGCAGTACCTGATTTTATGGGGATTTGTTTGTTTGTTATGTATTTGCTGGACACTTTGCACTAATGTCACACATGGTTACTGTTTGTCCATGGTGTGTCTTTACAGTGCACAGTAAACACATGGATTCTTGGAATCTGACTCCAAAAATGACATACAGTATTCCAAAATGACCTAAAGAGTTGTCGCTGGTGATGACGTCGGGGCCCAATCTGCTTACCGAATTTCTGCGCTAGCTGTGTAAGCGTAGAATGCCTAGTAACCTGGACTACGCAAGCGCACCAGCAAAAATTCCCTGCTCACCCGTGAAATACACTTGATGTAACAAGCGCAGAATTCCTTGCTTCTGTAAGTGCCAATTGTTTGCTTACGGTAAGCAGAGCCATGAAATTGGGCCCGGGTGAATTGGGTCAATAAACTTTACTAGACCCACATTTTGCAGGGTAAAAAATAAATGAATAAAAAATCTTTGAAATCAATTTACATATAGATTATTGAGAGCTATTTCAAATGTATCCTTCGTTTTTATTGAGCAATTTAATTTTCTTTCTTGCATGTAGGCCTTTAAAAAAACGCAATCGTGAGAGAAACTTTTTGCCCTTCACGTTTGCATGGTTTTATGGTTTCAGTTCTTTTTTGAACGAGATCTTTGCACCAGGACGTGATGCCACACACACAGAATAATTTTGGAGCAAAAGCAAGAAGAACTCTTGGAAAGAATAACAATAGTATTGAAATGGACACAGAAACACACATGGCAACTTTAAACAGAATTTGAGGACATACAGAGCGTGCTCATAAAACCATAAAACCATCTTCAAATACGATATTGCGGCCATCTTAGACATGGTGGCCATCTTGAAAAAAATTACAAAAAATTTGAAAATAACAAATAACAAGGACCTCCCTCACCAACTTTTTAAAAAGTCCGGACGAGCAACATGTTATTTATTTTACTTGCCCTTATAGACGATGTGACCTCTGACGTCATAACATGATGCGCGCGCATGTCGCCGGGCAAAACCTTTGTGTACTTGACAGCCAGCTAGAAAGTACACGCAATATTACCATGACTACGCGTCTTTTTGCCCGGCGGAACATGACTTGGACAACAGACTTGTCAACAGAGGGCGGTTTGAATGTAAACAGAGGTCACATCGTCTATAGTCCAACAATATTTAGTGCTATAATTAACATGAAAAAGACACAGTGCCAGCAACAGAGGAAAGTGGGAGCCTCAGAAAAGAGACTAAGAATTAACTTTTTGTTGTTTAGTCCCAAGCCTTTGAGAATAAGCCCACCATGACTGATGGGGGCATTGTTCACCAATGCTGGGGACCCAATAATGTAAATATTGAACTTAGCCACTTGGGGAAGACTTGCACAGTGTGGCAGTGTTTGCTGGCCCCAGGTGTGAGAACAATTTCCCAGGCATTTTTTTTGTTCAGTGGCTTCACACCTAGATTAAGGGTACAGGATCAGGCTTTAAAACTGGACATAGGTTCTAGCTCTTCAGTATAGTGTAAAAGGGGTCAGTGGTGTAATTTCTATTCTATGAAGGGATACAAGGAACCCATGGAGGACCTTGGTATATGGTGTATACTGTGAATATCTTCTTTGTATTGCACACACGCACGGTTACTACAGTATGTGCAATGCACACAAGATTTTTACTTATCAGTTTGTAAGGGTACAACATGTGCGCACAGTTCTGTTCAAGGTGAAAGAACTCAGAGCAATGTCTACCTATTGTACTACGTAATGAATTTTATACATGTACATGTAGCTTGCGCACGTCTATAATTTTATCTTTGAGAGGGCAAGGCCATTTCTGTTTGAAAAAAGGGCACTTCAAATGGAAAATCTTAAAGCCTGTGAACAACTTTTAAAGGGGCACCAAGGCCATGAACTCTGTGTACTTCCAGGCTTGAGCTTGGTTACTCCCCAGATACGCCATGCAGGAAACAACCTCATTTCCCTCAAATTAACCGAGCACCAGCCTAAAGAATAGAGTAGGAATGTTAAAGCATGATTGTACATGTACATGTAGGATAACAGCCTCGCCATATCAGCCTCACTGAGCGCCATAGCCTAATACCTCATCACTTAACTAACCCCTGGTTGCTGAAAAACAATCCTCACTGGCTCCTGAAAGTGACTGCTTTGCACGTATGTTTGTTAAAAACTTTTGAACACTTGTAGGGCACTTAGTTCAAGTGTGTCAAAGACTCAAAATGTAAGTATTTTGACTCCATCCCACTTCAAAGGAATCATGTTTTTACACAGTGACCCTAAACTGCATACAGTTAGACATGACATAAGGTCAAAGTAGAATGACGGGGGACCTGGTTGCTCTATGACTTGATGCCTCTTTTGCAGGCTACCATGTTTAGAGTGGATCGGCCATTTGCACCTTTATATTACCCAATTCCAGGGGTTATGAGATGAGCGAGCAAGGCATGCTGGGAAAAACTGGTGTGGTGAGATCGTTCACCCCTGGGAATGAGGTTGGTAGGATGCCTGGGCTCGATTTCACAAAGAGTTAAGATTGATCTTAACTGCGAATCAATCCTAATCACTAAGCAAAGTGTGATGTCACAATACAAATCACCGTAATACTGACAACTCACTTAAGACTTAAGATGAATCTGAGTGCTTGGTGAAATCGAGCCCTGCTGCCTCAATCCTTCAAAATCAACTGATAATGAGTCATTTAGGATCCCCAATGCTTTCATTTACATGTACATGTATGTGAATGTTAAAGTGTCCTTTTATAAATTCCTCAAAATCATCCAAATCCGCTGGTTGATTTTGGCAGATTCAGGAAGGTTACAAAGGTCACGTGCGAAAAGCCAACCTCATGCTAAATTACCTTTAACAATATTGTTAATGTACATGTATGATGCTTTACTGTAGAGCTTGAATAATACATATATTTTAATTCAGTGGTATTTTAAGCTTTCAGCCGCCAAGCTAGAAAGCCATACATGTAGTCGCAGAAACCTGAAAAACACTACATGTGAATTCTGAACAAATCTTTGTGTTCTTACATGTATGATTTTCTTGTTCTTCTTCTTTCAAGAAAAGAACCCAATTTTGCATATATTCTAAACTGATTAATTTATTGTCATAATTTTTCAAGTCTTCCCCTATTTAACGAAAAATTTAATAAGAACAGTTTTCGCTTGTTCAGTATAAAGATGAAACTCACAGCTTGGCCACACATGTGGTACAGTCATTTCATCTTAAATGATCTATTTTTTTCCATGAATATCTAGGCCATGCAAAGTTCATCATTGGTATGAATCTGTATTCCAAATAACCAATTGTTTCCAAGTTGAGTGTAATTGATAACCAAACCTTGCCACTACAATAAATAATTAAATGTTTGTGTAGTATTTCCGCCCCACTCGGTCAGTCCTCCACACTCCGATTAATCATTACAATTTGATACCCAAGTATAAAGCACCCACGAAGCTGCTTAGCACCAGACAATGTGTGCAGTACAGCCCTCTCAAGGTTTGGTGATAATCAAACATTGACTCGGCATTATTGGACCGTAATTAGCTCGGACTATGTTCCATGTTGCAAGTACTAGAAAGCACTATCTAATCCCGGGTCATCTTGCGGGAATGCTTTTTACTACGAACAATATGAATGAAGGCATCTACCCCGACCCAGCTTCAGGGTCAGGTCTAGGCCAGGCAGACCGAAGCCATGGTGGCTGATTACACTGTGTAGTATGGTACACATGTTGTAGGCCATCCATCGTGGAAGTCTTTGCATCAAAATTACCTTGGACTCTCTGTGTACGGCATTGTAATATGATGAAGATGAAACATTTTAATTCGTTGGAATCTAGAATATTTGAAAACATGTCGGGTGATATTAGGAATACTGGACCATTTTGTGTTGACACGTGTCTAGGAACACTGCAGATTGGCACACTGAACCTGTGTTTGTATGTGACAGTTTACTTTAGGTTTGTTTTGATATTTAAAAAAACAGGTCATCATTCATGATCTTCGTGTTTGTTTTTTATGTCCGGTTGTTCGCTGTGACTTTGATGCAGCAATTTCTCCTTTGGGAATTCCAGGCTTGGTACACGTACTTTGTTCTTGTATTAAAAAGGACAAGGCAGTTTTTCATTGATGAAAGGCACCTGAGAGAAATATAAAACTGGAACATTTCAAGGGGCACCAAGGCACTGACCAGGGGCATAGAGGCTTTTATTCACATCATGCCTGATACTTCATTCTTGTAAGGACAACGATTTTTCCCTTGGTAAAGGCATAGAGAAAAAGGGCACCACTTTGATGGAAATGAAATGATTAAACAATTGAAGGGGCATGAAGGCAAATACCTCAGCTGCCTCTATGAAGTATTAAGCCTGTTAAATGTACATCATAGAACATTTAACATCATTACATGGGGTTCTCCCAAAACAAAAGTGAGATTTACCCCAAATAAAAAATCGATAAAAAATCCACAAAAAGCACATTAACTATCCAAATTAAACAACAACAATGTTCAGTCTTGATGTTTTGCTGTGGAGAATTGTTGCATGAAATTATTCCCTTGAGCTGCATCTTTAATTCGCACATCGGACTTACAGTTGATCAATGTTGTGTTGAGCATGGAATGTGAGGGCAACATGATTCTTTTCAAACTCATAAACATTGGATTCCAGCATGAACAAGATCTCTCTTTTCTTTTTTCTCTCCCTTCTTTCTTTAAGCACTATCCATCAATTTCAAGCAACTCATGTAAAACAATTTCACAATATTAATGTTTGCCTTAAAAAAGACATTCAAAATAAGGAACAAATGTATGCCAAATTTGGTATTATGCCAAAAATACCTAATTGTATTCATGATACAAGACTTGCATCATTTGAATGTATACGATGACGATAATGTGTTTTCGGTATTCCCTCTTTGTCGATGAAAACATCAGACTAGCATTAAACTTCTCCCAAAGTGCACACTGCTCTTAGAACTGCTTTTCTCACTGGAATGCTAACAGAATCCCCCCCCCCCCCCCACTCAACGGTAAGTTCATATACATTCATGTAGCTATTCCATTCTGCTAATGCCACCAAGTGGGCGTCTATAGTCTACACACCTTCAGTACGTGAGAGCACGTTGGCCTCGGTACGTCTTCATGCACCCCCAGCCCAGTCCAAGCGAACACCCTCTGGCCAAGACGGTGTATACATCCTTAGGTGGTTTGGTCTCTTACGCTAATGGGGATTGAGCATCGTAAAACAATGCACCTGGAGGATTCACTTGTGTGCACTGCGTATCTCATTTTGGGGGCAAGTGATCTCTGGAGCGGTGGCGTATAATTCAGTGTATAATTGAGCATCAAACTAAAGCCCCCTCGACGCTGCGAGTAATCTCACATGGCATAAATAGAAATCACAGTTTTATATATTATAACTTAACTCTGTATGGCAGAGTGACTGCAGAAATCATCAAAATTAGCAAATTGATATATCTGGACTCGCCTTTTTCTATTTGGTGGATGTCAGTACATGCAACACAGAGTTTTTTGTGTTAGTTGTGTATTTTGTAAACTATTTGGAACATTTTCTTCACTGTGTTAATTTATTAACCAATGTGAATTACTAAATAGTGCAGACGAATTTTACATGGTGATCGTCCTGATAAAGAATTAAAACAAATCAAGGGAAAAAATATAATAACAAAAGTTTCTTGTGTAAAAAAAAGGGGCAAAATCAAACAATGTTCTCCATAAAAGATGGGTGATGATATGCAGTATGACATTTCCCATATTGGGACAAGAAAAAGAAATTCAACAGCGCCAACTTTTCTCCCAGCACTTTTGTATGATTTATGTATTACATGTTTCCTGCATCAAATCAAATAGCATGTATGATGCCCAGAAAAATAACACTTGTGCCACAGTAGTTCCGTTACTCAGGCTCGACTTGACATTCCTGCACAGAGAGTACTAAAGCCATCGAACGTTACGAGAAAAGTTATGTCCTTTTATTCTGGCACAGAGCTTCATTATGCGGTCATGAAATGGCAGGGCAGTCAGGCAGTGTTTCAGCGTAGAAATTTTTTTTTTATAAATTTTTATAAACTAGTCTTTCGTGGACAAAAGTTACAGACAAATTTCAACAACCTCATTTCTGATGGCATGTTATGCTTTTGGCACTGTAGAATCTAAACTAAGGCTTAGGCTTGAAACGAAAAAATTGTACATTGTACTTAATGCTATTACTCTACAATGTGTACATGTAACTGTAATTGTATTTTTTCAAAAATTCCATCAATTAACTCAGAAAACCTGTTTCTAGCTGATATGAGTTAGTTATTCAGTGTGAATAATTCTACTAGGAAATTGTTATTGAGTGGTAAGAATAACATCAAACACCAGCCAAACTTGTTAAAGTCACCTGGAAATATAATTTTTTTTTTTAAATGTAAGAGTATATGTATATTAACAATAAAACAATTTTTTGAGTAATTGTTTGTCAGTATTTATATGTTAAAAAAATAGATAAAGTTGTTTGGGGGCGACTCCGCCCATCCCTTTTTGTGACGTCAATCGAGGAAGACTTCGTCTCGATTGAACATCGACCCCCCTCGAACTTGCCTGCATTTACGTTGTATATACACGTGCAAGTAGTGAGATTGTACGTTTCGTTTGGTTATCCAAAAGGGTTTTTTTTCTTGCATTTTTCCAGCGAAAATTGCTGCTGGATGCAGCAAAACGACTAAAGATGGGGTCAGCCAGCATTTTTTTCCTGCAGATCCCAAATATAGGCAGTTACGGGCATCGAAAGTTAGGCTAACGAGGGCAAAGTGGTCCGGTCCGACGTCGTTTTCAGCGCTATGCAGCGAACACTTGGATAGCCCGGGGATTTTTTCGTCGGTAGTAGTGTGCAAGGGAAGTTGCAGTGAAGCTTAGGTTACCAGCGAAATGTTTCTGGTGGAAAAACAATACCTCGTATTATCCGTGTTCTCGTTATGACCATGCTCGTATCTTCCGTTTTTAAGACATAGAAATGCGCATGGGACAGTTCGGGACCGGTGAAAAACCTCTGGCGTCTCGTATTAGTCGACTGTACACTGTCCTAGGATTGCATTGGGTGGTGACGTCCAAATACGAAAACGCATCATACTGATCAGGTACCCAGACGTAATGTACGGGGCCAGACTACACATTTTCTCCTGCCTCGATTGACGTCACGAACAGCGCCATGTAAAGGGGGGCCTATTTTTTAATTTGTAATTAAAAGAAAAATACAATTTTTTAACCTTAGTAAATTGTTTATTCACATTCCACTCATAAAAATGTATATATAATGACAAAAGCTTTATTTTGAAAAAATACCACTGCCAGGTGCCTTTAAGTACACAGCTTTGGAGGATTACCCACTCTGCTTTAAATCAGCTCTAATTATATAAATTAGGAGATGGGGGGGGGGTAGTTGTTGGACCATTATACAGTACATGCCTACAATGCGTCTCGCCACAAGTATTGTGATTCTTAGCTTGTGCTGCTCTCAAAATAAACTATGACAAAAATAATAATGCAGTCGGCCATTTCTCAATTTTGCTCTGGTTTTTCCACTCTGTGTAGGTCGGTGACAGATCCACGAGACGGTAAGCGGGTCGCTCTCAAGAAGATGCCCCATGTCTTCCAGAACCTCATCTCATGCAAGAGAGTCTATCGGGAACTCAAGATGCTCTTTTTCTTCAATCATGATAATGTGAGTACCTCCTGCTGCCTCAATCAGAAATTCAACCTCAACTGTTATATTTTCTTTTTGGCCTCAAAAATTGCTTTGATAAAAATAAAAAAATGCATTACAAATTGTTAATTTTGCACTCAGGAAGATGTTACTACATGTATGCTCATACCAATATTTTAAACTGAATATACTTTTTTAATTAACTTACAGCTTGCGTCCCATTGCAATGAAATATTGTATACTATGTAATGTTGTGGACCTGCTAGGGTAGAATTCCAGAGCAGAGATTGCTGCTTTAAACCTAAATCTTACTCAACAAAATTTGGCAGGGAACCGGTTCGGGGGAAATTAAATATTCTGTTCATCAAATGCCATTTTGGCTGGTAGCCCGTTCCTGCTACATAAAACTTTATCCTACTCAGAAATTGTATAAATTTCTAATTTTAAAAGGCAACACTGCGTGTGATTGCTCTGGGGTCTGTAAGCTTCTTCTGGGAAAATTCAAGGCAGTTTTATTTTGTTGGAAAAATAATTAAATTAGTAAAATGTATCTTAGTATTGAAATATTTTAAGGGATGGCCGAGACAAAGACTAGGGACACAGCGACTAGGGCTCTGCTGCCTCAGCGTTTTCAATGCTTAATGAAAGGCCTGAGAAATAACCATAAGATTCCTTGAATAGTTTGTTTGATTCCACTGCCAGTAGCTGCGGTAATCGTCCCGGCACACGGGTTCAGTTTTCACGTTGACAGGTCACCGACCTCTGTGACCTCTTGCCGGTGATACAAACCTGAGCGGTGGTCTGTGGCTTAGCCAGAGGTTTCAGTCTCTGGGAATCCTTTGAATTTGAAAACCCGTTCATTTTACATGTCATTGAAAAATTTAGACAACCTGTTTTGCAATTTCAATCCATCGCACAGAGATATTCTGGCAAGAACCATGTGTAACAGTTGTGTAACCACACCACCTGACCTCACCAGAATACTAGTTTGAAATCACAGTGCTATGACATTCAGATTTTGCGAATTATTTTCTATTCGATACTGCCAATCACTTTATCCATCTACCTCCCCCTAACCAACACATCACAAATTTTACTGGAATCGGGAGGTGTTTCTCTTGGAAAACATCTTCAAATATTCCCTGGCAGTCATTCAGTCTTCTCGTGGAAGAGGTAGCTGGTAATCCCCTGGGGAATTAGATGTCTTGATTTCATGGAAACAGAAAGTAGATAAAAATCCTGAATTGCTTAGATCTGCAATTAAGTGTTGTCATTTTTTTAAAGGAAGGACATGAAACGTGTTTAAAGGTTTACAGCAGTTTGCTTAGAAAATTTTAGTCTAAAGATATTTTCTCAGAAAAGTTGGTCCGACTGTAGTGTAATATTTTATTGTAAAAATGCATAAAACTCCTGAGAAAAAAATGATTTCCCTTGTATAGCAGAGCAAAATGCTACACAGAATGTATCAGCTGCTACTCAAAAAATTACCATTTGCTACTCTATCAATATTAGCATTCAGTGTGCACAAAACATGCTCAGTCTAAATATTTTGCTGTGCAAAATTGCTGGACAAAATCATTCCATGAAAAATATACAAATTCTGCCATTTAGTGATTGAAAGGTCAGTCAGAAATGTAGAAGAATAATAGGGAACTCTAGATGTTTGTTGTTATGTTGTTTTAATTATTTATTATATTTATTCAATGAAGGGATGGGAGTATTTTCTTGAAATGATAACCAAATCTCAGAATCCAGTTTGATTGTAATGCATCTTGAAATTCATCCCGATAAGGGTTGGGTCGTGGGTTTGGTCGTCAATGCTGATTGATTGGCCAAATTATCAAAAAGGAAACAATGAAATTCTTGTGTGAAATTTTCTGCTTAATACAGTGTCTACTTGTTGAGAAAACGGGGGAAAAAACCCTGTCACGGTCTTTTTACAAGAATGAAGAATTCATGCACGTTTAGCGAGGTGACAGCGGGTACCAACCGCTTCTCTGGCTGCAGCATTCGCAAATCGACACCAACCCTCAGAAATCTGAGAAACAATTCACGCATGAATCGTTTCTCAGATTCAAATGTTATTATTGATTTCCAATCAACCGGGGCATTTCAGAGGAAATAATTTCAGAGGATACTTACTACTAACTACCAATACTAATTAACCACCATCTTTATAACAAGTAGGCCCCCTAGGCTTACGGATAAAAATGACACAACTTTTTGTCAGCGTCATTACCAACTGATGGCCTTTAAGACCACTTTGTTGGCCTAAGACTGTTCGCGTATTAAAATAAGGCCGTTAGAAGGCGTCTATACTCATGTAAGGGGTCTAAGGAGATAGAGATAGAAGAGGGAAAAAAGGGTTATTCCGTGTGGTGGAGAAAAGTGAAGATTTGCATTTTCTTGTTGGGATTTAGAGGGTATTGGGTTGAAGAGGAACATCAGAGTGTCAAGTGGCCATGTTGGATTCCCAGTGATTGCCCACTTGAAATGGTGTTCCCCTCTTAGATTAAGAAGTATGCATTCCTGCCTGGTTTGAAGACAATATTGGTAAAAAAAAAAAAGCTTTAAAGAGAACGGCCATCCAGAGAGAACATTACAAAGTCCATACTTTTTAAACTGCATTTTTCTGTTTCAATGTTACTTTATTTCCATTTTTTCCCGGGTGGAAGGGCAGTGGGCGGAGGTGATGTAAAATTGAATGGTGTCATTAGTGGTGAAACTTTACAGCCCATTCATCTTAGGTATTGCAGATCGATAGAGAATAAAAATTGTGGTATTTACAAGAATGTATTTTGACATGTGGCGTAATGGACCAGTCTTTTAATTTTTTTAAACGATTTTTGAAACTATGTCGCCAAGTGCAAGAAAAATTAAGATCAGTCGCCTGCAAATAGACCAAGGTCTAGAGCTGGTACATGAAGTATAAATACTTACGTATTGTGGTTCCTTGAAGATTCCTGCCCCAAGGATGCTCGATTTCTAAAATTGGTTTTTGAATCGAGTAAATTAATCAAAGCCAAGGCTGATCAACTTGGGTGATATACAATACCCAGATTTCTCATAAATGACTGAATACATACATGTACACGTACACATACATACTGTTTCAATCCAAATTTCTTAAAATCTCCAAAGTCTATCCCCGGGGGCAAGTTCCATAAAGTCTGTAAGAAGATATTGTCTTTTAGCACCATTTTTACACAATTTCATAGCCATTGCTTATAAAAGCGAAGCAAAAAGCAAGCTAACACGCAGTTCGTGTAAGAAGATGAGTGACTCAGTAGTGTGAATCCATGTGCACACACACCAAAGTGTGTAATGTCAACCAATAGTGGACCTTCCTTTGTTCTGCTCTTTGTCCTGACAAAAAGGCCATTGTTTTCCTTTGTGATTGCAATCATGAACCTATTGTCCCTTTTGTTGTAAGTCTTCGATTTGAATGTCACTACAAGTACACGCACACATACACACTTAATTTGCAGAAAGTTTTGCATTATAACGCGACCTTCCACTTTTGGTTTAATTCCCACTGCAAATACATACTCATTTTATCAATTAAATTCATTTTACTCTCCGATTTCATATTCTTACTGAAAACAAGAATTTTATATTTCAAAAGGACAAAAACACGAATGGCCAGTTCACATAAATCACATTATGTAGGCAGCCCTGGGGGTGCATTCAACGTTGTGTGTGCACCGGTGTAGGAACAAGTGCGACTTACACAGATGTGGATAATTTCAGTCCGAATAATTCATTTACATATGCTGCTCGTACTGTGCAGTTTGTAAGTTTGAACAGTCTCTGTGTTTTGAATAATGGTGAGGAGTGTGCACCTGGCTTCCCCTTCACATTGAAAGATAATTGATCAACATTCCCGTTTGAAACCATTCAGTTTTCTAGTTCTTTAAATCATTACAGAGTAGGTTTGGAACAGTTATGGTTTCCTGAATGTTAAAGAAACTTTAGTCATGTACAGCTGCAAGGTTTGGGGGGCGCGTACACAACACACAGACACACCGAGCGCGCCAACACACACAACAAATAGGCTGCTAGTTTGTGTTATCTCGCTGCTTTGCATGCTACAATACAGGCAAGAACCAATGCTTGTGGGCGCTGTCACAACAACGCAACAGAATGAGAGCATACCATCTCTATTGATGAAACATATTAGTGCATTGTGTACAGAAATTGCTTGAGAACTAAAGACTACTTATCTGCACATAACCTGTGAAATAAATTTCCCAGAAATATTAAGAAACTACGTCACTGGTGTGCATGCTAAAGCCATGTACAGCAAGGGTTGACGCTGGTCTGCGCCTTGGACATACATGTATGGTCAACTATGCACAGTACCTTGGAAACAATCGTCTTAATAGCTTGTTTACTAAAAATTACTAAAGGTGCAGGTTATATTTTAATAAAACGATAACATGTAGGATCACACCTGGACGAGCGCAAAGGATTATTTTACAGTATAATGTAAGATTTCACATACATAGTAATCATCATCATCTTTGATTTCAAGCGACACCAGATAAGGCGCATCGTAGGCGTTAGATAACCCGCAGTGATGTTTTTGTACCTGAGGAAGTCAGATAAGTCGCTTCTTATACACAGGAAAATATAGCACATACAGTAGTCTCTGAAGTGGCTTATACATCAGGCATGATATTATTACAACTTTATTCTGATTTCAGATTTTTTTTTGCCCTCAGAAAAAATCAGCAAAAAAAAAAAAAAATAGCATATAAAACCACATACACCTAATGTACATGACATAGGTCAGCCCTTGTACTCAATAAATGTTCCTACATGTACATGTTTACCTGTGTAGTAGGGCTAACATTTCAAGACTATCGCCGCTAGAACACAGGTCTTGTAGTTAAGAACTTTTACTGGATCGGAAATCTTTGTTACAAAACCTAAAATATTTCTTTCAGGCTGGGACGTTTAGGAGAAGGTTTTGGTAGACAAAATGAAAATCTTCAGGAACTATTATTATGTACAATGGGTTTTTTACACTGCACTGCAAGACTTTTTCTGTTTTGTGGTTACTGAGCAAGTGCTAAAATTGCTTGACACTGGCCAGTGGTCCATGTGGGTATTTTATGCCCCACTGTGCATCATATTTATCATTTAATACACTCATCTAATTTGTAGACTAGTAATTAGTGTTTCTGAGCTGCAGTGTGCACACCTTTGAGAACGCAAGAATGCTGTGCACACATTCTCGGACTTGGTGGCTGGAAGGTTTCCTATACGCATATATGACGTTGACATTCGTGAATCCACACGAGAACTGTCCACTGCTCAATGCCCGATGATGCGGTCCTCGGAGATTAAGCTCAATTCACTGGCTCCTACTTGTCTATACCCAACAGCTTTTGCCTTTTCATTGTTGATATAAAATCAATTGTTTGAGAACCGACCCCAAAAATTGTAAGAATCAAACACCACATGGGTGTGAAATTAGATATGTGCTGAGCACTCTTGGCAAATAAGCATGTTCTACACATTTTTCTCGCATTTTTTTTCATTATCCATTTCTCTTTGTTTTTGTCTCTTTGCAGGTTCTCCGAGCGCTGGATATTCTTCAACCGCCACATCTAGACTTCTTTGAAGAAATGTATCCTTTGAAACAAAATAATAATAAAGTCGGTCACGAATTCATGATGACCAAGTGTCAAATGGTTTGTGAATGTGCAGGACGCATTACGCTGACAATCTGTAATGTTGCACCCTGATCAGGACTGTTTTCAGCATTACGATGTCTCCCTAAATGCTCTCTGATTTTCTTTAAACGAGAAAATGATTGATAATCCTGCAGGGCCTAGTTTGGAATTAGGAAGACCCTACCCTGACATTCGGCTTACTGGTCCAATCCCCCCCCCCACCCCCATTCTGTTCTACCATCATCTTCGCATCTTATATCTCTATAATCTAGCCGCTTATCTTGACTGTTATCTGACCGCTTTTGGTGATTGATTTCACATATCTCAGCTTTCTGTGGCCAAAATATTTTGTCTCTCTCGCTGTGTCCTCCCCCTCCCCCTCCCCCCCCCCCTTGTCTGGCTTGTGAGTTGTTTTTTCCTCTGCTGTCGTCCAATTCACATTTCCTGTCAGTGATTTTAGGTGATTCTGTTTCATCTAGTCGTGAATTTTCCCCCCTGGAATGGTCTCTAAGTAGGCAGAGGCTCAGTCAGTCTACTGCTCTCAGATAAGGGTGTCGCCAACGTCAGGAGCTTAGTTCAGGGAGTTCGGACATCGTACTTGAGATGTTATTGTGTGGGACATTTTCCTAGGATTATCATGTCGTGGTTTAGTGTTCTTGAGGGGTTTTTCAAGAAAGATATTCATCATTTAGTGGTTTCGATTTTAACAAAATACTTGTGTATTCCCACATTACACAAGTACATTGTGATTATCTAGAAACAATCGATGAGTCCATACCCACAGTTTTCCCTGATGCACAAGCAGACGCATTTAGTGTCTCTACAATACCGCTCCTGCGTAACTCTCCACTCTCACCAAGGTGTACCATCCTGGACAACCTTACCTTCACTCTGACTCAGATGGTACACTCCTGGTGGTTCTAAAGGTGCACTCTGCTGCTGGGGATCTTGCATTTTACGCACATGCCCCGTGCCTTTGGAACAGTCTCCCTCATCAAATCCGTTCTTCAGAGCCATTGGAAGTTTTCAAGAAACATCTAAAAACTTGCCTTTACAATGATTGATTGCTAAGGACCAACTGTCTTTGCCATTTATAGTACCTTTATTTATTCGCTTATTGTACTGTTTTCTTGTAAAGTGCTGTGGTACCTAGTGTAAGAGTGCTCTATAAATGCCTGTTATTATTGTTGTTGTCACAAACAGAGTTGTGGCTGATCATACAAAATGTCCAATAATCTATGGGAATGGTAGATTGAAACAAACTGGCCACTACTCAGCTTCAGACTCCATTATCCAGCATCCCAAAAGAAACATTTCCACGCAGTGTAAAACAATATCAAGGAATGCATTTCAAAGCAAATTGTGAACTCTTGTCAAATCTTTGTTCCTGATCAGTTACATTTTTTTAAACAATGACCGGAGAGAACTCATCTTTCCAAACACATAATTTTTTTTGTAATCTAGCGATGTTTTCATTTTATGTTTGGTAAATACATGTATACCCTTACTGTATTACCCTTACTGTACTCTGAACTACACATTCGTGGTCTTGTTGTCTGACATGTCAGATGGCCTTAAAATGTCATGTTTTCAAAAAGGCTGCAGACTTTATGTTTTCATACTTGTGTCATATTCCCTTCATTGACTTGTGAGATCCATAAATCAAGATTGTTCCTACATGGTAAAGATGTTCAGTACACATATGTTATGAAAATTTCCTGTCATCTAAAAAAATAACTCCTTGAGAGACAAATGCAGAACTGTAGTTATTACAAAGTCTACACGTTGGAATGGACTTGAGGGCTCAATGGCAAAAAAAAGGATACATTTCCAGCCAAAGGAAAAGTCATTATTGGTTAATTGGGAAACGATGGTTGCCTATACATCGTGGGCCTTGTAGTTGTACACAGGAAGCTCTGAACTGAAATGCTACATTCATCATCTTCCCAGCCAGGTTTTTAAGCAATTGACCAGTTTGCGTTTGACCCATCTGCAGCTGAACGTCGGTGAACCTCAATAACTTCACTGTGGGTGTGTGTGTATGTTTGTGTGGGGGTCAAACAGCTGGCCATTCCATGACGCATCACTTGAACAATTAGTTGCACAGTACTACATGTTTGGGTATTTTCTGTGTTTGGTAAAAGAGCACAATATTTTTTTCATACTAACTTTTTTCAATAGTTCACTTTTTACCATAAACGGTAATTACATCATTTGGATTTCAGAAGTCAATTCTATACTCTTTGTGAATTTCAAGAAAACATTTCATAAGATTTGTGATGGTTTCCCATGTTATTTGTTTCTACATCTTAAGCCCCTTTCACACTAGATGAAATTCCCGGGGAAATTTGGTTGACCTTCATATACCTGAATTTCTAATCCTGACAAACTCCAGTGAAATGGTCATTTCTCAGGAAAGAGTTACCCCTGTTGGCTCAAGTCCGTTTTGTTTTAGTTCAACCCAAAATTATTCAACATTTACCCAATCAATTTTCCTTGTGGTTTATAACTTTGTATTTTACTGATGTAGTAATTGCCCAGGCTTTCACTTTGGATGAAGCTTGTTAAAAAAACCCTGACAGAGTCGGGCAGTGTGGCTAGCATGTGGCCTCAATCCTCCCATTTCCTCTTCTCCTATGTCACTCCACACCAAATTTTGCTTGACTTTGATAAGATTGAAATGCCCGACCCTGTGACAAGTACTTGTTGTTTGGGCCTACTGGCCCCAGTCCTTCTGAAACCTTCAGTGTTTCAATTGGATATAGAAGAACTTTGGCCTGTAACAGTTTAACTTCCTATAGAAAGACAAGGAGCAGTTCAAGCTTGTTTAAGTTTATGCATTTATAACCACAAATCCCCGGATTGAATATTTACGGTTAAATGTACAAGTGAATCCATTTTGGTTGATGTATCTCCCTTAACGATGCCGTTGTCAGATACGTTGTGACAGAGTTACTACAGAGCGACCTTCACAAGATCATTGTCTCCCCACAGTCGCTTAGCTCCGACCATGTCAAGGTCTTCCTGTATCAGATTCTAAGAGGTAAGAACCCAAAATGAAGAAGAAAAAACTTCTCCGATTGCAAAGAAGGAGAAGAAGAAAAAAAAGGTTGTGAGCTGTCATCTTTGTCCTGTGGAGACCTTGATCGCTCGAATGCATAATGCTGCTCCGAGAGTTTGAAGTAGAAATTATTCTCTTGTTAATAGATACAGCCACAGTAATGAGATTTCTTGAGTTAAGACGAGGTGGTTTGTCGCTGCATTGTGACGCGACATCCAACTTCGGGTCTTGGACTAACGGGAAAGGGGTTTCATTAATTGATTTGAGGTCAAACTAAAGTAAATTACAGGAGAAATTGATTGGGACAGCTCACGTTTCCCTTGACTGGATTTTTAGGTGACTCCGTTTAATCTGTTTGTGAATTGAATTTTAAAACATCAACCAAAACAGACCAGAAAAAATAGAGAAAAAACACATGGCGACAAGACATCAAAATTTGGTAACCGATACATGATAGAGGAAGGATTTCATTAATTGATTTTGAGGTCAAGTCCAAAAATACTGAAAGGGAAATGTAGTGAGACAGGGTTTTGGAAGAAAAAAAAAGTGTTTTTAAAATGTTTGTTTTAAAGAATAAAACCTGACATGTGAGTGATTGAACAAGTGATTTGACAGATGATAATCAAGTAGGGTTAATCCTTCTTTGATGTATAAGATGTATTGAGCTGTTTGTGTTTTTTTCGTTTTATTAGTTCTGGTTTGTTGCATTAAAAAATCATTTTAAAGGAAACTTTTAGAATTGCATTGTCAAAGACGCTCGATATGTGGTACAGTGTGTGGAGGTGAAATTCACAACACATCTTAAACCTCATTGATAAAAAAAAAATAGAAAAAATATTTGGACAGATTGTTAAACACATTTAGTCTTTCACCATATTTGATAACGTATTTGATATTATGTTTAATCACCATTTGGAGACCATGCTTTTCTGTATGGTCTTTGCCAAGAGCCAAGACAAAGTGATTTTGACTGATTTTGTTAGAACATATTCTTGAATTGAAATATCTTGAGAAAAGAAGAAGTTCAACAGCAGTAGTGCCTCATTTTAAATGAAAAGTTATTTTTAAAACAAAAGGGTGGAAGATTAATGTCATCCAAAGCCAATAGTATTATAGCACAGTGATGTCTCAGTCAAGATAAATCAAATTTGCAGGTTCTGGTTTTAAAAAGATGAATGAATTCAATCACACGGAAGCTCCAATGTGTAATTGTGCTGACTTTTGTCTGCCTTTATTTATTGACAGGACTGAAGTACCTACACTCTGCTGGTATTCTACACAGAGACATCAAACCAGGAAACCTACTCGTTAACAGTAACTGTATACTCAAGGTTAGTGTAGATGCATGTACCACCAAAAGAAGATTTAGCCTCCCCCCCCCCCCCCTGTTTACTGCTAAAATTGCTCTCTTGACCTGCTCCTTTTTTGTTTGTTTCCTACTTCATCAACTTAAAGGTAGGGTTATTATCTAGTTTTTTGTCGACGTAAAGCGGTTTTAGAGGCCAAATTATCGGATGCAATAAAAGTCACCTGCAAAAGTTTCAGTTAAACACAGTCCCTATTTGCTGACTAAGCACAAAAAAACAGTGGCAGTATTTTTGAAGAGACACGGGAAGGAGGCCGGTCCTCCAATTAAAAAGGACAAGGATTCACCAAGAGCATACAATAAAAGCAACAAATTCTATCGATGACGTGTAAAATATGACATAATCTCCTGTACTGATTTAATCCGTCAGTGCAAAACGGCACATTGAAGACAAAATAGCATACACACAATAACACAGTCACTTATGTAAAGACTAAAGGGCAAAAGGTCAGCACAACACGAGGCTGGCTACACACACAAGTTTACAATATATACCGCCATGCAAATAGCCTTACAAATCACAATATTTTTTAAATCAAAAGATAATTCAAGACAAAATGATACTCGCAGAGAGTTCTGGGACGTTATCCCTCCCCAATGAATAGTATTTGGAGCATGGCCAGAGCCATGCTCCCCACAAAATGGAAAGAAATGCAAACCGCAAATAATTTGCTCTCTCGTGCTCAAAGCTACAAAAGGAAAAAAGAGCGAGTATACAGGTCGCGACCCCAAAGTAAATATGTTGGAGTCCACACTTGAACACTGAGGGCGCACTTGGGTTCCCTACATTTTCATCAAGAATGTTGATTCCACCCATGTTTAGCGAGGTGATAGTGGGTACCAACCGCATCTCTGGCCACAGCATTCGCAAACTGACACCCCGGGGTCATAACCCGAGTATGACCCTACCTTTTAAGTTGATATTTAGGAACATGTACAGGGCCCGGTTTCATAACTCTGCTTACCGCGGTATTCTATGCGTACGGTCACAATTCTCAGCTTACGGGGTTACTGCAAAATGTCTGCACTAGCTTCTTAAAGGGGCACATTGCCTTCAAATCTCTCAAAATTTTGCTGTTTCGAGTTGCTCCTTAAATACTTATAAAGAGTTGTTCATGCACAAAAATATCTTCAGTGTGTTGTAATTAGTGTGTAGGGATTTTAAAACATACATTTGCCTCTGGAAATATAACCAGCGGAACATACGGTTCGTCAATTTCGGAGTCAAAAATTTGGTTATTCAAAATAGCGGATCGTGTTGTCAAGAATTGACACCAAAAACCACACAATTTCAAGGGATATTTGTGTGAATTGTTATATTCTACTTTAAAAATATCTCGATTTCATAGCAACTCTTTTTAGCCCAAAGCGCCCAATTCCAAGGGCAATGTGCCCCTTTAACAAGTCAAAAAAATGTTCAGTAATACAAAGAACGAATGTGCACAAGCAAAAATTCCTCGGTAACTGGGAACCATGCATTTCGTTAAGCACTGACTTTTTTCGCCTACGGTAAACAGAGCGATAGAAATTGGGCCGTCGTCAAACTGTATGTGATGTGACACAGGACTTAGGATAGCATTTGTGTGCATGTACATAAGCCTGTCTGTGCATAAAAACGTACATACATGCACTGGACAAGTATAAAGTAAATGGAATGCAGTGGTAAAACTTGAAAATGTATTTCTCAAACACTTTTTACAATTTTACCTGTTGACCATTCAGTAAAAAATATATATCGGGACAAAATTACCCACTGTTTTGGTAATTTTATTCCTGGTGACTAGTTTGGTCATAGCTTTACATAACATTAACACACACAAACCAAATTTCCTAAAATTGTGGCAAGTTTGCTAATCAGCATAACAAATGTTGCTGTGTAGTTCTGAAATAATGTCAACAAATCATGGAATAAAATTGATAAAGCGAATAGGCTCATCAGATAATAATCACCCTCAAAAACTATTATAAAGCATTCTTGGAGTCAAAAAGCCGATATCCCAATTCCTATGAAACTACCATTTATGTAAAGGAAAAAAAAAACTTCTATAGGACTCTATCAACCAAAGTTCATAATGTGTAGCTGATTTGTTTGAGAAGTACATGACCCTCGCTACAGACAGAGACTTTGAACTCTGCTGGTTCTACAGTACAATCGCAGCCACATCGATACTGATACATGTGTTTTGTTGGTTGACTCCGAGTGGACTCGGCCGTGTCACGGCAGTTGGTCTGGGTATAGCTTACCTGACGCAAGAGCCCCCCCAAAACGGCTATTGATGTTAATCGGTGTACTGGGAGGTCGCTTGCTGTTCCACATTGAATTAAAGACCATTGAACGTGGCCTCTATACCTTCCTTGGGTTACAAGAAGTCATTGAGTATAAGGGCAAAAACTAAATAAATGTTGAGTTGCAGTCATTATTTAATCCTACCAATGCATTTTTTTATTTGTGATTTAAAGATGGTGTAAACTTCTTGGTAAAATGTTTGAAAATACGCCAGTGTTCAACGGAAACAGCTTTCTCCCTAAACAGTGTTCTTTTAGCCAAAAGCAGGTTAACCCATGTACGCCTGACTAGTCACAGTCTGCATGGAGACACTGTTCCTGCAACATTACAATCAACATTCTGTTATGTACTTGCCTTGCAAATAAACAAACCCCCAGCTAACTGTACTGTTGGAAAGAGTTCACAATTCTCTTTAATGTGGCATTATTTTGTTGTTCTTCTGTATGTCTCGTATCATTCTTAATGAGAGTGCATGTATTATTAAGAAAGACCTTTAATGTAACTTTGTTCGTAATTTTAAAAAGTGCAGGTTTTCTCGTACATGTACATGTTGGTACATGTGTTGGTACATGTACATGTTGGTACAGTGATTATGTGTTGAACAGGAAAATCCCGTAGTTAGGCAGATACAAGTTAAATCACCCAAGGATCAGTACAAAGTATGTCATACATGTTTTAAGTGGTCCTGATGGCAGGTTAATTGTTTCACAGAGCTTTGTGTGAATCTCGACGACGTAGTTTGTTCACATTGCTTCTAATTCAAGTCCCAATACAGATGACAATGTTGACAAGAAACATTTAGACAGAGACTGTGGAAGTCGTTGTGGTCTCGCGAAACAAATTTGGTTTGCCCAAAATGTTTAAGGGCAAACTTTGAAACTTATCATCGATACAATAGCAAAAAAAGAAAAGGTGTTTTGGGGTTGTTTTTTTTTGGCAGATTGTTGTTCAAATAGATTTTGGCAATGATGCCCATGAGTTTTCTTTTTATTCACAAACACACCCTGTATCAGTCTGAATATTATTTTGTGATATTTGGTACTATTGTACGTGTATGTATGTTTCTGTAATACATGTATAAAAAGACTTTGGGTCCTTTTGATTCACTGAAATGCCCGCGATAAAAATGTTCCTTCCGAAGAAGCACAATCACAGTCTCTATGTCTGATTGTACAGCGCCCACATAAAGGACAACAATGAAATTAACACCAGCTAAGTTCATCAGAGGTCAGCCTGCCTAGGTAGATAAGACTCATCGATAGACTACCGATAGACTACCGTCAAGGCTGTTGGTGTCTAAACTTACTGTCAATTCTTCCATGCTGTATATTGGGCGGATGTTTGTGTTAATTACTGTGTGATATATTGTATGTTTTTAATTCCAAGGCCCCCCAAGTCTGCCATGGTTGCTTGCAATGGCCTTAGGTTCTCAGTCTACAAAACATTCCAGGAAGGCTAACTTTAATAATTATGTGTATCACATCTTGGGCAGGCCTACCTTGAGAAGCTTGCCACAAACAAACCATGAGAAATGCACACGACTTGTATTTAACTGCACCCATTATTTTCTCAATCGTTCCATTAGATTTGTGATTTTGGGCTGGCCCGCTTGGAGGAACCCGACACAAACAAACACATGACCCAAGAGGTCATCACACAGTACTACCGAGCGCCAGAGATCCTGGTCGGGAGTAAACATTATGGGTCGTCAGTGGACGTCTGGTCAGTGGGCTGCATCTTCGCTGAGCTACTGGGAAGGAGGATTCTGTTTCAGGCCCAGAGTCCAGTCACACAGGTGAGGCCAACGATGAAGTTGCCATTGGTGGCGGCCATTTTGCCCAACCCAACACGTCTCCCAACAAATAGGAAGCACTAGTAAATTAGATGCAAACTAACAAGTTTTAAGTAAACAGAGATAGAAAATATAACTCAAAATCACAGTAAACATTGATTCAAAAATTCAGAGGTCACATTTAGATCAAGGGCATTGATACATAAAGTTTTTGGTAGTGTCCCTAGTGCACTGCAAGAAGTGTTTACCATAGTTAAATCTATACCTGGGCCCAACTTCATAGAGCTGCTTTAGCGCAAAAGTAGCTAAGCACAACAAAATTATGCTGATCAGAAAAAGGTTACCAGCCAAAATACCAAGCCACATGTACTATTTGTGACTGGTATCCTGCTTATTTTTGCTTAGAAGAATATTTTAAGCATAAAGTTTTGCTTAAGCAGCTCTATGATATTGGACCCTCTCCATCAGTGCTTAAAAACGTTTTAAACATTTCAACATTTTGTATCTTGTTATTTGTGAAGTGACATTTGTCGTAAAATGTTTCAATTTGATTATTTTTGAGGGTCTTGAAATGCTAATTTGCTTTGCTTCCGTAGAAATGTGTCTTTCCACCGCTTTGATTTGTCCTGTATTTTTGCGCCAATTTCACGTTGCCATAAAATGAAATTACGCTTGATTTATCATGGTCGATGGATAAACCTTGACTTACTTGAAGGCTTAACTCAATTACGAGACAGTGAAAAAGCCTTGGGGGACTTTTGCATCAAGTAATTTTTTTTATTATTTTGTATACTTTTTCAATCTGTACCATTTAAAGAGTGCTCATTAGATATGCGAAGGTAAGACATCAAACTTAAAACCTTGTGAAGGAATCGTGTGAACCATGAGAAGTCACAGAAATGAGTGCAGTTCATTTTGCAAAAACAGTAGGAAAGATTAAGAAAAAAACAAAAAGGAATATATAAGGTTAAAGGCAGTGTGTGGGTGCCATCATGTCTGGGTGCTGATCATTTGAAGGGCATGGTCATGTTTGGTCCTTTGTCCATGTTTATAATGTAAACATGTGGAAGGTCAACTTGGCCTTAGGGTAGGTCATCAGAGGTACAAAGGTCAATAATACGAATGACTCGCCTTCCAGACATGGCTGCAAAAGGTTATCATAACAAAAGATGAAGGGATCTTCATCATATTGTTTAAGTAAGTCTAGTGCAAAAAATGTGCGTTGTAAAACCAAAGCTTACTAGGAACGTAGAGGTGTTAAATTTGCATCAGGGACGAGGAATATTATTTGTGTTTTACTGATACACCGTTGTCTGTACTGAGTATACAGTATGGGTGAAACACAAATCGTAGGATCATATAGTCTGATCCCCTTTTCTGTACTGATTTTCAATGGTTTATCATGCTTGAAATAGGGAATCAGACAATGGTGATATTTATTAGGTCTTTTAGGCTGTGTCTAAATGAATGGCTTTGGCTTAAAAGTTGTATTCTTCACTGTTGTCACTGCAGCCATTAGCCGCAGCCGAAGTCGCTTAATTTGGACGCACGGTTACAAACTGTGTCAATGATAGGCAGTCATTATTTGGGGCCAGTAGTAACATATCCTACAAAGTCAGACAACTTCCTGAATAGGATTGTGGGGGATTTAGGATTGTGGGGGACTTTTAAGGACCGTTGTGGTTTGACAAATCTCGTCTAGCTGTCAAGACAATAAATTTTCTAAGAAGAAATTTTGCTTGATAGCAGAAACAGGTTACCAACCAAAATACCATGAAGTTTGTTAAAGATCTAACTGGTTCCCAGCGAATCAAGTCATTGAGCCATAGTGGCATCTGAAGGAAAGAAAGAGTGCCTTGGCCGTCCGGGGGGGGGGGGGGGGGGGGGGAGGAGGGGGAGATAAGAAAATCAACAAAAAGGTTTACTTCCGTAAAAATTCAAGCAAATGTTACTTCATCTCCGCAGTCACCCTCCTCAATGATGAGAAACCATGAATGGATAGCGTACAAGATGCTCCTTGATAATTTGTTAGAGCTTGGTTGCCGCTCATTAGCAAAGGCAAAGCACACTTTGTTTGAGATTGCAGATTGGGGGAGAGGGGTGGCTCAAGGTTTATTGTGTGGCTCAGGATCCCTAATGAGGTCTGAACTACCAATTTGTAGTGTCTGTACGTGACTTGTTTGAAGCGTGTATCAGCACATTTCGCATTGTAAGAATTTTTATCTTTACAGTGTGGGGGATAGGGGGTAGATTTTGCTGATTGTTAACTAAGGACAGCTATCAGTGTACATAAGTAGGATTTCTTTGAAAAAAATAAATAAAATACAATAAGGTGATCATTCTTTAAGCACTACTAAAAGCAGAACTTGTTCCATTTTATACTTAAACAAAATGCTTCAGCACCACCCAATTTCATAGAGCTGCTTAAGCAGAAAAAGTAGCTAAGCACAACAAAAGTATGCTTACCAGAATAAGGTTACCAGCCAAAATTGCATGTCGCATAAGAGCATATTTGACTGGTATCCTGTTTACTTTTGCTTAGCAGTCTGTGAAATTGGATCCAGATATGTGCATGCATCCAGGGCTTGAAAAAAATCCACTGGACCACTTATGGACTTGCACTTGAGTCGGCATGATGGCGGACATGTTCCATCATCAGTGTCTTGAGTACATAATATTCTCAGCCAGACACCCCAATAACAAAATGTTTTGCCTTTTTGTTTCTTCTTGTTCTTTTGCAGCTACAAATTTTTATACCATATCCGATATGTGGCAGAGAGTGTCCCCCCAAAAATTTATTTTTTTATTTTTAACACACTCTTTCCTTTTGTACAGAAGTACTCCCCCCTAACATCCTCTAAAGAATTCCTGAGATTCCCAGAACACAATAAAGACACATTAGGAGGAGGTACACTATGCATGCCACAAACCGAGCACCAATTTTGATTGAACATGAATTTACATTAAATTTTGAACACGATTTACGTTGTTTTTCGTTACAGCTCAACCTGATCACCGATCTCCTTGGTACCCCGAGTATGGAAGACATGAAATACGCATGCGACGGTGCAAAAGCACACTTGCTCAGATCTCCCCACAAACCTGTGAGTAAAAAATGTTCAGAATCTGATGATATGTTCTGAGTTGTAACAATTGTAAGTTCTACTGATCAGTAGAAGAATGTTGTGTTGAAAATACATGCATCTGTGTAAATTTGTTTACTTTGAAATGATTCTATATGCCGACTGTTTTTGAATTATTTCGTGATAATTACAATAATAATGGTAATAATCCAAGCATATAATATAGCGTTCTTACGCAAAATGTATCACAGTGCTTTATGACATCACAAGCCCAAAGAGCGCCCTCGCTGAGGTCAATGAAGATAACTCCCTTTTGTTACCTCCTTTTCCGTGTAACCATTTTGCTTGTTTTCCCCCGGCATTGTATATTTTGTTTACGTATAAATTATGTGTAATGTTCAAACAGAGTATAATTTCATTGATTTTTTATTTAAAAATCTTTATTGTCGTTATGATGTGTTGTTACTTAGGCCTATATCTTTATTTGCTCAACTGTAAAAGTGAGATAATTTTAATAATAGTATGCACAGTTCATATTTAGTGCTTTATTACACCTGAGGTAGTATAAGACCCATTTCTTTACGTAGCACCATGTGACGGTTTACAAGGTGCTGTGGTGCAATATAGCAGCCAACCATAGCAGGAAACAACGGGGCGAACCCCTTCTCTTAACGACATGTGCACTGGGTGCTTTTACATCATTACACAACACATGGGTCCTACGGCTTTGCATCCCATCCGAAGGACAAAGCAGTAATGGTTAAGTGTCTTGCTTAAAAACACAAGTTTCAAGACCAGGACTCCAACCACACTCTCCTGGTCAGAAACACCAGAGCTTGAGTTCAGTGTGCTTGACCGCTTGGCTATGACACGCACTACAGGCTTCTTTTTAAGGTGACATTCGCTGTAGGTGAACTATTCTAAAATTCTAAAACTATTCTAAAACAGTTACATGGACACTTACATGTAATAAGAAGCCTTCAAATACAGATATTTCCATTCTAGCTAACAGCGGTTATTGTGAATGTTGCTTTAATTAGTAAGGTCTTAAGAACTGTAGTTTGTGTTAATTGTTCATTAAGATTATTTGTTCATTCGTAAGTCTCACAAAGGACATGAAAGCAATTGTGTATTTTTGTATAGCTTGAAAGCCCAGACTGTTTGAATGCAATGGTTTGAATGATTTGTATCCACAGCCTTGCCTGTCAGCATTATATAGTCTGTCTGCCCAGGCTACCCATGAAGCTGTCCATCTCTTGAGTCGGATGCTCGTCTTTAATCCGGTAAGTATTTTACTTATAATTGCTGCAATTTCACCAGAATCCAAAAGCGAAGATTCTTTGGGCTCTTGATGTTGGGCCAGTGCCTTTGGGAACACCGAAATTGTATCGGAGCCTACCACCAAGGCCATTGAATTTCTTGCAGTGGATGACCTGATTGTCTTAATGAACTGAACATTTGCAAACAAATGATTACTTGTGGCACTTGACTAAATAAAAACAATGCCCAGTTCCTTTTTAGCACTTTATCACATCACATCAAAAGGGTGTTTCAAACCTATTTTTATTTTTTCTACAGACCTGTATGCAGAGTAATGTTAGGAATTTTAATACCTATATTGCACGTGTATCTTAAACAAATATGGGATGCATTTGAGTGCATTGTCACAGAATATAATCACGAGGTGAAATCTGGACTCTTCCATTTCACGGGACGGAGCCAAGTGAAGTGGAAAAGCCATATTACACTGAGTGATTATATTCTGCGGTAACGCACAAACAAAATTTCTTCAATAATTGTGTCGTATAACTCTCACAGATCCTTGTTAATTGAATTTTGTTTCACAATAAACACAGAAACTCGTTGACCCCATACCCCACAAACCCCTTCTAAACAACGTAAACTAGTCCATGTAGACACCAACCTTGCCCTCAGTGACGTTTATTTTCTCTTGTCTTTACAGGACAAACGTATTTCATGCACAGATGCCCTCACCCACCCCTACTTAGAGGAAGGACGATTACGCTACCACACGTGTATGTGTCGCTGCTGTCATAACACGGCGGCCGGACGGCAATACACCTCTGACTTTGAGCCAGCGGCTCCTCAGAGGTTTAGCTCGGAGTTCGAGGATGGGTTATGCAGTGTCCATGAGGTCAAAGGTGAGGCTGACCGGCTGGAAAGTCAAAAGTTTAACCCACACCTGCTGAAGTCAAATTAATATTTTGCTTACCGGAGTACGGTTACCAGCCAAAATATCATTCAACAAATACAGCGTGAGACTGGTTCTCGGCTTAGTTTTGTTTAGCAGCAAAATTGCGGAGCAAAATTTTCAGCTCAAGCAGCTCTATGAAATTGGGTTTCAATGCTGTAGCCCTTTTTAAAAATTCATTTTCGCCCCAAACAAGGGTAAAAGCCACTCTTGGTAAGGGGCCACAAGAAGAAAAATGTTAGGGGTGAAAATAGCTCAGGGGAGCTAATATTCCTCTTAAAACGGTCTGGATTGTAGGATGGAGGGAAACGTGTAAGAAAGGAGTTCCAAAGGTTATTTAATATTTGTGTGTATTTGTACTTGCAGAGGCGTTACACACGTTCATCACAGACCGACACCAGGGTAATAGCGTACCCCTCTGCATCAACCCCCAGTCTGCTGCCTTCAAGAGTTTTGCAAGGTGAGACTTGTTCCAGGCACTCGTCCTCCCCCATGCCTACTGTGTTTTTACCCATTATGGCCCCAAACACTGAGCCAATATACATGCAGCATGAGTGTTCGACTTGGCAGTACATGACTGGGATACCATTTCTTGTAGCGTTAGGGTTTGGGTGGCTAGTCGTTGGTCAAGAATTTGTAGCTCTATCTATTGTTGGAACCTGAAATACCCATGGGCGACATTTCAGCAAGCAAATGTTTTGTTATACCATTGATAGCAATGGTCACTGTCTGCACTGATCTATTGTTGCAGCAAAAAGAGTTGCATGCTGAAATGGCGGACAGTGCACATTTCACATTTCAGAGCTCCCCATCTTGTGTCTTCAGCACTCTATAATCTTTGCTGTATAGTCAGTACTTTCTTGAGTTCTGTGAAAGAAACAGTACTGAGTATACAGTGCTGAATGCACATCGGTGTAAGGGCAAAAAGAACCACAAAATAATATTGTTATTATTATTATTTGTCTTATTATTATTTGTCTCTGTTATTCTTGCCCTCCTTATAAATTTACTTTGTTTTCTGTTTGTTTTGTTTGACAGCTCGTCAGTAGCTAGTGCCTCGGAATTGCCACCCACCCCCCAACCATGGGAGTAAAAACCAGTCACAAATGGGTAACCATTGGTGTGGTGAGCAATGGGCCCATCCTCCCCTCCTTCAACCCTTCACTCTGTGACCCTCCTTCTACCCAACCCTCGGTCCTTGGAGGACCTCAGAGGTGCGGTGAGGCTCAGTGGAGCCAGCCCTATGCATAGCCTAACGTATTTATTATGATGAACGTGTCTGTGACGAGCAATACTGTGTGATTCATGATACTCGTGATGCGTTACGTCACCCGTCATACCCAATGCTGCAATTTTAAAAAGTACACCAACAGCTGGGCCCAGTTGTCATAGGGGTGTTAGACAGAGATTATCGTTGCCAGTAACTCTTGATCGGTTTTCTGTAGAGAATTCTGGAATCCATCAGAATCCATATTGGCTGTGTTATATCTATTAAAATCCGGCCAAACAAAAACATGGATTTGAGCTTGTTTTGGGTTATAAATGTTCCACAGTGATCCTCAAATCAGTAGGAGTAGCAGGAATCCAGTCATAATAAAGATGCATTGCATGGCATTTTGGCTGGTACCCTGTTTATGCTAAGCATGGTTTGTATCTGCTTAGCAGCCTTTATCATCTCTGTGCAAATTGGACCCAGTTGATTGAGGCGTATGAATAATAAACCCAACAAATAGTGTACAGTAAGAACATTTTTTCACAAGGTGGTAGATATTTTGTAGTATGCAAGGGTATTTGTGTAATCTGCCAGTGTTTGTGTTTGTTTTAACGGCAGTTTGCTCTTCGGAAGGGAATTTGAACACTTTGTTACTTAAGGGTGTCTGTGAAAGACCCCCAGTCTAAAGTGGTGTCTCCCTTTGTTGCTTTGTGCTAACCGAAGGGTCAATTGTCTTTTTGGGGGGGGGGGGGGCGAGGGGGTAAAAGCGGATTTGAAGATTTGTACAGTTTTTTTGTTTGCCAAAGATGGTGCTAAGTTTGGGGAATTCTTTTTTTTTTTTTTTTGCACGTAAAGACGTAGATTGAACCAAATGTAGTTTGAGCCTTTAATTTATTATTCCCATAAAAGAGTTTGTGTTTTATCTGCACATCCAGTGATCAAAGTTACCTGAAATCAGTCAAAATTTACTGCCGAATAATATCTTCTTTGGCAATTTCAGTTGAAATATGTGAAAAATAATAATGACGATGCATGGCTGCAGTATTACTGGTGGTTAGCACCGCACTTGAGAATCCATTATATTTAATTGAATGAAGACAGAAATTCCATTTATTTGCCTGATTTCTTTGCCATAGCAGAATTTTCTTTTTAAGTGTACGAGGGCCAATTTCATAAGTTTCTGAACCCCAAGATTTTTTTCTTGGCAGATATGGTAGAAAAGCACAAACTGGCAAGGTACACAGTCACAAGTAATTTATGTTAAACCTCATTTTGGCTGGTAGCCCGCTTCTACTAGTAAGCGAGTTAGATATGTGCTAAGCTACGTTATATGTCAACAGTTTCATGAGGTTTTGATGTGGTACAGCAAGGTAGCAATTCTTCCCAGATAGCTGTTAAGAATTTAACTGTTCTACTTGTACAAGAGCTCTCTCCCGACTTATCTAAATTGGTTTGTACAAGTCACTTATATGAAATTTGAGGCATTGCACGGTGAATCAATGTATATTTGGTTTGCTGTAACACCATGTGTATATCTACTTACTAGGTAGATTTACACATGGTGTTACCGCAAACCAAATATACATACAAGTCACTTGTAAACAAATCTTGCTGGAAAGTTGACTAATTTGTTGTTTTCTTGATTCAGCTGGAGTATATTAGCTCCGTAGAACAGTGCTGTACCTTATCTTTATTCAAAGACAGTAAGCAAGCCAGTAGCAGTGTTTAATCTTTGCTTAAAACCTGGGCCAAATTTCATAGAGCTGCTTAAGGAGAAACTTTCACCTAACTATTTTTTGCCAAGCACAAATGAGCAGGATACCAGTCATAGTTGGTACATGAGACATGGTATTTTGGCTGGTAACCTTATTCTGGTAAGCATAAATGTGTTTATGCTTAGCTACTTTTTGTGCTTAAGCAGCTCTATGAAATGTAGGAAAACTGTTTTATTTTTTTTAAAGTCTTTCAGTTTTGACTTTCAAGATATTGTCCAAAGTCTATCTGGGATTTCCGTTTAAATAAGTACTTTTCCTTAATGCCAGTTGCTTTGGTGACACCAGTCACTTAAATTTACCCTCTCGATGCATATTATGTAACCACTAGAACAGTTACCATGGGAGTATAAATATGTGTTTGTAGAACGGCCACTAAAGTCACGTAACTTCCTAGTTAGACACAACTCTTAGAGTAAACTACTAAGTAGTGACCCATCGTGCAGTCATATTTTAGCTTTGTTGTTTGGGTTTTGTTTTCGTTCATAGTGACCAGTTCGGTCCTTACAAATGAGATACTGTAGAACTCGTAAACTTAAAAAGAATATGCAGGCTTTTTTCCCAAATAACTACCTCTAATGAATGGATCAGTCCATTATTGCGTATTATCAAGGAGGACACCATTGTGTTATTACAGGGGTGTGAATGAGAGTCGAGCCATATCTCATGCAGTGTGAATGCGTCACTGTTTTTTTTAATTGTTTTCATACAATGTTCACGGTGCAATTGTTTAAGGATTTAATTCAAACACAGGATTGTTACCAGTTGATTTGTCGTATTTACTAGGGCAGTGTCTGAGAGTCCAAGGTGATGATGATAGCGCTCTATTTATGCTACAATCACCTCTTCTTCTTTTTTCGTTTTTCAGTGGACTTAAAATGCAATTAGGGCTACTTAGTAATGTACTTGGCATGCTAAATTATTGTTGTCATACCACATCTGTTTGATAAGAGTGTAATATTCGATGAAAGGGGAAAGGGTAGAAATATTTATGTGCACTGCAGACGCCCCTTGGCTTATATCTCTGGTCTTAGTGTCTTTCAAAAATGCCCTCCAGAACTGTCCTCATCACATTTGAGTTGCAATTCATTTGTTCCCCCCGTAAAAACAATGCATCGATCATGCTGAGCACTTTGTGTTGTGAGTAGACCGGCTCATTGGTCAAGGAGGGGGAATTTATTAATTTTGATGCTGAAGTACTGTTTTGTTAAGAAAGAACAAAGATGCCTGGTGACATTGTTAGATGGGAATTCAAAATCATGCATAGACTTTCATCAGGCTGTGGTTAGTTTTGTCTCATTCCCTGTGTAAGCAATAATTGTTTCTCAAAACATAAACAAAGGGGAGACTGTTTTTCTGTCTAGCCTCAGCTTGATCACATTGATTATTTTGAAAGGGTGGGGGGAGGGGTGGAACAAGAAGGCCGCACCACTGTGACAGCCCCTTCCTATTCAAATCATGGACTAAGTTCATCTGTTTGAGACAGGAAAACAGTGGTATTCCTGTTAAATTTGTGACAACGCTGAAAACAAACAAATCCAAAAAGTGACTATGAATTTTAACAAATGTGCAAATGAAGACCATGTACAGAGGACATACTTAGATTTTCTCTTGAGATATCGCGATAAAGACAGACGTCAACATTTTTACCGACATTTGAATAATTTGTACAGTTTTAAACTTTGTATATTCTTTCGAGGAGACTGAACGTTGTTCGTGGATTTTTGCGTGGTCTGCCAGTTATGAAGTATATTTTGGGGGTTTCATGGTATTTTTGTTTGTGGTTGTGTAGTGAATTGTCTTGTTGGGTTCTTTAGAGAGAGAGAGAGGAAAACAGAGAGGTTGCTTAAGTGTTCTTGTGATATTAATGTCATCGGCCATATCCGGAGTTTTGTTATCTTTGGTGTCCAAGTAGAAATGCAGCGCCCAAGTAGGAATGCAAGGCAAGATCCTTTGTGTGATGGGAAACACGTTCAAAGCAATTTTTAAAAAAGAAACTTTTTTGCTGCAGTTTTGAATACTTCCCTGTCAATGCTACTGAGCCACTGATACAGTTAATTTTGTTTGGCTCAGGAGAAGTCAATGCTGCAAGGTCTTTTAGAAAAACCAGGTCGGACAGTTTTGCCTGTTTGCTGTAAAATCCCTCACATTTTCCATAAACCTAGTTAAATCACTCAGGAATTCTCTTATCTACACAATATGTGCAAATCCTCATATGAGTTCAAATCAATGATTTAGGTACTGGGGGAAAAAAAGTCATAAGGTGGATTTCACGCAAATGCATGTTATCTGTGAATGCGGAGTGCTGGGGGTTCGAGTCCCACCAAAGTTATCTCATGGTGTCAAAATGTATGATGGTGAGTATACCATCAAACAACACAATGAAGGTTTATAGTTGGGTAGCACACATCGTGTAGGTAACAGATTTCTTCTGTTAATGTAATTTTTGTCAGATGTACTAGCATAGAAATCTTACTAATATATCATATCTTTGTAAATATCTATGTAGAATGTAGTTTATTTCAATATTTATTCAACACATAATATGAACAGCAAACAAGAAGAAATCAGTTTGAATTATGTGTTTATACAGAAATGATGGCAATTTTTTTTTATGTTATTCCATTCCGTGTAATGTGTGTGTGCATACTGAGATTTTTTCTTTTTCCAAAACGTTATGGATTCTTTGGATGGAATGTGAGGTTGTGTTTTTGAAAACTAAATTATGATGTAAAAAAAAAATAGTGATAATAATAAATGATTGTATTGTAAAAAGGGTAATGATGCTTAAAAATAAACAACAAACCTTCCACTGTACATTTTCCACTTAGTTGCCCACGCTTTTCCAATAAAACAGACCCAGACAAAAAAAAACAAGGTTCTGAAGAATCAACTAAGTTTTTTCAAAAGACTTGATAATATGCAAATAGAGAAAATGTTTTGAAACATGAGGGACCATTTTTTTTGTACTGTAGATTAGATGTACCCTAGATATCCTAGCTTTTAAAATGGTTGGCACAAAACAGTCTGGTTCCAAATAATTTGTTAATGAGCAGAATGTGCAAATACAGTCGGGTACCACCCCTAAACCCCATGGCGTTACATAACATAACAAACAGTGCCTAGTCCGGTTCTCCTTCCGCCCCATATTTGTTCTTTCAACTAAAATTTCAGGTACCAGACTATTTTCTTTTTAATTATGGCAACTAAGTGTAGCATTTGAATAAATATGTTTCCAATGAAAATCAAAGCCACATTTGAACTGGCAGTTTAGGGCCATAAAACTCAGTAAACCTATTCATCGTGTTTATGATTCTTTGTTTGATGCCGCCTTAATGCAACTTTATAGTCAGTAGCATTAATTTATCTCTGGTTACAGTTTCCAATTACTGACGTAATTATTCAATGAACTTTGTATTGATGACCTGGAACCCACTGCATTATGTATAATAGTGCTTAGCCAAATTGTTTGTTTTGCAAAAATTAACAGGGAACCAGTTTGATCTGAAATACATTACATGGTACTTTGGCTGGTAACCTGTTATTGGTTACCACGCTGAGGATGTTCTCCTGTCCCACAAAAAAACTTGTGAAGTTATTACCTCAGAATTGACATCTTACGGAGACATTCATATCAACTTTCCACATACAAAACACTCTCAAAACCGTATGCACTAGCCTCCCAAAAAACTTGACAAATTTTTTTTTTGGGGGGGGTTATATTGTGCCTATCCTAACTGGGTGAGTAATGGTAACACTTGCTCTAACCCTAAAATGAATTTTATATCACAAAGAATCTATTTTAGGTCATAGATACAACATTTAAACTCTATTTTGTAGCATGGGTGGACAGACAGTTTGGCTAGAGCGAGGCCCAACTACTTCAATTTCCTCTTCCCCTATTTACCTATCTGTTAGATATATGCCTGGGTTTCTTATGGGTTTCCTTAATACCAGTGATATTCTTAACAAAAGTGTGATGAATTGTAGCCATTTTAAATTTATAATTGTGACTACTGGCCGCAAGTCGGTGTGCAAACTATTTCTAAATTCCAATCAAGGATTTAACTCATGCTGTTGATTTCGTTTACAAGATGCACAATGAACTATTTCATCTTTTATACGTGTAGGTCAAACCGCTAAATTAATTACACAACTCTTTTATAAAACGATGAACAACCGATGTTATTGTAAGTTATTTTGTATCCGTTTTCATCATTGTACATTTTGCTCACTTAATGTCATATCATTCATAGCCACAGATGTTGGTAAACACTTGTGGATTTGTTGATGATTTTCTTTTTGAACAAGGTCAAACATTTTCTATTTTGTTTTTGTCTATTACCATGCACCGATTGAACAGAGAAATTAGATGTGAAAGAGTAAACATTACTGTAAAATCATTTGATAAGGTCAGCAATTTGAGTCTGTCTGACACTAGAAATGTCAATATACCTAGTGGTTCTGATGCGGCTTTGAGTGCCCCAAAAGTTCCACATTCAGTCTTGAATATCCCTCTTAAAATTATTCCCCCCAACGATTTCTTGAGACAAAATTACAACTTTTGGCCGCCATTTTTTGCAAAACCATTTTTTATAACAATAGCAGAAAATCAAATGCAATCATAGTTTCGATTCTGTAATTTTAGTAAAACCCTTTTTGAGTTGTACTTGAAGAATAAGTTATTGATTTAACTTTATATTTATGCAAATTATCCATTGCCCGAACGTTTGAGTTCTTGTTTTATTTAAGTTAATTTACCAGGGTTTTTCCTCTCTTTTTTATGAGCGAGTGCAAGAGAGAGACACTAGTAACGACCAGATTTTGTGTGTGCTGCAATTTTTGTAAATTTTTTTCTCAAGGCGTAACAAATTGTGCTAAAATTGTAGACATTGTGTCTGTACCCAAGTTTTGTTTTTGTTTCTTTTTTAAAATTACTTTTCATTAAACAAAAAACAATACAAAATCTCTGGCGATCAACGGTTTTTTCAGTATGTAAATTTGCCTAAGAATTTCTAAAACAAACTTTGCAAATTGTGGAAGAAATATGCATTTAGGTGTTTGGGGGAAAAAATCTATTTGTAATTATTGTATCATAGTCATAGATAATTAAAAAGAATAATGAACAAATTATGAGAGGAAAAGGCACAGGAGCACAATCAGTTTATATGTGATGTTTAGAGTATATGGCGAATAATGTGGGTTTGGGTTTCTGGTGACTACAAAACTTCAACTGTTAAATAATAATTATTAAAAAAATGCTTTTTACTGTCTTTGTAGTGCTGTAGAGATATCCAAGTAGTCTGACTTATGGCTTACGTACATTTATTTATTTCTTGTTGGAGAAGGATTTTGTTGTTGGATAATTGGACTTTCCTTTGTAATTGTAATCATGAAATCCATATGTAGAGTTTCGAAATACTCGTTTTGAGAGATGATTTAAAAAAAAATTAAAAAGTGATGAATAAAAATGAGAATGTGGAGGATTTTAAAATAGGTCGCAATTTGAGTCGTTTTTGGTATTTTCATGGTGTTTGTTTTGACAAAACATTGTGTCATTTTAATATATTCCTTCAGTTGGAACCACAAGTGTATGTCAACCTATAGCAACCATTTATGTACAGGCATGCAACTTTTCCGCTGATTTCCTCTTTTTTATTCTCAGTTTTACTATTCAAAATACTGTACAAAATCATTGAAATTTTGTAATTTCCTCTTTTTTGGTGAAGTTACAGTTGCATGCCTGTATGTATAATCATCACCGAATGCCCAGAATGAAAAACAGAAATCTCATTTTGTTTTTAAAATGTAGATAGTAATTGATGCGATTTGAAGAATTCCTGAAAAATGGCTGGCAGGCCTGGGTTCCCCCGTAATGTAGACCCAGAACCTCTCGAATGTTACAATTCATGAGGTTTACAGACTCTGTGCATCACCAAAAATACAAAACTACATGTTTGGACACAGTGTGGACTATTTCTTTCTCCCTTTGGTGATCATTTTACTTCTTCCAAGAAAATTTGAAGGCTCTAGGAGGTTTTAAGAAAATCCTGAAACCAGGAAAAATGCTGAGAAATCACAAGTCTAAACTTCTGCAGTTCAAAGTGTAACAATTTGTTAATAATTTCATAAAGCCTGTATGTAAGCACAAAAACTTGCTAAACAAATATTGCTTAACAGAAACTGGTAACCAGCCAAAATTCCATAAAGTTTACATTGTTGCAACTGGGCCCGATTTCATGGCTCTGCTTTATCGTAAGCAAAGAATCGGGGCCAACAGAAGCAGGGAATTCCGTGCTTACGTCAATCGTATTTCACGGGTTAGCAGGGAATTTGTACTTGTGCACTTGCGTAGTCCATGTTACTATGCATTCTACGCTTACACAGCTAGCTCAGAAATTCGACGCTTACTCGGTAAGCGGAGAATGGTGATTGCAAGCGCAGAATTCGGCGGTCCTGGTGCCCCACATTAATTTGTTGCTTAGCAAAGAAATTTGCTAAGAAGTATTTTCTGCTGAGTCTTTCTCAAAGGTTAAATGACAACACTACTCATAAACAAGTATACTGGTGTAATGGAAGCAGTCAGGTAATAATTTACTTCACTCATTCATCCTGTGACCATCGTGCTGGTTATTACTAATATTGCCCTCAAATCCGTCATTCAGTGATGCTCGTGAAGCTCCAACATTCAGTAGTTTTTCTCCAAGGTATGTGGAGCTATGTTTTTGAATAATAATAATAATAATAATAATAACCAATTTTTATATAGCGCTTTTCACACCCGAAGGGCATCCCAAAGCGCTTCCAACATTATTACCCCTGGTCACTGGGCCATTATTTCATTCCTTAAACCATCTCAGCTCCCTGGGGAGTATACAGCCTGTGCTGCAATATATGCGCTACTACTAAGCTAAATCAATCACAAGAACCATCTCTGCCCTCACAGGTACCCATATTACCCCTGGGTGGAGAGAAGCAATTATAGTTAAGTGTCTTGCTCAGGGACACAAGTGTCACGACCAGGACTCGAACCCATACTCTGCTGAACAGAAACACCAGAGCATGAAGTATGAGACCTGGGGTGCCATGATGGATGCATCTGATGTCATCAACTGCCACAGCTCTCTGTCCTGTGTCATATGTACCAGGGCTTAAATAATAGAGGGTATCATTTGTTCAAAACTTAACAAAATATTTGGTGTAAAAAAAATGTATTACAAAGTAAACAAATGAACAATTCTCAGCATCTCAATGTGGTTCTTTAGGAAACATCTGTATATTTATTGGCTTGGTAAACTACAATTCTTACAATTACACATTGGGTTGTTTGTTTTGGGGTGTGTTTTTTTTTACAGTCACAGGAGTTGTTCAGTAAGATTCTTGATTAAGGTTAATTTTATTAATCAATTTGTACATTTTATTTTTTTTCCCATTTTAATAAAGATACCAGATAAGGTAGTCCTAATTTCCTTCAAAAACTTAGTTTTCAAAACAATTCAAACAGCAAGATGATTCAGTCCAAAGTAAGCAGTACACATGTTTTAAAACTTCACAAATGCTACAAGTAACTGAATATGCTCTCAGTCTTGAGAATCGTACTTTTGTCAAACCTGATTTTTGTTTAAAATATGGTAGTCAATTAAGTGCACCATAAGTTACACTTGTTGTAAGGGTTGATATGATAGAGCGAAAAACATCATGGACATGCAGAGAAAAAAAGAGCCTGCTGACCTACTAAAAACGACATGAAAGGCAACATGAAATCTAGAAAAATAACGATTCATATACTGAGGTTAAAAAAGGGGTATTTGCATATTTGACACGGCAACACGGACCAATGGATTAAAAGAATTTGGACCCTTGTAACAAAACAACAAATCCCTCAAGTTGTGCTTTTACATGATTCTGTAAAACAATTTACTATTCATTCCCATTCAAATGACAAATTGAACGGCTCAACAACTCAAAGAGTTGAGTAATCCCATCAATTTTGCTTGTAATATTGAGTCACTGCTTTGAGATATTTCAGAGAATTTGTGAACATTTATAAAACCAAATTTGCACTTTAGAAAGAGTCGTTGATTTGAGATGATTTCAGAATTGTTATGAACACTTATGAACCCAAACCAAGCCTGAACTTATATACAACCGACTGACTCGCACTAGCTACACTACATGACTACACATAACAGGATGTTTTACTTTATACAAGTTAATACACTGAGGTATAATATTGTGGAGAAAAAACTTAAAAAGTACCTGAAAAAAAATACGACAAAAACCAAGTTTTTAAGTGGCCTTCCCACTATATGCATTCAGTGAAAAGCACAGAACGGTTTATAAGTTTTCTATAAAGGAAGTTCTAAACCCGTGGCAAAATTAATCTAGAGTCTTAATCAACGTAAAATTAAAATAAAACAAAATGGTAGAACATGAAATATGACATCCCCGTTCAATGGCGAGACAGATACAAATCCCTTTCTGTGGTTTCAAGGACCTGGGCCAAATTTTATAGAGATGCTTAAGCAGAAAATGTTACTTAAAAATTTTCTGCTTAAGCAAAAATAAGCAGGATACCAGTCACAGATTGTACATATGACTTGTTATTTTAGCTGCTAACCTTATTCTGGTAAGCATAATATGATTGTGCTTAGCTACTTTATATGCTTAAGCAGCTCTATGAAATTAGGCCCTGATAAGTTAAGTGAATCGGTCAAAAAGATTCTACCCAAACCCAGATTTTGCTCAATTTAAAAAGGCAAAGTCTACCATGCCTTTGCCTTGTAACACAAGCTAATTTTAACAAGTTACTCGCAGGCGACTAAACGCTGTGCATGCAGTAAGAAAACTCTGGTCACACAAGGGGTAACTGTTTTCCAACAGTGTGCCACTATCAACAAGAAATCTATGTAAAAATTAAAATGTGAGACCGTACCCGAATTGGCGGCTCTGGCTACAGCAACGGCTATGACTGTTGCTAAGGACGCCCTATACTTCAATGCATGATGACACCACAATCCAGCCAGAGCCATAGCCGCTAATTTTGACACAGCCTCAATGTCTTCCCTTCTTTGTGATTTCCTGGAACTGGTTTTCTGTAAAATGTCAAGTGGCATGGGCCAAATTTCATGGAGCTGCTAAAGCAGGAAATATTGTTTAACAATTTTCTGCTATAAGCAAAAAGGAGCAGGATACCAGTCACAACATGTACATGTAACGAGGTAATTATTCTGGAAAGCATAATTATTTTGTGCTTTGTGCTTAAGCAGCTCTATGAAATTAGGCCATGGCCCTAACATACCAAATTAATCCAGGTGTATGAATGTTGAGCTACCCATAATGCTGAAGAACTTTAGCTGGGGATTTCTCAGCTTGATTCAAGGGCCTTGTCACACGAGGCAAGTTTTACAGGCAAGAGGCGACCAACTGCATTGCATTGCTAAGACCACTTTGGTAGCACATGGGTAACTTTTCAAACAATGTCTTACAATCCCCAAGAAAAGAATGTGGACATTCAAAGGTGAACGCCTTTCCTTCTCAGAGATTTCCTGGAAGTGGTTGCCTGTAATTTGCCTTGTTTGACATAACCCTAAAAGGACGAGCCAATAGGGAGTTAGTTGTCCCTGATCTTGCTTCCAAACAATACACCCTAAAAGTTTACAGTTATGTTTTTCAAAAAAAAATTGTGTGAAATATTAACTCATTTTGCACAAATGCAGATGATATTTAAATTACAATGTACCATTTTCGAATAAATCAAATATTTGTGAACATTTTTTTAATATATCGAACCAAGCGTCATTTCACTGTTTGCACACCGGAATGTTTTTACTTGAAAAAATTTCATTTATGCCATACAAGTAAAAAAGATAGAAGAAAACAAAGAAAAAAAAAAATTAATATTTTCCATAAATTTATTTGATCAACCAAAAATTTAAAATCGCGTTTAATATTTGTTTGTAAGTCAATTTATTACTCATTTCAAAGCACGTTAAAGGTTTTACAAAATTCATATGAAATGTAATTCCACCAGAAAGTCTGAAATTACAACAAAAGGGATTTACATATGTATCTAAAAAAAATAAAATAAAAACAACCAAATAAATAAAATACAAACTTTACAGAGGTTCTTTGACAGTAAAGTTTACTATAACCCCCAAATCCTTATAAATTTCAACTTTTTCAGCGTCAAAGGACAATTTACAAATTCTACCCATTTGAAGAGGTTTTTTAAAAAACACAAGGTATTCACAACACAGTTTTAAAAAATACACAGGAATTTGGGGACTCTTCCTGTCGTTTTTTTAATTTTATTTGGGGGAGGGGTTCAGGGGGACCAGGTAGGACTAAAGCTTTCTCCAAATGCATATGACATTTCTGTTTGTGACAGATACAATGTATTTGCAATCAGAGCTGATTGCCACGTCGTTGATGATGATGTGGTCATTGGATGAAGTTGAGGAACTGTCATTGGGTTGCTCGTCCGGCCAGTAAAGTAACTACGGGTAGAGAGAACAAGTAACATTAATATAAATGTGTCACAGATAGACTGGCCGATAAAACATATAAATAAAAATCCAATTCATTGGGCTGAAGATACAGAAGAACGTTTATTCATAACTGTATGGCTATACAAAGATGTTGAAAGTAAGACGATGAGTAGCAGGCAATTGAATAGAATGAACAAGAATGGAAAATAACTCTTATATATATTGGTCAGGAAGGGTCAGTTTGACATGGTCAGTGAAGATGAGGGTGGTCAGGAGGTCATTAAACAAAACCTCATAAATTTGTCAAGTCCCAGACAGCCAGTCTAGACACCGGTTACTGGGTGGGCTTTGTATTAATTAGGATGAGGTGCTTGTGAGACTGGGGGTAGTGTGGGGCACAAAAAAATAACAAGGTTACATTAACTTGACCCTTCCACTCTTGGGTAAGAATTTTCCAGTGAGTTTACCAACCATTTGAAATTATTCAACTGCACGGGTCAAGCATATTAGCCCAACTGTGAACTGAACTAATACTGTGAACATGTGTGTGGACTGTTCAGAAGTGTTCACCACAAGTTGTATCTCAGGCTGGTATAGTTAAATATTAAATGGTCAGGCAGTAGGAGGGTTGACTGTGTACTGTATGTATGCATTCACTACATGACATCATATTGCAGGCTGGCATAGTTTATCGATCATTCACAACCACAGTGGACGATATTGTAAGTTCTTTTCAAGGGCAAATAGGTGGATATCGAGCATGCAAAATTACTTCACACAAATGCAAAGAGATTGTCCGCAAAGTTGACAATAAAGTTGTTTTGTTTTCCGATTGTTGATAAAGTGAATTACGCTTTGCATTTACATAGATTTGCATCACATTTGCATTAGATTTGCATAAGTATGGACCGGCCTTTTACAGTACAAAGATACTTACATGTGTTGGCTTCCTAGTTGTGGGTGCCTTGACGGGAGCGATAGGTAGTTTGGATGTGTCGTACACCCATATCTTCCCTTCATCGTCTCCACTCACCATCGTACCACAGCCTGGAATAAGTAGGAAAAAAAAATAGTTCAACCCTGGCCTGACTCAATGGAGTGTCATCAATTGTGTAACGACAATGTTTTATTCCGTTTATCAGCTCTTCTCGTCAAGTTTGTTCTTGTTGTACAATAGTAATCTTTGTTTTGGATTAGAAAAGGTGTTCTTTGTTCAAGTTGAAAATATTTCCACTGCGGGAGAATTTGTGGGCTGAGGGGTAAAGCGCACCGGACTCAAGCTCTGGTGTTTATGATCAGTAGAGTGTGGGTTATTGCTTCTTCCGTTGGATGGGATGAATTGCCATAGGTCCAGTGTGTTGTGTAATGCTTGTGGGTGGGACACCCGTTATTGTCTCAAATGTCTCTCATTGGAACGCCAGGTGGCAGCAGACTGGCCACGCAAATTTCCGTTGTTTGCGTAATGCTGAGCATGCGCACATTTCCAATGGATTGACTCAAAATCTCTCACCACCAAGTGTCACTAAACGTTGTTACCTACCTTGCCATGTACCGATATCTAGATACACACTGTCCGAGTCACACCATTTCAGTGTGCACTGCGGAGTGACAGCTACTTCTTTGTTGACCGGTTTCTTCTTGTGTGCATCGACGAGGTTCCACACATGAATCGCACCGTCACATGCGACTTTGCTGGCTGCAATGGAAATGAAGTATGTTTAGTATTACTCGGACATGGTTCTCACTAAGCACAAACTGGCGTATCAGGCCGATACGCAAACAAATATTTTTACTTTAGATCAAATTCACAAAAAATCATACAGATAAAACCATTTAGAATGCTCCATGTTGCACAGTGGGGCTTTTCAAATCAGAGATAAACACCAAGTAGAAAAGACCTAAAAGATATGAATTTTTGCATCGGGGATAATGAATATAAGTTTTGTTTTTACCCTACACAGGGTTCTGCCCACGCCGCGGTGGTCGGTGCCGGAAAACCCGACCGGCACTCATGATTCCCCGACCGGCACTCGCAGAATTTTTTCTTTTTCCGACCACCACACATTTTCCCTTTTTTTTTGCCCATTTCCTTCAAAATATTTTGAACAACGTGTAAAACAAATTATTTACCAGTAAACAGTTTTATCCAAAATTTCGAGTAGCCTACTTCTTTGGTTTGAGTCTATTTTAATGATCCAGGATCGAGCATTCCTCCCGCCTGTACGATGTATATCCAACGCACGAAACCCGCATTGATTTTGCAATGGTTTCCAGTCACGCTGATTATAGCTTTACGCTTGGAATAACATGATACCAGTTTCATCATGTTGTGAACCCTATTCTACAGCGTTTAATACAACGGAAATGAACTGCAGAGTATAAAGCACCATGCTATAGATGCTGTAAATTGTTTTCCCATGGCGGTAAAGGCGTGCGCGCACTGAGGGCCTACATTCAAGGCACAGCTGCAGGGCGCACGTGTGTAACCACTCCGTGCACGATCGAAAGGAAATTGACTTGACTGTACTAGGAAAAAAACAATTTCCGGCACTAAACAAATCCCGGGCAGAACCCTGCCTACATACTCAGTACTTTAGAAAAGACCTTCATTCAATTCAGCCAAACTTCAAAAATTTGGGTCCAGAATGCCCCACAGTTTTGAAAAAACTTGGGGAGAATCCTGTATTCGTTTAGCCATAAAGCACCGCATACTCAATGCATCTGATCTAAACAGACAATTAAATCTAGGAAACTCAAATCAGTGACCCCTTAACAAAAAATGTACAGCTGAAAACAAAGTGTACCCAAACAAAGTGTGCCTTTAAGAACAGTATTAGTCTTCTCAATATTTTGACGACGCTACTTTACCTCTGGGAAAATTTCTTTTGTAGCGCTGTTTTTTCCACAACATATGTATAGATGCATGTAGGTGTTTAGGGTTTATGGATAAAAAGTAAAGATTTTTATGACACACTAAATCTCCTTATGGCCCTCGATGGTTCTTACCGACTAGTTTATCGTTGAGTAACGCCAGTCCATCTATCATATCGCCCTCACCCTCCTCCTCCTCTTCGTCACCCTTGATGGCTTCGGCGAGACGGGCTTTGCTCGGGAGGAGAAACTCCACGTTGTGTGCTCTGCAAATACCAATCGGAAAAACTACTTTTCACACCAAATCCTGAAATTGGTCTTCTAGTCGTGACTGGAGCTGTACTGCATAACCAACTGTAGTTGTCACTCGGCTAAGCACGCCAATCTTAAACCATGCTCAAAGGTTTTGGTGTCGAGTCACCACAGTGTAGCTAAAGGCTCCTTCTGAAAGGGCCAAGGTTGAAGATGATTGAATCCAATCGCTTTTTTACCTCATCATCACAACAATCTTGGTTGCGCCATTTTGGGGAGTCAATGTCCCAATATGTTATAGTGTAGTTTAGACAAGGCTTGACATCTTTTTACACGCTTACCATCTTTTTATACGCTTACCATCTTCTTATACGCTTACCATCTTTTTACACGCTTACCATCTTTTTACACGCTTACCATCTTTTTACACGCTTACCATCTTTTTACATGCAAATTGACTCTCACAATGGAGAGCATGGTAGACAGCAGCAGTGTGTGACGCTGCTGGTGCAACAGGTCAATATACAGACTTGATAACGTCAGTAAAGCTACTGCTCTTGGTAGGCTAAACTCCATTAAGATCAAGACCTGCTTTGACCCATGATAAATCACTGGCGTTGACTGCCAACCCAAGGATTAAAGTAAAGTACATTATTGTTCTTATAAGAGAGTATGACAAAATGTCCACCGTCTAGTTTTCAACAAACACACCGCGCAACCAACCAGTGGAAATATCATCAGATTCAATGGTCACATGTTTCTTTCTTCAGTGACTACAACAAAATGAGGTTTACGTTTCATCTGGAATTTTATGCACGTTCATTACAGGCTTATTTCTTGGGTACTTGTTGCGCCTACATTTTCAGTTGAGGGCACCTAGAGGTTAAAGGTGATTTACCTTCCCTTCTTCCCAACGGGTTGTTTACTATCTATCCTCCATCCGTAGCAGCCGTTTTCACATCCTGCCAGTATGAAGTCTGTGGAGGGGAGGGCCACCAGGCCGAGCACACGACCAGGGGCTGCCAAGTGGTACATCTTTCTGCAAAGATTAAAACAAGAGAACACACCAATGAAGACATGACCTTGCAAAGTTTAAAGAGGCAAAGGGGCACATTGTCTTAAAATCTCTCAAAATTTGGAATAATTCTTTATCCTTTTTTGTTATCAGTGTGGTTGCCTCCGGAAAGACAACAAGCAGAACATACAGTCTGCCATTTTGTGGAGTCAAAAATTGTGTTAAAAAATAGCAAACTGTGTTCCGTCATGAAATTACAGGAAAAACACAATTTCAAGGGATAGTTATGTGAATCTTTTTATTGCATTTTAAAAATATCTTTTCAACCATACTCATTACACACGTTTTTCGCAGCCCAAAGCACCCAATCCGAGGGCAATATGCACCCCTTAAGGTTCAATACGAGAACACACTGAACTATCTCAGGGGTGAACTTTGTAAAAATTAATTTTTCACTTTCTTTACACCCATCTTTCCCTGTAGTATTATTCTTTTGTACAAACTAACTTGCTATTTCATCTGAACAAGTATGGAAAGAAAAGTGCTGTGAAGCTAAACCACAGGAAAACACCCAACTAGTAGGATGTTTGGTTGTAGGTATTGAACATACAAAGAAACATACCAGGTCCAAGTTCACGCAGGAACTATCGTTGACTATAGTTGACTAGGTTGGCCCAAACTCTGTCTAGCCGACGATAGTTTGACTACGCTAGTCGACTATTTGGAACCAGCCTACTTGGCATGGTTGTATCGCTGGTAATCAATAGCCGTTTTCATAGCACAATGCAGAGTGGACCAGTTATCAGAAATAGCTAACGTACGTTGAGTCGACGGTCGCCTTGACATGACATGACTAGAGTCATTCACACTTCACCTTCTGTGCGCATGCCCTACAAATGCCACTAAACAACCACTAGTTAAACATTGGTCCTTGCGCGAACTTTTAGTTTAGTTTTTTTTCCCCATGTCTGGCCGTGTCTGTCTACTTACTTTGTTTTGCATTTGTAGTCTGGCCCCTCTGGAATTCCAATGTCCCAGATGATGATGTCTTCTGACCCGCCTGTAAAATTGATAAGAATTAAACATCATGTTTCATGTTGTTATCTTTACCTTAATATTTTTTCCTTATTCTTCCGTGGTATTTCATCTGTATATCACTGTCTGACAATTCAATGTCATACACATCTTTTTTTAATGTTAGATGCACTATATGACACCATGTGATGAATGCATCTACACAGTACATAGTCAACCCTCCTACTGTCTGACCATTTAGTATCATCCTCTTTCATTTTGAATGATAAACTATGCCAGCCATCATGTAGTGAATGCATCTTCACAGTACATAGTCAACCCTCCTACTGTTTGACCATTCAATATTTAGTCACTTTGGTTTTTAATGATAAATAAACTATGCCAGCTTGCAAAACGATATCATGTGATGAATGCATGTATCATGTGATGAATGCATGTACAAAGTACACACTGTTGTACAACCCAACGCAACCAATGCATTTGAACGGTTCAAACCCGTTATCAACTGACAACATTTGTCCCTGATTATATTTCCTCTCTTCTCAGTATCTCTTTAGGTTCTCGTGCAGGTCTTCGTTCCTCCATTTCCACAAAGTTAACAGAATTTAAAACTAAGAGGAGTTGGGGTGACAGGGATTTTATAGCTGCTGCCCCCAAGTTATGGAACTCCCTACCTCATTCAATCAAAATGTCAGCAAATCAAAATTTGTTCAAAAAAAACTTAAAAACCTATCTAATGTCTGAATTCTTTAGTTAAGATGTAGTATATTTCACAACCTGATGTAAATTATTTTCATTCTCTGTAACTTTTCATGTACTTTCGTATGTTTAATGTTTCTATACCTTGTTAGGCGCCTTGAGCATCCCTTGGGGTGGATATGTGCGCATTATAAATGTTGTTATTATTATTATTATTAACATGTAATGGAAAGTCGGCGGATTAAACTCATAACCAATCTGACAACTCACACATGAGCCAGGTGGAATTGACGGGATGAAACAGCAGTGAATTAATGGGTCTCGGGCGTCTGTCTCCCTTGATCTCCGAGTAGCAGAGTAGCTGGCTGGTGTGAAGGAGCTTGACGCTGCCCCTGGTGCCCGCTACGGCCAGGATATTACATTTTTCTGATCCTTCCTCATCGGCTTCCATTGGGATGGTGGTCCACGCCACACAGTAGAACTCCTAATCAGACAAGAAATCAACGTACAATTTATTATTATTTTTGCCCTTACACTGATGTAATAATACAAAGCGCTGTCACTCAGTTTTCTTGAAAATGGAAGTTCAGAAGTTTAACACTTTTCAGAACAGTGGCCACAGTTGTTGGGAAGTGGTAACTGTTCACACACAAAACAAATTTGTGTTTTGTTTTCTTAGAAATATGAAGTCACCGATAAATTATTGATTTTAAGATTTGTGATATCATTGTTCAGGACTATGGTTTAATTCTAAAGGCTTGTGATAAGACGAGATGAGACCTACCTCCTTGTCTTTAGCATGCTGGTACTTCTTCAGTACTTTTCCCGTACTGCAGTCAATGACGCACACAGTGTTGCCACCGCAAGAGGCTACAGTCCACTTACTTGTCCCTGTAAGAATAAGTGAAATGTACAACAGTTAGCTAGATGGAAGAGCTAGAACTGGTTAGGGTTAGGGTCAAGGCTAGGGTTATAGGGGTTTAACTGCAAAGTTAAGCGCCATTGACTGTGGTCAGTATTTTGATGGGAGACCATTCTTTGTATTGGTTGCTTTTCTTGGACATGATAGGGCTCCTTCCATCGAGCCTGCATCTTTTATTAATAGGACGTATGTCCTCTGCATTGTGTGATGCACATAAAACACAAAATGCCTCTCCCTTTACAAGGATGTATCAGGCCTGTGCTTTACGTCTCCAATTTGTGAGCTTTAAAATTCGACTGGGGGGGGGGGTAAATACGGACTCCCAGTTCTAGTTAAGGAGTCCCACACTGACCTGGTTTCTCTAGGCTAGGCTCGAATGCACATTTCCAGACGTTGGTCTTGGCATCAGTTGGGTCATTCTCCATGGAGTGACATCGAAGCATGTGAATTACCTCGTATCCACTTGAAACTTTCTATAAAGTCAAAAAATTGTTCAGGTTTATAAACTTTACAGATGTGTTGCTCCATTATTCTCACTGCAACTTTCAGGCCTGGAATTACACTGAGGCCACGGATGGTCTTGGTCTTGGTGCCCCTTCAAAAGTTTCACATAGATTTTCTAATGGAATGCCCTTTGCCAAATGAAAATGGCCTTGCCCTCTCAAAGATGAAATTCTAAGCCTGAACTTTGTGAGGTTACAGTCAGATACATCTCAACAATACACATCCCAGCAATGATTTAAACCTTTCCTAACCATAGGCAACTTATGTCGACTACAATCATACCCCTCCTCTTTAGAAATTTGTGATTTTAGTCAACAAAGCATCTGCACAAAAAAAGCACTAAAGCCTGAACACAGATGTCATTTTTTATAAAGCCGTAGTTTTGTCCCTGTACACCCTCCATACCCAAGCTTACCATCATTGGAAAGCCTTTCCAATGATGGTAGAAAAAAATAAGCTTACCATTATGCAATTGCTTTAAATTGGAGTAGAAAGATCTGAAGTGCAAAACACCTACGGAGCATCATATGGTTGTGTACAAAAAAGTGTTTGAGTTTACATAGCAGACCTTCGTTTATAGAAATACAAGGAGCTCTTTTAATCGCTCTCCTGAGAATACTCAGGAGCTCAATTTGAGCTCCTCAAATCACTCTTCTTAGATTGTCCAGGAGCTCAATTTGTTAGGCTTGTGTAACAGCATATATTCAGTTTATGATTACTAAAATATACAATAATTTTGTCAAGAGAAATCATAGATAAAAAACAAAGGATAACTCTAAAAGCAGCCCACAATTAATGACAATTTCAATCACAGTTTCCACCTACTACGTAACTTACTATAATCCCTCAATAAAGATGAGTCGATGCATTCGTGAGTTGAATCATGCCCTACTTACAAACGCACGTTATGACTATGTGACTGTGTTTACATGAAGTCAACGTGTGTGTGATGTACACACATTTTGTGCATAAAATCGCCCCATAGTCCTTTGCGCATATCGCACGCGACATTTTTTAACCGCTGGCCAAATTTCCGTGATAACTTATGGGCGACATTAAATCCTAGGCGCTCGGCCACCGAGGTGCACACGTGCATTCTGCGATCCCAAAAATAAGTGTCACGGGGTAGGGAGAATTTGACCACAATCGCACCGTGCGCAACATGTTTTTGTTACAAAATTCTCAATACTAGTGACAAGCAAAGTATTCCTACATCACAGTCGTCCTAGAGTCCAGTCGTCATGAGTTATGTTCAAATGGGCCAGTGCGCTGTGTACAATGGAGGCAAAAGCGTTTTGTGTTTTTCACGGACGTAAAAAATAAACCCAAAACAAAACCCAAAACAAAAAACGTTTGCTTATGTGGGGGCTGTGCCAATGTTTACATAACCAATGTTATTTATCTGCCTTGTTACGGTAGAATTATAAACAAAATACACCATAATGATCGAGGAGCGCTGTCGATCGCGCACGTGAAGACAGACCCAGGAGCGCGGTAGGAGCGCGAGCGCGATCGCGCTCCTCAAAAACGAAGGTCTGCATAGGAAACAAAGACTAAGAACGTTGATATTTGTTGGCCGATTTCAATGATTTTGGGACTAAATGAAATGAAATTCATCGAGTACAACGAGATTTATTACAAATTTTGCGTAAAAAATATCTTCAAGGTGATAATAGAACTTGTAAAACTAGCTTAGTTGTTTGGGTAAAATCGGCAACAAATTGGACCCAGCATCTTTAAGCTTGAAATATTTAAGATAAAAGAATTATCAAAATTCTGTATTTTACCTTCTCTTTCTTGTCGTCACTAACACTAGCAAAGAGTTTAGCAGAGGTCACCTTGACCTTAGATTCTCCTGATTTAGGCTCTGTCTTGATGGCTTTGGGCTTCGTGGGGTCTTTCTTGGTGTACTTGCCTCCTGAACCAATCGGCCTGCCCCTCTTTCTCTTAACGATCACCTCATCGTCATCTTTAGACTTCTTCGCATTTGGTTCGTCTCCGTTGGTAGCGTTGGTTTCAGATGCCGCAGTTCTCTTCACCGCCGTAACTTTTGTCGGGGTCTTGGCGGGACTTTTGCTCACTGCAGCCACCACGGTGATCTTCTTTGGACTTTTATTCACAGCCTGGGCAGGGGAACTCTTCTGTGGTGTTGCAGGGGTGCTGGCTGGTGCATCTGGCGCGTCTTCCTCCATGGAGGTCTCTCCGGCTTCGGCAGCCATCTCTGCATCCGATTCCTTGACGGCCGCCTCCAGGCTTGCTGCAAGAGAGTTTGCCAAGAAAGTTGCCTGTGGCTTCTCCACGTCAGATGTCGGGGACTCGGACTTAATGGGCAGTTTGATGCTGATCTTGCTGGCAGCTGGGCTCTGATTTGAGCCGGAGATGAGTTCGGGAACCGTCTTGCGCCAGTAGGCAGTCTGCGTGGTTACATGCTTCTCTGCAAGTACCGACAGCTGTAAATTTACACAAAAGAAGCTCTCAATCTTAAATTGAATTAACAACCAAATAAAGATAAAGAGGGAAAATTTTGGAGTGCAAAAACTTAGAATCTCATTCACCTTATTCACTGATTTCTTTAAAAAAAATCCAAATTGAAGATCACCAGGAAACTCTGACTTACCATGTGATGGGTAAATTCCACCAGGGAACCTGGTCCATATTGGATGGATTCCTTGAGGCATTCAACAAACTCCGTCTCCAGTGATCTTGTCTCGGCCTTGTTGAGCGGCATCTCATTCCGGGCAGCAAACTCCTCATCCCAGATCTTCAACATCTACAACGGAAGGAAACATAAAATGAAATGTTGTCTTCTTATGGATAAAATACAAAACTAGGATCCAATCCTGTAAGATGTTACTCCTGGTACCATTTTACAGCCAGTTGACCAATCCTTTGAAATCATTCAACTGCACGGGTTGTGTATGTCGGCACAACTGTGCACAGAACCGAATGGTAGCAACGGAACTACGGGGGGCGCCTAAACCATTGCACCCACATTAATGCAATTATGTTCGCGTTACCCCAGCTCAAGAAAAACGCTGAAGTAAGTCTGTCATTGTGGTAAGTCAATTACAATTTAAAGTTTGCCCCCACCCTTTAAGTTTGGGGGTTTTGCCATCCTGTCCCCCTGATCGACAGGTCTGGCACCTGATGGGTACATGTGTGCACTGTATAGGGTGGCGTAGTTTATCTACTATTCAAAACCGGTGCCATGCATAGAATTGGTTACTCAACTGTGCAACATCGCAAAGTCAGGCGAAACTGGATGATGGATTAATGACGATTAGGGTTTAACACCACATGACGTCACAGAGCCTTACCTTTGACCTGAGGGTGTCCTCCATTGTCTGAATGGTGTCCCTAATGTCCACATCTTTACCGTTGAGTTTCTTCAGCTTGGGCAATAGGTACACGGCTATGTACTGGTCAGGAGGCTAGACACAAGAAATCAAACTTGGTTATTATCAGGCCCAGCAGTCGATATTCAAGTACTGAAAACTTCTCAGCTTGGGATACATTCGCTTAGAAGAAATGGTTTGTATGCCAAACCAGGCCTGGAATTACACGAAGGACACGGAGGCAATGGCCTCTGTTGCCCTGGTCTTGGCCTTTGTGTCCCCTTAAAATGTTTCCCATAGACTTTAAGATTTTACATTGGAAGTGCCCTTTGCAAAACGAAACTAGCCTTGCCCTCTCGAAGATGAAATTCCAGGCCTGCCAAAACAATGTTGGATGTATTGTTTGTAATAAACTGTGAAATCCTCACGCACTTCCAAAAACTTTGCAGAACCCTGGGTTCCTACAAGCATTGTATAACGTGAGGAGGGAACAACATTTTGCACTTGAATGGGTCTCACCATTACAAGACTCGCACAGCCTTTTAGGTCTCAAATGTAGGAACATTCTAATTGGATCGGATAAGTATTCCAGTTGTGCACGTGGACCGTTCTGTCGGACCGCCGAAACGTTCCATTGAAACGTTCAAAATGCTAATTGCACTTATAAACTCGTGTAGGATTGCTCCAGTACTTAGGCACAATGATGCGGTCTACAGGAATGGTCCAATGGATTGTGGGAATGTGCCCTCAGGAACATTATTTTGCACCTAGAATGTGACCATCATTGAGGCGCTCGCTTAATATCATGTAAATTTTGATCGAGCAAATAATTTTCTAAAAGGAATATTTTCCATCTGGACACCTTTATACTATTGGGTGTCTTTATGGCTCTGTTTATGTTCCATGGAGCAAGCTAAAACAAACCAAACGAGGTCTGTCGACTCTGTCGCATGCAAGAACAAAATATCACTTGAATTCCTACTTACGTTCAGGTCATTCTCGTCAATATTCAGTTCCTCCAGGTTGGGGAACTGCTCCAAGGTTAAGACACTCTTGAGGGCATTCTTCTTGAGGTTCAGGTACCTCAGCTTCCTTAGGCCCAGCTGCGTTGGAAAACCCTGGAATGGCAAAGAATAGAGCTAATTTAAATAACAAAATGGAGAATGCCAAGCTCAGTTGTCGTCAGTGTCTACTGCTGTTTCAAGCCTTCATGTCAGCATTGCACATAGAGTATCAACACCATGCAAATCCAGATCAACCGATGGGAAATGTGTCAATTTCCTTACAGCCAAAATGGCGGCGCTCACAATTTTTTTTTTTAAGCAGATGTACACAGAGAACTACACAAAGCATTCTCTGAGTTTTTCTCTTACAGTAAAGCCCAAATTACAGAGGATTTAACCTTGAAGTGTTTTAGTGGTATATACTGCTTTTGATGTTTGTAAGCAATTAAATGTTTCATTTTACACACCAAATAATTTACTTCATAGAATAGACCTTATGCACATGACGTCATTTGAGTAGAGCACCCTCGGTTAGAGGTCAAAAGAAAATAGCTTATTGGTCGATCCTGTGCGCAGCGCGTACATAGATGTATGCATTTCCATTGTTTTATCAAAGTTTCATCTCTAAGATGGTGACTTCATGAAGTCAATGCATAAGGTCTTTTGTCACTACATTTAAAAAAAACGCATTGATGTTATAGATATTGGCTTTGCGCTCTTATGAATTACGAAGAAGGACCTTACCATCCCCATTCCTTCTATATCCAATATCCAAAGTGAAGGATTCCGAAGGATTTGGGCCGGTAGGCCTAGTACTCATTGCTTAATCACAGGGTCAGGCATTCCAATCTTTTCTAAGTCCAAACAATTTTGGTGTGGAGTTAAATAAAAGAAGAGCACATTGGAGGATTGGACCTCTCTCTAACCAAATTGCCCAGAAGAGCCATGGATGTAACAGGGATTGAAGAAGCTGAACTTAATGTTCGTATCAAAAAAGTTTGGTAACTACTTGTTTATGGACAAATTGTCAGCGTTTTTGTTATACTTCTTTTTGACAAGTGAATCTTGTTTAAAATGCATGAACAATTTAATTTTTGTGATGACCGTTTGCGATAAATTTTCCAATGATGCAAATGATTCCTAAGGTGTTTAATTACTCCAACAAAGGTTACAATGAGCATGTATTTTAAGTACAGTCGAATCTCGTTATAACAAGATCACGGGGACTTGTCAAATTACCTCTTTATTACAGGAACGTTGTTTATAAGAGGACAGCAAAAACAAAAAAAACACAAAGCAGAAATGAGATTCAGGACTTCAGAATGCACTCTTTATAAGCAGAACCTCATTATAACAGCGCTGTTTATAACCAGTGTTGACTGTTTACCTTTATTTTATTGAAGGAAATGTCCAGTTCTTCCAGCTCTGGCATACGGGAGAACACAGCAGGGTCAAGGTTCATGATTTTTCGGTTGGACATGTCCAGGACTCGAATATCCGAGAGGGAGATACAGCCAGCGCAGTTGAGTACCAGTTGTTCCACCAACTGGCTACTATTGGAGTATTTGCCAGCGAGGGCAGACATTATCCCAGGGGTGTAACGCATGATGCCGGTCGTCGTATGAACCGCCGTGTAGGATGTAATCTTGGGTGGAGAAATGGCCGGAGCAGTATGTTGAGGATTGTAGGGTTGCACAGTGGATGGGGGCTCCAGGGTCGGCATGATAGCTTGAATTGGAGTATGTTCAACCTGGGGATCAGGAGCCATCTCATTAGTGGCAGGTTCCAGGATGGGTTCAGCGGCTATCTCCCCCTCTTGCAGCTCTTGTGGAGTATTGATGATTTCCACAGGGATAATCTGATCAGCAACTGGATACATCACTTTCTCGGCCGTCGGTTCACCTTCTTGTTGTGGGTCAGACTCCTGGGTGAGCTGGGCCACTTGCTCAGGTATGTCTTCTGTTGGTACGGCTTCCACGGCGGCTTTGACCGCCTCCAACGTCTCCAAGGCGATCTGGAGAGCATTCTTTGAACTCGGGTCCAGCTCTGCTGCATTCTGGATTACCTCCGTTGGGAGTTGAGGTTCTGATTCTGGTTGAAGAACTGGGACGGTATCAGCTTGGGCTTCAGGTATAAGGTCCAGGGTCTGCTCAGGCTCGGACGCTGCCGGGAGTTGTGGTGTGGAATCATCCTCAGGCACAGGAGCTGCTTCTTTAATGGCAGGCTCAACTTGTAGAATGGGTGCAGCTTCATCAGCAGGGGGCACTAAAATGGGCTCCGTAGGTGCTGGTTCAGCAGGGATATTACCATTTTCTGACATCTTCTATATACTGGATTAAATTTGTAGGCAAAAAAGATGGTTTAGTTGAAGAAACTACGTCTAAAGACATCAAGAGCAATTCTCAAAATAACCATGGCATTTCTCCCAAGTTTTTTGTAAAAGTAATTTAATGTGACACAAATCGTAAATGTAAAATTTTCAGGCCAAACATTTATTTATAACAATGGAACTAAATTGCTAAAAATGTTGTTTCAACTGATAGTAGGGTAATATATATATATATATATATATATATATTTAATTGTTTAAAAAAGAGTTAGGGACTGAGTTTGCTTCTGAAGACTGCGGCAAAACCTTTGGTCTCTGGTCATTCCAAATCCTTTTTATTATAATATTAGTTACTTTTTCCTGCATGCCATTGTTCAAGTTTTAGCAACATTTTTTGACAATAGACAATATTGGTGAATTTTAAATTTTAAATTGGTTTTTTAAAGTAATCCTCCAGGAAATCGAAAAGGTATCAATGCAATCTTTTTTCTGTGTTAAATTACTCAGTAAAAGTTTTGAATGAACCAAAACAAACATGCAAATTGTATTTTTACAGCGCCCTCTATAGACGGAAACGAGATGGAAAAATCATCTAAAAATAAAAATAATTTTTAGACCTTGGCAAGTGAATGGCTCTATAACCTGAAATTCATAGAAGATCACCTCACTTTTGTCCATTTTAAGCACGTCAAGAATACCTGGTAAAATATGCTTTCTTGTAATCAATTAAGATTCATTACAAATTTATCTAAAAACTGCAAATTCATGTGAGAAAAATTGTGACTGGTCGCGACGCGCCCCTGGAAAAAATGTCGCTCAAAATTGAGCAAAGTGACGCGATCGACACTCCTATGAAATTATACCATCCTCTAATAAAATTAATAGAATTTATTCCCTAAAAGGTTACTTACAAGTCAATAAATGTTTCCTTGTCTTCTCAGAAGCTAACACCTTGCGATCTTGCAAAACAACAAACTTTTTTGAGACGATCCGTTGAAAAATATGAGCCAACCTGTGACCGCCGCGTCGCCGTCACAAAGAGAAAAGGAGGAGGGCGCTGTATAATTTGTATAGCGCCCTCTTTGAGGATATCCCATAATCGGGCGATGTCCAAGCCCAATCATTAGCTATTGGGCGCGTTCATTGTAATTCTGATTCGTGTTTATTTGGGCTACATGTACTGACTGGGCTATGCGTGCGTGTGCGAAAATGGGTGATTGCGGAGAAAACCAAAAATGTGGGTGTAAGGGCATAAGAACTTGTTTGTCATGTGAACATAAACACAGCGTTTCGAAAAGTACTGTCATATCAAGGTCAACACATGTAAGTTTCTAAAAACTTTCATACTTTTAATGAGATTTGACTTGAGAAGTGTTCAGATTTTTGTTCATTCATTTGTTTGTTCTCAACTGCAGTGCTATGCCAATGAGGGCGCTGTTGTCCCTCACCAGCAGTTTTAGTTAGTTGGTCTTCCTCAATGGTTGGTGGTGGTGTGGAACTATTGTTGACCATAGTTCGACTTAGTTGCGATAATCGTAACCCTCCTTTCCCGAACGGCCTAAAGGCCGTTCGGGAAAGGAGGGTTACGATTATCGCAACTAAGTTCGACTAAGCCAAGGCCAAGTTCGCACAAGGACCAATGGTTAACTAGTGTAGTGGTTTTTTATCGACGTACTTAGTTGTAGTGCGAACGACTCTAATCATGTCAATTAGAGAGTTCAGATCAACTTTCTTAGTCAAACTATGGTCAACGATAGTCCTTGCGCGAACTTTGCCTAAGTAAGCGCGAACTTTGCCTAAGTAAGCCCGAAGTCTGTCTAGTCGACGATAGTTGGACTACGCTAGTCGACTATTTCTATTTGGAACCAGTCTACGGGGCATGGTCGCATCTCTTATTAATGTTATCAATAGCTGTTTTCATAGCACAGTGCAGAGTGGACCAGCTATAAGAAAATAATAACATACGTTAAGTCGCCGGCGGTCGCATTGACATGACATGACTAGAGTCGTTTGCGCTACAACTTCTGTGCGCATGCTCTACGTACATCACTAAACAACAACTACACTAGTTAACCATTGGTCCTTGCGCGAACTTGGCCAGAGTCTAATGACCCTCTCTGCGCAACCAAGTTTAACCCTTAACCGATTCGAATTCAATCAAACCACATAATGACTAATTAAGCCATTTCTCCAAAGTGTAATTATCTGGGGTAGTCAACGTTTTTTTCACGTTTTTGGATTAGAGACAGCATCAGACCTGTAAAAATTTATGCAAAGAAAAACATTGTGGGGCCAGGGCATTGCAAAGTTAATTCAAGAAATAGTTGAATAATCAGGATAATTAATAGTTAATAGTTATTAATTCCTCTCCTTCCAGCTACCATAAAGGAGTATTTGAGTGTGATTTGTGAACAATTATGAATAAAGTTTCTTTTCCATGTAAAATTTTAAGAAAATTGATAATGAAGCTACTGTTAGTTTACTGCAAATTGAACACCAAAACTTAACATTTCCAAAGGACTGAAATTTTCAAATTTTATGCAAAGAGGATTTGCTCAACCATAAGTGAAACCTAAAAAAATACAAAGAATTCATATGAAAATAATAAATTAGTTGATTCAGCAAATTTGTGGTTTTTGTTGACAGGAGAAGCCGTACATTCACTGCTGGATGTGCAATGGAGTATATCAACAGACAGAAAGTTTCAAGGACCCGTCCATAACACCATCGACTTGTGAGCACTCGGGCAGTAGTCTTGAATTCCCAGGAGTCACTCTCATACCTGAGTTTGTTTCTGAAGAAGAAGAGGCAGAAATTGTCCAGATTATTGATGAGTCGCCATGGAAACCTTCTCAGTCTGGGCGATGGAAACAGGTATGAGATAAATATATATTTGATTTCAGTTAATTTTTCATTAATGTCAAAAAGCTTTAAATGATGTTTGTTTATTTTAATTACTGGTCATTTACAATTTTTAGAATTGTTTGTTTTAAGCTTGCCCAGTGACTTCTCTTGTTTATTATTTTAATTGTCAATATTGTTGAAGATTTTAAACTCTTTGAACTTCTCTTTCAACAAACTTATACATATTTTGGGGGTTTTCCATTCTTCCTGATAAAACCAAGAATTATTTTAACTTTTCCATATCCTTACTTTGTACCACAGGACTATGGACCAAAAGTCAATTTCAAACGAAGAAAACTTAAAACGGGTGGTTTTACAGGGCTGCCTTCATTCATCCAGCCCTTTGTGAATCGCATAAACTCACGCCCCGGTCTGGGCGACTTTGTTCCAGTGGAACTGTGCAATCTTGACTATCAGCCAGACAGGGGGTCCTCTATCGATCCTCACAGAGACGACAGCTGGTTATGGGGAGAGAGATTAGTAACGATCAACTTGCTGTCGGGCACCTATCTGGACATGACCCCAGTTATGACCTCTGCTGAGCATGACTCCCAAACCACCCTAAGTGTAAGGATACCACTCCCAGCTCGGAGTCTGCTTGTTTTATCTGGTGCTGCGAGACATGAGTGGAATCATGGAATATGTAGAGGGGCAATAACTGCCAGACGCCTTGCCATTACACTCCGGGAACTGACCGAGACGTTTTTAGATGGTGGGTCGGAGGAAGCAGTAGGAATGGAGGTCCTTTCAATAGCAGGGACATATAGTGGGTCTGTCGTAACCTGATTTTATTCGTATTATTTCTTTGACAACAATTGCTCAAGTCAGATAATTGATAAACTTTCTTCTGCCATATCCACAAAAACTCTGCCCACTTTTCATGACCCTAAGGAACTTGCAGACAGGTTTGCAATTTTCTTTGATGAAAAAATTTGCAAATTGTATGGAAAAATTGATAGAGTCCGGCCTGTACCGCTCTCGTTACAATACATGATCACTGTACTTCACTGTTCACTGAATTTCGCCCTGTTTCCCCAGAGGAGGTGCTGAAAATGATTAAATCGTCTCCTGTCACTTCTCGCAAGTTGGACCCATTACCATTGTCTGTTTTTAAGGATTGTGTTCCTGTATTGCTTCCTATTTTCTAACAAAAATTATCAATCTTTCGCTTTCCTCCGGACTTTTTTCCTGATCATTTGAAGAAAGCATGTGTACTTCCTCTTTTAAAAGAAGCCGAACTTAGATCCAAAAAGCCTGTCTAGCTACCGCCCTATTTCTAACCTGAGATAAATTTCTAAATTAATTGAAAGAATTGCTGTGGATCAACTTCAAGCTCATTTATGTGATAACAATCTTCATGCAAAAATGCAGTCTGCTTATAGACCATTTCACAGTACCGAGACTGCTCTCCTCAGCGAGCAAAATGACAGCAAAACATTGCAAGGGTCTCTGTTCTCTTTACGGGTTACGTCACACAGTTTTGAAATGGATCGTTTCGTATTTGGAGAACCGTAATCAATCATTTCTCATTGAAAGTGTGAAATGTGACTGTCATTGCCTGTGGTGCGGTGTGCAACAAGGTTCTGCAGCCGGACCCCTATTATTTATATTGTTCAGTGCACCGCTGCAAGATCTCATAGCTGCTCATGGATTGCCTGTAATCTGGCGGATCGTGACTTAGCCCATGCAAAAATTAAGGCTTGACATAAAATCTTTGTCATTATTTAACAAGCTTGCTCTGAACGATGCTAAAACTAAAATCATCGTTTTCAACTCATGTTTTACTAAAAAGGTGCCTCCTACAGAAATTAACATTGGACAGTCCATTATTCAACCATCCCGTGTAGTCAGAAACCTCGGTGTTCTTATGGATTCTTCGATGAGTATGACCGTCCAAGTAACTAATATCTGCAAATCTGCTCTTCTACAAATTCAAAAAATAGGTCGACACCGACGCTATCTTGATGATGATTCCACTCTTCTACTTGTTCATGCCTTTGTCACTTCTAGACTCGACTCATGCAATTCTCTTCCTCACTGGACTTTCTGACAGAGAACTTTCTAAAACTCAACAAGTTCAGAACACCGCTGCTCGCCTCGTCTCACGCACACCTCGTTCCCAACATATTACACCCATCTTACAAGAACTCCACTGGCTCCCGATCAAACTGCGTATCGTTTATAAGTTAAATCTTCTCACTTTCAAAGCTCTTCATGGCTTATCCCCTGACTATACATCTGATCTTCTCCGTAAATATATTCCTGTTAGTCCTCTCCGATCTGCTGGCCAATCCCTACTGACACAAACTACTTTTTCCACTAAATTCTATGGTGAAAGAGCCTTCAACTTCATTGCACCTTCGTTATGGAATGACTTACCTCTTCATATTCGCCAAGCTGGCTCACTTCAGAATTTCAAGGGACTTTTAAAAACTCATTATTTTGTTTGAAGTTGTTTTTATATTCATGTTATTGTTTTAAATGTTTTTTGTTGCGAATAAAGGCTCTTTTTCTCGTATTATTATTATTAAGTCACAATAGATTATGTGTATGGTCAAATCAAAACTGAAACAATTTTACTCAACAGAATTTAATTAACTGTTCAGTGTGTTTTCCTCAAGTGTAGGTTTATGTGAGAAAGCACTTTACGCCCCTTAATCCTCAGACCTATAACAACAGCGAACATGCACCCAGAGGTTTTAAAAGTATCACATTTTAAATCCCATTTCAAAATATAAGCATTTTTCACCATCTGGAATGCTGAATCATGTATTCTGTGTGTAGCACAGGCAGAGCAAGAAGACTCTGTCGAAATGGGCTATCCACTTAGGCTGTTGATAGACAGTAGCTCGGGGGGGGGGGGGGGGGGAGCTTAATCAAGCTGTCTTTTCTGAACTTTACTCTAGCTTTGTAAGAGCTGATTGAAAAAACTAGTTTCAACTTTAAAACAAGTCATCTCTCCTGTTAATTTTACTCAAAGGCAATTTTTGGAATACGTGTTTTAAAAAGCACACGTTTGATTACAATTAAAATTTATACAATGGGTTTATTATAAGTTCATAATATGAATGTTATTGGCCCAATGACCAGGGCACTAATGTAAAGCGCATTGATACGTTATTGTGAAATGCGCTATATAAGAACTAATTATTATAATATCTTACAATTCTCTCATGATATTTATACAAAGAGTAATTGTTTTTACAAACAAGTGTTACAACATATTCTTGATCAAACATATGTACAGCTAAAGTGTTAGATTACTCAATGTATGGGCGTGGAATACTGAAATATTGTTTCTGCAAGAAATAAATTATGTATCTGAATTTTATTTTTAGAAGCGACATTCACTTAAAGGCACTGAACACGTTTTGTAATTGTCAAAGACCAGTATTCTCACTTGGTGTATCCCAACATATGCATAAAATAACAAGCCTGTGAAAATTTGGGCTCAATTGGTCATTGAAGTTGCAAGAAAATGATGAAAGAAAAAACACCCTTGTTGGACAAATTAGTGTGCGTTCATATAGGAATAAAAGGCTTCTGGCCAGAAGTCTTTTATTATTTTAGTGAGAAATTACCTCTTTCTCAAAAACTACGTTACTTCAGAGGGAGTCGTTTCTCACAATGTTTTATACTATCAACAGCTCTCCGTTGGTCTTTACCAAGTAAGTTTTTATGCTAATATATATTTTGAGTAATTACCAAACGTGTACAGTGCCTTTAAGTCTTCACTGAAATATTCAATCTAGGGTCACAATTGCATAATGGTTTATTAAGGTTTCACCTACAAACAGTCTCCTTGTAGCAGGCACGATATTCTTCAGGGTGTGTTTGAGCAGCTGTAATGTTAAGCTGTTTCAATTTTTGTTTGTTTGTTTGTAAAGCGCAATGATCATTTTTAGAATTGCGCTATATAAGAACTGATATTATTAAATTCAATTCATTGTCTTTGGACACTAACCATTCAAACCGTCCTAACCGTCCTACTGTATAACCATTAAATACCATCCACTGTGGTTTGCAATGCTAGATCATTTATGCCAGCCTTCAATATGAACATGGTGAATGCATTTACAAAGGCCAGGTCTGGATTTTCATATTTAAGAGGGCAAGGCCATTTTCGTTTGGCAAAGGCCACTTCAATTGGATAATCTTAAAGCCTATTGTACGGCCAACCCAGGGCAATAGAGGCCAAAGAACCTGTGTAATTCCAGGCTTGAAAGTACACACATGTGCACAGTTGTGCCACCATACATAACCCATGCAGTTGAATGTTTTCTGAAATTAGTGAACTTGCTGAAAAATAATAACAAGAGTACTGTAGGAGGGTTAATCCACAACCAACAACTTTTAGTTACCACTGTGAAAATACACCCCCAGGTTGATCATAATGGTTTGCCTTCCCCATAAGGCATGATGTATGTTATTTGGTTTATTACTTGTATTCAGTTTAGAAGTTGGGATCGCTAACATCAGTAAGCGTTTTGCCAAATACCGTCTTCTCCCATTTGGAGAGCTGATGTACAAATGATCGATGTGGGCGGATGTTGCTCTTACAGTCGAGCAGATGTTTATGAGCCTCCTGTATAGAAATGTAAACAATTTTACAGTAAACAAACATTTTTTTATATGTATGTATGTGTTTATTTATTTAGTTATTTATTCTGGTTGTGAAACCAAGGATTCTCAGAAAAGCGACTTAATCACTATACCAGCCAAGAACCCCATGTAGAGATGACAAGGAAAGAAGTTTCAGTTTTAGGTGTGGGAGGAAATTTATTCCAGGGAAAACCCACGCAATCAAGTAGGGACTGAAAACCCAATCCACAGAGTGCCCTCGGCGGGATTCGAACCGGAATCCTAGAGGTGGATAGCGAGGAAAGATACCACTAGCCAACCCAATCACCCTGGTGTCTACATGTATACATGTGATGTGATCACCAGGTTTTGTGAACTGTTACTCTTGTTCATCTCACATTTGAACTAGCCAAAACCCATAAAGAATGGTGCTTGCATTTTTTTATTCCAACGTTTGTGGGGGAAAATCTGAAACTTTTACCTTCAGTGACCACTTGTAGAAAACCATGAGGTAGGCTAACACCACGCTGACACTGCGACTGAGCCCATGGTCGCTACACACCAAAGCAGCTTGGTCTGCTCCGATGACCTTACCTAAAACAGAGACAGGGGAAAAAAATAGTTAAGGTAATTGTCAAATGCATGAGGCGTTCAGGTTGGCGTAGTGGTATCTTTGCTCGCTTTCCACCTTTAGGACCCTGGTTCAAATCCCACCAGGGGCACTACTGTGTGTTGATATGGGTTTTCTCTGGAATAATTCTCTGTGGTTTTCTTCCCACATCTGAAACTGAATCTTCCTTCATTGTATTCTCTTCATTGGGTTCTTGGCTAGTATAGCGATTAAGTTCACTTTTCTCAGAATCCTTGGCTGCATAACCAGAATTATTAATAAATAAATAAAATAAACAAATAAATAGACTCTCTATTTTTTCCTAAATAAAGTACATGACTAACAACAACTCTTGTGTTTACAACAAGTTGTTGCACCTACTTTGGAAAATGAAATAAATATATATATATTCTTATAAAACAAATCATTGGTTCCTAAAGAGTTCCTGTATTGAGGATTTTAAAATATGGTTACTTGTACCAAATGAAGTTCAGGTAATGTTTAGTCCTGTTTTAACGAATGTTCATGTAAACTGCTGTTCTTGTTGATAGTGGATGGATCACATACAGCAAGGAACAGTATCACATGGATGTTGGACTGCCTCAGCTGTAGAAGAAATAAAATAAAAAAAAATTAAAAAATACTAGGGAAGCTTCTGAAAACTCTGTTACCTAAAAATTGGCATGCTGGGTTCAAGTGTGGATCCAAGTCACCATCTTCGTCATCTGAGACTTGAATTTGAAGAAGCTGATCCTTACTCAGCTCACTGGCTCTGGAGGAAAATAAAAAAATAATATAAAAAAATCAATATGACTGAAACAAGAATGTTTTACTAAAACCCTTCCTCAGACGTGGGACTCTGATTATGGTATGTTTACCTGATCCCATGTAAAGCTTTTCAGTTTACTAATGTGCAGTCCAACAGAATCAAACAACACAGCATTTTATATATATTTTTTAACGAGATATTGCCTAACATCACAAGGCCAGCTGGCCACTTCAAGGCGAGGGCTACAATGTTGAAGAGGATGTGTTGCGCCTCATCGAAGACCTGTACATCAACGCCGGAGGACACATTCGCTGGAAAGGTGGACTGACCGATGACTTCACAACACCAGCTGGTGTAAGGCAGGGATGTCCCCTCTCCCCTACGCCGTTTAGTTTTTACACAGAATCACTCATGCGGAAATGGTACCAGCGCACTGCTCACATCTGTGCACCCGACGTCAATGGCATCGAAATAAAGGAACTGAGATATGCAGACGACCTAGCCATATTCTCACTGAGCCTTGCAGATGCTGAAGAGTCACTGCAGATACTGGGCGATATCTCCAATGAGTATGGGCTCGCCATACACCCAGGGAAGACAGAACATATGGCTATAGCGAGCATGGATGGAAGCAATGACAACATCTTCTATGGAGATGCTCCTATCCCCCGCGTTAACACCTTCAAGTACCTGGGTGTTACCATCAGTGACGACCTCAACGACAGCCTGGAAGTGCGAATGCGCATAGGCATGGGAAAAGCCACCTTGAGGAAATGCAAATATCTCCAATCCCCACGTGTCTCTGCAGAGACAAAAATGAAGCTCACAGAGGCATTGATCATGTCCCGTGTCTTGTACTGTGCAGACATCCAGCGCATAGACAGCTTTGGTAGATACATCTGGCGCCAGCTACTCGGAATCCGCTGGTCAGACTTTGTCACAAATGAAAGCCTCAAAACACTGATCGGCAACAGGTGGTGTCTCTCTGCCAACACAATCATGGAGCAAAAAGTCGCTTGGCTTGATCATGCAGTACGGCAGGGTGGTCTTGCAGCAGCAGTGCTTGACGGAACCCCACTTGGATACCGTCGCGGGGTTGGAAGACCCAAACTCCGCTGGATCGACGGCCTCACCAGGTGGAGTGGCCTCAGCGTGGCTGAACTAACTGCGGCGACCCTACAGCGACGCAAAATCACCCAAGCACCAGCCACACAACCCAGGAGAAGTGGACGGTTGTTGCGTCAACGGGCAGTAGCCTACGACGTTTGATGATGATGATGCTACAATTAATATGATTTGGGCTGTTGACCCAAATCAACTGTCACCAGGGACACGTTGCCACCTGCTCCTGGGGCTGAAACAGGGTTACCCCCGTCACAGTCTGTAAGGATGTAGGCATGGGTATCATCCACTAGGAGCCTGGCTTGTAGAGCAGAATGCACTACCATCCCAACTTGTTAAGTCGGCATTATTGTTAAGTGCCTTGCTCAATGGCAGAAGTGTCATGACCGGGATTCGAACCCATACTCTGCTGCTGACAACACCAGAGCTTGGGTCCAGTGAACTACACCACTCAACCACGACATCTACAAGCATTTCAACTTGATAATCTGTTTCTTCTAGCCCGCACTTTTTCGCTGAAGAAATTTCTGTGGTCGGCATCTTTAGGACTTCTGGACTTCCAACCTCCTTAATTATTGAGATGTTCATCAATAGTTTGTTAAGAATGCCCAATCAAAATTACTTTTTTGGTAGTTGTTCTAATAATAATTGTTTGATGTTTTCAAAATTATTTGTTTACTTTTTGAATATTTGTAACGACTGGATAACAAGTAAATGTTTACACAAAAGCATGACCTTTCAGAGTAACTTATCCTTACAGTTCATTGGCTTCCATTGTAAGGCACACCACTGCCTTGATCTTTAGTTCTTTCCTCACAGAAGTCCTGCATGCCTGCTGACAATCCCCTAGATACAACCGCCCCGGTAGGACCTCCACGGGGTAAGGCACTAGCTCATCCAGCTCCCTCGGCATGTAGATGATCTTCTGGGTTCGGAGAAAAGGGTAGAGGGCGGAGAACTCCTCATAGCCCCCTCGGAGGATTTTGACAGGATTTCTACTGCCCATTTCTGACATGACTTGGGCGCAAGCCACAGCTGATCCTGAAGATAGTTAAAAAGAGATTAAAAAGCTACATACTTCCTATTAACCCTCTTGCTGTCTGACCATTCAATACCATTCACTGTGGTTTTGAACGATAGATAAGCTATGCCAGCCTTGCAATATGATACCATGAGGGAATGCATGTACACAGTACACAGTTAGTTCTGTGCACAGTTGTGCCACCATACACAACTTTGGCAGTTGAATGGTTTCAAATGGTTGGTCAACTCACTTGAAAATGTTGCGAACAGTAGGAGGGTTAAGGTTTTCAGTAACCCCATACACATAATGTTCCACCATGCAAAGTTTCAAATCCTACTTATATTTAAACTTGTGGTAACGCCATGTGGTAATATCTCTTTTGAGTTCCGTGGCTCTGGGCTGATCTGGTGTCAACTATGCAAATATTGGAAAATAGCTTTATGATGGAACATTCATGTTTTTGGAAACGGGTACAATTTTCAAATACTGAAAAAGCAAGGTGTGCATCCTAAGAGATAATTACAACAACAAAAATGGACATTTGTAGAGCCCCATATCTGTCCAAAACTAGTTTTGAAGCTGGAGGAGAGACTCATCTGAGGTTCAGTGGAAGACAATTCCAGAGGGATGGTGCAGAGTGTGAAAAAGAACAGTCCCCCCCAAATGAGTTTAGAACGAGGCATGTTGATGAGCATGGTGTTTACAGAGTGAAGTTGTCCAAAATGAGCTCAATCATGACACAGCCTTCTCGTTTCCTCTCCATTCAATCTTAACACAATACTGAGCCTGGATAAAAATACAGTCCAGCTATCTTCTGTATAATTTATTATGACTGTATACAGTGAGTGTGGCATACAAGGCCACTGCAAGGTTCTACAGGCGTGACTCTTACCATGCCATCTATTTTGGCAAGTTACAACTCTTGTCAGGGGAGTTACTGAAATTGGGATGTGGCGACTAATAGGTCAATGTATAAATCATTTCTCTACCTTGATCTTTTAAACTGTGTGTCTTGCTGTCCAGCACTACAACATGCATCTTGCACTCTAGTTCACCATCATACGGAACAAGAAATTCCCCTGACGGAGACTGCAACATTACAAGTGGGAAAAACAAGAGGTGGAGGCATAAATAGAGGAAATGATAACAGTTAAAATGATTCGGTATATAGCACTTTATCACGCCCCTAGAGGCATATCAAAGCGCATTATTTGATTTTCAACAGGATAAGCAGAGCTATGTTTTGAATTATGAGACCCATTTATGTAGCACCTTTAAAAGTTTACAAGGTACTGCGGCCATTCAGAGACACTGCCTGAAACACCGGGCAAACACCTTCTTTTGGTGATAAGTGTAACTGGGTTCTTTTACTAGCATTACACAACCCATGGGAAATACGGCATTACACCCATCCAACAGAAGAAGCAACAATGGTTAAGTGTCTTGCTTTAAGGACACAAGTGTCAAGACTGGGGCTCGAACCAACACTCTTCTGATCAGAAACCCAGATCTTGAGTCCAGTGCTCTTAACCGATTGGCCACAACAAGCCACAATTCTCATTCAGAAAAGAGCATTTTTGAACAAAATGACTTACTTCACAATGACTGTTCATGTAATTTACCACAGTTTGGAGAAAACTAACAGCTTAAATCAGCCTTTAGAGGCAGATTTGAATTCAAATCCAAACACAGATTCTCATCAAAACATTGGAAAGTTGACTGAATAAAATGTCATAGGTCAATCCTTTTCCCCAAAAAAAATAATTTCAAGTATGTTTTGCATTTTCCTTTGTGTTGTGTACGAAAAAGGCCTTTGTACTAAGTTATGCCCTCGAGTCTGTGATTCCATTAATTAACTTGTGTTAAAGTGTCATAGAATGTTTGGTTCTCACAGTTAATATTTTGGATTGGAAAAACATTCGAGAGAAAACAAAGTATCACAAAGTATGTCTACACAATGAAATGACAATGGTCAGGACAAGGACGACAGACAACAGATGGACAATAAGAACCACAGAATGGCAACAAAAGAGTAAGACAAAGATCAAGAGGCAGACCTAAGAAGAGATGGAGGAACGATATCGTGAAGATGGATGAGAAGACCTGGACAAGGATGGCAAAGGAAAGAACATTATGGAGAAGTCTGACAAAAGGTTACATCGTGCAGTTGATGGATGATGTATAGACATAGATAGATAGATAAGGGGGAAATTACCCTTGGAGCTTTCTTTGATGTGATGATATGGCTCTCATTGTATTCATTTGTTTGCCTGGCATCTGTTGAAAAAACATAAACATTAATGAAAATATGAAAAATGCACAATCAAAGCTTCCCCAATTGAGTTGAGAATTTTTTGTGAAATTTATTGGTCGCTAAAAGTCTGATTCATACTTTCTGCGAATGCTTCGTCCTAAGCGAATTTTAAAGTTTTGGCTGCTAATGTTTTGCAAGAGTTGCCCACAGGCAACTCTTCCAAATTTTTCATTGGGAATTTGTGACGTCAAAACTCGCATCGCATTCGCATTCTCAGGAAGTATGAATCGGGCTTATTAAAGAGTTATACCAACTTCAACTGTATGTCACAAATAAATCCTGATTGGACTGACTCACCGAGCAATAGCAGGTAGATGGGATCACTGAGACATGGGTATGATGTAGCTTGCTGAAGGATGTTATATAGTTCTGTCGGTTCACACATCACAATGCGCGCAGCCATGTTGCTGACAATGTTTGCGGGAGCTTTCAATTAATGACACACTGGAGAAAATGAAAGAAGTTTTTAACAATGATAAATTAATAATTTATTAAAAATACGATGAGTAACGGAGGAGTCTAACCCTGGTCCTAGAATCCGTTGAATCGTCACGGTTGTATAAATGCAACAACGTATGACTATGAGCATGATGAGTCCAACCTGGGCTGGCATAGGCCTAGCCCACCTTGTTGGGCTGTTATGGCTCTCTTTTAACATCGGTCTTTTAACAGTGTTTATAAGACAGATGTTCTGGTGACGATAGCAGAACGAACCTCATAGTTCAAGCCTGACTAGGAGTAGCATGCGTATTCATTGTAAGACACTCCCCCCACGAAAGTCGAAACGCGTCAAAGTACTTGCATTTGTACACATGCGTACCATCGCGTACCATCGCATACTAAGCGTCCTTCAAGCGCCATGCAAGCGCTCAAAAGTTTTCAACACGCGTGGACGCAAAGTATTCACTTTAGATATCCAATCAGCATTGTTTTTCTACACATCCCTACCAAGGGTTAGTGACGAGAGGTATAGATAGGGATAGGGCGAAGGGCGCGTGTAATGTGTAAAAAAAATTTAATCCAAAATTAAACTTTAGTTAAGTAACATAATTAATAAAGCCTAGTATTAAAGTAGTAAAGGCAAGTCTTTTCTTCTGAAATTCTAACTAACTATTAAAGTCTTCTTTTATTTTGGGGGCTTTTTTTAGAGAAAAAAGTTACTTTTAATATCCTCCCCTGTCCGGTTTTCGATGTAGTATGCCTTTTTCTTTGAATTGAAAAAAAATAAAAATATTCCATAATCAACTGATGCCCTAATTACCTTCTTTTGTTTATAAGAAATATGCAAACATATATTAAAACGTGGTGGACATTGAAACTTTCACACCACGCACCGATCTTCGATGACTTCAATAGCGTCCCATTTGTTTTGAGTTTGACCTGTTTTCGATGCAAACAATAAAGTATGGTGTCCGGGTGAAGCCATACGTGAAAGAAACATCTGCAGTGACTACAAGTCTTCTGTGAGACTTAGTGTATGACTCTATAGCCAGCAGTTTTCTTCATTTTATTCAACATATTTTTTATTTAGTTTTAAAAATAACCATGGTATTTTTCACAAACTTAAAAAAAATATAAATAAAAATAAAAATGTAAATAATTCTTGGCTTTCAAATCTTATTTTTATTTAGTTTTGTGTCTTTTTATGTTTCTTAACATTTATAATAAAGCATATAAATAAACAGTGATAATCGAATCACAAAGCTGATGTTTAAATTTTAATATTAATAACAAAAATGATAGAGTACGTTACAAATAAAAATTATCCAGACTATTAGAAAATGATATAAGGCACGTGGCTTCTTTAAGCCTCTGTATTATTTTCCCCAGAATGCTCAGCAGAATGTTCAGTCACATGATTTGATCATCGTGAATTGTGAATTGAAAAAGTGTTTGATGAAACTTTTTCGGTGGGAATTTTTTTTTGTATGGCCCCGACAGTATGACATATTTTTGTACCTTGCAGAAATGCCTAAAATACCACAACTTTTTGCATAACAAGTGCAACTAACCAGTGGAGCCTTTACATGTTTCTAAGTTTTGGTCAAATAAGAGGAGACTCTTTGCTTGGCAAGTCAAACCACAAAAATTGTATCTAGGGACTGTTTACATCGCGCGCAGAGAGGTAAAAGATTTGCCTCGATTTCAGGGACGCCCTGAATACAGGGCGTCCTACGATATATTAATTTCATGACTTTTATTTTTAAGTTTTAGTTTTAATTATGTTGTTTTTGCTTTTTTCCACATGACCATAAATTATTGCATAGATACAAAATAAAACTAAATAAATTTACCAAAATTTCACTCGAGAGAAAGGGGGAGAAGAGCAATTACATGACAAGTGAAATAGTAAATACTCACCCTCTGGCCGGCCTGCTTGTCGTCTGCTTTCTGCCATGTTCTGCTTTCGCACTCCGCGTTATGAGTTGCCAAGGAGAATCCGTACTTCCGCTGTGGTGCTTTGTGGGTAATTACATCTCTTTTGCGACTGCGCGGTGACACCAGTGCTGATCGTACAATTTGACCTTTCTCTGAACTTTTTCGCCGGTTGTGGTTGCAGACGAGTCGAATACCTCCGACATTCACGTGTTTTTTCTGATTTGTAAATCATCCTTTTTAGCATATTTGTATCTCTGATAGCTGAATTTATTTACGCCGAAAATGCTGGGATCTTGTGTACTTCTTAGGAGGCTTGGAACGCCAACCCAGGCGAGACGATTGTTGTCTCTGTCGGCTAAGGTAAAAACTAAAAAAATTGCCTTTCCTAATGATCGATTAAAAAATTAAAGACCAGCAACTTGACTGGGTGTGTGCTCACTGTGCTGTAATCATTTTTTGAAAATTTTAAACTTTTTGTTTTGTTTTCTCATTGTTGTTGGAAGGGATGGATAACTTACCAATCTTTGTTGATAAGTTTACCTTAGTTAGTAAATTTTCTCATCTGCTCATTGAACAAAATTATTATATTATTATTAATATCCATTTTAAATTTAATAATTTACAATACAATAGACTGTGCAAGTCTCGTGCGCGTCGGAGCGAGAAAACACGTCAAGAGAAGAACATATTTTTTTCTGAAATCAAATCATTGTTTTTAAATTAGATCTATGAAAAAATCTGACAACAAAAATAATCATTTATACAATTTGTATAAAATGAGTTTTAGCTTTCATAATAAACACATTAATCATTTGTTAGTTTTTGTTGAAACAAACTAAAAACTCTGGGACAAGGATATCTATATTTGATCTTAACTTTTTAGGAAACCCTTTTGTAAATCCACGCCTGAGTACGTGCAACCACTAAAGCAGGTTTAAATGCAGACGCGCGATGATCGCATGGACGTAGAAATAACGCGTGACGCAGTTTAAAGAGGACGCTGACGCCTCAACAACCGTAGACTGCAATGAAAAGGCTAAGCGTCTGACAATTACAGCGTCTGGTGATTATCATCGCGCGACCAAAACAAAATTGGTGATCGGAGGTGGGCACAAATTCTTAATTTTTTGCAAGTAACCAGAAGCAGAGGTCAAGTTTAATTCTTGGGTTTTCTTCGTTGTATTGTTGAATTGATTTTACTTTCATATTTTGTATCACTCAGTATTACATTCCCAACAACATATTTAATTTTCATGGTCATAAAAAGTACGTTAAACTAAAATAATAGACGAAACAAAATCTTGCCAATGTAAAACTCCATATGGTTGGGACCACAATGGTCCCGGAAGTTCGCTTACGCGCGAGACTTGCACAGTCTATTGATGTTACACAAAATGTGTTGTTATAAACTTTTATTAGGCTAGTTAGTAGTTGCAGACTATGTATGTACATGATGTAGTTATGAGAATCATAACCCTCCATCCTTTCACAGAGGCCCAGTAACGGGGGCGCTGTATTCCGTGGTTTTTTTTCTCGAAATGTTTACATCTGCGACTACAAAAATAATGTCAAAATTTCTGCAACAAAAAAACGAGCACAGCATCCCAGTTACTGGGTCTACCTTCCACCAAGGGTTGTGGACCGTTAAAAGGAGATTAAAATTTGCAAAAGTTTTTCATATCTTGGTGATAGAAATCCAATTTAAATTAGAATATCCAAAAGTTAATATAACAATTGCAGGCCTTAAATTTCAATATTTGAGGGCAAGGCCACTTTGGCCTTGGAACAAGCCAAATTTTGGAGGGCACCAAGGCCAGTAGATAGGGCACCAAGGCCAAAAATGCAATTTTAAAAAAGGCACAAAGGCCATTAATAAAACCATTAGTTGTAAATCAAAATAACACCATAATGCATTAGTTACCCTGAAAGTTTTTTACACACAATTAACAAAATATAAATTTGAAAATTGGCCAGAGGTTCCCCTATGGGTGGTTAACCCGATGAAACAATATTCATGGATAAAATATTAATAAATCACATCTTATTCATAAACAAACCGTAAAACTGTAAGCCACCAGATGTCAACACACTTTCCAGGTTTAAAGGAACACAACACCTACTCCTAAGAGTCACAAAACCAAGTCACAAAACCACAAAGACACCGCGCACGCGGCTTGTCTGATCTTTTGAGTGAAGCAAGAGTATTACAAACTAAAACAATTGTATAACAAACTGTAGAGGATTAAGATAAGAGTAATTGAGTCTCAATAGGAGTGTCAATCATTCTCCCAGGTGAGGCCTGGATAGTGTCTGGGGCTAACATTAAATAAAGAAAAGGATCTCCAACTGTCGGCTTTGTTTGTGTAGAAGTTTGTTTTTTCGTAATCATAGACAACTGGGTAAAAAAAGTTTCCATGAAATCGCGGCAGCTAGTGCTTCTGGACAACACTGAAAATGTATTTAACTTCTATTAAAAAGGGCACGATGGCCAACAGGGGATTAAGGGCACGGCAATTATGGCTTTGAAGAAAGTAAATTTTGGAGGGGCACCATGGCCAGTTACAAGGGCACCGCCGTGAAATTTGAGGCCTGCAATTGACCCCCCCAAAAAAAATTATGACATGTTTCCAGATTTCCGAGTGTTCAAATGTATGGTCCATCATTCATAAATCATAATTGTGATAATTGTAACCCTCCATCCATTCCTCCCGACTGTTGCAGACTGGAGGGTTACAAAACAGCCCCAGTAAAAAATCACAAAGGCCTACAATATGTTCAACTTCGACCATTTTTGTCAGACTAGTGACCAGATTTGCAAAAATTTTACCACTTTAAAAAATCATGACACACATTCTAAGAACACAGATTTGATCTTCAATATGTAATGAATCAATTTACAACACTTAAAACATCAAGAAAGTAGTTGAAGAAAAAAAGATAAAAACTTACCAGAGACTTTGATTTTGATTATCACAACTAGGTCCATCATAGCTCTTAGTCTAGGTAAGGGCCTAGCTAGTAGCACTAGCAGGTGTGATTTTATATATATATATTTTACAGGACAATCAAAAAGTAGCAGTTCTTGGTGCAGCTGGTGGCATCGGCCAGCCATTGTCCCTTCTTCTCAAGAATAACCCGATGATCAGCAGCCTTGCGCTATTTGACGTGGTCAATACACCCGGTGTTGCCGCAGATCTCAGTCACATTGAAACTCCAGCTAAAGTTGCTGGTTACCAGGGAAATGAACAACTACAACAATGCTTAGAGGGCTGTCAACTGGTTCTCATCCCTGCTGGAGTACCAAGGAAACCTGGTAAATCTTTGATTGATGTCATCACGAATTGTTAACCCTCTTACTATTGGTAGCATTCTTCAGTGAGTTGACCAACCACTTGAATCTCTTTAGCTATGCAGCTTGTGTATGGCAGCACAACTGTGCGCAGAACTAACTGCATATAAACAATGTAGGTACCATGGTGTGTATTGTGTACATATGCATACACCATTTGGTTGCAGGCTGGCTTAAATCACAACCACAGCACTTGGAAGATGTTGAAAGGTACCTCTATGGTCAGACACTAGGAGGATTGAAGGCAGTCAAGAATGCAGTTGGAATAATGAATTAGTAACTGAGTAACGAACAAGATGGCTTTTTGTATGTCTCATTCATTATTAAAATTTCAAGTTTCAGGTTGTAACCATGTGCTTGGGTAGGCTTGTTTTACCGATATTTCATGTTATGTCATTGCCATCATCAATTTGGTCAATTATTTGAATTGTTAATGTTAATAAATGCTCAGGCCAAAAACAAAAATGATGGAAAAGTTCTGTTTTATCAATGCTCACTTTCTTCTCTAAAGGACCAATTCTATTTTAAATCATCATTTTAAATACTGAGTTGCCCTCATAATATCATTTCTTCAACTCAGGAATGACGAGAGATGATCTGTTCAACACAAACGCCTCTATCGTCAGAAATCTGAGTGAAGCTGCCGCCAAGTACTGTCCCAAAGCCATCATGGGGATCATCACAAATCCAGTAAGTAAATGGTCCGTTATCATAAGGTTGAATGTATGTTTTGCCCACAGAAATGGAACCAAGAGAACTCTTAGAGTTTTTTTATCAGTTCGATTGGATTGTTTTTCTGTTTACAGGCAGGTTGAACCCAAAAAGCCAACTCCAGTCGGTAGTCTACACGGCTTGTTCTTAACAGATTTTTTTTTTTTTAATGTTGAGGAATTCTAAGGAAATGTTTTGTTTTTAAAATTGTGCCACATCAGGTAAACTCGACTGTCCCCATCTGCACTGAGGTCTACAAGAAAGCCGGAGTGTACGATCCCGCCCGCATCTTCGGCGTGACCACCTTGGACATTGTGAGATCAAACACGTTTGTCGCTGAGTTGAAGGGGCTGGATGTTGTTACTACCTCTGTGCCGGTCATCGGAGGTCACTCTGGCATCACCATCATCCCTCTCCTGTCACAGGTACATTTGGAACTTTTCTTAAATACTGTGAGGGCACTTTGATAACTTAAAATTGAAAGTTCGATTTGGAAGATCTTGTCATCTCTGTCTAACTGTGTTTCTTTGCAATCATTTGTGGTTGTGTTGCGATGAAGGAAATTTTCCAGTTTGCAGTACGAATAAAGATATCAACCAGGGCACAATGTTATGGCTCTGCTTACCACCAAATTCCTTGAAATCTGCTCTCGTGATCACCATTTTTCGCTTACAGGGCAAGCGCCAAGTTTTTGCACTAGGTGTGCACAAGCACTGAAGCAAAAATTCCCTACTAACCTGTGAAAAATGCTGACGTAAGTGCAGAATTCCCTGCTTCTGTAAGCGGTAAGCTGAGCCATAACATTGACCTTGATTGTAACTATGTGTGTTACTTTGAAATACTTCAGGGAGGCACTGTCTTCACTGAGTCTTTTCTTTGTGTGTTTTTTCTGTAGTTGCTTTTGCTTATTAATTAGTTTGCAGCTAGTGCACTTTTGTTTAATTTATGTTATACTTTATTTATTTGTATGCCAGTTTTATTTTGTGAACTTATTAATACAGTAAAATGAAATAAAGTTTGAAGTAAAGTTAGTAAACAAATTAAGACATCATATTATTATACAAATATTTTATCCATTTATTTTGTCAATATTTTATTTTGTAGGCACAGCCCCCTGTTTCTTTCTCCGATGAAGAGTTGGAGAAGTTATCTGATCGCATCCAGAATGCAGGAACAGAGGTTGTAAATGCCAAGGCCGGCGCTGTAAGTAAAAATAATATAAGTAAACCAAAATTTTCTTTTTTTCTTTCTTTCCATCAAATAAATGTAATCAAACTGAGGCTGGAAGGGTGAATAGTGTGGCCCCTCACTGTTTGATGTGAATCGGTGTACATGATTGTTGGGGCAAACAGGGTACAAGACAAAGAAATACACCATGTCACCTTGTTGCAAAAAGAATGATATTGTACAATCCTGGCAGGCAAGATACTACACTCGTCATAATGAAAATTGTTTCATTTTGTATTATAATTTGGGTGTTGTGTTATTGGTTTTTACCCTACACCGATGTGTAATAAGCACTCAATATTCAGTACTTTCAGGGAGTCCTGTGGACAAAATCCATAGGCGTACTACATGGGTGGGATTTGAACCCACAACCCCTGCCATTCTAGAGCAGATATTTTACCCCTAGACCACCGAGTGTACCCAGTGAAAAGAGGCCAATTTGAATCCTGTTATTAGCAGCGGGTACCATAACAACCTAATGGGTGTAGTAATTTCATCAGGGACAAAAAATAATACACTTTTTTGAAACCCTACATCGATGTGTGATGACTGATGAGCACTGTACACTCGGTGCTTTCTCGAGATCTATGGGGACAAATCCACAGGCTTGCTATTTGGCTTAGATTCGAACCCTCAACTTGTTTTATTCTAGAGCAGGTGCCTTGATTAATTGGAATGGGTCAAGGGTTAAAAAATGTTTAACCAGTTTGGTAAGCCTGTAATGTGGGTGTGCATCAGTTTGTTAAAGGTAGGGTCATAGATTGGTTTTTGTCAACGTAATGCTTATTACAGGCAAAATATAAAGAAAGATACAATTAAAGTCACTTATTAAAGTTTCAGCTGAATACAGTGTCTTCTTGCTGAGAAAACAGCCAATGTATTTTCATGAAGAACATTGAATCCATCCCTGTTTAGCAAGGTGACAGCGGGTACCAACCGCATTCAGGCCACATCATTACCGAGTGGACACCAACTCTTAAGAAATCTGAGAAATGACTCATGCATGAATCGTTCCTCAGATACAAATGTTTTTGGGGTGAAAAATTATCCAAACCACATAACTTAGATGGGAATCCTTTTTCAAAATAGTCTGTACTATCACCAAGTAAAGTCTATACTATCAACAGCTGCAGTGCATCTCAACAAGTAAAGTCTATACTATCAACAGCTGCAGTGCATCTCACCAAGTAAAGTCTATACTATCAACAGCTGCAGTGCATCTCACTAAGTAAAGTCTAAACTATCAACAGCTGCAGTGTTTCTCACCAAGTAAAGTCTATACTATCAACAGCTGCAGTGCATCTCACCAAGTAAAGTCTATACTATCAACAGCTGCAGTGCTTCTCACCAAGTAAAGTCTATACTATCAACAGCTGCAGTGCATCTCACCAAGTAAAGTCTATACTATCAACAGCTGCAGTGCATCTCACCAAGTAAAGTCTATACTATCAACAGCTGCAGTGCATCTCACCAAGTAAAGTCTGTACTATCAACAGCTGCAGTGCATCTCACCAAGTAAAGTCTGTACTATCAACAGCTGCTGTGCATCTCACCAAGTAAAGTCTGTACTATCAACAGCTGCAGTGCATCTCACCAAGTAAAGTCTATACTATCAACAGCTGCAGTGCATCTCACCAAGTAAAGTCTATACTATCAACAGCTGCAGTGCATCTCACCAAGTAAAGTCTATACTATCAACAGCTGCAGTGCATCTCACCAAGTAAAGTCTATACTATCAACAGCTGCAGTGCATCTCACCAAGTAAAGTCTATACTATCAACAGCTGCAGTGCATCTCACCAAGTAAAGTCTATACTATCAACAGCTGCAGTGCATCTTACCAAGTAAAGTCTGTACTATCAACAAGTTTTGAGGTCGTAAATTTGTGGAGTATTTACCAATCCATGACACTACTTTTAAAGCAGCGATCCAGATCTAGAACCGACACTATTCATCTGCAATAATTATATTTCTCTCTTTGACAGGGATCGGCAACATTGTCTATGGCTTTTGCTGCTGCGAGATTTGCCTCATCGGTGAGTTCTATTTTTCCCATAACTGGAACAGAAATATTATTCAATACTGCGCAAGACATTACCGAGTCATGATTAAATAAGATCGAGGAAAGTATCTATGGGTTTATGAGCCTGATACTGTGTTTCTGTAAGAGAAGGCACTCGCTCCTTGGTAAAAAAAATCTGCTCTTTAAAGAATTAGAAATCTAATAAATATTAGAAATCTGTATTTTGACTTTTCAAGCGGCATCAACGGGGCTTGAATTTTGCACTGGATGACGGGCCTGTGGTCTTAGTGTCTGGCCAGTAAACTTGGGATCGGACAAGTCCGGCAGTCTTGTGTTTGTCAATTGAATAGCAATACATGTACCTCACTGTGTAATATCTTGAACAGAAACAAATTATATTCAAATGTTGACTTTGAGTCTGAAAGACACCTTTTAATTTTGTTGAGGATGATATCAATCTTCTCATACATGTCTTAGTGTAATTATCGTTCAATTAAAAACACTTTTATGCAATTTGTCAGGAATCAGGAAGTTTTTTCTCATTTTGATTCTGGTCTAGTAAACTTTTTGAGCTACAAGCCCTGTGGTCTTGTGAATTTTTCTTCCAAATTGGAGCCCTGTGACCAAGGCAATGGCATAGAGGAAATTACCCCAGCGACTTGAACAACTGTTTGAAACCACCCAACTGCATGGTTTTGGTGTGGTGGCACAAACTGTTCGTTAATCTAACTGGGCAAGCATTACATACAAAGTGTGGACCAGAGAACAAAAGAGGTCTACACAAGGCGACATCCACACAGTGTACAGTGTTAAAGAGTGTGTGCACAGAACAAAGGAATGTCCACAGAGTCTATGTAACACAGAGCTGTCTGTTTATATGTGTGTACTGTGTAGATGCATTTTAGTAATACGCATAGATTTAGCAGGCATAGTTTATCGTTAAAAACTGTAGTGGAGAATATTGAATAGTAATTTAGATTTAGCACAACACTTTGTCTGAGCAATTGCTTTTTTATTCTTTCATGTAAACATTCCGTAATATCTTGTGGAGTGTAGAAAATTCTAGTGAATATAGCCGTTTGCAGTTTGTAATCTCCCCTTGTGATTAATCACAGGTTTTGGAAGCTCTTAACGGCAAACAAGGCGTTGTGGAATGCGCATACGTCAAGTCGGACATCACAGAGGCTTCCTACTTTGCAAATCCGGTGTTGCTTGGGGTAAGAAAAATTTGTGTTTGTGTATTTGTAAATTTGAAAGACAGTTTACTTTTCTCTCACAAAATTTCTACCTAAACAGTTTTGTTATTTTCAGCTAATGAATTAATTGTGTTCCTGGAAGAAAGACACGAAGAGCGTTTTATCAGAAAAAGGGCGTAAGCAATTAGTGTGCAAAATTGTGTTTTAAGAACCGTTTTTTTTTTTTTTACCACTACTCACTAGTGTATGAATTGTATTGCTTGAACAACTCTTAAAAAGGATAAGGAGCAATTCTAAATGGCAATGTGTGCCTATAAACAAAACCTGCATTTTGATTTTAAGGGGTTAGAAATGGTCTGTGAAATTGTTCTTCTTTTTGTCTAGAAAAATGGTCTTGAGAAGAATTTGGGCTTCGGCAAGCTGTCGGACTATGAACAAAAACTTCTCGCTGATGCTATGGGAGAACTTAAGGGCAACATCGCTAAAGGTGAAGAGTTTGTAAAGGGCAACTAGCATCAGTCAATACCTCATCCCTGATTATATAATCAACCGTGTCCTTGAGGGCGCTTTATAGATCAGTAAGTATGACTGGATTGAGTTCTACATAATGACTGCTAAGATAAAGCCAACTTTAATTCCTGACGTATTAAACAACTTTGGTCGGTGTTCAATTCTTAGACTTGAAAAGCCGTAACCATTTTCGCTAATTAGAAAACGGTAAACAGTTACTCCTTAAAATGGATGGTGTTTCACATAGCAGCTTATCCCGCTTATTGTGTGGGTCTCTTTTCATAATTTGTCTTTTTACCGACAAATTCCTACTCAATTTACACTCCTTGTCGGACTGTCTGGTTCTGGTCTTGGATTTTGTGTTTGAAGAGGCCACCATTAGAGCAGAAAGTCTGTTGGAACAATTGAATAATATACCAAGGCCAACATCACAGTAACAAAGGCAATTTCTGTTTGTGGTGGCTGCCATGAAATTCAAGTTAGGGGTGGTTTTATTTATACTTTTTCCCAATGATGGTTTTGGCTCGGGTACATTTTCTGACAACAAGAGTTTACTTCATTCAGCAGAAAATGTCCTTCCCTCGACTCGCCCACCAGTGAAAATATTGGTAGTTTTATATCTCATGAAATTGAATGTTTGTGTGATGTGAATAATGATAAGCCGCATTATAGATAGCGTATGAAAATTTACCTAATTTATGCTCGTGTAAAACTTGCTTAGAAATGTTTGTCAGATGTAATTTATGATGTGGAATCTTTAAGATTTTGATATTTTCAAAGATATTTATGCATAGTTTTGAAAACTGCAGTTCAAAAAAGAGTTTGTACCGTTTTTTTCTAGTATCTAATAACAAGTTTGGATATTAAGATTCAAAAGTGTATGCACTTTACTTCTAGAGAGATTTTGGTACATATTTGCCCAAGGAATTCATTGTTTTTCGTGATCTTTCAGTGATTGCTAGACTATTTATGATTTTTTTTAATGGATACAAAATGGCAGAAACAATAAACAATTTACATGTTTAAGCTTGGTGTTCATCTTTGAATAGATTGTTGTTGATGTAAAGGTATTGCCAGTGATTTCTTGGAAGTACACAACCCTTTCCTTTATGTCCAGTTTGAATCACAATGCAATTCGATTGTCGGCATCATGGAATGTGGCTTCATTTTTGTTCACACGAAGTGGTGTGAACAAGGCTCGGGCTAAAGCCTTGTCCTTCAGAGATGAAAAAATTAAATAAAATCACAACTGCCATAATATACATTCATTTCTTTTTAATTTCTGTATAATTCAACCCTAAACCTTTAGCGTCTTCACGCTTCAAAAGTTTGGAACTGGATAAGATTTGATCACCATAAGCAATTGTTATTTGGGCCTGCAGTACAAAGTCAGAGAACTCCTGATTAGAATTTTGTAGGATTCGGGACTGTTCGTTTTTAACCCTTTAGAGACCATTGGTTTCTGTATAATCATCACTATACACCCAGACATGGGTTTATTGTTGTCTTTTTGAAACAATTTTTTGTCTGAAAAAAAAGAAGAGATAAAACGTAAATTTTGTTTTGTTTTAGAAACATAGATACTATGTCAACATGGAAAATGTGCAATCCAGGTCATGACCTTTACTTTGGCCTTATTGGTTGAATGGAAGTAGGCAAGATCTTGCAGCTGTTTGTGGCCGATATGGGATCTACTGAATGTCAAGCTCTTCTATGACATTGTCAATCCAGTCTCGATAGTATGCTACTTTGGTGTACACTCCTGGCTTAAGGGGTAGTGCGCACCCTCGTCCCCAGCTTGTAATGCCCACAAGGTGCCATCGACCATCTTCCAGCTCGCATACTAGTGGCCCACCAGAATCACCCTGAAAACAATACAACAATTTCAGTTTTTATTTAACTTCATTGTTTTTACAACGTGAACAATATCGATATTTCCCACTTGATGAGACACAGTGTAAAGTCGGCCACATTTACTGGGAAAAAAAATGTTTGTGTGTGTTAATGCACAACTATGGGTTATGCCTTAATTAGAGGTGCAGCACGCGGGAGTTTTATCAAACTCCTTGCATGATTGGTTGACTTGGCTGTGTTGAAAAGTTAGTATGCAGCTCAAAGTCCAAACCGGAGTTACCCATAAAGATGGCGTCTATTAGGAACTATCTGTTGAGTAAACCATCTAGGTCTTAAGTTGTATCCCATGAAATTAAACTTTATAAATGTCACTGAAACACTTTTGAGGCATATAGAAAATAACAATTTGTTATTTTAAGGCAGGCAAGAGAAATACATCTATGCTGATCAGTATGGAAATCAATGTAAAATGCAATGGTAGACTTTCGCAGTTACAATGGCGCAGGGGACTAACTGAAAGTGTACGTATGCCTATCCTGGAATTAGCCTTTCCCATGAAATATGCTAATTACATTCACTCATGCATACAGATACTATTGGCCGACAAACGCCATAGAGTTTTGCACGAGGCAGAATCACAAATGCGTTTGCGTCATGCCACCATAAGGGGTTATGTACCCTCATTTTGCCAATCAGTAGTGTAAGTGCGCACGCTTGTTGCACAATTTACATATTTCATAGGAAAGGTCTTATTACGTGCCCCAGGCTTCGGAGGCCATGGCTGTTGTTGCCTTGGCCCCCTTCAAAAGTTCTCCTTAGTCTTTATGTTTTTCTGATGAAATTCTAAGCCTGGTTTGCTTAGAAAAATTTAACAAATCCTAAATAATAAAAATACTGAGGGGCGTATCAAAGTGCTCATTATTTGTTTTTCAGCAGAGCTATGTTTTAAATTTTGAGACCCATTTATTTAGCACTTTTTTTAAAAGTGCTGCGACGCATTCAGCAGTAACTGCCAGAAACACAGGGGCAAACCTCTTCTCTTAGCGATAAGTGTAACCGAGTTCTTTTACGTGCATTACACAACACATTGCAGCTTTACATCCCATCCGAAGGACAAAGCAATAATGGTTGAGTGTCTTGCTTTGGGGCAAAAGTGTCAAGACCAGAACTTGAACCCACACTCTGCTGATCAGAAACAACAGAGCTAGGGTCCAGTGCAATTGACCACTCAGCAAGAATAACCTTTATGCCTGCTGCAAATGAAAAGTGAAAATGCAACAGTTCATCAAGAACTCTCAATAACACATCTTTTTTAATATCTCTGAAATCCAATCATACCTGACAAGCATCAATCTGTCCAGTCATGTAACCAGCACAAAACATGCCATCTGTGATCATGTGTGAGTAAATCTCTTCATGGTTGCATATCCTCTGGTGTATAATCGGTATTTGGGCCTGTTGGAGTTTGACCGCTTGATTTCCTCCCACTGATACATAGACCACAGGTTATTGGAGAAGAAGGAAAACAAATGATTTGTCAATTTTTAGTTGGGGGCAGTATCGTCTTGATCCAAAGCAGGGCTGTGGCTTGCTCGTGCAGTAAATTGAGTGAGAGTTCATAAGACCACACCATGGATTACTGTCTCAAATGCTCATTACAACCCCACCCATGCAGCCACAGAGACCTAGTGAACTACACCATTAATGCAAAACACTGTGTGGACAAATGGAAAACGACCATTTGATGAAGAAGTTCAAAATTCCATGTACATTCATAGGCCTGCTTTGATCATGATGACACAATCCCTTGAAACCAGTCAAAACAATTGGAGATTTAGGATTTTAGGTGGCTGCAGACTAACCAGGTAAACATTCATTGTTTAGATCGTTCTGAGAATGCCTAGATTTCTGAGAACAATGAGTTTACTTGGTCCCAATTTCATGGCTCTGCCTACCGTAAGCAAAGATTGGGTGCTTACTGAAGCAGCCTTACATAAGATTAAATGGAAAATATACAAAATTACTGCATTATGATACATGAATTTCATCTTAGTAGTGAAAACAAAAATCTCTTGTCAATCTACTAGTTCAGTGTGTTACTAATTGAGTGTATTTCACTTTTAAATTCTTGTATTTATACAGGGTTTGTCCTTCAGCTTTTTCACAAGTCCATAACTCAAATAAACTGTTTTTTAACAGTAAACTAGCCAGCCGGACAACTCGGAAAGAATTTTGACTGGTCCTCTTGTGCTTTAACTGGTATTTGGCCAGCAGACCACTGTTAAGGGAGAATGCTGATTTATATCTAAACTAAAGTTGAGTTTTTTTTAATAGTATATTTAAAAAACCTTCTCGCCTTCTTAACACAACCTACTTTCTGTGAGTCCCCATCCAGTCACAAAGCATGGTATCTTCTTATTCATGTCCAATTCACGATCAAGGCAGGCCGTGTTGATATGCTGACCGTCCAATGGGATAGACCTGTCCAGTACCAAGATGGCGGCATCATTCTGCATGTTGCTGGGATCGTACTCGGAATGCTTGATGATTTTCGTAACTTTGGCACGCATCTCAAACTTGGCTAGCTTGAGAGTGAGGGTGTGTTTGCCGAGATGAACTTCCCATTTTGCTTTGTTGCCCCTGGTTTTTGAGATTTGTAAATGAGTTTGGATGGCCGGCTGATTTTTTAAATTCATATTTCAAAAGATTCATATCCAGTGATACAAATCATTTAGTCTTCTTACATCTTTTGTAGGCTTTGCAATAATTTAGCAATTGAATTCTGCAAACTTCTTATACTTCACTATCAGTAGTATCATTATTTTTAGTTTTAAAGCAAATTTTGTTGCCGTTAATTTGTGGAGTATTACAAACCAATCTATGACCTTCCCTTTAAGATCATTTTTAGCTCTTTTTGAAATCGACCCCAGGTCATTAAAAACACTGTTTCATTGGATCGACTCATTCAAATTTACATGCAAAAGTAATGTAACCTTTGAACACACCAATGTGCGTTTCCACCAAATTGAAATTTCTCGGTGTTTCTATTCTGACTGACTCTATGCTTTGATAAATCCAATGAGTACAACAAATAAAGGCAAATGGTACTCAAGAGTTGTAAGGGTAAAACAAATTATATTCTTCATTCCCGATGCATAATTAACATCTATTAAGTTGTTGCTAAAACATAGGATTCTACCTGCCTCTAGCCACCGGGCTAGCTTGGTGGTCTCGTGTTAAGACATCTGCTCTAGCAATGCAATCCGAGTGATTTGCCTGTGGTTTTGTCACAGAACTCGTGGAAGTACCGAGTATACAGTGCTTAATACACATCGGTGTAAGGGTAAAAACAAATTATAGGTACTCCAGAAACTTACATTTTCCCCATGAAGCAGTGAGCGGCCGATAGTACAATGTTGTCTCGTATCAGTGTACCGCCACACGCAGCACCGTAGCTTCCCTTCGAGTACTTGAAGATGAGCTGAGCCTGCCAGGGCCAACCACCACGTTCTGTCTCCTTGCCACCAACAACACGCCTCACAAAGTTACTCTGTTCAGAATTTCTTGTTCCGCAACCCGTTTCTGACATTTATGAGTTGGGGGGGGGGGGGGGGGGGGGAAGGAGGGAAATGTTAAAATCATGGTTTTTTTAAATTTCAGATGGAGAATTGGATCTGGCCACTTTATTCACATTTCAACTGTTTAGGGAGACTCAAGGAGATATTACTGTCTCCGTAAAATTCCAACCCATACTTTTATAAAGAACTGTTATTTTGAAAACATCCTTTTGAAAGTTGCTCCCGATATATATTTTGCCCATCACATACTAATGGTCTCTCAAGGCGGGGGCCAAAAAAGGGCAGAGGGGAAAGTAGATAGATGTCCTTTTCGTCAAAGACTCATATTTGCAGAGTTTGAAAATGGCAGCAAGGGCTATGTCGAGAATCACCACAACATTAGCTTAACTCTGCCTGAAACCTTTCTCCAAATGTGGCTACAATTGTTCCCCAAATTAAGAAACCTTTCTGCTTTCTGTTTTATTGGGGGTGATGATCCCTCATGATCTCCCATTCTGTCCCTAATCTCCCTCAGCCATTTCATACTAAAGGACCAGACTGACTGTCCCTCAGCTGGTAACCTTATTCTGGTAAACATATTTTTGTTGTGCTTAGCTACTTTTTATCCTCAAGCAGCTCTATCAAATTGGGCTCTGGGTTAAACAAAATAATAATAACATTTCTTACCCTTTTCTGGAACACATTCTTTCAATTGACATTCCTCGGTTGCAATTTCTTTTCCAGCACATGTGGAACTCAGTTGGTGGCATGATCTATAACGGGTCCTCTCACCAGGTCCACACTCCGTGTCACACTCCGACCACTCGGACCATGTACCCCAGCCATACTCGGGTTCCCATGAAGAATTTACTTCTAAGAGTTGAACATGATTAAATTAATTTGTGCGCATTGGATTTAAGAAAGAAGTTATGGCTGATCTGGAATGAAGGGATGCATGTCGTTCCTTTCTTTTTCTCCTCATCCTTAACCTGGTTTCAACAATGCAGCCTATTCCTTACCAAATTCAACCTCATTTGAGCTTTCCAACTGCCTCAACCTGAGATTTGCTGGCAGGGAACGTAAGTAAACATGATTGGCACACTAACACAGTGTATGATGCTCCAACCACACCAGTGCAGTACATTCTCCAACAAATTGTATTTTTATTGAAATTATCCCAAGACCCAAGACCAAACTACACGAAAAATCACTTTAACCCAATACAGCAGGAAGAGCATTAAACATTTACACAAAAATGAAAACACTTGGCGTTTAGAAAAGAGTGGAAGGGGTGTCCTTCCTAGCCAACCCGACCCACCATTCAAACACACTTGCTCTCAAAAATCCTGCAGGTTATCGACAAGCGGCCTTATTACATGGTGTCTCTGCAAACCTCACTTTATTGTATCAATTCAATCGTGCAAAGTTTCAAATCCTTTCTAAGTGTGCAATACAAAAATGGAAAGTGATAAATGGGAAGGAATTCAAGGTACAGGAAATTGTTCAACCCCAATCCTGGGACCTCAACCAAAACAACACATTTGAGTAATACAAACCCCTGTAAAATTCCATGTCTAAAGCAAGATCCCAAATAACACATGGCACAATATATAACAAAAAAGCAGGAAAGAGGACAGTGGTGTAACCAGACTTTTTTATTTTGGGAGGCAAGCGAGAGCAAACACATAATTTTGGAGGCTATTTAGTGTATCATTTGTGTATTTTTTCGATCTCATTGGGGGGGGGGGCAAGAGTTCTGAGTAGAGTGGCAGCCCCCTACCCCCTCCCCCTCTGCTTTCACCACAGCAAGGGGACTATTCCCCCATTCTTAATCTACTGCTCCATCCCCCCCCCCTCCCCACCCCCTCCCCACCTTCCAATTAAACATCTTCCTTACTGCATTTAACCTCATCGGAGCCATCTCCACAATCTTCTTCATCATCACATCGCCAACCCTGTGGCACACAAAAGTAGCCATGCTCACATAGAAAATCGCCCGTCCAGCAACGCTCTTTAACTGCAGTAGAAAATAAAAAATATAACAAAGAAATATATAACACTGTGGTAAGACAAATACCAGGTTAGAACTACATGGGCCTTATTAAAATTCTTGTTGAATTTAATTTTTCCAAGTTAGATTTGATGTTTTGCTTTGCGTAAACTGTATACACTACTCTAGTTTTAGAGTAACAACTATTTAAGGGAGAAACACATCAGGGATTTAAGAACCAGTTATTGATTTATCCTCTAGTTTTCAATAAACATACCAGAAAAATAAGTTGTGAAAATTTCACAAATTCAGTCACAATTCACAAAAATAACATTACTTTCTTGTCACAGATTTTGAGCAAACCTCCTTGATTTAATGCTATTTCAAACAATTGTAATAATTTTTGAAGAGTTTGTGGTTTCTGAATGGAAGAGGTGGGCTCCAAATGGAGTAAAGAGTATATATAACCCAACTGGGATAATGTTTTTGGAAAACAACTATATGAGTCTTACTGTCATTGCCACAAGCATCAGGCATTTCATCCGAGATATCGTCGCAGTCAGCGATGTTATCGCACTTCCATGATGGCTTGATACACCTCTCACCATCATCACACCCGAAACAAGCTGTTATATCATGAACATTCAAAACAGGTTACCAAGTACTGGTACAAAATATTTACATGTACAGGTAAAATACATATATTAGAAATGATCATGATAGTGTGATCATGTCTTCAACAATTTCTACTTTATTTGTGTTTTTAAACTGTAATAAATAAATATAAAAAATTACAAAAATCAAAAAATAAATATAAACAAAAGTACTTACAAAGATTGAACACCAATTTATTTGTATTGATTCATTGAATCATTTTTGGGGGCGTTGCAATTTTCGTTATTTGTTGCTACTCTGGAAACAAAGCTGTAACTCTACAATTCGAAATTTACAAATCATTTAGAAATTATCTGTTTTATTATTTTGAGGTCTAACATTTCAAATACAAGGCCTACTGATAGAGAACTTTACCACTATTAGTTTTACGTGTCACCGCCCATTTCTGACATTGTATCTCTCATGCAACATGTTCTAACAAAAAACAACTTTTCGTTCCTGGGTAAGAATTTCCTACAGGTACATGGCACTGCAATGGGTACACGGCACTGCAATGGGTACACGTATGGCACCTTCAATGGCCTGACTTTTCATGAGTCAACTTGAACAGCGCATGTTGACGTCGGCCCCTTGCCGTCCCTGGGTCTGGTGGCGCTATATCGATGACATCTTTTTCATCTGGACTAGTGATGAAGCAAGCCTCATAGCATTCATTAACCACATTAATTCCTTCCACAGGACCATCAAATTCACGAATGAATACTCGACCAAGGACACCCACTTTCTGGATGTCAAGGTCATAAAGATGGATGATGGATTAACCACAGATCTCTTTGTTAAACCTACAGATAAACATCAATACCTCCACTCAACCAGCTGTCACCCCCGCATAGCCTACAGTCAGGCCCTCAGACTCCGTCGAATCTGTTCTAATGATTCTGATTTTTTCCACCACTCACAGGAACTTAAGAAACACCTTGTTTCCAGGGGTCATAGCTCCCTAGCAGTCCATCGAGCGATTCAGAAAGTCAAGGCTCGTTCTAGGGAGTCTGTACTCTCCAAAGGACCCAAGCAACCAAGGGGAAAGTTTCTTTTGTTGTTACTTTTCACCCCTCACTTCCTCCCATTCGTAAAATAACCAGTTCTAACCATCATATTCTTCACACATCAGATCGGCTTCAACATGCTGTACAGGAAGAACCCATAGTTGCCTACCGACGCCCACCCAGTCTCAGGGATCTCATCGTCCGGGCAGAAGTCCCCCCTTTGCCACAGGGTACTTTTAGGTGTTCCAACACATCAAAATGCATCGTTTGTAGACAACACATCAGCGAATCAGACTCCTTTACCAGCCATACTGGTGGTACCACGCATAAGACAAGGGGTCATGTCACCTGCACCACAACTAATCTAATCTATCTAATATCTTGCAGAGTTTGTGGTGTTCAATATATAGGTGAAACAAGAACTACACTGAAGAGGCGTTTCTACGGCCACAGATCCACAGTCAACACCCAAAAGCTGGATACACCTGTAGGCTTCAATCTTCCTAACCACTCCATTTTTGACATGAATTTACAGGGCATTGAGGCACTAGGTAACTGCAGAGAGACTGTCCGTCTGAGTAGGGAGAAATTGTGGATAAGGCGCATAAAGACCACTCAGCCCCATGGTTTGAACATCCAAGAAGGAAATGACTAATAACCTTTTGTCTTTGCCTTCTCCCTTTCCCCCACAGATATCTATATTTTTAGTCTGCCCTTCATTGTATTAACTAATTATTTACTTTTCTTCCAACCCTCCATTTTGTCCTTTGTGTTTCCAACTTCTTGTGGTCAAGCCATCCCCTTCCCTCCAACCCCCCCCCCCCCCCCGTGTCTCCATAATCCCTGCTCACCCCCTGCTTTTTCTGAATGCTTTCTGCTTTTCTCTCTCCACTCTATCTATTCATGTATTTCCACTTGACTGCTCTTGTCAGCCTTGTATGCATGTATGTGTGTTGTCTTGTCATTTAGCCTTCGAGAAAGACTCTGCTAGGGTCGAAACGTCAGGCCACTAACTAACTTTTTGCACTATTAGTTTTAATTAGCCAATTATGGGGTTTTTTTATTGGCAAAATTGGGTGGTTTGGGGTGTTGGTGTCTTTCTTGGGTTCTTATTTTTGTTATTTTTTCCCGATGTGTTTTATGGAAACAGTGTAACTATAAAATGCCTGATGGTGTATTATGAGGGCTTACTTACAAATTTTCTTGCTGCTGCAGTGGTCTGGTGCCTCATCTGTCCCATCTTGACAATCTAACGCCCCATCACATAATTGAGAATCTTTCAAACATACGGTGCCGTTGTCACACTTACTTGATTGACACTTCAGTTGGACTTCACAGAGAAAAGGGGTTGAAAAAAGGAAACAAGATCCTTGACAATGAATTTATATATGTCCCTTGTTGGAGAAATAGTAATACAAATGTATTTAGTGGTCAAGTAGACTTTTAGCTTTGAGTCTAAAATTAAGACTTGGAAGTCAAACTATGTACACAAATGCATGCTTCAAAATGACTACCAATTTGATGGTGTATAAGTTTTAGCTCAAAGAGATGATATTATCTTCCTGCTATGGTTAAAAGTTTTTCTTATACAGGGAGTAGTTATATGCCGAGTATTTGAAATTGTCACATAATTCCACTCAGAAATTACACAATGTATGCTGTTTAAATTCAATTTGATTTGAATGATACATAATAAATATATATGTATTTTTATGATTTAATTGCAACAACTGGGCATACTTAAATTCTGACAAAAATGGGTTTAAGTTCAATTTTATTTGATTGATACATAATAAATAAATAGATATTGTTTATGATTTAAATGCAACAACTGGGCAAACTTAAATTCTGACAAAATGGGTTTAAACTTGTTGGATTAAGCATACTTATCGATACTAATGGAAAAAACACCATCTGTGTTTGCTTCATGTTTCTTTTGTTTTATTGTTTTGTTTTTGTTTTTTATTGCAATCACTTTAAATGATACTTACTGCAGTTTCCCTCTTTTTCATCAGAGTTATCCTTGCAGTCCGATTGGCCATCGCACAACCACGACTCAGCAATGACTTTCTTCCCATCCTCACAAGTAAATCCTTGCAAATGATAATTTTTAAAAGAAAACAAAAGATCTTACAAGCCCTTAGAGACACACCAAAGTTTTTCTGAAAGGTTTTCTTAAGAACTGAGATAACATGTTTATAAAATAATGTGAAATTAGCTACTGCCCTACTGGTATTCTAGATTAATTCTTTGTGAACAAAACAGATTTGCACTTTTTACTGCAAAATTAGCTATCAAAGTAATTAAACTTATTCTACTAACAAATTCATTAGTTGTGAGATGGACAACAATAATTGTGTATTGTTGTATGATTGTCCTTGCTAGTGTATTGACAATATTTGTCCATACTATACGTTCGACAGTTTCCCTAAAAGATGCCTGTTATTAAAACTCTGTACGGCGGTCCCTAATAATGTTCATGGGGCCGGGAGGTTACGCGTCCCGATGTCGGCACAAGTCCCGTGCCCGATGTCGGCGCAGTGCCGGTTTGTGGGGACGCGCCATTTTATGCCTGCAGAGTGCTTTGTGTTAACCCAAAAACTGTAGCCATTTGCTTGCGATATCTATTTATTGTTGCAATGTTGATATCAAAACATCAGCACAAAAGTCTCAAGCTTGGTAGCGATTGTAAAATGTTGAACTACCTGTGTATGTGCACTCATGATGTTCGTCGCTTCGGTCGTTGCAATCGTAATACCAGTCGCACTGCAGGCTAGCTTCAATGCACGTACCATCGCTACAGGTGAATCTGTTCGGACCACCACAGTTTTCGGATGTATCTGGGGATACCAAATGGGAAAAGAAAATACAGATCAATCACTTACCACAATAAAACAATGTTGACAATTTTTATTTTAAAGTTGATTGACATTTTAATTTATTCGTAGTACCACAATTTAAGGATTTGTCATATTATTCAAAACTACCTCCTCTCCGGGAAATAGCGACTGGTTTGAAATTAATGGCCGATGGTGTACACTTGCAAGGCAACTCTGGCCATAGATATTCTAATTAGAACTCCTATTATTTGTTTTAAAAACACTCACTACTTTATTACTCTTGTGGGTTGTCTAGTCTATGAATGCTTTTGAACGAGCAAGACTGGAAAGAAATAATTAATCCAACAGAGTAACATCCCGTTGAATTACTCACGAGGCAACAGATGTAATAATAACCTGTAATTTCAATGGTCGCGCCCTCAAAGCAGACAATCATTTTGGCCGGGGGCAACAACACCATGTTGTTCCCAAATACATAGTTACACAAGTTTACGAACCTTTTGCATTTGATAAAAAAGAAGCTGCAATTATAATCATCATTACAGTTACAGGATGTAGCAAGGTTGGAGTAGCCATATCCCCACCGTAAGGCCAGACGAATTAACGGTGTGCAGAACAACGTTGGGTTGGTCGAATGCTGAAGTCAACTTGTGTTTGTTTCGTTCTGCACAATGTATCTACCATGGTTTTGTCTATCATTGTTGTTTCTGGTCGGGAATTTGAGATATTCAAAATGTCATTTGTTACTAAGAATGTGCTGCCATTCTTAAGTGCGGTCATTGGTTTGGGAATTCACGGGAAGGAAAGGTTACGCAAATTTTCACAAGGGGGTGTGGACGACTCTCTGGTTCATTCATTCATTTCATTCATTCATAAATTTCACAGGTAAAAACATCACATTACATCATCAAAATAGACATAAAATACAAAAGGCATGAAATATAGAAATATAAACAGCAGATTCCACAATACATTCCAAAGGCAGGACAATGACACACCTGAAGGATGACAAAAAAGTAAACTAAATTACTGGTTTTTTTAAGACGACGCATTGCGATGTTTCCCAAGTGCGGAGCCAACTTCAACAATTTTGACAGAAAAGCAGGACGAGGGGTACAAATATTATGTCTCCGATGGTGTGCAATATAATCTCTGGTTGGCTGTGGGCTTGGAACGGTAATGACGAAGCATTGGCTGATGTAGCCATAGAGTTGTAGCCATAGCCAGACCTGTATGGCTTCACGTCTATAGCAAGTGGCTTGTAGGTTCGGGGGGCATATGTGAAAGAAAATAATTATTAGGGTCGCGTGGTCTGTTTGTTTGTTTGTTTGTTTGTTTGTTTGTTTGTTGGGTTGTTTGTCTGTTTGTTTGTTTGTTTGTTTGTTTATCGGGTTGTTGTGGCGTTTGTTTGTTTGTGTGTTTGTTCGTTTGTTGGGGTGTTTCTTTCTCGTGATGTTTGTCTGTTTTTGTTGTTGGTTTTTAGTTTTTTTTAATTTTATCTCAGCATATTGTGACGTCGGCTCAAGTCACCAGGCGTCGGCACTGGATGTCGATGGTAGCGTCGGCACGGTGGTGTTGGTTCCCTACTACTGTATCGGCCACAGCACCAAGTTCTTTTCCTGTTTCGTCAAACACTGGACCAGCAACGGGATGGAAAGCGCAGCGGGATAAACCTCAGCTTACAGGGGAAGGAGGGGACCTAAAGTGGGCTCTATATTAACCCTGGGTAAATAATACAGACGACGGAGACTGTCTTCAAGCTGCAGTGGTCAAACGCCTTTATTCGTTCATAATGCTCACGAATTATTATCAATCAATGGTTACAATCATTCATACATAAACACTCATCTAATTCTCTCTCGACTCCTGTTATTTCTGATTTCTCAACTTGGCCCATACATCACATTTTATGGGAAAACTAATCCCATAGGTAGGTAAGCCGACTACCAAATATCCTGTCCTATTGAGTAACGTACAATTTCAAGCTGACCAATCACGTACTAGAACGATCCGTAAACAACATCGTCCGTGACTTAGACTCGGGCCAGGAACTTTCAAGCCAATCGAAGTAACACCTTACTTCATGGAACGTCTATCAATATCTGCATACAATGTTATTCGACATTGGGATAATTTAAACTCTGAACTATATGTAGTCTACCGCTACAATTAATATCCGTTACAACTTTTTGGGTAGATCGTTGGGTTTTTTTCCCCAATGCAACTGAAGAGTGCATCCGGACACTGTTGATAATACGGTTTAATTTTGTTATGATCACCACATAGTCTATGCCTGTGGAGTTTTTTTGACAAATTTGTGGCCAAGCGCTGTGATCAGTTACTGATTGAACGGTTGTAACTGCAAGTAGAAAAGATGGCTGTCTTGGTTTGGAAGTTTGCTCTGTTAGTTGCTTCAATAACGGGCGTGATTGCAAATCAGTATGATCCCCACATTTATCCTGAACACGGGCCGTTCATCGAAGGTTGGTACGCCCGTATAACGGACTCGTCCTCCTCATGCTCCTTTGGCGTTCTATTCGGTCGAGTCTTGCCAAGACCCTTGGAGGCAATACCGAACGACAGCACAGCTCCCCTGACGTATATTGCCATCATTCGAAGCGACGGCACCTCGGCACCGTTCGTCGTGGCCGAGGCCTACCCGGACCAGGACAGTATCTCGGTGACGGTGTCCGGTGGCAGACCGGTGACTAGGAATCCAGACAACTTGAGTCCATCATATTTCGAATGGTTAGCTAAGCCGTACGGATTCTTCAATGTGACACCAGATTCGACAACGTTCGACTTTACAATTGGAAACGATCGCTTCTCGGGAAACTTCGGGCCCCCACTTCCGTGGGGACCTCGCGGTGAAGGTGAGACTGTTTTCCTCCATGTTTACCCGAAATGCTTCTAAAACGACCTCTATACTTGCAAAGCTTTTTACAGAACTCTTGGGGGTCAAAGTTATTCTAAAAACAAAATACACAGCGAGGGTACAATAAAAATTAGCAATTACTAAATTTAGAATTGTAAAATACCTCACTTTCCTTTTAGTTATTCTTATGGCTTTTCCCCATCAGGGCCAGAGGCATGGCTTGGCAACGTACCGTTCATCCCTCTTCATTGGTTCGTCTATAGCCTAGCAACACTTGGCGATTATACCTGGGAGAATATAGAGACGGGCCTCAGCATCCACGGCAATGGTAAAATGCATCAGGAGAAGAACTGGGGGAAAGGTTTCCCTCCATCCTGGATCTGGATGCAGGGTGTCAACTCGTCTGCCATGACGGCCTTCGCAGGAACCTTCGGTGTGTTAGAGTTTGGCCCTCTATCGGTACCAGCTCACCTCTTCGGTGTCAGGGACTTCAACACCGGGCTGGACTTGAACTTCTACCCCGCTAATTCAGTTTCTCGAGTGACCACAGATGGCTGCTCTGGTGAGGTGTCCATAGAATTGGGTTTTTTCTGGCACAAGTTGATCATAAAGGCAAGGGCGCCCCCATCGACCCTTCAGCAGTGTCTGAGAGGGCCTACCGAGCGGGGCTTCGAGAAAGTACTGGTTGAAAGCTACGCAGCAACGGTTGACATCTCCGTGTATAAACGTCGGCTGCTTCGCTACCGGCTTTTGGAAACTCTGAGTTTCGAAGGGGCTGCTCTGGAGTTCGGCGGAGGGGAACTCTGTCCAGAAAATCCCTGTAAATAGAATTCTGTTGCTTTTAACACATCGGCTATTTTTAAAGACATCAAAATAATTGTATAACCTGATGTTTATTTCAATTTCAATTTCAATTTATTATAAACGTCACGTTAAAAAACAGGAATTTTTTTCCCCAGTGTGCATCTTACAATAAAAACAAAAATGGAGATAAATTTGTAAAATAGAAAGGAAGAACTATAAAAAGATAAACGGGACAAATTACACAGTGACAAAGATATTTACAACATCCTAAAAATACTAGGGTGGGATGACCAACAAATTAAAACCACCGAAGTGAAGGAGCAATAAAAACACAAGTACAAAGGAGGCCTACAAAAATTTTCAGTGATGCCAGCAAACCAGGAAAAACAGAAAAGGAATAAAAAGCAGGGGATTATCTTTTGAAGTTAGAGTTGAATAGGTGGCAAGCATTAGGCAGGAATGACATTCTGAAGCGCTTAATAGTGCGGGTTCGTGGAGGACGAATCTTTCCTGATTTGTTGACAACCACTGAAGAATGAAGTGGATGGGTAGGATCTTGCATAATGACTTGAATCTTACAGATAATGGCCGATTCAAAAATACAATGTAAATCTTTAATGTCCAAGCCAATGGTTTTGGAAGCCACTTTTCAGTCTGTAATGTCTATGGCTCAAAGATTACCATACCAGACACAATGCAGAAGGTGGTAATAGATTGGATAACACTTTGATAAAAAAGAAATAAAATGTCATTGCAAACATTAAATTTAAGCTTCCGGACAAAAAACATCCTCTGGTTAGCCTTAGCGACAAGTTTCTGAGTATTAATTTTCCAATTCAAATTGCTGTCAATGGAAGTGCCAAGATATTTAAAGTTATCGACCATTTCAACCCTAGTGTCATTAATATAAATAGTTTCAAACCAGTCTTGGTTTTTCGGAAGTCAAACACAATTTCTTTAGTTTTTTTACTCATTCAGTGCTAAATAATAGATCACACCAGTTAACAAAATTAGCAACCTCTTTGCGATAAGAAGATTCGTCATTCATAGAAATCAAACATATCAGCATATTCAATTATGGGACATGAAGTATCACTGTGTCTGTAGTCACTAGAATAAAGTGAAAATAACACCGGGGACAACGCACAACCTTGAGGAGCGCCGGTATTAGTATGCATTTTGATCAGAAACTGAGTTCATAAATAAAACCCTTTGAATTCGATCAGTTAAAAAACTGTTAATCCACAACAATGAGACATGGGGATTGACACACATTCTATTCAATTTTACAGTCAATAAATGAGGCTGAATTGTATTAAACGCCGATGAGAAATCTCCAAACAGAGTGGTATTAACCACCGTAGAGTCTACAAGTAGAAGGGAAAATTGAAATTGTTCTTGAACAGAATTAAATTAGTTATGTTTGATAATTTAAACATTAATTTGTACAAGCTTGACAACTTATGACGCGTTTTTCATTTTAACACTACGGAAAAGATTAAGTAAAAATGGTTTGATTGCAGTATTATTAGTTTCCGTTATCTATTTTGTTGTCCATCTGTTTCTCCCATTCCATCACCTCCTTGGTTAGAGCTGAGACGTAAAAGATGTAGTATAAAAATGTATCGACATTTCTCAAAGATCTTGTCGTCGAGATTCGGTAAAGGTGAGTTATACTTGTTATCCGTTTCTGATTTGTCTGTCTTTTTCTACGGTTTTTGAGTGAGCGATATGACTGTAATAATTATGAACGGGAAGATATTTTTGACATGACTACTTTAAGTGATTTGTAAACGTGATCTGCAAATTGTTTTACCCACCACTACCTGACTGACTACTCGGCGTTCAACTTGTGTACCAAATGTTTTAATAAAATAAACACAATGCAAAATAAGCTGCAAATGGCGTGCCGCAACAAATCCATTTCAATTCCTTCCTCCATGACGTGAATGATGTATTTGGCAAATGAATTAAAATGGTGGAAGCGTGGGTAGTCGTGCAGTCGCCATAAATAATGTCAGTTGTGGTGCCAGTCAACTCGCTCCCCAGCAAAGTCGCCAACTACAAAGTCGCCCCCTAGCAAAGTCGCCCCTCACATACAAACTCGCCCCTCTCAAAGTCGCCCCCGACAGAGTCGCCCTTGACAAAGTCGCCCCCCCCCTACAAAGACGCATTGTTTTTGATCACATCCGTGGTTGTGTAAACGTTTTTTGAACTTATAGTTTTTTCACCTGTCTTTTTAAGTTTTGTTTTTGCTACCCCCCCAAATTCGTCAAAAATGCCGCGTTGCCCTTTTTACACTTACGAAATTGCTGCGATGCCCTTCAAATTCTAGAAAAAGTACGGCAATAATTGCTGTGCCCCTTTTGACATGTTTGAACGCGAAGTTCAAGGCCTGCAAGTCCGATAACTGAAAAAAGTTTGAGGATCGGATCTAACTTCTTGAGGTATGATGGACACCGGATTGACTAATGAGGCAGCGGCAATTTGAAATGCGGCGTTGGAAGATCATCAGACCAAAAGGCTTAAACTTCGATGTCACAAAACGTTTAATGTACTTTATCAAACCATGGAGGAAGAACACCCAAGTAAATCCATTCAATTCAATTCAATTCAACCCAAGAAACATTTATTTTGTATCAACGTCAATTAATGCAACGTCAATTAATACATAATTAAGATGTAGCTTATGCATTAGGCCAACCTCAAAGCCTTTAAATAGGACTATATGGATATTACATATAATTTTCTCTTTTTGTTCCACCAACCGAAACCCCCGTGTGGCCTCTGACACCACCTCCACCAGCGGCGGAGGGCAGCTCCGACCAGGACCCCTTCCGGTGGAGAGGACGCCAACACTCCGTACACCTGGCCGGACGGCGAGACAACCACCAACACGTCTTCACCACACCATCATGTCAGGCGGATAACAGCCCCGTGACGGGGAGCGCCGCCCGACCCGTCTCCCCTACGGATAACAGCACCCAGACGGGAAGCGCCGCCCGACCCGTCTCCCTACGGATAACAGCACCCAGACGGAGAGCGCCGCCCGACCCGCCTCTCCTGCGGATAACAGCACCCAGGTTGCGGCGACATTTATCGAGGACCCCTGCCAGTATCCCCGCCACCACGATTTCCCGAAGGAGTTCCCCACAGTTTGGGGAACAACAGCTACTGCACAGGACCGAGACTAGACACAGCGGGGACCACCACCACGACAGTCACCCCCATTGTTTTTTGTGTTGCTTTGTAAAGGGGTTCGCCTCGCTGGCGGAGCGCCGGCGCTCCGCTGCCTGCTTCTGGGACAAGCAGGGTCCTAGGAGGGGGAAGTGCAGCGGCAACCCGATCAACCGGTAGGGGACGCCAGCACGACTCCGCGGTGGAGCACTGCTGGCTGCCCCTGCCGGTCGATCGGGGAAACAGAGGGAGTCCTCTGGCTTCGGCCTTCTTCTTCGTGTAAAAGTCATGACTTGTTGAGTAAGTAAAAGCTCCGGAACAAGGGACAGAACAGCCAGTTATTAGTATTCTTATGTCATTTAAAGCTGTGTGCATCGCAACCCCCGGTCAACGCTACAATATAATCTCAGAAATAACCAAGGGCGGTTCCAAAATGATCACCCTAAGCTATGGCTGCGGCTATGGGCTTGGATTGGTAATGATGAAGCATTGTCAGATGTAGCCATAGAGGTGGCTACGGCTACACGTTGGGCTGGAAGAGGCAGGTATTTATGTACAAGAAAATTATATTAGGGTCACGTGACATATGTTCTCACCGATTAAGACTATTGGGGTTTATTTGTTTGTTGTTTGTTGGGTTGTTTGTTTGTTTATTTGTTTGTGGGTTTATTTTTATTTTTTATTGTTTGTTTTTATCTCAACATATTGTGACGTCAGCTCAAGTCGCCAGGCGTCGGCACTGGATGCCGGTGGTAGCGCGTCGGCGGCACGGTGGTGTTGATTCCCTGCAGTGGTAGGCCACAGCACCAAGGTGCAAGGTCTGCTGGTCAACTGGACCAGGAACGGGACGGAAAGGGCGGCGGATGGACCTCAGCTTACAGAGGAGGGAATGATGGATTATTTTAGCCTGGAGTCCTTTATGGCCTGAAGTGGCCGCCAATTCGGTTTCTCGGGTGACCACAGATGGCTGCTCTGGTGAGGTGTCCATAGAAGTGGTTTCGTTCTGGCACAAGTTGATCATACAGGCAAGAGCGCCCCCATCGACCCTTCAGCAGTGTCTGAGAGGGCCCACCGAGCAGGGCTTTGAGAAAGTACTGGTTGAAAGCTACGCAGCAACGGTTGAAATCTCCGTGTATGAACGTAGGCTGTTTGGCTACCGGCTTTTGGGAACTCAGAGTTTCGAAGGGGCTGCTCTTGAGTTCGGCGGAGGGGAACTCTGTCAAGAAAATCCCTGTGTTTAGAATTATGTGGCGTTTAACACACTTGGCTTTTTTTAAAGACATCAAAGTAATTGTTACCAGAGTCTATAAGATGTAGGCCTATTGAAGATTGAAGTGAAACGAAATTATTCTTGAACAAAATTGAATAAGTTATGTTTGATAATTTAAACATTAATTTGTACAAGCTTGACAACTTATGACGCACTTTTCATTTTAACACCACCGGAAAAGATTAAGTAAAAATGCTTTGATTGTAATTTTATTAGTATCCGTTATCTATTTTGTTGTCCATCCTGTTTCTCCCAATCCATCACCTCCTTGTTTGAAGCTGAGATGTAGTACAAAATGTATGGACATTTCCCAAAGATCGTGAGACAATAACAGCTACTCAGGCTGATATAGATATAGCTCAGATATAGCGCTCTCTTTTGGCTTGTTAGATTTCTTACATTCGTAAGTTCGTGAGCAAGTTTGAATAATTTTTGAGATACAATTTTTTTTTTTTTTGCTATACATTTGTGAATTTGCATCTCGGTTGGTCCTCTCGTAATAGCAGACAATCGGCATAAACACACCCAGCCCCCAAAATACAAATAAATCAATGAAGCTAACTTAATTTTTGAAATTACTCCAAACATTAAAATGACCATAAAAACTGACTTGGTAAATTAAGAGCACTAGAGAGCTATTACCATAAAACATTGTTAGAAACGCCACCCTTTGAACTAGTTTTAGAAAAAGCGAGTTAATTTTCACTCGCAAAAAGTTGAATCTGAGACAGCATATATAGGTTCAGGCATGAAGCCTTACTCAGGCATCTGAAAGCACAGAATTCTATGCAACAAAGATGGACCTTCTTTCATTATTTTCTTGCAACTTCGATGACTGATGATTGAGCCAAAATTTTCACAGGTTTGTTATCATGCATGAGGACACTGGTCTTTGGCAACTGCCAAAGTAGTGATCTCTGCTAAATAAATAAATAGTAGTAGTGATATGATGTTTTGGGGTTTCGCACAGCTGATCATCACTCGGTCCAAATAACTTGAGACCGGCGGGGCCGAGCGAAAGATGATTCCCCACGAGGTATGATGCTTCTATTCCAAATTAATGACGTGCCCGTGCCCAAGTTGCTTTTCATTGCAACACTCATCGTGTCACTTTCACTTTCCCAAGACCGTCAAAGTTCCTTCACTGCTGAAGTCCTCCATGTTGGGACCCGCAGATTACCGTGAGAGGAAAATATGTTCTCTGATGTCCCCATAATTATATGATTTGACGTCAGCTTTTCGCTTTGTTCACGTTGTTTTCAAGGCGTGCTGTGACTCACGGCTATTACAGTGGATTGCATCAGATTTTCATGGCAATTGTGTCAGGATTTATTTTCTGGAAAAATCACTCAGGACTACATTTTTCTTAAGGGGCTGGTGAACAAAATAAAAGGTTTGAATTATCGTACCAGTAACACAGTATACGTTTGGTCTGCTATTATTTTTTGTAAAACTTCTCACTTGGGGATGATGTGGTTTTGTGGTCACTTTATTCGAAACTTGATAACAACATTTTCAAACTTGTTTAGAAAACGTTTATTTGATAGGACATTTGACAGCTGTGGCATTATATTGCTTTATATTCTTATTTTTTGTTTTTCTTTTTATTGGTATGAATCATTTGGTGTGCTGATGTTTTCTTCCAAAGTTTCCGATTTTCTTGCAGCGTCGGCAAACAAACAAAACCCGAAGTGTTTATTATGAGTGACTGTATATCCATCGTCAACATGATTTTGATGACGTCTTATTAATTTCTTTTCATTGCAAAGCAGAGGCGAAGTCTTGGTTTCAAGACGCTCCAGTTGTGTAGTCACGAAAACCTATAATAGCGCCCTCTGGTGTAGAGTGGCATGGTTAATGGTTTCATAGCGGTTTAGGTTTCGTGACTACAAGCGCTTCTTTTTACAACACTGAAGCGTTTTGGAAGCAAGACTATTATATAGCCGAGGTGCGGCGTGCTGCTGAAGCAAAACTATGATGTAATCGACAGTATTAGACTCAAGTGGGCGTGTCAAACATGTGCGACCCTTTGATTGGTCAGTCTGTTGCCATTGCACAAGTACCTGGTAATAACTGCATTGGATAAATGCTGGCTTCCTCTCTCGCATATCTCCACAGTCTTGTCGTCGAGATTCGGTAAAGGTGAGTTTACTTGTTATCCGTTTCTGGGTTTTCTGTATTTTTCCACGGTTTTTGGGTGATATGACTGGGCTTCCTATGACTGTAAATGAAAGGGAAGAGATACTTGACATGACTACTTTATGTGATTTGTAAACGTGATCTGCAAATTGACTTTTACCCATCGATTTTTCTTTTCCTACCTCCATGATTTTACCATGGACTTTGGATGTAGAATCATGGAGGTAGGAATACCGAATAGAATGTTTACCCAAATACCTAGTTTAGTTAGGGAGTGGAGTACCTGATCTGACGACTCGTCGTTCAATGCATGGAGGTAGGAAGATGTTCAATGTATGTTCCAATGTTTAAAAAATATAAACACAATGCAAAGTAAGCTGCAAATGGCGTGCCGCGACAAATCCATTTCAATTCTTTCCTCCTCCATGACTAGCCCCACCTGTGTGGCTAGGGCGTGGCTAGCCCACACAAGTGGGCTAGCCACTCCATGACGTGAATAATAATATTTGGCAAATGAATTATAATAGTGGAAGCGTGGGAAGTCAGTCCTGCAGTTGCCATCCGGGCCAGGTGTGGCATACCACCAGAGCAGAGTACTTCCTATCCTAATAAAAGTTCCTAAAACTATAACAAGTTTCTAGGAAGTACTATAGCAGCAGAAGAGGGGGAGGGGGTGCCACCCCTCGCTTATAGACCATGTATAATTCTAAAAACTACAGGCTCCCTCGCTCATGGGGAGCCTTATATAGTTTCTAGGAAGTAGACTAGCCCGAGTTTGAGGCGCTGTATTCCTTTTTTCGAAATTTTGGCATCTTCGGTCATGCGCACATATTCGCGAATATTAATTACACGACATTGCATACGTCTGCGCAGATATTTACGAATAAGTTCATGACATCGCACACATGTCTGCGCACATATTTGCGAATAATTTCACAACATCGCATAATTATGTGCACATATTTGCGATATGTGATGTCCCTTCAGGGCCACCATAGGTTAAGCCATGTTGCTACACACTGTATACGATAGGTGTGGCTTTACTATCAATCATGACTATGTTCCTTCGGAACTATAGTTCTAGGAGTTGGGCTGACCAATTGGCTGAGGAAACTCGTTTTCGACCCATTGTGTCCCCTTGTGTTTTAGTACATTTTATTTGCATGATTTTGTTTTGGAATGGAGGGGAGGGTATGGTCTAGCATGATGATAGCTCACTGTCCTTTTGGCCAAATGCCAGAAGTTGGTTTTGTATGGGTAGGAGGTATGGCATGGGCATGATGGAAACTGGTCAACTCGTATTCCAACCAATTCATAATCTGACCAACAAGTATTCTGACCATCTCATGAATGCTCATTTTGGTCAAATCATACTCCAACCAATTTGTACTCAACCAATTTGTATTCCAATCAATTTGTTTCCCAACCAACTTGTCCTATGACCAGATTGTACTCCGACCAACTTGTGCGTGTTTGTTTTGCATGTAGCATTAGAATGTAAAGTTTTGAAAGATATGTACATGATGTTTTAGTTGCGATAATCGATTATCGCAAATGTTTATGAAACAAATGTTCCCAACAGGTGAGCTTTCATTGAAAGTAATTGCCCTGTACGGGCATTGTATACTTTTGGTAACAGCTCAAAATCAGTGTCCACATTTTGTGTGATTCAACATGCATGAACAAACAAACCTGTGAAAGTTTGAGCTCAATTGGTCATCGAGGTCACGAGAAAATAGTGAAAAGAGACCTTATGTGTTTTCTGTTTTTCAAACATCGAGTTTATTATCACGCGTGATAAAAACTATTGTTTTACTCATTTCTCAGAAGCGATAGCATTTTAGGCAGAAATATTTTAAGGAACCCTTTCTACCATTACTTACTTTAAATCATGTAGTAAACATTCATTGAAAAACAAATTATAATGGAAAAACATCTTTCCAAATAAACTGGAATTTCGTTTTAGAATGAATGCAAAACATTGATTGCTTTAAATATATGGGAAGACCGCCAACATAGGGCTAGATAGCTCAGTTGGTAGAGCGCCGGCACGTTAAACCGGAGGTCGTTGGTTCAAATCCCGCTCTAGTCAATTTTTCTTTGTGCAACCCAAAATCATTTAAACATTTACCCAGTCAGTTTCCCTTGTGGTTTATTATTTGATATTAAATATATGTTATTCAGACATTCACATTTGAGGGTATTTAAAAATATAAGAATAAACAAAATGTACACTATGGCATCTACACTGGGGGCGCTATGTCGTGAATGCTTGGTGTGGTCTAGCGTACAATAGCAAAAAGGATGGACGAAACTGCATCGGTGAATAGTACAAAATGGCAATATTTATAACGTAGGCCATGTAATGGTTTGAATAATGAATGCTGTATGACCAACAATCTTCCAATCAAATAACAACTATCATGTGAGTATAATGCCTGCTATTTGTTTTGGCCGATTTCACAAAGAGCTAAGATTGATCTTCAACTGTGTATCAATCTTAACTGCTAAGCAAAGTGTAATGTCACAATATAAATCACTATGGTAATACTGACAACTCATCCTTTCGAAGATGAATCTTAGTGCTTTGTGAAATCGAGCCCAGCTATTTGTTTTGCACTAATGAAATGACATGGGATATTGACTCGGGACTGGCCTATGGTACATTTACAAAGAGGTTGAATATTATATACTTAAACAAGTGGAAAATTCCAAGGTTGAAATCGAGTGCATAGAGTTCCGTTTGTGATGCACCTGATTTTCATACACATCCAAGCAAAAATTTAAAAAACATTTCACAACTTAATTGACAGAAAACAATTATGCAATGCCCCGTATTTTTGACCGCGTGAGGGCGCCCTCAAAAATATTTCTATCACTTCCGGGGGTATAACCTTAAATGCGAATTATCGTCTGCTCAGCAGCTGTGTACAGTTTTAACACCGACGTTCTGTCACCTCTGCTCTGTGTGCGGTATAGTTTTTAGTCCTTTAAAGGTCTTTTGTCCGTGATGGATATGATGTCTGGTGGTGATGTGTTCCAGTCTTTATGTTAATTGTCTGGGGAAGTATTTGAAGCAGTCTTACTCTTCATACTCTTTCTCTTTGTTGTCATGGAGTTGGTTGGTAGGCCTTGCTAAGATTGCATGCTGTGAATGTGATTGTTTGTGTCTGGATTGGAGCGTACTGTGACCGGTTGTAAATTATAAAACTTTCCTGCCGGGATTTGGACGGCAGCCTGACCATGGTGGAGAGTCTTGCCACTTCCCGTCTATATATGACACAAAAAGACATCCCAGGAGCACAGCTTGAAGACGTCACTGCAGCATCAGTTATCCAGCTCAAACGTTGGTTGGCTTGCAGAAGAGGAGCATCAACATCTGGCAATAAAGCAGAGCTTGTAAAAAGGTAAACAAACAGTTCACGTTCACTGGCTGTCCATCCATGTAACCTATCTTGTTGATCCTAATAATGTAATATAAACTACAATCATTCATTGTATCGTTTGTGTGTGTGTGGGGGGGGGGGGAGACTGATGTCAAGAGCTACCTTGTCCTTTGAAAATTGATACCGAAATCTCTCCATTAAATACGCAAAGACATGTCAGGATAATTAATAATAAAGTGATAGTGTTATGTTACTAATTTTAGTGTTAAGGCTGGGATGAGGGTTATATTTCATGCTGGGAGGTTATATGGCAGTATCTGAGTAGAATGTGTGCATAGTTTGGCAGGGTCTTCACTAGTGTAGTATAGTACTCTGGGTAGTACAAGTAGTACTGTAAAGTAAAGAAAATGCATGGGGGCAGTATTCCCAGTACTGTAATCAGTTTATTGGAACAGCCATTTATAATGTCTAAAAAGGTAAAACGAGGCTGTGCCTTCCAAAAGGAAACTGGCAGGGACACTAACATGCTTGGATTTAATTAATACATTCTTGATGAATCTTTTTGTTTCCTTTCAGAGTGAATGATTACATCAAAGGTGGCCTGGATGTTGATTTGCTAATTGACCCAGACAGTGGCAGTAACCTCAAACAAAAAAAAGCAGGGGGGGAATTGGTATTTCCGAGCAGTACCGTGACACTTAGCAGCCGTATTCATCATCCCCCTGAAGAAGGTTGGACCAGTGATTTGTCAAAGGTGAGCTTGCACTTGAAATCACACCAATTGTTTGACAGTATTATAGAAAAACATTTGGAAATAAGACAATTTGGAACGCCCATACAGTAAGAACAAGTAGTTTGGTGTAGTGTAATGGGTTTGGATTAACATTGATCAGTAGTTTCTAATAATTATTTAACTGCAACCAAAACTTTTTTAAATGACAATGGGCATGATATTTTTACATAACACACAAACACACAATTTGATAGTCTTTTCAAGCCACTATTCCTTTGAATATAGAATTTACCTGAAATTTATTGTGCATTCATGAATAATTTTTTTTAAAAAGATAGCACTACAATATTATTTTGTTCTATGAGCTTAGACCAAAAACTGTGTATACATGTACTTGTTTTACCAGTCTCAGGTCTTGTGCAAGTACATTTTTCAATATTCCTTGATATGTTTTAATTATTTTATTGACAGGTTCCTACAGGATTGTGTTTTGGAAATATGTGGCACTTTCTCGTAAACCAACCACATCTACAGGAGAAGACAAAGGGATGTGACAAGCAGTTTGGAAAAGGGTATCGACTGTATTGTTCTGGACATGTAACAGAAGTTAAGTACCATCCCATGTCATCGGAATCTGAATTCATTTACCTCAAAGCCACTGTGCTTCCATCCATGAAGAAAAGCACACAATATACAACCTATATTTCATTGTGGCAATCAACTCTATGCATACACTCTGCATATTGCTCATGCCCTGCAGGACTTTCAGGCATTTGCTGTCATGTCGCAGCATTTTTGTATGCATGTACCAATTCTTCAAACAGCACTAATACCACCAATGTATCATGTACATCACTTCCTCAGCAATGGCATTTACCTTCCAGAAAACGAAAAGTGAATAACTTCCCAATCCATGAAGCGCTGTTCCAGAAACATGACCCTATTAAGCGAAACAAAAGAAAACCCAAAATCAGGCAGGTTGATCCAAGACCCATAAGTCTCCGGCACAACCGTGATAGGGTGTTCCAACTGCGTCAAAAACTGGAGAGCTTGGAATCACAAGGCAAGCCATGTGCATTTCTCCATGTTTTACCATTTGCACCATCATTATCTGCTATTCACTGTGATCATAACTACAGCACACCTCCGTCTAAGCAGCAGGATTCATTCATTACCAGCAGAGATGTACCTAACTCTAGTGTACCTCAGTCTGAGGTTTCAACACAAGCCCAGCAAACCACATATGTGACTAGCACTTCTACATTACAAGGTATACTACCAAATCATCATCAGCTGAAAGCATCACTTTCTCCATCTGAAAAGATGTCTCTGGATGAAGAATTCAATGAAAGGTGTGTACATTATGAGAAAACGCAGCGACTGACATCTAAAGAATTAGAGCATATAGAGCAGGCTACCATGGGACAATCAGGCAATGAAAACTGGTTCAAACATAGACAGGGTAAAGTAACAGCATCTGTTGTTGGTACCATTATCAACCAAAGAAAAACAACACCCCCAGATAATATAGTGAGAAAAATCATGGGATATGAAAAACAAACAAATGTTCCAAAGGCTTGTAAACATGGAATAGAATTTGAACCCAAGGCTGCTGAAGCATATGTCGAGTACATGAAAATGAATGGCCACCCAGTCATTTCAGTTAAGGAGACAGGATTAGCTTTAATGCCAGATCATTCATGGCTGGGAGCTAGTGTGGATCGGATTGTTGATGATCCAGCTAGTCAACCTAAAGAAGGAATTGCAGAAATAAAGAGCCCTGCATCTAATCTTACAATATCAGAACTAGCAATTAAGCGTGGCTCATCCTTTCCTCTTTATAGAAACAACACCGGTGCATTTAAGCTTAAACCAAACCATATTTATTACTATCAAATACAATGTCAGATGGCAGTAACAAAGAGAGAGTGGTGCGATTTTATTATGTACACACAAACACCTCAGGGCAGTGACATTTATGTTGAACGCATACTGTTTGATGAGAACAAATGGAGACGAATAATCTTTCCCAAACTGAAGGCATTCTACATTGAAAGTGTTGTGCCTGAAATTCTAACAGGGCGTGTGAAGCTTGGCTATCCACTTTGTCCTGAACGTTTTCAATATAAATGTACCAAGAAAATAAATGTAAACATTGAAGAGTAGGAAATCTGATCAATGTACAACACGTATAATGAAAGTAATGCTTGACAAAAGCTGCATTTAGGGTCAGGTATGATCCTGAAGTTGTTTATTTATGAATATGTAAAGTAGTGTACATTAATAAATATTTTCTGTGCAAATGCAGACAGGTATAAACTGAAAAGTCACATTGTAATTTATTAATAAATATATATATTTTAAATAACTTATTATCTGCTGTACACTGGAACAACTTAAATTTGAAAATGATAATTTATCATCTAGCCATTACACATATTTATTGAAATTAATGCTCGACAAGCTGGTCAGGTATTATCCTCAAGGGGAAATATTATGACAAGGTGAAATAGAAAAGTCCAAATTTCACCAAAGGAATACATTCTGTTACATTGTTATAAATGAAAAGCATTCAGTATTTGTTTGATATAACTCACACATAGATCCTTGTCATTTGATGGTTTTTAAATCAATTTTAATCAATATTATTAGTCTTAAAATAAATAATGAACAATAATATTAAAGGTTCACTCTTGTAATGCCAACTTGTTTAAAAAAGGATGCACACAATGTAATCCACAACCTACTTTCAACGAATAAAATAGTCCAGTGTCCACACGCACCCTTACCTCTTCGACAAGCTGGAATGATGAGAGTGAATATTTAATACATGTAGATTGATATCCTTTAAGCCCAGTCCACTGGGTACGTTATATAAATAATATTCATATTGACATTACTGTACAACTGACTACCTTTTTCAATTAAATCTGAGGGTGTTTTGACACTATAGAAATTTGTGCAATTTTTCTTAATGCACATTTGGATATTCATGAGAACTTATGTGATGTCAGAGTGGCAAAATTAAACTTTTGATCTTCTTAATGAAAGCATGGGTTTTGTTTTTGTACAATTATGTCGTTTTGAAAATGACTTCCTGTTTTTATCTCACAGAACAGGCCGCCGGTTGTCAAGCATAATAAATGGAATTTAAACATTTGCAACCAGTACACTAAATTTTCAACCAGTACACCAAATAATTTTCACCAAATAACCCTTTAAACTAGCAATGGCCTTCTGAAATTTGTAAGTAATGCACAAATAAAGACAATTTGATTTGCAATACTGCAAGTGGATACTTGAATTGGCCTGTCAAAGATATGAAAGTTCTTGATTTGTTCCATGCATCTCTCAATGTGTATACGTAGAGATGCAATGTTACGCGTTTTTATGACATTTTGCACAGACATTTGCTGGCCTCCTTCCATAAAGGGTGGAATGTTCAGTGTTGCTCCAACTGGCGCCAACAAATCTTGGATGTCAAACCCCTTATCAGCCATGACTCCATCACCAGGTTCCAGTTTACTTGGGAGGTTAGATAAAGATGTTAGCTCTTTATCGGACACTGAACCTGCATCACAAATACAAACAATACATTTTTATGTAGTAAATTGCTTAAAAAGAGTGAACAATTTCCCTCATATTGCAAAGCCAAATTTGCTATTAAATGTGCAAACAAAAGTAAAACACTTGCTGTGCAAAATTTCCCCTTGAAAGGACTAAAAGTTGGAGAAACGAGTGGGGCGTTATGTTTCCATTTTGAACACAGTTTTCTTTTAGACATACAGTGAATGGTGAGCTGAGATGGATGTGTCTCCAAGTAAATCAACCGTAAAATTACAAAAGTCATACATTTATAGTACCTACAAGGGAAGGGAGATTGAATTCTAATATATATATCACATCACATTTATGTTTTAAATCCAATTTTAATTAGGCCAAAGTTCGGCCAATGCATATTTAATTTAAACAAATTAATTTCAAAAGTCATGCTCACCTGTAAAGAGATCAGAAACAAAAGACACTGCTCCACTTGGGGTAATGCCAATGAGAACTGGGGTAATGCCAATGAGGATTTCTGTAGCATCAATGATTATTCTCGTTGAGCGGTAGGATGTCTTGAAACATTCTGGCATTGTTTCATTGATGCGTTCTCGAGAAGGCCATATGTCAATCTCCTTTAACTCAAAGTACATCATATTAATCCACACTGAGAATATTTTGGATACAGATGATTGGCTGATGCCAAACCTTTCAGCCAAATCATTCTCGAGAAGACCAAGTCGCAGTCTGCACATCACCAAGAAAAACTGGTTGACGGGAGTCAGTTTCTGTCTGGCCAAAGATGTACATGTTGGCAAGCATTTGACAGATGGCTTTAAGTATTCAAAGCAAATTGCAAATCTGTCAAAATCTGGAAAACCAGTGTAGAAACAAATTTCGCTGTCACAGTCTTGAAATTTTTCAATGCAAAACTTACTCTTAACGCTAACATATCGATTATGGTCAAGTTCTGATTGAGTTTTCATTAAATTCATATGGCATTCACTGAGTTCTTTCTTCAACCGGGCAATCTCGTCGCCACGCTCACATTGTTGGCTCTCGGTTTGGACTCCGATGTCAGTGGATTTCACAAAATCCGACAGAGAAACTTGGATTGTTTTTGCTGTATCTGCCTTTAAAGATAATAGTCTAACAGTGGGTAGTTTTCTTGGTTTGTTTACCTTTGTCCATGGAAAAATGGTCGGAATGACTGTGTTGTTCAATCTCTTCCCAGCTTCAAAATGTTGGCTACAAATTCTAGTATGTGGTGAATCTACCTTCAAATGTTTGTTCCTTATAGCGATGTCGTAGCACTTTCTCAACTTTTTATCTTTTGGAATGCGATAGAACTTTATATTCTTATTAATTGTTGTTTTATTTGGGCACAAAGGCACACAACAGTATCGCATCTCGAAACTATCCAAACATGTCACAAGTAAATTAAAGTGCCCTCAAGCGGTGGAAAAATATGGGCATTCCCCTTGCTATTTGGTCAATGAGCAATTCTTCACCTTTGATGTAATCATTCACTCTGAAAGGAAACAAAAAGATTCATCAAGAATGTTTAATTAGAATCCAAACATGTTTAGTGTCCCTGCCAGTCTTCTGGAAGGCACAGCCTCGTTTTACCTTTTTAGACATTATAAATGGCTGTTCCAATAAACTGATTACTGTACTGGGAATACTGCCCCAATGCATTTTCTTTACTATACAGACTACTTGTAAGTACTACCCAGAGTTAGAGTACTACACTAGTGAAGACCCTGCCAAACTAGTACTAGTATTAAATGCACACATTCTACTCAGATACTGCCATATAACCTCCCAGCATGAAATATAACCCTCAGCCCTAACACTAACAATAACACTATATTATCAGTGTATTATTAATTATTCTGACAATCAGTGACATGTCTTCTTAATATCAATATTTTTTAGTGTTTAATCTTTCACATACTAAACCCTACTCCTGAACTGAATTAATTGAGTTGTAGAGTTCATGTAGGGTCTCGCGTATTTATTGGAGAGATTTCTGTATCATTTTGTTATTGAATATAAGGACAAGGCAGTACCCCACACACACAAGTGTGTAACACTAACTAACAGCCTGCAATCGTGGACCCTCCTTTGTTCAACTCTTTGTGATAGCAACCGTGGACCACAATGCTTTCCTTTGTGATAGCAACCGTGAACCTATTGTCCTCTTTTGTTATAGGTCCCCGGTTTGAATGTGGTTACCTACTCACACACACACCATAGAGAAAGGACAGACCCAACACACGATGTAGTTTAGGATAATCCAAGATATGTTACAAATGGATCCTGCATGGATGGATATATGGACAGTCAGTGAACGTGAACTGTTCGTTTACCTTTTTACAAGCTCTGTTTTATTCACTTATTGCCAGAAGTTGATGCTCCTCTTCTTCAAGCTGAGCTAGCCAACGTTTGAGCCGAATAACCGATTCTTCAGTGGGAATCCGCCTTAAAAGCGACAAAAAACTATACCGCACACAGAAGTGACCAGGAAGTGACAGACGCCGATGTTAAAACTAACTGTACACAGCTAGCTAGCTGCAGACGATAATCGCTTTTAAAAGTTATACCCCCGGAAGTGATAGAAATAGTTTTCAGGGCGCCCTCACGCGGTCAAAAATACGGGGCATTACTGCTTATGCCGTAAGGTATGTATGGTGGCCCTGAAGGGACATCGCACATCGCAAATATCTTTGCAAATATTTGCGATGTCGCAAATATCTTTGCAAATATCTTTGCAAATATTTGCGATGTCGCAAATATCTTTGCAAATATCTTTGCAAATATTTGCGATGTCGTAAATATCTTTGCAAATATTTGCGATGTCGCAAATATCTTTGCAAATATCTTTGCAAATATTTGCGAATATTTGCGACGTCGCAAATATCTTTGCAAATATCTTTGCAAATATTTGCGACGTCGCAAATATCTTTGCAAATATCTTTGCAAATATTTGCAACGTCGCAAATATCTTTGCAAATATCTTTGCAAATATTTGCGATGTCGCAAATATCTTTGCAAATATCTTTGCAAATATTTGCGACGTCGCAAATATCTTTGCAAATATTTGCGACGTCGCAAATATTATCGCATACTTTATCGCATACTTCGTCGCATAGTTTGCATATTTGTGGTGGATATTTTTTCAAGAGCCTAAAGGGTTGTTTGGGTTCCAGCCTTCATTCCATTAACATGTACACCCATCCAGGTGAATAGTCGGATACAGTCTGCTCTGCGCCGTGTGTGTGTGTACATGTCAAATGCACTGAGATTGAGAATGAGATGAATGTTGACATCCGTGGTCGTTTTTTGATGAATCTCAACCAAAAAAGGCATCAAGTCAACAAGATCAGCATTATGCCACCTTCAAAAGGATCAGTGGTGAGGATTGTTAATTAATGTTGTGTAGTTACGATAATCGGTTGTCCGTCCAGAGCAGAGGGGATGGCTCAAGGTCCTTTCTCTATAGATAGTAGTACTAACTACGACTAAGGTACATGGAGGTAGCAACCTACTCCCATGGAGTCTGGACCTCCATGGAAAGTATAAAAAGGCCACCAGGCAGGACCCAATTTCATAAAGCTGTTTAGCAGAAAATACTGCTTGGAAAATGTACTATTTGCTTAGCAAAATTTAGCAGGGTACCAGTCGTAACTATGTTAACTTTATGGAATACACTGGCAGTAGCTAACCTGTTTGTTTCTGTTTAACAAAGGGTTTGTTTTTTTGTGCTTAACACTTTTTTTGACAGGCTTTATGAAATTTGGCCCAGGACTCGAGTCAATACATACGGCAGGTACCGATAAATAGTCAGGTAGTCGTTGCGATAATCGTAATCCACCATCCTCCCGACGGTCAGAGAGGTTGGTGGGTTACGATTATCACAACTAAACGCTGTACCAAGTACGAAGTAGGGCCCCAAGTGTCTTGTTTTTAAATTGAACTGCAAAATTAATGTAATGAGCAAACACCCCCCCCCCTAAAAAAATAAAAAACATTACCCCTCTTACCTGACCCTGGGTTCGGGTATAATTGACTGTTGGATTAGATCATTTATACAACTCAAGACAACACTAACCATAAAAGCTGTACTAACAGATTTTTCCAAAACATTGTGATCTCTGTCACAATTGTCAAGACTGTTACAGAAAAATAGTTGCGACTCATCTTTTTCAGTTTTTGACTTCTTACAGAACCCAAATGTGTGTGTGTGTGTGTGGGGGGGGGGGGGGGATCTCCTATGGGTTGTTGGACTGGACAAATCAGAAGAGTATATTTCCACCCTTACTATGTACATGATTTCTTCAAAATGGGAAAACTTTGCGTTAACAAAAATTGACATGGACTGTTAACCTTACCTAATTTGTTATTCTTCTACTACTTTGTTTGCAGAAAATATCGCAATGTTGAATACCAGCAAGTTGTCAGATGGTGTTGGGGCTACCTTGGAAGGTTCAACAGAGTGCCACTTCCTTCATGTACATGTATAATGGACGCCATCCGAACGATGTAACCCAACCCCAATGGACAAAAGGATTTTTGTACCCCCACCACCACTAGACTAAAAGTAATTTAAAAAAAATAAAAAAAATATTGCCAATCTTATTGTACGAGTTCCTCATCTCACCTGAATTTAGGGTGGGTAATGTGTTATTTATAGCCGCTATAGTTGGTGAAATGTTTGTAAATGCTCCCAAATGAGATTCAAAAGTTAGACGGCTAGACGCACAAATAATTTGTCAAACATATAGCCCATGCTGTTGTGTCTCTCACTGGTTTGTATTCACACTACATATTACATACATGGAAGTTTTACGGTAAAGAGGCTTCAAAAGGGGAACTTTTTTGAGAACCACAATCTTGGATAAAAATCTGTAAACATTTGGTTCACTGAGATGGGATGGATGTCATTACAAGAACATCGCTATAATCCGGTGAGGTTTGTGGTAGGTCCTGAAAAGAAATGGTGGTTTCACAACTTGATGTTTTGATCAGTATGCTCTGTTCGTCTTCATGAAGTTGTCAAACCACCACTGCTCAAAAGAAATTTTACACATGATGTCACTGCAAACCTCACCTGATTGCACTTCCACCATGCAAAGTTTAAATTATACTTAAATTCTAGAATATGATCAAAACATGTTCAGCTAGGCTGGTGCATAGTTTTCAGGATTGAGGATACAAACATGGTGGCCTCCAGTTACTATAAATTTTTAGATGATCAACGAGTAAATGACAATAAACACTTTTAATGTACACACATCAGTCTTTATGAGTATTATTTTATTTCAAAGTACCCCTCTTCAGTTTCAATTGAAAGCAGCTTATTTAAAAGAGAATGTTGCTAACCCTTCTTGAATAATTAAAGACCCATGTATTAGCATAGTTGACCTCCCCTTTGTAGTTTCAAATTTGAGGCATTAAATAGAAAACGGCTAAATTAAAAAGGGAATATTGCCAAACTAATTCTTTGCGTTGCTTACTCGTCTTGCATTAAAAGACCACCTTATCAAAAATAATCAGCTCAATTAAGAAAATGTAAACAAAAAGTACAAATTACAGTCAACACTAGCAAGTTAGGTTTTCTGGCAACTTGTAAACAAAGACGTGTAATTGATGTTTTGTGTTTGCCCTGGATGAAAACACATTACACATGAAATGTTTTCTCACTGTGAATACTCCAACTCCTCTGTCTCCCCCCCCCTCCCCAAACAACTCCTGTACTTCACCATGCAATAAGCACAAACTAGGGCTGCTCATTAATTTTACACAGCAAACAAAATTAATATTTAAAACAATAATAATAATAACAAATAATTATACATGTACTCTATAAAACCCTACATTTAAATTACCTGATGTGGTTGTGGTCAAATAAAAGTTACATAAACGTCTCATAAGATAATAAAGGTGTACAGGAATATGTACAATGTGATCAACAAGGTAAACAATCCAAAATGGCTTGCTGAATTAATCATAGTGACCATCAGAAATTATTCCTCTGCATGTACAATAAGGTATTTAAACAAACTATCTCAAATGTATCTCCTCAATACATGTATTAGGATGACAACAGAGACTTTGTTTTCATTTAATTTATTCTGGTTGTGAAGCCAAGGACTCTCAGAAAAGCGAACTTAATCACTGTACTAGCCAATAACCAAATGGAAAAAAAGACAAGGAAGTTTCAATTTTAGATGCGGGAGGAAAACCCATGCAGTCAGGTAGGGACTGAAAACCCAATCCACATAGTGCCCCCAGCAGGATTCGAACCAGAGTCCTACAGGTGAAAGGTGAGGAAAGATACCTCTACACCAACCCAACCACCTCATTGAAACGGGGGATAGTTTAATTTTCATTATCGCATTGTTTTCCTATTCTCCCTTTACCACAATTTGGGGCAGTACTGATTTGGGGTCACTTTCTGTCCCGCTTGCCATCATCACCACCTTCTTCCCAGACTCCTCCTGAATTGTTGACCCTTGTCCCTTCTTTGAACAACCATCATCGGCCTTTGTTCTTTTATTAGACTTCTTCCCAGTTGTGCTCTTCTTTCTTATTGATGAATCATCACCTTCTTCAGTTAATACTTTTCTTCTCTTCAGATGTTGTCTCGCTCTTCCCAGCCTGCTCTGTGTTTCTTGGACATCTTCAATGCCAGGTTTAGGTTGAGGTCTGCCAACAGGTTCAGTTATTAAATTAAACCTTGACACAAAACTTTCCACAGCAGTGTCCTTGTCTGGTCTGGTCTGGTCTTGTTACCGTGCTTGAATGATAGGGGGCCAGGATTGCAAACAGGCTGAAGAAAATTGGACTTTATGTCTTCTCACCCTGCTGATAAAGGAGCACTGTCGCCTTGATGACTCTCTTTGCATAATCTGAAATTATTCAGAATATGAAGTAACATCAATTATGAAATATTTCTCATTGAATAGATTCTTGTAAACCTGAATAACCAATATTCATTATTCATTCTTTGCTCATTAAAACCTTGTGGCTGCTCAAAGGAGCATAGCTTCAATGGCTTGAGGTTCTCAGACAATAACCACCATACAGGGCTAAGACAGTGTTGTTCTAATTGTATGGGGATTAAAAGGATTAGGACATGGGGCTCCTGTCATAAAACTGATCATTATCACAGGAAATGATTATTGATTTTTTTTCTCACTTAACTGGCACAACACCTGAAAATTTACTATAAATTTGAAGTGTTTTAAGTATTCTGAAACATATCAGAAGTTATGTTTTCAACTTTTTTATTTTTTATAATTTTTTTTTTGGGGGGGGAATTATTAGTAATCTACAATACTGACCTACGTGTTACCCCGTGTTGGAAGAACAAAAGCGAACATATTGCTGGAATGGTGTTGCCTGCATTGAAGTACATAACTAACAGGTACAGAACTGAATATTTAAGTAGCAAGGAAAATAACTATGGACATAATAAACAGGAAGAATTTTACATTTTAGCAATTATTAGAACAGACACAAAGTTTGTAGAAAATGTAAAGGGAAGTAAAATTGAAAACTACATAAAAGCATTATGAGCGCTATGGGACATCCTACGTTCCACACAAAGACTAAAATAAATAATGCTTATTTTAACCATGCATGCTGAAAAGAATTGTATTTTAGTTGGAAGCACAATACAATTATGTATTTGACAGCTTTAACTTATTCCATTGGTTTAGTACATGGTACAGGTTTTTCATGTGACTAAACCATTAATAAAGAGCAGAATCTGTATACAGATTGCATAAATGTACATGACATGACAATTTTCAAAAGGATACGATCAACTGCTCCTTCAGGAATCAATCCTTGAAGAGCTGGAGTGTAGTCCGGTAGAACGGCAGCAACACGATGCGTACACGCAAGTTGACACGCAACAACCCATAGCAACTAAACAGTGAATTAAAAGGAAGAAATTAATAGAAAAATAATAGATGCAAGGACAAATTATTTTTTCAAATTTTATTTAACATTACAGCAGATATTTGAATATAAGAATTACAGTCATGATACAGGTTCGGCATCTGTGTGGCATTTTAATTCATCAATAAAGTACTTCTTCATGGTATGAAGATTTACGCACTGTACTTCTAAGTTAGTGCTACTGACTATGATTACTTGTGTGCAGTGCCGCCATTGGTTCTCCCAAGGTCAAACACCCACGGCGCAGTGTAACTTAACTGTCTCATTCAGTGCAAACATTTTGACAAAAAAATTCGGATGTTTCATCTATCCAGAACAACTTAATAGTTAAAAAGGACTACCACCAGTACAATGTAATGTAGGAAAAATAAAGCAGTTTTATGTCAGCATAGGCTGCTGTACTTGATTAGTAATTATAGTAGGCCTAATAAAAACAAAAATAATAATAAATGGGCCCTAACGTAGGCCTAATCATAATGATGAGGCTTAATTACTTGGTACAGCGTTTAGTTTCAATAATCGTAACCCACCACCATCCTCTCTGACCGTCGGGAGGATGGTGGGTTACGATGAATGCCAGTCAAGTTGCCCCCCCAGCTAAGTCGCCCACTACAAAGTCGCCCACTACAAAGTCGCCCCCCTGGCAAAGTCGCCCCCCTCACATTGTTACGCCAACATACAGAGTGGATCTCCTTCTGCCTCAATAAGTTGTTTCAAAATTCTCAACAGCGCCCTCACTCTGTGAAATGGCTCAACCTTTTATACACCGGGTGACAGGGGGCGACTTTGTGAGGGGCGACTTTGACTTGAGAGGGGGCCACTTTGTATGTGAGGGGCGACCTTTGTAGTACTAGTGGGCGACTTTGATGGAAGGGCGACTTGACTGGTTTCTGTTACGATTATCGCAACAACTACCTAACTATTTTATTTATAGGTAACAGCAAAAGAGCCACCCGATTGACCCAAGTCCTGGTGGTGGCCTTTTTAATTAAAATTTAGCAAATATCAATCAAGTTCAGGAGTTATACATTAAATACTAGTTAGTAGTTTACTACACAGTAGGTAGTAGGCCTAAACAGTAGTATTTAATGTTCCTAGCCCTCTGCTCTGGACAACCGATTATCGTAACTACACAAAATTAACAATCCTCACCACTGATCCTTTTGAAGGCGGCATAATGTTGACTTGCATGCCTTTGTTGTCGATATTAAAGAAAAAAAAAGGACAGACCACGGATGTCAACCTCTCTTCGTCTCATCTCATGTGTACCTATAGTGCAAGCAAAAAACACACGCGCGCACACAGAGCAGACTGTATCCGACTATCCACCCGCGTGTACACGTTAATGGAATGAAGGCTGGAACCCAAACAACCTTAAGACCATCTAGGCTCTTGAAAAAATATCCACCACAAATATGCAAACTATGCGACGAAGTATGCGATAAAGTATGCGATAATATGTGCGACGTCGCAAATATTTGCAAAGATATTTGCAAAGATATTTGCGACGTCGCAAATATTTGCAAAGATATTTGCAAAGATATTTGCGACATCGCAAATATTTGCAAAGATATTTGCAAAGATATTTGCGATGTCGCAAATATTTGCAAAGATATTTGCAAAGATATTTGCGACGTCGCAAATATTTGCAAAGATATTTGCAAAGATATTTGCGACATCGCAAATATTTGCAAAGATATTTACGACATCGCAAATATTTGCAAAGATATTTGCAAAGATATTTGCGACATCGCAAATATTTGCAAAGATATTTGCAAAGATATTTGCGACATCGCAAATATTTGCAAAGATATTTGCGATGTGCGATGTCCTTTCAGGGCCACCATAGGTATGAGATTTTGTTCTCTGCATTACAGAATAGAGAAAATATTTACTAGATTTTAGACCTCCTCCCTGAACATAGCTGTGTTGCAAACAAAGAAATGCGCAGTTTGTGCACCCAAGTTTTAATTTTGTGCTCGAATAGACTATAGACGATGTGACCTCTGTTTACATTCAAACCGCCCTCTGTTGACAAGTCTGTTGTCCAAGTCATGTTCCGCCGGGCAAAAAGACGCGTAGTCATGGTAATATTGCGTGTACTTTCTAGCTGGCTGTCAAGTACACAAAGGTTTTGCCCGGCGACATGCGCGCGCATCATGTTATGATTTTCAAATGACGTCAGAGGTCACATCGTCTATACGCTAGCATGCTGCATAGGAGAGGGTCACTGATACTGTGCTGTACAGACAATTCCCAGCATGAAATGCAAAATTGTTGTCTCACCAATAGATACACACACACACACACACACACATTGACCTTGTCCTAATCAGCAGATAAACATCAGGGTACATGGTTCAGTGACTCACATCAATGTGGCTTTTCAATCATTGGTGTTTTATTTAAGAGGAAGTACAATTTTGCCCTGCAGTACATGTAGTAGTGTTTCACTGCTATTAATGTTCATTCATTCCAATACATGTATTTGTTTCATATTTCATGTATCGGTATTGCTTTTGGTTTTATAGTTACATCAATGCAGTTTACTCAATTAATTCAAATTGTTGTTATCATACATGATAAAGAGAGCTTTAAAGTTTATAATGACAATTTTTGAGTCATTTTGTGTGTGTGGGGGGGGGGGGGGGCACTTAAGATCAAGTTTAGACTTGAGATTAAATCATAAAGAAACCATTTAGAATGCCCCAGATTGCACAGTAGGGTTCTTAAACCCAAAGATAAACAGGAAATAAAAAACATTCTGAGGACCTCGTTTCAAATCAACGTGCTTAGGCCAAACTTCAACAATTTGGGTTGACAATGCCCCACAGCTTTGCAAAACCCTTGGGAAAAACCCTGCATTTTTCAGCATTGATTGTATAGACCCCTTGCATATGACGTCAAACTCTTAAAAAGCGCCCTCACTGAGGCCAAAAAGCGCCCTCACTGAGGCCAAAAAGCGCCCTCACTGAGGCCAAAAAGCGCCCTCACTCTGAGGCCAAAAAGCGCCCTCACTAAGGCCAAAGGAGGCAGATCATTGGACAATAGGTGTTCTTTGTGCGTAAAATCGTGCGTGCGACCTCAGCGTCCGTGTAGCGTTTCGCGTTATGCAAGGGGTCTATTTGAGGTTTAATGTTTTACATGGTGTCCTGGAAAGTTTACCTTAAATTGAACATTGCTCAACTTTTGCAAGTTGTGACTTAAAAGTTTACTTTGCGTTCAAATGATCCAGTACCTTGAACTATAACGAAATAAGTTCACAATTCGTCTGCTTGTTGAATTCCATTTATATGACTTGAAAAACAAGTATACAACAGTTGCTTTGTAGTTGGGCCAAATTAAAATGACTTTGAACTCTGTATTCCCTATTCAAGTGAGAACATCATTCTTGATACTTGATACTTGATGGAGTAATCCCTTTGCAGCCGGTGACAGCTAATTACTTCAGTAATATTAGTAACAAGTTTATATTTGATATTACTCTTTCTGTTTTTAGGCTGAACATTCATAATGGCTGACAGGACCAAGCGAGGCAACACTGCACCTTCTTTTGTAGAAGGGGGGGCCAACGAGTCCATCTACAGGATTCCTCCTTACTACTACATCCATGTTCTGAATCACAATACAAACGTCACCACAGTGGAGATTGGTCCTCGCACTTATATCAGGCAGGATCATGAAAGGTAAAGAGACAACCACATCTCCTCACGCTATTCAAGGCACCATGTCATCAGCTTTCTCTCTCAATAGACCCATCCATTAAGCCACGCCCATTTCTCATTGACCAATCACAACCGCGAAATCTGATCATCATTTGAGCCGTTTGGTGATCTTTGCACTAATGGTGATCGGGTTTCGCGGCTGTGATTGGTCAACTCGTAAGGAGGCGGGGCTTAATGGATCGGTGTATAGACCCTTTGCATTTTCCCGCCATTACGGATGAAACGTGCATGCATGAAGAACTATCAGACCTTTATGTACCGTTGGAAATAGGTTTCCTGCTTATTTCCTGCTTATCAGAAAAATGCTAACTGCTGTTGTCTGCTTAAGCTTAAAGTTTGATCCTGAGGACAAGTATAAACTCTGGCAGGTGGCCCATTTTGGCTTGTTCATTGCCATGGTAACAGCTGCTTTGACTCATAAATTATCTAAACTGTTTATTACTCAACTTTGTTACAGAGTCATCTACGGTCCTGAGAAGATGGTCATGGTGCCACCCCGTCATTATGCCATTATTGAGAATCCCGTACAGCGCAACGAGGACGGCACCGTGATCGCTGATGAGAGCGGACAGATCAAACTCAGTCATGCCGATCAAGAGATTCGTCTCACTCAGGACCCATTCCCACTTTACCCCGGAGAAATGCTCAAACAGGTGAGAGTGGTGGTAGAGCTCTCCGATTTGCTTTATGAAGCCTTTGCATTAGCCACCATGAGGTAAAAAAATTGAAACGGGTGTGTGAACATCCATGTTTCTATATTGCATAAAATGTGACATGGAATGATTGAAATGGATGAAAGATCACATGGATTTTCATCCTATTTTTACTCTTTTTCACCTTAACTTCACCTTTTTCAGCCCAATTTCATAGAGGTGCTTAAGCATAAGAAGTAATTAATTACAAAACAATTTTGCTTACCAGAGTAAGGTTACCAGCCAAAATACCATATCACGTACCATTTCTGATTGGTGTCACTGCTTACTTTTGCTGAGCAGAATTTTTAAAAGCAATTTTCTCTCTTTAAACAGCTCCATAGAGCTACTAAGCACAACAAATTAAGCTTATCAAAATATAGATACCAGCCAAAATAGCAATTCACATGTTCCATATGTGACTGGTATCCTTCCTTATTTTTGTACAGCAGAAAATTGTTCAGCAATATTTTCTGCTTTAAAGAGCCTCTATGAAATTGGGTCCCGATTAAATAAAGGCTAGTCTTTCAACCCCAATTTCATTTCATGGATTTAAGAGTATACATGGTTTCTTTCAATAGGCTGTGACCCCACTGAAAGTTGTGCCTGCCAATTCTGCCCTCCGCCTCCGCTCAATCCTCGACTTTGAAGATGACGAGGGAGAGAAGCGAGTGGCTGGAGATGAGTGGCTCTTTGAAGGCCCAGGAACTTACATTCCCCGTAAGGAGGTTGTTGTGGACGAAACCTGCCGCGCAACAATCATCAAGGCAAACCAGGCCATCAAGCTTCGTGCCAGGAAGGAAACAGTGGATCGACAGGATGATGAAAGGGTGACGGGAGAGGAGTGGCTCGTGAAGAAGGTCGGAGCTTACCTCCCTGGAGCATACGAGGAAGTCGTGGGTGTGGTCAATGCTTACGTACTTACAGACAAGGTGAGTGCTACTTTATTTCAACTTGGAGTACAGTTTTAAAGAAAACATGATCCACTTCTTGCATTGGTGCAATGACTGGAGGAAAGCCTAGTTTCTCTTATTTTTTCCTTTAATTATAGTTATTTTTAGTGAAGAAATCAAGAGATTCTCAAAAGTGTCTCGCACAGAATTGATAGGCCTGAAGAAAACTGCCAACTCTCCCTGATTCTGCAATCTTTGCTTGGTGGAGAAACGACCATGGTGGAGATACAATCCAGAGCTGCCAACTCTCCCTGATTCTGCAGAAAGTTTTCTGAAAATAAACTAATCTTTTCATGTTCTGATGAAATAATATTTTAATCTCCCTGATTATGGAAACTTTCTTCCCTATTATGTTAAATATTTCTAAATACCTTCCCTGATTGCAAGAGGCAAATATTGACAACTCTGACAATCATGTGCAGGAAATATCTTTCTAATAAATTTTAGTTAAAAAAAAAAAAACATCAGTGTAACGACTCCACCGGTTCTTTTCAGAACCACCACAACTCATCAGAAAGATTTGAAAGTGCAAGATGTTACCATAAACCTTACCAAAAGGAAAACTCAGTTAATCTGCAAGGTTCCGATTGGAGGTCCAAAATGACCAAGCCTTTTCAGGCGAGCATATGGGGTCACTAATGCGGAATAGGTTTTCAGTCCCTACCTGACTGCGTGGGTTTTCCCTGGAATAATTCTCTGGGGTTTTCCTCCCACATCTAAAACTGAAACTTCCTTCCTTGTCTTCTCTCAATTTGGCTCTTGGATAGTACATTGATTAAGTTCGCTTTTTTGAGAGTCCTTGGCTTCACAACCAGAATAAATGAAATGAAATGAAACGGCTGTTTGCTTGTGAATATTCTTGCCAAAAGTATGGGTAGCAGAAGTAAAGTTGCTGTTTATTAAGTAAGAAATGTCACTTCGTCAACAGAAAGCACTCCACGTCAGAGCCACTCGTACCTTCAAAGACGAGAAGGGTGTGGTCAGGAAGAACGGAGAGGAATGGCTGATCACAATGAACCAAACAGAGGCACATATTCCACAGGTTTATGAAGAGGTAAAAAGACAATATCCAAAGCAAAATAACGTTGAATATGTTGGTTGTTAATATCATTGGATTGATGTGGAAAGAAATCCACTTGTTTGTGTGATATTTCTGTTTGTTTGAGTTTTTTTGAAAAAATATATTTGAAAGTTTGATTTCCTGAGGAAGCATCTAATTAGATTTTGACTTTATAACAATTACTTCATTTGATAACTTGATATTAACTTTATAAACCTACTTTGTTCATACTTTTTATTTTACTTAAAATTATTATTAACTGGCATGTGATTTTCTTTGTTCAACCCCAAAATAATTTAAATTATTATTTGTTTGTGGGGGATTAGGACATACTGCACATTTGTCAGTAAAAAGTAAAATTTATTGGTTTTGAGGAGCCAAACAAATATGTACCGAAGAGTTTTAAAAGGTGCCTCCTTCTTTTAACAGGCATTTGATTTTCAGGATTTCTTCTCAACTTCCTTGGTTCTACATTTCTTGAAAGAAGTAAAGCAGTCAACAAATGGCGAAAGAATCATTGTGTCCAAACCTATAGATTTGTATTTCTGGTGATTCATAGAGTCTGTTAACCTCCTGAATTGTAACATCTGGGATGTTCTTGGTGTAGAATAAGGGGGAACCCAGGCACACTGGGCATTTTCAGGACTGTTCACATTTGACAAATCTCATCCCTGTTGTAAGCGTTTTATTAATCCAAGTTTCTGATTTGCAGGTGGTCGGTGTCGTAGCCATCACTACATTAACCAACAGACAGTATTGTGTGATCCTGGACCCTGTAGGAGCCGACGGCAAACCACAGCTTGGACAGAAGAAACTGGTCAAGGTACAAAGATATTGACAAATAATGATAATAACTGATAATAATAATTAAAATTTATGTTGCGCCTCTTACATAAAAATGATCAAAACCACATAACACGTGTTAAAATGCACAGAATTGAAGAAAAAGATAAAGAAACAAGACTGGTCACCAGGCCAGTGCCCAAACCAAAGTATGGGAATACGTCTGTCCTATTGGCCTTTTCCTGCTGGCATCGGTAAATAGGGGGACTGCTTCATTAGGGCTAGATAGCTCAGTTGATAGAGCGCCAGCACGTTAATCCGGTTGCAGGTCCAAGTCCCACTCTAATAAATTTTTCGTAAATATACGTAAACAAATAGAGCTGCTTAAGCACAAGTAGCTAAGCACAAAACAATGTTGGTTACCAGAAAAAGGTTACCAGCCAAAATACCATTTCACATGTACACTCTTATTAAAAATTTACCAAGTTGGTTTCTTTTGTGGTTTACTTGACATAAATTAAGAAAGAGAAGACTTAATGGATAAATTAATTGATTTTTCCCCTCTTTCTTTCTCTCTGTCTCCTCCACTACAGGGTGAGAAGTCTTTCTTCCTGCGCCCAGGAGAGCATCTTGAGAAGGGAATTCAGGATGTGTACGTCTTGGGAGAGGATGAGGGTCTCATGCTTCGCTCTCAAGAGGCATTCAAGGACACAGATGCAGTAAGTTGAAAAAAAAAATAACATTTCAGCTCATTTGTTTCTTATTCAATGTAGCTGCAAAGAAATTGCAAGAATCTGAAAAACTTTGATCACAAAAGTGGATTGTAATTTTTTGATTTTCCTATTATTTTACTGTTGGGAGTTTTTGTATGCATACATCAATTTAAAATTACTGTTGTGAATTTTCAAATTCTACTATTGACAAGTTTTGAAGTTCCCCAAAATCACAGTGTGGAAATGCTTGAATTTTATGGATTTGGCAGTGTACCAGTAGCCGCCAGTTGCCCACTCAGTTACACACCCTATCAGAGTCCAAATATTTGGGTGTCCGGTAATCACAGAGTGAAGTGTTTTGATTGATATTTCGGGACAGGGCCCAGCCAGAACACCTAACGAGTTAGGGTTGAGGGTTTAAATAGGACTTGAAGCTACCTTGTGGTTATCTTCTTTGAGTAGTGTCAACTCTGAAAAGAGCAGGTTGGTTTCCAGACAATAGATCGATCCATTAAGCCCCGCCTCCTTACGAGTTGACCAATCACAGCCGCGAAACCCGATCACCATGTGCAAAGATCACCAAACGGCTCAAATGGTGATCAGATTTCGCGGTTGTGATTGGTCAATGAGAAATGGGCGTGGCTTAATGGATCGGTGTATTGGACCAGTGTGCTCTGATTGTCTTCTGGGGTCAAATTCATAGAGCTGCCTAAGCAGAAAATATTGCTTGAAAGATTTCTGCTATTAAAGTGCAATTTAGCAGGAAACCAGTCACAAGTTGTACATGTGAAATGGTATTTTGGCTGGTAACCTATTTCTGGTAACCAACATTGTTTTGTGCTTAGCTACTTGTGCTTAAGCAACTCTATGAAATTGGAGAATGAATGTTGAAGGTAATTGTTCAATGGTTTGAATTCTTGAAGATGCTCCATCCGTTTGTCGCTTTACACATCCTTTTCAGAACAAACTCTTAGCATTTTTTGTTTGCGTATAACAGGATGTTGATCGTAAGCCGGGTGACAAGTGGATGATCCGTGGGCCCAAGGAGTACGTCCCTCCAGTAGAAGTGGAGGTGGTTGCCAAGAGGTGCGCCATCCCACTGGATGAGAATGAAGGTATCTATGTCAGAGATACCAAGACGGGTAAGGTAAGATATTAAAAAAACAATAAAACCCCCCCAGATTTGTTGACTGATGTAACTTAACAAACAATTCCACAGTTACTCAAGTTACATTTGACCACTCGCATCAGATATTTGTCTTGCTGAATGATTTGAGGGCTAACTTGATACATTGAAAATTCTTGCAGATAACATGTGTAAGTCACTCTAACAGTTAACTCTTTCAGCCCCAATGGTGATTTTTGTCGACTGTGCACTATATCCTGGCCGAGCCCCAGTGGCGACTTTGGTTGACCAAGATAACACACAAAAAAGCACTCAAGCCTGAGCTCAAAGGCCATTTGTTAAAAAGCTGTAGTTTCGTCCATGTTCATCCTCCATACCCAAGCTTACCATCATTGGAAAGAGAAAGATTGGATCTTTTCAGTGATGGTAAAATAAAGCCTGGTTGGTATTGGGCAATCTCTTCAACTTGGTGTGGAAAGATCCAAAATGGCAAACACATACAGAAGGCCATATAGTTGTTTACAAAAAATGTCCCGAATTGGTTCAGCAGGAAGCAATACTTTTGCAGTTTTAAACATGTGTTCTATGTCAAGGATTTTGTGCAGTGATATGACAATTTGCTGGATGAACTTTTTTTATTTGCTCGGGACATAAGTTAATACTTTTGAACACATTTTTAAAACTTTTTTCACCCTGAAGGTGCGAGCCATCACTGGTGAGACCTACATGCTGAACCAAGATGAGGAGCTCTGGCAGAAGGAGCTTCCCCCCGCAGTAGAGGCCCTCCTGCTCAGCATGAAGGACCCTTTGGCTGACCGTGGTGAGAGGGGCTCTGGTGGTGGACGGGATAAACAGCGGGAGAAGACTCGGGTTGTAACGTTCCGTGTACCTCACAATGCTGCTGTGCAGATCTACGACTACAAGGAGAAGAAAGCGAGGTAGGGTGAATTTTGTTATCAATTGCAAATTTTTGCTGTTTTTGTTTCATTGATATGGCCTTTTTTTTTCTTTTATATGAGTAGCCTCCTTCCAAGTTTGAAATTCATGAGTCACTGCATGACTGGTCTTTATCAGAGTCCAAAAGTTTGGTTGTTCAGTTATTGAAGGCAGAAAGCTTGCTAAAATGCGAGCAAGGATAAATGCCGTGGCGGGAATTACAAATTTGCCTTCAATGACAAAGTTGAATGCTTACATAAATTACTGAGATTAATAATAACAACAAAAATGTGTGTTTATTATGACAGTTTTCAAGGCAAGTAGGTTCCTCGAAGCACCTTACAATAGTATTCCCCCTGGTTACTGGGCATTCCTGAAACCATCTCAACTCCTTGGGAATATGCAGCACCAAATGGACGCACAGGTTGCTAATCATTCACATCAGCAATCTCTACTCGGGTACCCATTTACTGTGGAAATCTATATACAATCAAGTTAGCAATCGTGCCAGCATGGTGTTTGGTTTTAAAGTAAATATGCAAGATCCAAGTGTTTTGTTCACTTCTACCGTAGACTAGTAATACTTCACATTTGAGGAGATAATTATATCATCTGTTGGCTCTCTTCAGGGTTGTGTTTGGTCCCGAGTTAGTCATGCTTGGCCCCGATGAGCAGTTCACCCAGTTGAGTCTTTCTGGAGGGAAGCCCAAGCGCCCCAACGTCATCAAGTCCTTGTGCCTTCTCCTCGGCCCCGATTTCTGCACTGATATCATCACTATTGAGACGTCTGACCATGCCCGCCTTCAACTTCAGCTGTCTTACAACTGGTAGGTTTTTCTTATCAGTTCTTGATAATCAGTGTTTCTGTTTTGAAAGTTTTTATTTCTAAGTACATGGCACCCTTGGGCTCGATGGAGTGTTCAGTTAGAGGTATTATACAGGATTGGTAGAGCTGACAAAATAGTCACAGACAGTGTTCATGTCTTGTGTGATCAACCATGTACATGAAATTACAAATCTGTGAAAATTTGGGTTTTATCCGTTGTGTGAGTCCGGAGACTATAGTGAAAAACCATGCACAATTTTCAGCATGTGAACACATTGTCCTTAATGGTTGTAACAAGTGAAATCGGCTGTTGAGTTTTTGGGGGGTTTTCAGTCACAGTTTCCTCCAATTTTACTACATTTAAGAGGGAAATATTTTACAGAAAAATTGGTTATAGTATGAAATTTTAATCAATAAGCTTTCTGACTAAAATTAAACAATGATGTTTTTTATCATAACCAATCCTGTATAATGCCTTTAACTATGAATGTTTATAATATGTATTTTTTTCGGCGACCTTTTCATTTAAGATAGATTTTTCATCAATGTTGATTCATTATAGTTTGGATAAAATAAACAAAACACCAGCATTGTAAAGGAGAGGAAGCACTATGTAACATTAACATGTTTTTGTTTAAAAGAGGTACACCGTTACACAGACTAAACTGTTCATAAGTATTTTGAAACAAAAACCACATGACTGCCATCATAAACAGCCTCAAATATTTTCTGTTTCTCCAGGCATCTTGATGTTAAGAAGGACAGTTCTCCGGTAGATGCTGCTAAACTCTTCAGTGTGCCTGACTTCATCGGTGATGCCTGCAAGGCAATTGCCTCTCGCATCAGAGGGGCTGTAGCTGGAGTTGCCTTTGATGATTTCCACAAGGTAAGAGATAAATGATTAGGATTTGAAATTGTGCATGGTAAGAATTGCGGTAGCACCATGTGTAAATCTCTTTTGAGTAGTGGTGGTTCTGAAAAGAATCGGTGGTCGACAACTCAATGTTTCGATCAGTATGCTCTGATCGTCTTCAGGAGAATGCTGGACTCTGTTGAGTTGTCAGAACCAACACTAATCAAAAGAGATTTACACATGGTGCTACCGCAAACCTTACCTGAGATAAATGATAACGTAATAAGAATAATTCGCAATTCTTATTTAGCACTTTTTGGGGCAAAAAAGCTTGAGGTCCTACATGCTTTGCTGTGTTTAGAGCTTGATTGTTTTCATTGTAATGGTCTTTGGAATTCTGATTAATACACGATGAAGAATGTACAAGACTTCTGTGGACTTTCTGCTGCATGTAAAATTGCTTATTACCAAAATATTGACATGAACTTTGTTGGACTATTGAGGTTGTTTTACAACAGAATTTTTTTTAAACAAATGCCTAATCACATCATATCCGTATGGCGTGTCTTGGTCGAGTGGTTTATAGAGCACCGGACTCCAGTTCTGGTTTTTAAGTCATCGGGTGCAGGTTTGAATCTCGGTTGTGACATTGTGTCCTTGAGCAAGATACTTTACCATAATTGCTTCTCTTCACCCAGGGGTATAAATGGGTACCTGCAAGGGTAGAGGTTGATATTATGTTTGAAAAAGCATTTAGAGCCCAGGGCTGTATACTCCCCAGGGAGCTGAGAAACATTACAGGAATACTATTGGCCCAACGATCATGGCACTAATGTAAAGCGCATTGATACACTACTGTAAATTGCGCTATATAAGAACTAGTTATTATAATTCTCCCTCAATTCTTCCACAGAATTCTGCAAAAATCATTCGTGCCTCCGTCTTCGGTATGGACGAGAACCTGAAGGTACGGGACCGGTTCCACTTCCCTCAGAACAACATGTTCATCACCAGCATTGACATCCAGTCAGTGGAGCCTGTCGACCAGCGCACACGAGATGCACTTCAGAAGTCTGTTCAGCTGGCTATAGAGATCACAACCAACTCCCAGGAAGCTACTGCCAGGTAAATACGGGCAAACTATTTGACAATTTCTTCAAATTGAGAAGAATGCTTTTTTCTGCTCTGGTTAGTATAAGAGGCCATGAACTGTTGCAGTTATATTATGAACCTACAGCCAAATATGTCGGTTCAAATCAACTCAATTCAATTCAATTTATTTGTTCATCATATGAAAACACATGAAATTTGTTTTCCATTGTACAGCATTTTTTTAAAAGTACATAGAACTACACCAAGTACATCAAAAATAGACATTTATATACACAATGAAATAGAAAGAGACATAAAAAACGGGACGAGTCAGTAGGTTAAACAAATTATCTGATAAAACTACTGTTAAAACTATAGATGGCACTGGGTAAGAAGGAATTTTTGAATCTGTTTGTTTTAAGGCCTAGTTGTCGAATCCTACCTGATCTATTGGTTACAATCAATGAGTGTAGAGTTAATGCACTGCCTCGACAGTCTTAAGGTTGAGGGTGCCCCACCCATAACAAAAGTATATAAACATATAAATTGAACTTTTTTATATAACTTCAGAACAAAATTGAAATTGTATTTTAAGTTAAGACACTACAATATGGTAATACAGTTTTATGACCCCTTGATGTTATATACACTATCAGAAATTTGATATAAAAAAAAAGTTTCCAAAAAGCAAAGTGGTTTAACAAAGGAAAAGTTGATTTTAAACAATGCAGTTCAGGAGGCTTTGACAATGGTCCATTAAAACGTAACATCACAAACAAAAACACCAAGCAGAAACTCAATTTGACATTTTCGTTGTTGTTGATGACAGACACGAGGCTGAACGTCTGGAGCAAGAGGCCAAGGGTCGCCTGGAGCGTCAGAAGATCATGGACGAAGCCGAGGCAGAGAAGGCGCGTAAGGAGTTGCTCCTCCTCCAGGCCAACAGTGCGGCCGTAGAGAGTACTGGTCAAGCTAAAGCCGAAGCCCAGAGCCGTGCCGAGGCCGCTCGCATTGAGGGAGAAGCAGCCGTTGAGCAGGCCAAGCTGAAGGCTGAGGCTGCTAAGATTGAAGCTGTGAGTTATTTCAGGATTTATTTTTTAATTTTCAACATTTTATTTTCATTTAAAATCCTATTAAATCATGTTTAAAGTTATCTTTGAATGAAAAAACTAAAGCGGTAAAAATGTATTTGAACATGGTTAAATAGGTTATGAAAAGTGTTTTAACTCTTTCTCATAAATTGTGTAACTTCGCCTAAAGTTATCAACTTTTCCCTGATGAGATTCCCATTCCTAAAATCTTCTTTTAGTCAGAAAAAAAAAATATATATATAATTGTTTTTTTAAATCGGTCTTGAAAAAATAATGTGTGAACTGGTAAAAACCTCAGAGAGAGAGAGAGAGAAAAAAGAATTAAGCCACTTTGTAAAACATCCTGGTCATGACAAGTTTGACATCTAGTTATTTCAATTACTTTTAAGTAAACAAAATTTAATCAATGGCCCTTGTTTAAATTTCTTTGTGACAAATCTCCCTCTCGTCCAGGAATCCGAGCTGGACCGTCTCACCAACGCCAGGGAGGCTGAGCTGAAGTACATCACTGAACAGAACGAGATGGAGGTGAACAAGGCTGGGCAGATGTCCGAGATCGAAACCTCCAAGTTCAACAAGATGGTCGAATCCATTGGCGCGGACACCATCAAGGCCATCGCTGTGTCAGGCCCCGAGATGCAGGTAGGTTTCTGCAGATATTAATTCTAAACTCAAACTGTAAAGGCCAGGGCCCAATTTTATAGAGCTCCTTAAAGGCACTGAACACGTTTGGTAATTGTCAAAGACCAGTATTCTCACTTGGTGTATCCCAACATATGCATAAAATAACAAGCCTGTGAAAATTTGGACTCAATTGGTCATTGATGTTGCAAGAAAATGATGAAAGAAGAAACACCCTTGTTGTACAAATTAGTGTGCTTTCAGATAGGAATAAAAGGCTTCTGGCCAGAAGTCTTTTATTATTTTAGTGAGAAATTGCCTCTTTCTCAAAAACTACGTTACTTCAGAGGGAGTCGTTTCTCACAATGTTTTATACTATCAACAGCTCTCCGTTGCTCGTTACCAAGTAAGTTTTTATGCTAATATATATTTTGAGTAATTACCAAACGTGTACAGTGCCTTTAAGCAGACAATTTGGTTACAAATTTTATGCTTAGCGAAAAATTAACAGGATACCAGTTAGAAATAGTGTACTAGACATGGTATTTTGGCTGGTAACCTTATTTTGGTAAGCATAACTGTGTTGTGCTTCAGCAACTTTTTGTGCTTTTAAGCAGCTCTTTGAAATTAGACCCAGGTGAAAGTGGTGGAAATACTGATTAAAAATAGTTTAGTCTATGTCTGAAAGTAATTTCGATTGCGGCTGTGCAATTACAGTGGTGGAGATACCGGTAAACGGGAGACTTTCAGGGTCACAAGGTAGATCTATCAGGTATCCATTAGTCTTTGAAATGTGTGCATGCTCAGAACTACGTAATCAATGGAAATTTATCTGTTAAGTCGCTGCCGCCTAGCATACCAAAGTCCCCCATTAGTTTTTTGAACAGCAAAAATAACAGTTTTCTGCTTAGCAAAAAAAATTAGCATGATACCTGTCACAGATGGTACATGTGGAATGGTACCCTGGCTGGTAATCTTAATTTGTTAAGCATTATGTTATTGTGCTTAGCTAACTTTTGTGCTTAAGCAACTCTATGAAATGGGGACCAGATCTTTCCTATCAAAAAGTCATTTTTGTTTCCATTTCCAAACCTCGGCTTAGGCTCCGGCATGGGTTTGTCATCAATTTTGGAGCAGTGTACAATTTGAACAATGTTTCCAACATCAAATGGAACCCGGGCCTGGGGAAGGAGCTGAGGCCGAGCTTTGGAAAAAACCCCAATCCTATCAAAAATTGTTCTATATTCAATATTGCACCTTTTTCTGGTAGTTTTAAAGCTTTTAGCTTTTAGGCTAAACATTGTGTAGCCTAAAATTCACACTACAGTACACTGTGTAACGCACAGTGACATTGACTCTCAAAACGGCATAACCAAGATTATTGTGATGATGACTTCAGGTGAATTGGGTCAATACGTTGTGGGTAATATTTATAGAGCCTTTCATATGCAACATTGGATGTTGTAGGTTAACTTCTGTCTGTGGTCCTTTGTTAGGGGACGATCTCCCTAGTTTATTTGAATGATAATTTTATGTTCTGTTTCTTTCTCCATAGGTGAAACTCCTGCAAGGTCTTGGATTGAAGTCCACCCTGATCACAGATGGTCACTCCCCCATCAACTTGTTCAATACTGCCCAGGGTCTGCTGGGTGGAATTGCTCCGTCGGAATAGTCCCAGGACTAAAGGCGACTGAGAAGCATTGAATCTAGGGGCCAGATTTTTCCAACGAGTTAGCACCTAAAGTCTTAGCTTTGCTGAGAGAGGAGATGCACTGGCATTTATTTACTGCATAAACACCTCTCAGTAGGGCAACTCTACATGGTAACTCACATAAAACGACAACAGGAATCAGAAATCTGGCATTTGGAATAAGTTTCCCGACTTTATCACTCGATAATTATTATTGCTAATAACAAATAGCAATATCTTTCAGCATTACTGATAGATGTAGTCAATGTGACAAGCCGTTGCTGGTTGCAATAGTCTCATGATGAATCTTATTATTAAACAATATCATAATATTTTGATATCAATGGTGGAGAATCTGATACATTTTTGGAAGAGTTTTACATATAAACAGCCATGTGCAAGAATACACCGATCCATTAAGCCACGCCCATTTCTCATTGACCAATCACAACCGCGAAATCTGATCACCATTTTGAGCCGTTTGGTGATCTTTGCACTAATGGTGATCGGATTTCGCGGCTGTGATTGGTCAACTCGTAAGGAGGCGGGGCTTAATGGATCGATGTATTCCCCCCACCCCCAAAATGCATAGTGATCGATATACGATTGTGTAAAAAAGGACAAATTTGCCAATAACCCCGTAAAATGCTACACTGGCCTGAGTGCAACAGTAGGAGTCGTTCACTCCATCTATAAAGTATCATTGTAGGAATAGTTTACTGAAATTTTGTTTTGTCTAGATAGCATTAAACAGAAACTCTCTCTCGGATGTTTAGCAAGTATTTAATTGTATCTGTTTGACGGAGAATTGCTTTGACCACAAGTTATAATAGCTATTTTTTTTCCCCCTTTAGTATTTTTTCAAAGTCTTGATCTGATGCAATCCGTTTTATTTCGTATATTTGTATGTAATGTATGGAGAGTAAATCTTACTGATTAAAGGAACCAATCACAAGACCAAATGATCAAGTTTGTCTATGCATTATACAGGGTAGCTCAACGATGGTTTGGAGGTCTTCAGCCAAGACTGTGTTTGAGTTTCTTCCAAACCACCATGGTCATAGCTCCAACTTGGGCACTATCGGCGATTGTTTAAACAATGTTTGCATTTAACCCACGGTTTCAAAATGAAAGAGCCCATGCTGGACCTATAGACCTTTATTACTGTGCCCCATCTTGTTTCTCTTCCGTACAAAATATTGTAATGTAATCAAACTGAGGCTGGATGGAAAAAAATAATAGTCTTGCACCCTTTGCTGGAAGAAAGTTTGAACAATTTTGTAAGTTGGTATTCGGGAAACCTGACAAAGATTGCAGGGTTGCACCAGAAAGTTATGGTTGTGTAAACACTGCAAATGTCAGCACAAAACACAAGACTTTTTAAAGTGATCTTTAGAAGTTTAATTTAAAATCAAATTTAAATTCGTTGATTACAAAAACAAAAAACCTGTCTCCTTGCATTTGTATCTATCTATCACATGAGAGTTTATATATATATAGTGTTTATTTTTAGAAATAAAAAACAACTCTTTTTTTTTCTATATAAAAAATGCAAATCATGTTTTCTGATAAATTTGTTATTTCAAACTTTTGAAGTGTGAAAAAATGTTATGTTTATTGTAAACCGAAAGATGTCTTTATATTGTTTGTAGATAAACTAATAAAGGAAATCCTATTGAGATGTAATGTTGGAATGCCTCAGTTTTCCAGTCTTTTAATAAAAAGTTTTATTTTGTCATTCCCCGTACTACCCATCCACACTCCTGACGCCACTTAATTGCGCAAAATACCCAGATGTCAAACAAACATTTCACCGCTCATGCAACACTGCATCATTGGCGCGCCAGACCGCAGTAGTAGTACAGTCAGTACACGCGGCGCGAAGCATATACATGTACTAAGTTTGAAAAACTGCCTTGTTATTTCAGAATCTGGGATCGCGAATTGTTTTATATATATCTCTAATCACTGTTTCATTAAGTTTGTTCTTAATTTTTTGAAAATGATTAATAACATATCACTCGTCAAACTGTTGTACAATGTTAGTTAAAATAACATGATATATGATATATAACCATAGAGAAAGTACCCCCCAGATGACTCACTTCGAGAAAATGCCTGAAACCTTTGCAATATAAACGTACAAGGGCGACTTTGTGCGGGGCGACATTGTAAGGTACAACTTTGATAGGAGCAGTTTGTATGTGGACGGGCGACTTTGCTGTACGGCGACTTCTTAGAGGCGAGATGACTATTTCATTACACACAGGTACTTCATCGTACACATGTACATGTATGTAAACCATATGTAAACACGCGCGCGCGCCGTGTATTATGTATCGTTAATGTGCATAACTTCTGTAGGCGAAGCACATTTCTACTGAATTACTCACAATTTTGCATTGTTTTGATGATGGTTTGTACACCTCACATTTCATGCCTAGCTTCCAATACTTTAGAACTTCTCATGTGATCTATGGCTATCTCCGGATTTTGGTATTTATGGTATTTCAGTCGATAAATTCTCTTGGTTAATCATCTTTGTTTTGACTGGATGATCAAATTCAGTTCCAGCGAGAGTAGACAAGGAAGTTAGGCGGTCACAACGCTGCGTGAAGCCGGCGACAGGTCACCGGCAAAATGTCGGTGCTTCGGAGAAACCCGAAGACTTTCACCGTCCGTGTTACAACAATGGATGCTGAACTGGAATTCGGAATAGACGTGAGTTGTTTCAAGCATTCACATCTAACATTTTTCTTTATGGCATATAATTAAAGGTCCATTTTTTTGAAAGTGGGAGGGGCAGGGAGCAAGAGAAGGGGGGCCTTTGTTTTTGTTTGTATTTTTGTAACTTTGTTGTAAGATATGTTTTTATATGAAAGTGTTCTGTCTGTTTCTCTCTCTATGTGTGTGTTTTAAATTTTGCTGCTGGTTGTTAAGTGTTGTACATCATTCATATGTAATATACAAACTGAAGTTACCTTCTGACCTTCTGTTGAATATTGGAATATTAATAATTTGTCATTATCATCATTGATATTGCCATTGACATTGGTTCAATGTCAATGTCATCAGAAATGTCAAAGTTGCCAGCCACTACTGACACTATTCAGTGAACAGTTTCTCTAATGTAGTGTAAGCTGGTTATTTTGTATTACCCTGTCCCCAGGCACTTCCCCCAGGCACTTCCCCCAATCTCACAAGCACCCATCCTAATTATTAATCCAATGCTCACCCAGACACCAGTGTCCAGACTGGCTGTCAGGGACTTGACAAATTTACGACCTTAATGCCCACCTAGTCTGTCCCCACAACTTTAGTATAAAATGACCTTATGTCCCATCTTTAGTTTATTCTTCTCTGTTCTGGACTTATAGACAGACATTCCTAGTTAGCCCAGTGCAAAATCTCGCACTGTGGCCCAATCCAGTATTCTATCTTTTCCTAATCATTCTCTATTCGTGCTTGCTCACCTCTGAACCTCACTGGACATCTTTGTATATTAAACCATAGCCAATGCCATACATATCTAAATAAATTATCATCTGTATTCAAGCCCAAAGATATGAGTTTATCGGAGTTTCATTTATATGCTTTATCGGCCAGCCTACAATTCTATTAGTGACTCCCATTTTACGTGTTACAGTAGTCTATAGCAAAGCAAAATATACGAACTAGCCTTTTTCTCAATAGTTAATTTAGCATCAAGGGTTCGGGGGAGGGCTGCAGCCTCTTCCCCCCCCCCCCCCCATGGTTACAACACTGCATGTTTTGATTATAACTTGAGATCGATCGTCACACTGCCATAAAATTTACACTGCACTGTTATGTACTTATGTAGGTCTCCATCATCAGCAAAATTGTTTTTAATAAAAACTAATCAATCTTCATTAAATTATCGCTTGTATGTAGACAGTAACCTGGGTACAAGTTGACTTGGTTACAGATATTTTTGTGAGAGTTGAATTGGGTAGGAGTTGACCTGTTTCTGTTTGCCATGGGGCTACATGTACATAGTCACAGGAGACAAATTAAAAACATGTTTTTAAAGGCACTGAACATGTTTGGTAATTATCAAAGACCAGTATTGTCACTCGGTGTATCCCAACATATGCATAAAATAACAAACCTGTGAAAATTTGGGCTGAATCGGTCATCGAAGTTGCAAGAAAATAAAGAAAGAAAAAACACCCTTGTTGCACAATTTTGTGTGCTTTCGGATGCTAATAAAAGGCTTCATGCATGAAGTCTTTTATTATTTTAGTGAGAAGTTACCTCTTTCTCAAAAACTACGTTACTTCAGAGGGAGTGGTTTCTCACAATGTTTTATACTATCAACAGCTCTCCGTTGCTGGTTACCAAGTAAGTTTTTATGCTAATATATATTTTGAGTAATTACCAAATGTGTTCAGTGCCTTTAAACAAACAAAACTTTAACAAAACAAAAATTTACCTCAGATGAAATTATTTCAGTTTGTTGTCTTACTGCTAATTACAAACCTCAGAAAAGGTGCCGAATCCACTCGGAAATTTAATGCAACACTACTGTCAGCATTCTCCTTAGCAGTGGTCTGCTGGCCAAATGCTAGTAACAACACATGAGGACCAGTGACAATTCTCCGCAAGTGGTTCCAGCTGGCTACCTCCCAGTGTATTACACCCATTTTTTAAATATGGACTAGTAACAAACCTGATGGACCAGTGAAATGACAAGCTAGCTGGTCCCACTGGCTGGTCAATGAAAATTAAGAGCAAACCCAGTACTATTTACTGCTTGTGAATCTGTACGCCAGACTTCCGAAAATGTTTCTAAAATACCTTTATAAATAGTTTTACCATCCGCCAGTATGAGGAGAAGGACGCAACAACACAATGTAGCTTACAGCAGAATACCGATATAACTAACTCAAAGGTACTTTTATTGACGAAAGGTAAAACGTTACTACAGTAAAATGGCGACGTAAACAAAAGGTAAAGGCACCACGAGAGGGCGCTATAACAACTGGCGTGACTACTTTTTCTGTCTTTTAAGAGTCATGTGGTAAATGGTATAAAACATCAACGGAAAAGTCCTTTAAATGTCAAAAGTTCAAAGAACCAAACAACGGCTGAACACGCAGTGTGATACAGCAAACAACAACAAAAAAGGAAAAAAAAGAGCCTTCATAGGGGTGGACTGCCCTCTGGCTCTGGGGAGTATTCTGCCCCATGTATATAAGCACACAAAACATGAAAAGGTATGGCTTTCATAGGGGTAGACTGCCCTCCAGCCTTGGGGATTATTCTGCCCCATTGAATGAATTGAATGCATTGAGAAAATCCAAAACAAAAACGGGTAAACGTAGCAATTAATCGGTAACATAATCTTTGAGGTACTGGGGAGGACGGTGCATCCGTGAAGAGCGTCGCGGTCCATAGGAGATTAGGTCCTGTGAAACAACATGTGGGGGCGGTGCAAGATGGGCGTCAGGTACCAAACTGGAAGCTTGAGACGTAGTACCGAACAGAGATGGATAAGGCACAGACATTGGCGCTGCAGGTGCGGAGGTTGCGGGTGTTGAGAGCTTGGTGGGTATGTCCGGAGGATCAGGGGGTGTGGGCACCAAAACGGGGTCATTGTCCTCACTGTCATCCTCAGAGGCTGGGCTGTGGGACGGGGGATGAACAACGTGGGTAGAAGAGGGAACCTTATAGCACTCTGAGTGTTTGACGCGATAAGACGTACTCCTGAGTTGATTGCCGACGAACTTACGGACATTGCACCAATCACCTTCCATGGAGACGACTAGGTAGCGATCGCAGCTGCGTGTCTTGTTGCGGTCAACGTGTAGATACACAAGGTCGCCGATCGCGACGACGATTTTGAGGGGGGCCGACTTTCCATGGGCCTTACTATGTTCACTATAAGGGTGATTGGTCGTGCGTAGACGCTGCTGCTCCAAAATAAGGTGTTGGTCAGTGAAGGGGATTTGGCTGTTAGTGAACTGGTCACGCTGGTACCACATTTCACAGGCTGAAAGTCCACGGGAACGAATGCGAGAATTGAGGCAAGAGGTAGCAACAGAGAGGATCACAGGAGAGATGGTACCTCCCATGGGGTCTTGGCGGAGTAATTCATCGATTAGTTCGCGTACAGCCTTTTCTGCCACAGGATTTTTGTTGGGGTTTTTCACCCGCCCAAGTTCGATAGACAGCCTGTGACGTTGGAGGAGTTCGTCATCAACAAGCGATTTGAAGCCAGGTGCTGGGTCGGTTCGAATGACGGCCATGGGTCCATCCAGTGGCCTAAGCCCTATGCAGAGACAGATCAATGTGTCCCGTAGGGTGTTGCGGCGCTCGTCTTCGATGAGGCAAGTCGTACTGTACGATGTGGCAGTTTCTCGGAGAACAAGAATGAGCTGCCAATTACGTTTGATCACGTCTGCAGCGAAGGAGAACCCGAGTGCGTCTGGAGGGTCTGAAGAAGACTGGAGCTGGATTGTGGATGGGACTGTGCGAAGTGAGGCACACTGTTGGCAACCAGCTGTGATTTTGTCAATAGACTTGTCCATGTCGAGAGCGAAGAAGTAGCGGTGAACGATAGCCTTAAGCTGGTGGCTTGACGGGTGGTCGAGCTGAATGTGTTGTGCGGTGAGTAGTCCATCTAAAATCTGACGGGGAACGACAATGCACTCGCGAGCGGGGGCGAGTGGAACATCACGGCGGACATCAATCATGCTATCCTTGGCCAGGGATGCAACTTGAAGATACCGCTTGACATCTTTGGCATTGGTGACCTTCTTGGAGGGGCGTGTCCCCTGAACAAGGTGTGCCCGAGTACGGCGTAAATCTGGACACTCAGACTGGAGTGCTGACCAAGCAGCTCGGCTTGTGAATGGCAATTTAACTTTGCCCGTAAGAATATCCTGTGCTGATACGCGCTGGACGACAGAATCCTCAGTCCGCTGAATGAATGAGCAAATCTGACAAGGGGGATTCAGGCAGGCTGGGGCATTTCGGCTAGCGAAGTCAGACGGGATGTTGGCGGAGCCGGCGAGGTGGCGCACGGTTGCGTGGTAGCGGCTGACAGTAGAGAGGAATGTGGAGACGCGAGGACTCGATGAAAACTCACCACGGCACAACTTCTCGTAAGCCTGCACACAAGGTTTGCTGTCAGTGAGGATGGATGCGTTGCGGGTCGATTGAATGAGGTAAGGGCTGAAGTGCTTGGTTGATGCAGCAATGGAAAGGGCCTCAACTTCACAGGGCAACCATGTTGGTTGGCGGCCTCGTAGCTTGGCGCTGAAGAAACCAGCCAGGAATAGCTTGTTTTGGCGGGTAACGTAGAGAGTGGCAAGATGCCATGGTTCTTGACGGCGCCGTCGGTGACAATCCATAACTGGTAAGCTGGGCGAGGGAGCGTAATTGTGCGAGTTGAAGACAAAGCCGACTGTGCATTCATGAAGGCAGAACAGGAGTTGTCAGACCACACGATGGAATCGCTGGATTGGTGTCCTGCTACAATGGTGTCTAATGGGGAAAGGACCGAGGCACAGTTTTGGAGCACCCGCGCAAGTACTTTGTAGGCGCCGATGAAGGAGCGCAGTCCGGATACTCTCTCTGGGATTGCGCATGTTGACAGGGTCGCAATACGGTGGGGGCTCGCATGGAGGGTGCCAGATGACCAGATCCATCCTAGGATAGTGGTGGTGTGTGGACAGATCACTGTCTTCTTAGCAGACAATCGCAGGCCGTTTGTATAGAGGGCATGAAGTACACGCCTCCAGTTAGCGAGAAGACTTTCAAGTGTGTTTCCGCCACAGTAAAGGTCATCAGCAATTTTGGCGACAATGCCTTCCTTGAGGAGGTCACCGAGTATGCGACACATGAGTTCTTCAAGAGCGGTCTCGGAGCCTGGCATGCCCATGGCTGATCTGGTGTAGACGCGGATACCGCGGAAGGGAGTAGCAACCCCCGCAATATTTCATGGAGGCAGTGGACAGGGGGATCTGATAGAAGGCATTGGTGAGGTCTGTGGCGATGATATGTTTCCACTGTGCGATCAGGCGTAGGGTGGAATTGACGTCTGGCATAAGTGATGGCTGTGGTTTACTATAGCGACCAACGTCAGCAAAGGCGGTGACCAATCGAAAGCCGCTATTGGACTTCTTGATGAGAAAGGAGGGGTTGAGGTATTCCACGGTAATGCCGATGTCCTCGGGGCGAGCAAAGACACCATTTTGTTCAAGTTCATCAAATTTCTGCTGGAGTTCCAACAATTTATCTCGAGCATACTGGGGGAGGCGGCCTTTGCGCTGAGGGGGTTGCACGGGACCCATGTTGACGACAGCTTCGAAGGGGCCAGAGGCACCATTGTACCCTTTGTAATCGGGATCGAAAACGACATCGAATTCGACCATGAGAGACGAGAACAGTGCTCTGGTGTCCTTGGGCAGATTGTTTTCGGGATCCAAGCTGACGGAGTGTGAATGGCGTTGAGTGGTGATAGGGCGGGTCTTGGGAGTGACACGAGTGGGCACAGTTTGTTGTGGCACATCGGATGACTGAGAAGGGGTGAAGACAGGGCGAACCTGAATTGGGGATGCGAATCCTGCCAGCCACACTAGTAATGATGTCAGGTAGAAGCCAAACCGATGACTGGATGTTTGGCAGTAGTCGTGTCAGTGCGGGGCTCAAGAGCGAAAGTGTCATCCAGATTTGACATGTCGTCGGGTAATGTCAGTTCAATGAAGTCTCCTGGCCAAACCGTCGTAGAAGCAGAGGGCGCACGTAGTACATGTGCATGTCGTATGGCATTGCGTGATGAGGGATCCTTGGGTGAGCCATACGTTATGGTGGAACCATCATTGAGGGAGATAAGGCGCTTGGCGGGGCGGATCGCTATGTCATTCTCTGCCATGAATGGGGTACCACCGAGGATGTCAACATCAAGATTATCAACAACCAGGCCCTCGAACAGGAAAGTATGGTTGTCGCGAGTGAGTGTGAGTCGTGTCTCACCCGCAATGGTGAGGGGTGAGGATCCATCGGCCTGATGAGCAGATTGGGAGCTCTCGGTAATGTGAGCACCAAGGCGCTTTGCTGTGGAAGCACGTATCATATTGCCAGTGGCTCGCTATCGATGGTGACGCGGGTGGTATGGTGGCCGTAAAACATGTCCATGTAGGGAGATTGACGAATCTGGACTCGAAATGCAGCAGGGGGCTCGATATGGGGAGTGGAGATGGAGGTGCATGTATCCCCTTCATGATCCGACTCAATTTCTGGAGATTGGTCATCGAATATGTCGGCAACCTGTCGGGCTCTCACGATGTACTTACGGTCATGTTCTGGTAAGTATGTACATTCACTAAGGAAGTGTCGGGTGTCACTCCGGCCCACTTGCTTGCAGAGGGGGCATGTCTTCTGGAAACGAGTAGGACGAGGCTTCGTGTTGTGGGGGAACCGGCTGCTGTGGGCAGAGGGAAAGGGGGCAGCACGAGGTGTTGTCGGTGGGCGTGTTGCAAAGGCTCGCATCGCCTTAGCGTCGTCGCTGTTATGCACCTCGTCCAGCAGTGAGTCCAAGGCCTGGGAAATTTCCGGTTTGATGGAGGCTAAAGTGCGTGAGCGTAACTCAGTACCGTATCTCTGTTTCACAAACTTCGGCAGACTAGGGTGTATCAGGCGGAGCCAGGTAAGGACAACAAAATTCTCAAGGGAAGGTGAAAGCTCCTCGTCGTCGGTGAACTCTTCCCCATGGTGGGAAATTCCACCATTGCAATGGAGTAAATTGTCCTCAACAAATGCCATGAGGCGCTGATACAGGTCCTCAGGGCGTTCGTCCTGTTTTAGGCGGATTTCTGCAAAGTCGAGCAAGTGGGCACCAGTTGATTGGAAGCCGTAATTGAGGCGAATCACTTGCCAAATGTTCGAGATGGACGTAGATGATTTGAGAATGGTGTTTCTTGAGATGACAGGGCAATAATCTGCAATCTGACCCAGCATGAGCTCAAGCATATTGGATTTCTGGTGAGCTGTTTTGCGTTGGGGCAGGGGGATGTCATCGGTGTCATCAGAGAATCCATGGAGGGGGGTGCTTTTTGACTTTTTCTCCCACTGACAGCCATCAAGCAGATATGGTGCAAAATTCTGGTCGAGGGAGAGGGTGTACTGCAGATTTTGACGCCAATTTTCGAACGAGTTTACTGTTTCAATTTTGCTCAAGCACCACTGTTTCGGTGCACGATGTGTGGTCGCCATGTTACAGCAAAATACCTCAGGAGGGTGCAAAATATAGTATATGGTACGATCAGTCAAATGTATGTTAACTGTACGGCTGCTCACCTGTAACGTGAAATACCACGTTGTGTTGAAGCGGTGTCGATTGTCGACTAAAAACGGCAATTTATGTCACCTTTATGGAAGCGAGGGACATCTCAGAATGCTGCCACCACGCCAGTAAGAGGAGAAGGACGCAACAACACAATGTAGCTTACAGCAGAATACCGATATAACTAACTCAAAGGTACTTTTAAAACGTTACTACAGTAAAATGGCGACGTAAACAAAAGGTAAAGGCACCACGAGAGGGCGCTATAACAACAACTGGCGATCTGTAACATCAAAAAAATTGCAGAAACTGTTGTGCACCCGCTGCTGGGTTGCACTTTTTAAGGGGTCAGAATTTCAATAACATGTAGTTGTGTCATTATTTATGTTTTGCAAGCAGCTTTGACTTGCAGTTTGGATTTTCTATTTCAATTTGACTCCACACAAAATGTTTGGGGTGAAACTGAAGTGACACCCCCTCCCCAAATGGGATCAGGGCACTATAGCACTCGACTCCACACTGATGCTAAAAATAGAAGCTTAGCACCCGGATCCAAGACAATGTGTCAAATCTCACTATCGTATGCGCATGCATACGTCCAAGATGTATGTTTTTTTGCTTGTACTGGTCGTCTAGTACTACGGTACTGCGGTCTGGAGTGCCGATGATGCGGTGATTGCTTAAAGGCCCTGTACACTATTGGTAAGATCGAAAAACACAAATGTTCACAGATTCACACATAACTTACATGATATAAAGTAAGTAATGGTAGAAAGGGTTCCTTAAAATATTTCTGCCTAAAATGCTATCGTTTCTGAGAAATGAGTAGAACAATAGTTTTTATCACTCGTGATAATAAACTCGATGTTTGAAAAACAGAAAACACATAAGGTCTCTGTTCACTATTTTCTCGTGACCTCGATGACCAATTGAGCTCAAACTTTCACAGGTTTGTTTGTTCATGCAATATGTTGAATCACACAAAATGTGGACACTGATTTTGAGCTGTTACCAAAAGTATACAATGCCTTTAAGTGGTGGCATATTGTCTGTCACTGCAGCCGGGTATTTGAAGCAAAAGTGACGTCACTAATTTATTTATTTATTTATTTTGGTTTAAAAATACAAAACATGGTTCGTAGCATTACAACTTAATACTAAAAATGACATGCTTACAAATTAAGTATTACAAAGACAATAACAAATCAAAAACCCGGCCAGCCAGATAAGAAATAACCCATAATTACTTTGAGAAAAAAAAAATTTGACTTTAGCGAAAGTGAAAGTTATCGTGCAGTGAAAAAGAAAAACAAGATGCGGAGTATTATAACTTTAAGCTGTGTTACAAGAGGCCTCTGGTTTTGTGTGTGTGTTTTTGTTGTACTGTTTAAAAAATATAAGTGTCCAATATTGAGAATACTGTGGTAGATTCAAGATTGTATCATCATCACAAGTGTCCAATATTGAGAATACTGTGGTAGATTCAAGATTGTATCATCATCACAAGTGTCCAATATTGAGAATACTGTGGTAGATTCAAGATTGTATCATCATCACAAGTGTCCAATATTGAGAATACTGTGGTAGATTCAAGATTGTATCATCATCACAAGTGTCCAATATTGAGAATACTGTGGTAGATTCAAGATTGTATCATCATCACAAGTGTCCAATATTAAGAATACTGTGGTAGATTCAAGATTGTATCATCATCACAAGTGTCCAATATTGAGAATACTGTGGTAGATTCAAGATTGTATCATCATCACAAGTGTCCAATATTGAGAATACTGTGGTAGATTCAAGATTGTATCATCATCACATGTGTCCAATATTGAGAATACTGTGGTAGATTCAAGATTGTATCATCATCACATGTGTCCAATATTGAGAATACTGTGGTAGATTCAAGATTGTATCATCATCACAAGTGTCCAATATTGAGAATACTGTGGTAGATTCAAGATTGTATCATCATCACAAGTGTCCAATATTGAGAATACTGTGGTAGATTCAAGATTGTATCATCATCACAAGTGCATGTAAGGTTTTATATTTTTTTGTTTTTTAAGTAAAGCAATATTCATTACCCTTTCATTGAAGACTCAATAACAGACCTGGAATTACACAGAGGCCATGGCCTCTGTTGCCCAGGTCTTGGCCTTGGTGCCCCTTCAAAAGTTAAACCGGATCCCACAGACTTTAGGATTTTCTGAAGGAAGTGCCCTTAAGGAGGCTTTGTAAAATGAAAATGGCCTTGCCCTCTCAAAGATGAAATTCCAGGCCCGCAACAGAGTGCTATTGTACCTGCTGAGTAATAATCGTAGAAATTCTTGTGTTTGTTTCACAATGTAAAGGTTGCAACCAGCAAGATATTTTGTTTTGTCCAAGTGAACACTTTTATTTAACTTGGCTGCGGTTGTATTTTTCTAAACGGCAACCACAGTTCATCAGGAACATCTTTTATTTTGCAAACAATCACTGATAAATAATGATGGTACAGTATATCAGTATCAGTTATTTATAATGTCAAGTCCATGAGGTATTATTTTCCATTGATAACATCAGTTCCCACGGCATAATTTTGATAAGGTGGTAGAGGTAAACGGGGTTCTCCCAGGATTTTTCAAAACTGTGGGGCATTCTGGACCCAAATGTTTGGATGTTTGGTCAAAGCTCGCTGAATTAAAACAAGGTCTTCAGAATGTTTTCTACTTGGTGTTTATCTTGGTTTTAAGAGCCCCTATGTGCAATCTGTTTTATGATCTTTCTCTTGATGTTTTTTGTGAAATTATAAAAAAATAAAAAGTAAAATTTTTTGTTGCCGTATCAGCCAAAACTTGTGCATATCGGCACGCAATTTGCGCGTATCGATTCGATATGCTAACTTGTGCATGGGGAGAACCCTGGTGAAAATGGTGACATGATGAATGAAATTCAGTATTAGACTGGAGCTCAGGCACCACTCCACTTGAGTAAACACCAAAACGTTGAGATGGGCCCAATTTCATAGAGCTGCTTAAGCACAAAAAGTAGCTCAGCACAACAAAATTTAGCTTACCAGAATAAGGTTATCAACCAAACTACCATGTGACATGTACAGTTTGTGACTGGTATCCAGCTCATTTCTGCTTAGCAGACAATTGTTAAGCAATATTTTCTGCTTAAGCAGCTCTATGAAATTGGACCCTACAGAGCTTGAATTTTCCATTGGACTGCAAGTGATGGCCAGTAAACTCACGACCAGACAAGTCAGGTGGTCTTGTGTTTTTCATTTGAATAATAATACAAATTATGTTGTGACTTTTGAGTCTGGTAAATATGTTTCAATTCTGTTGAGTATCAAAATATAGGCCTACATGTAGAGTGTCGTGGCCGAGTGGTTAAGAGCACCGAACTCAAGCTCTTGTGTTTCTGTTCAGCAGAGTGTGGGTTCGAGTCCCGGGATCGTGACACTTGTGTCCCTGAGCAAGACACTTAACTATAATTGCTTCTCTCCACCCAGGGGTAAAATTGGTACCTGTGAGGGCAGAGATGGTTCTTGTGATTGATTTAGCTTAGTAGCGCATATATTGCAGCACAGGCTGTATACTCCCCAGGGAGCTGAGATGGTTTAAGGAATGAAATAAATGGCACAGTGACCAGGGGTAATAATGAGCGCTTTGAGACGCCCTTGGGTGTGATAAAGCGCGATATAAATCCATATTATTATTATTATTATTATTACTTACCAACAAGATTTAAGTGAGATCAATCTTCTCTTTGTGCTTGTTCTAATTAAAACAGTTTTCATGTAAAATTTTGATGAAAGTTCTTTTTCATTAGGATTCTGGTCTTGTAAATTAAGTTTTTGAGCTACAATCCCTTGCAGTCTTGTGGAACTTTACACTAAATGTGACAGCAAACCCTGTTTGTGACCAAAATTAAACAAAGCAATTTGTGGGTCTTTTCTTTTTGTCAGGTCTTTCCCAGTTGGACATATGTTACATTGAAAAAAAAACACCTCCAATTCCAGAAAGGTTTTTGTTTCAACTAATAATTTCTTCTTCTTCTTTTTCAGTGGAAAGCCACTGGACGACAATTATTTGACCTCGTGGCTAGAACCATTGGGTTACGGGAAACGTGGTACTTTGGTCTACGGTTCATCGATCACAAGGGATACATCAGCTGGCTCAAGATGGATAAGAAAGTAAGTCAATCCTACGAACAGTGGGACAGTACTGGGTATTCTTTTGCATTCTTTATTGTCAGGCTCCCTGCTTAGTCAGTTACAATTGTAAGGCCTAGGTCTGGGGTGTGTTCTGTATGTGTGAACTTGCAAACAATTCCTTGTGGAACGAGTTGTGGGCCACCAGCAATGGCAATTGTTTGGAGCAAACATGTTTGAACGTGTATATCTGAATTGTATGTGGGAACTTTAGAAATGACCGTTTATTTTAGGATGGCAGAAAGTAGATGATATTGTTTTGTTGCAGCAAAAATAATTATAGTGTAATTTTCAGGCAGTAGCTGCTAGCTGGGGTGAAGTGTCTTTTCGTATAGGAATAAGTTGGAACAATGAAATTTAACGAAAATGGCATGACTGTGGGCCGCCATAATGACATCGGTCATGTGAGCAGCTTTAAATCGGTCCAACTGAACGTTTGCGTAAACATTTGCAATTTGTTCGTGCAGACTTTCGAGAGGCCAGACTTTCCCTTTCCAGCTAGAAAACTAGACTGCTTAGCATTGAGGACAATGCAAATTCTTGTTTTAGAAATATCAATGACAGTAGTTATCTGCAAAATTGTTAAATGCGTGCATCTTTTGTTTTAAAAGTAACTGCAACATTGCAGTTGAATGCTTTAGAAGCTATGCATAAATGATAAACTGAACTAAACTTGTTCCCCAAACCCTAGGTCCAAGAACAAGGCATCCCTAAGACATCCCCCATGCCGTTCCTGTTTGCGGCCAAGTTTTATCCGGAGGAGGTGAGCGAAGAGTTGATCCAGGAGATCACGCAGCATCTCGTCTTCCTTCAAGTCAAGCAGCAGATCCTGAACGAAGAGGTGTACTGTCCCCCGGAAGCCTCCGTACTATTAGCATCGTACGCCGTGCAGGCCAAGGTGGGATTATGAGATTGTTAATCAAATACATTTCATATTTTTGCTCAACAATTGAAATTAAAACTCAGGACTGTTACCCCCTACGCTAAGTAACACTTTCCAATGAGTTGAGCAGCCATTTAAATCTATCAACCGCACAAGTATTGAAAGATTGAACAACTGTGCACAGTGTACAAATAATGACTGCTTGGAGTGTTGTTGTTAAAACTATGACTCCCAAGGTGATCTCCGGAGTGTTATGTTTTCCCAAGATAGAACGCTCAAGGGATCATCGAGGGAGTCGTAGTTTTAACCATAGCGTGGGTGAAAGCAGTCGGTATTTGTTTTATAACACCTTGTACGATACCCGAACATTCCAGGTATCAAGAAGCTGCTGTTGCTACGGGTATAGTACACCAGTTGCTATGGGTGTAGCTCATTGGTTGCTACGGTTATAGCATATTGGTTGCTATGGGTGTAGCTCATTGGTTGCTACGGTTATAGCATATTGGTTGCTATGGGTGTAGCACATTGGTTGCTATGGTTATAGTTTGTCTCATTTGCGCAGCTTTCTAGTACAATAAGGCTTACCATGTGACACGTTCCTAACCAATCACAAGGCATAATCTATGTATGGGATGTTATAAAACTAATGTATCTGTGTACATGGAAGTAATGTATTAATGCATTTGATGCATTTACAATGTTTTACCATATTTGTAGGCTGACATAGTATCATTCAAGACATTGGGTACACTAAACTATTATTTTGGTGAACTAAAATCGGGTTAGAATACAACACAAAGCTGAAGTCATTGGTGTTCAATTGATATTCAATATGATAGGGACAGGAAAATTAGCTATGAACAGTAGCGAGACTCATACATTGATGTCATACATCATTTGATAAACAAGTTATTAGTTCTAGATGGAGCTGCATGTAAGTCACTGTTCCATTTGGGAATTCCCCTTTCTCAGTCACTCAACACATGGCATATTAAACTCGAACACTGAGACTGTATTTATCACCAAGTCTTAACATTTGGTGTGTAATGATGTTCTCTTGCCCCAGAGTGTTTCACACCGCAGTGACCGTAACAATGAACTTTCACCCAGTGCCCAAAATTTCATAGCGCTGCTTGAGCCCAAAAAATTGCTTGTCAATCTTTTGCCAAGCAAAAATGAGCAGGATACCAGTCACAATTGGTACATGTGACACAATGTTTTGACTGGTAACCTTATTCTGGTCAGCATAATTTTGTCGTGCTTGACCTTTTCGTGCTTATAGAGCTTTATGAAATTGGGTCCATGTCAAACAGGCCTGAGGTAGTTTACTGAAAGTATGTTTTTTCTGTTTTAGTATGGAGATTACGATCACAACATGCACCATCCTGGGTTCCTGGCCAGTGAGGAACTCCTTCCCCAGCGGGTCGTGGAACAGTTTGATATGACTGCCGAGATGTGGGAGGAAAGAATTACCGCATGGTACTCTGAACACCAGGGACTCATGAGGTAAAACATGCAATTTGGCCTAGTGGGGACCAGTGGTATTTATGTGTGGGATTAATTACCGCATGGTACTCTGAACACAGGGACTCATGAGGTAAAACATGACATTGGCTTTGTGGGGACCAGTGGTATTTATGTGTGGGATTAATTACTGCATGGTACTCTGAACACCAGGGACTCATGAGGTAAACCATGACATTGGCTTAGTGGGGACCAGTGGTATTTATGTGTGGGATTATTTACCGCATGGTACTCTGAACACCAGGGACTTATGAGGTAATAATAATAATAATATCAAGCATTTATAAAGCGCCATCTATCTAGCTAGGCTATTCCGAGGCGCATATTATTACCCCTGGTCACTGGGCCATTTTTATCAATCCTGAAACCATATCAGCTCCCTGGGGAGTATATACAGCCTGTGCTGCAATATATGCGCTACTAGGCTAAATCCATCACAAGAACCATCTCTGCCCTCACAGGTACCCATTTTACCCCTGGGTGGAGAGAAGCAATTATAGTTAAGTGTCTTGCTCAGGGACACAAGTGTCACGACCGGGACTCGAACCCACACTCTGCTGAACAGAAACACCAGAGCTTGAGTTCGGTGCTCTTATCCACTCGGCCACGACATTGGCTTAGTGGGGACCAGTGGTATTTATGTGTGGGATTATTTACTGCATGGTACTCTGAACACCAGGGACTCATGAGGTAAAACATGATATTGGCTTAGTGGGGACCAGTGGTATTTATGTGTCGGATTATTTACTGCATGGTACTCTGAACACCAGGGACTCATGAGGTAAAACATGACATTGGCTTAGTGGGGACCAGTGGTATTTATGTGTGGGATTAATTACTGCATGGTACTCTGAACACCAGGGACTCATGAGGTAAAACATGACATTGGCTTAGTGGGGACCAGTGGTATTTATGTGTCGGATTATTTACTGCAGGGTACTCTGAACACCAGGGACTCATGAGGTAAAACATGATATTGGCTTAGTGGGGACCAGTGGTATTTATGTGTGGGATTATTTACCGCATGGTACTCTGAACACCAGGGACTTATGAGGTAAACCATGATATTGGCTTATTGGGGACCAGTGGTATTTATGTGTGGGATTATTTACTGCATGGTACTCTGAACACCAGGGACTCATGAGGTAAAACATGATATTGGCTTAGTGGGGACCAGTGGTATTTATGTGTCGGATTATTTACTGCATGGTACTCTGAACACCAGGGACTCATGAGGTAAAACATGATATTGGCTTAGTGGGGACCAGTGGTATTTATGTGTGGGATTATTTACCGCATGGTACTCTGAACACCAGGGACTTATGAGGTAAACCATGATATTGGCTTATTGGGGACCAGTGGTATTTATGTGTGGGATTATTTACTGCATGGTACTCTGAACACCAGGGACTCATGAGGTAAAACATGACATTGGCTTAGTGGGGACCAGTGGAATTTATGTGTGGGATTAATTACTGCATGGTACTCTGAACACCAGGGACTCATGAGGTAAAACATGACATTGGCTTAGTGGGGACCAGTGGTATTTATGTGTGGGATTAATTACCGCATGGTACTCTGAACACCAGGGACTCATGAGGTAAAACATGACATTGGCTTAGTGGGGACCAGTGGTATTTATGTGTGGGATTAATTACCGCATGGTACTCTGAACACCAGGGACTCATGAGGTAAAACATGATATTGGCTTAGTGGGGACCAGTGGTATTTATGTGTCGGATTATTTACTGCATGGTACTCTGAACACCAGGGACTCATGAGGTAAAACATGATATTGGCTTAGTGGGGACCAGTGGTATTTATGTGTGGGATTATTTACTGCATGGTACTCTGAACACCAGGGACTCATGAGGTAAACATGACATTGGCTTAGTGGGGACCAGTGGTATTTATGTGTGGGATTGTAGGGCACTTTTCATGATCAGGTGTTATTAACACTTTGACTGCTGAGCCCGAGTATACTCGGGATAGACTTACCCACCAGTAGGTGCTGAGCCCGAGTATACTCGGGCTGACTCGGGCTGGTTGAAAAACATTGTGCTGCCCTCTGTAGATCAAGGATTGAAATGCTTTTCATGTATAAAACGTATTGACATACGTTAGGGGAACCAATGGAGTTGTTTTCAATGGTTTTACTCATTGGGCCCGGGCACCAGCGGTGGTATAGTACCCGGAAGTTTATACTTTCTGACTTAAAAAATGGCGGTGCCCAGGAAACACGTGAAGTGGTTTTAGTGAGTGTAGCAGAGCTGTTGTTGAAATATTCGCAGATAGTGACTCTGAAGTAAGTGAGTTTGATGGAAATGATCATTCTGATAATATAGAGTCTGAAAGTAATGCCAGTGACGTTGAAAGTGAATTTGATCGACAGGAATCGTCCGATGATGACAATGATTTGCAGACGGTGAACTTCTGCTAACATTTTTTAGTAACAGTGTAAAATTCCACTTCACCAGACCCCTTGCTACGATGTATACCACTCCAAAAAAGATATGGGGTGTAATAGAAAATAAAAGCAACAGTGTCATTTATTTGAATGTTTTTATGTATAAATCTTTGATGTAGTTCTCCAAATAAAACCTGCAGAATCGTGGGGAGGGACAGTGTAAAACTAAAACATGAAGTTTTTTTGTAGTTTTGTAAAACATCTGCAGCACCATGGGGAGGGACCGTGTACACATTTGCAGCAGTCAAAGTGTTTATAATAATAAATAAATTATACAAATAATATTAGCTCTCCAAGGTATTGAAAGTTGAGAAACTAGTTCCTGAGGCGAAGCCAAGGGAACTAGGCTTGCACATGCTCGTCATAGAGAGCCCGGGCTTTAGCTAAACTCTCGTCTTTTGTCTGAGTGCTGCAGGCTGGACCTGGCAGTGGTTTTTCCACTTGTTTCCAATATCATTCCCATTGTTGTATTTTCTTGGTCATTCTCTGAGTGCTTTGCAACCCCAGGAAAAGGGGCTTTATAAATGTTATTATTGTTGTTATTATTATTAACTGTTTTCGTAGAAGTGACTGTTTTGCTCTTGTTGTTTATGGCAGAGATGAAGCTGAAATGGAGTACTTAAAAATCACCCAAGACCTAGAAATGTACGGAGTCAACTATTTTGAAATAAAGGCAAGTCAACTTTTAAAATAAATATCCTGCGAATGAAGTATGTATGTTGGAGCGTAATTGTAATATTTATACATTTATTTGTATGGCTGCATGTTGTCATCGTATTGAAAACTTCCAAGTTTCAAACTTTCATGGAAAAATCCACACATTTGTAGACCCTTCTCAGATGATGTCATTATTTTATTGCATGCGAGCTGGAGTACTTAAACATGCACGTCGTGCACACACATTGCCAGAAACTGCACGCTATGAAATGCAACGCTGGATGGCACTACGCGTACGTACCGTACATGTGCATAGTACTCCAGTATGGCAGACAGCCAGCATTGCCTGAGAAATGTATGGGGAAAACCCTGCAATCAGGTATGGACTAAAAAACGCAATCCACATGCAAGGCTCTATTCCCGCATTGGAACTGGAGTCCACATAGATTGAAAGGTAGGGTAAAAAAGCCAACCTTGATCATGATGTTGAGAGTTTTTCAATCTTGCTTGGTTGTTTTTCCCCCCTACAGAACGAGAAAGGGACAGACTTGTACCTTGGAGTAGACGCAATGGGTCTGAACGTGTATGAAATAGACAACAAATTAGTACCAAAGATATCGTTTCCCTGGAGTGAAATCAGGAATGTATCCTACAAAGACAAGAAGGTACGGGAATTAGGCTTTGAAGAGATAGGACAGTTTGCATATTGGTAGTAGAATATAAACAGACAAATACAGAAAAATGGAAATAGTTATTATAATCTACATGCTAATCAAAATGACCTGTGGTATAAATGTCTCTTTATTTGAACATTATTTGGTCTTTTTGTGCAAAAAGTGGTAATGACTTCAGGTTTTTGACCCTAGCAGAGGCCACTGGCTAAAAATGATATGAGGCCTTTGCTACTTTTTGCAGAACTTTTACACAGCAGTATTTAAGAAATTGAGCTCTAGAATATGAGCTGAGGTGAGAATTAAACCCAGTTCCATACAAGTAAAAGTTGAGTAAAGAAACATGAAACAAACTTGTAATTTTTTTTTCAGACGTTGACTACAATACAAGTCAAAGGTTATTTTAGTCAGTCGGAGTAATAGATCAACAACAAAAATGTAGAGTGCTAAATGCAGAAAATAATAGACCCTTTCCGTGAAATATGTAAATTGCACGTTTTGTGTGTGCACTAACACTACTGGTGGGCAATATGAGGGATCATCATGCCTTTTTGTACGGGGCTGATTGTGGCGTGACGCACACACGCTTTTGCGCAGCCTCGTGCACATTTTTCTGGCACTTGCCAACCAGTAGTGTCTGTACACATGGGTGATTGTAATTGGCATACTTCATGGGAAAGGTAATTGCCTGTATATCCAGTCTGTACTTGGTAAATACTTAACCGTTTCCTCGCTTTCTCTTTTCTTATAGTTCACCATCAAGCCTATTGATAAGAAATCACCAGACTTTTGTTTTATATCGCCAAGGTTGCGACTTAATAAACTGGTGAGAGTTGTTAGTCCTAGTCGAGAGAGAAATACGTTGTGCATCCAAAGTTCTAAAATTGATTGGAAGAAGAAGTGAGGGATTATTGAAATGCATTCCATGGTAGAAATTACTGAGAGGAAACTACTTTAAAAGCAACATTCATATAATAATGTCTTAAAAAAATAAGTTTTTGTAGAAAAGGCTCAAGGAAGATTCAGTTTTCCCTGAGAAGACCAATCCATAAAGTTCTGACCCATTATGCCTTGACCCGTAATCGAAACACTAAAATGTATGAACAAACTTCTGCCATTTCGATAGCTACATGTATTTTGTGCATCTTTTGTGTCCATGTCATGTGAGCGCCGTTGCTAAACGACTGGTTGGATGGGCAGGGCTTAATAGATCCCTTGAATATGATGTCACAAGCTCAATTGCCCGCAACGAGGTCAAAGGAAGACCCATCGTCATTGGTTAAGAGATGTTTACATACACATGCATCTTAGGCTGTATCCAAATTGGTGGCTGGCTACGGCATGTTGCTAAGGGTGTTGCTAGATCATCCGATACTTCAATGCATGATGATGCGGAACTCTAGCCCTAGCCACAGATGTAGCTGCTAATTTGGACACGACCTTACCCATATTGGCTTCAGCAATGGCGACGAATGGGATCTATGGATTGGTACAGAGCCAAATATTGAGGGAGTTGCAACAACTTGCAATTAGAAGCTATTTTGTTTTAAAAAGAATTGCTTAGTGAAAACGGGGTGGCAAACTAGTCTGCCCATTGGGTTGTGCTGCATTTGGACCAAAAATGGCGTCCAGCTACCACATGACCAAAGAAAACTGGGTCCTCTATGTCACAACTCTCTCAATACGCAGCTGAGGATTGGTAAGTTCTGTCAAGAATGCTTTCTTATCATTATTTATAAAATTATCTGCAATCAGATTTTGGATCTGTGTGTTGGCAACCATGAGCTGTTTATGCAGAGGAGGAGAGCAGACACAATGGAGGTCCAACAGATGAAAGCACAAGCCAAGGAAGAGAAAGCCAAAAGACATGTACGTCTCATCAATAGCACTCTGCACTAATGCTAATAATAGAAGCTAAGTACTCGGATCTCAGACAAACGTCTCAAACTTCATGAACATATGCGTGTACATGTCCAAGTTTTATATTTACTCGCATGTACTGACTACTAGTGCAGTTTGGCGTGTCGATGATGCAGTGATCGCGTAAATGGTTGGCTGTTTGTCTGAAAGCCGAGTATTGTGAGCAAAAGTTACATCATTAGTACGGAGTGCTATTATTCCTTTTCTTTACACTGTTTTATTAAATGATTTTGGGTTGAACTTAGAGAAATTGACTAGAGCGGGATTTGAACCAACGACCTCCGGATTAAGGTACTGGTGCTCTACTAACTGAGCTTTCTAGCCCTATTTTGTCAATGTCTTTGTTCGGGAGGTGTTTTTATTGAAAGACAAATCGCAACAAACTGATGATTAATTGGCCATGTCTATTTGGAAAAATGTGCCCAATTGAATCGAAATTGATGAATCGACAATGAAAGTTTTTAGTATTTGATGAAATTGGTGAATAACAATGATTAACAGGTTTGTTCATGTGCTGACAATAATCCTAACCCCCCACCCCCCTTCCCTCTGGCCCCAAAGCACACACAAATAATGATTTCTAAAGAAGACTGAAATACAACATTGAGCAGAAGATGTTCAGGTTTAACACTAAGGAACAAAATATCGCACTCTCGTCCTTGGAAGAGACTAAAAGAGAAACTTAATAAGTAAGTCCTTTTGTGGTCTACTCGTTCAGATTGAAAGACATAAGCTGATGAGAGAGAGACAGTTACGGGAGCAAGCAGAGAGAGATAAAGAGGACATGGAGAAACAGCTGGTCCACTTCAGGGATGAGGCAAGACTCGCTCATGATGCCCTGGTGAGAAATATTCTGTACATTCTGTAACCAATGCGCTTGTTTGAACATTGGTACCCGTTAAAGTGTGCGAGTTAACGCCTTAAAGCAATGTACGCGGGATCAAGGATGTCTCAAAAGTGTTCAAATACGCTTGAGAATTGCACGGTCTATTGTCACTGGCATGGCACTGTGATAACAATAGTGGCTTCTTATATAGTGCTAAAATCTGTCACTCTGTGACGCTCATGGTGCTCGAACATTATTATAATCTTTCCTGCAAGGTATGTGGAGCTACGTTTTGAAGTATGAGACCTTAACCTTTACATAGCACCATGTAATTGTTCACAAGGTGCTGTGTTGTAATATGCAGCCAATCAAACCAGGAACACCGGGGCAAACCCCTTCTCTTTTCGATAAGTGCACTGGGTTCTTTTACATGCATTACACAACACACAGGACCTACGGCTTTACGTCTCATCCGAAGAACAAAGCAATACTGGTTAAATTTTCTTCCTTAAGGACACAAGTGTCACGACCGGGACTTGAACCCACACTCTGCTGAACAGAAACACCAGAGTTTGAGTCCGATGTTCTTATTCGCTTGGCCACGACATGCCACACATGTGTGCACATAACTATTTTCAGATTGCAATGCACACTGGCATAGTAACTCGATCATTCAAACCCTTTAAACTGCAGTGAATGATCAGTTAGTAGAAGGAGATTTGGTTTGTGTTTTGGGTTTACAGATGAGGTCAGAGGAGACGGCTGAGCTGTTAGGGGAGAAGGCCCAGGTAGCTGAAGAGGAAGCAATGCTCCTAGCACAAAAGGCTAACCAAGCTGAGTCTGAGATACAACGCATCAGGGTGCAGGCTATCAAGGTGAGAATGCTTGGTCATTTATTGCATGGCCACGACCATGCCGGTTGTAAGCGGTCGTATAAGACCTCGTCGCCACTCTTTTATTTATGATATTGAATGGTCAAACAGTAGGAGGGTTGACTGTGTACTGCGTGGATGCATTCATCACATGATAATATCATTGCATGCTGGCATAGTATATCTATCATTCTCCTGACGATGACTAGAGCAAGCTAGTCGAAATGTTGAGACCAATTAAGAACTCACTCTGCGGCAGTGAACGAGAAGTCCCCTCGATCCACTAAGCCAAAGTAGTAGTCCCGGCCGATTTCCTACCTTCCGCCCAGGTAGTAGTTAATAAGCAGGACAGTTCTTTTCAGAACTATAAGAAGTCTCCTGAATTCCGAATATTCTACTCCGCGGCAGTAGAATAAATAGCAAGACAAGTTCACAAAGAACAAAATCTACCTAGCAAGTAGATATACACATGGTGTTACCGCAAACCAAATATACATTAATACCTCACACCATGCAATGCCTCAAATCCCATATATCATTCATATGTTGATGTTGTTAGAAAATGACGTCTCAAGGTGTTCACTGTTTTATCCGTTTGCTGCCCTCTATAGACAGAAGAAGAGAGACGAATAATGGAGATGAAAGTTCATGAAGCTGAGATGATCGCCTCAAGGTTGGCCGAGGAATCAGACCATAGGTGAATAGTACACAACTAATAGATGTTTATGAGTGCAATTAGAATATTTTCATGAGTCGGAAGATGGAATGTTTTATTCAACCTTTTAATGAATGAAAATATTCTCTCCATTGCATGAAAGCAAAACATTCATTATTTATTTTTAAATATTGTCTGAGTAGTTCTTTGAAATTTTGAGGTAAAAACATAGAAATAGAACCCGGAGAACGCTGAGTGTCATTGTGCGTGCGATTTCGTTGTGAAACCATTTTTATGGACGCGCGTACACCATTTTTGTTCACGCGTGTATGGCTAGAGACGTACGCCGGGTGTTACGGCGCGCTGCCCATGGTAGCGAGGCTGTGGTCAGTGATAAGCCAGTGATAATATTCTGCCATACAGTAGACGTCATGAACATTGACCAATGAAAACACGTAGAAACGGTCTATGTGCGTTGCCATTTTGCCATACACGCGTGTCACGTGACGATCATTTTGCCATACACAGACGACACAGAGGGCGGTCGAGCTCAGCGTTCTCCGGGTTCTATTTCTATGGGTAAAAACAATCAACAAATGTACAGGATTGTATTCTGGCATCACAGACGAGGACATTTTGTACACCTGTGTACAACGTGTACAACGTGTAAATGTATGTGTTGTGGTCTAGCATGCAATAAATAGCAAAAAGGATGAGAGAAAATGCTCACTGAATAGTACCAAAATAATGGTGTAGGCCATTTGTAGTGGTTTGATTAATGAATGCCATGTGACCGACAATCCTCCAATCAAATGACAGGAATCTACTTGGGTGTTGTATAGTTTGGTAGGAGTAACTCCTGCACGCAAACTTCTCTTCAATTTAAGTAGAGGCTGCCAAGGTGTTTAAGTTGTGACCTGTTATGATTCACGATTTTTTCGTTTTTGACTGGTAATTTGTCTTTCTTCAGAGCTATGGAGGCGGAAAGATTAAAAGAGCAACTGGTCCGAGCCAGAGAAGCAGAGAAAAATGCAAAGGAGAAACTTATCCAAGTTACTAAACTACCACTATTAGATGTGAGTACCGTCACTAAACTACTGTTAACACAATCACACTCTAGACCCTTGCAGCCCAAACAGCGCCCTCACGGAGTTCAATGGAGCTGTGTCATTGGCAGAGATTTGTGCATATAAGACCAAAAAAAGTTCTGCTTCCGATTTCATGCAAAGTTCATAGTAGGTTCGGTAGCATACCCTTTTTTTTTTTTTTTTAAGCAATGCAGAATATGGAATAATTTGCCAATCACATTGTATTGTACAATTTATTCTCAAGACCAGAAGAATTTTTCTCATAAAAGTTTCAGGTCTAAAACAAAAAATCTTGATTTAGAAATTACAAACTAATGTACTTTCCTGACGAGCCAATGATGCGCCATCACTGTTCGGTAATAAACTCGTTGTACCATTCCTTTCCTCATCCTGATGCTGTGTCTATTTTCAAACAGTTCACATCCGCCCATATATTAACAAGCTCCGAGCTAGAAAAGCTACAACTTGACGGTGACTATACGATTGAAAACGAGAGCTCATATGAACTGATGACAGACGGTGACGTGGAGAAACTGTCAAAAGAAATCGAAAAAGAAAGGTAGATAGGAGTCTGCTGTCTAGTAATGTTTGCAGAAACACCATGCACATGAAATATCTCTCTTTAAGTTGTGTTGGTCCTAAAAATAACAAAAAATTTGGAAACTGATTTCAATGTTTGTTTTTTTTACAATGGTATAACAACTCATTGTTTGAATCAGTGTGGTCTGATCGCCTTTAGGAGAAAACTCGGTTCTTTTGCTGAGTATTATGCAGATAAGTTGTTCTTTATTGTGTATTTCTGGCAATGAAACCAAGGATGCCTCATAATTGGAATAATCTTTTCTAAGACATAACTGGTGGAACTTAAAAGTTCAGTCTCTGAGCCATTTTGTCTTGCAAGAAGATATTAACATACTGTGCACCCCCAATGTATATATTTCTGGTAATGATACCAAGGATGCTTCATAAGTGAACTTAATTATTGTAGCTCGCAAGCCTGAGGAAACCTGTAAACAAGGGTGCTTGCTATGTGAACCAGAAACACCGGGGTTAACCCCTACTCATCCATCATAAGTGTTGTGGGTTCTTTTATGTGCACTACCAATCCTAGTACACTGGACCTGCAGCTTAATGTCCCATCCGAAGGACAACGCAATTATGGTAAAGTATCTTGCTCAAGAACACAAGTGTCATGACTGGGGCTCGAACCCACACTCTGCTGATCAGAAACACCAGAGCTCTAGTCCAGTGCTCTTAACGGCTCGGCCATGACACGCCACAAGTGGCATTTTGAAAAAGGTAGTCTGAATGTTTTAAGGAATTTGAAATAACCCCAATGGTTTCTGGATGCTCGCCCTTTTCCCCTTCTGACCTCTGACCTCTGACCTATGACCTCTGACCTATGACCTCACTGTTTTATCATCTTGTCTTGTAGGGTGGATTACCTGGAGAAGAGCAGACACCTTCAGTTGCAGCTGAATGAGCTCAAGTCAGAGATTGAAGTCATGAAGGTTGAGGAGAAGGAGACGGAGTTTGATCGAATCCACAACGAACTGATTGACAGGGGAGAGACCAAGTACATTACTCTCGTCAGGGTGGGTTTATTTTGATTTTTTGTATCAACCCCTTGAAGATCCATCATGTAGCTACCTGGGCCCAATGTCATGGCGCTGCGTACCAAAGAATTCTGCTTATATTTTTGGCTTTGAGTCTTACTTATAAGTTTTACTGACTTGTTTCTGGTGACTTGTTTTTTGCGTCTGTTTTAATCTGTGATCCGTCTTAAGGCCTTTGCATAAGGCGCTCTGTAAATATTTTATTACTATTATTATTATTATATTATTCTGCTTAGAATAATAAAGTACATTATACTATTGACCCAACTCAACTGACGTCATCATCGCAATAATCTTGGTTGCCCCATTTTGGAAGTGAGTGTGTCAAAGTGTGTTACACAGTGTAATGCAAATTTTAGACGACACAGCGATACAATTACAGGTTGACTCCCAAAATGGCAAGTGTGGCAGACATACTGTGTGTGACGTAGGTGCAAATGGTCAAGAGGCCATAAGTGCAGAATTCTGCGCCATGAAAGTTGGCCCTGGCTGAGTCTTTATTTTGTATTGTCAGGGAGAACTGAAAAACACTTATATTTTGTGTGTATGTGTTTCAAAGAGTTCTAATGGGTACACTCGGCCCCACATCATTGGGATGGGCTGATGTGCTTGTATAAATTCTAATTCAAGATGTAGTGATGCATGAATGGACATGATTGTACTGCTAATCCCTGCAATGTGCACAATCCTAGCATAGACACACCTGATATGATAATGTAAATGATTAAATAGCCCTCTTCTTTTTTAACCAAAGTTGCAAGAAGAACAAAACTATTCAGGTAAATTGTTAATGTCAACAAGCCCTTTATTTGTACAATACAAAGAGTGATCATAATTATTTCCAACGAGTTTACACCAGAGCTACATTAATATTGATAAAGGTCAAATCTCTCATAAACAGGAATAGGTGACCGGTGGTTTTAAGGTCAGGGGAAATGTTCCACACCAGCCCATCCCAGCACCTTTGGTTAATAACAATAATAATAATAATAATAGTGGCTTCTTATATAGCGCTCATATCTGTCACTCAGTGACGCTCAAGGCGCTTCAACAGTCAGTATTTTCCTGCAAGGTATATATGTGGAGCTACTTTTTGAATTTGAGACCTATTTCTTTACATAGCACCATGTAATGGTTTACAAGGTGCTGTGGCGCAATATGCAGCCAATCAAACCAGGAACACCGGGGCAAACCCCTTCTCTTTTCGATAAGTGCACTGGGTTCTTTTTACGTGCATTACACAACACACGGGACCAACTGCTTTACGTCCCATCCGAAGGACGAAGCAATAATGGTTAAGTGTCTTGCTTAATAAGGACACAAGTGTCACGACCGGGACTCGAACCCACACTCTGCTGAACAGAAACACCAGAGCTTGAGTCCGGTGCTCTTATCCGCTCGGCCACGACACGCCGGTTCAGGTGCTTGGTTCAAGCGAAGTTTATTGTATATGATGTCCTCAAACAAAAACATTCGTTTTTAAATATATATTTTAAATATTTATTTTGTATTTGCCTTTCAGATCAAATCGGGTTCAACTAAAGCAAGGGTTGCCTTCTTTGAAGAGCTGTAAAGTCATCCGTCGACAAAGTTCAGAAAGTTCCCTGCAAAGTTTGAAAAATAGAGCAGGTATTTATTTTGTGATAACGTGTACAAATGTGACTGTGTAACAGTTGAAAGATGACTGAGGTATCTTGATGTGTCGGAGAGGTAGAAGCTGTAGACTCTTGTACTGGGCGTGGTCGGGGCGTGGTCTTCATGTTGCCTTGGGGTGACCATCTTAACCTATTAGAGACCACGCTTTTTATTTGTAGACCTCAGTCATAGCATCTAGGAACATCCCTCCATTCTTCCATACATCGGCGTACTTAGTGTTATATTTTTTGTAATTCCTGTTGGAGCATATCGTACCTATTTTGTTCCTTTTTTTTTTACACTGCATTGACTTAATTTTGTTTCTCTTAACACTCTACTTTGTTCTCGTAGAAAAAAATGATCTCTTATAAGCGTAAGAAAATTTTACCAAAAAAATAACAAAATTATTGTTTTAGCATTTTTGACTGAAGTTGATGATGAGAGTATTGTGACTTTGAAAAGCTTTTCTGTTTATCCAATAACTTGATTTACAATAAATACTAAATACTTTGAAATACTTGGTATAAACACATTTGCTAATGCATGTACACACAACTGGGGCTTTACCCCCATTCATCTGGAAACAATTTACCTTGTAGCATAATTTCGCTTGTAGAAAGAGTGACAAACGTCGGGGAGCAGGGGTTTTTCAGGAGTATGGCAAGCTCTCTTAGCTGGCACAGTAAAGGGCCATGTTAACTATACCAAGCCTGATATGTGGCAGAGAGTGTCCCCCCCAAAAATGTTCCCATACTCTCCCCCTCTGGTACAGAAATATCCCCCTTAAAAGTATTCCCTTGGATTTCCAAAACTCAATTAAGACACAAGGGGGGGGGGCACAACATGCCAAATATCAAGCACCAAATGATGTGAACACTCAACAACAGAGGGGGCTGTTCTACAGGCGTGTGATTTCTCAGGATTTTCTCAAAGACTCCTTGAGCCTTCAAATTTTCTTGCAAGAAGCAAAACAGAGGGAGAAAGAAACAGTTCACATTTTGTCAAAACCTGTAGCTCTGTATTTCTGGCCATGCACTGAATCTCTAAACCTCAGTACTGGGTTCAGGGTCTAATAAAGGTAGTTTTGAACTTGATTTGCGATGTTCATTTTGTTAACATATTACTGTCCCAGCACGAATTATTGGAGAAGAGATATCTGTATCACACAAACATCTGGATCAAAATGCTGTTTTGATCCAGATTCATAGACTTGCCCACTCCCTCCGGGTCAGCCTCCAAAACAGTTGATGTTACGCCCTCTACAGGTGACTTATACAAAAATCAGCATCGCCAATCAAGACTAGAATAAAGGGGAACCCAGGCCCACAAGCCAGTTTTCAGTAATGTTCACAAACCTCTCATCTGTGGTTATTATTACAAATGGTTTTTCATATTCAGACAGCATTCATTCAGCATTACTTAATAACATTATAGCTCAGCTTGTTACATTGATTTATTGGTGCTTTAAAATCATTGGTGCTTTTATGTTAAGCACTTGACTAAGCTTGTTGTTCATACTTAATACATTAATTCATTTTGTGTTCGTTTTGTAAATCTTTTAGATGGGAAAACATTAGATGTTTCATTTTTTAGAGAAGAAACATCGAAAGTTGAAGTTTAGACACAAACTTTATGATACTTTGTTTTTTTATATAGATTAATTTCATTCTAATCCTCTATTTTTCAATAAACACGCCAAACAGCCAGCCCGTTCAAATATAATTTAAGAAATATATGGTGGTCACATTTTTGAAAAATTACAAAATAGCGGTGTGTGCCACAGATTTTGTTTGGACATTTTGTGATGACATCAAAATATACAAACATGTGAAATTATTTGGCATAAAGTTGGTATATCTGGTTGAATTGTTTGAGGAAATGATAAATGGAATAAATGTAAAAATAACCGGGCCGACTTTGTGATAGTTTTAAAACAATTGTGATTGGAATGGACCCAGTCATTAGCACATGTTGTACCAGTCTTTTAGTTCATCTACCAAGAATTCATTGCCGAAAGTCATACCTGAAATTTGGATTCAATTTTGTTAATTTTAATTGCCAATAGATCGATCCATAAAACCCCACCTGCTGCCATGACAACTGTCTTTGAATGGTGTCCATGCCGGTAGCCCATACAGACAAGTCTTGCTCTGTTCATTGCCAAGCCATTTGCGAGTTAGATTTAAATAATGTCTGGTACAAGGACTTGCTTGGTCACAAGTTACCAGTTTACCACTTAAATTTGAATTCCTCAGACTATTCGGCCTTTGCACCGTGTGCCATTTTCGTGTAGATCCTCGAATTGGAGACAGCAGTGAATAGAAGCATTAAATAACTCTGTATTGTCACGGTAATGTAGTGACACTTTCATCCAAACAGATACATAAATACAACACAAATTAAGCTTGAAGTCTAGGCTCTACACGCACATGGTAGATCCATGCAAAGAGTGAATAGACCAATCCATAAGGCCCCACCTGCCATAGAAACTGTCTTTGAATGGTGTCCGTGCGGGTAGCCCATACAGACATAAGTCTTGCTCTGTTCATGGCCAAGCCATTTTCGAGTTAGATTTGAATAATATCTGGTTCAACAACTTGCTTAGTCACAAGTGACCGCTTAAATTTAAATTAAAAATATTGTTATTGGCCTGATGTTTCGACCCTAGCAGAGTCTTTCTCGAAGGCTGAAATTCTTCAGACTATAGAGACAGTTGCTATGTCAAATGGTTGGGGGCAAGTTTATGTATAGCACCATCTAGATGAGCAAGCCCTGGTACCCATTCTGCCAAGGGATCTATTTATAGGGCCATTTTAAAAATTACGATGGTTACTATGCAAATTCTTTGTTCAGTAATTTATTCATATGATTTTGTTGCCGTCCGTTAAAAAGTAATGTATGATATTTACTTTCGAGTCCTAAACAAGAAAGTTATGAAATCAAACTTAATAAAATGCTGTTTTCATGTATTTTTGAAAAAAAATCGGCTTCCAACGAAGGTTCTTAGAAAAAAGTTTAACAAGAAGAAGATGAATTTTAGTTTTTCTTTATAGTTTCCAGACAGTTTCTTTGAACAGTGAGTTGGCAAATTGACATGTCTTTAAAATAAAGTACTTTTGTTTAATTTTCAGTCATAACTAGCTATTCAAATTTGTGTACAAAGTGACTTGTAAAAAGCTTATTTATCTCCTATGCACTTTTTAAGTATATTTACCATATGTTTATTTATTTCCCTTGAATTGTATGTAAAGGCTGGGTGTACTTTTGGTAGTTGTTAAAGACCAGTATTCTCACTTGGTGTTTCCCAACATATGCATAAAATAACAAACCTGTGAAAATTTGGGCTCAATTGGTCATCAAAGTTGCAAGAAAACAACGAAAGAAAAAACCCCACTCTTGTTGCATAGAATTGTGTGCTTTCAGATGCCTGAAAAAGGCTTCATGCCTGAAGCCTTTCTCAGATTCAAATTCTAACAATCTTGTCATTTCTAACAATCTTTTTTGTCAACAGCTCTCCAGTGCTCTTTACCAAGTAAGTTTTTAACTCTCCAGAGTAATTACCAAAAGTACAACCTGCCTTTAAAGTTAGGCCTCCCCACTTTATTTTCTCCCAAGTTATAATGTTCAACAGATAATTTATCCACTTGTATTTTCCATGAACAAATGTACATGATTATATAACACCTAAGTAGCATTTTTGCTGTTGTGATTGTAAGAGGCAAAGCTTAATTAATCAGTTTTTTACCAAGCAATTAACCACAACAATTTTTCTTGTTATTGTGGCCTAGCTTAAATCTTGGTTGACTGACTTGTTTCACAACTCTTGTAACGTTTTATAGTTCATGCCGCTTTTCTCCAACACTTGCCCTTTAAGAAACTGTCTGACAAAGTTAGTTATGGTGTGACGTGAATATAAGTTCATCTGTTGGATGCAGATGTATCATGCAAAGTGAAAAGATTGCTATTCACACTTTGTCTGAGACTCAAATTAAAACACTTAAAATGCGATTTGGTTTTTTAATATGTAAGAATTCTCGTGTAGGCCTACATATGTTTTTCAAAGGTGCGTTGATGATGTGCATGCTTCAGCATGCCCCTTCTGGTATAGTCAAAGAACTTAGTTTGCCTTAATTTGTGAATATTATTTCTTGTACAGATTTATGCCCAATAACCCAAATATACCAATGTACTAAAATACTACAAACGTGTAGTTTGTAATAAACACCAATTTATATTTATTATATGAAAAGTTCTAAGAAGTGTGGTGTTATTTTGTTCTTTTTAGTTTACAAGCGTGAGTGTAATACTGAAGACTATATATAGTTTGTCTGCATTCCATATCAAACGAGGCCAAATTAGTGAGATGGATATGGGATGCAGATTTGCTATATTTTCTGTTTTCCATGACTAGGTGCGTGATAAGGAATTTATCTTCAAGCAAACCTGATGTGTAGCTAAAAAATAGCGTAGTACATTGTTGCTATGGATCGATCTGCAGAATCCAGAATTCAAGCATTCAAGGCCTTGTCTGGGGTGTGCACATTCTTGGAAGATTGTAAAACTAAACGTTAACAGATGAGCACATAGCTTACTGGCCAGATAGTCAGGGTGAAAAACTTTTTGGTAACTTTTTTCTTGACATTTAAAAAAAAAACAATCAGTTTTGATCTCACAAAAGACCCAACACTCGATGTTTCTAAAAAACTCTGAAAACATAGAAAGGGTTTTTAACTTTTTGAAATGACTGAATGAGCTTAAATGTCACAGGTTTGTTGTTTCATATATTTGATCACATATAGTGCGGACATTGAGCTCAAGCCCAGCTTGCTTTGATTTTTAGTAGTGATACTGATGGGCACAATTCATAATAACATATTTTGAAATATCTCGCAAAATATAACAAGCTCAGAATCTATCGTTTTTAAATTATAAAACTGCAATTGAAAATGTTGGCATATTTATAAAAAAAACCCTGAATGTTTACACCCCTCTTCAAATGTACCCGAACAAAAGTGTAGTTTTGTGTCAGTATTTTTGTAATTTGAGTTTGCGCGCGCATTAGAAGTTTGCTTGCGTAACAATAATCTGCGCAATTTTGAAATGATAGAGCTCTTACTACTGTTAAAACAAACCACCTGACAGACACGTGATACTGATCTGTTTGCGTGTTGCAAATGTCAACCTCGGTTCTGTGGGTACGATCTGTAATTGCTAATTACAAGACGTGCGTTATCGGCCTTCTTGACATTATGGGAAGAAGGCTGGTAACGCGCATGGTTTGAGTCCAGCGTATGCAGTTCACACATGCTGCAAGTGCAATGCATTTAATGCATGTTTTAACATGTTTCATTTGCCGTCGTAGCATGCACAGTATAATAGTTTACAAGTACTACCTAGTACTAGTACTGTAGTAGTAGCAGTCAGTAGGCCACTTTATTGACACAAAAGATGGAAGATGGACGTGTAAACTCGGAGAATAAAAGGTAAAAGACAAATATATTGTGAAAAAACCCATACTGAACAGAAATTATAATTTATATCATATTATTATATTCATTTGCTTGACTGAATGAACTGTGATGAGAGGTGTCATGTCAGTGTCACACTCAGTCAGTGACTCACGCATGTCATTCGACCAAGAATTTGGAAGAACACTTTTCACTCAACTCTGCAACAAACTCCATTGCAATTCATGAATTGCATGATTAAAAATAAGCTACCTCTTTAGCTAGCTGTCAAGTCAAAATACTTCCAAAAAGTCCCCCATGCACAGCATGATAGTATTAGTTGCGATAATCTGATAATTGTACATTTGTAGTAATGTAACCCTCCATCCGACCGTCAGGAGGATGGAGGGTTACGATTATCGCAACTACCCTGTGCAATAATTTAATTAATACAGACCAATTTCAACAGAACAATTGTATTGACTGGGACCTCTTATTACTATTAGCTGCTATGAATGCCAGTCAACTCGCCCCCCCCCCCTCAAAGTCGCCCCCCCCCTCAAAGTCGCCCCCATCATAGTTGCCCCTGACAAAGTCACCGCGTGTAAAAGTTTGAGCAATTTCACAAAATGAGGGCGCAAGTTTTTTTGTTTGTGGCCTGACGTCGACGGGGAGTGACGTTTCAACCCCTGCAGTAGTTACGATTAACCCTCCATCCTCCCGGCGGATTTAGGACTCAAGTTCTGGTGGCTATGTCATAAGGGTGTGGGTTCGAATCCAGGTAATTATTATTATGTCGCCCTCAGGCGGGACATCCTTCAACGAATCCAATCTTCTCTGTTCCATATGCGCATGCAGGCAGACAGCTATGTTGTGGTCTCTGCACCAGCATCACTCCTGAGGACATCGACATAGCTCGTTCTCTGTCTGCCCCTCAGCCTCACCCCATGAGTTGGTTCCCACAGAACCAGTCGGCTTGCCGGCAGTTCTGGATGTCTGTAGCAGTGTCCTGTCAGGCCCATCCGTCTGTATGCAATCTTTTGTGAGATCCGTGGTAACATGCCATACAGGGATTTATTGGAAACATGATCTCTCCAGTTGATATTGAGCACCATTCTTAACATTCTGGTGTAACTTCCATCGAGGGACTTCTGAAGGGTCGGGGTTTAAGGTCCAGCACTCACAGCCATATAGCAGGATGGACTCCACTGTGACCTGGAAGAAACTAATCTTGACCTTCCTTGACATGTTTGAGCTCCACACTCCTTTCAATCCATTTAGAGCCTTCCAGGCAAGGCCTAAGTAATGACGCTTGTCCTTGATTTGATTTGAGCAAGACTTAACTATAATTTGCTCAAATCTACATATTTATACAGAAGAAATGTGTTTATCTGATGAACACTTTCCATATGATTTTATGAAGTTACAATCCCAGTTTCGGTATTTAGTGCATGCATAGAAACTTATTTTGAAGCCCACACTCTTAAGTGTTGTTCTAAACTTGTGCGTAAATATAACGGACAGTAGCTGAGATAGAGTGCAAACAACGGGGAAGCGCAATCACACTGCCAGTAAACCGTCTTCACAATGTCTATTTTGGGGCAGTGTCAATGCCTTGTCTCAAGCTGCATTTCGGATGGCAAAGGGTGGAATGAGTGCCACTAACATTTGCGTAATTCAACCCCAAAATGTAGACTATCTTGATGATGCATGAAGCAGGTTTTTCCCTGAACATTTCAATGACTGGCCAGCTGGACCATTTAGGCTGTCATTTTTCTAGTTCACCTTTCATGATAAATAAGGATGCTTTTAAACACTGAACTTGCCAGCCAGACAACATGCAGTGTTGTAACCAAGTCCTTTTTTCTCAAGTCAAGTCAAGTCAAGTTGCAAGTCATCTTTGCTCAGGTCAAGCCACAAGTCAATTTTTTCTCAAGTCAAGTCAAGTCAAGTCACAAGTCCTTTTTGCTCAAGTCAAGTCAAGTCACAAGTCCTTTTTGCTCAAGTCAAGTCAAGTCACAAGGCAACTTTTCACAAGTCAAGTCAAGTCACAAATCAAACTGTTGTAAAGTCAAGTCACTAGTCACATTGTCCTCAAATAAGCCCACTCCCATGATTTTGTGACAAACTTAAAATACAATCAAAAACTTGTTAAAATACCAGTTAAAAATCCATTAATCAGACCTCATTCACTCTGATCTTTTATTCATATGAAAACTTAATTAAAGTCACAGGCCCGCAAAGTGGAAAAATACACATGAAGCACACATGTAAAGTCACATTTATTTTAAACAATGATTGCATTGTTGTAAAACCAAATTTATTCAAGTTAATTCTAAACGCTCAAGTCAAGTCTCAAGTCATTTTCCGTCAAGTCAAGTCTCGAGTCATTTTCCGTCAAGTCAAGTCGCAAGTCAATAAAATTGGCTACTGGAGTTTGACTGAAGTCTAAGTCACTGACTCGATTTTACACTAACAACAATGGAGAGAATTTGGACCTTGATCCATAGGTGTTTTTACTAGCGTTTGGCTAGTAGTTAACAAATAACCACCCAAACCATCGAAATCAAACGGCATGCTTTGTTTCATTCTGTTGGACTAGACTGATCATTCTGAACATCTGATCAGTGTGCATGTTGAGTCATGATATTGTTTCGCCTTCATTTTAAATTGGTGTGATGTATTTCACTTTTCATCAGGTGCAGAATAGAATCAACATCTTGGAGCTTCAGTTTGGACTTGCCGCCAGCCAGCCCATGTCAACCATCATTGACCAGAATGGGACATCAAGCTGCTCAGAGAAACCACTTGGTTTGAACAGCTAGGATTTAGACCATTCACCTGTTATATTATATGCAAATAATTGAAAAATGCCTTGCAACGCAAAAAATACCCCAGCAATACAAACTGTTTTGAAAACCCCACCAAATGCAGCAAGGGAAAGCCAATGTGTTTTTTCAAATTTGGGCACAGACTTTTGGCAAGACATTGAGAACGATGGACTGACAATGATTCATAGTATATCTCCACTGAGGGGCTGTAATAGTCCAAACGTAAACACAGATCAGCAAAATCCAACCCCCAAGAAAAGATGGAAGAGACGAAGGCTTGTTAGGACGGACGAGCCACTTCCATCAGGAGATGGAAATCCAGACAAAAAGAATGTGTCCAAAGATGTTATTGTGGCTGAAAATTCTCAAAGTGTCAACATACACACAAGCAAATCCAGGAGGAGGAGGTTCAGAAGGAAAAGCAGCTTGATGCAAAAGGGAACACCGGTTCTTGTGAGTTCTCAGGAAGATGCAGCTGAAATTGTAGAGAACATTGATGGGGAATCCTTTGCCTCTGTCAAACCCATTAGCAAATTCAAGCAAACTGATGAAGAGCAAGTATTTGAAAACTCGGCTCTCAATTATGTTGATCCACTCAAAACACCTGTTAATCCTCTCACTTCAGGGCAGAAAAGAGTGATGACAGAAGTTGCAGCAACCAAGGCCAAGAGACTAAAGAAAAACAGTGGCAGAAAGAAAGGCATTGAAAGTGCTGGACAATCCCCAAATTATCATTCAGGAAAAACAAAAGGGGGAAATTCTTCTGGGAACACTTCAGTACCAGTGGATAGTTCCACGCTTGTTGGTGTATTGTCAACTGAGCATCGTGCAGAGCCACAAAGAACTAGCACTGACATAGATAGGTTTGAAACACCTAAGTCATCAAGGTTACATCAAGTTAGCACCCAGGCGGTCAATACACAAAAGGGTAAGCAGAACACTCCTGCATCTGGTAAATCTTTGGAAGAAGCAGAAATCATGGTTCAATCTACATCTGAAAATCATCAGGGAGTTGAAGGAGTTGGAGTGCTTTATCAACAACAAACTCCTCAAACACCCACGCCAGCTGATCCAAGTTTAAATGTTACTCTTGCAGATCTACTTGAGAAGCTTTCATCTTCGCAAAGATCGAGACTTTCCACAAGACTAGCGAAAGCAAAGATTTCTTGTCATGAGGAAAAAAGACAGCAACGCATCAGTCTGAAACGAAAATCTAGAGAAAGTATTGGGGAACTAGATGTCACTCCAGGAAAAATTAGTCAACCCAAAGATGATCTGCATACGACAAAGTCCCAAGACATCAAATTATCAACATCACTAACAAATCCACATGAAATACGTAACATCTCGGATGAAAGTCTTGTTGAAAAACACCACCAAACACAATTAAAGGTTCCTCAATTGGAACAAGAAGTTGACATCAACGAGGCCCTAGTTAAAAATGGAAGTGACTTTGAAACACCAAAACTGGAGAGAGCTGGAGTAGGGCTAACATGTACGTTGTGCTCTTACTCATGCAAATGCCCACCATCAATTAAAACCCCATCTCCAGCAAGTGAGGGCATCCAGACATCTGGAGATGTCAGCAAGGGTGTTCAGATTACACCTGTTGTGTTAAGACCAGACCGGTCTGAGTCAGAACACACAAAGACCTCAACCCACACATCTTTACACAGCCAGTCATGTCAAACAGACTCTCATGAAACAACATCCTTTTCCAGCCAAACTCCTCCTGAGGATTGCTCAACATCGATACCTCCCTCAGACCAAAAAGAGGAACCAAGAAAAGCAACAAAAGCAAAAATCAAAAGCTTTGAGTCTTTACTGGGTGTACATACTCATAGCAAGCACTTCTCAAAGCCCTCCCAGCTACCAGGGAAAGAAACGGAGGAAATTCTCAACAGATTCTTTGAGTCTTTAAACAAAAACAGGCAGACAGCCTCTATTTGCAGTCAGTCCTCTCCTGAAGAAGCTGCCACACTCAAGTCCAATTGTATCTCACCTGTCATTCAGTTGGAGGAACCAAGCACTTCTCAAAGCAAGCACTTCTCAAAGCCTTCCCAGCTACCAGGGAAAGAAACGGAGGAAATTCTCAAGAGATTCTTTGAGTTATATAATCGTGTACGTACTTGTAGCAAGTCCCCCCCAAAGCCAACCCCTCTTCTGCGAAGACAAAGTCATCGAAGAAGAATCAAGTCTGCAGGGTCTTCCGATTCCACAAGGCAGACAGCCTCTTTTTGCAGTCAGTCCTCCTCTGAAGAAGCTGCCACACTCAAGTCCCACTCTGTCTCTCCTGTCATTCAGTTGGAGGAACCAAGCACTTCTCAAAGCAAGCACTTCTCAAAGCCCTCCCAGCTACCAGCGAAAGAAACAGAGGATGTTCTCAAAAGATTCAATGAGTCTTATAATCGTGTACATGTACGTACTCGTAGCAAGTCCGCCCCAAAGCCAACCCCTCTTCTGCGAAGACAGAGTCATCGAAGAAGAATCAAGTCTGCAGGGTCTTTTTCCGATTCCACAAGGCAGACAGACTCTATTTGCAGTCAGTGTTCCTCTAAAGAAGCCACCACACTCAAGTCCCACTGTCTCTCTCCTGTCATTCAGTTGGTGAAACCTCCACCAGCCCCTGGTGAAACCTTACCGAAAGGGCTTCCCTTGAATTTTATGAAGTTCTCTATGCATTGCGGCAGACGTCCCATCGGAAAGAGACAAAGGAGAATATCACAGGAGTTGTTCTCAAGTAGCGGAGAGAGCGACTCGGATGTGGGCAGAGCTAGGGCTGCTGCACAAAGATTTATCAACATGACTGAAGGGCATGACGGTGATGACGGACTGAGTGACCGAGGAGATGGTGAAAAGGTCATGGCCAGTCAACAGGTACGCAGAAAAAAGTACACACATTTCCTGGATTATAGTGATGATGTTGATGATGTCGACAGTGCTGATGGTGAAGAAAGAAGCAGTCAAGGTGTTTTTGAAGATGGAGGTGGCGGTGACCGCATCAATGAACACACAGAGGTGGAAGAGTACATTGCGTCCATTGGTAATGATGAGACCAGTGCACAACAAGTTAACATGAATGACGAGGAAGATACTGAACACACCATAGTTGGAACTTCTGCCAGAGGTGATAGTGGTGAAGTTGGTTCTAGTAATGACATCCAGGAAGAATGGAGTGAAAACCTTGATGATGATGAAGATTATCGTAACGTCTTTATCCTTGATCAAGCAACTGAGTCTGGGTTAAAAGATGACCCAGAAAGTGACGGTTACAGTGACACTGATGATTTGGACATAACTGAAGTTGAAGTTGGATCTAGTAATGACACCCAAGAAGAATGGAATGAAAAACTTGATGATGATGAAGATTATGGTAACGCCTTTATCCTTGATCAAGCAACTGAGTCTGGGTTTAAAGATGACCCAGAAAGTGACAGTTACAGTGACACTGATGATTTGGACATAACTGATAAAGTTCAAAGTGAAAGTTTAACGGAGGGAGACGCTATTAGAGATAGACAACAAAGACAAACAACAGATAATAAGTTCTATGGCAGGAGACTTTCACCCAGAAAGAATTGGAGAAGAATACTGGTGGGATTATTTTCAAGCAGTGAGGAGAGCAGCTCAATTGACAGCCGAGCTGCTGAGTTGGCACCGGGAAAAAGCAACACGCCTGAAGGAAGCCATAGTTGTGATGACATGCCTGGTGAAAGGATGGTGGCCAAACAGCTGTTACACAAAACAAAAAATAGAGATGTCCTGGATAATACCAGTAGTAGTGGAAATGGTACTGATGTTGCTACAGATCAGAATTCTCCGGTTGAAGACAATCAAGGAAACGTCTTGCTAAAGCAAATAAGCTCAAATACTTTTCTAGATGATGACGAGAAAATATCTGAACAACAGGGGAAACTGAAGGAGCGGGTGAAACCCACAGGGTTATTGACTGTCAAGGGTAAAATGTTGCAGATGTTCAAACAGCAGGCAGAGAGGAAAATGATAAAAAATTCTTGCAGTACAAAGTGGAAACAGACAGAATTAAAGGACTTTAAACAAAGGGATATTGAAACTAGCCATCTTAAGATAGCTTCTAAGGATGAGCAGCAGGAACCAACTAGTCAGGCAGCTAAATCTACCAACAGAGATTGGACTGATGGTGAAGTTTTTCATCAAGATGCTATTGACAAACGTCAGGATGAAGAAAACAAGGAACATACATGTACTGATGATAACAACCTTGATAATGATGAAAATGTTGATGTCCATGTAAGCAACAGCACAGACGAAAGAGATGTTCTTAAAGCTGACACTGAAATCATGGGTGGCTCTGACAGTGACGATACAAGTCTGAATATTACAGATTATGGAAGTTCAGACGATTGTCCAGAGATCTACGATGGACTGTTGAAGAAGAGTAAATCACAAAGGAAAAAACAGTCAGAAATGACAGAGGCCAAGCGGAAAATGTTAAAGACACGCAAACAGACGAGTGATGAAAAACAGACAAAGTCAAGGAACGCTAAAAAAGATTGTGGTGAAACCAACCATCAGCAAAGTACATATGAGGAGCATCGGCATGATCAGAAAGAGTCAAGAAGTAACAAAAGAGGCGGTCCTAACAGAAATGGTCAGGCAGCTAATGACAGTGCTAAGAATAATCTTGTTCAGGACGATGTCCTTGGTGATGGTAAAGGTGTTGATGGCCAAACCAATAATGACAGAACTGATGAAGGTGGTATCGAGGACATTGATAAAGACATTGGTGGCTCGGATAGTGATGATACTATTGTGAATTTTACAAACGGTGAAAATAGGGGAGTTTCAGACGAATCTAGTGTCATTAAACAAGCTACAAAAGTATTACAGTCAAAGGAAGTCGCCAAAGGTGGATTACTGACAGGAAGAAAATCAGTAAAGAGAGCAAAATCAAAGAAGAGTCTTAGTCCAAGAGAAAGTTCAGAATATGATCCAGACAACAACAAAGGACTATTGAGGAAGACAAGAGCGAAAAAATCACAAAAACTGACGAGATTGTTTTCTGAAGAGGGAATAATGAAAATCAGACGAGCCACTAATGGAAAACAGACGAAATTAAGGAACGCTAAAGAAGATGGAAAAACTGACCATCAGCAATTAAAGACAAAGAGACAAACCAAAGAAGGATTATTGAAAGAAATAAAATCACCTCGGAGGAAACATTTCAAAAAGAGTCTTGATCAAACAGAAAGGAAAAAAGATGGCTCAAAAAATCATGGTGGATTATTGGACAAGACCAAATCACATAAGAAGTTGACACAAAAAACTCTACCTGAAATGGCTGACATGGGAAAATCAAAGAAAAATCCTGTTCTGACAGAGAACATGGAAAAGAATCTACCTTTGGACAACTGCAATGAAATATTGGAGAACAGCAAACCAATAGAGAGTCAGAGACAAAAGGCACCACCGGAAAAGACTGGATTACTTGTATTTGCTGATAAGGGTGAAATTCCCAAAATACTCAATCAGCAGGCAGAGAAAAAACAGACAAAAAACAAACAGACGAAATCAAGGGACTCTAAGATAGAGGATTTGAAGACCAACCATCGGGGAAAAAGGTCCAAAGAGCATCAGCAAGTGGCAAGGAATACAAAGAAGGGTGTAAATCGTCAGGCAGCTAAATCTACGAACACTGATAATGCTAGTGACGTTAACAGCAATAATGACTGTGATATTGAAGTTGCTGAATGTGGCATAAGTGAAGAAAGTTGTGATAACAAAGAAGTTCAAGATGATGAACTTGACGATCATGAAAATGAAGACGACAATGATGAAAATCTGAATTTGTCAGATGAGGAAAATCACGGGGTTAGGAGTCAAACTAGTTTGAGACAATCCAAAAAGAAGACACTGACAACGAAAAACGCCCCAAAAGGAAGATTGAAAGAAAGAATTTCACCAAAGAGTAAACAAATTAAAACCAGTTATGATTTAACAAAAAGGAAAGAAGATGACCCAGACAAGAGCAAACCACTTAAGAAGGTGAAACATAAAACACAACCAAAGAAGACAGCGACGCAGACAGAGAGTAAAAAGATAAAAACCAAACTGGCCACTAAAGGGCTAAAGGTGATATCAAGGAAAACTAAACAAGTGGATGTTCAATGTAGACCTGTTGAGAAAACTTCTGAAGATGGAGAATCCACAATTGATAATACCGGTGAAGATGTTGGCAGTACTGACCATGAAGGTGATGTTGGCATCATTAGCAAAACTCATATTTTGAAAAAATCTACAAAGAGTAAAACGGCAAAACCAGAGAAAGCCGTCAAAGGAGAATTAATGAAGGAAAGAATTTCACCAAGGAAGAGTGATTTTAGAAAATCCTTAAAGACAATAGATCCAACAGAAGTTGTTGCAGGATTAATGAATGAGAGAAAATCAACTAAGAAGAAAAATCAACTTTCAACAGGTGTGAAGTCTGTAGATAAAGAGCATGGAGTCACTTGTAGTGAAAACAGTAGATTGACACAATCCACAAAGTTTACACAATTAAAATCAAAGGAAGACACCAAAGAAGGACAATCAAAAGAAATGAAATCCCCAAAGACAACCAAATCTAAGAAAAATCGGGTCTGGACAAAACTGATGAATAGAACTAGGTCATCGGGCAAGAGCAACTCAATAAACTTTGAAAAATGTTATGGTGACAGTGAAGATAGTGATTGTTACATTGAAGCTGTTGATATAGTTTTTAGCAGAAAAACTCAAGATGAAAGGGAATGTGATTTGTACGAAGATAGCTCCAATGACGAGGAAAGCTTTGGTGGCAAACTCATGAGTCATGAAGACAAAGATAGAGAAGGAAATGCTACCAGTGATGGAGATAAATATGTAAGGGAAGCTGATGATAGCAGAAGAAATGGCGGTCATTGTAAAGACGTTGGTCATGACGGAAAGATAGTCAGCGAGCGTGGAATGAAGAAAAAATTGCGAATTCATGGTGATGGTGTGAGGAGTAGCACTGGTGAGAAGGGTGGTGATGTTCAAGAAAACTGGGTTGAAGGAGGTGCTAGTAAGGATGACAAGGAAGGACTCGATGGTTTTGACAGTGATAATTCAAGCTTCCCTCTTACTGGAGAAGATAGTAGGGATGTAAGTTATAATAGTAGGAGTAAAGAGGCAGAAAGAAGTTCCATGAATAGCTTAACGACAGTTGAAGCAGTTCTTGAAGATGCACATTCATTCAGTAGCGAAGAAGACTCAGATGACCAAATTATCCCGAGCGGTTTTCTAGATGAAGGTCAAACTTCTGCAAGCCAGTGGAATGCTTGTCCGTTTGACCACATGGGCAAATCCTACAGGGGCAAGAAACATGGTTGTACATGTATGATTGGAAACAGTCCAAGAAGAGGGAAAACAAGAAGGAAAGCTACCCAAAATCCAGTCCTGACAGGAAGTGAAAATTTGGATTCAGACATCATCAAGAACAAACCAGTAAGAACGAGATTGAGAGAGCCACCAACTGTTAACGGATTGTTGAAGAACAAGGGCAAAATGCTGACGTTTTTCAAAGAGGAGGCAGCAAGAAAAATGATGGAGAACAATCCGGCTACCGATGTGAAACTAGAGGCTTGTAAAACCAGATGCGACTTCAGAGAAATAAATTTCAACCCCATCATGTACACCATCAAGTCTGATACTAACAGTAAGTTGAAGTCACAGGGGTCATGTTACCAAGTTGATAGCACCTGGGCCCAATTTTATAGAGCTGGTTAAGCAGGGACTATTGGTTTACAATTTTTTTCTGCTAAGCAAAAAGAAGTGGGATACCAGTCATAATTGGTACATGTGACATGGTATTTTGGCTGGTAACCTTAGTCTGGTAAGCATACATATTTTGTATTTAACTAAATTTGTTGCTTAAAGCAGCTCTATGAAATTGGGCCCCGGTTACAGCACTTAGTTTTTTGAAGCCAGTATTTGGTAATATCACAAAATAGATATCCAAATTTAAATCAGCATGTAAAAGCTAAGTAGGTTCAGTTGGGTGAAGGAATATTTCTGCCTGAAATGTTTTCAAATGAGGAAATTGTGTTTTAATGTTTAATTCTCTTGGGTTAAGACACTCTTTTTCTTTAATCCCGAACGGAAAGTTAATTCACAATCCGACAATCTTCTAATACTTTCTTGTGACTCTAACAATTATTTAACCATTCCATTTCCACAGGGGCCATTTGTGAGAGCCTGATTACCCCGATGCCACAGGAATGGGAAGAGCCTACGATATCTAGTAAGGACAGGGAGGATCACCGGAGCGCCCTTTCCAGCATTTTCTACGAGGTTTTGCTCAAGAGAGGTAGAAAGAACAGAATTGCCACACGTCGATCAGGAAAAGTGAAGATTAACAGATGCCCAACTATTAAGGAACTCAAGAAAGCTAACACTGCAGAGAAAAGAAGGTATGTTTCAACTCTTAAATTCATTTCTATCCTCTAGTTTTGAGTAAACAAACCACCTAATCAAAAAACTCGGTTCAACTTGTAGTGGAGGAAAACAAACCTTTTATGTTGTACGTGAGATCTTTGTGCATAAGTTGATGTTTTGGACAGGTATATTGCTCTCTGTGCTACCACACGTTTTGTAATGGGATTTTAACTTTTGTCGCTCGTCTGGCTGATGGATAATGGGATGGATGGTTTAGTCTGTTGTTTTAAAGCTGACATCCCTTACCAAAATTTCCAATTAAATTTTCTAATTGGAACCAATTGGAATTTTTCCATTGTTGTGATTTGGCACTAAACCAATTGGGCCCAATTGGACTTAGTTGGATTCAGTTTGAATTTTTATTCCAACTAGACCCTGTTGGGAAATACAATTTCCAGTTGGAAATATATTAGGCGGTGAAATTTCCAATTGGTAGAAACAAATTCCAAATAATTCCAGTTCAATTAAATCAAGCCAACTGAGTCCAATTGGACTGAGTTGGTCTGAGATTTTTTTCAATTGGAAATTCGGTATTCCAATATAAAACAACTCATTACCAACTCAATCCAATTCTTTCCACTGGATATCTAATTCGAATGAATTTGAAATTTTGGTAAGGGAGCGGAACTGTGTCTTTCGTGTGTACAGGTTAAAGAAATTGGAGGCAGAGGTCAAGTCTGATGGTTGGATAGAATACGACATGCTGCCCGCTGTCTACCCAGAATTAGATGCGACAGACTTCATCAAGGAGATCAAGTAGATGGTTATCAAACTGCAGCCATCTTTGTCTGTTTCCCGGAGCTCAATGACAGTAATGAATACTGATAATCAGCAGATGAAAAAAGGGCACATACTATTTTTTCCCCTTCTTTCCTTGGGGTGCATGTGATTAGCCTTCCTGACTTTACCCAGGTTCAGAGCTGTGTATTGGAAGAGTTGCAACATAGAGGGACCAGTTTTCATAGGTCACATGGTTACTGGACGCCATTTTTAGTCCAAATGTAGCACAACCATTATGCAGTCTAGTCTGGCATTCTGTATCGCACATGCATTTTGGGGACTGAAAATGGCTGCTAATCGTAAGTTTTTGCCCCAAAAAGTCTCTCAATACACAGCTCTCTCTGCCCAGGATTAAAGCTTATTGGACAACCATCAGCTTATTGTGTGAGACTTGTTTGACAACGGAAATGTCAAAGATCATTGTTCAACCGTTATTTATTTTCCAACAAACATATTCGCCCAGTATTTGTGTTATCAAATAATAAACCATAAGGGAAACTGACTGGGTAGATTTTTAAAAATTATTTGGGGTTGAACCCCAAATCATTATTTTTATTGTGAAATGGAGTGACTGGGACTACCTATTCTCCTCAAAGTACAGTTTTTCAAAGCTGTTTTATAACTACATCGGTGTAAGGGTAAAAACCAAATTATATTCATTATCCCCTATGCAAAATTAACATAAATTAAATTGTTGCGGTACCCGCTGCCAGGGATTCGAAGTAACTGTGAAGTAACTGTGTTGATCTGAACCTCCTTGGTCCTTTATGGTGAAGCCTGATTTACCTTCAATTATTTTTTGCATGGATTATTTATGAGTTTTATGCAGTAGAAATCATCCCATTATTAGTGTAAGTTTTGCTCCAAAAAAATGTATTGTTTAGAAAAGTTAATGTTGAAAATGTTGTCAAACTTTTTCGGTATAGAATCTGAGTAGCAAGAGCAGGCAAACATTTTTGGGGCGTTAAATCATTTTTATGATCGCCATTGGCTGCCAATCCATGAACTATTGTTTACTGTGCCCATCTTTGTATTCTGTTGTTCTTATTCATTGATTATTTTTAATACTATGAAGTAACTTAAGATGAGCAGAGCATAAACGCCAAGACAACACAGGCTCTTCTCAGAGCCAACACTCCTCCCAAAAGAGATTAACATATAGTTGTACTCGCAAGTTTACTAGCTACATGTATAGTTGCTTCCTATTATTCACATCATGCAAAGCTTCAAACATTTCATCATTCTAAATTCGCCCTCCTTCATTTGGATGACATTGATACAGGGAAAATATCAAACTAAATAAATAAAATGGATGCTCAAGAACAAAGGCAGGGCCACTGTTTGAAACTGATTGGTTACCAACAATCTTGACTTGCATATTTCATTGCAGATTTACAGTCAACGTTACCAAAAAAATCTTAGTTTTTTTTTCTTTTCTTCATGATTCTCTGTCTGTAACCCCCCCTACTAATAAAAGCCTAAATGATGAATGCAGAGTCTCACTTGTTTTAGAATTGAAAGATTTTATAAAATGTTTGCAGTTTGAAAAGCTGACTTCACTTTGGGGGAAAAATTGTAATATACCCCTTGCATAAAATAGGCCACAATGCCAAAGATAGGTCTTTCTTTTTTGTTGGTGTGAGAGTACATGCATGGGGGCGAGTTGGTCTCTATCTGTTTCAGGGATCAAAAGAGATCAAAAATTGCATGAGCGCAAGAACATCTCACCATGTCCATCTGTTACTCCTGGTATACACAATGTCGTTGGTGTTTCTAATTGATATTTCTGATGAAAGAATGGGATATATTTAGTTTGATTGAAAACTGAGGATTACAACAGTTGTACAAACACCAATGTGCCTATATTTATTGTGGAAAGTGTAAAATGTTTCATAGTCATAAGCATATATGTCTCATTAAATTTTGCCAAAATTGTCATGTGCCTTATTACTTATTTATCCTCTTTGTAATCTATAGAATCATATTATATTTATGAAATTGGTACGAGAAGTGTTTTTTTTTTTTTTTTACAAAATTGCACTTGTTTGGGAAAGGTTTTGCTTGAACAGTGCTTTAAGTTTGTGTATACATTCTGCCATATTGACATATCAGGTATTCTGCAGGTACTATTCTTTATTTATATCAATCTTGTTGAAAAGAGAAAAATCTTCAAATTGTTGTAATCAATAAAATGAGTTTCATGAATATTTAATTATTTTATGTGTCCACATGCTATAAATCTATGGCTGGCAATTTATATTTGTGGCATCTTTATTGAAAAATCCAGACGGATAATGAAGAATTTAATTTTTTTAGAAACATTTTTAATTGAAGTCGTATTGTGATCTTCTCATTAATTTTTTTAAATAGTATTCGATCAGAACAAGATTTTTTCTAAAGAAGAAAAATACAAACTTTCACCAGAAGAACATTATTTAAAAAAATGCAATAAACACTCTTGTGAAGTCATTTTAGGCATTAACAAATCACTTGATGAATAAAAATGCTATCTCCCTCCCAAATTTCCCGCCTCTTATCTACGCAATGGGTGAGCCGTGAGCTCAATAACCAATCAGCGCAGAGAATACGTCACCGGGCGAGGTTATTTTACATAATTTATTCAGATTTTGTGCATGTTTGATGAGGTTGGTGAGGAGATCGGTTTTTCTGTCCGCCATTATTCTCGAGGCCGTTTCGTCAAAAGAAGAACGTACAAAAACAGGAACATTTTACAATTTTTATATTTAAGACGTCACATCGGCTGCCCAAAATGGCAGAATTGTCTCCCTAGTTGTGCAAGCGACCTGGATGGAGGGTTCAAGCCCGCCGATGGGCTGTAATTCGCTGCGATATCTCCGATAAAATGTAAGTGTATTTTGTCTCAGTAGGTTCGTTGAGGTGGAATACAGCCGTTCCCGGCCGCGTGATGTCATGTGAATGGATGCCCCACACACGGTGTGCGGTACATGCATTGTGATAATGCAAGTGCAATAGCAATGGATAGTCCGGCACATTGCATACTGTACATGCACTCGTGACACGTTAGCCAGCGGGCCGATGGTCATGGCGCAAGAATTGTCCCGCACTCTACTAGTACCTGTGCAGGCGCTTACTTCGACCATTAAATTTTAATGTAGTCTGGAGAGTTTGTTATTTATATAGTTTGCAATTTTACTTTGTTTTGGTGGTAATTTAATAGAAATAATTGTATTTTTTCTGAGTTTCGTAAGTCCCGCCCGAGCCCCGACGCAACTGGTGGCTTTTCGTCAATTTTTATGCTTGTTTTTTTTTTATACTGCTGTGAGAAGTACTGTGATACTAAATTAAATTGCTATGCCTGTAGTGTATATAAAATGTAGGTAAAATGTCTGTATCCGACTAACTTTTTCAATGCATTTTAATAAAATAAAATATAATCTTTCTTATTTACTCAAACGAGATAAATAAATCTCTCTTTGGTAACAATGAGTGAAAAAGTGGCAGTCTAGAGGGTTGGAAAGCCAAATAAAAACTTAATGTTTTAACGAAGCTGACACTAACTTAGACCCAGTAACTGGGGCGCTGTACTCCTTTTTTCGAAATTTTGACATCATCGGTCGTACTAGCGCCCCAGGTTATTAGTACGTCCCAATTCTCGATTCCCTGATATGGCATCATTTTGAATAGGGTAGACACAAAAAATGCCTCAGAACGACCAAAATACCCAACCAAATTGCTTTAAAAACGCCTACTGGCTTGATATGTCTAAGATGCAACATCAGGTATTTAAATGTACTCACGATTTTGTTTTGTGCTGGAATTTTACGTTTTTGTCGAGCAGATCGATGAAAATGGTGGGCGATGTCTAGTATCGCCCGAATTAATGGCCGCCACTGCCGTCGCGATGCATTCTGGGTAGTATATTTAGTCAACGACTGTTTGCAGCTAGTGCACAATAGTACGGCGATAATGTCAAAATTTCGAAAAAAGAAGTACAGCGCCCCAGTTACTGGGTCTAGTACATGGTATAATTTATAAAGATGGTCATGGTGGAAAACTTCCCTTGAAATAGTTTTGCTTGAAATGCCATAGTTTTTAGGAAATGACTGAGTACAATAATACTATCCTGCAGGATATTATTCCGATGTTTGAAAAGAAGTCATTTCCTAAAAACTATGGCATTTCAAGCAAAACTATTTCAAGGGAAGTTTTCCACCATGACCATCTTTATAAATTATACCATGTACTAGACCCAGTAACTGGGGCGCTGTACTTCTTTTTTCGAAATTTTGACATTATCGCCGTACTATTGTGCACTAGCTGCAAACAGTCGTTGACTAAATATACTACCCAGAATGCATCGCGACGGCAGTGGCGGCCATTAATTCGGGCGATACTAGACATCGCCCACCATTTTCATCGATCTGCTCGACAAAAACGTAAAATTCCAGCACAAAACAAAATCGTGAGTACATTTAAATACCTGATGTTGCATCTTAGACATATCAAGAAGCCAGTAGGCGTTTTTAAAGCAATTTGGTTGGGTATTTTGGTCGTTCTGAGGCATTTTTTGTGTCTACCCTATTCAAAATGATGCCATATCAGGGAATCGAGAATTGGGACGTACTAATAACCTGGGGCGCTAGTACGACCGATGATGTCAAAATTTCGAAAAAAGGAGTACAGCGCCCCAGTTACTGGGTCTAACACTAACTAGGCATTTCAGTGACGTCACAAATTTGTTCGGACAATTTGCGTTAAAAAGCACTACACATAATATTTAAAAAAATATTAATGGTAAACAAAACTGAGACCTTTCTTTCTAATTAAAGCGCAAGTTCAAGTTCCATTTACTGTTCAGGAAAATAAACATGGATACCTAGCGTACTCGCTGTTTTGGGTCCTACTAAAAGCCGACAACGCCGACAACAATTTTCCCTCCAAATTTTACTTCGATCACTCTAAGGATTAACTTATTCCCTTTAAATTTTTCTCCCCCAATAAATAATGTGAAGAAACTGTTTTCTCACTCATATAAAATCATTTGTGATCTTGAAAATGTATTTATAAGTGTGGACAAATTTGTCAGAATTTTTGGGGCTATACAGTTTGTATAATCTTTAAACGGTTTACCTGATTTGTTATATTATATTGAGGGAAAACAAACAAATAGTTTTATATTGGCTTCCAAAGTTCAAACACCATTATGTTTATAGATAATTTATTGTTCAGCATGGTCCAGTTGGATGGTAGAATTTTTTTTTTTAATGAACAGAAACCACAAAAATGGCGGGGATGGCACCCAAAACAGCCGGTCCTACTAAAAGCCGACAACACGCCGACAACGCCGACAACAAGTCAGAGTGCCGACAACACGCCGACAACAAGTTTTAAATGCCTTAAATACAGCAAATAAACCAAGGATTTATTAGAAATATGTGTACTATGTAATATTAACCAAAATGCAATGGCATAACTTCACGAGAAATATGAATTTTTAACCAGGAAAAAAAACGAACTTACACGGAGTGCGGTCGGACGCCATCTTGGCCTAAAAACCGTGCTTCGACCATTCCATTATGATACGGGTAATGGATTTAGCACTTACAAAACAACAGAGGGCGGGCGTCATCCCTGTGTCATGTGCTGTTTAGCTAGCTGTACACAGAGTGAAGGTCTTCACATGACGCCCGCCCTCTGTTGTTTTGTAAGTGCTAATTCCATCTTACCCGTATCATAATGGAATGGTCGAAGCACGGTTTTAGGCCAAGATGGCGTCCGACCGCACTCCGTGTAAGTTCGGTTTTTTTCCTGGTTAAAAATTCAGACTTCTCGTGAAGTTATGCCATTGCATTTTGGTTAATATTACATAGTACACATATTTCTAATAAATCCTTGGTTTATTTGCTGTATTTAAGGTATTTAAAACTTGTTGTCGGCGTGTTGTCGGCACTCTGACTTGTTGTCGGCGTTGTCGGCTTTTAGTAGGACCGGCTGTTTTGGGTGCCATCCCCGCCATTTTTGTGGTTTCTGTTCATTAAAAAAAAAAAAATTCTACCATCCAACTGGACCATGCTGAACAATAAATTATCTATAAACATAATGGTGTTTGAACTTTGGAAGCCAATATAAAACTATTTGTTTGTTTTCCCTCAATATAATATAACAAATCAGGTAAACCGTTTAAAGATTATACAAACTGTATAGCCCCAAAAATTCTGACAAATTTGTCCACACTTATAAATACATTTTCAAGATCACAAATGATTTTATATGAGTGAGAAAACAGTTTCTTTGCATTATTTATTGGGGGAGAAAAATTTAAAGGGAATAAGTTAATCCTCAGTGTGATCGAAGTAAAATTTGGAGGGAAAAATTCCAATTGGCAAAAGGAAAACTTGTGTAAGTTCTTTCAATTAACAGTTTGCAACAATCGTAAGTTTTGCATCCTAAGTAAAATCAATCATGATCAAAAGCTGGCTATAGCAACAATTTCGTGTAAAGTGTACTTAACTTTATTTTTATCGTAAGAACTTGAAAAGGAGAAATTAGAAGCATTTTGAAAATCAGCTGGAGTTAAATTTGCAATAGTTGCCTTTTTGGTCCGAAGTGCTTGGCAGGGGTCTGCTTATGTTAACCTCCCATTTTCCGGCCCGTATGCCACTTCGAAAAATAATGTGAAATTACTAAATCAAGGGTTGTGCCTCTGTCTATGTGCATCCTGATGTTAGACATTTCCAACATTTCAATCTCTTGCCTCTTTTTACAGGTGGTTAGAAGAGATTAATTAAAGCAAACTGAAAAGTTGTTGTAGAAGTGTGCACGTTTTGTTTCCTTATCATTGAAAAAGATGCAATGAATGAACAGAACAGTTCACTTGATCATTACACCTCAATACATACTTTGTTACAAACAGGAAAGGTCGGGAACATCATGAGTTTGTTTACGCAGGACTTGTTGTATTGGAAACTGAGAACATTAGGCCATATCTGAATTAGTTAGCGGCTATGGCTACGTCTGTTGCTAAGGGTATTGCTGAGGCTGTCCTATACTTCAACGCCAGCTATAGTCATAGTCCCCAATTTGGATGCAGCCTCAAATGCAAAAGCATTGAGCTTACAACACACTGCTTCGCTAGTCTTCTATCCAGACCTTCGTTTATAGAAATACAAGGAGCTCTTTTAATCGCTCTCCTGAGAATACTCAGGAGCTCAATTTGCGCTCCTCAAATCACTCTTCTTAGATTGTCCAGGAGCTCAATTTGTTTGACTTGTGTAACAGCATATATTCAGTTTATGATTACTAAAATATACAATAATTTTGTCAAGAGAAATCATAGATAAAAAACAAAGGATAACTCTAAAAGCAGCCCACAATTAATGACAATTTCAATCACAGTTTCCACCTACTACGTAACTTACTATAATCCCTCAATAAAGATGAGTCGATGCATTCGTGAGTTGAATCATGCCCTACTTACAAACGCACGTTATGACGATGTGACTGTGTTTCATTGAAGTCAACGTGTGTGTGATGTACACACATTATTTTGTGCATAAAATCGCCCCATAGTCCTTTGCGCATATCGCACGCGACATTTTTTAACCGCTGGCCAAATTTCCGTGATAACTTATGGGCGACATTAAATCCTAGGCGCTCGGCCACCGAGGTGCACACGTGCATTCTGCGATCCCAAAAATAAGTGTCACGGGGTAGGGAGAATTTAACCACAATCGCACTGTGCGCAACATGTTTTTGTTACAAAATTCTCAATACTAGTGACAAGCAAAGTATTCCTACATCACAGTCGTCCTAGAGTCCAGTCGTCATGAGTTATGTTCAAATGGGCCAGTGCGTTGTGTACAATGGAGGCAAAAGCGTTTCGTGTTTTTCACGGACGTAAAAAATAAACCCAAAACAAAAAACGTTTGCTTATGTGTGGGCTGTGCCAACGTTTACATAACCAATGTTATTTATCTGCCTTGTTACGGTAGAATTATAAATAAAATACACCATAATGATCGAGGAGCGCTGTCGATCGCGCACGTGAAGACAGACCCAGGAGCGCGGTAGGAGCGCGAGCGCGATCGCGCTCCTCAAAAACGAAGGTCTGTCTATCCAGTCATAAAGGATCTGCATGAATTGCAAACCAACCGATACTACCATACCACCTCAGAGATTATGATCAAAGTGCTGTGTTTGGATAGAAAAACAGGATTGTCGAAGGGCATTGACGAAAGACAAATGGAAGATCTGTGGAAGATAATCAGAAAAAGTTGTTAACCTCAAAGCTTACTTTGTAAAAAATGTGAGGGTGGTACCTATCATCCTACATTTTTGTTGAAACCCTTTCACTTTCAGCCCCAAGGGCGACTATAGTCAACTGTGCACTATACCCTGCTTGAGCCCCAAGGGCGCCTAAAGTCGCCCAAGATAACACACAAAAAAGCACTCAAGCCTGAGCAAAAGGTGTAGTTTTGTCCATGTTCACCCTCTATACCCAAGCTTGCCATCATTGTAAAGAAAAAGATCGGATCTTTCCAACAACGGTAAAATAAAATAGGGTTGTTATTAGGCCAAACAAAATAATGTGTGTTTCCGGTTACCCGACTGTCCCTAGAAAAACACGCCGACCCTAGGAGTTTTTAGACATTTTCAGAAAAAATAAAATATACCCGATCCCAAGTTTTTGACAAAATACCCAATGATTTAAGGGTTTTATATTTAATATTTCCTATTTTTCAAATGGTTTTTATAAGTTGTAAAGTCTGGATATTTGCTACATGTAGATTAATGTGGCCGCGATCGCAATTCCGAATCGCGGTCGTTCATTTCAGTATACAACAATGTCAAAACACAAACCACAATGATGCCGATCGCTGAGTATCCACCGCACGTGCACAGGCCCGGGCCCCACGACGCGTCGGTCGCCCACAGTAGGTACATGTGGGCATGTTTCAAAAGTGGTCACCCAAACAGTCAAAAATTGAAAAGCTCTATCCAATAATTTCCTATGTTTATATTTGAAGGTAATATCCCTAATTTTACAAATATGTAAAAAAAAAAAAAAAAAAAAATTAATAAATAAGTCCTTAAAAAAAGTTTAAATAAAGGGTTTGATAAAAAGATGAATGTCGGACGGAATTTTTGCGGTAAGTAAAAATACGCTTGAATGGAAAGCATGCAATGTGTTGAATTTGTTCTTTCCCCATGAAAATAATAACTTTGGACCCATCCGCCAATTTAATATGCATGTTACAACTTTTTCCAGTGTAACAATTTTTTTTTTACTCAAATAAGAGATTTTCAAGACTTAAATTTCCGTCCGACATGTTCCAGATTCCTAAAAAAAAAAAAATCAAATTTGATCTTGGTAAAATAAAAGTGAAATTGTTGTCAACTATCAATAAACAGCACAAGCAATAATTTAAATCAAATATTTTAAGGTTCAATTGTTTTCCCCCAAAAATATAGCATTGGGAAATATTTTCCATCCGACATGATTTGCGCATGTCGGACGGAACTGTGCATGTCGGATGGAATTGTGTGTTTGTGCTCACCCCAAAAAGCTTCACCCAGAGAAAAATATTTGAACTTGAAAAGAACAGATGAATTTTGAAAGTTTTAAATACAATAAAACACATGTTTTGTTAATTTATTTACCCTAAAAGAAAGCCCTCATTATGTAGTATTCCGTCCGACATGATTATTTGGTTAATGTCACACAGTCACAACCCAGTGTTTTCTAAACAGACTAGATGGTCCAGCATCATAATGTTCAATATAACACACAACTCACACAGGCATTTGACTCCCCAGATTGATAGAGATTTACCCACTTGTCATGTACAGCACATACATGTTGAAGCACATGTGAAAGCACATGTGCTTTTTAGGCCTATATGTGTTGTGAATTTTAAGCGCACACTTGTGTATCTGCCATTTGACATACTGCACAGACCACTGTCAGATCTCCAGGAGGTAAGGATGACAAATAATTTTGGTCACTTAACTACATTGATAATACCGCCTTCAGTTCCAATTCCTGGAACAAGAAAGTGAGGTATGTTGAACAGTTGGTGAAGAAAGACAAAGTTCTTCTGAAGTTCTATACAATAAGTCCCCAGGGGAACACATGTAACACTGCAGATGCACACACTATACATGATGTACCTTTCCGTGAAATAGATTACAGTGTTCAGAACTCCACAGATTCTCAGGTTGACGATACGACACCAACAACCTGTGACAAGGGTGAATCTAATGTACATGTACATGTAGCATCCCACTTGTAGTTGGTCAATGGTACAATGTATGCTGTTTACTTTGAGTGTTTCTTGTATTGGTACATTGGTATGATCATTCAGTTGGACGAAATCACAGGCAAAGCCAAACTTGACTTCCTCCAGCAAAAACATCAACAGAAACACCAGTGACGAGTCATGGGTTGACAAGGATGATATCTTCTACAAACTCACCAAATCTCCTTCTCCACTCATTTTCAAGAGCATCAACTCTGATAATGAGTGAGGCAGATTTCAATCAAGTGAAATTTACTTTTGAATCAAGATATATGCATTAAAGGCACTGAACACGTCTGGTAATTACTCAAAATATATACAGTATTATCATAAAAACTTACTTGGTTACCAGCAACGGAGAGCTGTTGATAGTATAAAACATTGTGAGAAACGGCTCCCTCTGAAGTAACGTAGTTTTTGAGAAAGAGGTAACTTCTCACTAAAATAATAAAAGACTTCTTGCATGAAGCCTTTTATTAGCATCTGAAAGCACACAAAATTGTGCAACAAGGGTGTTTTTTCTTTCTTTATTTTCTTGCAACTTCGATGACCGATTCAGCCCAAATTTTCACAGGTTTGTTATTTTATGCATATGTTGGGATACACCGAGTGACAATACTGGTCTTTGATAATTACCAAACATGTTCAGTGCCTTTAATAGGCTACAGAGTGATGGCATACATGTAGTGAATGAACATAAAAGTACATGATAGAAAATGAGAGAAATAAAAAAATAGGTACAGTATGCACATGTACGCAAGTGAACCCAACATGACCATCCTCGGTGTATAAATTATAAAGATCGTTATAATTAACTAGTGGGTTATCACTAGTGTTTCTGTTAAAGATGTTTTTGTCCTATGATGTTATTTAGCATTAACCTTGTTTTTTTTTTTTTAAGGAAACAACAATTCAATGTAACGTAAATGTTTGTACAGTCATCTGATACAATGTTGTTCATTTTTAGTGTAGACCCATACACACAAAGCTTGGTAAATATCGAAAGCCTAGTTTGCATACCGATTACTGCGTGTGTCACAATTTTTGCCCACACTGCAAGAAAAATGACGTCCCACTGTTCTTATTCTTATTCTTATTCTTTATTCAGCCAATAAAACAAGCGAACAATACATTAGGGAACAGAATACATGTACAATAATACGGTAACGACTAAGAGGGAATGGGATAGAGGATACAGTGAAGACAAACAAAACATAAAAACCAATCTGTGATGGCCAGGATCAACAAAAGTGTACTCAAACACTGTAGCCCGAAAGCTTGTTGGTCCAGTCACAGAGAGGATTCATTAAATAAATAAATATATCTACATGTGTATATACAATAATATAAAATAATATTAATATAAAATTAATATTATATTAAGTCAAAAAGAAATGCAATAACAAAATTAAAAAATTAAAAAATGCAAATAAATAAATACAAATCAATGAGCAAAATAAAAATGAACTAAAAGGATATTTAAGAAAAAATAATAGTGTTAATTAAATGCACAAATTGTCAGGTCAAGGTCAAGTTCGCACAAGGACCACCCGTCGTCAATTGGCCGACATTGCCCGGCACCCCACACATTTTGAGCGCGAGTACCAGGCTACATCGACCAACCAACGACAAAATGTTCCCCGTATTTGTATTTACATACAAATAAGTAATCAAACATTGTTCATCGTTCTTCAAACTGTTGAGCCAGACTTCAAGCTTATCTAATTAAAGTGAACCTGAGGCCCTATCAGCAATTTCAAACATTTAATATGTATGTTCAATACTCAATTCAATATTTGGCCCTGTGATGGTCTTTTATAGTTTTAACTTTGTGTAACTCATATTTTACTCTTGACCATGCAGGGGTCGAAATTACCGCTGGCCCGCTGGCCCGTGACCAGTGAAATTATCTCCGGGCCACCGATTACCCCAAAAACGATAGCCCGGTGGGACAGTGAGAAAAGTCCGTTTAATGCCGCCCTGCTAAAAATTAGATAATTGGCCGCCCCGCCCAAAAATACAAACAAACTATTTTTAGCGGCCTGCACTAAACACAATCAAACGAGTAGCCGACAACAAGCCAAGCCTGACTTCCAAACCGCAAATTGGAATAGCGACGTTCATTTCAAAACATGATGCACACAACCACATGTTTTTTTTCTGACTGCCGAGTATCTGCTGCGCGTGCATCGGCCCGGGCCCCACAACTTTCGGTGGCCCATCCACCACACCACACCAGCAGACCGGTAGTCCATGCATAGTGCATGACACGCAACAACAGCGAGGTCCAAAGTCCAAGCTAATCAATATTCCGCACGCTGTGATTGGCCGTTGATGGCCGTTGATAATTACCATATTTATAAGACTGCAAGAGAGTTTGGCTAGACTCCAACGCAGTACACGTTCGAGCCGAGTAAAGAATTGCCGCACAGTGGTGCCGCATAGTGGTGCCGCACGCCTGCAGATTGGTACAATATACAGCCTTGGATGAAGGATATTCAAACATTGACAACTTTTGCCGATAGAGGGCGAGGCGGGGCAAAGTTCATTGAATTTGTTCATTGAATTTGCAATGTGCGTTGTCGACCGATCGTTGAATCTCGATGATTTTATTGCAAACGAAGTTCTAAACAACGGATCCTCTAATCACAAATCCATGAAAATGGTTGTTGATGGAAGAGGTACTATTTAGGGCAGAAATTAGGGGATAAGATCGTCCAAAAACGCATTCTTTTTAAAGCTTTTTTTTTAGCGTTTTGAAAAGTTTGTGCACGTGTCCGATCACCAACGCATATCCAGCTTTCTAAAACCCCACACTGTGCGGCATATCTCTCTGATGTTTTTGGCGCGGCGCACAAAGCAAAATGTATAACAAATGGTAGGTTTTGAATTAGCTTTACAGTAAGGTTGTTTTGACCGAAATGGATGTCAATCATTCTCCTTAGATAGTGTCGGGGCCCAGGGGTTAATAAAAAAAAAATTTAAGAAAAGGATTATCTCAAATGTTTTTGCTTCCACGTCCGATGTCGTCATATAAAGGGCGCCATTTTGACGATCTCTGTTTTTTTAAAATTATTTTTATATAAAATAATTAGGATCGTATTTTTTTAATTTAGCACACCGAAAAAGCACACAGGAAAAGAGGCTGGCAACCATCTTTTAAAAAAGCCTGGACGGTTGTCTTGAAAAAAAAGTAGGGCGAACATTAAAAAAACAAAAAAATCCTTCCTTTTTTCAAAAAGGCAAGACCCCAAAAATGTTTTCCCCCTTATGTACATGTGCACTAACCCCCGCATTGCTGATTTAAAAATACAAAATGGTGTTGGGCCACCAGATTGTCTGGCGGGCCAGTAACTTTTTATTTCCACTGTCCCTGCCGGCTAGTGAGCACTGTAGTTTAATTTCGACCCCTGCCATGTCGGACAGAAGAAAGCATGTCGGACGGGTTTTTTTCAAAACTTTCAAGCATAATTTGTTATTTGCCAGGCATTTTTTTCTTTTTCATGTCAAAATAGTAAGCTCACACAAGTTACTTAAAAATGATATTAAAAAAACTAGGGTTCAGTGATTTTTTTTGGGTGGTCAACATCATAATTCCGTCCGACATGTTCCATTCCGTCCGACATGATGTTTATTCTACTGCACCTATTTAATTAGCAAACTATAAAACTTGCAATTGTGATACCTTTACATGAAGAATAATTGTTACTGTTGCTAATATGGTACCTGAGTAAAGAAAACTCTGTTAAGTTTTGATAAAATTTTAATTTGTTTATCAAAATCCCAGAAGATCCATTTTTATCGATTCCGTCCGACATGTTGACGTTTTGTCCAAAAAAAAGAAAACAAAGTTGTTAAGTTGGAAAAAAAATGTTTTGTGACATTATTGACAGTCTGTGTATTAGCATTGATACAAAAACATTTGTTCAAAAATCCTCAACTAAAAATTGTAGCAAGTTTTTCTATCGAATTCCGTCCGACATGATTTTGAGACTTTTGAAACAAGCCCATGTACATGTCAGGCCTTCATTTTAATAAATCCGAGGAGAGCTGTAAATTGCTCTCCTTAAATCAAGAAAGTGAATTAAGGAGAGCGATTTAAAATTACTGCGCATGTGCATGAGAATAGGCGATCACAAAAAATCCGGAAAAATCTAACGCTAAAAATTTTGTCCGGATTTTGGGCAAGGCCCGAATTTGTGGTGTCCGGAATTTGGGCAAATTGACTCGTGCGTCAGCGCCGCACTCTGTGAACCCCTCGGGGACCGGGGACGAGTAAATAGGAGGAAAATACTTTTACAAAAGATGAAATCAGACGTATAGTGTCTAAAAAAACAAAAAAATACAATCATAATGATCTTCCGAAATAATCCACGAAAATATGAACGGAGCAGTCATGACGTTTTCAATGGTTTTTGTGAAAAGAAATTTTGATGTTTGGGGTCTTTACCTGTGTTAGTGAATCATTGGGTTAAGTGTTGCCTTTTGGACATTGAAAATTGTTCTTGAAACACATCCTCGAAGATCGCAAACCAAATCATTTTGGAAAAATAATGTAAGACGTCAACTCAAATGTCGTCGACGATCCCCTCACACGTGTGTGACGCACACTCATTGCATGAATTATCTGGAAGTTTCTTCCAGGTCATAGTTCAATGCGTAAAAATATCTCCAGCCGTAAAACACATTAAACGAATCGAAGAACTGGCGCTTTTGCCTATGAACGCGGGTAGTGACGACTGGTGAAAAAGGTCTAACGTTTCGCGGGTATCCACACAACACACCGTGCGTTGTTGTCAGTAGACTTTTCAATGTCTCCACACATGTTCCTTTGCTGCAGCAGTAAACATACATGTGTACATGTACTACGGTCAAACTGTACCGCGAATGAAGCGGGGAATGAGAGAAGTCTACACATATCAATAGATCTAGCTGCATACAATACACGACGCACATGGAAGAAATAAATCACCGCATGGTGGTGCGGCCGCCGCCGGGCCGCAATTTATTTACGAACGGTGAAATAAAGGTAAACTTAACGGGGGGAAAAGAAAAAGCGTGCACTCTTTAGATGTTGCCACTGCCAACTCCGAGATTCAAGCGGCTTATTTTAATCAACAACTAGGGTTTTGAAAAAAACATACTCTTGTTAAATTTGTAAGGAGCGCTTTTTTTTGCTCTCCTTGGAAAACATTAAGGAGCGCGGAGGAGCGCGAGCGCGATCGCGCTCCTTTAAAATGATGGTCTGCATGTAGTACGTTCATGACACACATGGCCTGTTGCAGCAGCGGTCCAAAGTCCACGATAACCACCATTCCGCACGCTGTGATTGGCCGTTGATGGCCGTTGAAATTACCATATATTCATATTCATAAGAGAGCTGGGCTAGTCTTCAACGAGAATGCGGTAACGTTCAAGCCAGTAAAGAATTGCTGCACACAGTGTTTGTGCTGCACGCGCTTGCAGATTGTCGGTAATACACAGCCTTGGATTAATATTAAACATCGTCAATGTTTGCCAATAGAGGGCGTTGCGGGGCAAAGTTCATCGAATTTATTCTCAATGTTGTACGTGTGTGCGCGGCGTTGTCGACCGATCGTTGAATCACAAATGTTTATTTCATTTACAAACGGAGTTCTAAACGGCATTCCTCAAATCACAAACCCATGATAATGTTGTTGATGGAAATAGTATTATTAATAGCAGAAATTATGTGATAAGAGATCGTCCCAAAACGCAATTTTGCCAAGTTTATGAATTTTCAATCGACACCTACTGAAGAGTGAAGTATTTCATGATTATTGAATTCTTGTTTATATCTCCCATATTTTGTACAAGTGTGGTACTGCAACTATATTTATTGTTACTGGCATTGGACTAGATGTATGTCATTTTTACAATTGCTGCTCGATATGGGGCAGAGGGAGGCCCCCCCTCTATTGTGTCTTCATTGTGTTCTGGGAATCTCAGGAATTCTTTTGAGAATTTTAGGGGGGGTGCTTCTGTATACAAGAGGGAAGAGTGTGTTAGGGTTAGGGTTAGTTTGGGGGGGCCTCCCTCTGCCCCATATCGGGCATGGTATACATTTTTAGGGTGTTCATGTATGCAGGAAATTAACGTGCAAGGGCAAAAATATTTTTAACATTCGTTCCTACCCTAAGTTTTGGAGCAATAAAATATTCTGTCAAAATAAAATGTTCTTTTGTCCCTACCTACCCTAAATTTTTGGTAAGTGTAATAGGAAACGCGCATATTATTTTGTTTGGCCTTATGCAATCGCTTCAAATTGGAGTAGAAAGATCCGAAATGTCAAACACCTACGGAGCGCCATAAGGTTGTGTGCAAAAAAAAGTGTTTGGGTTTACAGAACACACGGACAGAGGAAACAAAGACCCAGGGTTCTGCCCAAGATTTGTTTAGTGCCGGAATTTTTTTTTTCCGAGTACAGTCAAGTCAATTTCCTTTCGATCGTGCACGGAGTGGTTACACACGGACGTGTGCCCTGCAACTGTGCCTTGAATAGGTCCTCAGTGCGCGCACGCCTTTACCGCCATGGGAAAACAATTTACAGCATCTATAGCATGGTGCTTACTCTGCAGTTCATTTCCGTTGTATTAAACGCTGTAGAATAGGGTTCGCAACATGATGAAACTGGTATCATGTTATTCCAAGCGTAAAGCTATAATCAGCGTGACTGGAAACCATTGCAAAATCAATGCGGGTTTCGTGCGTTGGATATATTGTACATCGTACAGGCGGGAGGAATGCTCGATCCTGGATCATTAAAATAGACTCAAACCAAAGAAGTAGGCTACTCGAAATTTTGGATAAAACTGTTTACTGGTAAATAATTTGTTTTACACGTTCAAAATATTTTGAAGGAAATGGGCAAAAAAAAGGGAAAATGTGTGGTGGTCGGAAAAAGAAAAAATTCTGCGAGTGCCGGTCGGGGAATCATGAGTGCCGGTCGGGTTTTCCGGCACCGACCACCGTGGGCAGAACCCTGAAGACCAAGAACTTGGACATTTTTTGGCGGATTTCAATGATTTCAAAATTATATGAAAGGAAATTCAATAAGTAAGACAATTTTTATTTCTGATTATGTTCTAAATGAAATCTTCAAGGTAATAATAGAGTTTGTAAAATAGAACTTTGAACACAAGCTTTTTGTTGTGTGAGAAAGTGTGCTTCATGCTTGAGTGGTCAAATAATGTGGCTCCAGCAGTTGGTTGTGTCAAAAGAACTTGGGGCTGAAAGGGTTAATGCTGCTATCCTTGAGACTTAAAATTTATAATAGATATTTTGATCTTGAAAATAAAGTTTGTTTGAAAGTTTTTTCTTTTTTGTTAAATTGTGTGTCTGTTCTTTTTTTTGTACAGGACCCCAAGGAGCTTGTGGTAACCATGCAGAGGGGAAGCAGTGACAACAGTCAAAGCGGGGTCTACCACAAGCTGGGGTCTCCACAACCACAGCCTCAACCACAGCAACAACAATCCACTCAGCGATCAATAGACCTGTCCCAAGGTCTCCCTTCGCACTCATCGGGGTATGCTGTCCCACAGCATCACCTCCAACAGTATCTCATCAATCCAGTCGCAGTCGCAGGGGCACAGGTAGTTACCTCTAGTCGCCCGATTCAAACATCACCCATACGGGTGCCAGCTCAACATGCACAGGTGTCGCCCTCGGCAGTTGTCCTGCAGCAGCAGCAGCAGCAACAGCAGAATCATCAGGATGTTGCCAGGCAACAAGCCTTCATGCAATTGGCAAGTCTGCGGACACAGCTCATTGCAGGCACGTCCAATCAGGTGATCAATCTGCAGCTGAGTCCTGGCTTTGTGGATCCAAGCACTGGTCTCTCTATGCAGCAGATGAGTGTCAATACTCCACCCAGTAGCATCGGTACCACAAACCCGTATGTATTTCATAACACCCCTAAGTTATTTTCATTAGGAGAGGAGCCCCAGATATCGCAAGAGCAAATTCAACTGCAGTCCTTGCTTCTGCCCAGCCACCATCAACCAGTGGGAACCATACACCACCATGGTCAAGGCTCGCCCAGATCTACCATGCCACCATTGTCCAGTTCCGGACTCAACTTTGGTGCAGCACGGAGACTAAGCAGCCACAGTCCCACACGAGGTGCACCGGACCGCAAGAGCCCCACAGCCGGTGGCGGTGCCTACTACAGAAGTCTGAGCAGCCCAGCACGGACAAACCCTATACCGTCCAGTCCATCGCGAATGCGCAAATCCCCACTGATGGCCTCTGAAACAGACCATCCCCCTGCCACCAATGAGGTGGCAGAACTGAGAACTCGATTACTTGAGCATAAACTCAAAACCTTGCATGACTTGCAAGAAGGTTACAAGGAGAGATTAATAGAGCTGTTCTTCTTGGAGAATGGGCACAACATGATGGATTTCATAGCATGGAAAAAACGGCCAAGTTCCACTCTGCATAACTACATGATGAATCGTAAACTGGAAGGCCGGGAAGAAGAGATAACAATCAATGATGAGGTAAAAAGGAAGACAAAGATTTGTTTTTTTCCCAGTTATCTTTTAACCTTAACGGACTAGGCCCTTTTGCTTACACATAGCCTAAATTCACCCACATCCTGCAGAAGTAGAGAGTAAAAAGCTTAAAGGACCCGACTTTGCTTACTTCTGAATCCCATTTTGGCCAAGCTGCATAAGATTTGAATCCTTCTCTTTCCTCTTTTCTCGCTGTGATTGAAAAATTATTTTTGATGAAGGTCACTTAACTGCAAGCCTATCATTTATTGATAATTAATCAATTTATAATGTCCCTCCTTAGGTAAAAGTCATCACCAACAGTGGTAGCACTCGGCCACTGAACACACCGGTAGCCATCTCAACACAGCTTCCTCCTGCGGTATCAGCATTATCATCACAGATTAAGGCCAAGGAGCTACGCAAGAGCTTCCCAGGTGCCCTGCCAACTGCTAGTCCTGACATGGACAGGAAGCGGACATACAACCAAGCAGGTAATTGTTGGAGAAAACAAATCTTTACCATTTAAATTCCCAAGTCTGGCATGTAACATCTCAGCTGATTTCCTCTTTTTTGTCCTTTTTAAAACACTCAACAAAGTTTTATGTACTAAGCAGTTTTCTCTTTATTTAGCAGTTACCTATTTACATATCAGATGGTATCAGCCCGTCATGGTGATACAAGTGTAACACAAAAAATTCCAGTGAACAAAACTCGGCCAATAATGATATCTCTGTAACCTTTTTGATTTGTTTTCTACAGGTCTTGATGGCAGTAGTACACCTGAGAGAAAGCCCCTTGGGTTTCCATCTTCACATGAGCCCAACGTCACGCTAAGCCCAAAGACCATCACTCCGATTCCAGGTAACGACATGTTTATGCGTTTTGGAAATGCAAGTATTGATACATAATTTTTGGTTTGGGGTCATTTTTGGTCATGAGTTTACTGATCTGGCACTAAAATCACTGGCTTCAGGCCTGTGGTCAAGTGTAAATTTTAGCCCTGGTTGTTTCCTTGATAAGTGTAGTGATATCCAATCATTATAAAACTTGTAATGTCTCATTATTTTGTTTGACATTGTGAAGCTTTACCAGGAAGTCAACAATCTACATTATACAAGCACAAGCTGCATGCAGCAGGCCAGCACCAGCACCTTGGTACTTCCAACCGCAGTCAGATTGTTGCAGCTGTTGCATCAGCATCTAACATGCGGATGTCTCTCGGTGTTCCTCATCTACGACGGGAGCCAAAGTCACCACCTGGTAAGGATTTCGCTGAGGGATATTGTCATTTTCCCCTCATCTCATTACCAATAACTTTGACCTGTGTCCATTTTCACAAAGCTTGTTCAGCATTAAAAAAGTTGCCGAGCATAGAAATTTTTTGCTTAGCAGAATTAGGTTACCAGCCAAAGAACCATGTAGTGTACATGCCTGATGCTTCACCTTTGATACCCAAGGTTACTGTGGTTAGAAAGAGCAGGGATGTGATTTCTCCGTTTTTTTGCCCTCCAAAAAAAGAAATCTTGTTTGTTTTTTGGGTTTTTTTTTTAAACTTAAAATCAAACTCTTAAAAAAATGAAGAGTGGGGCTTTAAAAACAAAATATAAATGTTATTAGTGGGCTTCGTGCTCGCATGTTTTCGACCTCGCAAGCTTTCACGCTTTGCGCTCAGAGTTCAGTGTATTTTTTTTCAACAGCCTATCACATCCCTGATAGAGAAAGATCAGATCTTTATAATGATGATGGTAAATAAAATAACGTTGCTTTATGCAATCACTTCAAATTGGAGTGGAAAGATCTGAAATGTCAAACACCTACGGAATGCCATATGGTTGTGTTTGGGTTTTCAGAACACACTGAGGAAACAAAGATCAAGAAGTTGAACATTTATTGGCCGATTTCAATGATTTAGGATTAAATGAAAGGAAATTCAATTTTTTAAAATTACTTGTACTCTAAATATAAATATTCATGGTGATAATAAAGTTTTCTGTTAATGTAATAAAGTTGACTTCACGCTTGAGTGTTCAAACATTGTGGGCACCAGTGGTGTATGTCAATAAAATTTGGTAACGAGAGGGTTAAATTTAGATTAAATGTTTGTATCTTTTAGCAGCGAAGCACTCATTACACCAGTTGAAGACGCCAACCAGCAAACCCCTCACCGTTAACACAACGGCAATCACAGATGTCACCAGCACAACACCAGTTGGAGGCAGTTTGTCGCCCCGTCGCCACTCCAGTGGCTCAGCCACTGCTACACCGTCGAACAAGCTGCCAAAGTCGCCCATCTCACCTAATGCACACCAGCGGTTGGCCACAAGGCAGCACTCGCTATCTGCTGTGTACGACTACACTATCGGATCTCAGGAGATGATTGTAGAGCGTGCCAAACAGGTATGGTTTATAAAGGATTGTTTGTTTGGGGATTATGATGGGAGTCATTGTATATCAAGTTTAAGTTCTTTAAAAGTTAAAAGCAGTGAGTACCCCACTCATCTTTTTCGAGGACAGTATTGTTATGTTGAAATTTTCATATTGACCATTGGAAAGGGCCCATTTTATTACCATGAATAAATCCTGTGCCCTCCCCCCCTTCTGTGATAATAGGAAGCCCAAGTGATGCAGAGGATAGCTGAACTACGGAAGGAAGGCCTTTGGTCTGCCAGACGTCTTCCTAAGGTTCAGGAGCCTCCAAGGCATAAGACCCACTGGGAGTACCTCCTGGAGGAGGCACAGTGGCTGGCGACTGATTTCATCCAGGAGAGGAGGTGGAAGAAAGCTGCTGCACGAAAGGTAAAACCAATCATGATTAAAAACTTGCAATAGCAACAATTTCGTTTAAAGTTTGCTTTACTTTCCTTTACTTTTCATCATAAGTACCTGGAAAGGAAAAACTGGAACAGTAAAAGTAGAAGCATTTAAAAAAATGTGTGGGTTAGTTTTGGGAAATGAATATTGAGAATTTGTAATAGTTTTTTCGGTCCGAAGTGCTTGGCAGGGGTCTGCTTATGTTAACCTCCCATTTCCCGGCCCGTATGCCACTTCGAAAAATAATGTGAAATTACTAAATCAAGGGTTGTGCCTCTGTCTATGTGCAACCTGATGTTAGACATTTCCAACATTTCAATCTCTTGCCTCTGGACTTTCAATGGAAGTGCCATTCGCAAGATAAAATCGTCATTTTCCATTAATAGAAAATAATTCTACAACTGTTTTCTGACCATCTCTTTTAGTCTGAACATTGCAAATTGAAATTTAGGAAGAATGTCCTTATGAATTTTGTGTTCACTCTTGTCTGATGCAGTTGGTGCGTGCCGTAGCAAGATTTCACCAGGAGAAGCACGCCAAGGAAGTGAAGGCAGAGCGAGAAGAGACCCAGAAACTGAGGAGGATCGCTGGGAACATAGCAAAGGAGATCAAGACCTTCTGGTCAAACATTGAAAAGGTTAGCAGCTGTTTCAATTGTCTGTCCATCGTTGCAGCTGATTCAAATATAAAGACATTGTTCAGTTGGGTTATTTATACAAGTTTGGAATGCGTTGCTGTTTAGCGCAAACTTGTCTTTATTTCATATTTTGCACCAAATTTACAAAATGAGTAATCCGTTACCAGAGCTTTTGTTGTGAAAAGGTCTTGTAGCTAAATAGACATACATTGACATGGTCAGTGGATTTCACTGCATAAATCTTTAAGGTGTCGTCATTGAAACGTCTCGTCTTCCAACTGTCTGATCTTTCAATATCATGCACTGTGGTTTTTGAAGGATAAATGCCAGTCTGCACTATGATATCATGTGGTGAATGCATCTTATGCCATTATTTTATAAACGAGGATCGCGCACCATTCATTCATATCAGTGGGTGAATAGTGCTATCCACCTCGAAGATTAAAACAATTTTCTAGCCACCAGTGTTCCTTTGTCGTTCAGTGACACACAGAGCATTTATTTGCTAGATACATCATCATCAAACAAATATCCGTTTGGATAATTGATAAGGATATTAATCCTCCTACTGTCCGACCATTCAATACCATCCACTGTGGTCTTGGAATGATAGATTATTTATTTATTTATTTATTTATTTATTTATTTATTTTGGTTTAAAAACACTACACATAGTCGGTAGTATCACAAGGTAATACTAAAAATGACATGCTTACAAAATAAAACATTAAGTATTACAAAGACAATAAAAAAGGTCAAAAACCCAGGCCAGCCAGATATAAGAAATAACCCAATTAACTATGCCTACCTTCAATATGATATCTTGTGGTGAACACAGTACACACGTATGCATAGTTACGACACATGTGGTGCCACTATGCACAACCTGTGCAGTTGGAACATTTTGTTATAGTCTGTCAACTAACTGAACAATTATGTTAAGAGTTGGAGGCGTTAGTAAAGATGCGCTAATTCCTTTGTGTCCTCACAGGTAGTGCAATACAAGCAGCAGAGTCGGCTTGAGGACAGGAGAAGGAAAGCAATGGACATGCAGCTTGATTACATTGTCGGCCAGACCGAGAAATATTCCTCTTGGCTGACAGAGGGACTCAATCTGAACGCAGCGGGGTCATCTGTACAAGGCTCTGTGGCGTCCAGTCCAAGATCTGATCCTAGTGTTGCAGCACCAGGAGACGGTATGTTGATCTAAGAGTTAAGGTTATGGATCAAGAGCATTTAATGTCCAGGGTGTACTGGCTGTGTTGTGTAAATCCAGTTTGCGAGATTATGTTAAAGGGAACTGTTGTGATAATGTAGAAAAAGACAAATCTAAGGAGGTTTGTTTAACCACTTTGGGTCTGTATTCCAAAAGAATTTGTCCATGCCTCTGTGCGGTGTAGATTTTCTGAACTTTTGTTGGTGCATGCCTGTGCATGCTACACAATGGAATGTCGGGCTGGATATTCACATCGTCGTCAGCCGTCTGTCTGACTGCCTGTAAACAAATTGAGGGTACTCAAAAAAAAGTTTCAGGTGAAAAAAAGGCTGCTTAGAAATTTTTGGGGAAATATTCACATCATGCGACAAGAAGTGGTTAATGGTTGAACAAAGAGCCACAACTGAAACAAGACAAATTTCAAGCACCAGGTTATAATCATACCATGTAGTTCCTTTCCCAATGACTTGTTGGAACTGTTTTCAAACCAGGGTTTATTATTACATGATCCTCTGAAATTTCTATATTAATTGTGTCTTTACAACTACCTGAAGTGGACTTACCGGATTTTAAAATATTTTGTTTATTTCTTAGAAAAAAATTCCCCAGAATTAGGTAAGAAAAACACAATTCTAAACAATCGAAGTCCTAGGCAGGGGTCGGCTTGTGTTAATCTCCCACTTATCGGCCCGTATGTTACTTCGAAAAACAACATGAAATGACTCATTCTTGGGTTGTGCACTACTTCCATGTGCAACCCGAATTACACATTTCCTACATTCTAACTCCCAGGTTAAAAATATTTGTTTTAGAGGAAGGAGGAGTGGGCGTAGGAACGGCAAGTGGAACATCTTGGAAAGAGAAAACAGTTTGAATGTGTTTTGGATTTTGGCCATGAAATAAGTGGATTTCCTACTTTATGGATGCTCCAACAAGGAGATTTTACTTGGACCAGTTCTTCCTATAATCTGCTTTTGGTCTAATATATGGGCTTTCTTTAAAAACATTCTTAAAACGCAGATGTGGACTTCCAGCCAGATGGTGAGGAATCCGACGATGAGGAAACCATCGACGTCGAAGAGAGGGAGGCAGAGGATGATCAAGACACTCACCAGAAAGAGTTAGAACTCCTCCAGAAGGAGAGTGAAGTTCCCCTCGAAGATCTCATCGGCAGCCTCCCCCCAGAAATCCTTGAAGACAGTAAAGATGAGAAGAAAGAGGAGTTGAAAGATGGAGAGAAGACAGAGGAAAAGGCAAAGAAACAGGAGGAGGAAGAGCCAGGCTTGAGTGAAGTGGTGAGTTGTTTTTCCATCTCCTCTAAATAAGAGGGCTTGCTGGCGGGAAGTGAGAATGCAGGAGGATTTGGTAGTAACCAGTAGTAATTGACTCTCTGACCTTTCAATCTCAACTTTGATAGATTATGATATCTGCTTATTTGGAAACGGCCAATTATATAAAGGCAAACTTTGACTTAAGCACGATTCTAAAGAGATTTCACCATGTAGTAATTTGTAAAATTTGGCTTTTGTCTGTTAGACCAAAGAAGTGGAAGAAGAAAACAAGGAGAAGTCATCCTCAGCAGATGAAGAATTTGTGCCATCAACAGACGATGAAGATGAAGAAAGTGAGTTCCCAAACTGTGAAAACAGGTTTATCATGGATGAGAAAATCAGACTCTTTTCTAAATTTAGACTTGTTGTGTCTACACTGGTAAACAAAATTGCTGTCGGGGTTCGTTTTTAGCTAGTTAACAAACTTATTGGTGAATCTAAAATGTAGTTGACTAGTCCGGCCAGCCGGTGAGTGAACAAAATTAATAAATAAGAAAAACCCTTCGCTGTTATTTTCTTCAGATATTAAGAAATGAGGTGCTTTGATCTACTTCTTTGGTTCTGAAGATTCTGTTCTCAGAAGCTCATTGAAATCTAAAACTCTGAAAGGTAGTAATGGCATAATTTAAACATAACCTTCTTAAATTTGGATCCTCATTTTATTAGCTGTGACTCTCGCCCCCGATTCATAAAAAATATTACTTTTTTAAGATTGTCAATAGTCGGTAAAAACAATTGTGGATATGAAGGTAGTGAAAACAGAAGGTAATGAAAACAGTGATGGAAAAAAAGAAAAAGGTTTAGAAAAATTTGTTTGCTTTTTTTCAGTGCCAGATGACGAGGAAACATTGCAAGAGCAAGAGGAAGCTGAGGGTACTACAGACCACACGGCTGAGGTCGCTGAACTACAGGCTGAGGGGGAGATGACCATGGAGGAACTCCTGAAGAAGTACAGCGGGGCGTACGATGATGACTTTGAGATGCCCCAATCTGAGGAGGAGGAGGAGGTAGAGGAGGATGAAGAGGAGCAAGAAGAGGAGCAAGACGAAGAAACGGAAGGTAAATTTTGAAAACCAAACTTTGAGATTTGAGAATGTTACTGTTGAATCAAGTTGATAAGATGCCACGTTTCAGTCACCTGAATTTAAAAACTGTCTCAACAAGATTCATTGACTCTTTAGCTTCTGTGATTGTTTTCAAGGAAGCCATTGTAAGTAGCACAATAGTTACTGCCTACTGTGAAAATTGCTGAATGATTTTGTATCGTACTGACTGGTTTAATCTTTGAGCAATACACTTGCAAGTATAGCTGAGTCATCAAGGTCTATGTATTATGATCCCTTTAGAATGTCAAGTCAAAAAAGGTTTATCATTCAAGAAACATGCACAAAATGGACTTATTGAAACATTCAGGGTTCTCTCTATGCACAAGCTAGTGTATCTGGTTCCTACATGTGAATTGCGGGTCAATACGCACGAATGGCGCAACAATTTTTTTTAAATATTATTTATTATTATAATTTTGTTATTAACTTAAGATCGAATTCACAAAAATCATGAAGATAAATATATTTGGATTGCCCCAGATTGCACTAGGGATCTTGAAGCCAAAGATAAACATCAAGTAAAAAGCAGACATCGGTTCAATTCAGCGTGCTTCAGTCAAACTTAAAGATTGTTTGTCCAAAATGCCCCACAGGTTGGAAAAATCCTGGGGAGAACCCTGATTAGTCATTTTAAATAGTTACTTTGAATTTCTTGACTGTTTTTTCCAGAAGAGGAAGAGGATCTTGGTACAGACGACGAGGAGGAATCAGAGCTGACCGATGTCGGGATGGAATACCTCATCAATCCGGACAAAGAGAACGAGAAGTCAGCTGGGGCCACAACCCCAGTTGCCTCCCAGGACAAGCCTCAGGATGCTGGGCCCAACAAGGATATCACCGATATAGCAGCGGCTGCACAGAGTCTACAGCCTACTGGGTACACACTGTCTACAACACAGGTAGGTTTGTAGTGGTGCTTCTTATTGTTATTTGAATTTGATTTCTCTTGCCAGGCATGGTATTCTTCCTACTTAAGTCTGATATCCAATTTTTGGGGCCTTGAAAATATTTTGAAAAACTGTAGCTTAACCCTCCTACTGTTAGCAACATTTTCAAGTGAGTTGACCAACCATTTGAAACCATTCAACTGCCAAAGTTGTGTATGGTGGCACAACTGTGCACAGAACTAACTGTACTGTGTACATGCATTCCCTCATGGTATCATATTGCAAGGCTGGCATAGCTTATCTATCATTCAAAACCACAGTGAATGGTATTGAATGGTCAGACAGCAAGAGGGTTAATAGCCTGTAAAGTCTGTTTAAGCCTCCACCCCGTGTAGTTCAGCCCTTGTACTTTTTTCCAAGGACCAACTATCATGCCTGTCCTGCATGCTACATATTTGTGTATGTATTTGACATAGTTTGTGTGTATACTTTTTATGTTATGGCATTTGAATAATTTTTACTGAAAGTGTTGCAATTTGTTGTTGTGTAGAGTTTTTCTAGTCCACTCCATGCAAGCTTCTGCCACTGTCAAATAAAATAAAAAACTTCACAAGATAAAATGTTTGCCTGATATTGATATTAGGCTTTATATGAGTCTAACTCAATTTGAATGCTCTTAATTGGTGAACCTTAAGTCTTTCACAGGGTGGTTACTTACAATGATATCGTGTAGGAGACATTATTCTCACATGCATTAACGAGGATCGCGCACCATTCACTCATATCAGTGGGTGAATAGTGCTATCCACCTCGAAGATTAAGCAAATTTTCTAGCCACCAGTGTTCTATTGTTTTTCAATGACATATGAGCATTTATTTGCTAGATACATTTTTTTATTTTGCCACAAATGCATTCTTTGCAAAGTGGAAGATTGTTCCCTTTGGTAAAAAAAACATTGTAGGTCTGCAATAATTTTTGAGTGGTACATGGCTCAAAACACCCATTAGACAACTGGCTAGATAGAACAGTTATTTTAACACTTATTTTAACACTTATCCAGGAACCACCAAAACTGAACAAGTCGAGCAGTCCAATAATTTTCAAAGCACAAACTTTTGAAGAATTACAGATGTATTCCCTACATAGTGTTAGCCAGAGGGGTGTCTGGGTGTCTTTTGGACACCCTGTTTTAAATTTGGACACCCTGTTTCATCTGTCATTTACATGTAAATGTATTGTAAGTTAACAATTTGGACACCCAGTTTTTAAATTTCCAGCAGATTTGGACACCCTTTTACCAAATCCTGGCTAAAACCTTGATTCCCTAACGTTTCAATTCCAAACTTTTTTCAAAAAATTAAGCAAATATGAATATTTAAGGAATAAACCACAATTTTGAATATTAAGAAAACTTCAAATGATTTAAGTTCTGTACAAATTTCTGAACCATAAGACATGTGGATACTTTCTTGAAATTTGGAAACCTGTGGTGTATTTTCTTTCCTTCCTGTATTTCCTTCCTGTGACAAAGTGCAGGGTAGACTTGTCCCGTCTTTATCAGTAAGGATGAAGATGAATACTGGTCTTACAAACCCAATGGTTTGACTGTATAGACATATACATGCAATGACTTGCAACTACCAGACTGATACTACACATGGCATGCAAGGGCAAAGGTACTTTTGGCATGACGCAGTAGGTTCTAAACGGTGGTATCTGAGGTTACACATGCGCCTTGAACTGTGATGTCAGATGTATGTTTTGGGCTTGGGGCAAGGATGGAGGAAGCGTTTTCTTATAGTGCCTTTCTTACCTACATGAATTTGTAATCGATACAGTTACACAGATCTTATTTCATGTGTGGATGTTGTTTTGATTGTCTCAGGTGAAGACGCCAGTGCCATTCCTTCTCCGTCACAAGCTGCGTGAGTACCAACACATCGGTCTGGACTGGCTGGTGACCATGCATGATAAGAGACTGAATGGAATCCTGGCTGATGAGATGGGACTGGGCAAAACCATACAAACCATCGCATTACTGGCCCACATGGCCTGTGGACTAGGTAAGAGACCTCAAATGAAGCAATCCTCACATCCCAGGGTTAAGACAATGGTTTTATGTATAACACAGAGCTGCCAACTCGCCCTGATTCTGCCGTAAATTCTCAACAAATAAACAAAACTTTCCATGTTCTGATGAACAAATTTGAAAGTCTCCCTGATTATGGAGAACAAAAATTCCCGATTATGTTGGATGTAATTCTAAACATCTCCCTGATTGTTTGTACAAAACTTTCCTGATTGCAAGATGCACATGTTGGCAGCTCTGATGATAAAGCTTTAAATGGTCAGTGCTTCCCAAGTTCTGCAGATGCAAATCAACAAACACTAAGGGTGGGACTGACGAGATTAAGAAAGAACAACCTCTAGTTTCGTGGCTTGTAACAATATTAGTACTACCAAGTTAGATTCTTTTTCCCTTCAACGCCCATGATGATAGCTGCCTCACTATCATCTTGGTTTATTACAGTAAGGGATAGATCAAAAGTACCTCATAAAACCCATGGGATAGAAGCCCCCTGTCCCATGGTTCCTGTCGGGGTAGACATCTTTGTTAAAGGGACACGTTGCCTTGGATATGGCGAGTTGGTCTATGAAAAGCGTTTGAAACCGTTTGTTATGAAATGCATATGGTTAGAATGATGTTTTAAAAGTAGAATATAATGATCCACACAAATATGCCTCGAAATTGCGTGGTTTTCCTTTTACATCGTGAACTAACACAAAATGGCGGACCATGTTAGTTCGCAAAGTAAAAGGAAAACCACCCAATTTCGAGGCATACTTGTGTGGATCACTGTATTCTACTTTTAAAACATCTTTCTAACCATATGCATTTTATAACAAACAGTTACAAATGCTTTTCATAGACCAACTCGCCCGATCCAAGGCAACGTTTCCCTTTAACATGAACTTACATGTTAAAAAGTTGTATTTATTTATTTGGTATTTTTAAAGTAAACAAAACTCATAATCATAGCTGATATTCTCATGATTCAAATAAATAACTTGGTATTTTTGTCTGATTTGTTTGTTGTGTTCAGGTAACTGGGGTCCTCATCTGATCGTGGTACCCACCAGCGTGATGCTCAACTGGGAGCTAGAGTTCAAGAAATGGTGTCCTGGTTTCAAGATCCTAACGTACTTTGGCTCACAGAAAGAACGCAAACTAAAGAGACAGGTATTGTCAAATAAATCATATGGTTGGCAGATTTTAAAATGTATTTAGAAATAATCTGAATTTTGGGGTGTTTCCTTTAATTTATTTAGCCCCCTGCCTTTTTTTACTTCTGGCCGACTCTGGTTGTTGATTTAAATTGCAAACAAAAGTAAAATAAAAAGAAAGGATTATGACTAATGTCTTCAGTGGTAAAACAATTCACTTTTAATGTTGATCAAGTTAAAATCTACTTTTGATACTACGAAATGTCCTTATTTATAAACGAGGATCGCGCACCATTCATTCATATCAGTGGGTGAATAGTGCTATCCACCTCGAAGATTAAAACAATTTTCTAGCCACCAGTGTTCTTTTGTCATTCAGTGACACATGAGCATTTATTTGCTAGATACATCATCAAACAAATATCTGTTCAGATGTTTGATAAGGATATTAACCCTCCTACTGGTTACCAGGGTTCTGCCCAGGATTCGTTTAGTGCCGGATTTTTTTTGTCCTAGTACGGTCAAGTCAATTTCCTTTCGATCGTGCACGAAGTGGTTACACACGTGCACCCTACAGCTCTGTGCCTTGAATGTAGGCCCTCAGTGCGCGCACGCCTTTACCGCCATGGGAAAACAATTTACAGCATCTATAGCATGGTGCTTACTCTGCAGTTCATTTCCGTTGTATTAAACACTATAGAATAGGGTATGCACCGTGATGAAACTGGTATCATGTTTTTCCAAGCGTAAAGCTATAATCAGCGTGACTGGAAACCATTGCAAAATCAATGCGGGTTTCGTGCGTTGGATATAATGTACATCGTACAGGCGGGAGTGATGCTTGATCCTGGATCATTAAAATAGACTCAAACCAAAGAAGTAGGCTACTCGAAACTTGGATAAAACTTTTTAATGGTAAATAATTTGTTTTACACGTTCAAAATATTTTGAAGGAAATGGTGGAAAAAAGGGAAAATGTGTGGTGGTCGGAAAATGAAAAAATTCTGCCAGTGGTGGTCGGGGAATCATGAGTGCCGGTCAGGTTTTCCGGCACCGACCACCGTGGGCAGAACCCTGGGTGACCATACACTGGTTTGAAATGATGGATAAACCATGCCTACCATCATGTGGTAAAGGTAACTAAGTAGTACACAGTTAACCCTCTTACTGTTCAACCATTCAGTATAGTTCTCTGTGGTTTGAAATGATAGATAAACCATGCCTACCATCATGTGGTAAAGGTAACTAAGTAGTACACAGTTAACCCTCTTACTGTTCAACCATTCAGTATCGTCCACTGTGGTTTGAAATGATAGATAAACCATGCCTACCATCATGTGGTAAAGGTAACTAAGTAGTACACAGTTAACCCTCTTACTGTTCAACCATTCAGTATCGTTCACTGTGGTTTGAAATGATAGATAAACCATGCCTACCATCATGTGGTAAAGGTAACTAAGTAGTACACAGTTAACCCTCTTACTGTTCAACCATTCAGTATCGTCCACTGTGGTTTGAAATGATAGATAAACTATGCCTACCATCATGTGGTAAAGGTAACTAAGTAGTACACAGTTAACCCTCTTACTGTTCAACCATTCAGTATCGTCCACTGTGGTTTGAAATGATAGATAAACCATGCCTACCATCATGTGGTAAAGGTAACTAAGTAGTACACAGTTAACCCTCTTACTGTTCAACCATTCAGTATCGTCCACTGTGGTTTGAAATGATAGATAAACCATGCCTACCATCATGTGGTAAAGGTAACTAAGTAATACACAGTTAACCCTCTTACTGTTCAACCATTCAGTATCGTTCACTGTGGTTTGAAATGATAGATAAACCATGCCTACCATCATGTGGTAAAGGTAACTAAGTAATACACAGTTAACCCTCTTACTGTTCAACCATTCAGTATCGTCCACTGTGGTTTGAAATGATAGATAAACCATGCCTACCATCATGTGGTAAAGGTAACTAAGTAGTACACAGTTAACCCTCTTACTGTTCAACCATTCAGTATCGTTCACTGTGGTTTGAAATGATAGATAAACCATGCCTACCATCATGTGGTAAAGGTAACTAAGTAGTACACAGTTAACCCTCTTACTGTTCAACCATTCAGTATCGTCCACTGTGGTTTGAAATGATAGATAAACTATGCCTACCATCATGTGGTAAAGGTAACTAAGTAGTACACAGTTAACCCTCTTACTGTTCAACCATTCAGTATCGTCCACTGTGGTTTGAAATGATAGATAAACCATGCCTACCATCATGTGGTAAAGGTAACTAAGTAGTACACAGTTAACCCTCTTACTGTTCAACCATTCAGTATCGTCCACTGTGGTTTGAAATGATAGATAAACCATGCCTACCATCATGTGGTAAAGGTAACTAAGTAATACACAGTTAACCCTCTTACTGTTCAACCATTCAGTATCGTCCACTGTGGTTTGAAATGATAGATAAACCATGCCTACCATCATGTGGTAAAGGTAACTAAGTAGTACACAGTTAACCCTCTTACTGTTCAACCATTCAGTATCGTCCACTGTGGTTTGAAATGATAGATAAACTATGCCAGCCATCATGTGGTAAAGGTAACTAAGTAGTACACAGTTAACCCTCTTACTGTTCAACCATTCAGTATCGTCCACTGTGGTTTGAAATGATAGATAAACTATGCCTGACAGTCAGGATTTTTCATTGGTCTCCATGATTTTCCTGAAAGATGCAAAATTGCCATCACAGTGATGAAAGACTTGGCTCATTGTGACCAAACCTTCAGCTTTTTAATTGAAATGATGCAGAGAGTCTGTAAACCTCTTAAATGTAACATCTATCAATTAGGTTGGCTTTATCTCAACACCAAAGGGAACTTTATCAGATGTTCAATACTTTTTATTTGTACAATCTGGTGCAGATGAAGGATTTAGAATGGTCAGTGGAAAACGCTACCAAGAGTAGAAGGGTTAATGTCCCGATGTGTTATAAAATTACGCACAAAATCCGTAAGTGTAGATTAACCCAGTTCAATTTCCACACAGTTAACAGTCACTGTACTTGTCTCCTTGCTGCAGGGTTGGACCAAGAGCAATGCATTCCATGTTTGCATCACATCCTACAAGCTGGTCATTCAGGACCACCAATCGTTCCGCAGGAAAAAATGGAAGTACCTCGTTCTGGACGAGGCTCAGAATATCAAGAACTTCAAATCGCAGAGGTAAGTTTGTAGTTTGGAATTTATCACAAAAGTCCGGGATAAGAAATTTCAGACTGTTTTGTATGTCAGCTTGGTGAAAAAGATTGTTTTTTTCTTCAGATGTGAAGAAATCATTCTCCCTGAAAAATTTTTCTAATGCTGAGCAGACATGATATTCTTCCAACTTGAGTCTGATTTCCGATAAAATGTTTCCCTCTGAAAAATCAGAAAAAATTGTTTTTAAAAATCTTCAAAAAAAGGGTCTATAAAAGCCTAGATATCATGTGTGCATGTAGGTCAGCCTTTGTACTCAAAAGAATTGTCCTACTCTTTTCTGATGTTCAGATATCATGCCTGCCGAGGATACTGTTCCCAGGAGTTCCTTGAACTTTGTATCTCCATGTTTGCTCCTTCAAAAAAGTTTCCAAGTACTTACACAAGCGCTGAACTTTTCCTTTTTGAATGGGCCACAAATTTCCACTAAGTTCCGATTGATATTATTGTACATCACCAGGTGGCAGACGCTACTAAACTTCAACAGCCAGCGTCGCCTCCTCCTGACCGGTACCCCCCTTCAGAACAACCTGATGGAGCTGTGGTCCCTGATGCACTTCCTGATGCCCCATGTCTTTGCCTCCCATCGGGAGTTCCGGGAATGGTTCTCTAATCCGCTGAGCGGGATGATAGAAGGAACGCAGGAGTACAACGAGGGCCTCATCAGACGTCTTCATAAGGTAGCTATTATTTGTTGGTTATTGATGATTTAAATGTGAAACTTAATTAAGTTATGCGACCAAGGTTCCTGTTCCTTGGATATAAACTGAGTGCATTTGAACATTTAAACATCCTTTCTTTTTGTTAAAGATATTACACAGTGAAGTATTAGTAATCAAATGAAAAACACAAGACCGTTGGACTTGTGCAGTCGTGAGCTTACTGGCCCAACGCTAAAACCACTAGCCTTGGTCAGAGCTCTGTTGATGGAGTACAAATGCTCAGGGCCCAATTCCATGGCTCTGCTTACCGCCCAATTCTGCGCTTGCGGTCACCATTCGCCGCTTACCGAGCAAGCGTAGAATTTCTGCGCTAGCTTTGTAAGCGTAGAATGCCTAGTAACGTGGACTACACAAGTGCACAAGCAAAAATTACCTGCTAACCCCGTGAAATACACTTGACAGAAGCCCAGAATTCTCTGCTTCCGTAAGCGCCGATTCTTTGCTTACGGTAAGCAGAGCCATGAAATTGGACCCAAATAGCATGGTTGAACTCAATCCTGAATATCAGATAAACGTAAGTTTAGACATTGTAAAGTTACAACACATGGTCTGGATGTCTCTCTTCAGGTATTAAGACCATTCCTTCTGCGGCGTCTTAAGTGTGAAGTGGAGAAACAACTTCCTCAGAAATACGAGCACGTTGTGAGGTGTCGACTGTCTAAGAGGCAACGATTCTTATACGATGACTTCATGTCCCAAGCCAAGTAAGTCCAAGTTTTACTCTTCAATTTATATTATTATTAACATTTATTTCATCGTTGTCCTTTCATCTTACAAAATTCAAGTACATAGTTAAACATAACATTCAGTTACACAATGACATAATTATGGTAAAGTAGGCTAATACAATGTATATGCAATATAAATAATTGATTAATAGCAATTATACAGTATGTAATAACCGGTATCTAATAGACTTTTTCGCTTGTTAGCAAAATTATACCCTCTGCTTGTTGGACTAGACTTGCAAGATCAAGAGAGAACAAAAACTAATTTCATAGCAGTACTACCAAGTTGGATTCTTTTTCCCTTCAACGCCCATGATGATAGCTGCCTCACTATCATCGTGGTTTATTACAGTAAGGGATAGATCAAAAGTACCTCATAAAACCCATGGGATAGCAGCCCCCTGTCCCATGGTTCCTGTCGGGGTAGACATCTTTGTTTGAAAAAAAATTAAACATGTTTTTCTCTTTGACGAGAGCGTGACGTTGAATGTGTGAAAGCTAGGGGTGTTTTGAGCAGCTCTTTACCTATTTTGACACTTAAAAACTTGATCCTGTTGTGTTACTTGAACTATGTCATGTTGCCAGCTACAACCACACCTGAAATTTTAGATTCTGTTCAAACATCAAGCAAATATGGTTTTTTCTAATGTGTCTAAGAAAATTCGATTGCAATCATTCCATCCCAATCATTAAACACAAAGTTGTTTGTTTAGTTGGATTATATTGAGTAAGATCCGCTGGTGACTTCACCTAGGACTTTGAAATTGTAAAGGTTTCACGTTTTAAATCTGAACCAAATTGTTCCCTCAGAACCAGAGAGACACTGTCTTCAGGCCACTTCATGAGTGTCATCAACGTCTTGATGCAGTTACGTAAGGTGTGCAACCATCCTGACTTGTTTGAGGCACGACCAATCATGTCCCCCTTCAAGATGGAAGGTATCCGTTACTACACTGCCTCGCTGATTACCAAGGCTCTGGAGTACGACCCTCACAAGGTAACAATCCAAGAACCCATTTTTGATGTTTGTTCAATTCTTAGATTAGGTATCTCAGGCCTGGAATTCCACGGAGGCCATGTCCTCTGTTGCCCCTGGTCCTGGCCTTGGTGCCCCTTCAAATTTTTCCCATAGACTTTCAGATTCTCCAATGGAAGTGCCCTTTGCAAAATGAACATGGCCTTGCCCTCTCAAAGATGAAATTCCAGGAACCTGTATCTGCAAAAAAGTTAAATGATTTCTTGAAATTTTAAAGTTAAGTTGCTGGGCAGGGGATGCAGAAGGCATTAGTTCACGTAATGTATTAAAGGGGACAGTTGTTACGATCGTAGAAAGCCTGTGTCTAATTTTTCTAATGTTAAAATTGTTTACATCTTAAGACGTAATTAAAATGAAAGTTGAACAGGAGCTGTCAAGGAAAAACAAAAGCCTAAAAACTGTCGTAAAAAGATGTCTATACAACCAGACCCCTGTCAAGAATAAATATCTAATTGAATTTGGCCCTAATCGGCTTGATACATGTTTTAGTAGTCCTCATAGAATGTAGTCTTTACTCTTTTAAGGAAGACACGTTGTCCTGAAGCCATGCTGGAAGCCTATAGCTGCAATTGATACGGATGCTATATTTGTTATAGTGATTTTATGACTTTTAAACTGATTATATATTTCTACGACTTCTACTGTTTTGCAATACATCTTGTATTTTGGTGTAACTAAAGAAAACTAAACTAAGGAACAGCAATTACATTTGGCCAACCAATCAAGAACGTCTTGAAAAAAACTTTGTGGTTTGTTTCCTGTAGCATGTCAGCCTGAATGCTCTCAAAATGTGCATAGCAAGTCTGGAGATGATCTTGCCTGCCTACGCTGCTCACCGCATCAAACAGCTACAGACACCCCGCCCACTCATTGAGGAGATTGACTCTGCCCCTGACCCACCACCTCGTCCTCAGCCCATGAAATTCAAGCCGGGGAAGTTGTTCCCACCACCAGTGGCTGTGAGTCAGGTACAGAAAGACTCGGGGGCAGCTGTCGCCACAGAACGAGTGTCGCCCGTGCCTGCTGAGCAAAGCAGGGCATCGCCAGTCGTCGTTCAGCCAAAGAAGACTGCAGTCACAGCAGGTCAGTCCACGCCGACTGTCAGCCACGTGCTGGTTAGGTCGGCTGCAGGGATTCAAATGCTGAGAACAAGTGCACAAACGCAGGGTGAGATAATGTCAAAGTTGATTCTATCAGGGGCGCATCAGCAAACATTGAAGGGAGGTGTTTCTGTTTGAAGGCGGCTTTTGTTGTTAATTTTGTCCTTGTGTTTTCAACAACCAAATAATTTTCAAAAAAATTAACTGGACACTTTTTCAGGTACTGAAAGTTTTGCAATTTGTTGTTGTGTAGTGTTATTCTAGTCCACTCCATGCAAGCTTCTGCCACTGTCAAATAAAATTAAAAAAAATTCACAAGATAAAATGTTGGCCTGATAACATGGATATTAAGCTTTATATGAGGCTAACTCAATTTGAATGCTCTTAATTGATGAACCTTAAGTCTTTCACAGGGTGGTTACTTACAATGATATCGTGTAGGAGACATTATTCTCACATGCATTAACGAGGATCGCGCACCATTCACTCATATCAGTGGGTGAATAGTGCTATCCACCTCGAAGATTAAAGCAATTTTCTAGCCACCAGTGTTCTATTGTTTTTCAATGACATATGAGCATTTATTTGCTAGATACATTTATTTATTTTGCCACAAATGCACAGAAATGCATCAGCAAACATTGAAGAGAGTTGTTTCTGTTTGAAGGCGGCTTTTGTTGTTGATTTTTCCCTTGTTCTTTCAACAACCAAATGATTTACAACAAAATTAACTGGACACATTTTCAGGTACTGTCCGACTTGCACTTTGATTTATGGTGCATGAAGTTTAAGGGCAATGCAGAGATATTTTGTTCGTTAACATTGTCTGTTTTTACGGCAGGTCGAAGTTCACCAAGTGTCTCCTTGGCTGTGGTCAACTCCAGCCCCTCCTCAACGGGTATGCCCTCCTTGACGTTGGTATCGCACCCTGTGGTACCCAGTAGCACCCCTCTACAGCAGCTACCGGGGTACACTGGAATTGTGTCATCCGCAGGCTCCTCAACGGGCCAGCAACGATTCTATCTGCAGCAGCAGGTGGGTAAAGTTTGGTTGATAAGATGAAAATGGGGGGGAAACACTTTCAAGTTTAACAGTTAATGAATGCTAGTAATTCATGAAATTACTGCCTAAGTCGTTTAATGCAACACACATACCAGTTGACAATTTGCAGCCAACCTTCATTATAGACCATGTTACATTTGTTTACAGATAGGTGACCTTGTACATTCTAAAGCGTTTCCTGCCGGGCAAGATACTGCACAGGCTTTATGGGAAAATTTACATTTTGTGTCATAATTTTCACATCAATTCAAAATTTACAAAAGCAACAGCTGTACAGCTTTTGAGATGTCCCCCCTTTCTTCATATCAAAAGTTGAGAAAAATCAGACAGTGCAATCTCCATAAAACATAAGATTTGTTGTTTTCTTCCATTGATCTGTGTACAAATGTGCCTGCCGGAAGTCCAGGTTCTGTGCCTCTTTTGTAAACATGTGATGTCACAGGTCACATGGTCTATAAGGAGTCTCAGTGACCTTGTTATAATGAAAGTTAGCTATATAGGCATCAGTGTTCTCCACACACGTATTTTGGGAGGGCGGGCCGCCCTCCCAAAGTTTAAGGCCGCCCTGCCAAAGAATTGGCCGCCCTGCTAAAATAATTGGCCGCCCTGCCAAAAAAATGACAGACTATTTTTTGCCTGCACTTAATACGATCAAACAAGTAGCCGACGAGCCAATCCCGACTTCTAAGCGGCAGCATTGGAATTGCGATCGTTCATTTTAGTATACAAACGTTAAAACACGATGCACACACAATCACATGGTTCTGACTGCTGAGTATCCACCGCTGCACGTGCATCGGCCCAACAACGTTCGGTCGGTAGTCCATGCATAGCGCATACACAACACACACGGTCCAAAGTCCAAGCTAACCAACATTCCGCACGCTGTGATTGGCCGTTGATTACCATTATTCATAAGAGAGCTTGCTAGACTCCAACGCAGTACACGTTCATGAGCCGATAAAGAATTGCAACACACTGTGCTGCACGCCTGCAGATTGGTACAATGTACAGCCTTGAAGGATATTCAAACATTGACAACTTTTGCCGATAGAGGGCGTTGCGGGGCAAAGTTCATTGAATTTGTTCTCAATGTGCGTATTGTGCGTTGTTTACCGATCGTTGAATCTCGACGATTTTATTGAAAACTAAGTTCTAAACAACGGAACCTCTAATCACAAATCCATGACAATGGTTGTTGATGAAAAAGGTATTATTGAGGGCAGAAATTAGGGGATAAGATCGTCCAAAAAATGTTTTTTTGTAAAAAAAAAAAAAAAAAAATCCGTTTCGAAAATTGCACGTGTGTGGGCTATCCGATCACCACCAACGCATAGAAATCCAGCTTTCTAAAATCCAACACTGAGCGGCATATCCCTCTGATGTTTTTGGCGCGGCGCACAAAGCAAAATGTATAACAAATAATTGTAGGTTTTGAATTAGTTTTACAACAAGGTTGTTTCGACAGAATGAAATGGATGTCAATCATTCTCCTTATTATAGTGTCTGGGCCCGGGGGTTAATAAGATTATTTTTAAGAAAAGGATTATCTCGGGTGTTTTTTCCTTTCACGTGCGATGACGTCATAAACCAACGGGCGCCATTTTGATGACGTCATATCGACGGGCGCCATTTTGATTACGTCATGCCGCCCTCCCAAAGAAAAAGTCTGTGGAGAACACTGAGGCATTTACCAGGCCAAGTAATGAAAAGTGCGCAACGGATTTGATTTGAACCAGCAGTTGTACTGATGCTTCATTTATTTTATCTTCTGGGAGATTACTGCACTTATTGCTATTTTATGTTGATTTTTAAACTTGCATATATTTGTTTAGACATCTGGCGCAGGACGGGGACAGTTTGTAACCACCCAGCCAATCACTGTTCAGCTACAAGGTGGGTCTGGTACCCAAACTACCAAGATAGCACTACCAGCAAGCCAAATCAGACAGATGTCTCAGAGTAAGTTAGAGGAAAAAAATTAAGTATTTTTTAAAAACTTAATCTCATACCTTTCTCCTCGTAAACCTTTAACTACCCTGTCTGAGACATTAAGAGTTGTATAATTTCTGGTATTGCTTTGAAGACTAGCTTTGTAATAGCATTTAAGTTTTAATATAAACAGTTGTCTGTGTGGTTACTTTTATTTAGGCGGTATTGTGCAAATTGTTCAGACGGCAAGCGGTCATCAGATCTTAAGACCAGCTGTTCGATTTACATCTCCCAGTACATCCCAGCAGCAGCAGCAGAATCCCTCACGCTCCAGTCCTGTACCCATCCAAATGACCCTCCAGGCCACTTCTCCGCAGATACCTAGTAGCATCCTCAACCAAGTATCAGTGGCCTCAAGCCAGACCACCATGGCCCAGAGCCAGGCACAGACTGTCATACAAGCCCTGGCGCAAGCGGTGACGCAGGCGTCATCTATGGGCCAGGCCACCTCCACATTCTCCTCCCAGCAGCTTCAATCAGTACTTGCACAGCTGCAGCGACAGCAGCTGCAGCAGCAGCAACGAAAACTCCAGCAGCAGATGGCTGTGCAGTTGCAGGCCACAAGCACAGCTACCCCTTCGTCTGTGACATTGACAACCCAGTCGGTTAAACCGACTCTGCAACAAGTCACCAAACCCATTGCGTCTGTGGCGCCGATGGTGAACGTTACCCTTTCACAAGTAGGAGTTATAAAGCCTGGGTTAGCCCCGACTGTAGTGCAACCCAAGGCACAGACGCCTACACCTCAGAAACCAGACACTCCCAAGGACAGGATGCAGGAGGGGATAGCTAAAACAACTACAGGTATGGGTTTAAATTTTTGACATATTTTCCCCATTTAAGATTGACAAGTATATGACCAGATATGCAGGTTGCATATGCAGGTTCCAAAGCAGTTTTTCATTTAGAGAAATTGAATTTCTACCAGAACGTTTCCAGTTTGATTAGTGGCTCAATTCTTTAAGGCCCTATTGATTTCAAACTTGTAACAGATTTTGCTCCTTTTTTCCTTGAAGTAAATTGAAGGGAAGGGAAAAGACACATAGGGCTGTTCGCCCTCTGTAGAGGCTGAAAAGTGTCTTAGAAGTAATCCTTAATTAATGCAAACCTGTGCGTCTCGGACATTTTTCTTTTAACCTTGCATGAAACAGCACTGTACATCATTGTGATTGCATGTGTTCTCCGCTAAAACATATTTTACTCTATGTGGATCCGTTAAGTTTTATCATTGCCTTAAAAAAATTACAAATCAAAAAGCCACTTCAGTAAAAACTACTAAAGGAATGCAAGTTACTTGTTTTTTTTAATGTGAGTGTGTTATCCTGCCTGAATGCCGTGCTATATTCCATATTATGGTAACGACTTGTACATGGTGTGGTGGTGTCGTCTTTGATTTGTGGCAAAATGTGTTCGATTCAAGAAGAATAACTTGTTTCTTGCTTGGGGTATTTGTGCATCCTTTGGTGGACAAAACTGCTTTGTTTTTTTTTTTTTTTTTTCGTCTTGTCTACCTTCAAGGTGTAGTAGGGGATGCCCTTACTTAGCTTGTTACTGTTCCTAAATCAAGAGCACTGCAAGTGTCCCATCCACAGTCACAGCCTGCTTCAAACTCCAGGGAATCATTTGCGCGTTTTTCCCCCATCAAGTATTTCCATCTAAAAACTTGATACTTTTTCCTGTCTCAATTTGAGGCACCTACCTTCCCTTTGCCACCCAAGGAAGCTAATATTTTGATTGCAAATTAAACTTACATCGATACAGACGTCAAGCTAACATTCTGATTAATCAAGTAACCGTGCATCAGTGCCATCTGTGTTCAGTCTCTGAATGACGCCAGTCTTCCCAGAGCAAACTGAATCGACTCTAATATATTGAAGACTTGCAACTTATTCCTTCCATCTACCAATCCAGCAGTGCCCCGTTCAGCAGTGACCTCTCCGCCGCCACTTGTAGCGATCCGTCCCCACGCCCCACAGGCTATTCCTAGTCCGGGGGTTGGGGGTAGCACTAGCTGTCCCCGGGATACCACATCCACTCCCACTATGCAGCCGGTCTTAAAAATCCATCCCCTGAGCAACGTTAGCATAGCAAAGGCGACCAGAGGGCCCAAAGGTAGACCAATTGATTTCCAGAAATGGAAAGTTCCTCCGCTGTTAGATGGATTCCAACACCTTCCCATCGCCACCTATTAATCCATTTATTTGAATTGTTAGACTAACCCCCCCCCCTGCTTGATCTAACTGTACTCATTTGTAGGGGATTTTTGTTCTAAATGTTTTTTTAGATACTTACTGCTTGCCTGATTATGTTTCTTTGAATTTTATAATCTTGGATTGTTGGTTTTTTCACACAAGTTTCTTTTGAATTGGAAGAAACTTGTGTACTACGTCATTTAACCTTTTCTTGTTTTTATTTGTTCATGTGACTTACAAAGTAGATAATAAAGCAAACGGGCTAGACCTTCTTTCTATCGATCAGTCATTTATACTGCATTGATATCGGTGTCTAAGCCCAGAACAAACCTCCTTAGCACGAGCCATCATGGTTAATTCAATTTCATGTTGGTCCCCAAAACCTCGGAGACATTCTAAAGTCACAATTGCACAAACGTTGTCTGAAGCTTTGCATGGTGTGGGTAGTAGGAAGTAACTAGAACTAGTAAATTTGCGAGTACAGCAACGTGCAAATCTCTTTTGGAAGGAGTGTTAACACATTTTTTTATTATTGGAAAACAATTTGTGTACTAGGTCATTTAACCTTTTCTTGTTTTTTTATTATGTTTCATTTTGTTTATCAATTACATTTTTAAAATGAAAAGACAAATTAAAACAAGTGAATAGTAAAATTATTAAGTATTGTATTCCAATTAAAAATGTGTCGCTGTAGTACAAACTAACATGCTTGAATATTAACATATTTGTGATCTTTATTTGGTATGTTGTTTTGAGCACAATCCATCTATCCTATTAATGCACAATTTGATTGAATGACACTTACTGGTATCAAATTGTAGTCTTGTATTATTTTTATTTTTTTAAATTTCAAACAACTTAACCAGAACTTCCGTTTGTCAGTAATAGATGGTTACCCTGAATCGTTAAAAGTCCATCAGAAATTAGAATTAACGATGTATTCAGGAATAAAAAGTTTCAGAGTTTTATCTGAATTTAGACTTTTTAAAGTCTGCCTGGTAAACAAAAAAACAATGCTGTATTTTTCTCGGAATAAAATCTGTCATGTTCATTGATCTACTTCTCTAGCTCTGAAGGTTCTGTTCCCAAAAGCTCAATTGAATCTATAACTCCAGGAGTCATCAAAAAGTGCAAACGTTATCATTTCACCGTACCTTCTTGCATCTAGATCCCAGTTTCAGACTTTTTTTGTTAGCAATGACTCTCACCCCTGTATATTGCAGCAGAATTATGTCAACTCTCAACGAAGGCATTAATAGTGACCATTAGTTGTTAAGGTAAAGTGCAGCTGGACTAACCTCACCAAGACTGTGTCTTCCATGTTAAGAATGCAGTAAATTGTGGAAAATTGTGCACATTGTGGAACATAAAGATTTGTGGAAGATCACTAATAAATGAATCAAACAGTATAACAGTTTTGTTTTTTAATGTTCAAAATATATGATACTGAGTACACATTCTAGAAATTGACTCTCTGAATGCCAAAAGTTACAAACAGAATGGGTGAGTTTTATTGCACCAATTTCATTCTTGTTATTTCTTAGTTTCCGTGACGACAGCAGGAAGCCGGCCAGCAGTAAAGGCATCCAATCAGAAGAGAAAGGCACAGAAAGACAAAGATTCACCCTTTTTCTTGGTGAGTAAAATAAATTCAATTTTTTGGCGCTGCTTACTGCAAATTCTACAATCACATTCCAGAGTTCAGAGACCAACTTTATAAACTCAACAATTGTCTTATTACAAGGATCAGGTTACCAGTCAAAATATCACATAGTTTGCATTGTTGTGACTGGTACTTTGCCATTTTTCTGCTCAGCAGTGAAATTTGCCAAGCAGGTTTTTGTGCCTGACAGCTTTTCAAAATTGGACCTGTGCTTCACAAGGCACTGTAAGTGAAGGATTCTATTGTAAACACCCGGGTGTTTTTGTTTGTTTTTATTTTTCCATTTGATTTACAAAGCACATATTAAAACAAACAGGCTAGACCTTCTTTCTATCGATCAGTCATTTATACTGCATTGATATTGGTGTCTAAGCCCAGAACAATCCTCCTTAGCACGAGCCATCATGGTTAATTCAATTTCATGTTGGTCCCCAAACCTCGGAGACATTATAAAGTCACAATTGCACAAACGTTGTCTGAAGCTTTGCATGGTGTGGGTAATAAGAAGTAACTAGAACTAGTAAATTTGGGAGTACAGCAACGTGCAAATCTCTTTGGGGAGGAGTATTGGCTCTGAGAAGAGCCGGTGTGGTCTTCACGTTTCAAACGGTATACTCTGCTCGTCTTCAGGAGGGAAATCATCTCCTGAAGGGCAGAGTTTACTGTTGAAACATAGAGCCAACACTCCTCCCAAAAGAGATTTACACATGATTGTACCTGCAAGTTTACTAGTTATAGTTACTTCTTACATTTGCATGGTTTACCATGATATAGAGAGGGATCCCAGTAAATAACTCTTAGGGAGCCGTGGCCAACACTTTAATGTAAAGAATGCTGTTAAATTAGCAATCAAAGCACGTTTTTATAATGCCATATTTATTTTTTAAACAGGCTTTTTTTATATAGTAATTCTAGAGCATCTCCAAATGTTTTCATGAATTTGCTTTTAATTTGTTTAATTTGTTAAATTCATTAATTTTCATATACCAGTGTGGTAACCAAGAATTTGAACTCAATATTCTCTTTTCTGTTTCCAGGAATCTTTACACGAGGAAGGAATCAAGGAGCGCAAATCCACACTGGCCAGAATAGCCAATCTAAACCAGATCCGCTGCAATACCAAACCAGCCTATGGCAGCGACCTGCGCTCAGCCGTTTCAATCTTCAACAGTTCCCACCCGGCAGGAGAAGAGCAGCCCTTTGCAAGCAGCACAGGGCTGTTCCATTGCCAGGGGATACATGGCCTTCCATTTCCGTACAATGCAGAGGCACGGATTTCGCAAACCAATACATTGAGGAGTCTGGTGAAGACACCGGAGGTCATCATCGAAGATTTGAAGGAGATCATTAAGAGGTGGGGTGATTATTTTTGTCTGTAAACAATAAACTACCCTTGTCTGAGCTATCATGGTATTGTTATTAAGTAACAGTGCCCCATTATCATAAATCCTGTAAGCACAATAAATTGCTAGGCACAGAAAATAATTGCTTAGCAGAAATAAAGTTACTAGCCAAAATGTCCAAGTTGGGTTGTAGTGACTGGTGCCCCAATCGATGTTTGCTAAACAGCAAAAAATTCAAGCAGTACTTTTTGCTTAACTTAATGACTTTGGGCCCACAATAGGTTGACTTGGATACACTTATCACAAACATTGGAAAACAGTTTTGATAACGAAATGCATTGTGAGTCGAGTATCAATCATCTTGAGATGTTATTTTGTACTGATGTGCAACACACATGCTTCCGAAGTGCTTGGCAGGGGTCTGCTTATGTTTACCTCCCATTTTCCGGCCCGTATGCCACTTCGAAAAATAATGTGAAATGACTCATTCTCGGTTTGCGCCGTTTCCCATGCGCAACCCGAATTACACATTTCCAACATTGTCTCATAATTTATTTTTTTCTCATTCTTATAATCCTTGGAATTGGTGCGATTTTAATTTGCCTGACTTGACACCCCCCCTCATTGTAGGTATGTGATGATGGTGCCTATGGCCACGTCTCCCCCCATCACCATGCACGTGTCTCACCCTGCACCCTCGGTGCTCCACCAGCAGAAGGTGCTCAGTGAGACGTTGCGCAAGGAGTTGAAGCCAAGGCTATCGTGTCTGCATCCCATCCAGTCTGGAATGTTAATGCACTTTCCTGAGCTAAGACTGATCCAGTATGACTGTGGTAAGATGGAACTGCACTCCGAAAAAACTTTCAACAAAATATCTAATCACAAAGAACTCTCTATCTTGAAGCTTCAAACAAATTTAAGAAGGTGTTGGTTTTGAAAAGCGTTTGAAAGACGTTGTTTTAAAGAAGTTAACTTAATTTCTTCATCTTTATTTATACTTGATGATTTATAGGCAAACTCCAAAGTCTAGATTTTCTGCTGCGGAAACTGAAGCTGGGCAGCCACCGTGTTCTGATCTTCACCCAGATGACACGTATGCTGGACGTACTGGAGAGCTTCCTCAACTATCATGGCCACATCTACGTCAGACTGGATGGAACCACTAAAGTTGAACAGAGACAGGTAAATTTTGTCAGATTGAACCATGCAAATAATCATAAAAAGGTACATGGAATCAAACAAACATTTCCATGATAAGGTATATTGATTAATTCATTGATTAATTGATCGATCCATTGATTTATTGATAGATTGATTGAATGGTTGCTTGCTAATACATTTACTTAAAAGGATGTTCTTGGACAATAAAACTATACATTCTTTGTATGAATTTGAATTAGACAATACTTATTGTTTGTTTTCGCAGTCTTGTGGGGGAAAAAACCCAAAGTCGTATTTACCTCAGGTTGGATTCGAACCCACTACCTTGGCCATTCTAGAGCAGATCTCTTGCCACTAGATCACCGACCTTACCCAGTAGCTAGAAGCAGTTTTGAACCCTAAATTTTTGCAAAATTTCTGCAAGGATTCAAAATTTTACTGGACTCGAGAGAAAGTGCCGAGTATGCAATGCTTAACGCACATCAGTGTTGTATGGGTAAAACACAAAAGATATTCTTTATCTCTGATTACAGTTTACATCAGTACAATTATTCATTTCTAAAACAAAAAACAGCATTTGGGATTTAGATAAAGAAAGGGTGCTTTTGTGCCCTAACCTAGGGACAACAAGGGACTTCAATAATGTCAGAGTGTGCATGCAGGTTAAAACGACGACGACATCAAAACAAGAACTGTTAATAAATACCAATAGACCCCCTGCATTGGCCACCATCACTGAGGTCAAACAATGGAAACGCATACGCGCCGCGCATTACTCTCAGCCAATGATAGGTCTTTATTGACCTCAATGAGGGCGCTGTTTAGGTCTTGTGACGTCATATGAAAGGGGTCTACAAAGTACATTCAGCCACAGAGTTGATTTGCTAGATGACTATCTATGGTTCATGTGGCCTGATCCTGTGGCTGTATATCAACCTGTTGTATCAGGGTCTCAGAGTCTGTTCTGCTGGCTGAAAATCATGCCAAACAGAATTCATTTCTGAGACACAAATTGCTATTTCTAAAACTCTAAACCCTCTAAAATTCAACATCTTGCAATTCTGTTCCGAGGAGGGAACTTTTAACAAATGTTCAGGATTTTTCAAATTTTCAGGATTTTTCATTGGTTTGCAATCTCATCCCTGGGTTGGGTTGGATTTATTTAATACCAAGCAGCATTATTGAATATGTGGAAGTTGTCCTAACTTATATGTGTCATCCTTTTGCATGACAGTTTCTGATGGACCGATTCAACATGGACAAGCGCATCTTCTGTTTCATCCTGTCCACCCGTAGCGGCGGTCTCGGCATCAACTTGACCGGTGCCGATACCGTCGTCTTCTACGACAGTGACTGGAACCCTACCATGGACGCCCAGGCACAAGATCGCTGCCACAGGATCGGACAAACACGAGACGTTCATATATACAGGTGTGTAGATTTAGAGGTGTTTGTCCAAAAAAGTTGTGTGTGTATACAAATTTTCCAGTTAGGCCTATATTCCTAGAGCTACTCTAAGCACAAATAGTAGCTAAGCACAACAAAATCATGATTACCACATTAAGGTTACCGCTTAAATACAATGTCATATGTACCATTGGTGCCTGGTATCCTGCTTATTTTTGCTTAGCAGCATCATTTTCTGCTTAAGCAGCTCTATGAAATTGGTCCCTGTTAAGATGAGGAAGCAACCCATTTTCATCTGACCATTAAACCTGTTGTAATTTCCAGAGGATTGTTATTGTGTGCGATGATGACATGTGAGATCATTTCAGACTAGAGTCTCTGAGTCTAACAGGCGTTGTTGAGACAATCTCATATTTTTCTGAGCCAATATTTCACGGTGAAATGACTAGACTTTGAATTTGCAATCATTGTTGAAACTTATACACCTTTGTTTTTGTTATGTAGTTATTGTTGGTAAGTTGGATTTTTTTCCCTGCAAGCTAGAGAATTGGACTTAATGTTGGCAATGCAGAACTTATGCTGTCTTCACTTCCTCTAGTATGCTGTCTTCACTTCCTCTAGGAATGCAGAATCTTATTTTTGACATTTATTGCAAACAATATAAAAAGAATATGCTGAAACAGCTCATCGTGGTCGAGCACTGCACTAAATCTTAATCCAAATTAATGTTTTGGTTTTAAAAATATATTTGCGGTGTAGGTTGATCAGTGAAATGACCGTAGAGGAAAACATCTTGAAGAAAGCAAATCAGAAGAGACTCCTGGTTGACGTGTCCATCGAGGGTGGCAACTTCACCACAGCATTTTTCAAAACGGTAAGTAGCGCTCCATCCTCTTGCAAATGACCTCATTGCCCAAGCAGGAGAAACTGTATTTTCACCCTCAAAATACACCTGCCATCAGAATTATTCTCATCTTGAATAACCACTGCAAAGCTGCTAACTTTCCCTGAAGATAGAGCAATCTTTCTGTGCTCTGATGGAAAACTGGGAAAGCTTCCCGAGTATGGAAACCTTTTCCCTTTTGTGTTGATTTTAATTCTAAATCTCCCTCTGATTAATGAAGAAAATCTCCCTGATTGCAAGATGCAAATGTTGACAGCTTTGCCACTGGGCAGTGCCCTGGAAAGAAGCTCTTGTAAAGAAAAAATTATCAACAACTCTGAAAGTTGTGAAGGATCAGCACTGGCATCTTAGTGTACCGCCTTTAAACAACTTTTATAAACGTATTGTACCCATGAACTCGTAATGAAACCAAGCTTAACCAATGCTCTTTGCAGAACACCATTTCGGATTTATTCAATATGAGCAACAGGCAAGTTGCCGAGCCTGTCCTGATCGAGGAGATGGACATCCCCACAGGGAAGGAGCCTAAAGCAGACAGGCCTAAGCAAGCTGCTGAGGCCAAGGCTATCCTGACGCAGAATCAGCTGGAACAGGTAATGTCCTCCATGTCTCATACTGCATGGAAACTTGAAGCTTCCCACAAAACAGGGAAATTTAATGTGGTTGTTTATATGTGTTGGGATTTGGTGGGGTTTTTTTTTGGGGGGGGGGTCGAATATTTGCACTGCAAATCATCAATATCATTATTCTTATACTGCATTCTTGTATAAAGGAGCAAAGCAGGAATTCTTAGTAACGGACATCGCGATGACAGATTTGTTACATTTCTACTGGAATAAATTAAGGGGCATAGAGGTATCAGTCCTGTGTTGAGGATTTTGCGATGATGACATGTGAGAAAATTTCAGACTAGAGTCTCTGAGTCTAACAGCGGTGTTGAGACAATCTCATATTTCTCTGAGCTAATCATTCAAGGCACTGGGGGATTAACTTTTGTCCTTCCAGAGATGTTCATGGTGGACCAGAAATCCTTCTCAGATTATTGATATTATTGAATTGTTATCAATTTATTATTGTTATCTTTTAGGCCTTGGCTAAGACTGAAGACGAGACAGACGTCAAGGCAACCTCCAAGGCTCTTGCCGAGCAAGACGCCGAACTGGCCGAGTTTGATGAGACGATACCTTACGAGGGAGAAGAGGGGACCAAATCCAAAGATGATGTCTCCAAGGTTGAGATTGAGCTGGCACTGCTGGATAATCAAGTAATCAATGAGTCGTGGCTTTCTGTTATTCTTCTAAGGCTTGTGTCTTCATTGTGTTCTTGAAATCTACAGAATTCTTTAGAGGATTGTAGTGGGTACTTCTGTACAATTGGAAAAGAGTGTTCTAAAGTATGATGGGAACATTTGGGGGACACTCTGCCACATATCGGACATGTGTACATAAAGGCAGTGTTTATCTATTTTTATAAATCTCTGTATTTTAAACCCAATTCAGCCTTTGGCTGCGATGTTTGAATGTTTTTAATAAACCAATAATAATAATAATATACTTTGTGATGGGACTGTTGGTGCCTTTGACGATACTAGGCTTAAAGGCACTGGACACCTTTGGTAATTGTCAAAGACCAGTATTCTCACTTGGTGTATCCCAACATATGCATAAAATAACAAACCTGTGAAAATTTGGGCTGAATACACCGATCCATTAAGCCACGCCCATTTCTCATTGACCAATCACAACCGCGAAATCTGATCACCATTTGAGCCGTTTGGTGATCTTTGCACTAATAGTGATCGGGTTTCGCGGCTGTGATTGGTCAACTCGTAAGGAGGCGGGGCTTAATGGATCGATCTATTGGTCATCGAAGTTGCAAGAAAATAATGAAAGAAGGAACAACACCCTTGTTGCACAAATTTGTGTGCTTTCAGATGCTAATAATAAAAGGCTTCGCTGAAGTCTTTTATTATTTGAGTGAGAAATTAACTTTTTCTCAAAAACTACGTTACTTCAGAGGGAGTAGTTTCTCACAATGTTTTATACTATCAACAGCTCTCCATTGCTCGTTACCAAGTAAGTTTTTATGCTAACAACTATTTTGAGTAATTACCAATAGTGTTCAGTGCCTTTAAGAGACCATTGTGGCCAGAAGCGGCTTGTACCTAAATGCCCACAGCGTCCTTGGATATTTAAAAAAAATGTATGTAGAATTACAAGCAATTGCAGCTATTTTGAAATTACTTGTTATTATTCTACCAATATTTTTTCAAAGGACAAATCTGCTATGACCCCAAAGCCATATCATTCTCATGGCATACTCTGACGTTTGGCCAAATTCCACACTTGCATTGGCAAAGGCACAATTTGCTCAAATTATTTCCACTATCTGCCCCACTATTTCTTTTTTCTGAAAAAAATATTTTCAAAGGTCAGGAAATCAAAACAAATCATTTTTGAAAAATGGTCACTGCAGGCATGCAACTTCTCAGCCAATCAGCTGAATCCTCTTTTTGTTCTTTAATAATATTGCTGTAGAAAACTTAAAAAAACACCAAACAAAGGATCGTGTGGTTGGCCATTCTTCTCATTCTGCACTGGGAAAGTTGCATGTCTGTTGCTGCTTTCAATAGACCCTTCCCATGAAATATGTACATTGCACATCACGCATTCGCACTTAACACTACTGGTTTGCAGAATAGGGAACATCGTGCCTTTTTGTATGGGGCTTGTGGTGGCGTGACACATACTCGTTTGTGCGTATGTCTAGTGCACAACTCTATGGCGTTTGCCAAGCATAAGTGTTTGTATGCATTCATGAATGTAATTAGCATATTCCGTCGGATATGTCCATTGAAATGGTTGATTAAATATTCATCAAGTCTCTGTGAAATTATCCTCTGTAGCTGACTACCATTGAGAAGTACGCCATGAAGTATCTGGAGTCGACGATTGAACCAATCGCAATGGATGAGATGTTGGAGGCAGAGGTAGGTCCAGTGTCTCTATGGGGTTATAGACCTTTCTATTGTTGATAAACAAACCACGCTGATTGGCATTGACGGCCGATTGTTAGCAAATTATTCAATCCTGTTAACAGATGTTGTGACCAAAATTTAACATTTCTGCATAATTTATATTTCAAAAAGTACATCCAATGATTGGTTGCTTTCCAACAAATTCAATTTTTTTATTTTTTATATTTGGGTTACATTTTTACATTGTGGACAGCTGTTGGTTGTATAATTTGTGATTTATTTTTTGGAAATTATGATACAAAATGAAAATGTACAAGGTCAATCTTAATGTAAACAAATTTTACATAAAAATGAGGAACTTTGTGGTGCAATTTTAGGCATTGTGATGACATTCAGTTGAGGTCTCTGAATAATACCATGAAGAGACAAACTGCTTCTGAAATGCTGACATTCACCTAAAACTGTTTTTATGATTGATCAGTGCTCGGCCTCAAAGAAAAAAACTAATTGGGGGGGGGGGGGGGGGGAGGGGAAAACAAAATTTTCAATTTGAAGTAAACCACCTCAGACTTACTAGCAGTAGACCTATGTAATATTTTTAATTGTTAAAGAAATTCTGATAAGTTTTGAAAATTGAGTTTAATTGGTAGGTCTCTGCCAACAAGTGTCTTGTTTGTTATTGCTAAATCTTCTTCGCTCCCTTAAGAAAATAAACTGAACGTTGAGTGTTTTGATTTTTTATTATTTTGTTAATATTAGGAACAAGTAGAGTTGGCAAAGAAAGAGTGGGAACTGGAACGTCTGCAAGCTCTGAAAGAGGCCGAGGAGAGAAAGGCCGAGCTGGAAGAGGATGAGATCTTTTTCACCTACTGCAACGAGGAGTCTAAAAATAAGGTGCATAAGAGTAGATCTAAACAGGGTGGTGGTAATGGGTCTAACAGTAATAGTCAAAAGAGCAGTAGGGCAAACAGTCGGTCTAGTAGTAAAGAAAGGTCTGCGCGACAATCCCAGACAGCACCTGGGCGCAGCACGCGGCGCAATCCAAAAGCGGATGCCATAGATGATTCTGGGCCTAGGTCGCCGGTGACAAGATCAGTCGGTACTAAATCCCCACCTCCTGTCCCACAAACTGCATCACTCTCCCCCAAGTCTCCTCTGGCTCGGTTGGCCCCAGCAAAGCTGCCCTCTAAGAAGGCTGAGAAGATGCTGTCTGGGAAGACCCCCAAGTCCAAGAAGTCGTCTGCGAAAGAGGGAGGTAAAGCCAAAGAGCAGAAGACGAGTAAGACATCGAAAAAGAAAGCAGAAGCTGCAGCAGCTGCTGAGAATCAGCTCCAAGAGGTGATTGTAGATGGTGTAGAGCGTAGCTGTAACTCTCCAATGGATTTATCCTTGACGGGACCCACTTCAAGATTACCTGTTTCCTCTCACTCAAGAGTTGTGTGTAATCCACAGGGGGTGTTGATGAATATCCATCCATCGGGTGCCATTTCTCCTTCAATAAATATTCCCATTGCCCATTCGTCTGTTGGGAATAACGACAGTGTCCAACCGCTGAACTTATCTCCTCGAGGGAAGCAACCTCCGCTTCTTAGACAGACTGACTTGCCTCCAGTCCCCGATCTAGTGTCTCGTACTACTGATGTTCATTCTGCACATGTTCAGACACCCAAGCTTCCTGCTGTTCCTCTTTTAATACACGGACATCCTATGTCGTCTATTTATTCCTCAACATCTCCGCCCCCAAATCCAATGAACCAGAATGCCCAAACGACATCCATTGCTCAAAGCAATTTGGAGTCCCTTCGCAAGCAGCATCCGACTTTGTCATCAGCCAGTCTGAGACCGCTAACCACAGCTCAACTTCTAGCCCTAAACAGAGCGCAACCAAACATAGCTCCTAGGCATCTGTTGCAACCCAGCATCCAGGGGGTGTCTCTAAGGCCAAGATTGCCAAACCAATCCCAGGCTCTACCAAACCCACCTCCCCTACAGTCAACGCAATTTCAGAGGCATCCACAGCCCATCTCGCCACAGGCAGCACTGCTTCAGCAACACTATCAGCTGAAGGGTCAGTCACGGCCCCAAGTGGCATCCCATGTGCAGAACTTAGTCAGTCAGTCTCAGTACTACCAAAATGAACAAGGTGGTTCGCAAGCACCGTTACAGCAGGGTTCACCTAACCCAACTCAAAGTCAGTCCCAGATGCCGATCCTAGCAAGACTACAGATGCTGACACAGCCAGGAGTTGGTCCGCAATCACAACCTTCGCTTCGCCTTTCCTTGGCCACACATCCGACTCAGGGTCAGGCTTTGGTGCACCAACAGTCCCTTGGATCAGCTCAGCTGCTTGGCACACAAGGCCAACCTAGACAAAAGGGTCAGCCGATACTGGCTCGAATTGAGTTGTTGCCAGCAGGCCCGTCCCAACCACGCAACAGATTCAGCACCCAGGTCATACCCCAGTTACAGCTACAGACAGTTCATCAAAGACCCCCAGCTCAGCCACAGCTTCCAGTGCACAGACATCCACAAACTCCACTGCGTGCACCAACAATAAATGCCCAAGCTCTGTTACAGTTGCAGTCTCAGAAGCAAGCTGTACGGCAGACTGTCGCAAAGCCACAAACCATAGCACAAGCCTTGGCAAAGGCTGTCTCCGTTCCCAGAGCATCGATTCCTTCTCAAGTTTTGGGATCTCTTATCCCCTCACAGCCGCCGAGAGTACAATTGGAAGCTGCCTCAACAGTCGGCAATCAACCACAAATATCAAGACAGGTGGTCTCCTTGGAGCCACAAATACCTCGGACGGTTATGTCACAACCACAGGTGTCTGGATCAGTCATTTTGCAACCTCCTGTTCCGGGATCAATAGTGGCCCCTCGACCTCAATCAGCAGTATCACAAATTTCCCTTCCACCTCGTGTTGTACATCCAAGTCTATCACCATCAAACAGGTTCATTGCCCCATCCAAGCCTATTGGGCAATCTCCCGAGATTCCTTTCACAATATCATTGTCGCCCAAACTTCAGATGCCAACGCTTTCCCAGGCTGCCGTCAGGCCCCTGCCCACTACAGTGTCAGAGCCACTTGTTGAACATAAAGAGATCCAACCGATGCCACCTGTGGAGCGGGCTCAAGATGTTTCACATGGACTGGTAGTTGATCAACCTTCTGATCAAGTAGAGCCACAGATTGCGATGGATGTTCAACATTCTGAAACTGCTGTTCAGGGCTTGGCACTTCAGGAGGTGCACAATGACGGTGCAGGTGTTCCCAGCGAAGCTAACCCAGCACATGTTCTCAACTCCCAGTCTGGTCAACAAGTGCAGGAGACATCACAGGTCCGATTACCCAGTCAGACGTCATCAGAACAAATGTCTCCTGAAATGCAGGTGGAATTGCTTCTAAATCTTCAGACCAACAGTGAGATTAAGACACAGGCAGGAAGTCATGCACTCTCCCAGGTGTCGCCACAGGCTGCACCTCCAATACTACAAGCTGAATCCAAGTTTCATGGACAGAGTGGGCCAATGCAAATGCAAGTCACATTTAACGCAGAATCGGAAGAAGTGAGTACAAATACTTCGGAAGATTCTACACTTATTTTGGAAGAAGGGAATACACCTGTAAACCAAACTGAAGTCATGACTTTGATTCAAAAGCCAATCTTAAGAGAACCAGCACTAGAGTCATCGATACCGTTGATGTATTCCAGTCCTCCAGCTTACCCCACCAAGCGTTCCCCAAATCCAACACATTCACCTCCCTCTACACACTCTTCCCCTAACACTCGGTCCCCACCTCTGCCTGCCCTTTCCGATTCTCCTGAACCACTGGATCTTTCACCTCCACTGCAACAACAGATTTCCTTATTCACGAACCAAAGACAGAACTTGGATCCAGTGAACACGATAGTAGAGTCGATACCACTGGTTAACTCTGCACCCAAATCAGAAAACAATGGAGAGCGCAACTTGTTTGACAATCTCCCTATCCCCTTGCTTGGTGCTTCTGAGTTCATAACAACACAAGCAATGATGGGGGAACGAAGTGTCAATGAAGTATTGACAATTAGGGACCAGCCACAGGGCAACATCAACTCTGAATCTTCTGCATTCGAGGATTCTGTACAGAGCTCCGCTAAACCAGGCAGTGATAGTCCTGAGCAACGCAACATCTTCAAGTTGTTCTCTTCCATGATAAAATCACCAGGTCCTTTAGCGTCCCCACCCTCAGAACCTTTGCCATCCAAGGTCTTGTTTCCATCATCACCGACTGCTTTGGATCTGGCCCTTCCGAAACCATTAACCATCCCAAGCCAAATGCCTGAAAATTCCAAGAGTAACTCTAGCCTGGTCATTGTACCTGCTGCCACTGATGATCCAGTCCAGCCACCAACTCCTGTCGAGAATTACACTGAAGGCTCCAGCTCAGATGGGGCTACATCAGAAGGCACAAAGAACCCCACTCCTCAGCAGCTTGCGAAGTCTGCCCTCAAGCAAAAACTTGCCAAAATACATCAGCTCCCTGTAGATAAAACCGCTGGCCCTCGAACCCGTGCAAAAAGCGGTGCTGAGCTAGCGGACAGTCTGATACGGACTCGATCTCGAGGCCGGCACAATTCGGCCAGCCCTTCTTTGTCTGTCCGAGATTTAATAAACTTGTCGAGGGGTAGTTCTAGGAGCAGTTCTAGGGCTAATTCAAGGGATGTCTCCCCTGCTAGGGGTGGAACTCCCAGTTTAACTGATAATACTCCCAAAGCGAAGAGAGGTAGAGGGCGTCCTCGCAAACATCCTGTTCCCAGTTGACACTAAGGTCTTTATTTTTAGGTTATTTATTTAAAGTGACAAAAAGGCATGCAGGGAAGGTGGATTTCAATCTGTGTATAAATGTTAATGTGGAAAGGGGGGGGGGTGGGAGTTGGAAGAATAAGAGATATACGAAAGTGAAGTGGATGTTTTGAAATTGATGTTAACAAATCAAGAGTCACATGCATTTATTTGTGTTGAAATTAAGTCTGTTAAAAAAGCTCTTTATCCAGTGTTGTTTTTGACACTTTGAAAGCTATTTTCCCTGTTATCGTAATGTACTAAAGAATAACTTTTCGTGTTAGATGTAAAGGAGTATTTGTCAAAGGAAAGTAAACTTCACAAAAAAATTAGCAGTCCGACCACTGCAACTTTTGGAATAATGCAGTAATACAAATTCAACCGTTCAATCAAGGAAATAATTAATATTTCTTTCTGGTCTTTTATGAAAGTTTGTTTTATACCTGAAAGTATTCAGTTTGCATTCAGGACAAAAAGCTTCAATTTTGCACAAGTTGTTATGATTTGTTCTTTAATATATTAGGGACTACGAATATATTGGGTGACGAAGTAGGCACGATTGAGTAGACAATTTTGATTCAAAAAAAGATACATTATGCATGACAGATTTGGGTTTTTACCAGTATAAAGACCAAGCTGAAAAGGATTACCCCGTGGAAATGTGTTGAATCCTGATGGGCAAAGCCTACTTCAAGGATTATGTAGTGATTAGGTTTGTCAAATATGTTATGAAATCACTATTCACAGTCTTGATTATTGATATCAAGTTTCCTAGAGGTATTCTGTGTCAAATCGAGCCCTACATCCTCTTTGAGTTGACTCTTATTGCATATTTAACTTTATAATTTTAAGGATTATTTAAACTTTAAAAAGCCAAAAAATGTTTATTCTGCATATGTGTTCCCAGTATTTTTGTATTGATATAGCAAGACGGAGGAAGAGAAAATGGGATTAATAAAAACAACAAATATAAGCTTGAGAAGAAAAAAAACTGAAGAAAACTGTTTGTGTCTTTACTTCTGTTGGTTTTTTTATGCTCTGAGTTCGGCCAGGCTTGGTAGTGGAATGGTATTAATGAGAAAGTTACACAAATTTCTTGCCAAAATGAAGGTTACAAAATATCTTTATCAGTCCCAGAAAGTATTGATTTCGGACGAAACAATAAACACAATTAATTACACTTCTTGTGAACTTTGTGGCTGTTTTGCAATACATGGTCGCCTTCTGATTACATCTGTCCTGGCCCATACACTATCTCTCTCCAAATTGATGGTAAAAGTTCAGTGGTTTGGCTGAAAACGAGTGAAAGAAAATGCCAAATTCACTTGTCAAAATCACTCTCTTCACTAGAATTCATATCACATTTAACTTTTTGGCTAATTTTGTGAGGAAATCAAATTGTTTTGCCTGTGCCAATCTGAGCTAAAAAACCATTGGAGGTGGAGATTCAAACTGTAGGCCAGGGAAGGTATGGTTTAGTGGGCAATGACTGATACAATTCTAATTTACAGAGGTTCCTGATGATATCACAATTACTGTGTCTTCCATTACAACGATTACAAAATTTGTCCGTTTTTCTAAAACAAAAATCCTGGAATTCGCTATTGGCGAACAGTGCTCTTTTATCTTCTTATACAAATTGCAAAATCAAAGCATGAACTGTGAAAAGTTGGCTTTCTCTTTATAAATGGGCTGTTAATTATATGAATTGCTAGACACATAAGCACTACAGTGGTAAAAAAAATACACCTCTAGAGCAAACTTACGAAAGCTACCTTACAAGATTTTGAATGCAAACTTCTAGTAGAATGTTGATGGTACAACTCTATAAAAAACAAAATTCGTGCAAGAACTGTTTTGGTCTCAAAATAACTCCAGTAAGAATCCACCAGACGTGAAGTCTTTTCCCCTCAAACACTGACAATAAGTCAGTAAGTGTAATATTGATGAATAATTGAAGAGTTGAACCAGACACAAAAACATTCATAATGAAACTGTCTTTTTAACTCATGAATTCATTTATTCTAACTTTTTCAGAGAAAAAACATTTTAAGTACAGTACCAATTTTAGAAAGAAAAAAAAGCTGTTGACCACAAAAGGGGGATGGTGGTTATATTTCAGCTCTAGACACGCATAGAACAAACTCTTGAATACTTCCTTTCATTAATAGACCATGTAGCCTTCAAAATCTTTCCTTGAAAAATCTCTCTCAACCTAAATAATATTTTCACATCAAAGTATGTGTTTAAGGAAATTAGCTTTAAAAAGACTGAAGTGATTTCACCACTGCCTATGTCAAAGATATAAAGAGAAAACTTAAGTTCTTGGACATCTTCAGTCAATTATCCCATCTTTTCTTAAGAACTTATTTTAGACCATATTCCACACATTCCTTTCAGCATTTAATGGCAATATGAATTCACTCAATAAATAAAAAGAACATGCTATAAATTTAAAGAGGAAAAATATAAATTGATAAGGCAAGGCATACAAATGACAAATGTCTACAATCTCAATTACAATCGGCTCAAAAGAAAAGAGAGAAATGAGTCAGCAGTCATGGGATGCTGACTGCCTGGTATTCTTGCAAAATACTTCGAGTTGCAAGCAATTAGACGCAACTTCAGTGTGATTAATAAATATAGAAACACCCCAATTATTTCTGCATTTTAAACCAGCTTTCATCCAAAGAACAATTGTTTCAATCAAATTACTTCAAAAGATCCCAACTTTCCCTTTGTAGACGGGCGAAACAGTTTTCCGAATCCCCCCTCCCAATAAATTGATTGTGCCAATGAGGATTAAAACGGAGACGGATATTTGCCGACCCTTCAAACCTTACTGTCAAAATCCTGTCTCTTTTACGCCCTGCAGTTACATCAACTCCATATTATTGCAAGTTCCTTGTTTATTCTTTCCATCTAGGTGTACATATCCAACACAAATGAGACCATGCCGGTAAGTACAACAGATGTTGAGTCGGAGTACAGACCTTTATCATGGAGCGGCCATCTTGATTTTTCTCCAATCCAAACCATTGTAACCAAACCGAGGCTGGAAGTAACAATAGTCTGGTTCCTTTCTTGTGCAATGAATGTTGGTATTTATTACTGCTATTGGATACAGGAAACGTGACCAAGATGGTGGCAGCATGATAAAGATCCATATTTATCCAGGGGCATGTTTTGGTGCCCCTAACCTTAAACGAGTTTTGGACGTAAAATTCACTGACAGAACCAATTTCTTATAATTTGGGGTTGAATAAAGAAAACATTGACTAGAGCAGGATTTGAACTTACGACCTCCAGATTAACAGGTGGCGCTCTGCCAGCTGAGCTATCTAGTAATTTTGGGTCACGAAAAATATACTGCTGGAGGTAAGTCATTACATCACATGCGCACCCATCTGTAGCATGTGCAAATTGTCTACTTCCGTCTCCAAAGCTGAGATATATTTTGTGAAATTTTAGAAAAAGTCACTCATTTAATCTTTCCTGGCTAATTCTTTTGACAAAAAGTGATATTTCTAGCGTTTGCAAAACACATAATATGCAAGTCCAAAGGTTTTTATTTTTTCTTATATAAATCGTTCTCAGTTCATAGATTGTGCAACTCTAAAGCAAATCCAGGCGTATACCCCCCCCCAAAAAAAGATTTTTTAATCAAAATTCTATGAACATTAAAATACCCATAAGTAGTTGTTACAAACACATTTCATTTTTTTATATAATACAATAAATTTAAACAAAACTAAAACTTGGGACCAGGACGTTATTTTGTAAAAATTCCATTAGCTTAGCCAATCACTCCTGAATTTGTTTGAATTTGTCAGTTGGACAAGTTCTTAATTGTTTACAAGTAACCGGAAACAGAAATCAAGTCTTATTCTCTGTTTTGTTTGGTTTACTTTCATATATTTTCATGACTGAATTTTACTTTCCTAGTAATATGATGTCATTTTAATAGCCATAACCTACAAACTAAAGTACTTGAAGAAACAGAACTACGCACATGTAAAACTCAATATGGTTGGGACCAACTTGGACCCGGAAGTTTGAATATGTACAAGACTTGCAAAGTCTATTTCCTCTTGGCTTTTCGTAATTGTTTGAACCAGAGTGTCTTAAGTTAGCGTGGCTTACATTGGCATGAACGTCGCACAAATGAAGAGGATAGTGCAATTCACCTGACGTCATCGCCACATCAAAACTTGGTTGCAACATTTTGGGAGTTGGCTTGCAGCGAAGCGCATGCATTTACAATTACATGCTACCACATCTTTACATGGAGTCACTTTGAGCTAGTTTTTCTTTGATGATTTTTGCAAGAAAGGTTTAATAAACGGACTTCGCTTTTGCATACATGTATTTTCTTCAAAGACTAAGGTCTTCTCAGAATTTAAAGTTTCCGTCTTAAGAATTGCTTTTGAATGATGTAATGGGTGACTTGGGTAACAATGCACATAAACGTTTGCCAGCATTAGAGCTGGAAATAGCAAAAACTTGGGGCATGCAGCAAAAATGCCAGAATGTCACACAACTGCCTTACCAACAGGAATAACTTGTATGTGTAGAGATAAAGTTATGTGAAAATGTAACATCATTAGCACAAAAACTTGGTAACGAGCAACAGAGAGCTGTTGATAGTATAAAAAAAACATTGTGAGAAACGACTCCCTCTGAAGTAACGTAGTTTTTGAGAAAGAGGTAATTTCTCACTAAAATATTTGAATCTGAAAAAGACTTCAGGCCTGAAGCCTTTTTCAGGCATCTGAAAGCACACAAATTTGTGCAACAAGGGTGTTTTTTTCTTTCATTATTTTCTTGCAACCTCGATGACCAATTGAGCCCAAATTTTCACAGGTTTGTTACTTTATGCATATCTTGGGATACACCAAGTGAGAATACTGGTCTTTGACAATTACCAAACGTGTCCAGTGCCTTTAAAGGTATTATACAGGATTGGTAGAGCTGACAGATAGTCGCAGACAGTGTTCATGTTTTGTTGATCAACCACATACATGAAATAAACCTGTGAGGATTTTGTCTTAATCTGTTGTGTGAGTCTTGAGAAAAGAGTGAAAAATCAGGCACAATTTTCAGCAAAGCACCTTGTCCCCAATTTGGGTTGTAACAACCGAAATCAGCTGTTGCCTTTCCTTTTTAGGTATTCAGATACAGTTCTCCAATATAGGACTTCATTTCAGAGGGAAACATTTCACAGAAAAAATGGTTCTGATATGAACTTCATAATCAGTAAGCTTTCAGACTAATATTAAACAGTGTTTTTATCCTTACCAATCCTGTTTAATAACTTTAACATCTCAACTAATTAGAAATAGTATTAGCTCATTAATATGTATGAAGTGTAATCACATGCACTTACAGCTCAACCAATTAGAAATAGTGGCGTGTCGTGGTTGAGCGGATAAGAACACCGGACTCAAGCTCTGGCATTTCTGATCAGCAGAGTGTGAGTTTGAGTCCCGGTCTTGTGACAATTGTGTCCTTTAGGAAGACACTAAACCATTATTGCTTCGTCCTTCGGATGGGACATAAAGCTGTTGGTCCTGTGTGTTGTGTAATGCACGTAAAATAACCCAGTGCACTTATCGTAAAGAGAAGGGGTTCTCCCAAGTGTTCCAGGTTTGATCAGCAGCACCTTGCAGACGACAATACTGAGCACTTTGAGACGCCCATCAGGTGTGATAAGGCGCTATCTAAGAATTTAATATTATTGAATATGTATGAGGCACATAATGAGCATTTATTTCCCTCTACATTTGATTGGTACAGATGTGGGCTCCACCCACACCACCTCAAGATGAGAATGATGTGTATGTGGATTACTCAGCCAGCCTCATGTATGAGTCTTCCATCATGATGGAGTCTCAGCTACCACAGGTCTACGTCAAGAAAGAACACAAGAAGGCCAAGGTGGATCAAGGTAAGGTGCTCCTCAGTTCAACCCTCTTTAACCCTTTAGCGCTTGCGCACAAGACTTCCTATTCGACCCGCCGATTATCTTTTATCTATAGGAATCGTACTACATTTTTCACTTCATGGACCGGGGAAGTTTCTTATAATTATCACCACGGAGTGAGACAGATTGGTATCTTAAAGATTATTAGTTGTCTTAGTTGTTTAACGTGTCTACAAGCAAAAATTGTTGTACAAGTTGAGGCATTGCATGGTGAGGTATCAATGTGAGGCATTGCATGGTGAGGTATCAATGTGAGGCATTGCGTGGTGAGGTATCAATGTGAGGCATTGCATGGTGAGGTATCAATGTGAGGCATTGCATGGTGAGGTATCAATGTGTATTCAGTTTGCGGTAACACCTCGTGTACATATCTACTTTGCTTTGTAGATTTTTCTTGAGAGCTTGTCTTGCTATTTTATTCTACTGCCACAGGGTATCTACTGTACCTAAACATCCTAACACAACTTTTGTTGTGACTATTTCCATGTCTTACAAATTAAGTTTATCTTATAGAGAATGAAATTACCTTTTGAATGATTTGCACAGTTGTTTTCTTTGCTTTGCCAAATGAAAGCTTTGAGGATGAGATCATAAAGACAGAGCAACAAAAAATTAGAGAAAAAAATTGTTTTTGTACAAGCAATACGTATGTTCTGTAGAAAGTTGTACACATGAGTTTGGAATTTGTATTATTCTTTTAGATGGCAAGGTAATTTTCATTTTACAAAATTTCATTTTACAAAAAGCACTTTCCTTGGAAATTTGTTTTTAAGCCAATGGGCACCTTTTGAAGACCAATGCAACAAGCCATCAGTTTTGATTCAAACGGGGATAACAGCATATAAAAAAGCTATTGTTGTGAACAAATTCTTACATATAATATTTGCAAAATGACATAATGGTAGATTGCATATAGGTGATATTCAGGTAGATTTCATTTGTAAAACTCTGTTTCATCCCTTAATAGGTGTCCGTAAGATCAAACCGCACACCAAGACCGGTGAGACACCACACCACACCGCTCACATAATGACCCCACCCCAGTCGCTCTTCAATCGTCCCTCGGCTGCCCTCCTGCGCATGCGCCGTGAGGCCAAGCAGCAGAAGCTACGTGCCATGGCAGGCAAGCCGGTGGTCAAGCCACTGCCCATAGTTCACCGAACAACCGCCACGGACACCAAGACTGCTGACCGTCACGAATGGTTGATCAATGAGGACTGGGCTTTGTTACAGGTAAAATAAGAGCATGGTTTCGCCTTAAACTCTTTTTCTTCCGCTGTATAATATTCAGTTTAGAGATTGAGGGGGTGGGGGCTGGCTGGTGCAATATCCTACTAGCCTGCAATATATTGCAAAAAGGATGGAACTAGACTGATGCTGAATAGCACCAAATTGCGTGCTTACAGATGTAAGCCATTAAATGGTGTGAATAATGAATACCAAGTAATAAACCACAAGGAATGATTACCATGTGACCTCCAATCCTCCAATCAAATGTCAAGGATCTACTTGGGTGTTAAATAAAAACAACTAAAGAATGAGAGAGCCCCTTGCACTGATGTCACAGGCAGCTACTCTCTGCCCATGGTCTGTGTTTTTGTGAGTCAAGTTGCATGTAAAGATGTGGTGCGCATCTGACTGCGCGAGTGTCACCCACAATTCTCACTTCACAGTTCTCACTTCACAGTAAGTAGCACTTGGGGAATCTGACTCCCAAAAAGGCACAACTCAAATTAATCGTGTGTGAAATGGGTTAATATATAACAGGCAAGTGATTTTTCCTGATTTTAGAATTTTCTCAAACCTCATTGAGTCTTCAGATTTTCTTGTTAGAAGTAAAGCAAAAACCAATGGGAGAAAGAAATTGTCCTCATTATGTTTAAACCTGTAGTTTGGTATTTCTGGTGATGCACAGAGTCTGTAAACCCCCTGAATCAAAACATCTAGGAGGTTCCATGTTTAGAAGGGGGGGGGGGGGTCCCAGCACTGCAAGACAAACAGATATGTTGATATTTGTCAAATCTCATCCTTGTTATAATTTAAAGCTACACATTCTGAAATGGTCATATGTCGTTCATGGCAAATTCTAATGGCTTTCCGCATCCTCTCCCTGTCTCTTAGGCTGTCCAAGCACTTCAAGAGCTTCCGCTTACTCTCCAAGCTGTTGTACCTGGTCATGTGATCAACTGGGATCTGGTCAGCGACATCGTCAACGGATGCTGTCGTATCTATCGCTCCCCGAAGCAATGTCGCCATCGTTACGAGACAGTGATCATCCCCAGAGAAGAAGGCAAGATTCTGTACGACACCAACCCTAAGAAACAGAAGAAGTCTAAGGGGATATACAGGGTAAGTATTGACTCCACGTTGGACAGGAATAGACCCTGCAAGTCTTGCGGATATTCAGACATTTTTTGGACAACTTTGGTCCCAGGTATTTCATTTCACTTATTAATTCTGGTTGTGAAGCCCATGACTCTCAGAAAAGCAAACTTAATCACTATACTAGCCAAGAACCCAATGAAGAGAAGACAATGAAGGAAGTTTCAGTTTTAGATGTGGGAGGAAAACCCCAGAGAATTATTCCAGGGAAAACCCAATCCACATAGTGCCGCTGTTGGGAATTGAACCAGGGTCCCAGAGGTGGAAGGCGAGGCAAGGTACCACTCCGCCAATCTGACCGCCCACGTACATGACTGCCCACTTTAACATGTCCTAATGTTCACTTACTCGCTAAACTTGCATAGTTTATTACTGGAGTAATAGATACCTTGAATAGTCAGTAGTGAGCCTGCCAAAAGGTCATCAATCAAAAAGATTAATAATTTTTCTGCCAGACATGAATCAATGTAGGAAAATTAAATGCTAATATGTATTGATACACGCTGCCCATTAGTGTGGATGGTGTAGTCCTTCATCAATATGTGACTCTCCCTGTTAGATTTCCTTTGTGCTTCTAAGATCTTAGCTGAAACATTGAAATTTGTGACGAAAGACCCTCCAGAACTTGCTTGAAAAGTCACTTCAAACTTTAAGTGCACATTTTTTGTTCAAGTGTACAAGAAATATGCCTCAGGTTTGTGTCTTTGTTGTGATTTTTTCAACACGCTGTGGTCACAAGCTATAAGAATATTTGTTCATGTCCTTCCCCAGCAGACGAAGAACAATCGACCGATGAAGACCAGTCAGCTTCACACCCAGGACGGGAATGCGTCTCACACCAACTTCTACTCAGACAAGTTTGAACTGATCAAGACGGTGATAGGCAAGAGACAGCCGTACCTCAAGCAAGTGTGAGTATGAGAGTAACTATTCATCTTAAAGAATAAGGAGCTCTTTCAGATGCCTATCGGGTGTGATACGCATCCAATATTTGTACAACATTCGTACAATATGTACAAATATTGGATGCATATGAGTACAATATAGCGGTATATAACTACAAGGTGAAATCTGGAATGTTCCATTTTACAAGGAAAATATAGCAGAATATAATCATGAGGTGAAATGAAACAGTCCAGATTTCAACCAGTGATTGTTATCTGCTATATTGTATGAATATAAATGCATCCCATTCTTGTTTTAACCAGCTCACGCATAGATCCTTGTCATTCGATAGTTTTTACTGCACGCCTGCCCTCCCAATCTATGAAGAGGGCGCGTGCAGTAACTGGGTGAGAGCTCATAATTCCATGAGCAGCCACAGGCCTGCCTTGATCATGGCGACACATCCCCCTTTAATGTAAAACCAAAGAAATAGAGGTAACTGTTACTTTTGAAGAGACCGATCAACTCGCTGTTAAAGACGTCCGCAAAAAATTAGTTAGTGGCCTGACGTTTCGACCCTAGCAGAGTCATTCTCAAAGGCTAAATGACAAGAAAACACACATACATGCATACAAGGGTGACAAGAGCAGTCAAGTGGAAATACATGAATAGAGAGAGTGGAGAGAGAAAAGCATAAAGCATTCAGAAAAAGCAAGGGGTAAGCAGGGATTATGGAGACAAGTGGGGGGGGGGGGGGTTTGGAGGGAAGGGGATGGCTTTCTTATTAGTGTGAATGTAATAACAATCAAATAAGAGGAAATGTGTTGTATGTGGACTATGAGGTTTGTTTTGTCAAATCCAAATATTTATGTAGATGTCACTTACATAATATTTTATTTACGTTTCACTCCTAAGCTAGGAGCTTCTTCAGACTGGTGACCATGTCCAATGCTCAACTGCCTTTTGGTACTCTTTCTTGGTGATCAACAATCCAGATGAACTAATTTAATGATGTGTGTATGTTTGTTTTACAGTCTCAATAACCCGCTGTTGAAGAATCCCAAACACAGTGCTGTTCTGAATGACTTTGGTATCAGTTATGATAAGCCGATGTCACCGATCCAGGCAGCTACTAAGAGAGCTGAGAGGATAGCTAGAGAGAAGAAGGCAAGTCGGAAGAATAACATTGGGCAAAGACGACTTACCGTTACGGTATCCAGAAAAAATGCACTAGTGCTAATTCCTTTTTATATTTGAACGGTTATATTGACACACATGCATGTACCATTTTTGTAGAGGTGCTTAAGCAGAAAATATTGCTACTAAGCAAAAAGGAGCAGGATACCAGTTACAGATGGTACATGTGACATGGTATTTTGACTGGTAACCTTAGTCTGGTTAGCATAAAATTATGCTACTGAAATTGGGCCCAGTTGAAATATAGTATTCGTAGTCAAAATACAAAAACAGTGATTACTTTCAATCTTAAAGCTCACTGGTTGTAAAGTTTAAATCAGTGTCGATTCTCCTGAAATGTTTAAAGGTTGAATTTGGTTTTGTGATGTACTCATTTTCCGATAGACTCCTCATGAAAGTAAAAAAATAACAATGGGTGGGATTCTAGCGTCTCAGATCTTCTTCAAACACTGGACTGGGGAACACTGAAAGACAGAAGGGAGGCACATAGATTAAATTGCCTTTATAAAATGATAAATGGGCATCTCGATATTAGTTACCAGACCTATACAAACCCCAAACCTGACAGATGCAGACGAGGACACTCAAACCAATTTCAAATTCCTGCTACCAACTTACAAGTTTATGCCAACTCTTTTTTCCCCCGAACCATTAAGTCTTGGAACAACCTCCAGCAGTCTACCATTACTCAATCCTGTTCAACATTATTTAAAGCCGCTGTTCTCAATGAAAAGACTATTCGTCCTTAGTCCACCCTCCGCCACCTCCAGTCAAAACTCTTTCATGGAGTATTTTGGAGGATAACCAACCAAGAACAATGCAATTCTCTAACCTCACATAAAAGTGGTGTTTAATGCAATTGTATTTGATGCCCTTCATACAAATTTAAAACATCCTAAAACATTCAATGGCGCCACATGTCAAATATATGGGTCTGTACATTTTTGTGCAGGAAATATTTAGGTTCATTTCTGAAAATTTGTTGTGATGCGTTATCTTCTAAAGTGTGTGTTACCGTTTCTTTTCCCATGTTAACAGGCTGCAGCAGAGCAGCAGCAGAGACAGCGTATCCAGGAGGCCCAAGCAAAGCAGCAACAGCAGGTTGCAGCAGCTGCAGCAGCAGTTGTACAGCCAGTTGCTACAGCAACCACAGCAGCAGTCATGGTAGGGTGTACCTCAAATGCAATCTCAACCATAATCTTAAAGTGCACTGTAATAGAAATGGAATACCTTTTTCTTTAAGTACTTAAAAATGTTTTTGAATATTTTCACATATTCCATTGCCTCTGACAAAACTGAGAAAATGTTCTGCCAACTGTTTGTCTTGTGAAAATGTTGTGGCGTATAGTGTTTCTCTAAGAAGAGACATTGGGTTGTTAAAACTTTCCAGCGATACAGGCTTAACTATTCCTTCATGTTGCATTCACTCCTCCCCACCCAAAAACCTTCCACCATAGGCTACTTCGCCAATGCTTGGTATGCGCGTGTTAGCCATGGATGAGGTGCATGCTGGTCTAGTTTTACTTCGTTTCATTTGACTCCACCCAACCCAAAAACCTTCCATCATAGGCCACTTCACAAACGCCCGAGACACGCACAGTAGCTGTGGAATGAGGTGTATGCTGGTCTAGTTTTGACATATTTGGTCGCTAATGAGACCAGCATGCTCCTCATTCCACAGCTAAGACATGAACACTGAGTATTTGCAAAGTATTAACCACATCTTGGCTTTTGGTGACGATTATACAAAAAATAAGGCTGTTTTGGAAACCACAGGTTGGGCTCCGGCTTGGACTTGGGCTCTGGATTGGTTTCGAAAAAAACAGCCTTAAGGTCTCTAAAGGCTTAACAACAATTCATCTTGTATCATTCCACTACACAGCAAACGGGCACTATCAACCGCACTGCATTGGGTACCGGGGCGATCCGCGTCACCGGCGCCAACAGCATTGTGGTGAACACCCCAGGCGTTGTGGCTGCCATCCCCAGTAACTCATTTGCGAGTATCAACAAACGCATGAGCCAGCAACAGGTCGGGACTGTTGTGACCATCGCGGGTTCAACACCAGTCATGGCTACTGTAAGTTTGACACTTAAAACTACTTTTCAGAGACTTCATGTACTTTCATCTGGGTCAAATATTATAGCTATGCTTACCCCAGAATTGTGCAGTTACAGCGCCATGTAAAGCACACAATTCTATTGGCCGTAAGTGCAGAATTCTGCAGTAAGCAGAGCTAAAGCCATTTAGCAGAAAATACTGCTTGGAAAATGTATTTGCTTAGCAAAAAATGAGTGGGGCACCAGTCGCAACAATGTTAACTTTATGTAATGTTGGCAGGTAACCTTTTTTCGTTAAGCAAAGTTTTTCTGTGCTTAGCAAGTTTTTGTGTTTATAGGCTTTATGAAATTCGGCCCTGGTCTTTGAGCGAAGAAGCTTTCCTGTAAAGTCCCTCCGATGGGGCATCAGGCCGTAGGTCCTGTATGTTGTGAAGTGCATATTAACCACTCTCCACCAGGTCATGGTGACATGGCATTTTGGCTGGTAACCTTATTCTGTTAAGCACAACTTTGTTGAACTACCTTTTAAGCTCTAAGACATTGGGCCCTGGTTCTAAAGATACCTTTCCATACCTTTCCTCTACCAGGTTGCAAGTTCCCTGGCCCAAGTCGTTCGTGCCCAGGCACAGGGCATCCGCACCACAGTGGCACACGTCACTCTGCCTAGCTCAGCAGGCATCATCACCAGCCAGGTTCGCACAGCAGTAACATCAGGCACACAGGTTGTCATTACATCGGCAGGGACTGGTAGCCAGGCTAGGACCACACCCGCTGGAACGGCACTAACTGGTATGAATGGAATACTTTATGTTGGTGTTTTTTCCCCGGCTGTTTTGCTAAAGGTGTTAGTCAATCTTTTGTTAACATGACAGGGTGAATATTTGACTTTTTTATGTCAATGAAGATTTTTCCTTTAATTAGTTATTTTTTTAGTTTATCGATTTTCTTGAAGCAAAGTTTCGGTTGATTCCCTGTGTTGTGTAATGCACATTTAAAAAAAACACTTATTGCTTAGAGAAGGAGTTTGCCCGGTGTTTCTGGCAGTGGCTGCTGAATGCACCCGCAGCACCTTGTAAAACCTTAAGGTGCTTCATAAATGGGTCTCATAATTCGTAAACTTCAAAAACCTGTCTGGAAATAAATAATGATAAACACTTTCATACGCCGTAGATAAAGCGCTTCATAAAAACTAGTTATTATGATTACTAGTATGATGCAAGATTTGGAGTCCGACGCAGGAGACTGGTCGGCCACGACGCTCCCATGAAATTCATGTTCATTTCATCCCTTGTATAATACAGCCAAGATGGCAGCAGCGCACTTCAACCTCCAGATGATCAAACAGCAGGCAATGAAGCAGCACCAGCTAATGCAGCAGCAGCAACAGCAGCAGCTCACCCAGCAGCAAGTGACTGCACAGCAGCAGGCCCAGATCAAGGTCAGTTCACGATCTCTTGATGAACCAGTAAAGATGAAAGTGCTTTGGGTTATCAAAATTTGGATTTAGCAGAGAGAGTTACTTGCAACAATTCCCGCTTCCTCCACCTGAATAAAAAAAAAAAAAATGATATCTGCTTTTTTATGTTTTTTCACTTCATGTACAATATTGAAGCAGGATGATAGCTCTCAATTCAACAGTTGACAATTATTTCCATTCTCATCTGGCATACTGATAGAAATGTTGAGTTGAAAAAAACCAGCAACCTCAGTTTTGCAGGAGCTTTGCCACAATAATTGATTGAAGAAAGGAAAAAAAATGGGGGAAAAGTTCACAGAACTTGGGAAAGTACTGAGTACACAGTGCTTAATACACATCGGTGTATCAAGGGTAAAAAACCAATTATGTTCTTCATCCCGATGCAAAATAAAAATTTAAAAATATAAAAAAATACAGAAAATAAACTTCTATTAAAAAAGGTTCTGTCTGTTTTAACATGAACATGTAACACATTTTGGATTAGGGTCTCACTCTATCATTATCATGAAAACATTACAAAGTTATGAATAGTCTCTGAGTGCATATGTTAGAATGAATCTTCCTATGTTATCCTGTTCGTCAGCTGAAGCAAGCAGAACTGAAGCGCCTCCATCATGCACAGGCCCAGGCTCAAGCTGCCCAAGCCCAGGCTCAGGCTCAGGCGCAAGCAGTCCAGCTACAGTCAGGGCAGAAAGCATCTACCAGCACCGTAGCGGTCAGTCAGGTGGCTGCAGTGGTCAGTGCAAGTTCTACTCTCACCCAGGCTCAGCTGACCCAAGCTGGACAACAGAGAGCACAGGTCCGTTTGATTGTGTTATTTATGTTTTTAAATTTATCACAAATTGCTTGAAGTGTCCAAGAGACAGAGTGGAACCCCCCCCCCCAAATAAACAATTTAAAAAAATTAAAATGGAATTGATTTTCCAAGCCATCTGTCAGAGCAAAAAATTTGTTTTGGTTTCTGGGAGGTACTTACAAAATTCTTTACAAGTCTTGCAAACTGTGATTTCCTAGTGGATTGTGCAATCCTACAACAAAATGTGCACTCATTGAAAAGATTAGTCACTTTTATCCAACCATTGGCTCATGATGATTTTGACTTTTGACTGTGATTGAAAACTGGAAAAAAAACTGCCTTAATTGAAAACATTTATCCAACCGTTGGTGCATGATGATTTTTTTTTCAATATGATGTGAAACAGTAGTTTTTATGGTCACTGAATAAAAAAACCCCAATGTTCATGTTAGCAGCTAGCAGGCAAGACTGTGACCCGCTCCTTGAAGAGTGACGAAGTGGCAGCTTTTATCAAACGTCAGCAGCTCCTCAACCTGAAGAATACCAAGACGACCACATCGGCCATCACCACTCTGCCATTGACCACCGTGGCAGGGGTCAAGGGTATCACCGTCAGCGGGTTGACCATCGGATCGACGTCAGGTGGCCAGAAGGGTCTCACTCAGGGTCAACAGGGGAGCATTCCAATGAAATCCCTGACCATCCCCCCTGGGTCCAAAATGAACTTCCAACAGATTCTCCAGATGCAGAAGGTTCAGCACCAGGCCAAGCAACAGCAACTGGTGAGTGGTGCCCACATCAGTGCTACCTCAATTGGTCCCAATTTCGTGGCATTGCACACCAAGGCCCATAGATTCATGTGATTTATGGAGCATCTCAAAAGTCGGGCACATTCTAGGCACAAAGAATGTTCCCGTGGGCACACGCCTGCAATCTATTGGACCGCCAAAAACGTTTCACTAGACCGCATCATTGTGCTGGAGTACTAGAGCAATCCTACATGAGTGAATATGCATTTAATATTTTGCACGTTCTATTGGAACGTTCTGGTGGTCCAATGGAGTAGTCCATGGCACGGACTACAATATTTATCCGATCCAATTGGATCATTCCTACAGTTGTGACTTTTGAGGTGCTCCCCTACAGGGCGTCGTAAGCTCAGAATTTGGTGGTAAGCATTGCTATGCCGTTTAGCAGAAAATACTGCTTGGAAAATTGATTTGCTCAGCAAAAAATGAGTGGGGCACCAGTCGCAACAATTTTAACTTTATGTAATGTTAGCAAGTACCGTAATTTCCTGCGGATAAGACGCGGGGCGTACAAGGCGCAGGGCCGTGAAATTACCACACAAAAAAACAAGCGTCAACAGACAAGGCACACTGCCGCACAAGGCGCATATCTTACATGCACCTTTGACTGCAAACAGCAGACCTTATCGGTACATCGCCAAAAAGGGGTCATTTTGTTACCCTAAAAGTATCACGCTAATCAACACGTGAATAAATAGAAATCACGTGCGCTTGAAACATGTAGAGACATGTAGAAAAGTTCATTGTAAACTGAAACCAACCTACTGTTCAGCGGCATTTTCAGGAGATTCTTTCTCCCGTGTGTCACATGGAATTGAAGGGAGTTTAACCAACAGAGGGCGCTACCACAGAGCTGAAGGGAGTTTATTCAACAGAGGGCGCTACCATACGGCTCTGAAAATAATCTCCTGCCATTCCGATGGTAAACTTGATTTCAAGTCTGAGACTGCGGTTGTTTCTCTGCATCGGCCACGCAAAATTCCCCCGCAGATTGGCTATCACGCGCTCTAACTCGGTTCAAGACGGAGGTTTATCCACAAGAGGGCGCTGTTTCAGCCAATAATATATCGGCTATTAGGACAACTAAAAACCACGATCACAGACTTGGAACTAAGTCTATTCCGATGGGGACGTGACATTATTGGGGTTTCTGTTGTTCACCGTTCCCACAATAGAGGTTGGGTGAATGCGTTCGGCAAACGTTTAGATAAATCTGAATGCAGTATTTTCAGTACGAAATCGCGGCCATAAAGGAAGGGATGAACACGTTGCTGCATTGTTGTAATGAATTCACGGTCGTTATGTATAGGGACATGTGGCCACAAAGGCGGCTCAACACATTGCGTCATTGTCGGAATGAAAATCTGGCGAGTTGAGCACTGATATGTACTACGTCAACAATGCGTGGTGAGTTGATGGTTGGCGACCGCATTATTAACCTGACCGCAGCTACATTAAATAGGGCCTAGATTATTTGCACGTCTGCCGCGGGCATTTTGATCTTAAGCGACATCAGACAAGGCGCACTGGAATACAAGGCGCAGTGATGATTTTGTGGTCTAAAAAGTCAGATAAGACGCGTCTTATCCGCAGGAAATTACGGTAACCTGTTTTCGTTAAGCAAAGTTTTTCTGTGCTTAGCAAGTTTTTGTACTTATAGGCTTTATAAAATTGGGCCCTGGTCAAAATTTCATAGAGTTGTTTAAGCACAAAATTAAGCACACAAAAAAACTGTGTAACCGGCCAAAATACCTTGCTGTACGTACAGTTTGCAACTGGTTTCCAGCTCATTCGTGCTTTGCAGAAAATTGCAGTCTGCAAAAATTGTGCTTAACAAGTTTGTAGGACTAAATATGAGTTTGAATTGTATTACAATATATCTCTGTTTTAACAGCTAAATGTGAAAGCCCAGCAGATCCTTGCTGCCCAGAAGCTGCCAGTCAGCACAGTGGTGTCTCAGGGTCAACTACAGGGAACGTCCGGTACCATCAGTGGAGCTCAGATCCGAATCGGTTCACCAACGGTATCCGTTGCTGTCAGTGGCTCTCTGCCTAACCAACAGGTAAAAAGATCCTATGACTACCATCTGTTTAAAATAACCTAGAGCGAGGTTGGAAAGGGGAAATAGTATGGTTTTGTTGTGGTGTGAAGAACACAAGCCTTGCTTATTGTTTGTGCAGTCAGGGAGCTTGACTTGTATGTGACAGGGAGAGTTGTAAATGCCATTACTAATCGTATGATTACATCGGAAAAGCTTAACTATTCCCTTGGCGAAGTAGGCATGTGTTCTCAATTCATTGAATTCAAGAAAGAGTGATTCCGACTTCTGTAAGTAGTCAACGCGTGGGAAAAAGAGTTTTAGTGAATGGACTATGTGCGTGACTTTTGAAAGATAGACACAAAAACAGTCTTGGCTTATGGCAAACTATTTTATCAAGTACATACCTCACAGATTCGTTGACAATGAACCAAGGACCTCTTTTTGATTTCTCTTTGTTTGATCTTGTTTTAAAAGCAACTTCTCTTTTATTTTATTTATTTTATCGCAAAATCAAGTCAAGGTCACCTCTGTTTTGTTCAAATCCCCCTACAATCTGTTGTTTAAGTCTTTTTTGATCTCGGGTAGTAATGCTGAAATGTTCATGTGAAGTCCCCTTCAGTTTCTTCAATTTTCTTTTGCTGAAAAACTGAAATTTGTTTACATTGAAAACAGCATAAACAAAAAGCTCTTTAACACACTGAACAGGTTGTGCAGACGGCTAGCGGCCAGCAACAGCGTGTCCAGAGTCTGTCTCAACAGGTCAGTGGATTGACCCCTCAGCAACTACAGCAGGTCAGGGTTCAAAGGGTCACGACCTCACAAGCACAGGGCAGCCCAACGGTTGTGCAACGTGTTGGACAGGTGAGAAGAACATTTCATATTTATTATTGGGCTGCCAGTGATGTATAGATCTTTCTTTTGTTTATAAACATTGACCACCATTTAGTATGGGGGCCTTGAGGTTCAAAAAATGTATAAACTGGCAAGACTGACTTGGCAAAAATTTGCCTTTTTTAGTAGAGTATTTTTAACATTTATGAAGTGTAGGGTTACTTTTTTGTTTTGGATAGTAAATTGTTTTTATCAGTAACGTGGGTATAAATTTGATAGAATTTCTGGTCAAATAATAAACTCGAATTCGTCGCAGTAAAGGCCCCCTGTACTTTTGCCAACAGCTGGTTGGCAAAACTTGTGACTGACGTTGCAAAAGAAAGGTCTATTTTGTCGTGCCTGTGCAAAAACGTACTTGCAAAACTTACTTCAGCGTCTATAGGTGTTGTTTATTTAACCGGGATTTTCAAAGTGATTGTTTTTTGGTTTGTACTTTACAATTCAAAATGGCTTACTCTCATGTGAACTTATTGGTTGAATGGATTTTAAATGAATTACAGCAAAGATCACTTGTTGCCGTTTTCGTTCAAGCTGGTCTTTAATGGAGGCAACATGCTTGGGTCACTGCCTTGGTGACCTTGGAAATGTTACCGTAGAAATTTGTGTTGTTTTTTTAGGGGAAAAAACTGCCCTGCCATTTCAAGACCAAAACATCTGGCCTGGATTTCAAATATTGACCCAACTTTTGGGCTTATATCTTTAGTTTGACCTGCTAATTGGCTCACAGCATAGCTGAGGTAGTCTTCTGCAAGGGGTCGTAGGTGCAAACTTTCTCAAGAAGAAAACAAAATCTATGCTCGGCCTTGATTTTTGTATCTTGTAAAATGTTGGGGGATTTTTGTGTGGAAATGTTTTGCTCTGAGATTAATGTTTATCAAGTGGAAACATTTCACTAGATAAATATAAACATATCAATTACTGTGATTAGAAAACTACAGACTGATATTCACTGTTTGTCTTTGAGGAAGTTTTCTATTTTGTTTTTGTTTAATTTCAGGTTCAGCAGTTGGCTACAGTGCGTCAGCAGCTCCAGCAGCAAGTGAAACAGTCCCAGGCAGCAGGAGCAACACTCTCAATACAACAAGCCGGTAAACCAGTCACCATCATACCCACTGTATCAGGAACCTCTCTATTGACCGTCGCTAAGTCCATGGGTCAAACACACATCATGACTCCGGCTCAGAAACAGATCTTGACCCAGCTGGTGTCCAGCGGGGGGACTGCGAACATGACTCATCTTGCTCGGGTGTTATCACAAGCGCAGGCCCAGGCACAAGCTCTGAAGAACTCCCAGGCTAACGCCGCCCAGGGGCAGCAAACTGTTACAGTACAGAGTGTACCTGGTACGCAGACATCAAGGGTGCAGGCACAGCCTGCTAGTGGTACACCGACAGTGCAGGTGGTGGGGTCCAGTCAACTGGCAGCAAGCATACAGGCACAGGTTACCCTCCAGTCAGGATCTCCAGTGCAGGTCACACTGACAACGCAACCGGCTAAGATGCAGACTGCTGTGGTCACGCTCTCACAGGCGCAGCAGTCACCTGCCCAGCGGCAAGCTGTACTGCAGGCTCAAACGCAGCGATTGGTGCAGCAGCAAATCCAGGCCCAGAAACCAACAGGGTCTGTGCAGGCACAGCAGCAGCAAGCAGCTGCAGCTGCCCAGCAGCAGCGCCTTCAGCAACAGAAACTGCAAATTGTTCAGCAGCAGCTGCAAAAAACGCTTCCACAGCAAACGCTGCCGAAACCAACACCTCAGCCTCAAATTACAGTTCAGACTAAACCTGAACCACAGGTTGAAGCTACAGCACAAGTGCCACAACCTCAGGCTCAGCCGCAGTCCCAGGAACAGACTAAAGTAGACGTTGAGGAGGAATCAGAAGGGTCTTCTCAAGCAGCAAAGAGGCAGGGCCCTGGTCCAGCTACATCCCCTGATCCTCAACAGCAACAGGCAAAGCAGCAGCCAGCAGTAAGGGCTTCCCCTTATGCAATGAGGCTAAGGAAGCCATCTCATACATCCAACCAATAAGGGACGGATGTCCACACCAAACGTCTTATGCCTCATCCAATCAGTGGTGAATCTTTGTAACTTTAAAACAGTCTCTTCTATCATCTAGTGAGTTGGTGGTTCATGGCCAACCCTACCTAACCACATTACATCGGCATTCTGAAAAAAGAAATTCCATGCGTGGTATTTTAAAGGAAAGACAACAAAGGTTTCTCATAATAAGCACCGGGATTTGTTATTTTCTTATGAGTAAATATTTATATGCACTCACCGTGAATTGCAAAACCGTTTAAAATGCATGGCGGTTGCAGAGAGGGCATTATTGCAGCAACTGCTGCTCCCGAAACTTTGGTCTTAAAGTCTTGTAGTTTTATTTCAGGGAATTGTGATTTGTGTATTTCTGGTAGTGACTTGCGGTTTAATTTGAGTGTTGTTTGTATTCTGTTTATTTATTTTGGTGGGGTTTTGGTTTTTGTGTGTTCAGGGGATTGATGGGTACATTTTCTTTACTAATTCAAAATTCATCTGGATTGACATGGCTTGGAAAATACTTTTGAACATTTATGGAAAAATATTAAGCAACTTAAATTTCATAAAGCTGTTTAGCTGAAAATACTGCTTGGAATAATTCTTTGCTTAGCCAAAAATGAGTAGGGCACCAGTCGCAACAATGTTAACTTTATCAAATGTTGGCTGGTAACCTTTTTCTGTGCTTAGCAAGTTTTTGTGCTTACAAGCTTTATGAAATTGGGCTCAGGAGCTATAAGGTATGCAACAGACAAAAGTCAAAGTGATTCTGGAACGTGAATTGTTATACAGAATGATTCGGAACATGTTTCTGTGTCGGCAAATACAACTACCTGTATTGCCTTTCTTAATGGCTAAATACTACAATTTTAAAAACTATTTAAATTGTCGGGTGATTTGGACATCCGTTATGAATTTCATTTAAGTTTATGATGATTTTAAGAAATGAATTTGTTTGGTTGAATGCACTTGTTGGTTGAGAATTTGAAGACACAAACAAATTTTTTATTTTTTTTTAAGTTAAAATTTGTGTAAGACAAGAGTATTATTATGCAGTCATGCGACAGATCTTTGCATTTTAACAATTTAAGCAGATTTTTCAAGGATCTTAAGGGAAACATGTTGCAACGGAAAAAACCCAAACAGAAAATGCCCAATGCAGACACTGCTATTATTCTATATTATAAAGTCTGTAGGATTTTGTAGTTATGTATCTATAAATAGCACGATGATGTAATGAAAATAAACCTCAAAGTACTCACTTCTCTTTAAATTGTTTCCTATGGTGACAAATTTGTTATTTTCTAGCCCTTTTAAAAAAAAACAGTATGTATGAAGGGGTTTTGTGTTCAAAATATGCGCTAGTCAGCAGACTGGTCCTCTATGGATACCCCGACCTCTGAACTCCAAGATTGATTTGGCCAGTGTCATCATCATCATCATGTCGGTTTTAAGGCCGTTGTCCAGTCTGTTCTGGGTTGGCCTGCTTTCTCCCTATGGCTCTCCACCACTTGGCCCTATCCGTCGCGTCCCTTGCATTGACTCCAAGCAGTTTCATGTAATTTGTTGCGGAGCTCTGTCATGGGGTAACATTTAGGCCTGCTTCTCGCTATTTGTTCTCGCCCTGGATTAAATCAATCAAAGGCAAAGTGTACCTATGTTTTTGGAGCCATTAAGTTGTTTCTATCTTATAAATGTAGATGTATACAATATTCAGTGCAAAAGGTGGAAGGATTTTACCGAAAATCTGGAGCAGATATGTCCATGCAGGAAGAAGAATCAACACCTGTATTTGCTTCTTTCCAAGGAAGTTGTTTATGGTCATCAATTTTTTTAGTAATTACCAAAGATATACCCCCTTTAACAAATAAGCCATCTGGGATTGAGACTTTGCTCAGCAAGTTCATTATGTGCATATCTTGGACACGGGGTCACAAGAACCTTCAGAACCTTCAGAAAATTTATACTGCATGAAAACGCCTGGAGTAGCTTTCTAAACATGCAGAACAAGTTTTATGTCAAAGGAACATACACCATAGTTTATGTTCTGTAATGTTCGACCATAGAGAAAGGTCCTTTCTCTATGATTCGACCCTTTCTTTTTATACTCTCCACCCAAGTTTCGGAACAAACATCACTTCGGACAAAAGAGTTAATATCCAAAGAAATGCTACTGGGACTTTTAACTTTCTGAGAGGTAAAACTTATTCCCACAGCATGTAGAAAAACTATCATGGTTCAAATTGCGCGCTTTGGAAAAATTTCGCATATTACAAATATGCGCGCTAAAGCTGGTTTGCGCAATTTGCGAAAAAGGTCCTCTTTGAAAATTGCGCTCAACAACCACATGGATGTGCTCATGACGTGAAAATGGCGACCTCCATGGACCTTTTCCGAAAACTTGGTGCTGGTCTAAAATTTGATCTGCAGCGCTTTAGAAAGGATGCCGAAAAGTTTCAGGTGAGTTCAATCATGTGTCGTAGTCTTTACATTACATATACTGCGTGTTATTAATTAAATTGGTATAATAATATAAATAATGGGAATTGCAGTTGAATGTCCGTGATGCTATTTTACCGTGAAAAATATTATTAGTCTGGTTCCGAGTCAACAATGTCTCTGTGACTTCCTTTTCACGAGGTGAGAATCAGACCATTTATAAATTTTGGACTATGTCCCTTTAAAAAAAAAACCTCAGGAGCCACAAATCGGGGAAAGAAAATGTAGCAAGTTACTTAGTGTAGTCATATGAAGCAACAGAATATTCTTCTTGTAAAACACAAATTGACTCCTACGATCTTCTTTCCTGTAAAGTAATTTCAGGGTTCGAAATTAGCGGTCGCCCGGTCGCCAAATGCGAGTGAAAACAGCGGCGGGCGAGTCAAAACCCTTCCTTTACGCCGGGCGAGTTAAATAATTGTTCTTGTTCACAATAAATGAGGGTACGGTTGTAAAATCCCAAAGAAAGTTTTTATTAAAGCTTTTAGTTTGATAAGTCTGGATATTTGCTTGATTTAATGTGGCCGCGATCGCGATCGCGATCGCGAACGGAATTGCGATCGTTCATTTTGGTATACAAACGTTAAAACACCTCACATACTGCCGAGTATCCACACAACACGTGATCGGTCCCACACATAACGTTCGGTCGCCCACCGGTACATGCATAGCGCATACACAACACACAGTACATGTACATGTACAACACAGTCGGTCCAAAGTCCAAGCTAACCAACATTCCACACGTTGATTAATGGCCGTTGATAATTACCATATTCATAAGAGCTTGGCTAGACTTCAACGCAGTACACGTTCACGAACGGAGTAAAGAATTGCCGCACAGAGTGTGCCGCACGCATGCAGATTGTGTACAATACACAGCCTTGGATGAAGTCTAATTAAACATCGACAACTTTTGCCGATAGAGGGCGATGCAGGGCAAAGTTCATTGAATTATTTCTCAATGTGCGTTGTCGAACGATCGTTGATTCGCGAAGATTTTATTGCAAATGAAGTTCAAAACAACCGATCTTCAAATCAAGAATCCATGAAAATGGTTGATGATGGAAAAGGTATGATTTAGGACAAAAATTAGGGGATAAAATCATCCCAAAACGCAATTTTGCGAACTTCACTTCCGTGCGTTTTTTTTTTTTTTTTGGGGACGTTTTGAAAATTGTGTGCGTCACGTCAATACATGCGGGCTAGTGAAAAAACCTGCGGGCGATCCAAAATTTTGGTTGATTCGCCCGGCCGGCGAGTGGAAAAAAAAGTTAAGGGAAACCCCTGAATTTTACTTCTGCCCGAAAAATGTCAATGTAACTCGCAGTCGCAGTCCCAATAAAAATTGCAGAAAACTTGTATTTTCATCAAAAATGTCAAACCCATCCATGTTTTGCAAGGTGACAGCGAGCAATTAAGCAAGTAACAACTGAATCTCTGGCCATATCGAGGACATCATTTAAACAGACTGATTGCTCATGTAACTACCATGTAACTCACTGAGTGACATAGTTGCGATAATCGTAACCCTCCATCTTCCCGATTGACCGTCGGGAGGTGGAGGGTTACGATTATCGCAGCTAGTATGAGTGACACTTACTGAGTGATGAGTGAGACCAATTATATTATGGAAATAGAAAACAGAGTACGGTCATGATTGTAGCCCGAATGTGTAGTTCAGTATTCCATACTTCTGACCTAGCCAGGCCCATCAAATTGGGCTTTTTGTGCTGTAGTGTTATTCAAATAGTTGTCATTATATGATAATACCAATGTTAGAGAGCCATAACAGGTCAACATGGTAGGCCAGAGTTAATCACCATGGTTGGTGAATGGTGACTGTAAATGAGTTGACAACAAAGTAGAATCAGCTATTATATTGATAAAAACTTATAGAGCCACAACGTTTTTGACATACCAGCTGATGTCAAAATCCACCAGCTACACTTTGAAGGTATTTTCAATGATTCAACCAACAGATCATAAAACCAGTATCGAAACAGGCTACAAAGCAGCAGATTTCAAAAGCTCTTGATATCTTTGGTGCCAAAGATAGCCCGAGAGTAAACCAGGATGCACAACAACAATCGGGTATCGCACAAGATGCCTCACAAAGACATCAACACCCAAAGAAGAAAGGGAAGAAGCGTCAAGCAGAACAGATCTCTGCGGCATCACAGATGAAGAGGAGTAAGAAGATGGAGAAAGAGGAAGACATCTTGGATGATGGAGAGGAGATGCAACTGATGTCCTCCTTGCATCCAAGCAGGAGGGTTGATGATCAAAAACAGACAGCTGAGAAACAGGAGCAAGCAAGAAGAGATCAGGTAATCTGATTTTTGTGTGTTTTGTTTGTTTGATTAGAGATGAATAAATGGATCAGTGCCGAGTAGCACAACTTGCAGACCAGCTGGACCAACTTAAGTTCCTTCAATGATACAAGCGTGGAATTTGACAGACATGAGTCAGAGAATGTCATCAGTAAGATATTTTGCTATAGGGCCATTGCAGATTTGTCCTTTGAACAAATAGAGGTAGAATAACAAGCAATGGCAGCCATTTTGAATCTTTGAAATTTTCTTGTTCTACCTATAGCCAAATATCTTTGTCATGACATATGGTGACTGTTTGATAATTACCATGCTTGTATCATAGGCACAATTCCCCCAAATATTTCCCCTATCTGCCCCTTACTTAACTAACCTCTTCTGTTAATTTCACTTTTCCCAAATTCCTACCATCCAACGTGGCATTGCACACCAAGGCCCATAGATTCATGTGATTTATGGAGCATCTCAAAAGTCGGGCACATTCTAGGCACAAAGAATGTTCCCGTGGGCACACGCCTGCAATCTATTGGACCGCCAAAAACGTTTCACTAGACCGCATCATTGTGCTGGAGTACTAGAGCAATCCTACATGAGTGAATATGCATTTAATATTTTGCACGTTCTATTGGAACGTTCTGGTGGTCCAATGGAGTAGTCCATGGCACGGACTACAATATTTATCCGATCCAATTGGATCATTCCTACAGTTGTGACTTTTGAGGTGCTCCCCTACAGGGCGTCGTAAGCTCAGAATTTGGTGGTAAGCATTGCTATGCCGTTTAGCAGAAAATACTGCTTGGAAAATTTATTTGCTCAGCAAAAAATGAGTGGGGCACCAGTCGCAACAATTTTAACTTTATGTAATGTTAGCAAGTACCGTAATTTCCTGCGGATAAGACGCGGGGCGTACAAGGCGCAGGGCCGTGAAATTACCACACAAAAAAACAAGCGTCAACAGACAAGGCACACTGCCGCACAAGGCGCATATCTTACATGCACCTTTGACTGCAAACAGCAGGCCATGAAGCAGCACCAGCTAATGCAGCAGCAGCAACAGCAGCAGCTCACCCAGCAGCAAGTGACTGCACAGCAGCAGGCCCAGATCAAGGTCAGTTCACGATCTCTTGATGAACCAGTAAAGATGAAAGTGCTTTGGGTTATCAAAATTTGGATTTAGCAGAGAGAGTTACTTGCAACAATTCCCGCTTCCTCCACCTGAATAAAAAAAAATAAAATGATATCTGCTTTTTTATGTTTTTTCACTTCATGTACAATATTGAAGCAGGATGATAGCTCTCAATTCAACAGTTGACAATTATTTCCATTCTCATCTGGCATACTAATAGAAATGTTGAGTTGGAAAAAAACCCAGCAACCTCAGTTTTGCAGGAGCTTTGCCACAATAATTGATTGAAGAAAGGAAAAAAATTGGGGGAAAAGTTCACAGAACTTGGGAAAGTACCGAGTACACAGTGCTTAATACACATCGGTGTATCAAGGGTAAAAAACCAATTATGTTCTTCATCCCGATGCAAAATTAAAATTTTAAAATATAACAAAATACAGAAAATAAACTTCTATTAAAAAAGGTTCTGTCTGTTTTAACATGAACATGTAACACATTTTGGATTAGGGGCATGACGTCTCACTCTATCATTATCATGAAAACATTACAAAGTTATGAATAGTCTCTGAGTGCATATGTTAGAATGAATCTTCCTATGTTATCCTGTTCGTCAGCTGAAGCAAGCAGAACTGAAGCGCCTCCATCATGCACAGGCTCAGGCTCAGGCGCAAGCAGTCCAGCTACAGTCAGGGCAGAAAGCATCTACCAGCACCGTAGCGGTCAGTCAGGTGGCTGCAGTGGTCAGTGCAAGTTCTACTCTCACCCAGGCTCAGCTGACCCAAGCTGGACAACAGAGAGCACAGGTCCATTTGATTGTGTTATTTATGTTTTTAAATTTATCACAAATTGCTTGAAGTGTCCAAGAGACAGAGTGGAACACCCCCCCCCCCAAAAAAAAAATAAACAATAACAAAATTAAAATGGAATTGATTTTCCAAGCCATCTGTCAGAGCAAAAATTTTGTTTTGGTTTCTGGGAGGTACTTACAAAATTCTTTACAAGTCTTGCAAACTGTGATTTCCTAGTGGATTGTGCAATACTACAACAAAATGTGCACTCATTGAAAAGATTAGTCACTTTTATCCAACCATTGGCTCATGATGATTTTGTTGTTTTTGTAAAATTCTTTACAAGTCTTTAAAATATTGACTTTTGACTGTGATTGATAACTGGATTGTGCAAAATTGAAGAAAAAAACTGCCTTAATTGAAAACATTGTCACATTTATCCAACCATTGGTTCATGATGATTTTATTGTTTTTGTAAAATTCTTTACAAGTCTTTAAAATATTGACTTTTGACTGTGATTGATAACTGGATTGTGCAAAACTGGGAAAAAAAACTGCCTTAATTGAAAACATTTATCCAACCATTGGTGCATGATGATTTTTTTTCCAATGTGATGTGAAACAGTAGTTTTTGTGGTCACTGAATAAAAAAAACCCAATGTTCATGTTAGCAGCTAGCAGGCAAGACTGTGACCCGCTCCTTGAAGAGTGACGAAGTGGCAGCTTTTATCAAACGTCAGCAGCTCCTCAACCTGAAGAATACCAAGACGACCACATCGGCCATCACCACTCTGCCGTTGACCACCGTGGCAGGGGTCAAGGGTATCACCGTCAGCGGGTTGACCATCGGATCGACGTCAGGTGGCCAGAAGGGTCTCACTCAGGGTCAACAGGGGAGCATTCCAATGAAAGCCCTGACCATCCCCACTGGGTCCAAAATGAACTTCCAACAGATTCTCCAGATGCAGGAGGTTCAGCACCAGGCCAAGCAACAGCAACTGGTGAGTGGTGCCCACATCAGTGCTACTTCAACTGGTCCCAATTTCGTGGCATTGCACACCAAGGCCCATAGATTCATGTGATTTATGGAGCATCTCAAAAGTCGGGCACATTCTAGGCACAAAGAATGTTCCCGTGGGCACACGCCTGCAATCTATTGGACCGCCAAAAACGTTTCACTAGACCGCATCATTGTGCTGGAGTACTAGAGCAATCCTACATGAGTGAATATGCATTTAATATTTTGCACGTTCTATTGGAACGTTCTGGTGGTCCAATGGAGTAGTCCATGGCACGGACTACAATATTTATCCGATCCAATTGGATCATTCCTACAGTTGTGACTTTTGAGGTGCTCCCCTACAGGGCGTCGTAAGCTCAGAATTTGGTGGTAAGCATTGCTATGCCGTTTAGCAGAAAATACTGCTTGGAAAATTGATTTGCTCAGCAAAAAATGAGTGGGGCACCAGTCGCAACAATTTTAACTTTATGTAATGTTAGCAAGTACCGTAATTTCCTGCGGATAAGACGCGGGGCGTACAAGGCGCAGGGCCGTGAAATTACCACACAAAAAACAAGCGTCAACAGACAAGGCACACTGCCGCACAAGGCGCATATCTTACATGCACCTTTGACTGCAAACAGCAGACCTTATCGGTACATCGCCAAAAAGGGGTCATTTTGTTACCCTAAAAGTATCACGCTAATCAACACGTGAATAAATAGAAATCACGTGCGCTTGAAACATGTAGAGACATGTAGAAAAGTTCATTGTAAACTGAAACCAACCTACTGTTCAGCGGCATTTTCAGGAGATTCTTTCTCCCGTGTGTCACATGGAATTGAAGGGAGTTTAACCAACAGAGGGCGCTACCACAGAGCTGAAGGGAGTTTATTCAACAGAGGGCGCTACCATACGCAACCGGCTAAGATGCAGACTGCTGTGGTCACGCTCTCACAGGCGCAGCAGTCACCTGCCCAGCGGCAAGCTGTACTGCAGGCTCAAACGCAGCGATTGGTGCAGCAGCAAATCCAGGCCCAGAAACCAACAGGGTCTGTGCAGGCACAGCAGCAGCAAGCAGCTGCAGCTGCCCAGAAGCAGCGCCTTCAGCAACAGAAACTGCAAATTGTTCAGCAGCAACTGCAAAAAACGCTTCCACAGCAAACGCAGCCGAAACCAACACCTCAGCCTCAAATTACAGTTCAGACTAAACTAAATGGTTGAAGGTCTATACAAATCTCTAATGCTAAATAAAGTTGAATCAATTCTGTCAGATGAAACCCACCCCCTAAATGTACAGTTCAATCGAAGTGCTAGAAGCAACCGCCTGTTACAGCTCAGAATTAATACAAAGCGATATGCAAATTCATTTGTCCCCTCAGGTGTCCGAATTTTTAATGAACAATTGCAACGTTAAAATATTTTTGTAAAATCAATCTTTTATACTTCCAGTTTTTCATGTAATATACATATATTTCTATAGATTTTTGTGGCTTGTAGTGTTTTTTTGTTCTGTTTTATATAATATTTTTAATATTTTAAATAATCTTACGTAAATTTTGTAAAAATTGTTGTTTAAAAGGCCGAAATGAATTTCCCATCGTGGATAATAAAGTGAATTGAATTGAATGAAACCTGAACCACAGGTTGAAGCTACAGCACAAGTGCCACAACCTCAGGCTCAGCCGCAGTCCCAGGAACAGACTAAAGTAGACGTTGAGGAGGAATCAGAAGGGTCTTCTCAAGCAGCAAAGAGGCAGGGCCCTGGTCCAGCTACATCCCCTGATCCTCAGCAGCAACAGGCAAAGCAGCAGCCAGCAGTAAGGGCTTCCCCTTATGCAATGAGGCTAAGGAAGCCATCTCATACATCCAACCAATAAGGGACGGATGTCCACACCAAACGTCTTATGCCTCATCCAATCAGTGGTGAATCTTTGTAACTTTAAAACAGTCTCTTCTATCATCTAGTGAGTTGGTGGTTCATGGCCAACCCTACCTAACCACATTACATCGGCATTCTGAAAAAAGAAATTCCATGCGTGGTATTTTAAAGGAAAGACAACAAAGGTTTCTCATAATAAGCACTGGGATTTGTTATTTTCTTATGAGAAAATATTTATATGCACTCACCGTGAATTGCAAAACCGTTTAAAATGCATGGCGGTTGCTGAGAGGGCATTATTGCAGCAACTGCTGCTCCCGAAACTTTGGTCTTAAAGTCTTGTAGTTTTATTTCAGGGAATTGTGATTTGTGTATTTCTGGTAGTGACTTGCGGTTTAATTTGAGTGTTGTTTGTATTCTGTTTATTTATTTTGGTGGGGTTTTGGTTTTTGTGTGTTCAGGGGATTGATGGGTACATTTTCTTTACTAATTCAAAATTCATCTGGATTGACATGGCTTGGAAAATACTTTTGAACATTTATGGAAAAATATTAAGCAACTTAAATTTCATAAAGCTGTTTAGCTGAAAATACTGCTTGGAATAATTCTTTGCTTAGCCAAAAATGAGTAGGGCACCAGTCGCAACAATGTTAACTTTATCAAATGTTGGCTGGTAACCTTTTTCTGTGCTTAGCAAGTTTTTGTGCTTACAAGCTTTATGAAATTGGGCTCAGGAGCTATAAGGTATGCAACAGACAAAAGTCAAAGTGATTCTGGAACGTGAATTGTTATACAGAATGATTCGGAACATGTTTCTGTGTCGGCAAATACAACTACCTGTATTGCCTTTCTTAATGGCTAAATACTACAATTTTAAAAACTATTTAAATTGTCGGGTGATTTGGACATCCGTTATGAATTTCATTTAAGTTTATGATGATTTTAAGAAATGAATTTGTTTGGTTGAATGCACTTGTTGGTTGAGAATTTGAAGACACAAACAAATTTAAATTTTTTTTTTTAAGTTGTTAAAATTTGTGTAAGACAAGAGTATTATTATGCAGTCATGCGACAGATCTTTGCATTTTAACAATTTAAGCAGATTTTTCAAGGATCTTAAGGGAAACATGTTGCAACGGAAAAAACCCAAACAGAAAATGCCCAATGCAGACACTGCTATTATTCTATATTATAAAGTCTGTAGGATTTTGTAGTTATGTATCTATAAATAGCACGATGATGTAATGAAAATAAACCTCAAAGTACTCACTTCTCTTTAAATTGTTTCCTATGGTGAAAAATTTGTTATTTTCTAGCCCTTTTTTTAAAAACAGTATGTATGAAGGGGTTTTGTGTTCAAAATATGCGCTAGTCGGCAGACTGGTCCTCTATGGATACCCCGACCTCTGAACTCCATGTCAGTTTTAAGGCCGTTGTCCAGTCTGTTCTGGGTTGGCCTGCTTTCTCCCTATGGCTCTCCTCCACTTGGCCCTATCCGTCGCGTCCCTTGCATCGACTCCAAGCAGTTTCATGTAATTTGTTGCGGAGCTCTGTCATGGGGTAACATACCCGATATGGGTGCAGAGGGCAACCCCCACCCCCCCTAAAGGATTCCTAAGATTCCAAGCACACAATGAAGACACATTATTGGGTGGGGGGGGACCACCATGACCCATATCAAGCACCAAATATCATAGGGGAATTTGTCCTCCGGTGTGTCCCCTTACAGTAAATTAACACTGAATGAAGTTGATTCAAAAGAGGGCACTATCAGATGAAATTTCGAAGAGAATTCGGGGTGGGGGCACAGCCTCTCCCGCCTCACTGGCCTGGTACAAGGCCTCCTTGTCCAGTCCTTGTATCGCAATGAAATTTATCCAATCACCATAAGTATGTGACGGTTATAAAGAGATACCCCACAGAGTTTACTAATTATTCCTTTAAAGGTACTATTTTCTTTCATTTGTGTACATTATACTTACCGCATTTATATCCATCCGCCGATTGCCTTTTATTATACAAATGTTTTATTATGCAAATTAAGCCTGTTAACACTTGCGCCCTCACAAGCCCCCACTTTCACATTCACTTCACAAATGCAAGAGAAGCAACACTAAAACAGACTCTGCTCTCTTCTCTTCATTTACAGGTAAATATAACACCATTTATTCTTATCATTTTATATTATAATATCTGTTTAATTTATTGACATCCTTGATATATTATAGAAATTCTGTAAGGTTTGCTGTTATTAATGTGTATTTTTGTAAGTAATTATAGTTTAAGGTGTGGCAGCAAGAATGCAGCCATTGTCATTCTTTTGGCGGGAATGCCATTGTTTAAATCAGTATTGAATAGTGCGTTCCCGTAGTTAGCTCCTATTGCACAGCAAGTTGCTATTTTTTATTACTATAATTCCTTGGATAATTTGTGTTAGAATTGTATGTTATTTTAGTTAGATATGAGTCCAATTATGACTTTCACATTCACTTCACAAATGCAAGAGAAGCAACACTGAAACAGACTCTGCTCTCTTCTCTTCATTTACAGATCCGGAATAAACTCTCATCATAACTTAAACAGTAAACGGAAAGCTATTCTCCTCAACCCAATTATTTATACGACACCAAATAATATCCTGGTGCCACAAGTATAACTAGACATTTTCATAGGGTAAGTGGGGGCAAAGATGTAGTTTGGAGGGAGGGGTGATTTTTCGGATCATTCATTTGTGCAAGTTTTTGATCTTTTTGGGTGGGGGGAGGGGGGAGGGGGGAGGCAGCAATCTGAGCAGCAGGCCACTCCACTGCCCCAGCAATTAATGAATCGGCAATTTTCACCATGTTATTGTCATATTACAAAACTTTATTATAAAAAGTTTGTTAACAACCTGACGTGACAAACAACCTGACATGACAAGGGTACCTATATGTTCTTTATCTCTCAAGCTTCCTTCTTTCAATTGTTTATTTGTTTACTTTTAGTAAACTTATTTTCTTTAATTTATGAGCAAAATAGAATTAGCTGTTGCAAACTGCTTACCGACAAAAAATGACATACAGTACACAAAAACCAAACAAAGTAACAAACAAACAAGTAAAACCAGGGGGTGACTACCCGAATCCCGACCACAGAAAGACTCATTTACGAGCACTTCGTTTCTTGGGAGACATTTCTCCATTTAGGCCTGCTTCTCGCTATTTGTTCTCGCCCTGGATTAAATCAATCAAAGGCAAAGTGTACCTATGTTTTTGGAGCCGTTAAGTTGTTTCTATCTTATAAATGTAGATGTATACAATATTCAGTGCAAAAGGTGGAAGGATTTTACCGAAAATCTGGAGCAGATATGTCCATGCAGGAAGAAGAATCAACACCTGTATTTGCTTCTTTCCAAGGAAGTTGTTTATGGTCATCAATTTTTTACCCGAAGTTACCACATTTAATGACAAAGAAGGAACTCACATAAAATAATGTAACACAAGATATTGATGGGTGCTACTTGAGCGGGCCGATAAGAGGTGTAGAGATGTAGACGACAGAAAGAGGAAGGCAGACACGTACTGTATACTGGGCTGTGTAGGAATTTTATTAAACTATTCCTGGCTGTACCAGGGGACGTGGCAGTGGCAGTAAACCACTGCTTTGGTCGATGGGAGAAATGTAAGGTTTTAACCTGTTGTAGTGGACCCGTTGAGGTTTTGACTTCGGGTCATGGATGTCAACAATGTTATGTGACTGGTTTGTCCTCATCAGAGGGGTGAAATGAGAGGACCTTATAGGGGCCTTTCCATCGTGGGGCAAGCTTCAGGCGGGACCTCGCGGGATCGTCCCTCCAAACTAATTGACCAGGTTGAAATGGTTTAAATTTTTCTCGTGAATCATACCCAGCCTTTTGCGAAGCACTGGCAAGATCCTGATTAGCCTTGGCATGAGCAAAAGCAGAAGTCAGCCGAGATTTAAGAGAGGTAGCATATGATTGTGGTGATGTACATTGTTGGGGAGAGGGGGATCCAAGAAGGATGTTAGCGGGAAGGCGAGGTTCCCTTCCCTTGGGCGGGGTGAGCATGGGAGTTGGCTTTAACGGCCACCTCAAAACCGCCGGCACCATAACTTAAACTCTTCCTTTCCATCACCGGCAAAAGGGGCCGGGAGTAATTCCGCCTTGATGTAGGGAAGCTGAGGAGCAGCGGGCAGGGTGGAGCTAGTGGGTGGGCTGGGTGGCGGAGACATGACCAAGCAGAAGGTAACAAATGAACGATAGAATATTGCGATAAATAGTACAATAATAAGAAATCAACAGGAACTGAGCGGAAACAATTAAAACATGTGAATGGCCAAAATATGAAGGGAAAAAAAAGTTGCAATAATAAAGCCAAAAAAATAAAACTACACATACAAATCAAATTTGTTAAAAGGATAGTCAACTAGGAACTAGGCAAAGAGCGGAAGAGTAGCAGACCAAAAAGTAAAAGGATCTACTATACAGATACAAAGTACTATAATAGAATTGGTGATGAACTATATATAGTAGTATAAACGAACAACTTAAAGAACACACATCAAAAATTCAAAAATTTGACAATGACAGTATTAGAATAAATTAAAAAAATGGAACTTGCGTTGCCTGCATGGGGTGGAGTAGTCTTGGCCCAAGACGTCAGTGATCGATAATGGTAGTGTACTGCGCTCCGTTACAACTCGTTACAGCGCGCCCTCTTGTGGCTTGAATTACCCAATTGGGTAATTCAAGCCACAAGAGGGCGCGCTGTAACGAGTTGTAACGGAGCGCAGTACACTATCCATTATCGATCACTGACGTCTTGGGCCAAGACTAGGGGTGGAGCGGAAAGGACGGTATACAACAGCTTAAAGAGTTACTGTGTCAGTGGAAAACGTCCGAAGAAACGAGCAGGAAAATCCGGAAAACTGGGCCAAAGCTCCACTTGAAAGTACAGTCTAGACGGTGCAGAGGGGAGCAAGTGAAGGTAACGAAGAAAGCAAAAGTCTGGAGTCAGGAGCGGAGAACAGGAAAACAGGATACCGAAGATCGGGAGAAGAAACACAGCAAAAACACGTAAAATTTGAAAAACGTGCTGTGTAAGGTGTCAGCTTGGGCTGCAGAGCGGTGGAGTGCTGAAGAGCGCCGTGCTGGCTACTGCAGGACAAGGAAAATAGTTAAAGAACACGAAAACGTCAAATCCAAGAAGAAGGCGTTCCGGGAAGTCCGAAGAAATGAAGAGTCAAACTGGCAGGTAAAGTCTGAAGAAAAGAACAGGAACAGTTCACAAGAAGAACACTTCAGGGCTGGAACACTGCAACAGGAAATGAAGAACACTGAGACAGAAGCGAAGAGCAGCTAGAAGAAATTCAGCGAAGGCGGCAGCAACCAATCTGGGACCAATGGATGTCTGTACAGGTGGAAGCACGGCCTTGTTATAGATGGTGAAGACAATGGAAGCAGGAACAGCTCCAAAAGACAAGTGAAGACGAGCAAAACAGGGTACTGAAGATGAGCAGGATGGGCTAAAAATGTCAGCTTAAAAGTGACAATGAAAACAGTCTAAGCGACGGTGTCAGATATTTGAAGTGAATCCAGAGAGCGGGGGTTGTAGTCCGGTTGCACAATGGGAAAACCTAGCGAAGATACTGAGAGAACAGCAGGAGGAGAATTTTTCTATCCACTGGCTCTTGCGAAGACAGTCGGTGAAGAAAATAAGTGTTAGAAAATGGTAGGCTCATTCGATGGTGTCGGGCAGGTAAGAAACCGCTGCTACCAAATGTAACACAAGATATTGATGGGTGCTACTTGAGCGGGCCGATAAGAGGTGTAGAGATGTAGACGACAGAAAGAGGAAGGCAGACACGTACTGTATACTGGGCTGTGTAGGAATTTTATTAAACTATTCCTGGCTGATGGTATAACAGAAGAAACTGGATTGGACCACATGGGCTAACCAGAACTCAAGAAGAAGAAGAAAACACTGGATTGGGCCACATGGGCTAACCAGAACTCTACCAAGAATAAAATACATTTAGAAACAATTGACATTATATAGGGAATAGGTAAGGCTTGGTCACTGACCGGATAAAAGTGGAGGTCAGTGCAAGTGATTTATGGGGTTGAGTCCTTGGTGAAGGAACTGGATTGATAATTGGGGATAATTGGGGATAATGGGTTTAAGGTTGGACGGAGGCTGTTGTTCTTGAAACTATCATTAAAATAATTAATGGTGATGATAGCTAGTTTCAGGGTTTACAATAACTTAAAATATTGGCACTTTCAAAATGGTAGCCAATCAATTTGGTTTTGGCCCGTATCTCCGTGTATGTGCCTCACAGATAACGTAACTTTTTGCAATGTATTCAGGATGAAGGAACCCAATGAGACCAAATACACAAATGGTGGTTCAGTTGCTTAAGGCGGCCATTTTGATTATTATTAAATTTGTTTCTGAAACCAAAAATTTTTTTTTTTTTTAATCCAAACTATTATTTGTTACCACATTTAATGACAAAGAAGGAACTCACATTAAATAACATTATATATAGCCAAAGTGCTATACTTGTACTTTCAAACCACCATCCTACCCCCCCCCCCACCCCCCACCCGCATCAATGTAGGAAAGTTGAATTAGCGCTCATAGGATTCACCGGTATTGAACATTCAATATTGCCTAAAATAAACAAAATAATTAGTTTGATTAAGCACAATATGAACCGGAACAAAATTACTCCTCAAATCTAATTTACACCTATCATGAACCAATATGTAAAGAAGGAACTAACATTAAATTTTGCCAAAGTGCTATACTTGCATTTTCTAAGCACCATCCTTCCCCCCCCCCCCCGCCTCAATGTTGGAAACTGGAATGTTTTCAGGGTCAAGGATCCCAACAGTTTGTTAAGGCGGCCATTTTGAAATTCTAAATAGCCGCCAATCAATTTGCTTGGTGCCCGTATCTCCATCTACGAGCCTCACAGGTAACATTAAATATTGCCATGTTTTCAGGATGAAGGAACCCAAGGAGACCAAATACAAAAACGGTGGTTCAGTTGCTTAAGGCGGACATTGTGATTATTAGAAAATTAGTTTGTTATACCTAAAATAAACAGAAGGTTTTAATAATATTCTTTTGAAGCACCCCCCCAACACGCTCATAGGATTCCACATTATTTTATGTAAACAAGAGAGTTTTGATTATGCACAATATGACATGGAACAAAATTACTGTTAAAAATCAAACTATTTTTAGTTACCACATTGAATGACAAAGAAGGAACTCGCATTAAATATTGGCAAAGTGCTATACTTGTACTTTCGAACCAACATCCCCCCCCCACCCGCATCAATGTTGGAAACTTGGATTAGCGCCATAAGATTCACTGTGGTATTGAACATTCAATATTGCCAAAAGTAAACAAGATAAGTTTGATTAAGCACAATATGAACTGGAACCAAATTACTCCACAAATCAAATTTACTCCTATCATGAACCAATATGTAAAGGAACTAACATTAAATTTTGCCAAAGTGCTATACTTGTTTTTTCTAAGTACCATCCCCCCCCCCCCCGGCCTCAATATTGATTGTTGACAGGCATGTGATTGTGGGATTCAACATTGTAGCGGGGGGGGGGGGGGGGGGGGGTTGTTCCGAAAGTATTGAAAATTATTCGCCTGGTGTGGAAATTCTCCAATCATGGTATAACAGGTTTACACATTGTTTACTATTTTTTCCTATTAGAGGTCGAACTGCATACAACACAGTCACGTTTGTTCCCGCCAACATTCGGACCAGGAAAATGCTGAGTTGAAAGGGCGTTTGAAGCACTTGACTGGCATGGTCAACTGGTTCGCGGTACTCCAAGCTTGAAATAAGTGCCTCTATCACCTTGTCCCGAAAATCCAAAGTAGACAAGCTCTTGTTTGTATGGATGCTGTTGTATACGACATTAGCATTAAGCAAACATATGTCTAGGATTGTGATAAATACACGTGACCACCATTTGAGTGTTTTGTGGGTATGAGTATAGTACGTGCATAATTGTCCTGCCAGATCCGTGCCCCCCATGTATTTATTGTAATCCTCGACTATGCATGGTTTTTGGATATGACGATGTCCTGTGGAAGTTTTCCGGCTGCGAATCTTTTTTCTAGTGACACTGCAATCGCCATAGTTTGAGAGGAGAGTGACACGTTTTGTGGCCTGCTTTATGATAAAATTGGGGATCTGCACCTCTTTTCATAGGAAATTTTTGGGGGTTTGCTACCTCGGGTATCCCTAGGGTGGTATAGCGCACAGTTCCACAAGCTCCGAATCTTAGCTCAGACAACTTGGAGAACAGAGCCGGGCTACTAAACCAATTGTCCATGTAGATGCAATGTCCTTTATTTTCGAGTCCCTGCAAAAGGTTCAATACTACGTTGCCTGGTGTGCCTATTTTGGATGGATGCTTTGTCTCAGGATAACTTACAGAGGACTGTCCTTGTGGGGACCTGGGCTGCGATCCTGTGAACAACTCCCAGGCACATGTGTACCCTGTGTCGGATTAGTTCAATGAGAAATATTTCAATCCCCATTTTGCGGCTTTTCTTGGCATGTACTGCTTGAAGCTAAGTCGTCCTTTGAATTTGATCATCGTCTCGTCCGGTGAAAGGCTTCGTCCAGGCTGGTAGTACAATGTTTAACAGTGGGCGTAATTTTTCAAGTTTATCACGGGGAGAGTCGCCCTCCGCAACTCTGTTATTGGCGAGGTGGACAAATCTAAGGATTGCAGTAAATCGGTAACGAGCCATGGTTGCTGAGTACAGGGGACTTTGTAGAATTTCAGACCTGCACCAATGCATGGAGTAACGAGGCCTTTTGTTGATTCCCATGCAAAGAAGTAGGCCACGAATGCCATCATTTCAGGTACATTAGTTGGTCTCCAAGCACGCTTATTTTCTGCCCCCGCTCCCAATATTTGTTCAGCATAACGATTAGTCTCTAGTACCATAATCTGCCACACTGCTTCACAAAAGTACAGTTTTAAGATTTGTATGGGGGAGAACGAACTTTAAGTCTTCTGTAGCCCCGGTGTTTGCTGTAAATTTAACAGGGGTTCGCCGTGTGTAAGACTTGGCTTCACGCCATCCACACCTACCTGAAATAGGCTTATAATTCTTGGTGGTTTTGGTATTCTTAGAAGAGGTTGCTCTCGATGTCGAGGCCCTCGGCTCCGAATCCTCACTGTCTTAACCTCGTCAGATGATATTTCTGAACCACTCTCTGGAAATTATTTTTTCAAAATTTTATCATTTTCATCGGCCATGTTGTCAGAATGATCTCTTACTCGAGAATGCTTAACTTGGGGACGCTTAACTTAACTTGCGACACTTCAGGGCATGCACACGCGGGCAGCTTGTTGTCAGGGTGATGGACGCACGGGGCGATTGAGGGCGCTATTTACATTTTGATAACTTACTTTTGGTCAATGTGCCAGAGAGGCTCATTGGTCACCAAGAATGCAAATAATTACGTGCCATACGGACTCATTGGTCACCAGTTAAGAAATTCGTGCTTCACGTATATAGCTCCCCATGCAGGAGCTAGGGTCAGTATAACCCGGAATCTATTTCAGAATGACTCGGGAAATGGTCAAACTGGCTCAGAATCCGAGTTATAACCCCATTTTCTAACCACTTCCGGGGTCAGCCTCACCCAGAACTGGGTCAGGCGCCCCGGGACACGGAATCCGGTTCGATTTGGACTCGGAAGTTGTTAGATAAGTGTGGACTAATTAAAAAATTATAATATTTGGTTAAACACTATTGTTTATTAACTAATAATGATTTTATTGGGTCGGCTATATACAGCTAGCCAGTAGTGTGCCGGTCTGCTGGGTTTTACTATGAAAGCTTGTTCTTTGTATAATAATAAGCGTTGTTTCTAATGCCAGCTTTCATGCGAAATATGGAGAACATTGTTTACAATTTCAAAATCTCGGTTTCTAAATAGGCTTTTATTTCGGTTTGCTTAATCGAAAGGAACACGTTAAGGACGTGTAAAAAAACGTTCCTCTCTTAGAAAACAAAACAAATGTTAAAGAGTAAGGGAAATGTCCAATTGAATGTTGTGATGTACTCATTTTCCAATAGATAGTTACAAATCGCTAACCTCACTTTGAAATGGTCTAATTGCCATTGCACTTGATACCCTTTTAGTGCAAATTTAGTCAACATCCAAAACATCCGATGACATCATTCTGAGAAAAATTGGTCTGTACACATTTGTGCACGGGGATGTTTTGGTTCATTCCTGACTTTTTCAGAGCGAAATTTGAATGACGTCATTGGACTTCAACAACTCATTGGTCTTTACATTCCAAGGAGGAATGTTACGTCAGACAAAATGACAAAATAAAGGCCGTTTTGATTGAATATCATTGAAAGTCAGGAAATTCTAGGCGCTTAATGGCTTTTTGTGAAACTCGTCGTTTTTGCCCGCCCGGCGTAACTCTGACAAAAATTGGGTCTTGGTTTTGTTTTACATTATGACACAATTATGATTTACTTCCACTCATTTGTACGTAATCATTACGCACTCGTTTACCTTTCAACATAAAAACAACAACAAAACAATAATGTTAATTTCGTGTAAGTTGATCCTTAAGAGATGATTTTGTTCTCTTTTTGGCAATTGGTGTTTTAGGTTGACGTGTTTATGCTGAAATCACAGGACAGCAGTAAACTTGACTCGAGTCCAATGGCCTCGGAGTGTTTGCCACGATGCCTCCGTAACACTCGTCAGTGAGTCCTTTATATTGACTACATCCGTCATTGTACAGTTTAGCGTCGCGGCCGATCTCCGAATAATACAGCCAATACATGCGGTCTGCTGCGAAGCAGTTCCCGGGTTGGTATTGAGGTGGACGGTACCCTTGCAGATAGGCTTCTTTCAACTCAGCAAGGGTACATAGGTGAGCTTCCAGAGCAGAGCAGGCACTCGCCATTCCATCACGGTCTCCCTTAGCATACATCTCTTGTGTGATGATCGGGTCTCGAGGGCTCGCTAGCCCGGGGCAGCACATGGCAGGAGAAGAACTCTCTTCACTTAGGACTGGGCAGCAGAACGCTCGACCTGAGGGATGTGGCCTCGGTGTGTTTACCACAATGCCGTCATAGCACTCGGCACCTGTGTATGCACGACAACCATCGTTGAACAGTTTAACGTCGCGTCCGGGTACCGAGAAATAAAACCATTCGCTGTTGTCAGGTTGTCGATAGCCTCTCATGTATGCCTCCTTCAACTCGGCCAGTGTACAGAGGTGAGCGTCTAAGTCAGAGCAAGCCTCTGCCTGCCCATCACAGTCAGCAAGATCGAAGCTCTCACTTGTACTGATCGGGTATGGTGTATCGTACTCTTGGTAGGTCAGTCCAGTCGCGTTGACCAGGACCTTGTTATCAGGTACAGAGTACCAGAAGCTGATAGCAGTAGGTATGTCTGGGTAGTTGCCAGCCGTGTAGGCCTGATGTATCTCCCATGGTTGACATAGATGTTTGCCGGCTCTTTGACACTCTGCTGAAGCTGAGTCGTGCGAATCTGTAGAAATCATAAAGAAAGAACTAGGTTTTCATATACGGCTTTAAGTGAGCACAACTTTTATTGGAAATTACACGAAAGGCCCTAGCTACATACCTTGTAACTTGGTTTGGAATAGCTGAAGCTGTTTCGTAAAGCCCGGCTGCAAATCAAAGGAAATAAAACGGGCGCAAGTCAAAATGGGGTACACACCAAATCTAATCACTGTAAATCTAAGTCTGCCATCATCTTTGTTTTGTGTAATTACACATTAATTCTGGTCAGGACAAAAAAAGTGGGTATATAAACTTAACCATGTGGGGGGGCACAATATGCCCATATGACCCAATTCACCTGACGTCATCACCAAATGTTGTGACTTTTCCTTTTGTCTAAGTTGGTTATCATTAATAAGGAGTGCGACCCGGGTGCACTCAATGTTAAAGTCCGAAAGCGGCCTATCGTTACCATGGTAACCGTTTATTTGCTTATCTTGTAATTTCCTTTTTACATTATAGTTCAACGTATATGTTGCATATGTGGAACTATTGGTCAAAGCTGGCGGTCATACTATTTAGTTTTTTTCCTCTGAGCATACAAACTATGGGTCAATAATGTCACATAATCATCGCAGTGCCTCCTGAGAGACCATTTACTTGATTATTATCATAATTGTTTTGAAATGAAGGAGGTGAAAATCTATATCGATATTGTTATCAATGCCATCCACTTTGATTATGGTTACGTTTTCGTCCGCCAGATAAGGATATCACGTGATCATCGCAGTGTGTCCTGGGAATTGAATATGGCCGACAAATCATGGTACTGCGACCTCAAATTGTAGATGAAATACATCCCGGCTTGAATAAATCCAAGGTTTCAGTTCGATCGCGTATTTTTGTCTGTATGTAAAGATCTTGTAAAAACTGTACCTTAAGGAGACGTCACGTGACACTTGACGACGTCATTAGAACAGAACCTCAAATTTTGGATGTTACATCTCCCGACTTGAATACATGCAAAGTTTCAGCTTGATTGCTCATTTTCTTGTAAATATAAATCTTTTAAAAGTGGCATGTTAAGGTGACGTCACGTGATGCTTGATAACGTCATGATGACATTATTGTGTTATGAACGAGGTCTAAGATTTTAATATGGTGTAGATTTGAAGTTTTTCGGATGAATACCGAATTTTTGATTTTGGCCCAGACATATTTTTTAAAGAAGATAACTAAGGCAAAATGTGACCCTCCGGTATGGAGCTCAAACCACACCAATCTGGCTCATAAGATTGGTCTCACGCGCCCCCCCCCCCCCCCCCCCCTCCTTAATTTCGCCTGCAAAAAAAACTCAAAATTAATTGAAAAGCAAGTAAAGCTAATTCCTAATTTCAAAACAGGTAAAACATAATGTGTAAAACGTTTCCTGTCAGATGTCTTAGATTGCACAAGAGATAATTTAAAAAAAATGAATTCATCAATAGATTATCAATCATATCATTCATTTAGGGTAGCCTGCATTGACAAATATTACTGAAAATTATTCAAAATTTAGTTTGAGCTTCCCCAATATGAAAATCTTCGATTTGCCCCTACGGCTACACGTATAATTTCACAAATTGCCCCCCCCCCCCCCCCCCCCCTCAGTTAAGATGATCTTCCAATACGTGCCGGTTATAGATTTTGTCAATACAAACATTTTGAATAAACATTATTGGGGAGATGTAACTTTTTGTTCAAGAAATAATCGTGGAAAGTTTCATGAAAATCGGTGGCAAACGTTGGAAAAAACAGAGCGACACTATGTGCCTCCAGGTCTACTGCAACGTGTTACTGCTAAACGTGCAGTAGCTGGCCCCGTTCTGTGAATTATTAAAAAATCCTCCCATTGCGCCTATGCATTGTTTTGTACACAAAGCAATGGCCGCCTGGTTAATGTCAATGACAACGAAGTCACGCGAGTGGTCGCCAAAAGTCCTGGACCCATTGAGTTAATTGAAAACATCTTTTCCCCAAATACCTGGGAGTCCTTTGATGTCTTGCTGTCATTTCTGCGGTAAGAAAATGGGAGATAAGCCCTTGCAAGCCCCCTTAAGTGATTTATTACATGTGACAGTCAGACTGACATCCATAGGAAGGGACGTGAACCTGAAACAGGTGCATCCATTTTAAAGGCAAAGTATACCTTTGGTTATTTTAACCGATCGATATTTTAAAATCCTATTTATATGTAGATATATATATATACAATAAAACTAACCTGCGAAAATTTCACTTCAAAAGGTGGTCGCGTTTTTCAGATATCGCCGGAAAACCGGAGCGAATAATGTCCACACAGGAAGAATATTCCCTATAGGAATACTTAATCTGAGAAACATTTCTCAGATTCAAATTTTGGGGCATAAAACCTGATATCTTTTTCCACAACCACATTACTTCGAAGTGTAATAATTCTCAAACTGCTTTATATTGAAAGCTGCTGAACTTCTTACCACGTACGTAAGTTTTTATTGCCATTATTTTGTCAAAGTCATTACCAAACGTGTACAGATCCTTGGCAGACAGGGCGTTCATGCAAGGCCTCAATGTCATTATTTTCCCCATGATCTATTGCGGTTGGGGCACTCACCATCAAATTGTTGTGACTTTCCATTAACATTGTCTCAGTTGATCATCATGAATAACGAGTGCAATGGATTTGTATGGTGGCCCTGAAGGGACACGCATATCGCAAACGTGTGCGCATACGTATGCAATGTCGTGAAACAATTCGCGAATATGTGCGCACACGTACGCAATGTCGTGAAACAATTCGCGAATGTGTGCGCACACGTATTCAATGTCGTGAAACAAATCGCGAATGTGTGCGCACACGTATGCAATGTCGTGAAACAAATCGCGAATGTGTGCGCACACGGTATGCAATGTCGTGAAACAATTCGCGAATATGTGCGCACACGTCTGCGAATATATTTGCGATGTCGTGAACGTTTATTGCACACCAAGTTGCATACCTTTGAATAAAATGTCTAATGATCTGGGGGGTTTCTTGCCTACAGTGAGATTAGCGGTATAGTCATTGCAGCGGTAGTCATTGTTGCGAGGCGGGTGGCGTATTTCTTTTTTTCCCAGGACGAACGTGGGCTATTAACATAAAATGGGCGTGTTTGACCGTAAAATACCCTCGCGCGTGCGTACTCTTCGACCTTGATTGTAATAGCACAAGTACTTATTAGTAGGCTGTAGGTAGATAGCTTATGCTGTAGTACATGTTGGCGAAACTTGGCCTTTTGCCAAGTTCCTGGGTACACATTATTGTATAGCCACGCTTACAGGAGCCTGACTGTAGCGCCACGTACTCCCTAGGTCACTAACAAATTGTCTGCAACTATGACATCATCCCAAAGGTATGCAACTTGGTATGCAATAAACGTTCACGACATCGCAAATATATTCGGACTCGTGTGCGCACACATTCGCGATTTGTTTCACGACATTGCATACGTGTGCGCACACATTCGCGAATTGTTTCACGACATTGCATACGTGTGCGCACACATTCGCGATTTGTTTCACGACATTGCATACGTGTGCGCACATATTCGCGAATTGTTTCACGACATTGCATACGTGTGCGCACACGTATGCGATATGCGATGTCCCTTCAGGGCCACCATAGAAATGACTCTTGTCGGGGGGGGGGGGGGCGCTGACCTGGGTACGCAAATCTATGGTGGCCCTGAAGGGACATCGCATATCGCAAACGTGTGCGCATACGTATGCAATGTCGTGAAACAATTCGCGAATATATGCGCACACGTATGCAATGTCGTGAAACAATTCGCGAATATGTGCGCACACGTACGCAATGTCGTGAAACAAATCGCAAATGTGTGCGCACACGTATACAATGTCGTGAAACAAATCGCGAATGTGTGCGCACACGGTATGCAATGTCGTGAAACAATTCGCGAATATGTGCGCACACGTCTGCGAATATATTTGCGATGTCGTGAACGTTTATTGCATACCAAGTTGCATACCTTTGAATAAAATGTCTAATGATCTGGGGGGTTTCTTGCCTACAGTGAGATTAGCGGTAGTCATTGCAGCGGTAGTCATTGTTGTGAGGCAAGCGAGGCGGGTGGCGTATTTCTTTTTTTCCCAGGACGAACGTGGGCTATTAACATAAAATGGGCGTGTTTGACCGTAAAATACCCTCGCGCGTGCGTACTCTTCGACCTTGATTGTAATAGCACAAGTACTTATTAGTAGGCTGTAGGTAGATAGCTTATGCTGTAGTACATGTTGGCGAAACTTGGCCTGATGCCAAGTTCCTGGGTACACATTATTGTATAGCCATGCTTACAGGAGCCTGACTGTAGCGCCACGTACTCCCTAGGTCACTAACAAATTGTCTGCAACTATGACATCATCCCAAAGGTATGCAACTTGGTATGCAATAAACGTTCACGACATCGCAAATATATTCGCACTCGTGTGCGCACATATTCGCGATTTGTTTCACTACATTGCATACGTGTGCGCACATATTCGCGAATTGTTTCACGACATTGCATACGTGTGCGCACATATTCGCGAATTGTTTCACGACATTGCATACGTGTGCGCACACATTCGCGATTTGTTTCACGACATTGCATACGTGTGCGCACACGTATGCGATATGCGATATGCGATGTCCGATGTCCCTTCAGGGCCACCATACATTTCCCCCATGAACTATTGCGGTGGGGGCACTCACCATCAAATTGTTGTGACTTTCCCTTAACATTGTCTAAGTTGATCATCATGAATAACGAGTGGGATGGATTTGCGTACCCAGGTCAGCCCCCCCCCCCCCCCGACAAGAGTCATTTCACTTTCCTCTAGCACATAACAATGCATCCATATCCCAAGACTATACTATATCATTGAATGCATTTTGTCTGAAACTCTTTGTGGATGTAAAACAAATATCGCAATTAGTAATTATCTTGGCAACACTGCAATGTTAAACTATTTTACTGCTAATAAAATGTAGTTAATGCTATAAAACAAAATCGCCGACTTTAGGGTGACAAAGTGTGTGAAACTTCACGACAGTGTCCGTCTGTTATGGTCTGAATAACTAAAACGTTACAACCGTTAAAAGGAAGTTTTTTCGTCGTGACGTCATGCATGCAACCGGGGCCCAGTTTCATAGAGCTGCTTAACGGCCGATTCTGTGCTTACGTGCGAGTTTCTATTTCATAGCGCTGCTAACCGTAAGCACACGAAAAGGCACGCTAACCTTCCGGTGCTTATATAGACTTGTTGACAAGTCGTTAATGATGGTCGCGGTGAGTGGAGTCGCGTGTAGTGCTGTAGCCTAATAAAAAATGTTCTCGCGAGATCACTGCTCTCGCGCGAAGTTGCTGGCTGCCGACTCTTCGTCATTAACGACTTGTGAAACCCGCCGGCGGTTCATATTCATTTATTCATGTACGAACGCAGTGTACATTACGGTTGCTGTAGCGACGATCATGAAGACGAGTCCATTTTATCTAAGGGTAGTACTAATTTTAGTTACTGTAAATGTACTGAATGCTTGCGCTTGAGACATCTGTGGGTGTGTTTTGTGGGTGTTAACTCCTTCATTAATTTAGTAACTAAAGAAATAAAGTAAACTTATCTTAAAATTCATTATTATAATAATTGTTTAAGATGTGTGTTTTGCCTCATAAAAATAAATAATGCCTACCGTGAATAGTTACTGATACGCTCCAATCATTTAACCCGATGTGTTCTACAGTGATTGTGTTATTAAGTGTGTATAAACAACAGACACGGAAACCAGTCAACTCGCCCCCCTAGCAAAGTCGCCATTTTCAAAAAACACATGTACAAAGTCACCAACTACAAAGTCGCCCCTAGCAAAGTCGCCCCCTGACAACAAACTCGTCCCCTCTCGCTCATAGTCGCCCCTCACAAGGGAATTATTTTAACAAATTTGTGTGATTGGACTACAGGGCTTCGAAAGCTATCTTAAGGGAACAAAAGCTAGCTATCTTAAAGGAACGAAAGAGGAATTTTGGGGAACAAAATCTCATTGCGAAGGAACGGGAGCGTATATTAAGGGAACGAAAGCATATTTCGGACGAATGAACGTATATTTCTGGCAACTAATTCAAAGTCGTATTTTGATGAAACGAACGCTTGTTTTTAGGGAAAGAAATCTCCTTTCGGTGGAAAAAAATCATATTTTTATTGAACGAAAGCATATTTCGGACGAATGAAAGTATGTTTCGGGCAACTAATTCAAAGTCGTATTTTGATGAATCGAAAGCTTGTTTTCAGGGAAAGAAATCTCCTTTCGGTGGAAAAAATAATGTTTATTGAACGAAAGCATATTTAGAGCGAACAAAATTATATTTTGTGCGAACAAAATCATATTTCGAGGAAACGAATGCGTATCTTTCAGGGAACAAACGCGTATTTCTGGGTAACAAAATTGTATTTCAGGTGAAAGAAGGCGTGTTCGAGGGAACAAAAACGTATTTTCTAGGAAAAATCTATTTTGCTACCTAGAAAAACACAACTTTGTTTACAAATTTAAAAAAATTGAATTTTATGTGACAAAATTATATTTTGATTGAATTAAATAATATTTTGAGGAAACGAAATGACTTTGTTGGAATTTTGTGTCGAGAGTGGAAAAAGAAATTCAGAGTGAGAATTTTTTTTCACATTTTAATTTTTAACTTATTTTTCACCTGTTCCTTCAGGGGCTCTGGTTTTGTGTGGTTTTTTTTGGGGGGGTGGGGGCTCGTTTTTGTCTCACAAATTGTTTAACTTAATTGCACCGTCAATATAAGAGTGGTTTTCCTATTTATTGACATAAATCTTATTTAATTTCCAAATCGGGGGAAAGGAATGTACACCGAACATTGAAACGTAACGATTTTAAAACAGCGGATTCAATCAGCGAGGTTTACCGACTAACAAACCCGCAATGACAAGGTAGTTGGTGGTCTGGCTCCCTACCCCTCCCACATGTTCATGAGCTTCCAGGTACAGCTATCTCTTGGCACGCTAGCTAGGGCCGGGTAGGGGTTTCCGTCGTGCTGAGCCTCGGCCGAGAGAAACTCTGCGCGCCATGGCATGCAGCTACACGATTTGCCCGTGTGTTTTACGTCATGTCCCCACACGCTGTGCACTGTCAAACACGCTCGGACTCTCTGAAATAAAATCTTACGTTCGATTTTTTGTAATTATTTACAAGTTGTACCCATAATTTGAATACGTATTTTCTTGTGTCAAAATATTCATGAACACAATCACTCTCACCACTCAGTGTTTGGTTTTGATCGTGCATCATGATCAAAGCATGCAACATAAAACTCCATCCAGTACAGGATTTGATGTTTAATATTCATCTACAGTTTGAATATTCATAGATATAACGAAATTGACCAATCAGATGCGTCCGTACGAAATCGGCTGAAGTGGCCATAGGCCGTGCACAAACCGTCAGCGGGTTTCACAAGTCGGTAAATGTGACCAGTCTTGAGAGCAGTAATCTCGCACAGAGCAGCCCTCTCGCGGGATATTGCGAGAAAGCCGTTCCGCTATCACCGCGACAGACATTTAACGACTTGTCCACAAGTCTAGTGCTTATACTGCACGAAAATGAATGACGTAACAATACAAATCCATGGTGAACGCGGAAGATGGCCGCCTTATTTTTTAACTAACATGTGAAATACGCTTATGCTTATAAATAAGTATTTTGTTCTGCTACAGTTAGCACAAACATTTGCTTACCGTTAAGCATCGCTTTGACATTAGGCCCAGGTTAGACCCAAAGTAACCCTGCTCCTCACAAGCATGTTACTTTCGGGTCTGACATTGGTTAGCCTCGACAATGACGTCAAAGATACCCGAACTTGATCAGACCAGGGCTCGATTTCACAAAGAGTTAAGATTGATCGTAACTCCAAATCCATCGTAGTTGCTCAGCAAAGAGTGATGTCACAATACAAATCACTATGGTAATACTGATAACTCAGTGCTTTGTGAAATCGACCCCAGGGTCAACACTGTGTGAAGCTAATCGAACGCACTCATTGTTAAAATCCGAAAGGGTCATATATCGTTGACATGGCAGCCCTTGTTTACCTTGTAACTTCCTTTTTATATTATAGTGAACGGTATTTTACATTTATCTCCCTTCTGTTGATCGAAGCTGGCGGCCATACTTTTTAGTTTCTTCCTCTATAATAGCTAATCATTGGCTATATACATAATTTCAAATAATCACCGCAGTGCCTGGATCCTGAGAGTACAATAATTGCTTTATTTTATTTTATTTTTTGGGGGGGGTTTCTTTCTTCTTCTGTTTTATTGTGAAATGAAGCGGGTGAAAATCTATATAGACATTTCTTTCAGTGACATCCACTTTAGATAATGGCTATATTTTCATCCTCCAGAAAAGGATATCCCTTTTTCGGGGTCCATGTGCGGGCCTCGGACTCTTTAAGAGTAAGGGACTGTAAATATCAAAGATTTTTTGGAAATGTTGGCCACGGACAAAAAATTGATTTCCTTCATACTGTTACATTTGATGGACCTTTGCCCCAAACTAACAAATATGGAAAAACATTCAAAAAAATAACTTCGTTGCCATGGCAACAGCCAAAATAAGATTGTAGGCTAGTTTTGCATTTTTGTCGATTTTGAAATAATGAAATTTGCCTATTTTCAAGGCTGCGTTACCATTAAACAAGATCTAGAAAAATATTTTCGTTCAAAGTTATGGATAGGTGGGTCCTTAGAGTATGCATTAAATGTATAAAAATAATCACTAGGTATGTGGATGGGTTATACCATTATTTTCAAATAGGGGTGTTTTTGGACAAATATGAAATTGTACCATTTTTTGACAGCTCATAACACATATGGTAGTGCTCCAATTTTAACATCCACAACATATTGTTGAGATGAGAGGTTGGTCTTGTGGAAAAAAAAAACCCAAAACCCCACAATTTTCTTCGCAGTGTTGGCAGACATTTCCCCATTTTTTATAAATTCAATGCAAGGCTAACCCAAAGTTTAATGGAATGGAAATGAAATTAAAAAAGTGTAAGTAATGTTTATTGTAAAGAATATCAATTTCTATCAAATTAGATCACATGTAATGGTCAGATTTAAAATAAACCACTTGTGTATTTGGTGTGTGTACGTGAGTAGGTACCACATTCAAACCTGGGACCTATAACAAAAGAGGACAATAGGTCCACGGTTGCTATCACAAAGGAAAGCTTTGTGGTCCACGGTTGCTATCACAAAGAGTTGAACAAAGGAGGGTCCACGATTGCAGGCTGTTACACACTTGTATGTGTGTGTGTGGGGGGTGGGGGGTACTGACAATAATGATTCCTCCAATATTTTCCCTGTCAATTTTAAATCGTGCATCCCGTTACCATGGAACTTGTTGAAAGTATTTAGATCCCAAGGCTGTAGCTGTCAAAGTAGCAGTTTTGGCAAAGTTATGTTGTTACTATGGTAACCATTTCAGTTGATCTTGGTAACCACGTTTTCAGGTGTGTTTTTAATATTATTAGTGGGTTTTTGTTGTAAACAAGACAAAAGAAAGATGTTCTTGAATTTCCACCAGAAACTTGACGGTGTGTTTCATGATCATCTCGAATGCATTACACTGCATTGAACGGCCGCCATAAGGCGGCCATCTTGGATTTTGCCGTGGTTTTAACATTAGAAGTATGTTTAGCAGGGTAGTTTGTTACTATTGTTGTTGAGGAGGGAAATGCAATTTCATCCACAGAAATGCAAATTTTACCTCTGAATATATGAAATATGTTAACAAGAACTTCAGACTTCAAGTTTTTTTTCCAGCAAAGAGCAGTCCAGTTTATTTTATCCATATAGTTCTATTTTATTACTCTATAAATTGACCCAGCAAAGAGCGCCATCTCTTGGTGACCTACAGAGAATGAAAAGTTCTTGATGTGTTTCTGCAAAACACGTGGGTGTTTTTTACAAGGCTGAGCACAGTAGTGTGTACTACTATCATTCGATCACTAAACTAGTTTAATTAGTTATTCAGTATCTGAGCTAGATCATCGTACTAATTCTGAGAAACAAAACTTTGCTTTCGAGTGTGAAACACTCCTTGATAAAGCCTGCATTGCCTATTCAACTAAATTTTTTCAAGCTGACACTACAGTTCCTTGGCAGAAATCCTTAGCGACTGTCCAAATCCAACAAACACAAATAGAAATGGGATGGGCACTGAAAACCACCAAGAACTCACGGATATTCACTGACAAGCAAACCAACTACTTGCAAAGAAAATCCCAAGATGGAGAAGAGACTGGAAACAAAGTAGACCCAGCAGATGTTTCAAAGTATATGAGAAAAGTCAAGGACAATAATGGACAGAAACTTTTCACTCCAGATGAATATCTAACAACCAGACAGTTTTCAAGCTACTTTTCCCGAGAAGCAGCTCACAGGAGAGTGAAAGGTCTGACAGCTGTTTCTGAAGCAGAATATCATGATGCTACTCCAAGTCCCGCTGAAGAAGAAATGAACATTGAAATGCTACAAGAGATTGTTGAAGATTCTCTCTCATTCAAGCATCCTCTGTGTGTTGATGATATTAATTTGTGCAAGATTTTAAGAAAGAAGCAACTGGTTACAACTAAGCTTCAAAAACTGAAAGAGATTTGTGAACACCTCAGCATTGATACGTCTGGGCTGAAGCAGAACAAAGAAACACCATATGTTGCTAAAATTAAACAACGTGTTTGGGATGTACCTATTTCAAGTAGAAAAGAACAATACTGTACTTTGGAGTTGATCTGCAATTCAATAGCAAACTGAAATTGATGTTACTGTTCATCAAATTGGAAAGTCAGAAACTTCAGCTACAGCTAACTTCAGCTATACATATACCCAGAATGCAGTTACCACCTTTATGGTCCAGTAATCCACCCTTTTCACACTGACCATCCTTTGTCCTCACTACTCTACTCTGATTGGTTCTTAGCCAACCCATTGTCTGTAAATTAATAACTTTGATTGGTTATAATCTTCCTGCTTTTTTCTGGATACCTTCCCCTAATCCTTTGCTCCTCTTTTTTGCTATAAATGGATATGTTTTTATTGTACTTGTTAATGCCTCTGCTGACGAAGGTCCAGTTTGGATCATCTCCCCTACAAATTTTATATATATGTATATATATACCTATGTTTGTGGGGATTATGTTATGTAGGTTTTTTTTTTTTTATTGCTTGAAAGATCTGGAAATATGTTATTTCTGACATAAAGCTAAAAATTACTTAACATTGGCAAACCTTTCTCATTTTTGGCAAAAGTTTATTGTTGGTTTATTATTGGCTTTAATTATCACATTCTATACAAATCTTTTGTAAATAAGGGTTGTTAGTTTGAAAACAGTTCCAGTAAAGAAAGAACACTGTACAGTGTAACCCTGTTCCTTGACTGTCTTATCATCTGCAACGAAATACAATTTAATACCATACTTATTTTTCCTACTTTTAGAAAAGCTCAATATATTCTATTTCACTGTGGTTGCCATGGCAACAACAAAACTACCAAGATATTATAGTTTGACCCGAAAGTTAGGGTAAAATTAGCTAGCTTCATGGTAATCAGCTGCAGGTTTAAGAAATAACACACAAATATTTGGGGAGGGGAATGCAAACATTGATTCCCCCCGTTCTGGTTACGCCCCAATTATGGCATCACTCCAGTGGTTTATTGTAACTCATTATTTCAGATGATCTAATTTGATAAAAATAGTTTTTGTTTTTTCAATAAATATTGATTAAAAACATGAACAAGGTTTGAAGTTTTGTTTTCACATCAATATACATCAGGTAATGCTTGCATTGAATTTCGAAAAAATGGGAAAGTGTCCGGCTACACTGCGAAGAATTAAGTGTTTTCCCCCAACTAATTTTTTTATTTTCCACTTGACCAGGGTCTCATCTCAACAATATGTGGTCGATTTCGAAATCGGAGTACTACCATATGGGTTATGAGCTGTCAAAAAGTTGTATATTTTACTACTTTGAAAAAGTCAAAAACACCCCTATTTCAAATGAATGGTATAACCCACTTATATACCTGGTGATTATTTTTATACATTAAATGCAGACCCTAAGGACCAACCTATTCATAACTCATAAGAAAATAGTTTTTCTACATCCTGTTTAATGGTAACGCGGCTTTGAAAATAGGAAAATTTCACTATTTAAAAGTTGAAAAATGGCGAAACCAACCCTTAAATGGTAATTCGGTTGTTGCCATGGCAACGTAGTTTTTTTTTTCATATTTGTTAGTTTGGGGCAAAGGTCCACCAAATATGAAAGTATGATGAAAATCTATTTTTGACCGTGGCCACACTATCATTGATATTTACAGTCCCAATACTCTTAAGTGCGACCGAACTGACGCTTCAAGATAGGCCTACGTGTTTTGGCGCGGTTCCGTATAAAGATGTGTAGCTGGGGTGCGTTCCATAATATGCGCAAACAGATAGTGAACGTTCGCGCAAACGTTTGTGGTCGTTGAGACAATTGGTTGCGCACTTCTGAAAACCTCTGAAAACACATCATAACTATTTTCGTGACAAGAAAATAATATCGTCCGCCATTTAAAAAAACCCACCCACCAACACCTCAGAAATACGTTCGCCTATGGTTGCTAAAAAACGTTCGCCAATGTTGTTGGCGCACTCGTTCAACTCGAAATTGCTGGCAAACGTTGGCAACGTTTGCAACGTTTGCGCAAGTGGAACGCACCTCTGTTATGATCTGTTACATCTGCCCCTTAACTATATCTTGGATTGGCTAAATCCCCATATTATTATGCTAAGCTTTTTTCCCCACAGTTTTTGTACTAAGTCCGACATCTCAGTGGTCGCCTCTCTGACTTTTGCTTTGGCCCACAAATTCCCTGAAGATAAAAATGAATGAAGTGGCCTTTTGAAAAAGATGTTATTTATACAATATAGTACCCCAAGCAACAAATCCTATCCTGCATGCCAGTAATGTCTAGATAACTTTTTGAAGGGAAGTATGAGTAGATTTAAGAAACTGTACGAGACCGCAAGACTGCCAACCAATAATATTGAGTCTTCTTTATACTCTTGTTGCTCAAGATTGCACCACAGAGCATCTAGAATAAATCTGTTTAAAAACGAAGCCCATGGGGCCCAGACCCCCATCCCATTATGGGCTTTGCACTTCGCATTTACTATGGGGGAAGTTTGGTGATAAATTGTGTACATGTAACCGCTCGTAAAATGGGACTGACCAATGATTTGGAGCTGCACACGGGCTTGCTTTCACTGCATCTCGGAGTAACAACTCATCCATAGATTATCAGTAATTTTAGGTAATTTTAGACAAATACTACTGAAAGTTACTCAAACTTTAGTTTGCGCTACCCCCCATAAAATCCTGGATCCGCCCCTTTGGTTAGAGATCAGGCTACACATGTCATCACAAAATCTGCACCGCAATCCCCCCCCCTCCCCAGTTGAAGTAATCTCCATACGTGCCAGTTATAGATTTTGTCAACTACAAACATTTTGACTGACAAATATTGGTGAATTTGTTTTAAATTTTCTCTCTCTCTGTCTCTCTCTTCTTCTGTTTTTATTTTTTTATTTTTAGTTTTTTTACGAAAAATATTTAGAAATTCCGTTTTTTGTTTTTTTCGTAAATGTTCAAGAAATATTCGTGGAAAATTTCATGAAAAATCGGGCGCAAACCTTGGAAAATACAGAGAGGGGACACTAACATGCCTCCAGGTCGCAGGTCGAAAAAGGTGTGGACTTGTTGGGGTTAACGTTGCTATCGGAATGGTCTGAATTGTTTTACCCTTTTCCATGAAGAGATTATTTGAAAGCTTTTGTCAATTGTTATAACAGAGAGAAACATAACTTGTGCTTAAAGTCATCAGAAGACGTTTTCTACGCTTTCCCTGGCACACGCCGGTGGTTTTTCCGACTTTTGGCATAAAAACGCAAAAAGGAGTCCAAGTGACATGAAGAAAATTAGGTTGTGGTTTTTTTTTACGAAACGCCCAAATACTATACTGCTACATGTTACTGCTGCACTCGAAGTAGCTCCGTTCAGTGAATTATTTAACTTACCTTCTCTGGTCGATAGTAGTAGCTACCGCCCAACTCCATTGAAGCTGACGGGAACTTCGACGATGTAGCCCCATTCAGCTCACACAGCTTATCCCGCTCCGAGTAGTTGATGGAGAAACATCGAGTATCAGACAGACACAAATTGCCGCAACTGATCACCGAAATACCCGCCAAGGTACGGTATCCGTACCCTTGTAAGATCACGTCTGCTATGCCACTGTAATACAGGCTTTGAGAGGTGCCGATGGTTGCGTTTTGACAGAGCTTGGCAGCCCCGACCGAAAGGAAATAGGTGACCGTCAAAAAGAGAGCACGTAACATCTCGTTTCTTTGTGTGTTGAGTTTCAACTTGAGAGCGGCAATAAAGAACTTTTAAACACTAGGCTGCGAATGTACGGTAACAATGCCGTTTTTTAAAAGAACAGTGAACATTAAACCCCAGTTATATCATCCGTCTGTAAACCAAACGGTGTTGCTTAGTTAACATGAATGTTCCATATACTTTTGAAGTAAATCAACTGTCGCTTTATATACGTCTAAAAAAAACGCCCATTCGTTCGGAATACGAGTTTGATCAAGCCTCATTAATGATGTCTTAATAAGGCGCGCCGCATCGACTGAAACGTCTCTCTATAATTTGCCGAATGGTTTCTGTCTATTTGCTTTTCAAAACAAAATCAAGGGGTACATGGACAAGCAATAAAACTATCAAGGACGGGTTGCTCCACCAATTCCAAAACACAAAATTGTTCCTTAAAAAGACTCCTCTTTCTTACTAGCTATCCAAAATAGTGGAGCAACCCGTCAATGGGGTCGAAAAAACGGTTTTTACTGAGCGTCTTTATCCAAAACAATAAGCATAATGCATCGAAATGAAAAAATAAAATAATGGTATAGGCCTATGCACAAGCGAAAAAACTATCAAGGACGGTTTGCTCCGCCAATTCCAATATACCAAATTGTTAAGGACTCCTCGTTCTTACTAGCTATGCAAAATAGTTGAGCAACCCGTCAATGGGGTCGAAAAAAACGTTTTTGTAGAGCATCTATAGATTCCACATTTATGATGCCTAATTAAATGCGCGATAATGAAACAAAATCAAGGTGGTACGTTGCTAAGCAAAAATCATAAAACAAAACAAAAACAAACAAAATACATAGGACGTGTTCCTGAAGGACTCTTCTATCTTACCAGCAATCAAAAATGAGGGAGTTTTGTCAATCATGTCGAAATGTCACGGATTAACCACTTATTGATAGGTATGTTATTGACCGCTTATGTATTTATGATTCTGATATTATTTTTAAACCAAAAGCAGCTTCTTATCCTCTCCATAGTTTGGATCTTGTGCAACAATGACCGATAAATGAACCTTGCTGTAGAGCAAGTATTGTTTTGTAAAAGATTGACAACAGTGTTTTTTGACCTTAAATAACCACTGAAAGGAGAACCAGCAACAAAACAATGACACCATGTGTACATTTGTTTTAAGGAGAAAGCATCCCTTCAGTTAGAAATCAAAGGTCAAAAGAAGAAAAAGAAAATGCCGGAAAGTGGCAAAATCACTTAATGTAGCTGTAAAGAAACGAGGCAAGTCATGTACTTAATGTCTCTCTATTCATAGTTGCATTCTGTACATTATGTAAACATTTGAGCCATTTAAGATAATTATTTAAATTACAAACTAGGTCTGTGGTTAGTATGAAAATTTGTCTGGCAGTAGCCATTATGTACTCTTTGATAAGTACTTATTGATTTCAGCGTGGTTTCATGTGGTACCTCCAATGTTTGATCCAGCCCAAAATGTGGTCCCTTTGTTGGGGTCCAGGCGCCACACGCAGCAGGGGGTCCCCGGCAGACATCCATATCTGAATATGTTAGGTTACACTAATGTTCCTGTACTTGGATATTGATACCTTTGTTCGTTTGACCAAAATGCTCTTCTGGGCTGCTGCTCAAGACTGCAAAATAATGTCTTGCATATGTAGCAATGAATTTTTTCCTTGGGAGGGGGGGGGGGGGGCGGTAGGAGGCGGAGAGAAACAGCAATATACAGGCTGTATACTCCCCAGGGAGCTGAGATGGTTTAAGGAATGAAATAATGGCCCAGTGACCAGGGGTAATAATGTTGAAAGCGCTTTGGGACGCCCTTCGGGTGTGAAAAGCGCTATATAAAAATTGGTTATTATTATTATTATTATACGTGGGAACCATTATATCTCCATTATTATTGATATCATAATCTGGAGATCGGTGCATGGGAATCATTGATCTCCGCTATTAATCGATTTTATTGATCATGTGAGGCCCCTGGACCAGCTATCGTACAGCAGCAAGCAATTTCTTTTTTACGAGCATCGTTTAAAATGCATAGAGAAAAAAAAAGAAAAAAAAATCATGTCCCTGAAGTTCATTTAGTTGCGTTGCAGCAATTAGGCCTATAACTACACAAACATTACTGTATACCTACTGTATACCTACACAAATATTTGAATTTGGTAACAGTTCTCATTACAGCGTGCTAAAACAGTAGGCTGCAAGTGCATTGTACACTATTCTTGAGCAGTATTTATTTGCTCAAGTTGCTCCCAAATACTAAAGAGAACTCTGAAGCTTCCCACATGAGCAACTATTTACTCCTTTCTTTGAACGATATATCTTAGAATAACATAGTTTAGTATATTCGTAATACCGAATGTGTTCATTGAGTTACAGCTATAATATATATGGATAGTGAGTTACAGCTAGAAGAATATCTATTGTGCTGCCGATGCGTTCCTTGTGCATGCAGTGGAGTTGGTTTGCCAATGTGTGACTTTGCCTGTAGATTTCTTATCGAGAATGTTTAATCGAGTTCATTACCGGTGGCGTCAAGATAGATTGACAGTTAATAAAAAGGGATATTGTTGTTTTTCTATGCAAGGTAGTTTTCATTTAGAGCCACTTTCGTATTGATCGATTTCGAGGCAATCAAAATGCCAACCAGAGAAATATAATTCAAATATGATGAAAAATTAGTTTGTTGTCTCCATATATTGTACTGTTTAGTAGTAGATGTGCTCCCCTTCATTAAGACCGTGCCCGATTCAAGAGACTTTGGCTACCGCTAGAGCTATGGCCGTTGGCTGCAGCTAGCGACAATTGAAGACTTGGCCTTTTCAGCTAGAAAAATCTGTCCCCAAAAGAGTATGTTCCCAATGGGAAATTAACACGGGCCAGAGGGGGTTGATTCAAAAGAGGGGCGCTTTCTGAAGAAATTAGTACACAGTTCGCCGTATGGGTGGGGGTGGGGGCAGAATCTCCCCGCCGAAATCATGAAACAAAAAATGAGACTGCTGTTGTTGTTTACAATGTTCATCTTGATTTAGTGGTAAGCATAATATTTCATTCCCATTTTTTGTCAAGTAAAGTGGACAGCCATGATTAAACGTAATACATTGTTATCGGTTGTCACATGTCTTTTTTTCCCCGTTTTCTTGTGCACGCATGAGGCTTTGAGCATGGATGCCTGCGGCAGTGACTGTTTAAGCTATGATGATATAAAAAGGCATGAAATTCTTCCTACTTAAGTCTGATTTCCGATTTGTTGGCTCGCAGAAAAAGAGCAAAATTTGTATTGAATAGCCTGAACAATTCTTTAAAATCCTATGCTTTGTGTACATGTAGGTCAGCCCTTGTACTCAAAAACATTTTCCCTTTTTTCTTCATAGGAACAAATCATGCCTGTATATGGGATGAGCCGAACTCCTTTATAAATACATTGGTTTAACCTTGTGGTCGTGCGTTTATGTTGTATTTGTTGTCAAGCTAAATATTAAGAATATGACAGGGGGGTATAAAAATCATAGCAAATTGTTTATTCTAGCTGAATACGATTATTTGTGTGAAGACAGACTGGGTTGTAAAGAGTGTTTGGTTTTGTAGTTGTAGGATTCTCATGTTGTTGCAATTATCATTGGGTCTCTGTATAATCAACTGTGATTTGGAATAAATGCGGTGGAGGCTGCATCATTTAGAAATGGGACACCTCAATGACAGGTTGTTGCATGTAGTAAATGGTTGTGGTTTTATAAACACTTCAAAAACTGGGGTGGTAAAATTTACACAACGGGTGTTGTCACATATTATAATGTTAAGGGAAAAAAACACGAAAAAAACACCATAGGGTGTTAAAACAACACTAGTTTCTTCAAAAGCAAATACATTGGTGTTATTTTAAAATTCTGAGATGTTAATTTTGACTCTCTCAATTCGCTATCTATAATTTACGTGACAATACCCATGGTGTCAATGTTTTGAGTTGACCTCAGCGTTGCTTGTTTGACCCTAAATAAAGGCCTTTGTACAAGTTGATAGCGATCGATGACTTGTGTTAAACAAAGTGCAAAGCTTTATGAATCTGGCATTTTAAATTAAGTTTAAATATTGTACTCATGTTAAATTTAAACTATATCTACCTTTTAAATGACTAAGTAACTAATTTTTATAAGAAGTGTACCCAGACGTATTTCCTGTTTTAAATGACGGATGTGATTTCTCAGGATTTTGTCCTGAATGCAGGATTTTCTCATAATCTCCTTGAGCCGTCAAATGTCCTTGAAAGAAATAAAGCAGTCACCAAAGGGAGAAAGAAGCGGTCCATATTGTTTCCCAACCTGCAGTTTTGTATTTCTGGTGACGCATAATAGTCTGTAGACCTCCTGAATTGTAAATATCAGTGAGAGGGTCTGGGTCTAGACTAAGGGGGAACCCGGTGGTCCAGTGAGCCGTTTTTAGGAATTTTCACTGTCGTCAAATCTCATCCCTCAAAGGAAAAACAAATCAAAAATTGCGTAATGTTACGATAAGATAAAATATTTATTGAAACTTCTAATTTACATCTTGCATATGACGTCACAAGCTTGAACAGCGCCCTCACTGAGGTAAAATCAAGACTTATCATTGGCTGAGAGCTGTGAGCAGCGCGTACGCGTTTGCACGTTTCCATTTTTTGACCTCGGCGATGGCGGCCAATGCAAGGGGTCTATGCTGAACGCCATGTTGGATACCAATTGTTTACGGGAATGTGTAAAATACCTGTGCCTCGATACTTCAATGAGTTTGTTGTTTTATAAGATGCACAAGTAGTTTATTTTACTACCATATAAAAATGTGTCAAACGATCAAAAAAAATAACCCTTTCAGTACCAACACATATTTGCAGCTAATGCACTGGTGACCAGAGACATTTTATTCACAGGGCCACTTGGTGACCAACACAAATTTGGAAAGATTGAGGTTACAGCGCCCTCACAAGGCAGATTGGGGTTAGCCTAGGTCCTAGTAACATAATGGAAGTTGTAAAAGCAAGCAATTAAATTACTGTTTCCTGTGGCATATTGCCTTTGACTAAATCATTGCCTTTAACATATATTGAAGGTTTGGTATCATTACCAATAAATACCCAATTGAGTAGTTTATAAATGTGAAATATTACAATTTGTAAAGTTGCTGTTCATACCAATCTGCATGAAAATTATTGAGCTAGGAAAATTTGTTTCTGAAACTTTAAATAAACATAAGGTTTTAATAATATAATTTCGAAACACCATCCTCCCCCCCCCCCCCCCCCCCCAACCCGCCACAATGTTGGAAACTTTGGTTGAGCCTCACAGATACTGGGGCTTGGTGACTATACCCATGTTATCAGGATAATTATAGTGCATCAATTGGTTAAGGCGGCCATTTCCAGTTTTGGCAAAGTTGTTTAAGAAACCTAAAATAAACAGAAGGTTTTAACAATGTTATTTTGAAGCACCCCCCCCCCCCCCCACCCCCCCAACGCGCTCATAGGATTCCATAAACAAGAGAGTTTAGATTACGCACAATATGACTTGGAAATAAATTACTGCTAAAAGCCAAACTATTATGTGTTACCACATTTAATGACAAAGAAGGAACTCACATAAAATAATGTAACACAAGATATTGATGGGTGCTACTTGAGCGGGCCGATAAGAGGTGTAGAGATGTAGACGACAGAAAGAGGAAGGCAGACACGTACTGTATACTGGGCTGTGTAGGAATTTTATTAAACTATTCCTGGCTGTACCAGGGGACGTGGCAGTGGCAGTAAACCACTGCTTTGGTCGATGGGAGAAATGTAAGGTTTTAACCTGTTGTAGTGGACCCGTTGAGGTTTTGACTTCGGGTCATGGATGTCAACAATGTTATATGTGACTGGTTTGTCCTCATCAGAGGGGTGAAATGAGAGGACCTTATAGGGGCCTTTCCATCGTGGGGCAAGCTTCAGGCGGGACCCCGCGGGATCGTCCCTCCAAACTAATTGACCAGGTTGAAATGGTTTAAATTTTTCTCGTGAATCATACCCAGCCTTTTGCGAAGCACTGGCAAGATCCTGATTAGCCTTGGCATGAGCAAAAGCAGAAGTCAGCCGAGATTTAAGAGAGGTAGCATATGATTGTGGTGATGTACATTGTTGGGGAGAGGGGGATCCAAGAAGGATGTTAGCGGGAAGGCGAGGTTCCCTTCCCTTGGGCGGGGTGAGCATGGGAGTTGGCTTTAACGGCCACCTCAAAACCGCCGGCACCATAACTTAAACTCTTCCTTTCCATCACCGGCAAAAGGGGCCGGGAGTTCCGCCTTGATGTAGGGAAGCTGAGGAGCAGCGGGCAGGGTGGAGCTAGTGGGTGGGCTGGGTGGCGGAGACATGACCAAGCAGAAGGTAACAAATGAACGATAGAATATTGCGATAAATAGTACAATAATAAGAAATCAACAGGAACTGAGCGGAAACAATTAAAACATGTGAATGGCCAAAATATGAAGGGAAAAAAAAAGTTGCAATAATAAAGCCAACAAAATAAAACTACACATACAAATCAAATTTGTTAAAAGGATAGTCAACTAGGAACTAGGCAAAGAGCGGAAGAGTAGCAGACCAAAAAGTAAAAGGATCTACTATACAGATACAAAGTACTATAATAGAATTGGTGATGAACTATATATAGTAGTATAAACGAACAACTTAAAGAACACACATCAAAAATTCAAAAATTTGACAATGACAGTATTAGAATAAATTAAAAAAATGGAACTTGCGTTGCCTGCATGGGGTGGAGTAGTCTTGGCCCAAGACGTCAGTGATCGATAATGGATAGTGTACTGCGCTCCGTTACAACTCGTTACAGCGCGCCCTCTTGTGGCTTGAATTACCCAAGTTGGGTAATTCAAGCCACAAGAGGGCGCGCTGTAACGAGTTGTAACGGAGCGCAGTACACTATCCATTATCGATCACTGACGTCTTGGGCCAAGACTAGGGGTGGAGCGGAAAGGACGGTATACAACAGCTTAAAGAGTTACTGTGTCAGTGGAAAACGTCCGAAGAAACGAGCAGGAAAATCCGGAAAACTGGGCCAAAGCTCCACTTGAAAGTACAGTCTAGACGGTGCAGAGGGGAGCAAGTGAAGGTAACGAAGAAAGCAAAAGTCTGGAGTCAGGAGCGGAGAACAGGAAAACAGGATACCGAAGATCGGGAGAAGAAACACAGCAAAAACACGTAAAATTTGAAAAACGTGCTGTGTAAGGTGTCAGCTTGGGCTGCAGAGCGGTGGAGTGCTGAAGAGCGCCGTGCTGGCTACTGCAGGACAAGGAAAATAGTTAAAGAACACGAAAACGTCAAATCCAAGAAGAAGGCGTTCCGGGAAGTCCGAAGAAATGAAGAGTCAAACTGGCAGGTAAAGTCTGAAGAAAAGAACAGGAACAGTTCACAAGAAGAACACTTCAGGGCTGGAACACTGCAACAGGAAATGAAGAACACTGAGACAGAAGCGAAGAGCAGCTAGAAGAAATTCAGCGAAGGCGGCAGCAACCAATCTGGGACCAATGGATGTCTGTACAGGTGGAAGCACGGCCTTGTTATAGATGGTGAAGACAATGGAAGCAGGAACAGCTCCAAAAGACAAGTGAAGACGAGCAAAACAGGGTACTGAAGATGAGCAGGATGGGCTAAAAATGTCAGCTTAAAAGTGACAATGAAAACAGTCTAAGCGACGGTGTCAGATATTTGAAGTGAATCCAGAGAGCGGGGGTTGTAGTCCGGTTGCACAATGGGAAAACCTAGCGAAGATACTGAGAGAACAGCAGGAGGAGAATTTTTCTATCCACTGGCTCTTGCGAAGACAGTCGGTGAAGAAAATAAGTGTTAGAAAATGGTAGGCTCATTCGATGGTGTCGGGCAGGTAAGAAACCGCTGCTACCAAATGTAACACAAGATATTGATGGGTGCTACTTGAGCGGGCCGATAAGAGGTGTAGAGATGTAGACGACAGAAAGAGGAAGGCAGACACGTACTGTATACTGGGCTGTGTAGGAATTTTATTAAACTATTCCTGGCTGATGGTATAACAGAAGAAACTGGATTGGACCACATGGGCTAACCAGAACTCAAGAAGAAGAAGAAAACACTGGATTGGGCCACATGGGCTAACCAGAACTCTACCAAGAATAAAATACATTTAGAAACAATTGACATTATATAGGGAATAGGTAAGGCTTGGTCACTGACCGGATAAAAGTGGAGGTCAGTGCAAGTGATTTATGGGGTTGAGTCCTTGGTGAAGGAACTGGATTGATAATTGGGGATAATTGGGGATAATGGGTTTAAGGTTGGACGGAGGCTGTTGTTCTTGAAACTATCATTAAAATAATTAATGGTGATGATAGCTAGTTTCAGGGTTTACAATAACTTAAAATATTGGCACTTTCAAAATGGTAGCCAATCAATTTGGTTTTGGCCCGTATCTCCGTGTATGTGCCTCACAGATAACGTAACTTTTTGCAATGTATTCAGGATGAAGGAACCCAATGAGACCAAATACACAAATGGTGGTTCAGTTGCTTAAGGCGGCCATTTTGATTATTATTAAATTTGTTTCTGAAACCAAAAATTTTTTTTTTTTTTAATCCAAACTATTATTTGTTACCACATTTAATGACAAAGAAGGAACTCACATTAAATAACATTATATATAGCCAAAGTGCTATACTTGTACTTTCAAACCACCATCCTACCCCCCCCCCCCCCCCCCCACCCGCATCAATGTAGGAAAGTTGAATTAGCGCTCATAGGATTCACCGGTATTGAACATTCAATATTGCCTAAAATAAACAAAATAATTAGTTTGATTAAGCACAATATGAACCGGAACAAAATTACTCCTCAAATCTAATTTACACCTATCATGAACCAATATGTAAAGAAGGAACTAACATTAAATTTTGCCAAAGTGCTATACTTGCATTTTCTAAGCACCATCCTTCCCCCCCCCCCCGCCTCAATGTTGGAAAACTGGAATGTTTTCAGGGTCAAGGATCCCAACAGTTTGTTAAGGCGGCCATTTTGAAATTCTAAATAGCCGCCAATCAATTTGCTTGGTGCCCGTATCTCCATCTACGAGCCTCACAGGTAACATTAAATATTGCCATGTTTTCAGGATGAAGGAACCCAAGGAGACCAAATACAAAAACGGTGGTTCAGTTGCTTAAGGCGGACATTGTGATTATTAGAAAATTAGTTTGTTATACCTAAAATAAACAGAAGGTTTTAATAATATTCTTTTGAAGCACCCCCCCAACACGCTCATAGGATTCCACATTATTTTATGTAAACAAGAGAGTTTTGATTATGCACAATATGACATGGAACAAAATTACTGTTAAAAATCAAACTATTTTTAGTTACCACATTGAATGACAAAGAAGGAACTCGCATTAAATATTGGCAAAGTGCTATACTTGTACTTTCGAACCACCATCCCCCCCCCCACCCGCATCAATGTTGGAAACTTGGATTAGCGCCATAAGATTCACTGTGGTATTGAACATTCAATATTGCCAAAAGTAAACAAGATAAGTTTGATTAAGCACAATATGAACTGGAACCAAATTACTCCACAAATCAAATTTACTCCTATCATGAACCAATATGTAAAGGAACTAACATTAAATTTTGCCAAAGTGCTATACTTGTTTTTTCTAAGTACCATCCCCCCCCCCGGCCTCAATATTGATTGTTGACAGGCATGTGATTGTGGGATTCAACATTGTAGCGGGGGGGGGGGGGGGGGGGGGGGGGGGTTGTTCCGAAAGTATTGAAAATTATTCGCCTGGTGTGGAAATTCTCCAATCATGGTATAACAGGTTTACACATTGTTTACTATTTTTTCCTATTAGAGGTCGAACTGCATACAACACAGTCACGTTTGTTCCCGCCAACATTCGGACCAGGAAAATGCTGAGTTGAAAGGGCGTTTGAAGCACTTGACTGGCATGGTCAACTGGTTCGCGGTACTCCAAGCTTGAAATAAGTGCCTCTATCACCTTGTCCCGAAAATCCAAAGTAGACAAGCTCTTGTTTGTATGGATGCTGTTGTATACGACATTAGCATTAAGCAAACATATGTCTAGGATTGTGATAAATACACGTGACCACCATTTGAGTGTTTTGTGGGTATGAGTATAGTACGTGCATAATTGTCCTGCCAGATCCGTGCCCCCCATGTATTTATTGTAATCCTCGACTATGCATGGTTTTTGGATATGACGATGTCCTGTGGAAGTTTTCCGGCTGCGAATCTTTTTTCTAGTGACACTGCAATCGCCATAGTTTGAGAGGAGAGTGACACGTTTTGTGGCCTGCTTTATGATAAAATTGGGGATCTGCACCTCTTTTCATAGGAAATTTTTGGGGGTTTGCTACCTCGGGTATCCCTAGGGTGGTATAGCGCACAGTTCCACAAGCTCCGAATCCTAGCTCAGACAACTTGGAGAACAGAGCCGGGCTACTAAACCAATTGTCCATGTAGATGCAATGTCCTTTATTTTCGAGTCCCTGCAAAAGGTTCAATACTACGTTGCCTGGTGTGCCTATTTTGGATGGATGCTTTGTCTCAGGATAACTTACAGAGGACTGTCCTTGTGGGGACCTGGGCTGCGATCCTGTGAACAACTCCCAGGCACATGTGTACCCTGTGTCGGATTAGTTCAATGAGAAATATTTCAATCCCCATTTTGCGGCTTTTCTTGGCATGTACTGCTTGAAGCTAAGTCGTCCTTTGAATTTGATCATCGTCTCGTCCGGTGAAAGGCTTCGTCCAGGCTGGTAGTACAATGTTTAACAGTGGGCGTAATTTTTCAAGTTTATCACGGGGAGAGTCGCCCTCCGCAACTCTGTTATTGGCGAGGTGGACAAATCTAAGGATTGCAGTAAATCGGTAACGAGCCATGGTTGCTGAGTACAGGGGACTTTGTAGAATTTCAGACCTGCACCAATGCATGGAGTAACGAGGCCTTTTGTTGATTCCCATGCAAAGAAGTAGGCCACGAATGCCATCATTTCAGGTACATTAGTTGGTCTCCAAGCACGCTTATTTTCTGCCCCCGCTCCCAATATTTGTTCAGCATAACGATTAGTCTCTAGTACCATAATCTGCCACACTGCTTCACAAAAGTACAGTTTTAAGATTTGTATGGGGGAGAACGAACTTTAAGTCTTCTGTAGCCCCGGTGTTTGCTGTAAATTTAACAGGGGTTCGCCGTGTGTAAGACTTGGCTTCACGCCATCCACACCTACCTGAAATAGGCTTATAATTCTTGGTGGTTTTGGTATTCTTAGAAGAGGTTGCTCTCGATGTCGAGGCCCTCGGCTCCGAATCCTCACTGTCTTAACCTCGTCAGATGATATTTCTGAACCACTCTCTGGAAATTATTTTTTCAAAATTTTATCATTTTCATCGGCCATGTTGTCAGAATGATCTCTTACTCGAGAATGCTTAACTTGGGGACGCTTAACTTAACTTGCGACACTTCAGGGCATGCACACGCGGGCAGCTTGTTGTCAGGGTGATGGACGCACGGGGCGATTGAGGGCGCTATTTACATTTTGATAACTTACTTTTGGTCAATGTGCCAGAGAGGCTCATTGGTCACCAAGAATGCAAATAATTACGTGCCATACGGACTCATTGGTCACCAGTTAAGAAATTCGTGCTTCACGTATATAGCTCCCCATGCAGGAGCTAGGGTCAGTATAACCCGGAATCTATTTCAGAATGACTCGGGAAATGGTCAAACTGGCTCAGAATCCGAGTTATAACCCCATTTTCTAACCACTTCCGGGGTCAGCCTCACCCAGAACTGGGTCAGGCGCCCCGGGACACGGAATCCGGTTCGATTTGGACTCGGAAGTTGTTAGATAAGTGTGGACTAATTAAAAAATTATAATATTTGGTTAAACACTATTGTTTATTAACTAATAATGATTTTATTGGGTCGGCTATATACAGCTAGCCAGTAGTGTGCCGGTCTGCTGGGTTTTACTATGAAAGCTTGTTCTTTGTATAATAATAAGCGTTGTTTCTAATGCCAGCTTTCATGCGAAATATGGAGAACATTGTTTACAATTTCAAAATCTCGGTTTCTAAATAGGCTTTTATTTCGGTTTGCTTAATCGAAAGGAACACGTTAAGGACGTGTAAAAAAACGTTCCTCTCTTAGAAAACAAAACAAATGTTAAAGAGTAAGGGAAATGTCCAATTGAATGTTGTGATGTACTCATTTTCCAATAGATAGTTACAAATCGCTAACCTCACTTTGAAATGGTCTAATTGCCATTGCACTTGATACCCTTTTAGTGCAAATTTAGTCAACATCCAAAACATCCGATGACATCATTCTGAGAAAAATTGGTCTGTACACATTTGTGCACGGGGATGTTTTGGTTCATTCCTGACTTTTTCAGAGCGAAATTTGAATGACGTCATTGGACTTCAACAACTCATTGGTCTTTACATTCCAAGGAGGAATGTTACGTCAGACAAAATGACAAAATAAAGGCCGTTTTGATTGAATATCATTGAAAGTCAGGAAATTCTAGGCGCTTAATGGCTTTTTGTGAAACTCGTCGTTTTTGCCCGCCCGGCGTAACTCTGACAAAAATTGGGTCTTGGTTTTGTTTTACATTATGACACAATTATGATTTACTTCCACTCATTTGTACGTAATCATTACGCACTCGTTTACCTTTCAACATAAAAACAACAACAAAACAATAATGTTAATTTCGTGTAAGTTGATCCTTAAGAGATGATTTTGTTCTCTTTTTGGCAATTGGTGTTTTAGGTTGACGTGTTTATGCTGAAATCACAGGACAGCAGTAAACTTGACTCGAGTCCAATGGCCTCGGAGTGTTTGCCACGATGCCTCCGTAACACTCGTCAGTGAGTCCTTTATATTGACTACATCCGTCATTGTACAGTTTAGCGTCGCGGCCGATCTCCGAATAATACAGCCAATACATGCGGTCTGCTGCGAAGCAGTTCCCGGGTTGGTATTGAGGTGGACGGTACCCTTGCAGATAGGCTTCTTTCAACTCAGCAAGGGTACATAGGTGAGCTTCCAGAGCAGAGCAGGCACTCGCCATTCCATCACGGTCTCCCTTAGCATACATCTCTTGTGTGATGATCGGGTCTCGAGGGCTCGCTAGCCCGGGGCAGCACATGGCAGGAGAAGAACTCTCTTCACTTAGGACTGGGCAGCAGAACGCTCGACCTGAGGGATGTGGCCTCGGTGTGTTTACCACAATGCCGTCATAGCACTCGGCACCTGTGTATGCACGACAACCATCGTTGAACAGTTTAACGTCGCGTCCGGGTACCGAGAAATAAAACCATTCGCTGTTGTCAGGTTGTCGATAGCCTCTCATGTATGCCTCCTTCAACTCGGCCAGTGTACAGAGGTGAGCGTCTAAGTCAGAGCAAGCCTCTGCCTGCCCATCACAGTCAGCAAGATCGAAGCTCTCACTTGTACTGATCGGGTATGGTGTATCGTACTCTTGGTAGGTCAGTCCAGTCGCGTTGACCAGGACCTTGTTATCAGGTACAGAGTACCAGAAGCTGATAGCAGTAGGTATGTCTGGGTAGTTGCCAGCCGTGTAGGCCTGATGTATCTCCCATGGTTGACATAGATGTTTGCCGGCTCTTTGACACTCTGCTGAAGCTGAGTCGTGCGAATCTGTAGAAATCATAAAGAAAGAACTAGGTTTTCATATACGGCTTTAAGTGAGCACAACTTTTATTGGAAATTACACGAAAGGCCCTAGCTACATACCTTGTAACTTGGTTTGGAATAGCTGAAGCTGTTTCGTAAAGCCCGGCTGCAAATCAAAGGAAATAAAACGGGCGCAAGTCAAAATGGGGTACACACCAAATCTAATCACTGTAAATCTAAGTCTGCCATCATCTTTGTTTTGTGTAATTACACATTAATTCTGGTCAGGACAAAAAAAGTGGGTATATAAACTTAACCATGTGGGGGGGCACAATATGCCCATATGACCCAATTCACCTGACGTCATCACCAAATGTTGTGACTTTTCCTTTTGTCTAAGTTGGTTATCATTAATAAGGAGTGCGACCCGGGTGCACTCAATGTTAAAGTCCGAAAGCGGCCTATCGTTACCATGGTAACCGTTTATTTGCTTATCTTGTAATTTCCTTTTTACATTATAGTTCAACGTATATGTTGCATATGTGGAACTATTGGTCAAAGCTGGCGGTCATACTATTTAGTTTTTTTCCTCTGAGCATACAAACTATGGGTCAATAATGTCACATAATCATCGCAGTGCCTCCTGAGAGACCATTTACTTGATTATTATCATAATTGTTTTGAAATGAAGGAGGTGAAAATCTATATCGATATTGTTATCAATGCCATCCACTTTGATTATGGTTACGTTTTCGTCCGCCAGATAAGGATATCACGTGATCATCGCAGTGTGTCCTGGGAATTGAATATGGCCGACAAATCATGGTACTGCGACCTCAAATTGTAGATGAAATACATCCCGGCTTGAATAAATCCAAGGTTTCAGTTCGATCGCGTATTTTTGTCTGTATGTAAAGATCTTGTAAAAACTGTACCTTAAGGAGACGTCACGTGACACTTGACGACGTCATTAGAACAGAACCTCAAATTTTGGATGTTACATCTCCCGACTTGAATACATGCAAAGTTTCAGCTTGATTGCTCATTTTCTTGTAAATATAAATCTTTTAAAAGTGGCATGTTAAGGTGACGTCACGTGATGCTTGATAACGTCATGATGACATTATTGTGTTATGAACGAGGTCTAAGATTTTAATATGGTGTAGATTTGAAGTTTTTCGGATGAATACCGAATTTTTGATTTTGGCCCAGACATATTTTTTAAAGAAGATAACTAAGGCAAAATGTGACCCTCCGGTATGGAGCTCAAACCACACCAATCTGGCTCATAAGATTGGTCTCACGCGCCCCCCCCCCCCCCTCCTTAATTTCGCCTGCAAAAAAAACTCAAAATTAATTGAAAAGCAAGTAAAGCTAATTCCTAATTTCAAAACAGGTAAAACATAATGTGTAAAACGTTTCCTGTCAGATGTCTTAGATTGCACAAGAGATAATTAAAAAAAAATGAATTCATCAATAGATTATCAATCATATCATTCATTTAGGGTAGCCTGCATTGACAAATATTACTGAAAATTATTCAATATTTAGTTTGAGCTTCCCCAATATGAAAATCTTCGATTTGCCCCTACGGCTACACGTATAATTTCACAAATTGCCCCCCCCCCCCTCAGTTAAGATGATCTTCCAATACGTGCCGGTTATAGATTTTGTCAATACAAACATTTTGAATAAACATTATTGGGGAGATGTAACTTTTTGTTCAAGAAATAATCGTGGAAAGTTTCATGAAAATCGGTGGCAAACGTTGGAAAAAACAGAGCGACACTATGTGCCTCCAGGTCTACTGCAACGTGTTACTGCTAAACGTGCAGTAGCTGGCCCCGTTCTGTGAATTATTAAAAAATCCTCCCATTGCGCCTATGCATTGTTTTGTACACAAAGCAATGGCCGCCTGGTTAATGTCAATGACAACGAAGTCACGCGAGTGGTCGCCAAAAGTCCTGGACCCATTGAGTTAATTGAAAACATCTTTTCCCCAAATACCTGGGAGTCCTTTGATGTCTTGCTGTCATTTCTGCGGTAAGAAAATGGGAGATAAGCCCTTGCAAGCCCCCTTAAGTGATTTATTACATGTGACAGTCAGACTGACATCCATAGGAAGGGACGTGAACCTGAAACAGGTGCATCCATTTTAAAGGCAAAGTATACCTTTGGTTATTTTAACCGATCGATATTTTAAAATCCTATTTATATGTAGATATATATATATACAATAAAACTAACCTGCGAAAATTTCACTTCAAAAGGTGGTCGCGTTTTTCAGATATCGCCGGAAAACCGGAGCGAATAATGTCCACACAGGAAGAATATTCCCTATAGGAATACTTAATCTGAGAAACATTTCTCAGATTCAAATTTTGGGGCATAAAACCTGATATCTTTTTCCACAACCACATTACTTCGAAGTGTAATAATTCTCAAACTGCTTTATATTGAAAGCTGCTGAACTTCTTACCACGTACGTAAGTTTTTATTGCCATTATTTTGTCAAAGTCATTACCAAACGTGTACAGATCCTTGGCAGACAGGGCGTTCATGCAAGGCCTCAATGTCATTATTTTCCCCATGATCTATTGCGGTTGGGGCACTCACCATCAAATTGTTGTGACTTTCCATTAACATTGTCTCAGTTGATCATCATGAATAACGAGTGCAATGGATTTGTATGGTGGCCCTGAAGGGACACGCATATCGCAAACGTGTGCGCATACGTATGCAATGTCGTGAAACAATTCGCGAATATGTGCGCACACGTACGCAATGTCGTGAAACAATTCGCGAATGTGTGCGCACACGTATTCAATGTCGTGAAACAAATCGCGAATGTGTGCGCACACGTATGCAATGTCGTGAAACAAATCGCGAATGTGTGCGCACACGGTATGCAATGTCGTGAAACAATTCGCGAATATGTGCGCACACGTCTGCGAATATATTTGCGATGTCGTGAACGTTTATTGCACACCAAGTTGCATACCTTTGAATAAAATGTCTAATGATCTGGGGGGTTTCTTGCCTACAGTGAGATTAGCGGTATAGTCATTGCAGCGGTAGTCATTGTTGCGAGGCGGGTGGCGTATTTCTTTTTTTCCCAGGACGAACGTGGGCTATTAACATAAAATGGGCGTGTTTGACCGTAAAATACCCTCGCGCGTGCGTACTCTTCGACCTTGATTGTAATAGCACAAGTACTTATTAGTAGGCTGTAGGTAGATAGCTTATGCTGTAGTACATGTTGGCGAAACTTGGCCTTTTGCCAAGTTCCTGGGTACACATTATTGTATAGCCACGCTTACAGGAGCCTGACTGTAGCGCCACGTACTCCCTAGGTCACTAACAAATTGTCTGCAACTATGACATCATCCCAAAGGTATGCAACTTGGTATGCAATAAACGTTCACGACATCGCAAATATATTCGGACTCGTGTGCGCACACATTCGCGATTTGTTTCACGACATTGCATACGTGTGCGCACACATTCGCGAATTGTTTCACGACATTGCATACGTGTGCGCACACATTCGCGATTTGTTTCACGACATTGCATACGTGTGCGCACATATTCGCGAATTGTTTCACGACATTGCATACGTGTGCGCACACGTATGCGATATGCGATGTCCCTTCAGGGCCACCATAGAAATGACTCTTGTCGGGGGGGGGGGCGCTGACCTGGGTACGCAAATCTATGGTGGCCCTGAAGGGACATCGCATATCGCAAACGTGTGCGCATACGTATGCAATGTCGTGAAACAATTCGCGAATATATGCGCACACGTATGCAATGTCGTGAAACAATTCGCGAATATGTGCGCACACGTACGCAATGTCGTGAAACAAATCGCAAATGTGTGCGCACACGTATACAATGTCGTGAAACAAATCGCGAATGTGTGCGCATACGTATGCAATGTCGTGAAACAATTCGCGAATATATGCGCACACGTATGCAATGTCGTGAAACAATTCGCGAATATGTGCGCACACGTACGCAATGTCGTGAAACAAATCGCAAATGTGTGCGCACACGTATACAATGTCGTGAAACAAATCGCGAATGTGTGCGCACACGGTATGCAATGTCGTGAAACAATTCGCGAATATGTGCGCACACGTCTGCGAATATATTTGCGATGTCGTGAACGTTTATTGCATACCAAGTTGCATACCTTTGAATAAAATGTCTAATGATCTGGGGGGTTTCTTGCCTACAGTGAGATTAGCGGTAGTCATTGCAGCGGTAGTCATTGTTGTGAGGCAAGCGAGGCGGGTGGCGTATTTCTTTTTTTCCCAGGACGAACGTGGGCTATTAACATAAAATGGGCGTGTTTGACCGTAAAATACCCTCGCGCGTGCGTACTCTTCGACCTTGATTGTAATAGCACAAGTACTTATTAGTAGGCTGTAGGTAGATAGCTTATGCTGTAGTACATGTTGGCGAAACTTGGCCTGATGCCAAGTTCCTGGGTACACATTATTGTATAGCCATGCTTACAGGAGCCTGACTGTAGCGCCACGTACTCCCTAGGTCACTAACAAATTGTCTGCAACTATGACATCATCCCAAAGGTATGCAACTTGGTATGCAATAAACGTTCACGACATCGCAAATATATTCGCACTCGTGTGCGCACATATTCGCGATTTGTTTCACTACATTGCATACGTGTGCGCACATATTCGCGAATTGTTTCACGACATTGCATACGTGTGCGCACATATTCGCGAATTGTTTCACGACATTGCATACGTGTGCGCACACATTCGCGATTTGTTTCACGACATTGCATACGTGTGCGCACACGTATGCGATATGCGATGTCCGATGTCCCTTCAGGGCCACCATACATTTCCCCCATGAACTATTGCGGTGGGGGCACTCACCATCAAATTGTTGTGACTTTCCCTTAACATTGTCTAAGTTGATCATCATGAATAACGAGTGGGATGGATTTGCGTACCCAGGTCAGCCCCCCCCCCCCCCCCCCGACAAGAGTCATTTCACTTTCCTCTAGCACATAACAATGCATCCATATCCCAAGACTATACTATATCATTGAATGCATTTTGTCTGAAACTCTTTGTGGATGTAAAACAAATATCGCAATTAGTAATTATCTTGGCAACACTGCAATGTTAAACTATTTTACTGCTAATAAAATGTAGTTAATGCTATAAAACAAAATCGCCGACTTTAGGGTGACAAAGTGTGTGAAACTTCACGACAGTGTCCGTCTGTTATGGTCTGAATAACTAAAACGTTACAACCGTTAAAAGGAAGTTTTTTCGTCGTGACGTCATGCATGCAACCGGGGCCCAGTTTCATAGAGCTGCTTAACGGCCGATTCTGTGCTTACGTGCGAGTTTCTATTTCATAGCGCTGCTAACCGTAAGCACACGAAAAGGCACGCTAACCTTCCGGTGCTTATATAGACTTGTTGACAAGTCGTTAATGATGGTCGCGGTGAGTGGAGTCGCGTGTAGTGCTGTAGCCTAATAAAAAATGTTCTCGCGAGATCACTGCTCTCGCGCGAAGTTGCTGGCTGCCGACTCTTCGTCATAACGACTTGTGAAACCCGCCGGCGGTTCATATTCATTTATTCATGTACGAACGCAGTGTACATTACGGTTGCTGTAGCGACGATCATGAAGACGAGTCCATTTTATCTAAGGGTAGTACTAATTTTAGTTACTGTAAATGTACTGAATGCTTGCGCTTGAGACATCTGTGGGTGTGTTTTGTGGGTGTTAACTCCTTCATTAATTTAGTAACTAAAGAAATAAAGTAAACTTATCTTAAAATTCATTATTATAATAATTGTTTAAGATGTGTGTTTTGCCTCATAAAAATAAATAATGCCTACCGTGAATAGTTACTGATACGCTCCAATCATTTAACCCGATGTGTTCTACAGTGATTGTGTTATTAAGTGTGTATAAACAACAGACACGGAAACCAGTCAACTCGCCCCCCTAGCAAAGTCGCCATTTTCAAAAAACACATGTACAAAGTCACCAACTACAAAGTCGCCCCTAGCAAAGTCGCCCCCTGACAACAAACTCGTCCCCTCTCGCTCATAGTCGCCCCTCACAAGGGAATTATTTTAACAAATTTGTGTGATTGGACTACAGGGCTTCGAAAGCTATCTTAAGGGAACAAAAGCTAGCTATCTTAAAGGAACGAAAGAGGAATTTTGGGGAACAAAATCTCATTGCGAAGGAACGGGAGCGTATATTAAGGGAACGAAAGCATATTTCGGACGAATGAACGTATATTTCTGGCAACTAATTCAAAGTCGTATTTTGATGAAACGAACGCTTGTTTTTAGGGAAAGAAATCTCCTTTCGGTGGAAAAAAATCATATTTTTATTGAACGAAAGCATATTTCGGACGAATGAAAGTATGTTTCGGGCAACTAATTCAAAGTCGTATTTTGATGAATCGAAAGCTTGTTTTCAGGGAAAGAAATCTCCTTTCGGTGGAAAAAATAATGTTTATTGAACGAAAGCATATTTAGAGCGAACAAAATTATATTTTGTGCGAACAAAATCATATTTCGAGGAAACGAATGCGTATCTTTCAGGGAACAAACGCGTATTTCTGGGTAACAAAATTGTATTTCAGGTGAAAGAAGGCGTGTTCGAGGGAACAAAAACGTATTTTCTAGGAAAAATCTATTTTGCTACCTAGAAAAACACAACTTTGTTTACAAATTTAAAAAAATTGAATTTTATGTGACAAAATTATATTTTGATTGAATTAAATAATATTTTGAGGAAACGAAATGACTTTGTTGGAATTTTGTGTCGAGAGTGGAAAAAGAAATTCAGAGTGAGAATTTTTTTTCACATTTTAATTTTTAACTTATTTTTCACCTGTTCCTTCAGGGGCTCTGGTTTTGTGTGGTTTTTTTGGGGGGGGTGGGGGCTCGTTTTTGTCTCACAAATTGTTTAACTTAATTGCACCGTCAATATAAGAGTGGTTTTCCTATTTATTGACATAAATCTTATTTAATTTCCAAATCGGGGGAAAGGAATGTACACCGAACATTGAAACGTAACGATTTTAAAACAGCGGATTCAATCAGCGAGGTTTACCGACTAACAAACCCGCAATGACAAGGTAGTTGGTGGTCTGGCTCCCTACCCCTCCCACATGTTCATGAGCTTCCAGGTACAGCTATCTCTTGGCACGCTAGCTAGGGCCGGGTAGGGGTTTCCGTCGTGCTGAGCCTCGGCCGAGAGAAACTCTGCGCGCCATGGCATGCAGCTACACGATTTGCCCGTGTGTTTTACGTCATGTCCCCACACGCTGTGCACTGTCAAACACGCTCGGACTCTCTGAAATAAAATCTTACGTTCGATTTTTTGTAATTATTTACAAGTTGTACCCATAATTTGAATACGTATTTTCTTGTGTCAAAATATTCATGAACACAATCACTCTCACCACTCAGTGTTTGGTTTTGATCGTGCATCATGATCAAAGCATGCAACATAAAACTCCATCCAGTACAGGATTTGATGTTTAATATTCATCTACAGTTTGAATATTCATAGATATAACGAAATTGACCAATCAGATGCGTCCGTACGAAATCGGCTGAAGTGGCCATAGGCCGTGCACAAACCGTCAGCGGGTTTCACAAGTCGGTAAATGTGACCAGTCTTGAGAGCAGTAATCTCGCACAGAGCAGCCCTCTCGCGGGATATTGCGAGAAAGCCGTTCCGCTATCACCGCGACAGACATTTAACGACTTGTCCACAAGTCTACCCAAGTTTCGGAACAAACATCACTTCGGACAAAAGAGTTAATATCCAAAGAAATGCTACTGGGACTTTTAACTTTCTGAGAGGTAAAACTTATTCCCACAGCATGTAGAAAAACTATCATGGTTCAAATTGCGCGCTTTGGAAAAATTTCGCATATTATTACAAATATGCGCGCTAAAGCTGGTTTGCGCAATTTGCGAAAAAGGTCCTCTTTGAAAATTGCGCTCAACAACCTTAACCACATGTGCTGACGTGAAGATGGCGACCTCCATGGACCTTTTCCGAAAACTTGGTGCTGGTCTAAAATTTGATCTGCAGCGCTTTAGAAAGGATGCCGAAAAGTTTCAGGTGAGTTCAATCATGTGTCGTAGTCTTTACATTACATATACTGCGTGTTATTAATTAAATTGGTATAATAATATAAATAATGGGAATTGCAGTTGAATGTCCGTGATGCTATTTTACCGTGAGAAATATTATTAGTCTGGTTCCGAGTCAACAATGTCTCTGTCACTTCCTTTTTCACGAGGTGAGAATCAGACCATTTATAAATTTTGGACTATGTCCCTTTAAAAAAAAAACCTCAGGAGCCACAAATCGGGAAAAGAAAATGTAGCAAGTTACTTAGTGTAGTCATATGAAGCAACAGAATATTCTTCTTGTAAAACACAAATTGACTCCTACGATCTTCTTTCCTGTAAAGTAATTTTACTTCTGCCCGAAAAATGTCAATGTAACTCGCAGTCGCAGTCCCAATAAAAATTGCAGAAAACTTGTTGTATTTTCATCAAAAATGTCAAACCCATCCATGTTTTGCAAGGTGACAGCAAGTAACAACTGAATCTCTGGCCGTATCGAGGACATCATTTAAACAGACTGATTGCTCATGTAACTACCATGTAACTCACTGAGTGACATAGTTGCGATAATCGTAACCCTCCATCTTCCCGATTGACCGTCGGGAGGATGGAGGGTTACGATTATCGCAGCTAGTATGAGTGACACTTACTGAGTGATGAGTGAGACCAATTATATTATGGAAATAGAAAACAGAGTACGGTCATGATTGTAGCCCGAATGTGTAGTTCAGTATTCCATACTTCTGACCTAGCCAGGCCCATCAAATTGGGCTTTTTGTGCTGTAGTGTTATTCAAATAGTTGTCATTATATGATAATACCAATGTTAGAGAGCCATAACACTAACAGGTCAACATGGTAGGCCAGAGTTAATCACCATGGTTGGTGAATGGTGACTGTAAATGAGTTGACAACAAAGTAGAATCAGCTATTATATTGATAAAAACTTATAGAGCCACAACGTTTTTGACATACCAGCTGATGTCAAAATCCACCAGCTACACTTTGAAGGTATTTTCAATGATTCAACCAACAGATCATAAAACCAGTATCGAAACAGGCTACAAAGCAGCAGATTTCAAAAGCTCTTGATATCTTTGGTGCCAAAGATAGCCCGAGAGTAAACCAGGATGCACAACAACAATCGGGTATCGCACAAGATGCCTCACAAAGACATCAACACCCAAAGAAGAAAGGGAAGAAGCGTCAAGCAGAACAGATCTCTGCGGCATCACAGATGAAGAGGAGTAAGAAGATGGAGAAAGAGGAAGACGTCTTGGATGATGGAGAGGAGATGCAACTGATGTCCTCCTTGCATCCAAGCAGGAGGGTTGATGATCAAAAACAGACAGCTGAGAAACAGGAGCAAGCAAGAAGAGATCAGGTAATCTGATTTTTGTGTGTTTTGTTTGTTTGATTAGAGATGAATAAATGGATCGGTGCCGAGTAGCACAACTTGCAGACCAGCTGGACCAACTTAAGTTCCTTCAATGATACAAGCGTGGAATTTGACAGACATGAGTCAGAGAATGTCATCAGTAAGATATTTTGCTATAGGGCCATTGCAGATTTGTCCTTTGAACAAATAGAGGTAGAATAACAAGCAATGGCAGCCATTTTGAATCTTTGAAATTTTCTTGTTCTACCGGCTATAGCCAAATATCTTTGTCATGACATATGGTGACTGTTTGATAATTACCATGCTTGTATCATAGGCACAATTCCCCCAAATATTTCCCCTATCTGCCCCTTACTTAACTAACCTCTTCTGTTAATTTCACTTTTCCCAAATTCCTACCATCCAAGGATCTAAGCCCCTATTCCATCTACAATTGTTAAAGAATATTGTCTTGAATCTTGTCTTTTATAATAGGTCAACGCATTCAGACGAAGCCACAAGATCCACGTGCGGGGAACGGACATTCCCGATCCAGTGGGGACATTTAGTCAGCTGCAGGCGGAATACGATCTCCACTCAGACATCATTGAGAATATACACCGAGCAGGCTTCGTTGTTCCTACACAGATTCAGATGCAAGCAATACCTGTAATGCTGCATGTAAGTATGGTAGTAAACAACCCTCCTGTCAAGAGTAGGTTTGTAAACAAAAGTTGTTCACTCCGCCATGTTTTGGTCAATAATTTTCAAAATCCTCAACTTCCCTTTTGAAATATGGTCAGACAGCCTGGTAAATGCCTTGTTTGGAAGGGTTTATTCATTGACCCATAATTTGACACCCATAAAATCAACAAAAATTCAAATTCGTAAATTTATGTGATGTGGTTTGCAGAGGATTCGGGAAATTATCATCCCAACTTTATTTTTGTTTTTTAGGATGAGACTTTTTTGGACACTAGGTGGCAGCAGACTTATGGTAAATCCAGTGTTCTTCGAAATGTGAGCATGCTCAGAATGTGAACAATACTGTTGACTTGGAAAGCACTTGATTTCATGGTCTAGCCCCGGGGTATCTAAGAGACTTGTTGTGTACATGCAATCCTCAGCCCAATCTGAAATCATCAAACAAACTACTGTTGAACATTCCTATCTCATTCTTCATCAGGTGATAGAAGCTTTGTTTCATTTGCACCAAAGCTATGGAATGATCTCCCTATCAACTTCGTACACTTGACTCCTTACAGATTTTCAAAAGCCAGCTTAAGACTCACCTCTTTGAATCTGCTTACATTTAGTCTTTTGTACTTGTCATCTTCGAGTGAAATTCTGTGAGCTCTTTTATCGTTTTCTTCACTTTGCTAAGCACCTTGGAATAGGCAACTAGAATGATGGCGCTCTACAAATGCCTGATGATTGATTGTTTGATTGAATATCTGCTGCCACCCAATGTTCCAAAGTCTCCCATTGTCTGTCAAAGTTAACTGCAATTGTTTGACCCCATCTCTTAAATATTGGTGGATTTTTTTTGTGTGCAACAGAGACGGGAACTTCTGGCTTGTGCGCCAACAGGATCAGGAAAAACAGCAGCTTTTATTCTCCCAGTATTGGCACACTTGAAGGTACAGTTTAATTTGATGAATTGCACAATTTTGTTTTTTACATATGTGATGCGATCATGCAAAATGAGTCGTTTGTCGACCCTTGTCATTTTTTATTTTTTTATACATCTGAAAAGAGCAAAAGCTATGCTTTACTACTTTTAAAACTCCATGTTTATAAAACATTTTGTTCAAAAGTTGTGAAAGCAGAAACACCAAATGATATGAGAAAATGAAACAAAGAGAAAGGGGTTTAAAACCCTTTTAGCGCGCACGCATACAGTCCGCAGGCGCCCTGCGTATACTTCGAATACTGGCATCGAAACGCCTTCGAAGTTTGACAAGTTGTATTAGTTCTAAACATGCGATTAACATGCAGCAAACGGCCGTAGATAGAACGCTATCTCGACATGACAACAGTCTAAAAATAGCACATGATGCCCATAAGCAAAAATCCCCTCCAAAGGTTCAAATGTCGGAAGTCCTATTATCACCAACGCATGTGAAGCACGAGTTGCTGTCAATCTCTATGGAAGTACAGACCGTATTGTATGTACCATGTATCACACGCGCAATGCGCAATGTACACAGTAATGGCAACCTTTCGCGATAAACTTATTGGTATTTTTACACATGGAATACCGTGATTTGATAGGATTTTTCAAAGGGTTTGAGGTGCAGAAGTTATCTGTAGGTAAGAGAGGCACTCGTATTCATTTTCAAAGGTATGTTGTGATTGTTTTAAATCATTTTTGTAGTATTTTCCCATTGAGATGACAGTACAGTTGAGTTGAGAGAACTTGTGTGCACAACTTTCAACATAACAAGCGTACGCAAACAATGTTTTCAAATTTTTCGTTGATTTCTCTCACATGTACATCGGCAAGTTTCCATGCTAATTTTAACCCCTTAGTAATGTTATTTATCAGAAAAGAAGTCGCCAATGTAAAATAGATATATTTTGGCACTTGAATTTACAAAAAAAAAAAAAATGAAAATGTTACCCCTGTTGGCCTGTTTTGGCTTGTTTCTCCGTAATAAAATTTCCGACAAACGACAAACGACTCATTTAGCTTGATCGCATCACATATAGACCATGTAGCCTTTGCTAACAAAAAGAGAAACCTTGTACATTCCAGGGCATTTCCTGGCAGGCAAAATACTACTCTGGTCATTTTTCTTTTTTAGTTTTCACATTTGGTGTCATAATTTCCACATAATTTCAAGAGTTACAAAAGTAACAAGTGTTGAGATGTGCTCACTTTCTTCATACTAAAAGTTGACAAAAATCAGACAATGCAATCCCCATAAAATATAACGTTTGATGTTTTCTTCCATTGAGCTGTGAACAAATCATGCCTGCAGGAAGGAAGTCCAGGCTCTGTGGCTCTTTTGTAAACACGTGATATCACAGGTTACATAGTCTGAACCGTCTGCCTTCTCTGCTTGTAAAGTTAATTCAAACTCAAGATGGAGTCTTTCCTTTGAAATCCCCTGAACATACTTGTAAGAACTCTTTCCCAGGTAGTGACTTTAGGTAGGTAACTGTAGGCAATATATTTTCTGATGTTTTTAACCAAATTTACCGCAAATACTGAAAAATCTATACCAAAATTGTGCCTTAATTTGATGAACTTAGCTGTATGAAGAATTCTTCATGTTGAATGAGGTAAACTAATCCTGTAAAAATTCACTGGTTTTAACTGAAACTGTGTACAGTTATGGTGATTGTGGGAAGAAATATAATTTAAATGCCTAATGAGACAAAGTATTGTAGGTGGTGAGAGCTGGAGTCAGGGTTTAACCTCGGAACGGCTTTGGGTTTGGGGGTGGTTTTTTTAGAGGTACCTTTTCAATTGTTATTTTATCTTCAGGAGCCAAGAAAAAAAGGGTTTCGTGCAGTGGTTGTTTCGCCAACCCGTGAGCTGGCCAATCAGACGTATCGTGAGTTCCAGAGGTTAGCAGAAGGAAGAGGCCTTCGCATTCACGTGATTGAGAACACTGCTAAGGCAATCAAGAAGTTCGGTCCGCAGTCTTCCCAGAAGTTTGGTATGTCATGGGCAAGTTTCTATATTCGTTCTAGAACTCGAATTTTAAACTGGACCAGTGATTTTAGCATTGAGCCAGTAAACTTAGCACTAAACAAGTCAAACTGTCGTGTGTTGTTCAATTGAGTAATAATAGGCCTACCTCACTGTGTAATACTTTTAGTTTAAAGAAAGGATGTTCAAACATTACCTTTGGGTGTGAGGCTGGTAAAACCTTCAAATTCTCTGTTGAGCGTGTCATGGCTGAGCGGATAAGAGCACCAGACTCAAGCTCTGGTGTTTCTGATCAGCAGGGTGTGGGTTCGAGTCCCAGTCGAAGCAAGACACTTATATTATTACATCGTCCTTTGGATGGGACAAAAAGCTGTTGGTCCTGCGTGTTGTGTAATGCACGTAAAAGAACCCAGTGCACTTATCGTAAAGAGAAGGGGTTCGCCCCGGTGTTCCTGGTTTGATTGGCTGCATATTGCGCCACAGCACCTTGTAAACCACTACAGGGTGCTATAAAGGAAAAAGGTCTCATACTTCAAAACGTAGCTCCACTTACCTTGCAGGAAAAAATACTGAGCGCTTTGATACACCCCTAGGGTTTGATAAAGCGCTATATAAGAACTGAGTATTATTGTTATTATTACTTACCCATAAGTTAAATGAGATCAATCTTTTCTCAGTGATTGTTCAAATGGGAACAGTGTACATGTTATAGTCTTTGTAGAAATTGCATTTTTGACAAATTTGATCTTCATCTGTTTCTTTTAGATATCCTGGTGACCACACCTAACAGGCTGGTGTATTTGTTAAATCAAGAACCACCTGGTGTCAAACTGAACAAGTGAGTCAACTAAATAATGTTGGATTTGGCGATTGTTTATGTGGTAATTTTTTAATTTTTTTTGCAGTTTACAGCCTGACACTTTCTCCAAACCATTCCGCATTAATGCCCACAAACTGTAATTACATTAAAGTATTTTTTTTTTTTTTTTTTTAAATATCACTTTTGTTTTTGATTTGAAAGAGAGGTTTCAAACAAACAATCAAGCAATTAGGAATGCAACACATCAATAATGTGACATTGTGTCAACGTCCAGTTCTAATCACACATTTACATCAAACATCAATGGTTTAGGGCTGATTTAGTTTTAACAAACTGTCACTATACTTTCATCAAGAGCACCGACTCCATCCATGTTTAGCGGGATAGCGGGGTACCAACCGCATCTCTAGTCATATCATTCACGAACAAAATTTGAATCTCCGAAAGTTGCCTTAGGGATCTTTGGAAATTCAAACTTGTTGACATACTTTTATTGATTTCTATTCAATGAGGGTATTTCAGACGAAAATAATTTCGCAGGATGATTTCTATCATTACCATCTTTAGAACAAGTGGGCTTTCAGATCAAATTTGCAAGATTTTTTGGGGGGTCATTAGCACAGTATGATCCTAACTTTTAAGTGTTAAACTCTGTTCTTCTTCCCTGGCAGTGTGGAGTGGCTAATTGTGGATGAGTCGGACAAACTCTTTGAAGAAGGCAAGTCGGGTTTCAGAGAACAGCTAGCTACCATCTACCAAGCCTGTGATTCCACTCATGTACGCCGGGCCATGCTCAGTGCTACATTCACTCATGAAGTGGAACAGTGGTGTAAATTAAACCTTGATAACGTCATCACGGTAACTGTGGGACAGAGGTAAGTGCAAGGATTGTAGGGAGTTTTAGATGCATGTTACGTGTGCAGTACAGTGAGAGAGCGTGCAATGTTTTCATTGTGTGACACAAGAATATTTCACACAAACACCTGCAATCGGGGAACACCTATAGACCATGCAAGTCTCATGCGTACTCAAACATGTTTGTGACCACTTTGGTCCCACACACATTGTTGTAACGAGTGAAGTAACAAACTCGCGCACTTAAATGGGGGATGGGGGAGGGGCGGCAGGAATGTCTATTCTTAAAGCATTTTACTCATTGTTTGGCAAGAATCAGAAATGATTTTCAGCAAAGAGTTGAAGCAAAACATCCATAAGAAAGGATACAAAAGGTACATACCAAATGGAAAGGACAAACACTGAAGAATGTCCAACCAATCATCTGTTTCCTTTGTGTTGAAGGCAACCAGCCATGATTCAATTTCAAAGCAATACCTTTGTATTTACCCTCAGGAACACAGCAACTGAACTGATACAACAGGAGTTGATATTTGTTGGTGGGGAACACGGCAAGCTGCTTGCAGTCAGAGACATCTTCAGGAAAGTAAGACATCTTTCCTATTGTTAAAGTTTTTGGCATGCCTTGTACAATTTCAATTGTTTACGATGTTCATAAAAAGTTTGCATATAAATCTATTCTTGAAGAATGTAACATGTACAGGAATAAGAAACTTCAGAAGGTTATTAGAATTCAGACTTGTTTAAGTCTGCTCAGTAAATTAAAGTAGCTGGGGGTTTTCAGAAACAAAAAGATCATGCTCTTTGATCTACTTCTCTAGTGCTGAGGATACTGTTCCCTGAAGCTCATTGAAATCTGTTACTCCAAGGGTTGCCAAAAGGTGGACATGCCATCATTTCAACGTGGTTTTTGGATCCAATTTGATTCAAGTTTCAGACCTTTTTGTGAGCAATGATTCTCACCACTGCACTGTAGAAAGTAAATGGTTTCCCAAAGGATATTCATAGAATTATGTGCAAATAAGAAAACTCTGCTTGGCTTCATTTCCTGGTAAGGTATATTTGTGTATTTGTCAATGATATTTATATGTAAGTATATTTGCCAATATTTTGTATCTGAATTGTAAAGACCTTTATTGTTGTGTTGCCTTTGATTTTTCAAGCCTGGCTCAGGTCTGGTTCAATGTGTGAAATATACACTGTCAGACTTCAAAAACCTTGAAAGCAGGGGTCCCACAAGGGCGACATAATGGTCCCATTCTTAGGCATGAGTAACGATGTGGCCGTCTGTTATTGATGTGTTTTAACCCTTTACAGACCATTCATTTCCGTATGATCATCACAAAACACCCAGATATTGCTAATATTGTTAGTTTCTTTATTGAAATGTTATCAGTAAAAATGTCAACATAAATAGAATGAAAGAGAAAACTTAGCTTCTCGTTTAGAAATTGGGATACTATATCATCATGCTACATCAAAAAATTTCATATGAGGCATTGAGGCCATGACCTTTACTTTGACCTTTTTATGTGAATAGAAGTAGGTTAAACTTTGCGGCCGCTATGGGCGCTTTGGTACTAGCCGCTAGTGGCCGCTATGGTCTCTAAAGGGTTAATCAGTACAATTCAGCTGTCCTCAATCCTGTGAGAAAAAACACACCACTCAGGCATATTACTTGGGTGGGTTTTAAACCACAACCTTGCCATTCTAGAGCAGATGTCTTACCACTAGACCACCGTCTTGACCGGTAGCTAAAGGCAGTTCGAATCCCACCAAGTAATATGCCTGTAGATTTTTTTTTTTAACAGGACTCGGGAAATAGAGTATACAGTGCGCAACACACTTCGATGAGTTGGTAAAACACAAATAATATTTATTATCCCCCATGCAAATTTAACATCTATTAAAAAAAACCAATTCACCTTTTTGTCTACAAACATGATATTTAATCAACCTTTACACAGTCTGCTCCTATTATGGCATAATGGATTGGATAGTATTTGTTTGTATAGAAACCAAGGAACATGCTGGTTATTTTCTCTCTCGATCTTTGCAGGGATTTCAGCCGCCCGTTCTCATCTTCGTCCAGTCCAAGGAACGAGCTCAAGAACTGTTTCATGAACTCATCTACGATGGATACAACGTTGATGTCATTCATGCTAATAAGACTCAAACTCAGGTCAGATTGTGTTTTTTGTTTCAACCTCTAGTCTTCGGTTATAAGTTTCTCCTGAAGATGAGCAGAGTATTGAAAAGTGGAGAACACACCGGTTCTTTTCAGAGCCAACACTTCTCCCAAAAGATTTTTTACATAGTTGTACCCGCAGGTTTACTATTATTGTTTTCTAAAGTTTCTAGGTTTTTGCTTCAAAAAGCTAATATTTTTATTTATGTGTCTATTTCTTTCCTTCAGCGTGACAATATTGTGAGATGTTTCCGTACCGGCAAGATCTGGGTGCTGATCGCCACAGAGCTGATGGGGCGTGGCATTGACTTCAAGGGGGTTAACGTTGTCATCAATTATGACTTCCCTACATCAGCCATTAGCTACATCCACCGGATCGGTAGGACTGGGAGAGCTGGGAGGACGGGGAAGGCAATCACATTCTTCACCGAAGATGATTCTGTACATCTTAGAAGGTAACCAGTCATCTTATTCTTTTAACATATTTTGGTTTTATCGACCAAATGACCCGTAGTATAAATGCAGAAAGTGATAATGAACTCTTGTTTCAACCCTAGCAGAGGCCATCTCAATTGCCAGAGGTTTTAGTTACATGTATCTTTTCATTCTGAAAAAGTAAAGATGCCTTCTTTTTTTTTTACTTCGGAGGGTTTACTTTAGCAGTGATTTCTTTTAAACAAAACAAAGCTTTTCTTGTTCCTCTGTTTTGATTTGTTTTTTGTTTCTTCTGATCTAAGTTTTCTCTGCCGAAATTGTGCCTCTGTGCTTTGATAAAAAATTCCAAACTATGGTTTTATGGTGACAATCATGTAATAATTTTTATTTTTTTGGAAGAAGAAGAAGTGTGGGTTTTGCAAAGAAGCAGTGGTGACATAAATCTCAGAACCAAGACTTCTTCAAGATGAGATTGTTTCATGGTCCACACTTGTTATTATTACTATTACTATTTTTACACATAATAATGGTAATAAAATTAATGATGCATTATAAGTGAACTTAATCACTGCAAGCCTGAGGAAACCTGTAAACAAGGGTGCTTGCTATGTGAACCAGAAACACCGGGGTGAACCCCGACTCTTCCATGATAAGTGTTCTGGGTTCTTTTATGTGAACTGCCAATCTTAGTACACTGGATCTATGGCTTGATGTCATATCCGAAGGACAAAGCAATTATGGTACTTGTGAACTAGTTTCCACTCACCTTCCATACAAACATATTCGTCACTGTTTCCTCAAAGTGACGGGCAGGGCAAAATGCATTCAAGCAGTATTTTTAAGATGATCCCATTTTTAAAGTGTGCTTTTTCAATATTTCTGTTTGCAGTATTGCCAATGTGATGCGCAACGCTGGTTGTCCTGTACCAGAGTACATGTTACAAATGAAGAAACTTACCAAGTAAGTTACATGTCCTTTGGGTATTTACTGTAATGCATTGATTTGATCAACCTTGCCTCACTATTAATTTGTTAAATTCTATTTTGATATCTGTATGTATTGTCACGTACGATTTTCTATTTTTGTATTAATGAATGTATGTAATTGCTGAACACCTTTGAAAAACAGTGTTTCACTGAAAGGTTCCCCAGGATTCACTGAAAGGTTCCCCAGGATGAACAAGAATTAAATCAATGTGCAAAGAGATGTCTGCTGTGATATAAGTCAGGGTTCCAGAACTGCTTTCAAAACTTAATTTTGGTGCGTTTAATTAGCTTGCCTGGGTTTACCCATGTGTGCTCATAACGGTGAGTCCCCAACAAGAGCTAACTGAACACCAACTTCCCCCAGCATTCATATCAATAGCCAATAGGAACTACTTTCATTGTGTGCATACGTCTGAGACTCATTACGAATTTAGAAAAAGATTGTATAATTATTATTCTCATGTTAAAACTGCAATGTTAAATTGTTTCACAAGGCCAGGTTAATACAAATGTACACGCCTTCTGACAAAAAAGACACTCAAAAAAAGACACTCCCAAAGTTACTGTTTTAGGGTGAAAATATGTGTCAAACTTCCTGAAAGTTTTTAACTCTATGAATGTAACTAAAGTGAGGCTAAGAGGTCAGCCTGCATCAACAGAAGTCGATAGACTCCTGTCAGCCATTTTGCTTTTTCTCCATCTCTTATGTAATCAGACTGAGGCTTGACGGGTTAAGTAATCTGACCCCTTTTTGTTAAGAGAAGAACCAGTATTAATTATTGTTGATGCACATAGGGAACAAGACCTATACGATGGCATGGTCTATACAATGGTCTCAAGTTGTTCAACTCATATATGCATCTGTGTGTTCTTTCAATTTCAGGAGCAAACAGAAAAAGCTAGCCAAGAAGCCAGTGAAACGAGAAACCATTCGGACTCTACCCAAACAAGAACTCACCAAGGCCAAGAGGAAAAAGTGAGACTTTTTAGAAGTTTATTTTATTCTGTGCATTTTATTTCCTGTAGCTGTCTGATCTGTTTGTTTACCTTCCTTGTTCTGTATTCAATATTTATAGTATTATAACAAGTTCATCATCATCATTATCAATTCCTACATCTACCAAATTCTTGTTGTATTTTTCACATCAGGGAAATCATCAAGAAGTCCTGGAAGAGCAACCAACAGGACAACCCCAAGAGTGAAAGTTCAGAGGTCGTCCACCGAGAGCCAAAGAAAACTAAACCATCTAAAGACAAGAAACCGATTGCCAAAACTAATGGCAACCAAGGGTCGAAGGTCAAGCAGGCCTCGAAACCTCCAGTGTCAGGAAAGAAGGCATCTAAACCGAGCTCAAAGAGTAAAAGTTTGCCAAAGCAAGAAACTGTGAAGGGGGCAGTAGACACAAGCAGAGTGTCCAAGAAGAAGAAAAAACTCAAGGGTAGCAAAAAATCATAAATTTAAGACCACACATGTCAATTATACTTGACCTTTTTTGTTCGTCCTGAGACGGAAAAGAACACTGCGTTTGAATTTTTTAAATCAAATTTTCATGGGAGGATTTTGTTTTAATCTATCTGTCAAATGGACAATAATGTGGGTAATTTTTTGTGTAGGGTTTACTCTTTGCATAACAACACCATAAGAAACCTGGCACGAATCAAGGGTGGGGTCCAGGGGTGGGTTAAGGGGGTCTGAACAATCAATGTCTTAAACAGCTACCTTTCCTTCATTTTAAGTTTTTATCCGTGCTCTTAAATGTAATTTAGGGAGGGTCTCAAAGTTCAAAATGGCAGGAACATTCTAATTAGATTGGATAAGTGTTCTAGGGCGTGCACATGGATCGTTCTGTTGGACCGCCAGAGCGTTCCTTTTCAAAATTGTAATGCTCTTTTTCATTAGTGTAGGATTGCTCCCGCACTTGTGCACAAAGATGTGGTCTAGCGGAACGTTCTGGCAGTTCAATGGATTGTGCGCATGTGCCCACGGGAATGTTCTTTTACACCTAGAGCGTGCCCAATATTTGAGAAACTCCCTCGCCATTACTGTTGTTAGCATTGTTTTATACTCACTCGATTTTAAATTTCATTTCGAAAGACTTTGAATCTATACATGAAATAAACCAATCACAAAAAAAGTTCATTTTGCAACTTCTGTCATTCTGTCAACTTCTCAGGATTTTTTACTTGATTTCATGATTTTCTCAAATTCTCATTCAGCATTACAATTGTTCTGAAAGAAGTAAAGCAGTCACCAAAGGGAGACAGAAATTTTGCATATATTTTGTCAGAACCTGAAGTTTTCAGAGATGAGATTTGAGGGCTGTGGACATTTCTAAATATTGGCTTGCCGGTCTGGGTTCCTCCTTATTCTAGACCAAGAACCTCCCACAATTCAGGAGGTTGACAGACTGAATGATTACAAAAAAGTAAACTTGATTGCTGTCTAGTTGTTTTCCAAATGCCATTAGTCAAAACAAAACAAAAAATCCAAAACACCACACAGAAAAGAAAACAAAACAAACATTTTATTTGTGAGTTATTTAACCGTAAAAGTCAGGATCCAAGAATTCTAAGAAGTTGTGAAAGCTACAAAGTTCGTCAATATATTTTCCCCCTCTACTATTGTCTTTTCTTTTTCACTCAAAGTTTAAGTGTAAAGCGCTTATAAATGTGAGGGTTTTGCCCTCAGTTACGTTATAATGTCAGGGTGGAGTACCTCTGTATGCGTCATCACTGGGCGGCCTTGACTTTAGAAAAGTAGTAACAGGAAGAAAAAAACACTACATGAACTGCATCAAGTGAAGCTTTCTTGAAGGTGTTCGGAAGTTGGTGTCAGTTTGGTTCACGGCCGGGGCCGATACACGAGCCCGGGACGCCGTGACGACAAAGCGTTCCTCGGTAATGACACTCGAGACGAAGGCCTAGACCGTCTGAGTTCAACTCAAAGATACTTTGTCATACTTGGGGAGCCGACAAAAGTTGGTCAGACTTTCTTTACGTTTTGGGGCTAATATTAAAGCCCGATGCATTCCGTACTGGTGACCGGAGCAAATCGAGGGATTGGGCTGGAATTTGTCCGGCAGTTGCTTCGTTTGCAGGAGCCACCGAAGCATGTGTTTGCCGGATGCAGGACGCCCGAAGATGCTAAAGTAAGCACACGAAATATAGAAGATTTATAAAATCGTTTGAACACAGTAACACGAAATAATGGTTTAAGTAGATGTTAATTTGCATCGGGTATAAAGAATATTGTTTGTGTGTTACGCATACGCTAATTAAAGGTAACGGAACATAAAGCACATGCAGTAACTTCGTTATTAGTTGTTTTTCATTGAAACGGTACAATTTCGCGCGAGTTTCATCAGCAGTTTGTTTCTCGAAAAGTACACTTTGGGAATAATGTTAAAATATTCATATATTAGGCATTTAAATAAAAAATTAATTGAACCTAACTAAATCATAGACCTAGGCCTACATCTATTATATGACATTGTCAATTGGCTCAATTGGTTAGAAATAGGGCATACAGTAGTTTCCAAAGCATTTTGACAATCATTTTACTCCGAAGTAATGTGGTTATAGAAAAAATATATCAGTTTTTATGCCCCAACATTTGAATCCAATTGCGGATTGTTCTTCCTGCGTGGACATAACCGCTCCTGATTTTCGACGATATTTCAAAAGGCGCTACCATCTTTTGAAATGAAATGTTCACAGGTTAGTTATATTGTATGAGTATCTAAATGTATATAGGATTAAAACAATCAAACGGTTCCAAAAACCAAAGGTACACGTTCCCTTTTATGTGTTTTTAGCTATCTGGTTCAGTCAGTAAGGTTGCATTAAATGTGTAGTAATTTCAACCTTCACTATGTGTTCATCGACCTTTTCAAGACACCCATTGGGAATGTCACTAGCCGGAAGGTGCGGGCTGAGTCAGTGCATGACAAGGAGGATGACACGGACCTCGCTAAACTCCCCCCCCGTGTTCCCCCAAGCTCCTGTCATTTTACCTTTGTGCATGCATTTATACGGAAGTAGTGAAATTTCATTTTGTACTCGAATATAATTATGTGTCTTTTTGGAATCTTAGGAATTTTGTTGAGGATTTTAGGGGAGATACATCGGTACAAAGAGGGAAATAGTGTGTTACAGTATGGGAACATTGAGGGATTCCCTCTGCCCCAGATATTGGCCATGGTCACTATACACTAAACTTCTCCTGTGTTACTCCTGTCACGCATTATGGAAATCCGTATTGGAAAGAACACACTGTTCCCGAAAAATAGGCTTATCAAGTCGTGTGCAGTTTCATTTGAGTTGCATCCCGGTGAACGGTCGACAATGGAGCAACGCCTTCTTTTTTTCATTTTGTCTGATGAAGGTAGAGTTTGGCCTGGCCAAGTGTATTTGTATTTGACGTTGTTTTGATGCTTTCCATGTCAGTCGTGTTTGATTTTAAGCATAACATATAACCATGAACAGTATATACGTGTGTTTTCAGCGAACGCAGACAGAAATTGTCATAATTTTATTTGTCAAACTCCGAATTGATTTCGTGCTCCTGGTGTGTGAAGCAAATAAAGCTGAAATGAGAATCTGGGTAGGCCTACGAATAAGAGTGTCCTTCGACATGAGTTGGCAGAGTCGTCTCGCACATACTTAGGTTTGATAAAGATAGTTGTTATAAATCTTTCCCGTGATAGACTTATAGTATTTGAATAAGTTCTTTAAGTTTGCCCCGTAGGCTATTGCAGTTACTACAGCGACACTCATTTTTAGGCTTTGTTCACAATGCTCTTTGGCAGAATGATTATATTTTTTACCACTCTCTTTCCACAGGAATTGCAAAGTATGGCGAAGGATAACCAAACGTTACAGATCATCAAGTTAGGTAAATTGATATAAAAGAAATAGAATTAATCACAGAAATTACGAATAAAATATTTAGGCCTATAGTATACCCGTTTATTAAATGAACGTTATTTTTTTAGCAAAGAGCGCCACCTATCGGTTATGCTTTGGCATAACAACTTCTGATTGGTCTAAACAACAAAAATGCATTCTCTGCTTGTAAAACGTGGCTGTGATTGGCTAAAAGTTAATGGGCGTGTATTGTTATAAACTTTCAATATTGTTACCATGGTATATGGATGGAACACCCAAATTATGGTTCGTTCGTTAGACTTTTGCATAACTCCCGTTACATTAATCTTGGTTTCAACATCCTTGTGATGTCATAGATTTTGAGATTGTTTATTCTTAGGGGCCTATAGATAGGTTGCAGTATGACGTAAGTCGGCCATCTTTACGGGCAATTTGGAACACACGGTCATGCGTTACGCGTGAGAACGGCGTGCAGCACGCGCACATTTCACAAAACTCATTGCATGATTGGTTAGTGAATGACGCGGCTGCGTTAATAATTTGAGCGCTTGACGCGCCTGCAAGCCAAAATGCGATTTGCCCGTAAAGATGGCGTCTACTGGGAACTATCTATAGGATTTCCTGGTCAGTTTCAGCAAAAAATAATTCAGATTCACTAATTAACACAGACATTAAACGCACGCGCGTTTCCCTGATTTATTTAAACATATAGGATTTCATTTTAGCTATACCAATTTCGTTTTCATTCACACATGATTTCGTTCTTTTCAAGTTCAGGTTCGTTTAGTCATTCAAGAATACATTTTTACAACTATTCAGTTGAATTTCTACCGTCTATTTTCAATTGGCGAAATTTTATAACCAGCCTCTAGCTGTTTGATTTTGCGAAATTGAATGATCTGTGCGACCTATGATTATTGAACGCTCTTATTTGACCAGGGAATGCTGAACTGTTGACATTTAATTACTTATTTTGACCGTTGCGTGCTATTGCAACGGAGCATTGTTCATTTTCAAACGAGATTGAATGAGCCAAGTAAAACATTTAATTCGTTTTTCATTGAAATTGGCCGTGAAAACCTATTGATTTTGTGAATAAAAAAATATATAAGCCCTGAGTTAAACTATAACCCTTACTTCTTTTTTAATAATTAAATATTGCTGACAAGTTAACTTATGTTCCTGGAAGTAAAATAAAATGATTACAATTTTGAGTGATAATAATACAAACATTTATATAGCGCGTCGCCCAAAACTCTAAGGTAATTTACACAAAAATATACGTCCACAAACACTTTAAACTAATAAATGATTTTAAGAACTGTCATTAGGAATCGTAGTTGATTCACCTCCGTTTCAGTCAACACGACTCTGATGAGTTGATTAATAACTAATTATGGATAACTTTGGATTTGTCAATAAGATGTTACGGACGAGACGACCTTCCCAGAGTCCGTCGAGATGGTCGACAAGGCGGTTGGAGAGGAGGGACTTAGAGTTCTCATCAACAATGCCGGCATTCTACGGCTGGGTGGGACTGAGACGACAACGTTAGCTGACATGGAGCAGAGCTATAAAGTTAATGTCTTAGGACCTCTGGCTGTCACACAGGTAACCAAACAGCAAGTGTTCCTGCACTGCAAAAACCGGGGCGTTAAAGATGGACTACAACGAAAACTCACTCATTAAATTTACTATCGAATCTTGTTAATGTTGTGTTCAGGTAACAATTTATTGTTGTGGCCATGTTTTTCTCTAAATAATTTTGTTGCAATTTGACCGAAAAAATTAGACCTCGATTCTTCGATTTTGAAATTTCCCGCCCTGTACTGGTTCCCGGCAAAGATCCATTGAAAACCACAATGAAATCCACGATATAGTACCAGCGGACGTGAAAACCAGCGAAAAGTAATGACGTACTACCCATGAACAAACGAGAGTAAACAAAATACGCCGTGTTATTCCGTGTGTATTATGTATGCGTTTTCATGCAGAGGCATGAAGTTTTTACGAAGCTTTTTTTCTAGTGTAGGCCTATCAGCTACAATAATGCCAACACCTTATGATGTAAATTTTGATATTTCTTTTTTGCGTACGTTTTCAATTACTCACGGAACCCCGGAGCCTAAGCCGTAGCCATGGTTACGAATTGAACTTCCAGCCTCGGTTTGATTACATTGGAAAGAGAGAGAGAAACAAGATGGCTGCGCCAAGAAAGAGTTCCATGATAGCTTCTGGTCTTACAATCGGGAAACCCCGGGAAGCGATTTCGTACAGCAGTTTTGAATAGCAAAATATTCAGAAATGATTTGGGATTGAACAAAGAACAATTTACAGAATGTTTAGACTGAAATGACTGTGGACATACTGAATGCTGACTGTGGACATACTGAATGCTAATGTTGAGAAGCAGGTTACGTTTTTGAGTAGCAGCTGATACAATTTGTGTAGAATTTTGCTCTGCTGTACAAAGGAAATCAATTATATATTTGTTTTCCCTTCCACTTTAGGCGTTTCTTCCTCTTCTGAAACGAGCGGCTGCAAAATCTGAAATCAACTCACACCACCTGAGCATCCAACGAGCTGCCATCATTAATATCACATCGGCACTCGGCTCATTTCAGCTTTGTACGTCAAGCAAATATATCCCATACAGAACAACCAAGGTATGATCAGACATTGAACAAATGAAACAAATTACATTATTAGGCTATATGAGGATTGATAAAATCAGACAGAACAACACTATACACGAAAAGCCTTTCCTGTAATTGGCGGTTCGTCCGCAGTTGGTTTGGACAGTAAATACATATACAAATGTAAGTGCCTTGTCACAATGGACTTATAACAGAGCCAACCAAAAGGAACATTTTTGTAGCACGCAGGAGTTATTTTTTCTAACGATGTCTTGCAATACCCAATAAAATTATGAGAGAATGTAATGTGAATTCCTGTTCTTCTTGGAGGTTGCCTGTAAATTGCCCCGTGTAACATGGCCCCAATGACTGCTTAATGCCTATGCCTTTTAAAATAAAGTCAATGACACTTTCTGTGAAATTCTTATGCGGGAGCTTGATAGGCCTACTTCTTGCAAATAGCGAAAGCGAAGTTTCTTGCGTCACTAAAAAACAACGACAAAACCCAAAGGAACAACCACAACAACAAAACAGTGCGTATGCCTACTGATTGTTCGCGTTTGTGGAAATTCGCTATACGGTGAAGTACCTGTACTGAACTCATTTTGGAAGCCAGTTACATGCTGATTATTACTCGCAGGTATAGCTTTAGAATGTCTGTTCTGCTTTCTTACATTATTGTCCTCTTTTTCTCTTCTCTTTTTGTTTCAATTTGTGATAGGCTGCACTGCACATGCTGACCAAGTGCATGGGCTTTGACCTGGCACCTGCGGGGATCCTGGTAGTGGCTCTACACACGGGATGGGTACGGACCGACATGGGAGGCAACGCTGCCACCCTATCACCGAAGGAGAGTATCAGTGGGATGCTGAACGTGATGAGATATCTTACGGAGACAAACGCTGGTCAAGCACTCACGTGGGAAGGGAGGATATTGCCATGGTAACGCTTTGGACTGTAGTTTTACTCTGTTGTCTCAAGTTTGTCATCGATTACTCTTCGTGATGGAACGATCCAAATCAGATAATGCGGTATTCGCTTCGTACACTGCAAAACCTTGGGTGCATGGTTGTGTCACATAGGAAGATACCAACAGAGAATCAAAATTTACACCAGAGGGTGTTACGACACTAATTTCTGCTAACACAACTCATGTGGTGTTATTTTAACACCCTGTAGGCCTATGACAAATTTGATTCTCCCTTGCTATGATGTGACAATGCACCCATGCATGATGGTGTCAATATTATATAAACACCTCAGTTTTTGCAGTGTAATAAGCTCCACGAATGCCACATCACTTGTCCAGATAACTAGTTACCAAGACGATTTTACATGAGAAGACAATAATTCAGCCACTGTCTCGGTAGGCTTGAGTCAGAGGCACTATTGTTGTTAATGGTTTATTTATTTCATAATTTGGCAACACTGGCAGAGACTGTGCAAGTTTCGCGCGTAAATCGGGGCCCATTAAAGAGCGCGGATTTGTTTCCTTCAAGCGTTAAAAGCAAAGTGGTCCCAAAAATGTTTGAATATGTGTGAGACTTGCACGATGGGAAAAGACACTCGCAGTAAAAGAAACTGACTTACGGTCTCTAATGTAAGTTGGGAGTTTATAAAGGCACAAAGGGTTAAAAAACAAACATACAAACAAACAAAACTTCTCCCCAAAACAGAGCAAATCTCCCCATACCTGAAGTAAACAGGGCGAAATAGTCCCTATACACACTTTTATACTGGAAAGGGTTGCACAGAAGTTGAAGAGATAAACACAAAAAAAAAAAAAAATTAAGACCTGAAGGGACGGTATAAAACAAGTAGGAATTTTTTTTAAAAACAAATACCCACATAGTCACAGAAAAGGACCCTGCCATGGTCAAAACACCAGGCCATCTAGGCCTACAAAAAATAAACAACCAAACAAAGGGCAAAATATCATTTGGAAAGACTAATTATACTGTTTGTTAATTTTAGTGCGGATTATTTGTTCATATTAATGATGCGCCGATTTGTTCAGGGAAAAAACCCGACGATAGCATTTTGGTTTTTATAATGAATAAACTCTCTGACCAAACATTATTAGGTCGATCTTTATAATTATGCAAGTCTCAGCTGCTTTTATTTTTTTCACCAATAATGAAAAACGCATATAAACCACAACTTCTGGACAAAACACTAGTTACCGGTATGATTGTAAACAAAGAACAATTATAAACAATTAATTATGTCTAAAGAGACGCACAAAGTTAATTTTCCAGCAATGTGTATAAAGCTTATTTAAATTGAAACAAAGATTTTAAGCTAGTTAAATAGCTTTACGTTTTATGATTATTAAATGAATGAACAATTTGAACATGTACATCATTGTTTTTCGAAAGAATTTGTTTCTATTTCTATTTTCAATAAACACGCTATTTGCCGTATACAACCAAATTGTGAACAGTCCATATCATTATTCGCTGGTTGTGTTTTTAACGGGAAATATTGATGTTAGGCCTAATTGGCAGATTTCGTGCAGGTGCTAGTACATGTGAGGGCCAATATTTCCGATTGCAGCAGTCGATGTAAAAATGGTAGGCCTAAGATATGCGTGTATTTTTCGTAAGTAATTGGAAGAAAAAGTTGTTCTTATTTGATTTGTTCGCAATATTAAACCAAAATACTGAGGAAATCGTGTGCTATATTCTTGAGGCATGCACAACTGTTTGATAAAACAAAATTAAAACCGAAATCACCTATAGATTCCATCATAACAAAATTAAAACCGAAATCACCAATAGATTCCATCATAACTCAATGTGATTGATTTAAGTTTCTAATCGAAAGTACGACCTTTTTCCCCCCATCAACAAACACATAGGACTCATTCTGTGAGCTATTTTCATAAAACAGTCGTCGCGCATTTTGCTCAATGAAACAGTCGTCGCGTACATGCAGGCCGCGTTAATTTGGTTTTGAACAACATGGCGGAACAACAGCAAGACATGTTCGGCAATGCATCTCTCTTCGATGACTTTTTCGATGAGCCAGTGCCGAAACAAGAGGTTGAGAAGAAAGATGAGCAGCAAGACGAAACATCAGTTGAGTTGAGAGAGACAATAGAAGAACTTCGGCAAGAAAATATCCTTTTGTAGAGTGAAGACGAGTGATTGAGACTTTTTACGGCCCAGTAACCGGACAAGTACTTTGCTGTTTCAAAAACATCTTTTTATATTTATTGTTATTTTTACATCCACATGTTAGTTACATTCCTTCCATTAATTACCATGGGTGTCTGGTAATGGGTGTTTTGTGAGGTCCTTCCTTCAATACTGTTAATTACACACAAACAAGAACATGATGGTGAAGTTATTGTTTTATATTTTAAAAATAAATGAGGGGAATTCCCAATCATGCCAACGATGAGCAATAATGGCACAAAACAGACATGACAGACACCGAGACAGATGGTGGGAGGGTACTCTTAGAAGTATGATGTTTGACCTGCTATGATAAGCACAACGAACCTCATACTCTAGGAGTATGGGACTAGAGTCGGGGCATATTGAGAGTAAATTTCGGGATGAGAAATTTTAGACTTTTTTAAAGAGGGAACAAAATGGTCAAAACAAATTTCACCATTTTGAGCATTACACATTTATTAGTTCAGAAAACCCAAATATAGTGGTGTCATAATTTTTATTGACCCCGAAAAAAATTATTAAAAAGTGCTTCGCATCTGCCTGCGCGCAGCAGAAAATGAAACAAAAGCCGTCGGGGACACTTTCCGAGAGGCTTTCAGGATGACGTAGCTGGACGTGTGAAACAACTAAGCGACTGTTTACTGCGCCGCGTTGTGTTGTGTTGGTTGGAAAATACAAGAAAACACAGCATGGGAGTGAAAGTCGTCACACAACCGACTTTTAGCACCACAAAACAACAATAACTTTCATAATTTTCATGTGAAATTTACTATACAGAAACTTACATTCAGTGAATGAAATCCTTGAGTGAATTTAACATAAGTTTCATGGTGTTCTAAAAAATTGTGTCGTTAAAATTTAATACATTTCTGTGATCATGGATGGGGGGGAGTAAGGAAATACGCTCTGATCCTCATCATCGCACCGCGGAAATTCACAAAATTCCCGGCCGTACCTAGAAATCCTCAGATAACTTTAGTTGTGATTATTTTCTTGCGTTACTTGCAGGGCTTATTTGGGTTTTTTCCCCCCAAATTGATGCCTTGAGGTTGAAAACAAAACAGATCAACACAAATTGAAAACATTGTTTGAAGGACATGAAGGAAATGTTGTTACACGTTACAAGTGATTGAAAATAATCACTACCTACATACCTTTGGGATTGAAAAAAATGCCTCTGTTAACAACAGATGAAGTCTGTACCTAAAACTCTTAGTAAAATCCCTTCAAATTCTGATATTCCATGTGTAAAAACACACACACGTTGATCTCGAAAGGAGCGGAACGTTGCCATTTTTACTGTGTGTACATTTCACGTGTGAGAGTGGTGAGAGTGGTCATCATGTCAGTATACAACTCTCACACACACGACATACACGCACACACAGAACGTTGATGCGTTGGTGATATAACTGCTGACCTTTCAACCTTTTGAGGTGCACAGCCATGTGGGAACCATGTGTTATTTTAATACTAATGTCATCTTTAGATTGCGCTCTATCTACGACTGTTTGCTGTGTTTTAATCGCATGTGTAAAACTTAAAATATAACTTGTCAAACTTTGAGCGCGGTTGCAAGTAATTGTCGTGTATACTGTCTCACACGTCCAGCTACGTCACTATTTTGAGCAATATGTTTGCTGCCACCATCGGTTACAGGCGCTTATGTTTCTGGACGCCTTTTCTGTGGAGTGTTTTTTCGCCGCGATTTTATTTTTATTTTTTTACAATACAATGAAAGGTTTAAAAATCCGGCATTAAGGTAATGTACTAATAAATACACGATGTTTAAAATGGAGAGGGGTGGTGGGGGGCATTGTGTTTGGTCTTTAATATTTATTTGAATTCAGACATTTTGTGTCTGCCCAGTGAACGAAAACCGCCTCTCTCTTCATCAGATAAAAAGAAGTCATACTCTTTGATCTACTTCTTGAGCACCAACAACTAAGGACTGAAGATACTGTTCCCAAAAGCTTCTTGGAATCCCTTGGATCCTATAAACTCCAAGGATTACCAAAAGGCTGAACTGCCATCAATTTAACATACCTCAACAAATTGAGATCCTTGTTTCTGACCTTTTTGTCTGCAATGACTCTTGCCCATGAATTGTTAATTTTAAATTTTATTGAATATTAAGTTTAGTTTTTGTTTTAATTTTAAGTGCACATTTCAGCCTTTCCCTTTCAGAACTGGGATAATTTATGTACATGTAGTAATAATTTTGTTTTAGAAATTAAGAATTGGCCCCTAAAATTAATACTAGTCTACTCGTTCAACCAACATGTTCCAGGATTGAGCCTTGCCATTTTTTTCTATTTTTAAATTTTTTAAAATCACCCAAAATAAGAGTTATCTTCTTGTATTATTTAAAATTGACTCCTTCATTTAAGTGGGTTGTACAACCAATGTTGGTCACTTCGCGAATCGACTTGGGTTCAAAGTGACCTGGGTAGGAAGTGACCGACATTCAGTACTAGCTACAGTACAGGGTTTTATTTTTCTGTTTTGTGGCTACCAGGGATTTGTTTTTTTAAAGGGAATGTAAATGGTCTGAATCCCATCTCCTGAATACGAAGTCACAATGACAATGTTGGTGCAGAACCAGACTAACATTTGTCACTGGTAAAATTGTTCAGTCCCTAAAAACAGTCTCTGCGCATTGTTCAGTACCATTCCGGCTTTATATCTTTGACAAAGAAAGCTTCTACCATCCGGCAAAATATCCACTGCCTAGTTTATTTGCAGATCTCCAGGTAAACTACTTATAGACCTTATGCACATGACGTCATATGAGTAGGGCGCCCTCACCTAGAGGTCAAAAGGAAGATGCTCATTGGCCAGTCTTGTGCGGCGCGCGTACAAATCAGCGCGTTTCCATTGTTTCATCATCAGTTTACCTCTAAGATGGCGGCTTGGTGACGTCAATGCATAAGGTCTATTGCATAGTTTTGGATGTGATAAAATGTTTTTCTTGACTGAAGATATTTACTTGGAAAGCTGAGACAACAGGTTCGCCTGCTCATCCAACCAGGGTAAGTGCACATTCACACCGATGTATTTGTTAGAGCTGAGGTAACTTTAGCCTTACATGTACTATCTCTTGAAAAATATTCAACGTTTTGGGGTTGGACCAAAAACATCAGAATATTAAGCTCTTTGACTTTGTAGGATGTGGTAGTTTTTTTTGTCCTGCAGGCCCAACTAACAAATGCTTGCCATTGGAATAGGCTTTGTGAAATTGAGCCCAGTCCTGTAAGTTCCTGTGGATAAGACGCGTCTTATCTGACTTTCAATGGTAAAAATAAATTCACTGCGTCTTATCTTCCGATGCGCCCTGATTTTGATTGAGTTCATTGTGATGATTACATTGTAAAATCTTACATTTATACTGCAAATTAGTTCCTTTATTTCGTCCAGGGTAATTCTACATGTCACATTTTTATTAGAATAAAACCTACACCGTTCACATTTTTGACGAAACTTACCGAAGAACGAACTCACTGGCCATGCTGCTGCCCCAAATAATAATAATACCGTCGCGAATGAACGACGATCAATGCATGCTGCACACAGTACACTGCTATATCACATGACTGGTATTAGTCTTTATTACTCAAGTCGTTTTAGTATGTTATCGTGAAATGCTTTCGCCAACAGAGGGCATACGTTCTTGTGAAAGCATTATTAAGAAAGCGCCCTCTACCGTTTGTTGGTTCTCGCATGTATTGCAGCATTCAGCGAAGACTAGCAAAGACCAGCAGCCCATTCATTGGGAAACGTTGGGAATACGTGTGTCTGCGCTCGCTCGTTGTGTAAAAAGAAAAGCTATTGTTTTAGAAAAAATCTTTAAAACGAAAATGGAAAAGAAAAAAAATAATGAAAAAATAGAAGTGAAGTTCTACTTGTCGTTGTGATATAAAATGACGATCCCTTTGCGCCATGGTAAGTGTGCTTATACCATCACAACGACCCCTGTATGTGTTGATGTTCCAGCAGTATGGGACTTAGCGAGCTTGTGTATATATAATGTTCAGGATATGTTGTGCCTTATTCAGCAGTGCGCCCTATCTGTTAACCCTTTTTTTAAAGGTAATTTCAAAGGTAATTTCAGGGTACTGCGCCCTGTACACCGAGCGCCTTATACGCAGGAAATTACGGTACATTCAAATTTGGGGTTTAAAGTTTTATCATTTTTTATGACCAAACAAGTAAACAAAATTTAAAGGAAATCCAGGAAATTGACTTTTTGAGACAAGTGTTGATTTGCGTAATTATAAATGAGTATGAAATGAATGTTGTTTTTGTATACTACAGGTGTCTTGAGGGTTGTGCAACTCAGAGTGAGGGTCCGGTGGCACAGGTTCTATACTTTGATCATGATGCTGTGTGGTGAGTTAAATCATTTGCCTGCACAGGGAACCCTTCCCCCCCCTTTCATATCGATGATTGGGACCATAGAAAGAAGGCGGGAAAGTGCTTCATGGGAAACAAGCCCCACTGAAAGAAATCCCAACAAGTTGAAAGCCACATTGAATTGTTACTCGTGTTACATTCTATGGTTGGTCATGTTACATTCTATGGTTAATCATGTTGCATTGACCACAGGAATCCAAAATGTGGTTTTCTTAATGATTTTCCTGTCTTAATATATTGAAATTTTTCAAAAGAACCAGATTGCCAACTGAAGTAACCAATGTAATGCACGGCTGTTTCCGAATTGGTGGCTATGGCTATGGCTACGACTGTTGCTAAGGGTTTTGCTAAGGACATCCCATTCTTCAATGTGTAGCCGTAGCAGCCGCCATTTCGGACACAGCCCAAGATTGACAACTTTTTTAGATCATGCTGCAAATCTATGATTTTTCTTTGACAATATACATCGGTAATGATTTTTCTTTGACAGTATTCATCGGCAAAAAATTGAAGATTTCTTTGAGGAGCTGACATCCTTGAAAGATGAAGATTTGGAGATGTCTGAGGAAGCAAGGCCAAGACCTCAGGTATGTGGACTAAACACTTGTATTAACTATTTAGGTTTTCCCAGTTTCAACTCGGTTGATCTTTCAACAGATACTGACAGCTGTGTGGAAGAACAGGTACAGTGTTAACCTTGAAATTACACTTTTCTGAGGACATTAAACCTACTACTGTTAGTAACATTTTCTCGCGAGTTGACCAACATTTTAAAATCATTCAGCTACACAGGTTGTGTTCGCTGACTGAACATTGTACATATATGTGTACTGTGTAGATGCATTCACCACAAGATATCGTAATGCACACCGGCATAGTTTATCCACCATTCAAAACCGAAGTGGATGATATTAAATGGTCAAACCATTAAGGAAGGCACGGTTTTTCCTGCCGGACAAAGAGCCAGACTAAGAAAGTTCGCCAGGTTTTAAGGAATAGACTTCCATACTTATTTACTCCAGGGTGCATCAAGTTCCTGTCTCAGGCTTTTATGCAAGATCTTTGAACCAATTTCTCTGGACTTCTTTGATATAACTTTGACACTACTGTAGCTGTATTTACTGGCTTTAGCGTAACGGAGTCTGTTAGGGGGGAAGACTGTGAAACAGCCAAAATACGAATATTTTGATGAATTTTTGTGAGCAGAAAGAGCACAGCCATGGCATCCAGGCTTTTCATGAAGGTTAATTTCTTTGCTGTTGTAATTGGGAGTTGTGAAAGTTTCCAAGTCAGCCAAACGTAGAGGAAGAATTTTATTAATCAAGCTTTTGGAAAAGTTGGTCTTGTTATCTTTTTTATGTTTGTTTGTCCTTTAAGGCTAAATTGTGTTTTTACTTTGATTAAAGCACAGGTTTTAGGGAGTTATGTTAGAAATAAAATCCAGATGCGATTGAGATACATTGATGAACATTGCTTTTTTGCTTTTATTACATTTGTTACAATTCTTGTACACAATTTTTACAACAAATACTATTATGAAGAAAAGGTGAAATCTGTAAGTTCTTCAGTTCCGGATAAAGGACATTTACTATAATTTCCAGAATAATTGCTGTGGTATATGCATCGATTTAAAGTGGATAAAGTAGTCTGTGGTTTATATTCCTGGTCCTTACCCAGCGACATGTAAAGTAACCTTATAAGCTTGGGCAGTTTTGACCAAAATCAAAACCCCTGGAAATTTGTCTGACTCTGACCAAGACAGCTGCTAAGTCACATTTAAAAACTCATGGCAAAGGGTCTGAAACAGGGTTACCCCCCTTCAAAGTTTGTAAGGATGTAGGCATGGGTATCATCCACTAGGGGCCTGGCTGGTAGAGCAGAATGCACTACTTTCCCAACTTTTTATAAAGCAATTATGGTTAAGTGCCTTGCTTTAGGACACAAGTGTCATGACCGGGATTCGAACCCACACTCTGCGGCTGACAACACCAGAGCTTTAGTTCGGTGAACTAGACCGCTGGCCACAACACGCCACAAGAGTTAAACTAGTTCATAATAATGTAAACATTAATTGTCTTCAACTACAGTACATTTAATTAATTAAAATTCAACAAACTTGCAGCATAACAGTTTACTAAATATTGAACTTTTTCAAACTTTTAAGGCACAGAATTGGTAACGAAGGTACAACTACAGACTGCAAGTCGCGCACGTATTCAAACTTCTGGGAACAAGTTGGTCCCAACCACATTGTGTTTTACTTGTGCATGAGTCTGTTTCGCTTAATACTTTGGTTGAGCATAGTTTATGGCTATGAAGAACTATTGTATTGTTGGGAAAGTAACATTGAGTGATGAAATAATTGAACAAAGAAAACCAGAGAAAAAAACTTGACTTCCGTTTCCAGTTACTTGTAAACGATTAAAGAATTGTGCCCAAGTTACATTCCTGTAATTATTAGACTTAGGTAATGGTTGCACAACTAGGGCGAGATTCGCAAATGGGTTTTCAGAAAATAAACATCTTCATTCCAAGTTTCAATTTTGTTTCAATGTTCATGTTAACAAATTATGTGAAATATATAAAAACTAATATTTTTATTTGTAACAAATTGCTCTTATGGGTATTTTTTTCCCCAAGAATTTTGTATTAATAGAATTAAAAGAGGACATGCTTTCACGGAATTGTGTTCTTTGTTCAACTTGTTTTCTTGTTGTTCATATACATGAGACTCACACAGTTTATTGTGAAATATCTAGCAACTTGTATAAACTACTGTAGCTATTGGTAGTTTTCTTTTAATTCTGCAATAGTCGGGAAGTTTCTTCCCCCAACATTTAAATCATACTGAATTGTCAATTATTTATAACATGAACTACAAATGTGTACATTGATCCTTTTGTTGGATAAAACAAACGCACATTTAAGTCACTTTTGCTTTAAACTCTAGATAAGGCTAATTCAGTCAGGCCATAACATTGTTTTCTGTCTTTGTCTGCAATACATTTAACTAATTTTTTCAATTTGACAAACATGCAGCATCAATCTTAACTGAAGATTGGACTGAGGACACAGCATTGGTAGTGTAGGCACAAGTGGTGTTTCAGAATGTTGATTAGAACCAAGTTAGATTAATTTTATACATAAAAACTTATGTAACTAGGTCTCTACTGCTTGCAGTAAACTCAAGATCAAAATTATTTAAAATATTTCTGTATTTATCGACTGGGTTTGCCCCAAACCTTTTTAGTGAGGACCAGTTAACTTTTCATTTCACTAGTCCATCAGTTTTTTTTACTAGTCCTTTCTTCAAATGATATAGGGATGCTTTTCAACACTGAACTAGCCAGCAGGTACAGTGAAGTTTGACTGGTCCTCCGGTGTTTCAACTGGCATTTGGCCAGCAGACCACTGTCAGTGTCAAGGGAGAACGCTGATCTACAACACTTAATTAATTCAAATTCACTATACATATGCACAGTGCACTATACAACAAGCCAGTCAAATTCCAGCAACTTGTATTGATACTAGCAAATGGTAATTTCCAGTAAATCATTGGCATATTGTAGATCATTTTCCAACATGATCTGCACTCTCATGTCATTTTTTTCTAAGGGCTGGATGAAGCTAGGTCACTGCTGCTTGAAATGTCTATCAAGCCACTACTGTTTCCCTAATTAAGCGCAATGACAACATTTTAGAAAAACTATTCCGTGAGTTGATTTTGAGTATAATGTATATTATTTTTTCCAGGGGGGGGGGGGGAGAGTGGTGTTTGACCATCTTGTTCACACTCTGTTTTTAATTCTGACAGTCTTTAGAAACTCCACTTAATAATTATTTAAGTAAAATTGTAAGCGAACATTGTGGACACCCTGCCTCTTTAGTTGTAGAAACCATGGGTACAATTATTGTAAATTTCTGTTAAAGCATTATGTACAACATTGGTAATTGCCAAAGACCTGTATCCACACTTGATGTGACCCAACATATACATGAAATAACAAACCTGTGAAAGTTAAAGATAAATCGGTAACAGTGAAAAAACCCATTGTATATTTTCACTGTTTTCAAACATCGGTTTTTATCACCAGTGATAAGACTAATTGTTTTACTCATTTCCTAAAAAATATTTAAGTTTTCCACCATGACCATCTTCATACTATTAAGTTATGTGCAAATCTGTGAACATCAATATTTTCAATCTAAGCAATGTTGTACACACCCTTTTAAAGGCACTGGACACGTTTGGTAATTGTCAAAGACCAGTACTCTCACTTGGTGTATCCCAACATACATGTATGCATAAAATAACAAACCTGTGAAAATTCGGGCTCAATTGGTCATCGAAGTTGCAAGAAAATAATGAAAGAAAAAACACCCTTGTTGCACAAATTTGTGTGCTTTCAGATGCCTGAAAAAGGCTTCAGGCCTGGAGTCATTTTCAGATTCAATTATTTTAGTGAGAAATTACCTCTTAAAAACTACGTTACTTCAGAGGGAGTCGTTTCTCACAATGTTTTATACTATCAACAGCTCTCCGTTGCTCGTTACCAAGTAAGTTTTTATGCTAATATATATTTTACCGGAGGTCGTTGGTCAAATCCCGCTCTAGTCAATTTTTCTTTGTTCAACCCAAAATCATTTAAACATTTACCCAGTCAGTTTCCTTTGTGGTTTATTATTTGATATAATATATATTTTGAGTAATTACCAAACGTGTCCAGTGCCTTTAAGACCTTCTGTGGACTAATTGACACAGTAACTTTTTTGTCCAAGTTTATCTGAACAGTTTTCTTTAAAGAAGATACCGACTAAATCAGAAAAAGTATGAATGAATTTACACTAAATAAAACTTTCAGGTTACAGATGGTACCTAGTACATGTAGGTGTTTTAAAACAAAATTCATCGTAAAATTACCTTTAAGAATATTTAAAACAGCAACGACAAGAAAAGCATTTAAATATTCACACGACAGCTAACGGTTGTATGGCTTCTGACTGGCACCCTCCAACAAAGATATTGACAAAAAGGGAGACCGTCAGGCACCAACACAGGGCTGGATAGCTCAGTTGGTACAGCGCTGGTTCAAATCCCGCTTTAGTCAATTTTTCTTTGTTCAACCTCAAATTCATACAACTTCGTTATAATTTCTCATAAACTCACACATTCCTAAATGCTTGAACCAGGGGCTACCAGATTTACAGCTGGACTACTAATTTTTCCAGTTTGATAGCTCGGCGGGCTAGTGGAAAAATACAGCAAAAATGCATCGACACAAATAACAATGAACTGTGCTAACAACAATACATTTATTATAAAATAAAATACTTTTGGCGCCCAATTTGCGATCACAATGTACATCACACACTTGGACAAGTGTGTAAACACCTGCAATTAGGGACCTCCTATCGTGTCCCTCTTTACTTGAACTTTTTGGCAATTGATATGTTAGTACGCACGTGCAATGTGTTAGTGCTCACGTGCAATGTGTTAGTGCTCACGTGCAATGTGTTAGTTATCATGTGCGATATGTAAGTGCTCACGTGCGATATGTAAGTGCTCACGTGCAATGTGTTAGTGCTCACGTGCAATGTGTTAGTGCTCACGTGCAATATGTTAGTTATCATGTGCGATATGTAAGTGCTCACGTGCGATGTGTTAGTGCGCACGTGCGATGTGTTAGTGCTCACGTGCGATTGCGCACGTGCGATGTGTTAGTGCTCACGTGCGATGTGTTAGTGCGATGTTATAATGCGCACATGCGATGTGTTAGTGCGATGTGTTAGTGCGATGTTATAATGCGCACATGCGATGTGTTAGTGCGATGTATTAGTGCGATGTTATAATGCGCACATGCGATGTTATAATGCGCACATGCGATGTGTTAGTGCGATGTGTTAGTGCGATGTTATAATGCGCACATGCGATGTGTTAGTGCGATGTATTAGTGCGATGTTATAATGCGCACATGCGATGTGTTAGTGCGATGTATTAGTGCGATGTTATAATGCGCACATGCGATGTGTTAGTGCGATGTGTTAGTGCGATGTTATAATGCGCACATGCGATGTGTTAGTGCGATGTATTAGTGCGATGTTATAATGCGCACATGCGATGTGTTAGTGCGATGTGTTAGTGCGATGTTATAATGCGCACATGCGATGTGTTAGTGCGATGTGTTAGTGCGATGTTATAATGCGCTTGTGTGATGTGCAATTTATACTTCATGGGAAAGGCTAATTATGGTAAAGGTCTCCCTTACTTTGCCCAACAAGCTCTGCAGTTAATGAATGAGTTTAGCTTCAAAGGAACAAGTAGAAAGAAATCAGGATGTCATGAATGTCTCGCACCAAATCATAAACACTTCAAAATGCTTTCCTATAGTGTCATTGCACTTGTAAGCATTAATTGCAAAAATCTCCACACTTCGCTGTGTCAGCTCCAAGTTCACTATGGATGTCTCATGGATGTCTTGTACCAAATCATAAACACTTCAAGTGCTCTCCTACAATGTCATTGCACAAGCATTATTTGAAAAGATCTCCTTACTTCGTTTTTGTCAGCTCCAAGTTCACTGGTTAATGAAGTGTAGCCTTTCAGTTTTACAGGTTTTTGTTGAGAGTAAAAGTGGCCAGTTTGGTCGAGTCACGTCACCAGCCATGCAGATTGCTGACTCATTGTTACCTCACACAATCAGCTTGTTTACGAATACCTCCATTTTGTTTAGCCACCGTCTATTCTGGTCGAGCTCGGCTGAGAAAACTAACTTAAAGGCACTTTTGTTATGAGTCATCTGCTTGATTCCTTACGAGATTCAATGCTCAAGTGGTTGTTTAAATCTGTGCTATGCAGTTGTTGTTCGTTTCAACTACATTTACTTTGCAACTTGAATCCTTTTCCTTTTCTAGCAATCTTTGATTTCATTATCTGTAGCAAAGAGAAGAGAAAAACAGTAATTAAAGTCATGTTAATTAATTCATGTCTTGTTTACCACTTCACGTCGGTTGGCGTGCATACAGGCCAAATTGTTTCTGGACTGGCTTACAGCAGATGGTTCATTACGACCAGACAACTTCGGAGCTCCCTCAATTTAATGCTGCTAGTCAAACGGCTACACTTTGTTTCATCCGTCCAAGGGGGGGCTCGATTTCACAAAGCACTAAGATCCATCTTAAGATGAGCTGCCAGTATTACCATGGTGATTTGTATTGTGACATCACACTAACATTGATTCACACTTGAGATCATTCTTAATCTAAGCTCTTCGTGAAGTTGGCCCCAGGTATTGGGAAAACAAACCTCGTTTATTACCTTTTCCCGGGGTTTATTGTGTCCTGTTGTACAAATGTGGCATACAAGAAAGGACAGGCTGCCATCATTGTTTATCATTGTATTCAGCTCCATGGGAGCATTCTGAGATTCCAGCAAACCATGGTAGATTATCTGCCGTTGCTCACGGCCGGGGTTCTGCAAAGAGGGGGGGACCTACTCATGTTTTCTCACACGATAGCATCAAATCCCAGTGTTAAGCATAAGAACCTTTTGTTGTCTTTCCTTTGACAAGTCAGGTTTTCATTGTGGCTATTATATTTTCAAAGGAAAACAATAACTCAAGAATCTCCAAAAAGTAAAAAAAACAGACAATTGACATGTTACCTGTGTTTAAGACTTGACATGGAATCTATAATGACAATTACCTTTACTTTAAGAGCATGATCTTATCAGACCCATAGCCTCAGAATGTGAAGCCCTTCATCTTACACATTGACATCATTATTCTCGAGCAGAAGTACTCCTTCCATAAGGGCCCAGAATACATCAGTATACAATCCTGATTCCCATGGGCATCACCAACTGGGAAGCCAGGCCTCCAGCTTTCATAACCAACAGGACTGCCATCTATCCAAGTATAAACTCCTTCTACATCCAAATCATTGTAGCCAATCCATGGCTCAGCAAACCCACTAAAAACAGACTTTGTGTAGCGAGCTACAAATTCATTTTCTTCCTCATCCAGTATTGATGCAAGATGAGCCGGTCTGCCTCTCTCAGAGAGACTCTGACAATGTTGCTCAGCGTCTTGGTAGGTTTTCTTCTCTCTGACCAACAGATAACAGTTGTCTTTAAATGCCAGCCATGAAGGTGGACAATATGTTTTACCAGAACATCTACAGTCAACAAGCACAGTTTGATTTAGTAAGACACAAATTATACACAGTAGAGACCAGAGTGACATGGCTGGTGGTTGATGATGATAACATTGATGTCTATGTTCTTGCAACCAAAGACATTTCTCCTTTTGATGGCTGCACCCGTTGATGTCTAATCGCTTAGTTATGATAAACACTTTATGTTCTACTGAAAGTCACTAACTTTTGTTGTTGTATTGCTGATTGTCAAATAGTGGAAAAACAACTTAATACATGTTGCCAACCTATCCACTGAAACTATTGTTTTATAATCCTCACATCAATATTAATAATCCACTGGCAGCAGCATGAAAGTCACTATTAGTTTCCCAAAGCACAGCCTTGATTTACCTGACGCAGTCTGGAAATCGTTCACGCACTGATGTGTGTTACTCTCATTGGTTGTCTCGAGATAATTACTTCCTTATGCAGTCCATGGCTCTGATGGGAGATTATTAATTTTCATATTTAATTGAATATCTATCGATTGGAACATATATTGAAAAGGGTATGGGCAGACTGTCAACAAACCATGCTCCCAAACACTTTTTTTCACACAACCTTATGGCGCTCCGTTTGGCATTTCAGATCTTTCTACTGTAATTTGAAGCGATTGCAAAATAACAACCCTATTTTATTTGACCATCATTGGAAAGATCCGATCTTTCTCTTTCCAATGATGGTAAGCTTGGGTATGGAGGGTGAACATGGACAAAACTACCGATATTTAACAAATGGCCAAAACTACCGATATTTAACAAATGGCCTTTGTGCCCAGGCTTGAGTGCTTTGTTGTGTGTTATGTTGTGTGTTATCTAGGGCGACTTTAATGCTTCTACTGCTATGGTGATGTTGCTGTTGTATTGGTGTTTTGATATTAGTTGCTTTGCTATTTGTGTATTTGTTGCTGTTTGTACCTGTGATGTGGTGGATTAGTGTTGGATGCTGATTGTTGATGTTAATGTTTTTTATTGTCAATATGTTTCCTGCTTTGTTTATACTCAGTGACAACATGGCGTAGGAGTAGTGAAATATCTTTAATTTTTCACTGGGAAAAGGAGTGACCTGACTTGAACTTATGCTCAGTGCAAATCATCAATAGATAACAATTTATAAATAATAATTTAAAAAAATACCACATCCTGCCTTTTTGGGGGTAATTCATATATACAATTCTTACCTTACTTTAGGTAGACAATAATAAAATAATGAACTAGCGGTGTTAGTCTGGTAGCACTTAATGACTAACTAATAACATTAAAAAACGCATGATGCTTACTTTCATTACTTACTTTAAGTGTTAGAGTACAATCTTGACAGGTTAACAACCTCAGAATGAGTATCCTTTCATCTTGCACATCAAATGACTCTCCTCATAACAAAAAAACTCTTTCCACAGACCAGCGAATGTCACTATACAATCCTGATTCCCATAGGCATCACCAACTGGGAAGCCAGGCCTCCAGCTTTCATAACCAACAGGACTTCCATCTATCCAAGTATAAACTCTTTCTACATCCAAATCATTGTATCCCATCCATAGCTCCCCACCATAATGAGCTACAAACTCATTCTCTTCCTCATCCAGTATGGATGCAAGATGAGCCGGTCTGCCTCTCTCAGAGAGACTCTGACAATGTTGCTCGGCGTCTTGGTAGGTTTTCTTCTCTCTGACCAACAGATAACAGTTGTCTTTAAATGCCAGCCATGAAGGTGGACAATATGTTTTACCAGAACATCTACAGTCAACCAGCACAGTTTGATTTAGTAAGACACAAATTATACACAGTAGAGACCAGAGTGACGTGGTTGGTGGTTGATGACTGCAGCTAAAACCTCTATGTGCCGACACCAATCAAAGTAACTGTTCTAAATACAATCTGTTCACACCTGTTCATGTACAGCCAACTCGTGATTCAACGATCGGTCGACAACGCACATTGAGAACAAATTCAATGAACTTTGCCCCACATCGCCCTCTATTGGCAACAGATGTCAATGTTTGAATATACTTAATCCAAGGATGTATATTGTACCAATCTGCAGGCGCCGCACTATGTGGCAATTCTTTACTCGGCTCGTGAACATGTACTGCGTTGGAGTCTAGCCAAGATCTCTTATGAATATGGTAATTATCAACAGCCATCAACGACCAATCACAGCGTGCGGAATGTTGGTTAGCTTGGACTTTGGACCCTGCTGTTGTGGATGCGCTGTGCATGGACGACTGAACGTTGTGGGGCCCGGGCCGATGCACTTGCAGTGGATACTCAGCAGTCAGAATCATGTGGATGTGTGCATCGTGTTTTAACGTTTGTAAACTGAAAAGAACGATCGCAATTCCAATGCTTAGGTTTGGAAGTCGGGCATGGCTCATTGGCTACTTGTTTGATCGTTTTAAGTGCAGGCTGAAAACAGTCATTTGTTTTTAGCAGGGCGGGCAATTATTTTAGCAGGGCGGCCAATTATTTTAACAGGGCGGCCTTAAACTTTCGGAGGAAGACCCGCTCTCCCAAAACACGTGTGTGGAGAACACTGGTGAACTTAAATAGAAGAACTGAACCCTTTTAAGTATATGACATCCACACACTGAAAGTCTGATGGGTATCCATAATGACTTCAAGTTCATTTATCTTTTGTTGGAATTATGATTACTGTAATCAAGTTGGCAACAAATGCCTGGGAATAAAAAATAACCTAATAACTGTAGACAGAGGTCTAAATGCTAATATCTCTTGATAGTCATTTGTAGGTAAACTTCTCTGAACCAGGTTCAAGCAGCATACCTTTAAATTTGTTTTCACATTGATTACAGCTTTTTCCTGTCTTCAATACAAATGAAATAAACAATTCTTAACTTACATTTAGTGTAGAGAGTAGATCTCACAATATTTACAGCTCAGAATGAGTTTCCTTTCCATCTTGCACACTCAATAATGTTTATTTCCAACAGTACCATTGCATTCCTTTCATAGTGACTCCACATCCAATAAGATACAATCCTGATTCTACATCAAAATCATTGGAGCCAATCCATGGCTCGGCATCCTGACTAAGAACTGACTTTGTGGAATGTACCAACAGTATATAAATACTAAGTGTTATTTCTTGTTCATGATTTGTTTCAATTAACCGAACTTAACTCAGAAAGTGTATCCTTGCATTTTGCAGAAAGACTATTTTTTCCTTGAGCAGAAGTATTCCTTCCACAGTGTGCTGAATGTCACTATACAATCCTGATTCCCATAGTACATTCCAACTGGTGTGCCAGGCATCCAGCTTTCATAACCAACAGGACTTCCATTTATCCAAGTAAAAACTCCTTCTACATCCAAATCATTGTATCCCATCCATAGCTCCTCACCATAATGAGCTACAAACTCATTTTCTTCCTCATCCAGTATGGATGCAAGATGAGCCGGTCTGCCTCTCTCAGAGAGACTCTGGCAATGTTGCTCAGCGTCTTGGTAGGTTTTTGTCTCTCTGACCAACAGATAACAGTTGTCTTTAAATGCCAGCCATGAAGGTGGACAATATGTTTTACCAGAACATCTACAGTCAACCAGCACAGTTTGATTTAGTAAGACACAAATTGTACACAGTAGAGACCAGAGTGACATGGCTGGTGGATGATGACTGCAGCTAAAACCTCTATGTGCAGACACCAATCAAAGTAACTGTTCTCAATACAATCTGTTCACACCTGTACATGTACAGCCAACTCAATAAAAGTGTCTTTCACTTTCTCAAGATTTGAATGGAAAAAACTAGTTTGATTTAGTAAGACACAAATTGTACACAGTAGAGACCAGAGTGACATGCTTATTTGTTTGTGATTACAACTTCTGATGGGATCTGTCTTTATCACATCATGTGTTTCAAACAACAAGTGTTTATAATGTACTGCAAACAATAATAATTCACTGTCCTGTTCCAAAAGTACTACCTTGATGTGCCTGGTGCAGTCTTCATATCCATCTGGCAATGACGTTTATTTTTCATTAGGTTTTGATGAACTTAAGAAGCAACACCACTTATCAAAAATGAATTATTAAATGATACTCCTTTAGAGCAGTAAAACCAAGGCAACAGTTTGTGTGTGTCCATTGGAAGTAAACAAATGTCCAATTGAATGCCATATGGATAATTGTTTTTGAAATGGTTATGATTTTTTGATGGGTTTGTACTGCATATTGATAAACCTGCCATCAAAGCAGCTTTAGTTTGAGCTTATTGTAGATACAAGGTGAATTTATTTCATACTTCAAATAGTAAAGATTTCTACCATACACTTCATTTTACCACATCCACGGTCAAATGCATTAGATATGGCTCATTATTCTACACCAACCCTGCCAGTAGCTGGCCAGGACAGCTTTATCTAAATTAGTACACTGGGACTTATATTATATGTCAATCTGCAAGACTAGTTGGCATGCAGCAAAAGTTTACAGGGTTGAGTGTGATTGGGCACGCTAGTTGTTTTTGTTTGGATAATGGACCAATTGGAGACCCCTTGTTGTTCTGGCCTTTAAAAAGGTGCAAAGTTTTAGGGGAAAAAACCCACCAAATTTGGGTTGCAGGTCTTTTAGGAATTGTAATTTTTGCGTAATGGGACAATGTAGACCATTTGTTTCTGCTAAGGGAATAATGGCCTCCACGAATTTTGTTTTGATTGTGCAAGGTTAATGTAAAATGTTTGTACTTGAATGTTGACAAGTTTTCTGGTTTGAAATGAGTTAGGAATATAAGTGGTTTAAGCTGCAACAAAACAGTCAATTTTGCCAAGAAAACACCCTGAACATAGCCTCCTTACATGGTTTCATATTTAATTCCTTTCATTTAATATTGACAATTTTTCAAGTTGAGTAGTTTTCTGAGCTGTTTTCTGCTTGAGGAATGTTAACATAATCAGGAAGATTTAAATAGCTCAGCAGTTGGTGATCTAGATCATCAAACTGTCAACTAGCAGTTTGAATTAGAAGTTGTAGTAAGACACAAGTTATACACATTAGAGACATGGCTGGTGGTTGATGATGCCACAGGCCTGGAATTACAAATTGTTTAGGGCAAGGCCACTTTGGCCTTGGAGCAGGCCAAATTTTGAAGGGCACCAAGGCCAGTAGGTAGGGCACCAAGGCCAAAAATGTAAAAATAGAAAAGGCACAAGGCCCTTTTGTGATCCAAAGTAAAACCATAGTGCATGCCTTTTCTTATTATTGATTAAAACTATACTATCTTTATTGAAAAAGTTAGGATACCCTTAAAAGAAAATAAATAAAATTGTAACAATTTGAAAATTGGCCAGAGGTTCCCCTAAGGGTGGTAAACCCAATGAAACAGTTTGCATGAATAAGATATTGATAAATCATATTTTATTCATAAACAAACTGTAAAAGTATAATTCTACCTCCATGCTACAGCCAGCACATGTCAAGGCACTTTCTAGGTTTAATAGAACCATGATAGAACAAAATCCTTAAAAAACCTGGCCATAAAACCACAAAGACACCTCACATGCGGCTTGTCTTTTGAGTGAAGCAAGAGTATTACAAACTAAAACAATGTATAACAATCTGCAGAGGATTAAGATAAGACGTAATTGGATCACAATAGACTGTGCAAGTCTCGCGCGCATTCAAACTTCCGGGACCATAGTGGTCCCAACCATATGGAGTTTTACGTGGGCAAGATTTTGTTTCGTCAATTATTTTAGTTTAACGTAGGTTATGACCTAGAAATATATACATGTTGTTGGGAATGTAATACTAAGTGATAACAAAATATGAAAGAAAAACCCAATTCAAAAATATAACGAAGAAAACCTGATAATTAAACTTGACCTCAGCTTCCGGTTATTGCAAAAAATTAAGAATTTTGTGCTTGCCTCCGATCATAAAACTTATGTAAACGCTTGTTTTGGATGCGCGATTATAATCGCCAGATGCTGTAATTGCAAAGCGAACCCTTTTCATTGCAGTCTATGGTTGTTGAGGCGTCAGCATCCTCTAAACTGCGATACGGGTCAATTTTAAACCCGTTTGACCATCACGAATCTGCGTAAGGGGTTTCTAAAAAGTTAACATCAAATAAGCATCCTTGTCCCAGAGTTTTAATTTCTTTTTAAATAATAATTAACACACTGTTGTGTATTTTTTTCAAAGGCTAAAACTTTTCATAAAATTATAATGATTTATTTTTGTTGTTCAGATTTTGTCATGAGATATGATTTCAAACAAAGATTTAATTTCAGAAATAAAAATGTTCTTCGTTTGACATGTTTTCTCGTTCGGATACGCGCGAGACTTGCACAGTCTATAGGAGTGTCAATCATTCTCCCAGGAGTGTCTGGAGAGCGTCTGAGGTAAAGAAAAGGACCGACAGTTTTGTTTTTTTCCCTGTCGGCTTGGTTTGGGTAGAAAAGTTTGGGTTTTTTAAATCATTGTCAACTGGGTAAAACAAGTTTTTAGTGAAATTGCCGGCAGCCTGCGCTTCTGGACAACACTAAAAACAGTTGATTTTTTATTAAAAAGGGCACGACGGCCAATGGGGAAGAAGGGCCTGCAATTATGGCCGTGAAAAGGGTAATTTTATGAAGGGCACCACGGCCAGTTACCGATCGACGGCACTGGCCGTCGTGGCCGCCGTGTAATTCGAGGTCTGATGCCAACTGCAATCTCTACATGTTCTTATATCAATCTGAAATGTCTTAAACCATTTTCAGTGTCACCCTGCAGGACACACAAATATACTGAGTGAATGTAGCTTACATGTCTCAGTTTGTGTCCTCTTCAACATCGCAGAGATATATTATTAGTCTTCATGAAACATAATCCATGAAAAAGTGTCTCTGGAACTGTCTCTTTCAACGAATCGAATTGTAGTGTACCAAACTGGAGTCACTTGCAGAATGGAAGAAAGATGACTTTATTTTGAGGAGGAATTCTTTCCCTCTGGCCCCTCACTCTATCTTCCAAGTAGTGTAACAGTTCTACTCTGGCTATTGTTAAGATTGTGAACAGCTGCATTGTACTCTCCAGACTCGTACTGTCAGTCAATTTACAATTTCTAAGCCATTTAATTTTCATATTTGTAGTTTCATCTCACACATAAAGCTTCTCTTATCAGATTGTTTTGCATTGGTGACAATGATTGGTTGACCAGGGTTGTCAGCTGAGGGTATATTTTCTTGATTGTTTTTGGGGGGTCAGAAAGTCAAAGTTCTTACAGACTTTCTGGAAAAATCAACCTGTTGTTGTGCCTGCAATATAAAAGTGAGGCTGTTTTCACAACAAACCCTCTACATGCCTCTTTGAAAATGACCATTAAAGGCACTGAACATGTTTGGTAATTATCAAAGACCAGTATTGTCACTCGATGTATCCCAACATATGTATAAAATAACAAACCTGTGAAAATTTGGGCTGAATCGGTCATCGAAGTTGCAAGAAAATAAAGAAAGAAAAAACACCCTTGTTGCACAATTTTGTGTGCTTTCAGATGCTAATAAAAGGCTTCATGCATGAAGTCTTTTATTATTTTAGTGAGATGTTACCTCTTTCTCAAAAACTACGTTATTTCAGAGGGAGTGGTTTCTCACAATGTTTTATACTATCAACAGCTCTCCGTTGCTGGTTACCAAGTAAGTTTTTATGCTAATATATATTTTGAGTAATTACCAAGCGTGTTCAGTGCCTTTAAGCCTGG